>CM040428.1:93645656-94963305 GCA_022702705.1 Papilionanthe hookeriana x Papilionanthe teres | reverse complement strand
GAGCTGAAAGCTGACGCTGTGATAGAGGTTAGCTCGGACCTTTCACAGATAGAGTTGGAATATGAGGAAACTACTTGGACTGCTGTGGATCCCAAGCAGTTCCGTGGGAAGACAGTGATGAGGCTCAACAAGAAGGCTCCCCAAGATGCGAAGAAGAAGAGAAAGATCAATATGATCGAGGAAAACAAGATGAAATCAGTGATAACGTCCGCAGGAGGAAAGCTTGTCAGTGCTGCTCCTACCGAGATTCAGGGAGAGAGGAAAGCCACCCTGACCCCAACTCAGAGAAGAAACAAGAATCGCCGTATCACCAAGATGCTGAAGAAATTAATAGAAGAGCAGAACAAAGAAGAAACCCCGACGGCCATGGCAGTTAACCCAAGGAGGCCAGTCCTCAGGAGCACCATAGCAGAGGTTGTTCCGGAGGAGGTTACTACAGAGCCTACACCTAAGATAGTGATGATCCCAGGAGAGCGTGACGGTGTGGAGCCATATATCCCACAATACGTCACTAGACCCCGACGGCTGCAAATAATTTCAGAGCACGAATTGGAGATGATCCAGAGGGTGCGGAAGCAGAATTTAGAATACTTTCAAAGAATCAGAGGCAGATATCTCAACATCCTGGAAGGACTAGAGTTACATACAGATGTTTTCTCTCACTACGAGCAGCGTGAAATTGTAGACTACGTCAATGAGCTGAAGAAACAAGGTCGTGCAGGACGATTACGTAGTAGGACCTACTCCGAGCCAAAGAAATGGAAACGAGGCAAAGGGAGGATTACAATCCAATTTGGATCCAATGCCAATTTTAATTAAGAAAATGATAAAAAGGATGGTGGCTTGGCGAGTCCTACCCGCTGATTGCATACCAAACAGCTGTATTATCAACACAAGGAGACTGCATTCCACTTCACAAAGATCATCATGATTTTGTGAGGCCCTTTTGTACCGTTTCCTTCATCAACCAATGCAAAATTATGTTCGGGACAGAACTCCGGATAATTGGCCCCAGAAAATTCCGAGGGCCGGTGGAGATACCTCTACCGGTAGGCTCTGTTCCGTACTACAAGGAAATGGTGCAGATGTAGCGAAACACTGCATACCGGGAGTTCCATTCAAATGAATCTCCATCACTTTCAGAAGGATGGATGAGAGTAAAATTCTGGTCTACTTCCAGCCAGATCCAGAACTAGAGAATTTGCAGCCCTACGAGCTGTAGGCTACATAGTAGTAGCACACCTCTAAAATACACTTACGTGGGATTCTCCTCCAAAAAGTGGCTTGGAAGGTGATGTTATTACCTATGTAGTTTACTTTTCAGACATGGATGAATCAAACAGACAATTTTGTCAGAGTACACGAAGATATCAATGCAGTCTGTGTTCAGATATATATTTGAACTTTTGTCAAAGTTTGTTTTCGTAAAGATGTCACCAGAAATGTTTTGATGGAATCACCTGATGTATCTTCGACATTTTAGTGGAAATGAACTTTGTGTTTTGCCTTTAGTTTTGTGCAATTCACTGCAAACGCCACTAGATCTGAGTTTAACTCGATCTAAAAAAAAGAAAGTTGGACGAAGAATGATTTGAATGAAATAATAACAACAAAATAAAATTTAAATTCAAAGTCTGAATAAAACACAAACCAAAACTCAAAACAGATCAACTTAAAACTTCAAGATGTGAACCAAGTAAATCAATTAAAATCTGAATCAAAGTGAAATTTCAATCGAAAACAAAACTAAAACAAAATCAAATCACTAAAAGCAATGAATAATGAAAACGAAATTCCCGAATCCGATATCCCCAGCTTCCGGCTGTTCTCGAAATCTTTTCGACTCTCTACGATTTTCTTCCCCCTTCTTGAGAAGGCCGACTGAGTCTACTGACAGAACCACGAAATTTTCGATTTGGTTCTGATGGCATGGATTCATATCCTTCGCCAAACAATCAATCTTCAATCAACTCACTTGGGATGTGAAACACTTTCATGTCTCATTCTAATCTTCCACTAAACTAAAATTTCCACAGAATCTTCAAAACCAAATCAATACCAAGTTTTGGGATTGGTGCCTAAAATCCAGTTCCCATCCTTCTGAGACTGGTACCTAACTTCCAGTTCTCTTTTCGAGTGTTGAACTCATTTTTGATGAGGTCATCTCTTCTCCTTTTAGTACTTAGGATCTAGCCTTAGGCTTTTCCTTTGACTATCCTAGAGGACTAGAAATGGAATCCACCACTTAGAAACTCAAACTACTTCTTAACTCCCTGCAAACCCCACAAGCTTGATTGTAGACCCCTAATCACCTAGAGGGTTGAGATCAAATGTGGGAGTTTAAAGGATGAGTTCCCTATAGGACTCTTTGGCCTTAGGATCACCCTGGGTGGCCCTGTCTGATGAGAGCTGACTTACACATACACTACACCCTCACACACACATCCTAAAAAACCACACCTATACCCAACTTAATCTCCTGACTCATGTAGGTAATTCACATGGATGGACCTTAACCCCTAAGCCCCTGGCTAAGAGGGTTAGGAACAACATAGTGAATACCTCAAATGAGTCCTTTCATGACTCATATGAGCTTATCCTGGCTTCATGGCTCAACTAAAATTTCACTTCACTTACATTTAACCAACCTTCATTTTTCAAAATTTCAATTTTTGACCCCCAGGGCCCCGGACCCACCTAGCCTACCAAAAAACCCTTGAAATTACCCAAAACCTCCAAAATTTCCAAACCACCCAAAACTCCCCAAAATTAACCTTGAACATTCCCAACCATTCAAATTGATCATCCATAACCAAAAATACCAAAATTTCCAAAAATACCCCAAATACCCTCCAAATTACCAAAATGCCCTTTTACCCCAAAAAATCCAAAAATTCAGAAAATTCCCAAAAAAATTCCAGAAAATCCCAAATATTCCCAATTTCATTTTATTCAACTACATCATGGGCCAATTTTGCCAATTTACTCCACTTTTACCAAAACCCCCAATTTGACCCATTTTAAACCCAAGTGAACCCAATGTCAAACCAAACCACCCCAATTGATCTCAATTCTGGTCTAATTCAATTCTAAGCTTCAATTCAATATCCCCAACATCAATTTAGACCAAATCTAAGTCCAATTTGATTGACATTTGAATCCAATTCCATTTTTAAGCTTAAAGCCCAATTTTGGCCCATGACCTAAACCTAGCTCAAACCAACCCAATTCAACTCCAATTAACCCCAAACCTTTTCTAAATCTTCCCTAACATCTCCACAAACAAAACACTAACATAGTTTGCCCAAAATTTGGACCCAAACCCAAAATTCCCGAAATAGGCCTAAATCCACCATGAACCCAAATAAGCCCAAATCCCAAGATTAAAGCCCAACCAAGGTTGAAAACTCTTTGTTACACTCCCATAAAAATTTCTCAACATTGACTTTACACCAATTTCAACATTAGCCCAACCTTAGCCCAAGTTAGTCCATTTTGATCTATTTTGACCCTATCACCAAGGGGACCCAAATTAGACTCAATTCAATTCCAAATCACCTCAAATTTGTCTCAAATCACTCATGACACATCCCTAAACCAAACCCAACATTTATTTAGCATGGCCATTTGCAAAATTTTTCATCTAAAAGCCCATTTTGAAACATAAAAGCTCATTCCCTTAAATCATTTTAAAAGCCCACCTTTACCAAATTTTAAAAGCCCAAACCCATCCTAAAGCCCACATTACAATCTCATCTCATCCTCACTCAATTAATATCACTCCCTAAGTGCTAAATCCATCATGAAAATCAAACCAAAATGGTATTATGCCAAATCCCATCAAATTACCCCAAAATTTCCAAAAATCCCTAAAACCCGTTTCCATGAAAATTGACCAAACTCTTGCCAAGCCAAATGTGAGCCATGAAGCCATGTATAAGCCACATGAAGCCATGGATGGTTTGACTTTTCACCAAGCTATTAATGTCAAGGGGAGGGGGACTTTTTCTAAGCTCTCACTAAACCTTTTTAACCCTTTTAATGTCTCACCCTAACCCAAAATTAACTTAAACAAAATTGATCTGGACTTCACCACACATGTGAGCCTGACCCACCTGACCCCCTCAGCCCAAAATCAGACCATGGGGAGATGAACCAAATCCAAAACCATGGCTTGGACCAAATCAAGCCAAAATGGACACTCCTCCATGCCACTTTGATCCAGCCCCTTTACACTTGGCAAAACTCAATCGAACCCACAGAATCAAGCCCCGACTTCCCCGAGCCCGAGGTCGACCTAACCCTGGCCGGCCAGCCACCTGAGTCGCTGGAAAATGCCATGGCCGAAACCTTGGGATGAGCCAAAGTTTGGAATTCCCACCTGCTGAGCTGCCCCATGCCCAGTGGCCATTGCAGTTGTTCTTCCCTTGCCCTGAGCAGTTGATCTAAAACCCTAACTCCCCCTGAAAAGCCATGGCCATGGCTATTTAAGCCAGCCAACCCCTCTCGGCCAAAAGGTTGGCTGAACCAAACCTTCACAGAATCCCTCCAACTCCTCACAAAGCTTCCCCTAGCCAAGAGCAATCCATCCCCACTGTTCTCCTGCCCTAACACTCACTGATTGAGCTCAATTTTGGAGCTCAATTCTCAGGCCAGAACAAGACACTCTCAAATCCTCCACCAAAATTAAATTAAACTCACCCACACCTGCACAAGACCAAGAGAAGGAGTTCCCCAGTGAAAGCCCCCTCTCCAGGCCACCCATTTGTCCTAGACTCTAAAGGTTGAAATCGGGTCTGGTGGAAATTAGGTGTAGGCAATTCCCCAGGGCCAGAGACTTCATCTGGAGCTTGCTTAGGTCCAATCGAAGGTGACACAACTCTAAGATCGAAGCCACACTTCTCTGAGCAAAGGTATGAGCTCTCTCTTCTTCCCGAGCTTCTGAACATTCTCTATTTTGATTGGGTTAATTTCATGCCACATAACCGTATGGATGTGTTTGTCTCTTCAAGACAAATCCATAGAGTATAAGAACGTAGAAATCGGTTAAGAATCGAGAGAGATATCAAGCCTGGAAGATGGACGGCTCTCGGGTGAAGTCGATCGGGGACGATGAACGGATGCCGTCCATTCGCGCGTGTATTGGACTGACGGCTCAGATGGCGTCGGACCGAGAGATGATACATGAATGGCGGGCCCCCACCCGCAGTGCTGACTCAGATGGCGGCGCCGAATCAGAGCGCACCGCGTGGCCTTTCGGAGCTGCCGAGGATGGCGTGGCGCCGCGTGAATAAGTAGGAAATTAGGGCTATTTTCTATTTATTTAATTACCAAAACTTCAAAAATCCATATCTTTGCATAGAAAAATCACAAAAATAAAATAAAAATACCCTCTTGCTTAGTGAACAGAGGAGAATAATGTAGAAAAGAAATCAAGTCATTTCATCAAGTATTTTATTTTTAATGATTTATTTACTCTCTCCATTGTTTTAATTATTCATTTGTATAGGCAATTCACCATGGCATGAGACCATAGGGCTTTTGAAGCCTCTGAACTTGGGAACATTCCCTGAATTTTCCAAGATTAGAGGCCATCCCTATGAGAAGTTATTGATTTTCCAAGTTCATGTTACTGTTTTGAGTATTTTAATTCCAATAATTAGCATGTTGAGAAATAAATTCTAGGAAAATTTGGTGATGTTTCTTATGACCAGAGGAACCTAGGAAAAATAGGTTTTGAGTTAATTCACATGGAACAACCCTAATTGGCCTAAACACCCAAAATTGAACTTTAATTAATTAGGGTTAACTACACATCAAATTAACTTGAAAACATTTCTCCACTGATCTTTAGGATCAGAGGAACATCACATAAAAATTTGAAATCAATTGGAAATGTTTAACCCCACTAAATGGATTAATAAAGTCACATAACCAAAATTAAACTTTAAAAATTCATAACTCACAAAATACTTTTTAAAAATTCACAAAAATGGTTTTGGGGCTTCTCTGATATCAGAGAAATTTAGAAAAATTAAAATTGTAACTTTCTAAAAAAGTTGATTTTTATCATTATTTTAATATTTTTAAGAACTAAAAAATAATAAAAATCATAAAAATATTAAAAATCACCAAAATGTCACATTTTGAATTCTAATCACCTAGGAACAAACCAAATATTTTTCCTAAGCCTCTAGGGTAAGATATTGAATTTTAAAGGCTTAAAACAATTTTTGAATTAAAAAGAAATGATTTTCTTTAACATTTCCACTAAAATAATTCTAATAAATCAAAGAAAAATCAGAAAAATATAAAATTTGGTTCTCTGATTTCCCTGAGGTCAGAAAGATTTTTGAAAAATATAAAACCCTTTTTTCAATTTTTAATTCTTTTTTAAATTAATTAATACTCCAAAAGTCATTATAATTCTAATAAATAAAATATAATTCAAAAAATCACCAAAATTGGCCTAAATGGTCCTCTAATCATTAGGAATATCCCACAATTTTCTTAAGAATAGAAACATTTCCTTGGTCACAATTTTCTTAAGAATAGAAACATTTTCTTGAGTTTTCCTTGAAAACACCTATTTTCCATTAAAAAATAATTACATAAATAAATTAAATACAGAAAAATCACATTTTCTCCTCTAATGTCTTAATTGACATGTGAGTGAGGTTACATAAAAATTTCAAGTTCACTTGAGCTTAGTTTAGTGAGTTATAGAATTGTTAAACTTGAAGGGCAAAAGGGTAATTAAAAATTTCAACCCTTAATTAAAATTTTAGGATTAATCAAAAAAGGGAGAGTAAAATATTTGATTTTAAACTGATTTTGGATGACTGAAACTTAAATGATTGAGGGTAGAAACCTACTAACCATTTCAAATATAATTAAAATAAAACTTTAATTAATTAATTAATTGAAATTTTGGAAGAATAATAGAAATTGGAATTATTAAAGTAGGGATATTATTAAGAGGATATTTATTCATTAATTTATGAATCCCTAAATTAATCACTTCAATAATATTTAATTCATAACTAAAAGGATAATCCTAACTTAAAATTTAAAATGCTAAACAATTTAACAATTAAATTAAATTAAATTTAAGATGTTGAGATTAAATTAAATCAAAATCTAAATCAAGTTAACACCTTAACAATTAAATTAAATCATATTTAATATATTAAGATAAAAATTAAAATTAAATCAAAATAAATTAAATCAAATTAAGTTGAATTAAAATTAAATTAAATTAAAATTTAAAATTAAATTAAATTAAATCAAATTAAATTAAAATTAAATTAAACCAAATTAAATTAAACCAAATTAAATTAAAATTAAATTAAATTAAATTAAATTAAATTAAATTAAATTAAATTAAATCAAATCAAATTAAATTAAATTAAATTAAATTGAACTTAAATTAAACTTAAATTAAATTGAATTAAAATCATTTAACAACACACCTAAATGAAATCATTAAGAGTTAAACCAAACACTTAAAGTAAACTTAAAACATAAAGGTTAAATCTAAGATATAACATCACTTAAAACGTAAAGATTTAAATTAAAAAAAAATGACTTGAACATTATTCCAAACCTAAACTAATTTTTTATAATTAAGTCAAAATTAAAATTAAATCATTAAGTTTAAATCATTAAAATACTTAATAAGTTGATTTACCCTTTTAAAGCTCTTATTATTATAACACTTAAATGAAGTATCGAGTGAAGTGTTACTTCACTTATAGGATATTCAAATGTCCTAGTTCACTGAGCAAGGGAACAAAACTTAAACCCCTGGATGATTAATTCACTCGTGCAACTAAATTTACTTGGACTCAAAACAATCCCGCAAATATTGAAAAGATGTTTAGGACTCGTCCTAAGCACTTCCTCAATATGACGGGATGTTTTAGAAGAACAATTGAATCTAGTTGTTCTTTGATGAAGAAAATCATCCTTAAACCACACCAAGAACCTAGACGTCATAGGAGATGACTAATTATAGGATTAGGAACTTGGTAGACAATCAAAACCCTTTCCCTTAGCTTTACCTAGGTATTTCTTGCAAAAATATTTAAATGCCTTAACATGTGTTTCAAGTGCAGCTTGGGATGATGGGAAGACCCTCCAGATACGCTTTTATTTTATTGCAATTTACTTACATGCACTGTACTTTACTTTTTCTTGCATGATAAACAAGACTGTTGTATGAAAACCAAAACCTTTAGGATAGTCCCTGAACTGAAACCAAAACTAAAATAAAAGTCATTGCAAGATAAAATTCACTGCCACAACATTCCAAAATATAAAATAACTCAAGATTTAATCACAAACGTAACAACAAAACTACAATTGTAACTAAATTAAAACGTCTCGTTGAATGATCGGGAATACCTCGGATGATGTAACCCACGTGTTGCTAACGGGATTTCCCACGGTCTAAATGAAAGTGTGGAACTCATTCAGTTGAGTTTAGCAAATTCATCTGGACTAAGTGAATTCAATGAAAATAATGGTGTCGGGATGACGGAACCGTGGGATCTTAATCGGTTATGTTTAAACAACTTTAAGATTTATTTTAATTAAATATTAAAAACACTTGGATTTTAAGATTCTCTCTAAACCAAAACACTTCTCTCATCTCCTGATTTATGACTTCTAAAACTAAACCTCTGCAACAACAAGGTGCTTGGAGCACAGTGGGCAGCACGACCATCGTCATCAGCAAAACTTGTGGCTACTTCAGCGAAACCTTTCTTAGAGTTAAATAACAAAGCCATAGGACTTCGAGGTAGTTTGCCTAGTGCAACATAATTTCTCAACTTTTTGTTAGTTATTTGCATAATCATGTTATGCAAATCAAGCCCTAACCGGTCTTAGGACTCCGAGGTAGTCTTTCGGTATGACATAAACCCTCACATCTTCGAGGCTATTTGTATGATCATGTCATACGAATATAAGTCCTAATTAATTAAAATGGATAGGATTGAAACATTAAATGATATTCTCAAATTCAAACCAAACAATAGGATAGTTTGGGAAGTTGCCAAGATTCTTCTTGGATCCTCAGCTTCTCCTACTTGTCTTCCTTTGGACTCCTGAAAATAACTGTTCCAAATTTGATCCATTCCCTATTGAAATCTTCAAAATTCAATCCTTTGAAAATCTTAAACTTTGAAATTCTTGAGAGCAAAACCACTGATCATTATCGAGAGTTTTCTTAAATGATTCCCGTCATTTAAGATGTGATTAACTATAGGGGCTTGCCCTTATAGGGAACTTTAAGAACCCGAGTAATATAAACCCCGCTTAATTCCTTTATATTAAGCGGGGGAACTTGTCGACTTATAAAGTTGGTTCGCAGACCAAACGGATGTCATAAATCTTCTAGTTTATTTAACCGAGCCCCATCATCAAGCAGTGTGTCTATTCCTCAAGATAAATACACGATTTGTGGTGCGGTGCTCGTTTATATAAACTATTCGGGATGTGAGATCGGTTTGATTTCGTATCTTAAAAGTTTCAAACTTAAAATTATTTTCAAAATCAAATGCTACTTTCTATATTATATTTATTTAAATTAAATTTAAAACCTAAAATTCACCGACAACTTCTGTTGACGACCCCTTTTCAAAATACAACACACAAACCTAAAAAAATATGCCGACAGCTTCTAGCGACTCTGCTGGGGACTAGTTCCTCTCTCCATTTTTGATTGAATGGTTTTGCTTTCATAAATCGGTAGTGAGTCCATATCCCTAGTGGACCAAAACTACCATTCTTCCGTTGGAATACCCCGTTCATTTCTGTCTTGAACAAGTATAGCCAACTCCTCTCAGATTTAGGAGCCACTGTTTAGACACCCCTAAAAAGAGAGTTTCCGAGATCCTTTTACCTCTTTTCTGAGGTGGGGTGGACCCCCAATAGGTGTTAGTTTAGGAGCGGTCCTTCGAGTCAAGAAGTCTTGCATAAGACTTTCTTTTCCTTTTCAATTCTAAATCGGGCCCTTTACCGTTTCTATAACCTTTTTCCTTTAATCGTTTTGTTTCTAACGAACGAACCTGCTAATAAACAACCCCCCTAATAAACAATCTCTTTTAAAAATCACAAATGTATTTGGACTCTTTCTTTTTCATCCTAAACTTTACGATGAAAAGAAGCATAATTCGGGACTGACATTCGGAATCTGCCCTGCAGAAAATGACTGCCCCAAAGTTAATCTTTTCCTTCACCAATGGAATGGACTTCGCCGTTTACAAGGATGAGTTGCCCGACAATGGGATCATCCGTTTCAGACAAGGATTTGGCAACACAGATGTCAAGTTCGCTGACGTCACTCTCTTCACACTAATGGACAAATTGTCAGAAACTGAAGAGCCCGTAATTGAGTTCAACCTGAAATCGACTCAAGAATTCCCTCCCCTGTAAAGGGTTCCAGCTGAGAGGAGTGCTACTGTTCGTAGGAGGACTGTTATCTCTACCCCCACCGGTCTAGTCATCTCTGCACCTACCCCAACTTCTGCCAAACTGAAGGGGAAGGAAACCCAAGTCTGTGATGAGCCTGTCACCGTGGAGGGTACAGATTTCGCTACAATACCATATGTTTTTAAGATTGGGTCCAGTTCAAGAGTTGCACCCCTAACTCGGACTCCAAGGAGAAATAGAGCGGGGAAGATCGCCAAGAAAGCTAGAGCTACCGAAGTTGTTTTTCTAGAAGAAATTCCTGAAGAAAGAGAAGAACTGCCTGAGTATATACCTCTATTGGAAGGGAGCAGGTTTCACCCCCTCTCTGCCACATCAGATGAAGAGGATGTTCGTAGGATCGCCACCGCATTACCCCGACCTGCATACTACAACAATTACAAGAGGAAAAGGGATAAGACTACGCCATTTGCCCGACTGCAAGCTGTGATAGAAAGGTTGGCAAAGAAAGAAAGATGCCCTGTGTCAGAAATCTTAAGAAGGATAGGACGGGTACCAGCTAAATCCCACCTCGGACCGCGAATAGAGCCTGTTGCTGCCACAGAGAAATCAAAGAAGAAGATAAAAGCCAGTCCACCCGTTGTTGTATCGGGTCTACAAATTAGGGAGGATACCACCTTCCAGCATATAGCCGATAGACCATCCGGTCCTAGGCTTCCGGCTGCAAGAAGGATGGTATGGCGACCTACTACTGGCGAACTAAGACCAAAACAATGTCCTGAGAAGAAAGGTCTCGTCAGGAGACTCGAATCAGAAGAAAGTGCTACCGCAATAAAGGGGACTCTCGGGAAGGAAGTTCAACAACCGTCACGAGACAACTGCGAGACCGTGCGGAAAAGGCCACTAGAGGATGCCATGGACAATTTAAGGACCGACATCCGACAGTTAGCAAAAGAAAGAGAAGAAGAATTAGGAGACGAAATTGACTCATCAGAGTTCATGGACGAGGAGTATGCCGAGATCAACATGGTTGAGACACGAGCATCGTCAACTTCGCAAGGTGCTCCGGCAGCTGCAGAGAGCACAGCTTCGGGAAAGAGATGATACGATTTCCCAGATGGCAAAGAGAATGGAATAGATGGCTGCTGCCTTAGCCACTCTCTAGAGTCAGGCCCAGCCTCAGAAAGAGACACCCCCAGAAATTGTCCATATTGTAGATGGAGGAAAAGAGATCACATCCGTCAACGGAGACGAACCAACAAAGAAGGATTTTACACAAAGCATGATTCCAGAAAAGGATATTAAAAATATGGTAGAACAGCAGGTGTGAGAAGCTTTAGCACAATCCAAGAGTGGAGCATCTATTCGGATGGGTAGACCTTACCCCGAAGAGTTTGATGCGATCCAATACCCGAAAGGCTTCGTACCACCTCTCGTTTAAGACTTTTGATGGAACAGGAAACCCTCGGCAGCATGTCGCACATTTTCGTGCTAGTTGCTGCAATGCTTCGGTGGGAGCGACGCTTTACTCTTCCACTAGTTCGTCAGCAGTTTGTCAGGGATTGCCTTTGACTGGTACGCAGAATTGCCGAACGGTTCAGTAAAGACCTTTTCAGAACTGGAGAATCTCTTCGTTAAACGATTTGCCGGGGCTCAACACCACATCACTATCGGTGATCTAGTGGTGGAGCAACAAAAGCCGAACGAGACTTTAGTGGATTACATACTTCGATGGAGAAACTTAAGCATGAAGTGTGAACCACAGCTTCAAGAACAACATGCAGTCGGCATCTTGCTCAAGAGTATCCATGGCCCGATAGCACTCCTCCTTAAAGGATTTACAATCAAGACTTTTGAGAAGTTGCTTAGCAAGGCCGGGAGCTTGCAAGAAGAGGCAAAACAGTTAAGTTTCGCGGACAAGAACGATAAGCAGAAGCCTGTGAAATCATTCGAAAAGAAATCTGGAATCGTCACGGCATTAGATAAGGGCAAGCAGCCAATGCAGATACAGTCAGAGCGGCCACAGCCTAGTTACCAACCACCGCAATGAACATACCAACAACCTCAGCAGGGCTATCAGCAACCTCATCCGAGCTATCGGTCGCCTCAGCATTATGAACAACCGCCTCGTTCGTCACGTACTTTAAGAGAACTTCTAAATAGAGAATACCCATTCAAAACTAAAGCAGTAGCGAAGATGTTCCGCAGCTTAATGAAGACATCGGATTTTCAGCTGCTAGAGCCCAAGAAGCCGGAGGAAGTCAATAAGAAAGATCATCTGAACTATTGCCCTTACCATCAGATGCTTGGACACAAGATATAGGATTGCATCACTTTCAAGAGTTGGCTTGATGACGATCTCCGGAGAGGGAACATAACGATCCCAAAGGAATATATGAAGGAACCCCAGAAGGGAGGTTCCGTCAATGTTATTTGAAAGGATCCCATTGTTCCGATAGACCCTTACACGACTGATGATGGATGGAGTACTGTCTGGACAAAATCATCGAAGAAAATTTTGGATCACATCCAGACCGCTTCGGTACGCGCTTCAACTCATAGTTTGAAACCTGTCGAGCCGGCACTATCACTTGCTTTTGAAGAACAGCCCCAGAAGGAGGAGAAGATCGTGGAAGAAAAGAAGACCGAGGCTCCGAAGGGTAGACTAGGGGCTGCTTATCCTAGGATGGTTATTTCCGATTCGGGGGAGAAATCCCTCGAACTCCTGACTCTGTATGATTATTTGCTCACCCCGGTGGGATCTTATAATGATAAGGGTTATGGCATTGGCTACGTTTTAACTGTTTCTAACGATTACGTAACTAACGACAACCGGCTTAATCCGGATCTCGATCCCAATATAAATAACGATTCTCAAATCATACACAACCTCGACGACCACGACGAAGAAGATGTTCACAAAGGAGGCTACGAAAGCTCGACAAGCAACGAGTCCATTTATGAATTTCGAGGAGCTCCGATCACGATAGAATTAGAACCATCAGACACCGAAGAAACTTCAGAAGAGCCAGTGGTTCCAATTCAAGAGGATACACCGGCAGATTCAACACCGAATTCAGAAGAGATAACTGAAGTAAATTTAAGAAGTGGAAAAATTTTACCTCCGAGAATGGGTCCAAAGGATAAAGGAAAGCAAGTGGTTGCTCAGGAAGAGCCAACCCCGGCAGAGGAATTGCCCATTCGGGAAGAAACCGAAGAACATGGTAATAAAGTGGACTACAACGTGCTAGCCCATCTTAGGAAGCTACCAGCCAAACTAAGCATATACGACGCTTTGATCCTGTCAAAGGAGATGAGAGAGGCTCTGATCAAGGCTTTACTTGATCCAGAAATTTATTTAGCTCAAATGGACGGTAATTCCTTCGATGAGGTTTGCTCGTTAAAAGAACAGCGAGGTGTTACCTTCACGCACAATGATCTATTACTGGGAATAGCTGATCACAACCGACCGTTGTACATTTCAGTCACTATTGGAAAGTTTACGCTCTCCAGAGTGTTGGTTGATCCGGGAGCATCAATCAACATAATGAATCTTCGGACGCTAGCATATTTGGAAATTGATGCTCGTGAGCTTGAAGCAGACAAGATGTTATTAAGATGCTTCAATCAAAAAGGAGAAAGAGCTCTTGGATCGATAACACTACTAATGAAGACCGGTGATTTACCAAAGACAACCGCAAAATTCCACATAATTGATTCTGAGACATCGTTCAACGCTCTACTGGGTCGACCATGGATCCATGAAAACCGGATGGTACCGTCGTCTCTGCACCAGTGCATAAATTATTACGAAGGAGGGGAACAGTGCATCAAAGGTGATTCACAACCGTTCTCCGTGCATGAAATTTGAATTCATGAAGATGCGGCCTACTACGCGCCCCCGAAGAAAACAATATTTTCTAGAAACACCATACCAAATGAAGCAAAAGAAATTCGAGACGATGAAGAACCTGAAGTTCTAGTCCAACAGTTACTTACCACTCCCTTACGGCGAGATGGTGAAGATTTCTCCAAAACTCGCACCTGAGGTCGAGGCCGGGGATGAGGACGTGGAAGAAATGTTGGAACAGTTGGACAGAAGAAACTGGTCATCGATGTTGATTGGGAGAACACTTCTGAAGAAGAAGAAGAAATCAAGAAAGAAGCTGCGACAATAAGTCAAAAGAAACCCTAGTTCAAGATATCTCTCAAAGATGAAAAGAATGAAGAAAATAAATCAATGTACGAGATGATCAACCATCAAGTTCATACTATGACCCTGACCCCGATCCATTCTAATAAGATCGAGGGTATGGTGGTCAAGGAAGTGCATGGTAGTGGTACCAAGCCAATCAAGTTTTACCGTGGTGCTTCTTCCTCCAATACTGAAAAAGATGTACAATTTGAAGATGTTACTTCTTCCGAATTAATGGAACTACCTTTTGAGTGGTACTCTCCCTGTGTTCAAAATTTAATTCAATGTGGTGTCTTACCTCGACAATGGACAAAAGGCCGATCACAACACTTTGAAAAATTATGGAATAATGCCGGTCGGCCTCCCAATTCAAAACATGGTCTCGGATTCGGCACAGTAGGATCAGTTGATGATACGGGATTTTGCTTGGTTGTCACTTGCGAACCTAATAAAGACTGCTTCGAAGCTTCAGAAGATCTAGAAGATCCACCAATTGGAGATGCTCCACCATAATTTGAAGAAGAAATCAAATCTACAATAGACGAGTTAATGGAAGTTAACTTAGGTACTAGCGAAGAGTCTAGGCCAACCTTTGTTAGCTCCTTACTCAATAAAAAAGATTCCGAAAACATAATCAAGCTACTAATGGAATTCAAGGACTGTTTTGCTTGGAGTTACGACGAAATGCTAGGATTAGCTCCAGAAGTCGCAGTTCACAAGTTAGGAGTAGATCCTACTTCTGTTCCAATCAGACAAGCTCCCAGAAGAATGCGTCTAGAAATTGAGCAACAAATAATAGCTGAAGTTAAGAAGCTAATAGATGCTAAATTTGTCCGTGAAGAACAATACCCTACTTGGTTAGCCAATGTGGTACCAGTCAAAAAGAAGAATGGTCAGATCAGAATCTACGTGGATTTCAGAGATTTGAATAAAGCACGTCCAAAGGATGAATTTCCACTACCAATCCCAGAACTGATGATCGACATTGCTTTAACACATGAAATATTTTCATTCATGGATGGATCATCAGGATACAACCAGATAAAGATTGCAACAGAAGACGAAAAACTCACGACATTCAGAACGCCGATCAGAGTGTATTACTACACAGTAATGCCATTCGGACAAAAGAACGCAGGAGCAACATACCAAAGAGCGATGACGAAGATTTTTGATGATCTCATTCATAACCAAGTTGAGTGCTACGTGGATGATGTGGTCATCAAAAGAAAACTGAAAGAAGATCACCTGTATGATTTGAGAATTATTTTCGAGCGACTAAGACAATACAACCTTAAGATGAATCCCTTAAAATGCACCTTCGGCGTCACCTCCGGGAAATTCTTAGGACTTGTTTTCCGACATCGCAGTATTGAAATTGATCCGGAAAAGATTAAAGCTATCTTAGAAATGCCATCTCCTAAAACCTTGAAACAACTACGATCCTTTCAAGGAAAATTGGCATATCTTTGACGCTTTATATCGAATTTGTCAGGAAGGTGTCAGCCTTTTTTTGCTTTGGTTAAGAAGGATGCCAAGTTTATTTGGGACTCCAAATGTCAACATGCCTTCGATGACATCAAACAATACTTAATGACACCTCCTGTCTTAGCAGCCCCAGTCTCAGGTAGACGTTGATACTTTATACCGCGGCTTTAGACGACTCCATTGGAGCCCTGCTAGCCATGGTCAATGATGAGGGAAAAGAAAATGCACTCTACTACTTAAGCCGTCGTCTAATCCCGACGGAAGTGAAGTATCCTCCTATTGAGAAGCACTGCTTGGCCCTGATCTTCGCCGCACAGAAGCTCAGGCATTGCATGCTTTCTCATAAGGTCAACCTTATTTTGAGAGTTAATCCGTTGCAATACTTGATGACCTGACCGATGCTTTCTGGTAGACTTGCCAGGTGGTCGATGATACTATTGCAATTCGACAAAACTTTCGTTCCTCTTCGTGCCGTAAAGGGACAAGTCCTAGCTGACTTTCTTGCAGCACACCCTTTACCGGCAGATTCGCCTCTCGACGACGATTTGCCTGACAAACAGATAATGAGCCTAGAAGACACTGATGATCGACGTTGGGAACTATACTTCGACGGTGCGTCCTCAGCACAGAAGAATAAATAATTGCAAACGATAGTGCCCGGTAAGGCAGGAATCAGACTAATCTTTATAACACCGGAGCGGGGGATGTTAAGATACTCCTACCACTTAACAGAACCATGCACAAACAACGAGGCAGAATACGAAGCCCTCATAACAGGACTAGAACTAATCATTCAAATGGGAATAACGGACATCAACATCTACGGAGATTCTCAGTTGATCATTCAACAGATCGTCGGACAAGTACGAGATTCTGAAACCAAGACTCGAGCAGTATTTTCAGTATGCCATGAAACTGTTGGAACATATTCCGAATGTAATGATCTACTAGATTCCCAGAAAAGAAAATGCTATTGCAGATGTGTTAGCTCGCCTTGCAAAGGAATTTGCCTACTTACAAGATGATTCAGTTGAAGTGTCAGTTCAAGGATGACAGGTCCTATCACAGCTCGACATGGATACAACACACAAATCAGAAAAAGCAGAAGAAACAATTGCAGCAGTGACAGAAAATACAGAAGATTGGCGACAGCCATTAATAGAATACCTGTGAACAGGAAGCCTGCCCGATGATAAGTCGATAGCCCATCAAATCAAGAAAAGAACTCTTTCTTACACATTAATAAACAATACATTATACAGAAGGTCTTTTGATCAGATGTGGCTAAGATGCCTGAGCGGGTCCGAGGCTCATGAAATCGTTAAAGAAGTGCATTCAGGACTTTGTGGCGCTCATGAGTCGGGTCCGAAAATGAAAATGAAGATTAAAAGACTAGGGTACTACTGGCCCTCAATGATGACCGACTGTATGAAATTTGCCAAAAGTTGTCACCAGTGCCAAGTGCACGGAGTGGTTTTACATCAACCTCCAAATGTGCTACACCCGACAATCGCGTCGTGGCCGTTTGAGTGTTGGGGCACAGATATAGTGGGTCCGATCGAACCGCCTTCTTCAAGAGGACATTGCTTCATCCTTGCAGCTACAGACTACTTTTCTAAATGGGCAGAAGCTATACCACTCAGGGAAGTAAAGGCACACCACGTGCTACAGTTTTTCAAGAACCAAGTCGTCTACCGTTTCGGGGTACCGCGCAGGATCATTTCAGATAATGGGTCTGCATTCAAAAGTACAAAGATCAACAATTTTGTCAGAAGAAACAAGATTGATTGGCGATACTCAACGATCTACTACCCAAGAGCAAACGGCTTGGCCGAGGCTTTTAATAAAACTCTCGTTCAAATTTTAAAGAAAACTTTGGACGACAACAAGAGAATTTGGCACGAGAAGTTGTTAGAAGCCTTATGGGCCTACAGGACGACTTTTAGGACTCCTACTCAGTCTACGCCTTACGCTTTAGTGTACGGGTCCGAGGCCGTCTTGCCCCTGGAAGTTCAACTTCCGTCACTCCAAATTGCAGTTGCAGAAAAGATCACTACAGAAGAAAATGCTATACTACGACTGGAAGAATTAGAAAGCTTGGAAGGGAAAAGACTTTCTGCACAGCAGAATTTGGAACAGTATCAAGCCAAGATGATCCAGGCCCATGATAAACTGGTCCGCCCAAGAACTTTCAAAGTCTGTGACTTAGTTCTTATTCTCAGTAGACCTATTCTTGCACATCGCAAGAAAGGTGGTAAATTTGAACCAACATGGGAAGGGTCGTTCGTGGTCGAGACAGTCTACTCAGGAGGTTCCTACCAACTGGTGAATTGCCGTGGAGAACGACCCATGCTTCCAATCAATGGACGGTATTTAAAGAAGTATTACGCGACCTGATGTTTCGAAGGGTGGCCTCTAAAATAGAATCTTATCCCTAGAAACACGGGTGAAGTGATCACTTTGTGACTGGGTCCGAACCCAAAACAAAATAAAATGGATAATAAAAAATCTCATCAACGAAAATGTTAAAAAGAAAACATGGGAAATCATAATAATAAAAAGCCAATCTTTCCTTTAAAATCCATTCATTCCTGATATTTTCTCATCTCTTCCTTCTTCCTTTAAATTTAAAAGATTTGAATAAGAATTTTTATGTGTTTTCTTATTGTTCTTGTTCTTAGTACAGCCCCTGATCCTTTCCTTGTTTTTTCGCAGGGAAATGTCGAGCGGGCGGTTGGTTCTAAACTTTAGAAATGGCGTGAGTCTAGCAATTGATGAAAAGAGGGTGAGAGATGGAGCAATGATAGAGATTGACTTAGACTTCACACCAGCCAGCTTACAATACGAAGAAAATGATTGGATCCCAGTTGATCGGGAAGAACTTCACAGCCACACAGTGATGAAAATGGGTGGCCCGAGCCACCAATCCAGCAACAAGAAAAGGAAAGCAAACGCCGCACATGCAACCGGAGAGGATAAGAAAGTTAATTCCGTGGTTTCCACAGCAGAGGGTAGGCTTGTCAGCGCCGTGCCTACATAAATTCAAGGGGTAAGGAGAGCTACTCTCACTGCTACCCAGCGAAGAAATAAAAATCGTCGCATTAGCAAAATGTTGACCAAGTTAGCAGAAGATCAACATGAACAGACAATGGATACTGTTAATGCAAATGCTCCAAGGAGACCAGTTCGTCAGGAACTAGAAAGAAGAAAGTCAAGTCCAAGAAGGTCGGAGCAGATAAAAGAAATATCAAGAAAAGCAGAAATAGAGTCGGTACCTCGACGCCGAGCATACGTACCGGATCCGAAGAGTCTTGTTGCGAAAGCAACCCCGGAGGATGTCCCTACGGAGACTGTCCCCGAGGAGCCGAGACATGAACAAGAACGTGCTGGGGTTGAGCCATACATCCCGCAGTATGTTACTAGACACCAAGGACTTCAGATAATCCCGGAATACGAGCTGGAGAAAATGCAACTAGTTGAGAAGAAAACCTTAGAATACTTTGAAAGAATTTGAAACAAGAGGGTCAACATCTTGGAAGGCCTCGAGCTGCATACAGATGTTTTCTCAGATTATGAGCAACAACAAATTGTAGACTGCGTCCTTGAATTGCAGAAAATGGGTCGAGCTGGCCGCCTGAGAGAAAAAACATATTCAGAACCCCGAAGATGGATGCAAGGAAAGGGAAGAGTTATAATCCAATGCGGATGTTGCTACAATTTTGCCACAGACAGGAAAGGAAATCCACCAGGGATACTCCGTCGCAGTGAGGTCGATCCAATGTCGAGGATAATTAAAAGAATGGTGAAAAGAATGATAACATGGAGGGTACTGCCAGCAGACTGCATACCCAACAGTTGCATCATCAACATTTACCATGAGGGCGACTGCATACCTCCACACATAGACCACCACGACTTTGTCAGACCTTTCTGCACAGTTTCATTCATCAACCAATGCAATATCATGTTCGGATCTGACCTCCGAATAGCAGGCCCGGGTAAGTTCCGAGGACCGGTGGAGATACCGCTTCCGGTAGGTTCCTTCATGATATTAAAAGGAAATGGAGCAGACGTCGCAAAACATTGTATACCGGGAGTGCCAGTGGAGCGGATCTCCGTTACTTTTAGAAGGATGGATGACAGAAAGGCGCTTTACCACTTCCAGCCAGATCCAGAATTGGAGAGTCTCCAGCCCTACGAGCTGTGAGTTACATGCGAAATAGCACACCTCCAATGCACATCCATGCGGCATTCCTGCCAAGGGTGGCTTGGAAGGTGATGTTATTACCCATGTTTTTTACTATTCAGACATGGATTTTTGATAGACACTTTTGAATGGATCAGCAAGAAGTTTATACAGTCCGCTTTGGAGTTACATGGATTGTATGAGACATTAAATTTCTAAGAAAAATGTCATCATGACTAGATCAAGTTGTATGATGTACTTTCAGCAAGTTGGAATGAAAACGACTACGTCATATTCTGCCTTCACCTCTTTTTGTGCAAATCGACTGGGAAACGCCATTAGAGTTAAATGAACTTTGAACGAAGAATAGAAGAGAAAAGAAAATAAATGAGAAATTTTCTAAAAATCTAAATAGTAAAATGAACTTCAAATTCACATGAACACTAAATAAACAACAAATAAAAAAAATGGGATCGTTAAAGGACAAACAAAACGAATCTAAATCTCAAATTGGATTCCAATCTAAATCCACTGTTTCAAACCTTGCAATTCGTCTTCAAATCGAAATCCATTTAAAATTCCTTTGAAACTCTCCTTTCGGGATCAGTACCTAAATTCTGATTCCCATTACTTTCGAGACTGGTACCTAAATTCCAGTTCTCTCCTTCCGGGATCAGTACCTAAATTCTGATTCCCATTACTTTCGAGACTGGTACCTAAATTCCAGTTCTCTCCTTTCGAGGTCGGTACCTAAATTTCGACTCTCATTTCGAGATCGATACCTAAATTTTGGTTCTCATCCGAATTGACACCTACATTTCAATTCTACACTTCCGAGACTGGTACCTAAATTCCAGTCCTCATTTCGAGATCGATACCTAAATTTCAATTCTCTTTTCGAATTGATACCTAAATTTCAATTCTAAATTCCGAGACTGGTACCTAAATTCCAGTTCTCTCCTTTCGAGGTCTGTACCTAAATTCCGACTCTCTTTTCAAGATCGATAATTAAATTTTGATTCTCATCTGAATTGATACCTAAATTTCAATTCAAATTTTCTAAGACTGGTACCTACATTCTAGTTCTCATTCCGAGATCGATACTTAAATTTCGATTCTCATCCGAATTGATACCTAAATTTCAATTCTACACTTCCGTGGTTGGTACCTAAATTCCAGTCCTCATTTCGAGATCGATACCTAAATTTTGATTCTCTTTTCGAATTGATACCTAAATTTCAATTCTAAATTCCGAGACTGGTACCTAAATTCCAGTTCTCTCCTTTCGAGGTCGGTACCTAAATTCCGACTCTCTTTTTGAGATCGATACCTAAATTTCGATTCTCATCCGAATTGATACCTACATTTCAATTCTACACTTCCGAGGCTGGTACCTAAATTCCAGTCCTCATTTCGAGATCGATACCTAAATTTCGATTCTCTTTTCTAATTGATACCGAAATTTCAATTCTAAATTCCGAGACTGGTACCTAAATTCCAGTTCTCTCCTTTCGAGGTCAGTACCTAAATTCCGACTCTCTTTTCAAGATCGATACCTAAATTTCTATTCTCGTCCGAATTGATACCTACATTTCAATTCTACACTTCCGAGGCTGGTACCTAAATTCCAGTCCTCATTTCGAGATCGATACCTAAATTTCGATTCTCTTTTCGAATTGATACCAAAATTTCAATTCTAAATTCCGAGACTGGTACCTAAATTCCAGTTCTCTCCTTTCGAGGTCAGTACCTAAATTCCGACTCTCTTTTCGAGATCGATACCTAAATTTCTATTCTCATCCGAATTGATACCTACATTTCAATTCTACACTTCCGAGGCTGGTACCTAAATTCCAGTCCTCATTTCGAGATCGATACCTAAATTTCGATTCTCTTTTCGAATTGATACCTAAATTTCAATTCTAAATTCCGAGACTGGTACCTAAATTTCAGTTCTCTCATTTCGAGGTCGGTACCTAAATTCTGACTCTCTTTTCGAGATCGATACTTAAATTTCGATTCTCATATGAATTGATACCTAAATTTTAATTCAAAATTTCTGAGACTGGTACCCACATTCCAGTTCTCATTCCGAGATCGATACTTAAATTTCAATTCTCATTCGAATTGATACCTAAACTTCAATTCTAAACTTTCGAGACTGGTACCTAAATTCCAGTCCTCTTCCGGGGGCAGTACCTAAATTTTGCTTCCCATCTTTCGAGATCGATACTTAAATTTCGATTCTCTGCCAGGATTGATACTTAAATTTCAATTCTCACCCTTTTCGAGATCGGTACCTAAATTTTGATTCTCATCCTCTTTCGGGATCAGTACTTAAATTCTGATTCTCATCCTATTCAATCAACACTTAAACTCCGATTCTCACACTGAGGCTGGTACCTAAATTCCAGTTTTCTTTGCAGTCACGAGTTTGGAACCTAGGTTTCAATTCTCATTTCAACTCCAAATTTTAAATTCAAGATTTCGTCAAATTAATCTTAAATTAAACCTCAATCTAAATTAAAACTCCAAATCTAAACTCACACATCAAAACTTGAACATAAAATGAAACGAAATCTAAATCGAAATTATCCAGATCTTGTGATTTGGAATTCACCTCCTTTTCCTTTCCCCAGCGAGAATTCAGGAACCTCCAGTCTTGGAAATATACCTGATACTCCCCATGCGAAAATTCTTCTACTCTGTCCTATGTGTGTCACTTGGACATCTGTGTTGGTTTTGTCGATCTCTTCGGTCAACACCAATAAGCGCGGTGTGCTTGGTTAGCACACCACACCTATTGGGGGTCCATTTGTTGACCTCATTTTTGATGAGGTCTTCTCTTCTCCTTTTAGTACTTAGGATCTAGCCTTAGCCTTTTCCTTTAACTATCCTAGAGGAATAGAAATGGAATCCACCACTTAAAAATTCAAACTACCTCTTAACTCCCTACAAACCCCACAAGCTTGATTGTAGAGCCCTAATCAACTAGAGGGTTGAGATCAAATGTGGGAGTTTAAAGGATGAGTTCCCTATAGGACTCTTTGGCCTTAGGATCACCCCAGGTGGCTCGGTCTGATGAGAGCTGACTTACACATACACTACACCCTCACACACACATTCTAAAAACCACACCTATACCCAACTTGATCTCATCACTCATGTAGGTAATTCACATGGATGGACCTTAACCCCTAAGCCCCTAGCTAAGAGGGTTAGGAACAACATAGTGAATACCTCAAATGAGTCCTTTCATGACTCATATGAGCTTATCATGTCTTCATGACTCAACCAAAATAATTTCATTTCACTTACATTTGACCAACCTTCATTTTTTCAAAATTTCAATTTTTGACCCAGGGCCCCGGACCCACCTAACTCTACCAAAAAACCTTGAAATTACCCAAAACCTCCAAAATTTCCAAACCACCCAAAACTCCCCAAAATTAACCTTGAACATTCCCAACCATTCAAATTGATCATCCATAACCAAAAATACCAAAATTTCCAAAAATACCCCAAATACCCTCCAAATTACCAAAATGCCCTTTTACCCCAAAAAATCCAAAAATTCAGAAAATTCCCAAAAAAATTTCAGAAAATCCCAAATATTCCCAATTTCATTTTGTTCAACTACACCATGGGCCAATTTTGCCAATTTACCCCACCTTTACCAAAACCCCCAATTTGACCCATTTTAAACACAAGTGAACCCAATGTCAAACCAAACCACCCCAATTGATCTCAATTCTGGTCCAATTCAATTCTAAGCTTCAATTCAATATCCCAAACATCAATTTAGACCAAATCTAAGTCCAATTTGATTGACATTTGAATCCAATTTCATTTTTAAGCTTAAAGCCCAATTTTGGCCCATGACCTAAACCTAGCTCAAACCAACCCAATTCAACTCCAATTAACCCCAAAACTTTTCTAAATCTTCCCTAACATCTCCACAAACAAAATACTAACATAGTTTGCCCAAAATTTGGACCCAAAACTTACTCAAATTCAACCCAAACCCGAAATTCCCTAAATAGGCCTAAATCCACCATGAACCCAAATAGGCCCAAATCCCAAAATTAAAGCCCAACCAAGGTTGAAAACTCTTTGTTACACTCCCATAAACATTTCTCAACATTGAATTTACATCAATTTCAACATTAGCCCAACCTTAGCCCAAGTTAGTCCATTTTGATCTATTTTGACCCTATCACTAAGGGGACCCAAATTAGACTCAATTCAATTCCAAATCACCTCAAATTTGTCTCAAATCACTCATGACACATCTCTAAACCAAACTCAACATTTATTTAGCATGGCCCTTTGCAAAATTTTTCATCTAAAAGCCCATTTTGAAACATAAAAACCCATTTCCTTAAACCATTTTAAAAGCCCACCTTTACCAAATTTTAAAAGCCCAAACCCATCCTAAAGCCCACATTACAATCTCATCTCATCCTCACTCAATTAATATCACTCCCTAAGTGATAAATCTATCATGAAAATCGAACCAAAATGGTATTATGCCAAATCCCATCAAATAACCCCAAAATTTCCAAAAATTCCTAAAACCCTTTTCCATGAAAATTGACCAAACTCTTGCTAAGCCAAATGTGAGCCATGAAGCCATGTATAAGCCACATGAAGCCATGGATGGTTTGACTTTTCACCAAGCTATTAATGGCAAGGGGAGGGGGACCTTTTCTAAGCTCTCACTTAATCTTTTTAACCCTTTTAATGTCTCAACCTAACCCAAAATTAACTTAAACAAAATTGATGTGGACTTCACCACACATGTGAGCCTGACCCACCTGACCCCCTCAGCCCAAAATCAGGCCATGGGGAGATGAACCAAACCCAAAACCATGGCTTAGACCAAATCAAGCCAAAATGGACACTCCTCCATGCCACTTTGATCCAGCTCTTTTACACTTGGCAAAACTCAATTGAACCCACAGGAATCAAGCCCTGACTTCCCTAAGCCTGAGGTTGACCTGACCCTGGCCGGCCAGGCACCTGAGTCACCGAAAAATGCCATGGCCGAAACTTTGGGATGAGCCAAAGTTTGGAATTCCCACCTGCTGAGCTGCCTCATGCCCAATGGCCATTGTAGCTGTTCTGCCCTTGTCCTGAGTAGTTGATCCAAGCCCCTAACTCCCCCTGGGAAGCCATGGCCATGGCTATTTAAGCCAGCCAACCCCTCTTGGCCAAAAGGATGGCTGAACCAAACCTTCACAGAATTCCTCCAAACTCCTCACAAATCTTCCCCTAGCCAAGACCAATCCATCCCCACTGTTCTCCTGTCCCTAACTCCCACCTGATTGAGCTCGATTTTGGAGCTCAATTCTCGAGCCGAACGGGACACTCTCAAATCCTCCACCAAAATCAAATTAAACTCACCCACACCGAGCACAAGACCAAGAGAAGGAGTTCCCAGGTGAAAGCCCCTCTCCGTGCCACCCATTTGTCCTACCTCCGAAGGTTGAAATCGGGTACTAGTGGAAATCAGAGTCTAGGCGATTCCCAGGGCCGGAGACTTCATCCGGAGCTTGCTTAGGTCCAATCGAAGGTGACACAACTCTCGGATCGAAGCCGGACTTCTGCGAGCAAAGGTATGAGCTCTCTCTTCTTCACGAGCTTCTGAACATTCTCTATTTTGATTGGGTTAATTTCATGCCACATAAACCATATGGATGTGTTCGTCTCTTCATGACGAATCCATAGAGTATAAGAACGTAGAAATCGGTTAAGAATCGAGAGAGATATCAAGCCTGGAAGATGGACGGCTCTCGGGTGAAGTCGATCGGGGACGATGAACGGATGTCGTCCATTCGCGCGTGTATTGGGCGGACGGCTCAGATGGCGTCGGACCGGGAGATGATACATGAATGGCGGGCCCCCGCAGCGCTGACTCAGATGGCGGCACCGAATCAGAGCGCGCCGCGTGGCCTTTTAGAGCTGCCGAGGATGGCGTGGCGCCGCGTGGATAAGTAAGAAATTAGGGCTATTTTCTATTTATTTAATTACCAAAATTTCAAAAATCCATATCTTTGCATAGAAAAATCACAAAAATAAAATAAAAATACTCTCTTGCTCAGTGAACAGAGAAGAATAATGTAGAAAAGAAATCAAGTCATTTCATTAAGTATTTTATTTTTAATGATTTAATTACTCTCTGCATTGTTTTAATTCTTTATTTGTATAGGAAATTTACCATGGCATGAGACCATAGGTCTTTTGAAGCCTCTGAACTTGGGAACATTCCCTGAATTTTCTAAGGTCAGAGGTCATCCCTATGAGAAGTTATTGATTTTCCAAGTTCATGTTACTGTTTTGAGTATTTTAATTCCAATAATTAGCATGTTGAGAAATAAATTCTAGGAAAATTTAGCAATGATTCTTATGACCAGAGGAACCTAGGAAAAATAGGTTTTAAGTTAACTCACATCGAACAACCCTAATTGGCCTAAACACCCAAAATTGAACTTTAATTAATTAGGGTTAACTACACATCAAATTAACTTGAAAACAATTCTCCACTGATCTTTAGGATTAGAGGAACATCACATAAAAATTTGAAATCAATTGGAAATGTTTAACCCCACTAAATGGATTAACTAAATCACATAACCAAAATTAAACTTTAAAAATTCATAACTCACAAAATACTTTTCAAAAATTCACAAAAATGGTTTTGGGGCTTCTCTGATATCAGAGTAATTTAGGAAAATTAAAATTGTAATTTTCTAAAAAAGTTGATTTTTATCATTATTTTAATATTTTTAATAATTAAAAAATAATAAAAATCATAAAAATATTAAAAATCACCAAAATGTCACATTTTGAATTCTAATCACCTAGGAATAAACCAAATATTTTTCCTAAGTCTCTAGGGTAAGATATTGAATTTTAAAGGCTTAAAACAATTTTTGAATTAAAAAAAATGATTTTCTTTAACATTTCCACTAAAATAATTCTAATAAATAAAAAAAATCAGAAAAATATAAAATTTGATTCTCTGATTTCCTTGAGGTCAGAGTGATTTTTGAAAACTATAAAACCCTTTTTTTAATTTTTTATTTCTTTTTAAAATTAATTAATACTCCAAAACTCAAAATAATTCTAATAAATAAAATATAATTCAAAAAATCACTAAAATTGGCCCAAATGGTCCTCTGATTATTAGGAACATCCCATAATTTTCTTAAGGACAGAAACATTTCCTTGGTCATGTTATTGAATTTTCCTTGAAAACCCCTATTTTCCATTTAAAAATAATTACATAAATAAATTAAATACAGAAAAATCACATTTTCTCCTCTAATGTCTTAATTGACATGTGAATGAGGTTACATAAAAATTTCAAGTTCACTTGAGCTTAGTTTAGTGAGTTATAGAATTATTAAGCTTGAAGGGCAAAAGGGTAATTAAAAATTTCAACCCTTAATTAAAATTTTAGGATTAATCAAAAAGGCGAGGGTAAAATATTTGATTTTAAACTGATTTTGGATGATTGAAACTTAAATGATTGAGGGTAGAAACCTACTAACCATTTCAAATATAAATAAAATAAAACTTTAATTAATTAATTAATTGAAATTTTGGAAGAATAATAGAAATTGGAATTATTAAAGTAGGGATATTATTAAGAGGATATTTATTCTTTAATTTATGAATCCCTAAATTAATCACTTCAATAATATTTAATTCTTAACTAAAAGGATAATCCTAACTTAAAATTTAAAATGCTAAACAATTTAACAATTACATTAAATTAAATTTAAGATGTTGAGATTAAATTAAATCAAAATCTAAATCAAGTTAACACCTTAACAATTAAATTAAATCATATTTAATATATTAAGATAAAAATTAAAATTAAATCAAAATAAATTAAATCAAATTAAGTTTAATTAAAATTAAATTAAATTAAAATTTAAAATTAAATTAAATTAAACCAAATTAAATTAAAATTAAATTAAACCAAATTAAATTAAAATTAAATTAAATCAAATTAAATTAAATTAAATTAAATTAAATCAAATCAAATTAAATTAAATTAAATTAAATTAAATTGAACTTAAATTAAACTTAAATTAAATTGAATTAAAATCATTTAACAACACACCTAAATGAAATCATTAAGAGTTAAACCAAACACTTAAAGTAAACTTAAAACATAAAGGTTAAATCTAAGATATAACATCACTTAAAAAGTAAAGATTTAAATTAAAAAAAATGACTTGAACACTATTCCAAACCTAAACTAATTTTTTATAATTAAGTCAAAATTAAAATTAAATCATTAAGTTTAAATCATTAAAATACTTAATAAGTTGATTTACCCTTCTAAAGCTCTTATTATTATAACTCTTAAATGAAGTATCAAGTGAAGTGTTACTTCACTTATAGGATATTCAAATGTCCTAGTTCACTGAGCAAGGGAACAAAACTTAAACGCCTGGATGATTAATTCACCTGTGCAACTAAATTTACTTGGACTCAAAACAATCCCAGAAATATTGAAAAGATGTTTAGGACTTGTCCTAAGCACTTCCTCAATATGACGGGATGTTTTAGAAGAACAATTGAATCTAGTTGTTCTTTGATGAAGAAAATCATCCTTAAACCAAACCAAGATCCTAGACGTCATATGAGATGACTAGTTATAGGATTAGGAACTTGGTAGACAACCAAAACCCTTTCCCTTAGCTTTACCTAGGTATTTCTTGCAAAAATATTTAAATGCCTTAACATGTGCTTCAAGTGCAGACTGGGATGACGGGAAGACCCTCCAGGTACGCTTTTATTTTATTGCAATTTACTTACATGCACTGTACTTTATTTTTTCTTGCATGATAAACAAGACTGTTGTATGAAAACCAAAACCTTTAGGATAGTCCCTGAACTGAAACCAAAACTAAAATAAAAGTCATTGCAAGATAAAATTCACTGCCACAACATTCCAAAATATAAAATAACTCAAGATTTAATCACAAACAGAACAACAAAACTACAATTGTAACTAAATTAAAACGTCTCGTTGAATGATCGGGAATACCTCGGATGATGTAACCCACGTGTTGCTAAAGGGATTTCCCACGGTCTAAATGACAAGTGTGGAACTCATTCAGTTGAGTTTAGAAAATTCATCTGGACTAAGTGAATTCAATGAAAATAACGGTGTCGGGATGACGGAACCGTGGGATCTTAATCGGTTCTGTTTAAACAACTTTAAGATTTGTTTTAATTAAATATTAAAAACACTTGGATTTTAAGATTCTCTCTAAACCAAAACACTTCTCTCATCTCCTGATTTATGACTTCTAAAACTAAACCTCTGCAACAATAAGGAGCTTGGAGCACAGTGGGCAGAACGGCCATCGTCATCAGCAAAACTTGTGGCTACTTCAGCGATACCTTTCTTAGAATTAAATAACAAAGCCATAGGACTTCGAGGTAGTTTGCCTAGTGCAACATAATTCCTTAACTTTTTGTTAGGTATTTGCATAATCATGTTATGGAAATCAAGCCCTAACCGGTCTTAGGACTCCGAGGTAGTCGTTCGGTACGACATAAACCCTCACATCTTCGAGGCTATTTGTATGATCATGTCATACGAATATAAGTCCTAATTAATTAACATGGGCAGGATTGAAACATTAAATGATATTCTCAAATTCAAACCAAACAATAGGATAGTTTGGGAAGTTGCCAAGATTCTTCTTGGATCCTCAGCTTCTCCTACTTCTCTTCCTTTGGACTCTTGAAAATAACTGTTCCAAATTTGATCCATTCCCTATTGAAATCTTCAAAATTCAATCCTTTGAAAACCTTAAACTTTGAAATTATTGAGAGCAAAACCACTGATCATTATCGAGAGTTTTCTTAAATGATTCCCGTCATTTAAGATGTGATTAACTATAGGGGCTTGCCCTTATAGGGAACTTTAAGAACTCAGGTAATATAAATCCTGCTTAATTCCTTTATATTAAGCAGGGGAACTTGTCGGCTTATAAAGTTGGTTCGCAGACCAAACGGATGTCATGAATCTTCTATTTTATTTAACCGAGCCCCATCATCGAGCGGTGTGTCTACTCCCGGGATAAATACACGGTTTGTGGTGCGGTGCTCGATTATATAAACTATTCGGGATGTGAGATCAGTTTGATTTCGTATCTTAAAAGTTTCAAACTTAAAATTATTTTCAAAATCAAATGCTACTTTCTAAATTATATATATTTAAATTAAATTTAAAACCTAAAATTCGCCGACAACTTCTGTAGGCGACCCCTTTTCAAAATACAACACACAAACCTAAAAAAGTATGCCGACATCGAGATCGATACTTAAATTTCGATTCTCTCTTCTAAATTCCTGCCAATCTCGTATCCTATGCGAGAAACTTTTCCGCACTCTAATCCTCCGACTCGGGTATAAGACCGCTAAGGCATCCTGATCTCGGTGTCCCTAATCTCACATCCTATCCGAGAAACTTTTCCGCACTCTAATCCTCAGACTCGGGTATAAGACCGCTAAGGCATCCTGATCTCGATGTCCCTAATCCCGCACTCTTCCGAGAAACTTTTTTGCACTCCTGAAATTTTGAGGTCGGTACCTAAATTCTGACTCTCTTTCCGAGATCGATACCTAAATTTCGATTCTCTTTCGAGACTGGTACCTAAATTACAGTTCTCTCCTTTTGAGGTCGGTACCTAAATTCCGACTCTCTTTTCGAGACTGGTACCTAAATTCCAGTTCTCTCCTTTTGAGGTCGGTACCTAAATTCCACTCTCTTTCCGAGATTGATACCTAAATTTCGATTCTCTTTTGAGACCGGTACCTAAATTCCAGTTCTCTCCTTTGTGAGGTCGGTACCTAAATTCTGACTCTCTTTTTGAGATTGATACCTAAATTTCAATTCTCATCTCTTTCGAGATCAGTACCTAAATTCTTATTCGCATCCTTTCGAGGTCTGTACCTAAATTCCGACTCTCTTTCCGAGATCGATACCTAAATTTTGATTCTCTTTCGAGACTGGTACCTAAATTCCAGTTCTCTCCTTTTGAGGTCGGTACCTAAATGTCGACTCTCTTTTTGAGATTGATACTTAAATTTCAATTCTCACCTCTTTCGAGATTAGTACCTAAATTCTGATTCTCATCCTTTTGTGAGGTCGGTACCTAAATTCCGATTCTCTCTCCGAGGCTGGTACTTAAGTTTCAGTCCTCATTCCTTTCGATCAGTACCTAAATTCTGATCTTCTTTCCAAGGTTGGAGCCTAAATTCCAACTCTCTTCGTCGAGACTAGAGCCTAAATTCTAGTTCTCTTTCAAATTCTGAGGTTAGAACCTAGGTTCTGATTCTCATTCCAAATTCTGAATCTCAGCGAGGTTCACCTTAAAGTCAATCTTAAACCGAACTTTAACTAAAATTGAAACTCAAATCAATTTGAAACTCGAAATTGAAACTTGAAATAAAAATAAAATGAATCTAAAATCTAATCTCCAAGTCTTGTGATTTGGAAATCACCTCCTTCTTCCCCAGCGAGAGTTCAGGAATTTCATTCTTGGAGATTTACCCGACACTCCCCAGCGGAATTTTTCTGTGCTTTGTTCTAAGTGTGTCACTTAGTATTCTGTGTTGGTTTTGTTGATCTCTTCGGTCAACGCCAATATGCACAGTGTGCTCCGTCAGCACACCACACCTATTGGGGGTCCATTTGTTGACCTCATTTTTGGTGAGGTCTTTTCTTCTCTCCTTAGTTCTTAGGATCTAGCCATAAGGTTTCTCCTTGATTATCCTAGAGGACTAGAATTGGGACTCACCCTTTAGCAATTCAGCTACTTCTTGACTCCTCTTGTGACCCCACTTGGATGGTTGCAAACCTCTAAATCACCTTAGAAGGTTAAGACCACCATATGGGGAACCAATAGTGAGCTCCTATAAGGTTATTCAGGCCTTAGGACTACCCTGGGTGGTCTGATCCTGGTGAGGTCTGACTTACACACATTGCACTCTCACACACACCATCCTTACCCATTTCTCCCCCTGGTTCATTGGAACACTCATGTGACTAAGTCCAAACCCCTAGCTCTTTGGCTAAGAGGGTTGGAAACAACCCATGAGATGTTTAGGGTGGACATTTTCTGGTCCATGGCTCACTTTAAGCTTCATCAAAATCAAAATTCAACTTTTGTCAAATGCCTAGTTGTGACATTGGGTCCTTCAAACCTACCTAAAATTACCTAATTACCCCAAATTTTCCAAAACTTCCAAAAATTACCCAAAATTCCCAAAAATCCTAAAAATCATTTTGAAACAACCCCCACCTTTTAAATTTACCAAAATACCCCAATACCCTCCAAATAACCTCTTTATACCCTAAAATACCCTTTTGGCACAAAATTTTAAAAATTCCAAAAATTCTCAGAAAATTCCATAAAATTTCAAATATTCCCAATGTCATTTTGTTCAACTACACCATAGCCCAAATTTGCCAAAATAACCCACTTTTATCAAAATCCCCAAATTGACCCATTTTTAACCTAAATGGACCCAATGTCACACTAAACCAACCAATTTGACCTCAATTTTGCCCAATTTCAATTCTAAACTTTAATTCAACATCATTACTATCAATATAAACCAAATACAAGCCCAATTTGATTCACATTTGAGTTCAATTCCATTTGAAATTCAAAATCTCCAATTTTGCCTAATTAATCCAAAACCCCAATTAACCTAATACCAACTTTTTTTCGCCAAATTTCAGTCCTAAACTTTCCATAACATTCTCATGACACCTATGCAACTTTCAATTGCCCCAATTTAAGCCTAAGCTTAACCTAAATCTATTTGAAAACCAAAAATACCCCCATTTTAGCCTAAATTGAACACATGCCCTAAACCTACCAAATTAATTAGCCAAACCCTAAAATTTCTTCCCAATTGATGTTGGGAACTCTTCAATACATTCCCCTAGACCAATTGAAACTTTCAATTGGGTCTAAACCCCACCTTAACCCAACTTGGACCTAAGTTGATTCAACCCTCCCCAAATTAACCAAAATACCAAAATCCACCAAATTGACCTTCCAATTGAACTCAAAACCTCCCCATGTCTTCATGAAACTTCTTCATGGCAATCACCTCTTCAAAATTACTCAAGACATTTGGACCCAAATCAAGATCTAACTCAAGTTAGCCCAACCCAAATCCAGATGAGCCAATTTGAACCCATGACCAAACCAAACGAATTGAACCAAATGTGGCTAATCCAACCTATCCACAACCACTAAGTGAGCCCTAGGAACCACCCTAGATCCACCTAGCCCAAGCTAAGTGAGTCATGGACCAAGGGTTCCCCATTTTAAGGGATATGTTCCCTTAAATGGACAAATCCACCTTTTGCCTCACCCCAAATCCTCCCTTGCATGGTTTATCACCATTAAACCCTACTCCTTGGTTGACCTGACCCATGGCCAGCACCCTTGTCCTTGTCGGCCGGCCTAGCCTCCGGAGGGAGTCAAAACCGAGAGCCACCACCAAGTGAAACTCACCCAAACTCACCCAATTGGCCACCTCAGCCAAATCAAACCTTGGAGCTCCTTTGCCCTCCACCTGAGCAGTGGAATCCACCCACCAATTGAGCCCTAGCTCAGCCCAATGGCCCTGGCCATTTAAACATCTCTTCTCAGCCATGAGAAAGGTGTTGAAGGGTGTTGAAATTTTTCTCAACAAAATCTCACCAAATCACTCCCAGAGCTTCTCCCAGCCTAGAGAAGAAGAACCCCATTGTTCTCCTACCCTGAATCCCCCCAGCTGAGCTCAATTTCTCACCTGAAAATCAGGCCAGAAACAGAACACTCTCTGAAACTTCGCCAAATACAAATTAACTCTTCCCACACCTTCACCAGAGGTAGAGAAGGAGTTCCCCAGTAAAAGCCCCCTCTCCAGACCACCCAGTTGTTCCAGCCTCCAAGCCTTGTCATCGGGCCTGGTGGAAGTCAAGTCTAGACATTTCACCACAGCTCCAGGCTTCATCCCTAGCCTCCTTGGACTCCAACGAATGTGCCGAGCCTCTCTGATAGAAGCTTCACTTCTTAGAGCCAAGGTATTGCCCTCTTCTTCCTCCCTAGCTTCCAGCGATTCTTCATTTAATTTAAGTCAATTTCAATGCCTGTTTACCGTATGGATGTGTTCGTCTTCTCAAGACAAATCCATAGAGCATAAGAACTCGAAAATCCGTTGAGAATCGAGGGAGATATTAGGGTTAGAAGGTCGATGGCTCACGGGACGCACCAGTCGTAAACGATGACCAGGAGCCGTCCGATCATTTGTGTATCGGTTGAATGGCAGAGATCAAGTCAGACCAGAAGATGGAGCGGGACAGCGGGACGCGTGGCAGCTGACTCAGGTGGCGGCATCGAATGGGAGCGCGACACGTAGAGCTTTGGAGCCGCCGAGGTTGACGCGGCGCTGACTGGTTTAAGTAGGAAAATCCGATTTTTCTTATTTATTTAAATACCTGAAACTTCAAAAATTGATATCTTTGCATAGAAAAATCATAAAAATAAAAGAAAAATACCCTCTTGCTCAGTGAACAGAGGAGAATAATGTGGAAAATGAATTGATCTATTTTGTTGAGTATTTTATTTTTAATTAATTTAATACCGTTTTGAGCATTTTAATTCTCCATGCATGTATACATTTCACCATGCCATGAGACCATAGGACTTTTAAAGCCTCTGATCTTGGGAACTTTCTCTGAATTTTTCAAGGTCAGAGGCCATCCCTGTGGTAAGTTCTGTATTTTTCAAGTTTATATCACTATTTTTGACATTTTAATTCCAAAAATTAGCATGTTGTTCAAAAAATTCCAAAAAAATTTCGTGAAGTCCCTTAGGACCAGAGGACACTAGGATAATTATGGTTTGAGTCAATTCATTAATAATAATCCTAATTGGCATAATCACTCAAAATTGAACTTTAATTAATTAGGGTTAATCACACATTAAAATAACTTGAAATCAATTCTCCACTGATCTCTAGGATCAGAGGAACCTCACATAAAAATTTGAAGTCAATTGGAAATGTTTAACCCCACTAAATGGATCAATTAAGCCACATAATCAAAATTAAACTTTAAAAATTCATAACTCCAAAATTACATTTTAAAAATTCACCAAAATGATTTTCGGACTTCTTTGATATCACAGGAGTCTATGAAAAATAAAATTAGAATTTTCTAAAAATTTTCATTTTTAAGCATATTTTGATATATTTAATAATTAAAAATAAATAAAAATCATAAAAATAATAAAAATCATAAAAATGTCATATTTGGTCCCCTAATCACTTAGAAACCAATCAAATATTTTTCCTAAGTCTCTAGGTTAAGATATTTAATTTCAAAGCCTTAAAACAATTTTTTGAATTAAAAAATGTATTTTCTAGCCTTTCCACTAAATTAATTCTAATAAATCAAAGAAAAATCATAAAAATATAAAATTTATTTCTCTGACTTTCTTGAGGTTAGAGGGATTTTTTAAAAATATAAAATCCATTTTTCAACTTTTATTTTATTTTATAATTAATTAACACTCCAAAACTTAAAATAATTATAATAAACAAAATATAATTGAAAAAATCACCAAAATTGGTCCAAGTGGTCCTCTGGTCATTAGGAAGGTTCCATAATTTTCTTAAGGACAGAAATGTTACCTTGGTCATGTTGATGAATTTTCTTTGAACATCCTTATTTTCCATTAAAAATAATTATATAAATAAATTAAATTCAGAAAAATCACATTTTCTCCTCTAATGTCTTAATTGACATGAGAGTGAAGTGGCATAAAAATTATATGTTCATTTAATCTTAATTTAATTAGTTATAAAATAAATAAGCTTAAAGGGGCATAAAGGTAATAAAAAATTTTAACTCCCTAATTAAAACTTTAGGTTTAATCAACATGGGGGTAAAATATCTGATTTTAATCTTCTCTTAAGATGATTGAAACTTTAGGAAATTAAAGGGTAGGAACCCATTAATCACTTTAACAAAAAATGAAACCTTAATTAATTAAATAATTCAAATTTTGGAAGATTAATTAAAATTGGATTATTAAAATAGGGATATAACTTAAGAGGATATTAATTCCTTAATTTAAAAATACCAAAATAAATCACTTAATAATATTTAACTCTTAAATTTAAGAGGATAAGTGGAATTAATAACTAAATGATTAAAAGTAAATAATTCTTAATTTGATTAAAACCTACATCATTAAATAATCTAACAATCGATTAAAACCTAAAATGTTAAATAATTAAAAAGTAAATTAAAATATTTGAAACTAATTAAGAATCATTTCAAAACAAACCTAAATCAAATTTCCAAATTTTAAATAATTTTAAGATAACTTACCATAAAACATAAAAAAAAATACGCCGACTACTCCCTCTATCTCCACCTTTCTCACTCTGTCCCTTACTCTTGTCTCCTATCTCTCTCTTTCTCACTCTCCCCCTTTCTCACTATGTCTTTCACTTTCATTTATGTTTCTCTCTCTCGCTCTTGTCACTCTCTTTTCTCTCTCATTAGTCGCGCCTTTATCTTCATATATCTTTCACTCTAACTCGCCATCCCTTCAACTCATTCTCTCTCTTCTCTCTCCCACTTTATTTCGCTCTCTTATTCTCTCTAGCTCCCTCTCTCTTTCTCTCTCTTCCCTCACTCTCCATTCATTCTCTATTTTCTCTCTCCCTTCCTTGGTTCATTTTCTTCAATTTCACTCTCACTTTTATTCCCTCAGTCGCCTCTCTCAGTCGTTCTCTCTTGCACTTTCTCTCCAATTCTCACTCCTTTTCTCTCTCTCTCTCACTTTCCCTCCATAACTCTTTCTCTTGCTCCATCTATCCTTCTCTCTCTTGCTCCTTTTCTATTACTTTCTCTTCACCCACTCTCTTTAGCTTCACTGTCACTCATACTCCCTTCTTTATCACTTTCACACCCTCTATTCTCTCTTCCACTTTCTATCGTTATACGCTCACATTCTTTATTTTCTTTCAATATTTCTATTACTCTTCTACTGTTTTTCTTCTAATATCCCCCACTCTCTTTCTCTATTTATGTCACTTCCCTCCTTCCTTTTTCTCTCTTACGCTCTCTCCCACTTTCCATTCTTGGCTCTCCTCTCCATCTCTCTCTCAATCTCTCTCACAATCTCTTATTCTCCCCCATCTTTCTTGTCACTATCTCTTTCTCTATCTTCCCTCATTCTCCTTCTCTCCCTTTATCTCTCACACTCTCACTGCCTCCTTCTCTCCCTTTCTCACTCATTTTCGCTATTTGTATTCTCTTTCTTTCTCTTTTATTGCTCAACTTCTCTAACTCTTTCTCTTAAGTTTCTCTCTCAATCTCTTGTCCTCATACACACACACATACAATCTCTCTCTTTGTCTACCTCTTATGTCTATATCTATTTCTCTAATTTCTGCCCCTTTCTTGCTCTTTGTTACATATCTCTTGTTTTATCTTCCTTCACTCTCTCTTCTATCTCTATTTCTCTCTCACTCTCTCTCCTCTCTTCCTCCCTCTTTCTCTTTAGTTTCACTCTCTCTTACTCCCCCTCTTTTTTACTCACTCTTTGCTCTCTCTTTATCTTATTCTCTCTTTTCTGCTCTCTCTCGTCTCACTCTTTTGCTCCCTCTGTCCTCCACATATTCTCTCTCTTCCTCTCTTGCTTCCTTCCCTCCCTCCCTCCCCCTCTCTCACTCACTCTATCTTCCATTCTTCCACACTCACTATCCCTCTACCTCTCTTTCGCCCTCTCCATATCTCTCTAGCTCTCTTTCTCCCACTCATTCTTTTACTCTCCGTACCACTCTCCTAATCGAGTACTCTCATTTGCTCTATCTTCCATTACGCTCTCTTTTCTCTTTATTTTTCTCTCAATATCTCCTCTTTCTTAGTCCCTAAATCTCTTTAATCTCTCTGACTTCCTCTCTCTATCTCTCCCTTTCTCACTCTCTGCCCCTCTCATTCTCAATTCTATCTCTCTTCCTCTCTATCTCTTGCTCTCTCATATCATTCTATCTTCTCTCTATTTACTAACTCATTTTCTCTCTATATCTCTCTCTCTATCTCTTTCATTGTACTCCCACTTTCTCTGAATCCCTCGCTTTTTCCCTCTTCTCTCATTGTTTCATACTTTCTCTCACATTTCTAACTCTCTCCCTCCCCTCTTTCCTCTCTCTCTCTCTCCGTATCTCTCACTCTTGTTATTTTACTATTATTCTCAGTCTCCCCTACTCTCTCCTTATCCCTCCTTCTCTCCTTCTCTCCATTATTCATTCTCTTTCTCAGTTATTCTTGCTCTCATTCACATCCATTCCTCCCTCTGAATCTCTCTCTTTCTATCTCCTCCTAGTCTCTCTTTCCCTCCCTTATGTCCTTTCCCTCACACACTCACTTTTTCTTTCTCAAGATCACTCTCAAACTCCCTCTATCTCTTTTTATTGCTCTTTTTCTCTCTCTATCTTGCTCACTCCATCTTATTTGCTCTCTCTAGGTCTCCCCTATGTCACACTCTCTCTCAAACACACTCTATCACTCTTCTTCTTTCTTTCACCATTTTTCTCCTCTATTTTACCTTCTCTCTCTCACTCTCCGTGTCGCTCTCCCATACCTTTTTTATATTTGTCTCACGCCTCTCTATCCTCCCCCATCTTTCTCCTCTCTCTCACTATCTCTCACTCTTCTTTAGCTCACACTCTCTTACTATCTTCCTCTAATTCTCTCTCAAATTTTCCACCCTCCCTCCCATTTGTTTTTCTCTTTCTTTATCTCATTCGCTCTCTTCCCTCCTTCCCTCCCTCAGTTCTCTCCTCTTCTCTCTTTCTCCCTCTCTCTCTTAGCCTCCATCTTTCAAATTCTCAATGGCTTACCCTCTCTCCAACTTTCTCATGTTCTCTATCTCCTTATCCCTCTCAAACACTCCCTCTATTTTTCTCACTCTCTATTCACACCCTGTCATTGTCTCCCTTATCCATCTTGTTATTCTCTCCATCTTAGACACTCATACACTCTCTCACACTCTAAATCACCCTTATCTAACTTACCCTCCTTAGCTCCATTTATTGCTCTCTATCTCACTCTCTCTTACTATCTTGTTCTTTTTCGCTCTATCTCTCTCTATCTCCCTCCTCTATCTATCTCTCACCCTCCATCCATCTCTCTCCATATCTTCCTCTATATCTCCCACTCTCTACCTTGCACTAGTGATCTTTTCTTCTATCTTCCCTGCTCATCATGTCTGTCTCCTTTCGGTTTCACTCTCTCTCCCTTTCTTCCTTCTGCTTTCTCTTTAATTCTATCCCTTTGTTTTTAGTTCACTCTCTCTTGCTCAATCTCTCACTCTATTTCATCTCTCTTTATTGTTTCTTGCTCTCTCTTTCCCTCTCTATCCTCTATTGCTCTTTGATCTAACAAGCTCCCTTCTCTCTCTTTATTCACTCCTTCTCTCCCTCTATCTCTCACACTCTCTATTACTCTTCCTCCATCCCTCCCTCTATCAATTGCTCTCACATCTCACTCTAGCCCATTTTCACCATCTCATTATTTATTATTATCTGTCTCTCTCTCTTTCACTCTCTTTTTTCCTCTCTTTCTCCCCTTCTCCTTATTTCTCTCCTCTCTCTTCTCTTGCACTCACTCACTCAATCTCCCTCGTTCCCTCTTATTTTATCCATTGATGTCTGTCGGCATTATTTTTAAGTTGAGGGTTGTATTTTTGAAAAGAGGTCGCCTATAGAAATTGTTAGCAAATTTTTAATTTAATTTAAATAAGTAATTTGAAAAGTAGTATTTGATTTTGAAAATAATTTTAAATTTGAAAAATTTTAAGATATGAAATCAAACCGATCTCACATCCCAAATAGTTTATATAGACGAGCATCGCACCACAAATCGTGTATCTATCCCGAAGAATAGGCACACTGCTTGACGATGGGGCTCGATTAAATAAACTAGAAGACTTGTGACATCTGTTTGGTCTGCGAACCAATTTTATAAGCCGACAAATTCTCCTGCTTAATATAAATGAATTAATCAGGGTTTATATTACCTGGGTTCTTAAAGTTCCCTATAAGGGCAAGCCCCTATAGTTAATTACATCTTAAATTAAGTGAATCATTTAAGAAAACTCTCGAAAATGATCAGTGACTTTGCTCTGAAGAATTTCAAAGTTTAAGGTTTTCAAAGGATTGGATTTTGGAAATTTCAACAGGGAATGGATCGAATTTAGAATAGTTATTTTTAGGAGCCCAATGGAAGAGGAGTAGGAGAAGCTGAAGATCCAAGAAGAATCTTGGCAACTTCCCAAACTATCCTATTGTTTGGCTCAGATTTAAGGAAATCCTAATATTATCTGATATTTCAATCTTGCCAATTTTAATTAATTCGGACTTATATTTGTATGATAAAATCATACAAATAGCCTCAAAGATATGAGGGTTTATGTCGTACCAAACGACTACATCGGAGTCCTAAGACCGGTTAGGGCTTAATTTACATGACATGATCATGCGAATGCCTAACGAAGAGTTGAGGATTTATGTTGCACTAGGCAAACTCCCTCGAGATCTTATGGCTTGGTTATTTAATTCTAAGAATGTTTTGCTGAAGTAGAGTTTGTTTTGCTGACGAAGATGGCCGTGCTGCCCACCGTGCTCCAAGTTCCTTGTTGTTGCAGAGGTTTAGTTTTAAAAGATTGTAATCAAAAGAGAAGAGAGGAGTTTGGTTTTAAAGAAGTCTTAAAATCCAAGTGTTTTTAGTGTTTTAGTTAAAACAAATCTTAAAGTTGATTATAACAGAACCGATTAAGATCCTACGGTTCCGTCATCCCGACACCGTTATTTTCATTGAATTCACTTAGTCCATATGAATTTGCTAAACTCAACTGAATGAGTTCCACACTTTCATTTAGACCGTGGGAAATCCCGTTAGCAACACGTGGGTTACATCATTCGAGGTATTCCCGATCATTCAACGAGACGTTTTAATTTAGTTGCAATTGTAGTTTTGTGTTGTGTTTGTGATTAAATTTTGAGTTGTTTTCTATTTTGAAATGTTGTGGTGGTGAATTTTATCTTGCAGTGATTTTTAATTTAGTTTTGGTTTCAGTTCAGGCACTACCCTAAAGGTTTTGGTTTTCATGCAACAATTGTTTATCATGCAAGAAAGGTAAGGTGCATTTGCAATAAAGTAAATTGCACTAAAATAAAAGCGTACCTGGAGGGTCTTCCCGTCATCCCAAGCTGCACTTAAAACACATGTTAAGGCATTTAAATATTTCAATAAGTACCTAGGTAAAGCTAAGGGAAAGGTTTAGGTTATCTATCAAAGTCCTAATCCTATAGCTAGTCATCTCCTATGACGTCTAGGTTCTTGTGTTTTGGTTTAAGGATGATTTTCTTCATCAAAGGACAATTAAGTTCAATTGTTCTTATAAACATCCTATCATATTGAGGAAGTGCTTAAGACGAGTCTTAAACATCTTTTCAATATTTCTAGGATCGTTTTAAGTCCAAGAGAATTTAATTATACAAGTGAATTAATCATCCGGGAGTTTAAATGTTATTCTTTTGCTCAGTGAACTTAGGACATTTGAATATCCTATAAGTGAGGTAATACTTCACTTGAAATTTCATTTAAGAGTTATAATAATAAGAGCTTTTAAAAGGGCAAATCAAGTTATTAAGTATTTTTATGATTTAGACTTAATGATTTAATTATAATTTTGACTTAATTATAAAAAAAAAATTAGTTTAAGTTTGGAATAGTGTTCAAGTTATTTTAGGTTTAATTCTTAATAATTTCATTTAGGTTTGTTATTAAACGATTTTAATTTAATTTAATTCAATTTAATTTTAATTTAATTTACCTTAATTTAAATTTAATTGCAATTTAATTTAACTTCAATTTAATTTTAATTTAATTTAATTTCAATTTAATTTAATTTCAATTTTATTTTATTTTAATTTATTTTAATTTAATTTAATTTTAATTTATAATTTAGTTTAATTTAATTTAATTTAATTTGGTTTTAATTTAATTTAATTTTAATTTAATTTTAATTTAATTTAATTTAATTTTAATTTAATTTTAATTTGGATTATCATTTTAATCTTTTAATTAAGAATTAAGTATCATTGAAGTGATTTATTTAGGGGATTTTAAATTGAAGAATAAATATCCTCTTAAATAATATCCCTACTTTATAATTTCAAAAAATTTTATTAATCTTCCAAATTTAATTAATTAATTAATTAAGGTTTACTTTAATTATTCTTAAAATGATTGGTGGGTTTCTTCCCTTAACCATTTAAGTTTCAATCATCCAAAATCAGTTTAAAATCAAATATTTTACCCTTCCCTTTTGATTAATCCTAAAACTTTAATTAAAGGTTGAAAATTTTAATTACCATTTTGCCCTTCAAGCTTAATAATTCTATAACTCACTAAATTAAGCTCAAATGAACTTGAAATTTTTATGTGACCTCACTTACATGTCAATTAAGACATTAGAGAAGAAAATATGATTTTTTTGTATTTAATTTATTTATGTAATTATTTTTAATGGAAAATAGTGGTTTTCAAGGAAAATTCAATAACATGACCAAGGAAATGTTTCTATCCTTAATAAAATTATGGGATGTTCCTAATAACCAGAGGACCACTTGGACCAATTTTGGTGTTTTTTTGAATTTTATTTTATTTATTATAATTATTTTTAGTTTTGGATCATTAATTAATTTAAAAATAAAATAAAGGTTGAAAAATGAATTTTATATTTTTTCAAAAATCTTTCTGATATCAGAGAAATCAGAAACCAATTTTTATAATTTTCTGGTTTTTATTTGATTTATTAGATTTATTTTAGTGAAACAGTTGGAAAATACATTTTTTAATATTAAAATTTACATTAAGCCTTTAAAATTCAATATCTTACCCTAGGGACTTAGGGAAAATATTTGGTTTGTTCCTAAGTGATTAGAATTCAAAATGTGACATTTTGGTTATTTTAAATATTTTTGTGATTTTTATTATTTTTTAATTATTAAAATATTAAAATAAGCTTAAAAAATCAACTTTTTTAGAAAATTACAATTTTAATTTTCTTAACTTCATTTGATATCAGAGAGGCTCCAAAACATATTTTGTGAATTTTTGAAAAATATTTTGTGAGTTATAAATTTTTAAAGTTTAATTTTACCCATTTTTACTTAAGAGGCTTAATCAACCCATTTGGTGGGGTTAATCAAGTCTAATTGTTTTAAAATTTTTATGTGGTGTTCTCCTATCCCTAAAGGATAGTGGAGAATTATTTTTAAGTTAATTTGATGAATGGTTAACCCTAATTAATTAAAGTTCACTTTTGGGTATTTAGGCCAATTAGGGTTGTTCAAAGTGAATTAACTCAAAAATGACTTTTCCTAGGGTTTTCTGGTCATAAGAAACATCACCAAATTTTCCTAGAATTTATTTCTCAACATGCTAATTATTGGAATTAAAATAATCAAAACAATGACATGAATTTGAAAAATCAATAACTTCTCATAGGGATGGCCTCTGACCTTAGAAAATTCAGGGAATGTTCCCAAGTTTAGAGGCTTCAAAAGCCCTATGGTCTCATGCCATAGTGAATTTCTTTTATGCATGGAGAATTGAAATAGTGCAGAGAGTAAATAAATAATTAAAAATAAAATACTTAATGAAATTACATAATTTCTTTTCCACATTATTCTCCTCTATTCACTGAGCAAGAGGGTATTTTTATTTTATTTTTAGGATTTTTCTACACAAAGTTATGAATTTTCAAAGTTCTAGTAATTAAATAAATAGAAAATAACCCTAATTTCCTACTTATCCACGCGACGCCACGCCATCCTCGGCAGCTCCGAAAGGCCACGCGTCGTCTCCTGATTCGGCGCCGCCATCCTACTCAGCGCTCCAGGGGCCCGCGATTCATGTCTCATTACTCTTTCTGGCGCAATCCTGGCCGTCCGCTCGATACACACGCGATCCGACAGCTCCTGGTCATCGTCTACGACTTGTGTGAGCCCGTGACCGTCAACCTTCTACCCTAATTTCTCACTCAATTCTCAACAGATTTTTGAGTTCTTATGCTCTATGGATTCATCTTAAAGAGACGAACACATCCATACGGTAAACATGTATTGAAATTGACCCAAACAAAATTGAGAATCTCTGGAAGCTCGGGAAGAAGAGTGAGTCCATACCTTTGCTCAGAGAAGTGAAGTATCGATCTGAGAGTTGTGTCACGTTCGATTGGGTCCAAGCAAGCTCCAGATGAATTCCTTGGCCTGGTGAATTGTCTAGGTATGATTTCGACCAAGCCCGATCACAAAGCTTGGAGGCCGGAAGCAATGGCCGGCCTGGAGAAGGGGCTTTTGCTGGTAAACTTCTTCTCTTGGTCTGGTGAAGGTGTAGGACCAATCAATTTGGGGATTGGCTCACCGTGGAGAAGTGTCCTGGTTTTGGGCTTGGATTTCAACTCTGAAATTGAGCTCACAGAGAGGAAATGGCAGGAGGATTTCAGTGGGGATCAAGTTCTCTATGTGTGGGGAGTAGTCTGGAACAATTTTGGCAGAGTTTCCTTAAGGTTTGTTTCAGCACCTCCCTTAGCCGAGAGGAGGTGGTGTTTAAATAGGCATGGCTGGGGGGCCTCCCAGGGGGAGTTAGGGCTTGGGATCAGCTGCTTAGGTCAAGGGAAGAATAGCCATGGTGGCCATTGGGCATGGGGCAGCTCAGCAGGTGGGAATTCCAAACTTTGGCTCCTCAGGTCCAGGTGGGTCAGGGCTGGGGTTTAGTGTAGGCAATTGGGCTTTGCCATGTGTCAAAAGCTTGGATTAAAATGGCATGGGGGAAGGCCAATTTTGGCTTGATTTTGGCTTGATTTGGTCAAGTCCACCTTTTGGGCTTGGTTCACCCTTCAAGGTGGCTTTGGGTGTTGTGGGGAGTCAAAGGAATCAGCTGGTTTGGCATGGAGAAGTCCTTATCCAAATATATTTGGATTAAATTTGGGTTAAGGGGAATCATGGTTAAGGCTAATGACTTTAGGAGATTAAGGAAAGAGTCTCCTTCTTTTGCCCAAAATGGCATGGTGACATGTAAAGAGGCTCTCATGGCTTCCATGTGGCTCATGCATGGCTTCATGGGTCATCTTTGGCTTGGGAAAAGTTAAGTTAACTTCATGAAAAAGGGTTTTATGAATTTTGGCATTTTGATGGGAATTGTTTAATTGATAAATTAAGACTTTAGGAATGATTTTAAATTGAATGTGTGATGAGGGAAAGTGTCATGTGGGCTTTAGATTGATTTGGGCTTTTAAAATTTGGTAAAGGTGGGCTTTTAGGAAGGTTTAAGGGAGTGAGCCTTTATGTTTTTAAAGTATGTTTATGGATGGGAATTTTGTAAAAGGTTGGGCCAAATAATTGTTTGGTTTGGTTTAGGGATGTGTCATGAGTGATTTGAAATAAATTTGAGGTGGTTTGGGCTTGAATTGGGTTGGATTTGTGTTCATTTGGTACATGGGCCAATGTAGGTCAAATTGGTCTAATTTGGGTCCATGTTGGGCTAGGGTTGAAATTGATGTAAAATTAATGTTGGGAAAAGTTTATGGGAGTGTTTCAAAGAGGTTTCAGCTTTAGTTGGGTTTTGATTTTGGGGTTTGGGCCCATTTGGGTTAGGTTTGGGTGTAGGCCTATTTAGGTGATTTTGGCTTTAGGCTGGATTTGGGTGAGGTTTGAGTCCAAATTTTGGGTAAATTATGTTAGTTTTTTGTTTGTGGGTATGTTAGGGAAGGTTTAGAAAAGGTTTGGGGTCAATTGGAATTAAATTGGGTTAGTTTTGGCTAAGTTTGGGTCATGGGTCCAAATTGGGCTTTAAGGTCAAAAGTGAAATTGGATTCAAACGTCAATCAAATTGGACCTGGATTTGGTCTAGATTGATATTGTGGATATTTAATTGAAGTTTAGAATTGAATTGGACCAAAATTGGGGTCAATTGGGTAGGTTTGGTTTGACATTGAGTTCACTTAGGTTAAGAATGGGCTAAATTGGGGGTTTTGGTAAAAGTGGGGTAAATTGAAAAAATTGGCCCATGGTGTAGTTAGACAAATTAAAATTGGGAATATTTGGGATTTTTTGAAATTTTCTGGGAATTTTCTGAATTTTTGGATTTTTTGGCTAAGAGGGGCATTTTGGGTATTTGGAGGGTATTGGGGGTACTTTTGGAATTTTTGGTATTTTTGGCTATGGATGATCAATTTGAGTGGTGAGGTTCAAGGTTAATTTTGGGGAATTTTGGGTGATTTGAAAATTTTGGAGGATTTGGGCAATTTTAAGGGCTTTTGGTAGGTTTGATAGGTGTAGGATCCCCGGGGTCAAAAATTGAAATTTTGGAAAAGAGAAGATTGATCAAATATGAGTGAAATAGAATCACTTTGATTGAGCCATGGAGCCATATTAAGACTATATGATCCATGAGAGGACTCATTTAAGGCATTCACCATGTTGTTCCTAACCCTCTTAGCCAGGGGCTTAGGGGTTAAGGTCCATCCATATGAATTACCTAAATGAGTTAAGGAGTCAAGTTGGGTATGGGTGTGGTTTTAAGATTTGGATTGTGTGTGTGAGAGTGTAGAGTATGAGCGTAGTGAGTGTGTAAGTCAACCTTCACCAGACCAGGCTACCCAAGGTGATCCTAAGGCCAAAGAGTCCTATGGGGAACTCATCCTTTAAACCTTCACTTTTGATTTCAACCCTCTAGTGATTAGGGGTCTACAATCAAGCTTGTGGGGTTTGCAGGGAGTTAAGAGTTGTTTGAATTTCTAAGTGGTAGGTTCCATTTCTAGTCCTCTAAGATTAGTCAAAGGAAATGCCTAAGGCTAGATCCTAAGTACTAAAGAGAGAAACAAAAGACCTCATCAAAAATGAGGTCAACAAATAGACCCCCAATAGGTGTGGTGTGCTAACCAAGCATACCGCGCATATTGGCATTGACCGAAGAGATCAACAGAACCAAAACAGATGTCCAAGTAACAAACTTAGGACGAAGTACAAGAAATTTTCACTGGGGAGTATCAAGTAAATCTCCAAGACTGAAGATTCCAAAAATCTCGCTGGGGAAGAAGGAGGTGAATTTCAGATCACAAGATTTCAAGAGATTGGATCATATATTCATTTCATTTTCTGTTTCAAGTTTTCAATTTTGAGTTTGAATTTCGATTTGAGTTTCAATTTTGATTTTATGCGGAGAAAAGAGTAGGGCTAAGGCCCACCCGAATGCATTTGTATGCTGAAAAGAAAGCAGGACTGAACCTATTCCAAATGCTGAGGAAGAATAGGACAAAGCCTATCCGGAATGCAAAGTGCTTTAATTTCAATTTCTTGCTGAGAGGGTCAAATTTTGAGATTGCTGAGAAAGGAGTAGGACTGTGCCTATCCCGAGTGCTGAGAATTGCTGAGAAGGGAGTAGGGCGGAAGCCTATCCCGAATGCTGAGAATTGCTGAGATGGGAGTAGGGCGGAAGCCTATCCCGATTGCTGAGATTTGCTGAGATGGGAGTACGGCGGAAGCCTATCCCGAATGCTGAGATTGCTGAGACGGGAGTAGGGTGGAAGCCTATCCCGAATGCTGAGATTGCTGAGATGGGAATAGGGCGGAAGCCTATCCCGAATGCTGAGATTTGCTGAGATGGGAGTAGGGCGAAGCCTATCCCGATTGCTGAGATTTGCTGAGATGGGAGTAGGGCGGAAGCCTATCCCGATTGCTGAGATTTGCTGAGATGGGAGTAGGGCGGAAGCCTATCCCGATTGCTGAGATGGGAATAGGGTGGAAGCCTATCTCGAATGCTGAGATTTGCTGAGATGGGAGTAGGGCGGAAGCCTATCCCGATTGCTGAGATTTGCTGAGAGGGGAATAGGGCGGAAGCCTATCCCGAATGCTGAGATTTGAGAAAGATTTTACTGATATTTGGGAATGCAGAGTTTTATGAATGCAGAGATTGAACATATGCTGAGATTTATGAATGCCGAGATTATGAAAACATATTGTAAAGTGCAGAGAATGTTTGTAAAAGTTCATGTGGATTTGAAAAATTCTTTTTAATGTTTGGATCTTTATGAAAGAGAGTTCTTATTTATTTTTCTTTTCTTTTCTGTTCTTTGTTCGAAGTTCATTTAACTTTAATGGCGTTTCCCAGTCAATTTGCACAAAAGAGGTGAAGGCAAAATGTGACATGGTCACTTTCATTCCAATATTGTTGAAGATATATCATACAACTCGATCTGAAATATTCTTCATACAATCCATGACCCAAAACGGACTATGTATGGTTCTCGTTGATCCATCAAAAAGTATCTGTTAAATCCATGTCTTAATAGTAAGGTACATGGTCAATAACATCACCTTCCAAGCCACCTTTGGCAGGAATACCACATGGATGTGCTTTGGAGGTGTGATATCTCCCATGTAACTCACAGCTCGTATGGCCTGAGACTCTCCAATTCTAGATTTGGTTGGAAATGGTATGGTGCCTTTCTAGCGTCCATTCTTCTAAAGGTGATAGAGATCCGCTCCACTAGTACTCCTGGTATGCAATGTTTTGCGATATCCGCTCCATCTCCTTGTAGTATCATGACGGAACCTACCGGAAGTGGTATCTCCACTGGCCCTCGGAACTTGCCCGGGCTCGCTATCCGGAGGTCGGATCCGAACATGATATTGCACTCGGTTGACGAACAAAGCCGTGCGAAAGGTCCGACAAAGTCGTGGTGGTCTATGTGTGGAGGTATGCAGTCGCCCTTCTGATAGATGTTGATGATGCAACTGTTGGGTATACAGTCTGCTGGCAGTACCCTCCACGTTATCATTCTTTTCACCATTCTTTTAATTATTCTTGGCATGGTATCCACCTCACCGTGACGGAGTATTCCTGGTGGATTCCGTTTTCTATCTTCTGCGAAGTTATAGCAACATCCGCATTGTATTGTGACTCTTCCTTTCCCTGGCATCCACTTCCGGGGTTCTGAATAAATCTTTTCTCTTAGACGACCTGCTCGACCCATCTTCTGAAGTTCTAGAATGCAATCCACAATCTATTGTTGTTCATATTCTGAGAATACGTCTGTATGTAGCTCGAGGCCTTCCAGAATGTTGATTCTTCTGCCTCCAATCCTTTCAAAGTATTCAAAGGTCTTCTTTCTCAACTAGCTGCATTTTCTCCAGCTCATATTCTGGAATTATCTGAAGTCCTCGGTGTCTGGTAACGTACTGTGGGATGTATGGTTCAACCCCAGCACGCTCTCCTGCATGTCTCTGCTCCTCGGGGATAGTCTCCGTAGGGACATCCTCCGGGGTTGCTTTCGCAATAAGACTCTCCGAGTCTGGTACATCTGCTCGGCGTTGAGGCACCGACTCCATTTCTGTTCTTCCTGGTATTTCTTTCATCTGTCCCAACCTTTTTGGAGTTGGCTTTCTTCTTTCTGGTTCCTGTCGAACTGGTCTCCTTGGAGCGTTTGCACTAACGATACCCACTGTCCGTCCATGTTGATCTTCTCGCTAACTTGGTCAACATCTTGCGAATAAGACGATTCTTATTTCGTCGCTGGGTAGCAGTGAGAGTAACTCTTCTCACTCCTTGAATTTCTGTGGGCGCGGAGCTGACAAGCCCGCCTTCTGCCTTAGCAACCATGGACATAATTTTCTTATCTTCTGCGGCGTTTGTTTTTCTTTTCTTGTTGTTGGATTGGTGGCTCGGGCCACCCACTTTCATCACTGTTTGGCTGTGAAGTTCTTCTCGATCAACTGGGATCCAATCATTTTCATCGTATTGTAAGCCTGCTGGTGTAAAGTCCGAGTCAATCTCTATCACTGCTCCATCCTTCACCCTCTTTTCATCGAGTGCGAGACTCACGCCATTTCTAAAGTTTAAGACCAACCGCCCGTTCGACATTTCCCTGCACAAAAGATAAGGAAAGGATCAGGGGCTGTACTAAGAACAAGAACATTAAGAAAACATTTATCACTATAGATTTTTATTCACTTATTTTAATTTTTAAGGAAAGTAGGAAAAGATGAAGAAAGATCAGGAACAAGATTTGATTTAAACGGAAGGGTAAAACTTTATTATTATGATTTCACACATTTTATTTTTAGTACATTTTTTTATTTATTTTTATGTTTTTGGGTTCGGACCCAGTCACAAAGTGATCGTCTCAACCATGTTTCTAGGGATAGGACTCTATTTTAGAGGCCACCCTTTGAAACATCAGGTTGCGTAATACTTTTTTAAATATCGTCCATTGATTGGAAGCTTTGTCTTTCTCCTTGGAATTCACAAGTTGGTAGGAGCCTCCTGAGTAGACTTCCTCTACCACAAACGGTCCTTCCCAAGTTGGTTCAAATTTGCCTCCTATCTTGCGATGTGCAAGAATAGGTCTTCTGAGAACAAGAACTAAATCACCAACTTTGAAAGTTCTTGGGAGAACCAGTTTATCATGAGCCTGGATCATCTTAGCTTGGTACAGTTCCAAATTTTGTTGTGCTGCAAGTCTTTTCCCTTCCAGGTTTTCCAGTTCTTCCAGTCGTAATCTGGCATTTTCTTCAGTAGTAATTTTATTTGCAACTGCAATCCTGAGTGATGGAAGATGGACTTCCAATGGTAACACTGCCTCGAACCCGTACACTAAAGTGTAAGGTGTAGACTGAGTAGGAGTCCCGAAGGTTGTCCTGTAGGCCCATAAGGCTTCTAACAACTTCTCGTGCCAATTTCTCTTGTTGTCATCCAAAGTTTTCTTTAAAATTTGAACGAGAGTTTTATTAAAAGCCTCGGCCAAGCCGTTTGCTCTTGGTTAGTAGATTGTTGAGTATCGCCAGTCGATTCCATGTCTCCTGACAAAATTGTTGATTTTTGTACTTCTGAATGCAGACCCATTATCTGAAATGATTCGCGCGAGTACCCGAAACGATATACAACTTGATTCTTGAAAAATTGTAGCACATGGTGTGCCTTTACTTCTCTGAGTGGAACTACTTCTGCCCATTTAGAAAAGTAGTCTGTAGCTGCAAGGATGAAGCGATGTCCTCTTGAAGAAGGTGGTTCTATCAGACCCACTATATCTGTGCCCTGTTGACCTCATTTTTGATGAGGTCTTCTCTTCTTCTCTTTAGTACTTAGGATCTAGCCTTAGGCTTTTCCTTTGACCATCTTAGAGGACTAGAATTGAGACCCACCTTTTAGAAATTCAAACCACTTCTTAACTCCCCGCAAACTCCACAAACTTGACCGTAGACCCCTAATCACCTAGAGGGTTGAAATCGAATGTGGAAGTTTAAAGGATGAGTTCCTATAGGACTCTTTGGCCTTAGGACTGCCCTGGGTGGCCTGGTCTGGTGAAGGGGCTGACTTACACACACTACACTTATACACTACACCTACACACTACACTTCCACATACCTCCTAAAACCACATCCATACCTAACTTGACCTCCTGACTCATGTAGGTGATTCACATGGATGGTCCTTAACCCCTAAGCCCTTGGCTAAAAGGGTTAGGAACAACATAGTGGATGCCTCAAATGAGTCCCTTCATGGATCATGTGGGCTTGAAATGGCTTCATGGCTCAACCAAAATGATTTCATTCCACCTAAATTCACCCAATCTTCAATTTCCCAAATTTTCAATTTTTGACCCCCGGGACCCTACACCCGCTTAGCCTACCCAAAACACTTAAGATTACCCAAATTTCTCAAAAATTTCAAAATTACCCAAAATTCTCCAAAATCATTCCCAAACATTTCCACATCACTTAAACTGATCATCCATACCTAAAAATACCAAAACTTCCAAAAATACCTCCCAATACCCTCCAAATACCCAAAATACCCTTCTTGGCCCAAAAATAAAACAAAATTCAGAAAATTCCCAGAAAATTCCAGAAAATCTCAAATATTCCCAATTTCATTTTGTCCAACTACACCATGGGCCAATTTTGTCAATTTACCCTACTTTTGTCAAAACCCCCAATTTGACCCATTTTAACCCAAAGTGAACCCAATGTTAAACCAAACCTACCCAATTGACCCCAATTGTGGTCCAATTCAATTCTAAACTTCAAATCAATATCCCAAATACCAATCTAGACCAAATCCAAGCACAATTTGATTGACATTTGGATCGAATCTCACTTTTGGCCTTAAAGCCCAATTTGGACCCATGACCTAAACCTAACCCAAACTCACCCAACTCAATTCCAATTAACCCCAAATCTTTTCTAAATCTTCCTTAACATTCCCACAAACAAAACACTAACATGATTTGCCCAAAATTTAGACCCAAACCCCACTCAAACTCAACCCAAGGCTAAAAGGCCCATTTTTGACCTAAACCCAAACCTAACCCAAACTCACCCAACTCAATTCCAATTAACCCCAAATCTTTTCTAAATCTTCCTTAACATTCCCAAAAACAAAACACTAACATTATTTGCCCAAAATTTAGACCCAAACCCCACTCAAACTCAACCCTAGGCTAAAAGGCCCATTTTTGACCTAAACCCAAACCTAACCCAAATGACCCCAAACCCCAAAATCAAAGCCCAACCAAAGTCAAAACCTCTTTGAAACACTCCCATAAATATTTCTCAGTATTGATTTTATATCAATTTCAACTCTAGCCCAACATTGGCCCAACTTGGCCCACTTGGACCTATATTGGCCCATTCACCAAAAGAGCTCAAATTCAACCCAATTCAAATCCAAATCACCCCCAATTTGCTTCAAGTCACTCATGACACATCCATGAGCTAAACCCAACAATTATTTGGCCCAACCTCTTTACAAAATTCCCATCCATAAATTCATTTTCAAAACTTAAAAAGGCCCATTCCTTAAACCATTTTAAAAGCCCACTTCCACCAAATCCAAAACCCCAAAAAATTCTTCCAAAGCCCATATGACATTTCCCCTCATCATATTTTCAATTAAAATCATCCCTAAGTCCTAAACCAATCATCAAATAATTCTAAATGAAGCTTCATCCAAATTTCCACCAAATTATCCAAAATCCTTAAAATCCTTTTTTATGAAATTGACCCAAGCTTTTCCCAAGCCAAATGGAGCCAAGGATGAGCCATTCACAAGCCATATGAAGCCATGAAAGTTTGGCATGTGACCATGCCATTAATGGCAAAAGGAGGAGGTCCTTTAACCATCTCCTAAAAGTCATTAGCCTTAAGCATGTCTCCCCTTAACCAAGATTTAATCCAAATATTCTTGGATAAGGACATCACCACCTCTTGACCAGCTAGCCTAACTGATCTTCTCCGCCCAAGACCAGCCATGGGGAGGTGAACCCAACCCAAACCAATGGGTTGACCAATTTCAAGCCAAAATGACCCCCTCCCCATTCCATTTTAATTCAAACACTTTACACATGTCCAAACCCAATTGACTTCACCATTGCCAAGCCCTGACCTCCCTGGTCAAGATGGTGACCCATGCTTGCCGGCCAGCCGCCTGGATCGCCGGAAAACACCACACCCGAGAGCTCACATGTGAGCCAACTTTGGAATTCCACCTTGCTGAGCTGCCCCATGCCCAATGGCCACCATGGCTGTTCTTCCCATGACCAGAGCAGCTGATCCCATGCCTCAACTCCCCCTGGGAGGCCCTCCACCCTCTCCTATTTAAACTCCACCTCTCTCGGCCATGAGAGGAGCTAAGCACAAACCTTGCCAAAACTCTGCCAAAATTGTTCCAGACCCTTCTCCACCCTTAGAGCACTTGATCCCCGAGTGAAATCCCCCTGCCATTTCTCCTCCGTAAGCTCAATTTCGAGTTGAAATTCCACCCAAAACCGGGACACTTCTCCACAGTGAGCCAATTCTCAAATTGACTGGCTCTACACCTTCACCAGACCAAGGGAAGGTGTCCACCGACAAAAGCCCCATCTCCGGAGCCACCCGGTTGCTCCGGCCTCCAAGCTTTGTGATCGGGCTTGGTCGAAATCATATCCGGACAATTCACCGGACCGGGAGACTTCATGCGGAGCTTGCCTGGGATCCGATCGAAGGTGCAACAACTCTCAGATTGAAGCCACACTTCTCTGAGCCAAGGTATGAGCTAATTCTTCATCCCGAGCTTCTGGAGAATCTCTATTTCAAATGCCTTAGTTTCAATGCATGTTAACCGTATAGATGTGTTCGTCTCTTCTAGACGAATCCATAAAGTATAAGAACATAAAAATCCATTGAGAATCGAGTGAGATCTTAGGGATTTAGTGTGGACGGCTCTCGGGTGAGAACACTTGGGGACGATGAACGGATGCCGTCCATTCAATACACGCGTGGACGAACGGCTCAGATGGCGTCGGACCAGGAAACGGTGCTAGAACCGCGGGGCCCGGGCTGCTGACTCAAGTGGCGGCGTCGAATGGGAGCGCGCTGCGTGGCCTTTCGGAGTCGCCGAGGATGCGCCGGCGCCGCGTGGATAAATAGAAAATTAGGGTATTTTCTTATTTATTTAATTCCCTAAACTTCAAAAATTCATATCTCTGTGTAGGAAAATCATAAAAATAAAATAAAAATACCCTCTTGCTCGGTGAACGAGAGGAGAATAATGTGGAAAAGAAATCATTTAATTTCATCAAGTATTTTATTTTTTATAATTTATTTACTCTCTGCATTATTTTAATTCTCCATGCATGCATACAATTCACCATGGCATGAGACCATAGGGCTTTTGAAGCCTATGAATTTGGGAACATTCCCTGAATTTTCCAAAGTCACAGGCCATCCCTATAAAAAGTTATTGATTTTTCAAGTTCAGGTTATTGTTTTGAATATTTTAATTCCAATAAATAGCATGTTGCGAAATAAATTCTAGGAAAATTTGGTGATGTTCCTTATGACCAGAGAACCCTAGGAAAAATAGGTTTTGACTTAGTTCATCTAAAACAACCCTAATTGGCTTAAACACCCAAAATAGGTCTTTAATTAATTAGAATTAACCATGCATCAAATTGACTGGAAATCAATTCTCCACTGACCTTTAGGATCAGAGGAATCCACCATAAAAATTTGAGGTCAATTGGACTTGGTTAGCCCCACCAATTGGGTTGATTAAGCCACTTAGCCATTTTAAAACTTAAAAATTCATAACTTTTAAAATACCTTTCAAAAATTCACCAAATTGGTTTTGGAGCCTCTCTGATATCAGGGGAACCTAAGAAAATTAAAATTTCAATTTTCTAAAAAAGTTGATTTTTAATAATATTTTAATATTTTTAATAATTAAAAAATAATAAAAATCACAAAAATAATAAAATTCACCAAAATGTCACATTTTGAACTTTAATCACATAGGAACAAACCCTATATTTTTCCTAGGTCTATTTGGTGAGATATTAAATTTTAAAGCTTTAAGATATTTCTTTAAAATTAAAAAATGTATTTTCTAGCATTTTCACTAAAATAATTATAATAAATCATAGAAAAATCAGAAACTTTCAAAATTTGCTTCTCTGGTTTCCTTGATATCAGAGAGAATTTTGAAAAATATAAAACTCATTTTTCAACATTTATTTTATTTTTAAATTAATTAACACTCCAAAACTTAAAATAATTATAATAAAAATAATATAATTCAAAAAATCACCAAAATTGGTCCAAGTGCTTCTCTGGTCATTAGGAATGTCCCCTAATTTTCTTAAGGACAGAAACTTTCCCTTGGTCATGTTATCAAATTTTCCTTGAAAATCTCTATTTTCCACCAAAAATAATTATATAAATAAATTAAATACAGAAAAATCACATTTTCTCCTCTCATGTCTTTATTAACATATGAGTGAGGTCACATAAAAATTTCAAGTTCATTTAAGTTCAATTTAATGAGTTATGAAATTATTAAGCTTAAAGGGTAAAGTGGTAATTAAAATTTTTAACCCTTTATTAAAACTTTAGGTTTAATAAAAAATTAAAAAGTAAAATATTTGATCCTAATTTGATTTGGATGATTGAAATTTAAATAATTAAAGGGTAGAAACCCATTAAACAAATTCTAAAATAATTAAACCTTAATTAAATAATGGATTAAATTTGGAAGAATAACAAAATTGGAATTATTAAAATAGGGATATTATTAGGAAGAGATTTATTCTTTAATTTAAAAAATACCTAAATTAATTATCTCATTAATATTCAATTCTTAATTAAAGTGATAACTCAAATTTAAAATATTAAAAGACTTAATTATTAAATCCTTTTAAAAATTTCAATTAAAATTAAAAAAAAAATTAAATTAAATAAATTAAATTAAATTAAATTAAATTAAAATTAAATTAAATTAAATAATTGAATTAAATTAAATTAAATTAAATAAATTAAATTAAATAAATTAAATTAAATTAAATAAATTAAATTAAATTAAATTAAAATTAAATTAAATTAAATAAATTAAATTTAATTAAATAATTGAATTAAATTAAATTAAATAAAATAAATTAAATTAAAATAAATTAAATTAAATTAAATTAAATTAAATTAAAATTAAATTAAATTAAATTAAATAATTAAATTAAATTAAATTAAATAAATCAAATTAAATTAAATTAAATTAAGTCAAATTAAATTAAAATCAAATCAAATCAAATTAATTCAACATCAAATCAAACTCAATTAAATTAAATTAAATTAAATTAAATTAAATTAAATTAAATTAAACATAACATCACCTAAAACAGAAAGAAATTAAATATAAAGCGACTTGAACACTATTCCAAATTTAAATCCATAAATAGAAATTAAACTAAATCACAAATCATTTGAATACTAATTTACCCTCGAAAGCTTTAGTTATCATAACTCCTAAACGTAACATTAAATGAAATGTTACTTCACTTATAGGATATTCAAATGTCCTAGTTCACTCGAGCAAGATAACAATAAAACTTGAAATTCTTGGACGATTAATTCATTTGTATAATTAAATTCATTTGGACTTAAAACAATCCTAGAAATATTGAAAAGATGTTTAAGATTCCTCTTAAGCACTTCCTCAATATGATAGGACATTTATAAGAACAATTGAATTTAATTGTTCTTTGATGAAGAAAATCGTCCTTAAACCAAAATACAAAGAACCTAGACGTCATAGGGAATGACTAGCTATAGGATTAGGAATTTGGTAGAAAACCATAACCCTTCCCTTAGCTTTACCTAGGAACTTGCTTAAATATTCTAATTGTGTTTTAAGTGTAGCTTGGGATGACGGGAAGACCCTCCAGGTACGCTTTTATTTTATTGCAATTTACTTTCTTGCAATTTACTTTCCTGCAATTTTCTTTCTTGCAAATGTACTTTATTTTTCTTGCATGATAAAACAACAGTTGCATGAAAACCCACACCTTTAGGATAGACCCTAAAACTGAAACCAAATTAAGTTAAAAGTCATTTCAAGATAAAATTCACCGCCACAACATTTCAAAATATAAAACAACTCAAAATTTAATCACAAACAGAACACAAAACTACAATTGCAACTAAATTAAAACGTCCTGTTGGATGATCGGGAATACCTCGGATGATGTAACCTACGTGTTGCTAACGGGATTTCCCACGGTCTAAATGAAAGTGTGGAACTCATTCAGTTGAGTTTAGCAAATTCATCTGGACTAAGTGAATCCGAATAAAAATAATGATGCCGGAAGGATGGAACCGTGGGATCTTAACCGGTGTCGTTATAATCAACTTTAAGCTTTGTTTTAATCAAAACATAAAAAAAAACACTTGGAAAATTAAGACTTCTCTAAACCAAAAACACTTTTCTCATCTCCTGATTTATGATTTCTAAAACTAAAACCTCTGCAACAACAAGGAGCTCGGAGCGTGGTGGGCAGCACGGCCATCGTCATCAGCAAAACTTGAATCTACATCAGCAAAACTTTCCTAGAATTAAATAACCAAGCCATAGGATTTCGAGGTAGTTTGCCTAGTGCAAAATAAATCCTCAACTCTTCGTTAGGCATTTGCATTGCAAATTAAGCCCTAACCGGACTTAGGATTCCGAGGTAGTCGTCTGATACGATATAAACCCTCACATCTTCAAGGCTATTTGTATGATTCTATCATATAAATATAAGTCCTAATTAATTAAAATTGGCAAAATCAAAAAATTTAAATAAATATTAGGACTTTCTTAAATCCAAGCCAAACAATAGGATAGTCGGGAAATTACCGAAGTTCACTTCAAATCTGTGATTTCTCCTACTTTTCTTCCTTTGGATTCCCAAAATAAAATGTTCCAAATTTGATCCATTCCCTATTGAAATTCCAAATTTCAATCCCTTGAAAATCTTAAACTTTGAAATCCTTGAGAGCAGAATTATTGATTATTATCGAGAGTTTTCTTAGGTGATTCCCATCACTTAAGATGTAATTAACTATAGGGGCTCGCCCTTATAGGGAATTCTAAAGAACCCGAGTAATATAAACCCCGTTTAATGTTTTCATATTAAGCGGGGAAACTTGTCGGCTTATAAAATTGGTTCGCAGACCAAACGGATGTCACAAATCTTCTAGTTTATTTAATGGAGCCCCACCATCAAGCAGTGTGTCTATCCTTAGGGATAGATACACGGTTTGTGGTGCGGTGCTCGTTTACATAAACTATTTGGGATGTGAGATCGGTTTAATCTCATATCTTAAAACTTTCAAATTTAAAATTATTTTCAAAATCAAATACTCATTTTCAAATTATTTATTTTAATTAAATTAAAAATTCGCCGACAGCTTCTGTTAGGTGACCCCTCTTCAAAATAAAACACAACCTAAAAATATGCCGACATGCCCCAACACTCAAATGGCCACGATGCAATTGTCGGATGTAGCACATTTGGAGGTTGGTGTAGAACCACTCCGTGTACCTGGTACTGGTGACAACTTTTGGCAATCTTCATGCAATCGGTCATTATTGAGGGCCAGTAATACCCTAGTCTTTTAATTTTCATTTTCATTTTCGGACCCGACTGATGAGCGCCACAAAGTCCTGAATGCACTTCTTTAACAATTTCACGAGCCTCGGACCCGCTCAGGCATCTTAACCACATCTGATCAAAAGATCTTCTGTATAATGTATTGTTGATTAATGCGTAAGACAGAGTTCTTTTCTTGATTTGATGTGTTAATGACTTATCGTCTGGTAATTTTCCTGTTTGTAGGTATTCTATTAGCGGTTGACGCCAATCTTCTGTGTTTTCTGTCACTGCTGCAACTGATTCCTCTGCTTTTTCTGATTTCTATATCATATCCATGTCGGGCTGTGATATGACTCATCGTCCTTGAACTGACATTTCAACTGACTCATCTTGTAAGCAAGCAAATTCTTTTGCAAGGCGGGCTAACGCGTCTGCTAGAGCATTTTCTCTTCTGGGGATCTTGTAGATTGTTACATTCGGAATTTGTTCCAATAGTTTCATGGCATACTGACAGTATTGCTCGAGTCTTGGCTTTAAGATTCTGTATTGTCCTGTGACCTGTTGAATGATCAACTGAATCTCCATAGATGTTGATGTCTGTTATTCCCATCTGAATGGTCAGTTCTAATCCTGTTATGAGGGCTTTGTATTCTGCCTCGTTGTTTGTGCATGGATCTGTTAAGTTGTAGGAGTATCTTAACATCCCCCGCTCCGGTGTTATAAAGATTAGTCTGATTCCTGCCTTACCGGGCACTATCGTTTGCAATTCTTTGTCTTTCTGTGCTGAGGATGCTCCATCGAAGTATAGTTCCCAACGTCGATCATCAGTGTCTTCTAGGTTCATTATCTGTTCATCTGGCAAGTCGTCATTGAGAGGCGATTCTGCCGGCAAAGGGTGTGCTGCAAGGAAATCTGCTAGGATTTGTCCTTTTACGGCACGAAGAGGCACGAAAGTTATATCGAATTGCAATAGTATCATTGACCACCTGGCAAGCCTTCCAGAAAGTGTTGGACGGGTCATCAAATATTTCAATGGATTAACTTTCGAAATAAGGTTGACCTTGTGAGAGAGCATGTAATGTCTGAGCTTTTGGGCGGCGAAGATCAGGGCCAAACAATGCTTCTCAATTGAAGGATACTTTACTTCCATCGGAATCAAACGACGACTTAAATAGTAGAGAGCATTTTCTTTCCCCTCATCATTGACCTGGGCTAGCAGGGCTCCAAGGGAGTCATCTAGAGCCACGGTATAAAGTATCAACGGTCTACCTGAGACTGGGGCTGCTAAGACAGGAGGTGTCATTAAGTATTGCTTGATGTCCTCGAAGGCCCGTTGGCATTTCTCTTCCCAAACAAATTTGGCATCCTTTTTAACTAATGCCAAGAAGGGCTGACACCTACCTGACAAGTTCGAGATAAAGCGTCGAAGATATGCTAGCTTCCCTTGAAAGGATCGTAGCTGTTTTAAAGTTTTGGGAGGCGGCATTTCTAAGATAGCTTTAATCTTTTCAGAATCGATTTCAATCCCGTGATGTCGGACAACAAATCCTAAGAATTTCCCAGAGGTGACGCCGAAGGCGTATTTTAAGGGATTCATCTTAAGGTTGTATTGCCTTAGTTGCTCGAAGATAATTCTCAAATCATACAGGTGATATTCCTTCAGTTTGCTTTTGATGACCACATCATCCACGTAGCACTCAACTTGGTTGTGAATGAGATCATCAAAAATCTTTGTCATCGCTCTTTGGTATGTTGCTCCTGTGTTCTTTAGTCTGAATGTCATTACTGTGTAGCAATATACTACGATCGGCATTCTGAATGCTGTGAGCTTTTCGTCTTCTGGTGCCATCTTTATCTGGTTGTATCCTGAAGATCCATCTATGAAAGAGAATATTTCATGTGTCGAAGCGATGTCGATCATCAATTCTGGGATTGGGAGTGGAAATTCATCCTTCGGACATGCTTTGTTCAAGTCTCTGAAATCTACACAGATTCTGATCTGACCATTCTTCTTCCTGACTAGTACCACATTGGCTAGCCAAGTAGGGTATTGTTCTTCACGAACAAATTTAGCGTCTATTAGCTTCTTAACTTCAGTTATTACTTGTTGTTCAATTTCTAAATGCATTCTTTTGGAAGCTTGTCTGATTGGAACGGAAGTAGGATCCACTCCTCGCCTGTGAACTGCAACTTCTGGAGCTAATCCTGGCATTTTGTCGTAACTCCAAGCAAAACAGTCCTTGAATTCCATTAATAGCTTGATCATTTCCTCGGAATCCTCTTTATTGAGTAAGGAGCTAACAAAGGTTGGTCTAGGCTTTTCGCTAGTTCCTAAGTTAACTTCCATTAACTCATCTATTGTAGATTTGATTTCTTCTTCAAATTCTGGTGGAGTGTCTCCAATTTGTAGATCTTTAAGATCTTCTGTAGTTTCTAAACAGTCTTCATTAGGTTGGCAAGCGACAACCAAGTAAAATTCCGTATCGTCAACTGAATTTACTGTGCCGAATCCGAGACCATGTTTTGAATTGGGAGGTCGACTGGCATTATTCCATAATTTTTCGAAGTGTTGTGCTCGACCTTTTGTCCATTGGGGAGGTAAGACACCTTGTTGAATTAAATTTTGAACACAGGGAGAGTACCACTCAAAAGGCAATTCCATTAATTCGGAAGAAGTGACATCTTCAAATTGTACATTATTTTCAGTATTGGAAGAAGAAGTACCACGGTAAAATTTGATTGGCTTTGCACCGCTGCCACGTACTTCTTTGACCACCATACCCAAGATCTTATTAGACTGGATCGGGGTCAGGGTCATAGTGTGTACATAGTGGTTAATCTTCTCGTACATCGATTTGTATTCTTCGTTCTTTTCATCTTCAAGAGAAATCTTGAATTGTGGTTTCTTCTGGTTTACTGTAGCTGCTTCTTTCTTGATTTCTTCTTCTTCCTCAGAGCTGTTTTCCCAATCAACGTTGATCATCGGTTTCTTCTGTCCAACTGTCCCAATGTATCTTCCACGACCTCGTCCCCGGCCTCGACCTCGGATGCGAGTTCTGGAGAAACCTTCACCATCTCGCATTAAGGGAGTGGTGAATGACTGTTGGACTAGAACTTCAGGTTCTTTATTGTCTCGAATTTCTTTTGCTTCATTTGGCACGGTGTTTCTGGAGAAGATCGTCTTCTTCGGAGGTGCATAATAAGCTGCATCTTCATGGATTCCAATCTCATGTACGGAGAAAGGTTGCAAATCACCTTTAATGCACTGCTCTCCTCCTTTGTAGTATTTTATGCACTGATGCAGAGACGACGGTACCATCCGGTTCTCATGTATCCATGGTCGGCCCAGTAGCGTGTTGAACGATGTTTCAGCATCAATTATATGGAATTTTGTGGTTGTCTTTGCTAAGTCACCGGTCTTCATTAACAATGTTATTGATCCAAGTGCTCTTTCTCCTTTCTGGTTGAATCCTCTTAGTAACATCTTGTCCGCTTCAAGCTCGCAAGCATCAATTTCCAAGTATGTTAGCGTCCGAAGATTTATTATGTTGATCGATGCTCCTGGATCCACCAATACTCTGGAGAGTGTAAATTTTCCGATTGTAACTGAAATGTACAATGGTCGGTTGTGATCAGCTGTCCCAAGTAGTAGATCACTGTCCGTGAAGGTAACACCTCACTGTTCCTTTAACGAGCAAACCTCGTCTAAGGAATCTCCGGCCATCTGAGCTAAACAAATCTCTGGATCAAGTAAGGCCTTGATCAGAGCTTCCCTCATCTCTTTTGATAAGATGAGAGCGTCGTAGATGCTCGGTTGGTTGGTAGTTTCCTAAGATGGGCTAGCACGTTATAGTCCACTTTGTTATCATGTGTCTCAGTTTCTTCCCGAATAGGCAATTCTTCTGCTGGGGTTGATTCTTCCTGAACAACCACCTGCTTTCCTTTGTCTTTTGGACCCATTCTAGGAGGTAAAACCCTTCCGCTCCTTAAATTAACTTCTGTGATTTCTTTTGAGTCTGGTACTGAATTTACAGGTGTCTCCTTCTGAATTGGCATGACAGGTTCTTCTAGAGTTGCTTCAGAATCTGAAGGCTCTAACTCTATTGTGATTGGAGTTCCTTGAAATTCACAAATAGACTCATTGCTTGTTGAACTTTTGTAGCCTTCTTGGTGAATGTCTTCTTTATCATCGTGATTGTCGAGGTTGTGTACGATTTGAGAATTGTTATTGGTATCGAAATCGGAATCCGGATTAAATTGGTTGTCGTTAGTTACGTAATCGTTAGAAACAGTCAAAACGTAGCCAACGCCATAACTCTTATCATTATAAGATCCCGCTAGAGCGAGCAAATAATCATACAGAGTCAGAGGTTCGAGGAATTTTTCCCCCGAATCGGAAACAACCATCCTAGGATAAGCAGCCCCTAGTATAGCCTTAGGAGCCTCTGTCTTCTCTTCTTCTACGATCTCCTTCTTTACTATGATCTTTTCTTTCTGGGACGGTTCTTCAATTGCAAGTGATAGCGCCGGCTTGACAGGTTTCAAACTCTGAGTTGAAGCATGTGCCGAACCGGTTTGGATGCGACCCAAAATTTTCTTCGATGACTTCGTTCAAGCGGTACTCCATCCATCATCGGTCGTGTAAGGGTCTATCAAAACAATGAGATCCATCAAAATAACATTGACAGAACCTCCTTTCTGGGGTTCTTTCATGTATTCCTTTGGGATCGTTATGTTCCCTTTTCGAAGATTGTTGTCAAGCCAACTTTTAAAGGTGATGCAATCCTCTATCTTATGTCCAAGCATCTGGTGGTAAGGGCAGTAGTTGGGATGGTCTTTCTTGTTGACTTCCTCTGGCTTCTTGGGTTCTGGCAGTCAAAAATCTGTAGTCTTCATCAAACTGCGGAACTTCTTTGGCACTGCCTTGTTCTTGAATGGATATTCTCTATTTATGAGCTCCTTTAACGTGCGCTGTGGGCGAGGCGGTTGCTCATATTGTTGATTTGGCTGATAACCGGGTTGAGGTTGTTGATAGTTCTGTTGAGGTTGTTGATAGCTGGATTGCGGTTGCTCCGGTTGTATTTGCATTGGTTGTTTGCCTTTGTCGACTGCCGCGACGATCCCGGACTTCTTTTTGAATGTCTTCGTAGGCTTCTGTTTGTCCGTTTTATCGAAGAAAATTAATTGTTTCGCTTCCTCTTGTAAACTCCCGGCCTTGCTTAACAACTTCTCGAAAGTCTTAATTGTGAATCCCTTAAAGAGAAGTGTTATCGGGCCGTGAATGCTTTTAAGCAGGATACCGATTGCATGTTGTTCTGGTAGCTGTGGCTCACACTTCATGCTTAGATTTCTCCATCGAAGTATGTAATCCACTAAAGTCTCGTTCGGTTTCTGTTTCTCCACCACTAAGTCACCAATGGTGATATGGTGCTGAGCTCCGGCAAAGCGTTTCACGAAGAGATATTCCAATTATGTAAATGTCTTTACCAAACCGTTTGGTAACTCTGCATACCAATCGAAGGTGATTCCTGACAGGCTGCTGACAAACTGTCGGAAGAGCAAAGCGTCACTTCCACCGGCGTTACAACAACTAGCATGAAAATGTGCAACATGCTATCGAGGATTTCTGGTACCATTAAAAGTCTTGAACAGAGGTGGTACAAAGCCTTTTGGGTATTGTACTGCATCGAATTCTTCGGGGTAAGGTCTACCCATGTGAATAGATGCTCTGCTCTTAGAGTGTGCTAAGGCTTCTCGCACCTGCTGTTCCACCATGTTCTTGATGTCCTTCTCTGGAATCATATTCTGAGTAGAGTCTTTCTTTGGCTGATCATCTCCGTTAACGGATGTAATCTCTTTTCCTCCGTCTGTAATATGAATAACTTCGGAGGTGTTTCTCTTTGGGGTTGAACTCGACTCGAAGAGTGGCTAGAGCTGCAGCCATCTCTTCCATCCTTTTTGCCATTTGAGAGATTGTATCATCCTTTTCTCGAATTTCTGCTCTTAATGCTTCTGGTTCATCTCTTTCCGCAACTGCTGGGGCACCTTGCAAAGCTGATGACGCTCGTGTCTCGACCATGTTGATCTCCACATATTCGTCATCCATGAACTCCGACGAGTCAACTTCATCTCCAAACTTTTCTTCTCTTTCTCTTGCTAATCTTTGAATGTCGGTTCTTAGCTTTTCCATAGCGTCCTCCAATGGTCTTTTTCGTGCGGTTTCACAGTTGTCTCGTGACGGTTGTTGAACTTCCTTTCCGGGAGTCCCCTTTATTGCAGTAGCACTTTCTTCTGACTCGAGTCTTCTGACGAGACTTTCCTTTTTTGGTCGTTGTTTCGGTCTTAATTGACCGGTAGTAGGACGCCATACCATCCTTCTAGCAGAAGAAGGCCTAGGACCGGATGGTCTATCGACTGAATGCTGGAAGGTGGTATCCTCCCTGATCTGTAATCCTAAAACAATAACAGGTGGACTGGCTTTCATCTTTTTATTCATTTTCTCTGCGGCGCTAATGGGTTCTATTAGCGGCCCAAGACGGGACTTGGCTGGCACCCGCCCTATTCCTCTTAAAATCTCTGATACAGGACATTTCTCTTTCTTTGCTAACTTCTTTATCACAGTCTATAGTCGGGCAAATAGTGTAGTCCTAGCTCTTTTCTTTCGGTTGTTGCTATAGTATGCGGGTCGAGGTAATGCAGAAGCAATCTTGCGGACATTCTCCTCGTCAGCTGCGGCGGAGAGGGGATAGAATCTACTTCCTTCCAAAAGCGGTGTATACTCAGGTAATGGTATGTACTCAGGTAGTGGTGTATATTCAGGGATTTCTTCCAAGAAAGCGACTTCAGCAGCTCTGGCCTTCCTGGCAATCTTCCTACCTCTGTTCCTTCTCCGAGTCCGTGTTAGGGGTGGAACCTTTGAGGCTGGACCCAATTTCGAAAACGAAGGTCTTGCACGAAGTCCGTACCCTCCACGGTAACATGTTCGTTACAAATTTGAACTTCCTTCCCCTTTAGTTTGGCAGAAGCCGGGGTAGGTGCAGAGACGACTAGACCAGTGGAGGTAGAGACAACAGTCCTCCTATGGACAGTAGTATTCTTCTCAGCTGGAACCCTTAGCAGGGGAGGGAACTCTTGGGCTGACTTCAGGTTGAATTCAATCAAAGGTCTCTCAGTTTCCGATACTTTGTCTGTAAGTGTGAAAAGGGTAACGTCAGCGATCTTGACATTTGTGTTCTCGAATCCTTGTCTGAAACGGATGATCCCATTTTTGGGCAGCTCATCCTTATAAACAGCGAAGTCCAGTCCATTGGTGAAGGAGAAAATCAGCTTTGGGGCAGACATTTTCTGCAAGGTAGATTCTGATTGTCAGTCCCAAATTATGCATCTTCTCATCGGGACGAAAAGAAAGGAATCGAAAAGAGTCCGAACACATGTTTGTTCATGTATTTATAAAAAGGAGTTATAGTTTAAAGGACTCGTTCATTAGAGGATTTGTTCATTAGGAACAGAATTTTCAAAGGTATAGAGAAGGTAAGGGGTTCGATTTAGAATTGGAAAGGAAGAGGAAATCTCATGCAAGACTTCTCGACTCGAAGGATCACTCCTAAACTAACACCTATTGGGGGTCCACCCCACCTCAAAAAAGGGGTAAAAGGATCTCGGAACCTCTCCGTTTAGGGGTGTCTAAACAGTGGCTCCTAAATCCGAGAGGAGTTGGCCATACTCATTCAAGACAGAAATGAACAGGGTATTCCAATGGAAGAATGGTAGTTTGGTCCACTAGGGGCATGGGCTCACTACCAATTTATGAAAGCAAAGTAATTTGATCAAAATGGAGAGAGGAACTATTCCCCAGCGGAGTCGCCAGAAGTTGTCGGCATTATTTTTAAGTTGAGGGTTGTATTTTTGAAAAGAGGTCGCCTACAGAAATTGTTAGCGAATTTTTAATTTAATTTAAATAAGTAATTTGAAAAGTAGTATTTGATTTTGAAAATAATTTTAAATTTGAAAAATTTTAAGATATGAAATCAAACCGATCTCACATCCCAAATAGTTTATATAAACGAGCACCGCACCACAAACCGTGTATCTATCCCGAAGAATAGGCACACTGCTTGATGATGGGGCTCGATTAAATAAACTAGAAGACTTGTGACATCTGTTTGGTCTGCGAACCAATTTTATAAGCCGACAAATTCTCCTGCTTAATATAAATGAATTAATCAGGGTTTATATTACCTGGGTTCTTAAAGTTCCCTATAAGGGCAAGCCCCTATAGTTAATTACATCTTAAATTAAGTGAATCATTTAAGAAAACTCTCGAAAATGATCAGTGACTTCGCTCTCAAGAATTTCAAAGTTTAAGGTTTTCAAAGGATTGGATTTTGGAAATTTCAACAGGGAATGGATCGAATTTAGAATAGTTATTTTTAGGAGCCCAATGGAAGAGGAGTAGGAGAAGCTGAAGATCCAAGAAGAATCTTGGCAACTTCCCAAACTATCCTAAGATTGAAATATCAGATAATATTTCAATCTTGCCAATTTTAATTAATTCAGACTTATATTTGTATGATAAAATCATACAAATAGCCTCGAAGATATGAGGGTTTATGTCGTACCAAACGACTACATCGGAGTCCTAAGACCGGTTAGGGCTTAATTTACATGACATGATCATGCGAATGCCTAACGAAGAGTTGAGGATTTATGTTGCACTAGTGCAAACTCCCTCGAGATCTTATGGCTTGGTTATTTAATTCTAAGAATGTTTCTTTGAAGTAGAGTTTGTTTTCTTGACGAAGATGGCCGTGCTTGCCCACCGTGCTCCAAGTTCCTTGTTGTTGCAGAGGTTTAGTTTTAAAAGATTGTAATCAAAAGAGAAGAGAGGAGTTTGGTTTTAAAGAAGTCTTAAAATCCAAGTGTTTTTAGTGTTTTAGTTAAAACAAATCTTAAAGTTGATTATAACAGAACGATTAAGATCCTACGGTTCCGTCATCCCGACACCGTTATTTTCATTGAATTCACTTAGTCCATATGAATTTGCTAAACTCAACTGAATGAGTTCCACACTTTCATTTAGACCGTGGGAAATCCCGTTAGCAACACGTGGGTTACATCATTCGAGGTATTCCGATCATTCAACGAGACGTTTTAATTTAGTTGCAATTGTAGTTTTGTGTTGTGTTTGTGATTAAATTTTGAGTTGTTTTCTATTTTGAAATGTTGTGGTGGTGAATTTTATCTTGCAGTGATTTTTAATTTAGTTTTGGTTTCAGTTCAGGCACTACCCTAAAGGTTTTGGTTTTCATGCAACAATTGTTTATCATGCAAGAAAGGTAAGGTGCATTTGTAATAAAGTAAATTGCACTAAAATAAAAGCGTACCTGGAGGGTCTTCCCGTCATCCCAAGCTGCACTTAAAACACATGTTAAGGCATTTAAATATTTCAATAAGTACCTAGGTAAAGCTAAGGGAAAGGTTTAGGTTATCTATCAAAGTCCTAATCCTATAGCTAGTCATCTCCTATGACGTCTAGGTTCTTGTGTTTTGGCTTAAGGATGATTTTCTTCATCAAAGGACAATTAAGTTCAATTGTTCTTATAAACATCCTATCATATTGAGGAAGTGCTTAAGACGAGTCTTAAACATCTTTTCAATATTTCTAGGATCGTTTTAAGTCCAAGAGAATTTAATTATACAAGTGAATTAATCATCCAGGAGTTTAAATGTTATTCTTTTGCTCAGTGAACTTAGGACATTTGAATATCCTATAAGTGAGGTAATACTTCACTTGAAATTTCATTTAAGAGTTATAATAATAAGAGCTTTTAAAAGGGCAAATCAAGTTATTAAGTATTTTTATGATTTAGACTTAATGATTTAATTATAATTTTGACTTAATTATAAAAAAAAAATTAGTTTAAGTTTGGAATAGTGTTCAAGTTATTTTAGGTTTAATTCTTAATAATTTCATTTAGGTTTGTTATTAAACGATTTTAATTTAATTTAATTCAATTTAATTTTAATTTAATTTACCTTAATTTAAATTTAATTGGAATTTAATTTAACTTCAATTTAATTTTATTTTAATTTAATTTCAATTTTATTTAATTTCAATTTTATTTTATTTTAATTTATTTTAATTTAATTTAATTTTAATTTATAATTTAGTTTAATTTAATTTAATTTAATTTGGTTTTAATTTAATTTAATTTTAATTTAATTTTAATTTAATTTAATTTAATTTTAATTTAATTTTAATTTGGATTATCATTTTAATCTTTTAATTAAGAATTAAGTATCATTGAAGTGATTTATTTAGGGGATTTTAAATTGAAGAATAAATATCCTCTTAAATAATATCCCTACTTTATAATTTCAAAAAATTTTATTAATCTTCCAAATTTAATTAATTAATTAATTAAGGTTTACTTTAATTATTCTTAAAATGATTGGTGGGTTTCTACCCTTAACCATGTAAGTTTCAATCATCCAAAATCAGTTTAAAATCAAATATTTTACCCTTCCCTTTTGATTAATCCTAAAACTTTAATTAAAGGTTGAAAATTTTAATTACCATTTTGCCCTTCAAGCTTAATAATTCTATAACTCACTAAATTAAGCTCAAATGAAATTGAAATTTTTATGTGACCTCACTTACATGTCAATTAAGACATTAGAGGAGAAAATGTGATTTTTCTGTATTTAATTTATTTATGTAATTATTTTTAATGGAAAATGGGGATTTTCAAGGAAAATTCAATAACATGACCAAGGAAATGTTAATATCCTTAATAAAATTATGGAATGTTCCTAATGACTAGAGGACCACTTGGACCAATTTTTGTGATTTTTTGAATTTTATTTTATTTATTATAATTATTTTTAGTTTTGGAGTATTAATTAATTTAAAAATAAAATAAAGGTTGAAAAATGAATTTTATATTTTTGAAAAATCTTTCTGATATCAGAGAAATCAGAAACCAATTTTTCTAATTTTCTGATTTTTCTTTGATTTATTAGAATTATTTTAGTGAAAAGGTTAGAAAATACATTTTTTAATATTAAAATTTACATTAAGCCTTTAAAATTCAATATCTTACCCTAGGGACTTAGGAAAAATATTTGGTTTGTTCCTAAGTGATTAGAATTCAAAATGTGACATTTTGGTTATTTTAAATATTTTTGTGTTTTTTTTTATTTTTTAATTATTAAAATATTAAAATAAGCTTAAAAAATCAACTTTTTTAGAAAATTGCAATTTTAATTTTCTTAACTTCCTTTGATATCAGAGAGGCTCCAAAACATATTTTGTGAATTTTTGAAAAATATTTTGTGAGTTATAAATCTTTAAAGTTTAATTTTACCCATTTTTACTTAAGAGGCTTAATCAACCCATTTGGTGGGGTTAATCAAATCCAATTGTTTTCAAATTTTTATGTAGTGTTCTCCTATCAGTAAAAGATAGTGGAGAATTATTTTTAAGTTAATTTGATGAATGGTCAACCCTAATTAATTAAAGTTCACTTTTGGGTATTTATGCCAATTAGGGTTGTTCAAAGTGAATTAACTCAAAAATAACTTTTCCTAGGGTTCTCTGGTCATAAGAAACATCACCAAATTTTCCTAGAATTTATTTCTCAATATGCTAATTATTGAAATTAAAATAATCAAAACAGTGACATTAATTTGAAAAATGAATAACTTCTCATAGGGATGGCCTCTGACCTTGGAAAATTCAGAGAATGTTCCCAAGTTCAGAGGCTTCAAAAGCCCTATGGTCTCATGCCATGGTGAATTTCCTATATGCATGGAGAATTGAAATAGTGCAGAGGGTAAATAAATAATTAAAAATAAAATACTTGATGAAATTATATGATTTCTTTTCCACATTATTCTCCTCTGCTCACTGAGCAAGAGGGTATTTTTATTTTATTTTTAGTATTTTTTACACAAAGTTATGAATTTTCAAAGTTCTGGTAATTAAATAAATAGAAAATAGCCCTAATTTCCTACTTATCCAAGCGGCGCTACGCCATCCTCGGCAGCTCCGAAAGGCCACGCGTCGTCTCCTGATTCAGCGCGGCCATCCGACTCAGCGCTCCAGGGGCCCGCGGTTCATGTCCCATTACTCTGTCCGGCGCAATCCTGGCCGTCCGCTCGATACACACGCAATCCGACGGCTCCTGGTCATCGTCTACGACTGGTGTGAACCCGTGACCATCAACCTTTTAACCCTAATTTCTCACTCGATTCTCAACGGATTTTCAAGTTCTTATGCTCTATGAATTCGTCTTGAAGAGACGAACACATCCATACGGTAAACATGTATTGAAATTGACCCAAAATAAATTGAGAATCTCTGGAAGCTCGGGAAGAAGAGTGAGTCCATACCTTTTCTCAGAGAAGTGAAGCTTCGATCTGAGAGTTGTGTTACGTTCGATTGGGTCCAAGCAAGCTCCAGATGAAGTCCCTTGGCCTGGTGAATTGTCTAGGTATGATTTCGACCAAGCCCGATCACAAAGCTTGGAGGCTGGAAGCAATGGCTGGCGTGGAGAGGGGGCTTTTGCTGGTAAACTTCTTCTCTTGGTCTGGTGAAGGTGTAGGACCAATCAATTTGGGGATTGGCTCACTATGGAGAAGTGTCCTGGTTTTGGGCTTGGATTTCAACTCTGAAATTGAGCTCACAGAAAGGAAATGGTAGGAGGATTTCAGTGGGGATCAAGTTCTCTATGTGTGGGGAGTAGTCTGGAACAATTTTGGCTTGGGTTTGGGGTTTGGGCCCATTTGGGTTAGGTTTGGGTGTAGGCCTATTTAGGGGATTTTGGCTTTAGGGTGGATTTGGGTGAGGTTTGAGTCCAATTTTTGGGTAAATTATGTTAGTTTTTTGTTTATGGGGATGTTAGGGAAGGTTTAGAAAAGGTTTGGGGTCAATTGGAATTAAATTGGGTTAGTTTTGGCTAAGTTTGGGTCATGGGTCCAAATTGGGCTTTAAGGTTAAAAGTGACATTGGATTCAAATGTCAATCAAATTGGACCTGGATTTGGTCTAGATTGATATTGTGGATATTGAATTGAAGTTTAGAATTGAATTGGACCAACATTTGGGGTCAATTGGGTAGGTTTGGTTTGACATTGGGTTCACTTAGGTTAAGAATGGGCTAAATTGGGGGTTTTGGTAAAAGTGGGGTAAATTTACAAAATTGGCCCATGGTGTAGTTAGACAAAATGAAATTGGGAATATTTGGGATTTTCTGGAATTTTCTGGGAATTTTCTGAATTTTTGGCTAAGAGGGGCATTTTGGGTATTTGGAGGGTATTGGGGGTACTTTTGGAATTTTTGGTATTTTTGGCTATGGATAATCAATTTGAGTGGTGAGGAAATGTTCAAGGTTAATTTTGGGGAATTTTGTGTGATTTGGAAATTTTGGAGGATTTGGGCAATTTTAAGGGCTTTTGGTAGGTTTGATAGGTGTAGGGTCCCCGGGGTCAAAAATTGAAATTTTGGAAAAGAGAAGATTGATCAAATATGAGTGAAATGGAATCACTTTGATTGAGCCATGAAACAATATTAAGCCTATATGAGCCATGAGAGGACTCATTTGAGGCATTCACCATGTTGTTCCTAACCCTCTAAGCTAGGGGCTTAGGGGTTAAGGTCCATCCATATGAATTACCTAAATGAGTCAAGGAGTCAAGTTGGGTATGGGTGTGGTTTTAGGATTTGGATTGTGTGTGTGAGAGTGTAGAGTATGAGTGTAGTGAGTGTGTAAGTCAACCTTCACCAGACCAAGCTACCCAAGGTGGTCCTAAGCCAAAGAGTCCTATGGGGAACTCATCCTTTAAACCTTCACTTTTGATTTCAACCCTCTAGGTGATTAGGGGTCTACAATCAAGCTTGTGGGGTTTGTAGGGAGTTAAGAGGTGTTTGAATTTCTAAGTGGTAGGTTCCATTTCTAGTCCTCTAAGATTAGTCAAAGGAAATGCCTAAGGCTAGATCCTAAGTACTAAAGAGAGAAACAAAAGACCTCATCAAAAATGAGGTCAACACTGTCTCATCCCCCCTCTCTTGCTCTCTCTTTTCTCACTTGTTTTCTCTATATTTCTCTCTCTTTATTCCTCATCTTTTCTCTCCCCCTCTCTCATTATTTATCTTGCCCTCTCACTTCTCTCCAACCCACTCTCTCTATCTCAATCTCACTCCCTCTCTCTCTCTCCATCTCCTTCTCTCCTTATCACTCATTCTCTTAATCTCACTCTCTATCTCCATATTGCTCATTATCTTTTCCTCAACCTCTTCCCCTCTTCCTTTCTATCTCCCCCACTACTTTCTTGCTCTCTCTCCCTTTCTCACTCCCCTTCTCTTCAATCCCTCTCTCTCTCCCTCTCTCCCCCTTCTAACTCTCTCCCTTACTCTTGCCCTCTATCTCTCTCTTTCTTACTATGTCTGTCACTCTCAATTCTGTTCTATCTCTCCCACTCTGTTGTTCTCTCTTGCTATCTTTTCTCTCTCGCCCTCTATCTCTCTCTTTCTCACTATGTCTCTCACTCTCTATTTTGTTTCTCTCGCTTGCTCTCTTTACTCACTCATTATCTCCCTATATCCATCACTTCTATATCATTGCTTTCTTCTCATTCTCCATCGCTTCTCTTTCTCACCCCCTCTCTTATTGTTTATTATTTCCCCTCTCTCTCTCTACCTCCATCCCTCCTTATTTCGCTCTTTGTTCCCCCGCTTACCTGACTCTCTATTCTTTCTTAATTTCTCTCTTATTTTCTCTCTCTCTGCATTTCTGGCTCCCACACTCTCTTCAATTTCATTCTCACTCTTACTCACTCTATTTTTATCTTGCCCTCACTCGCCCTTTCTCTCTTGGAAGGGAGAGGGATTAAGGGAGTGAAAGAGGGAGGGAGAGCTACAGAAAGGTAGTGAGGGATAATAAGCATGTTAATGTGAGAGATAGAAGATATATCGAGGGAGAGAGAGGTAAAGAGAGATGGAATAGAGAGTGAGAGAGATGGAGGAAGTGAGGGAGAAAGTGAGACAGCGGAGGAAGTGATTGTGTTTATAGAGATAATAAGAAGGAGAAGATGATAGAGAATGCGTGACAGAGTGAGAAGATCAAGTAAGAGTAAGTGAGAGTGGAAAATAGAGGGGAAGAACAATAGAATGGTGAGAGAGAGGGTGCATGAGAGCGGGAGATAGAGAGGGGGAGTGATGGAGACAAGAGAGAGAAAGAGAGAGGTAGGGTTGGAAGCAAGAGAGAGGGGGAGAGAGATTTGAGGATAGAATGAGAGAGAGAGTGTGTGTGTAAGAGGAAAGAGAGAAAAGAGAAACAAAGGAGAGTGTAAAAGAGAGTATAAGATCGATAAATGGAATAGAGAGTGAGAAAAGGAGAGAGGGAGAATGAATAATGGAGAAGAGGATAGAGAGTGAAAAGAGAAAGATAGAGTGAGGGAGAGAGAAAGGATAGAGTGAGCGAGAAAGAACAAGATAGTAAAGGGAGTGAGATAGAGTGCAAGAAAAGGAACTACAAAAGGTGAGAGGGAGAGAGACTAAGAGGGAGTGACTGAGTGTTTGAGTGTGTGAGATGGAGAGAGAAGAGTGAGCAACAAAAAGGAGACTTAGAGAGGGCACAAATGAGGGAGTGAGAATGGTAGAGGGAGAGAATGAGAGTGATAAAGGGAACAAGTGTGAGAGAGTAAAGAGATCTAGAGTAAAAAGAAAGAGAGAGTGAGGGAGAGAAGAGGATATATGAAAGGGAAAGAGGGAGAGGAACAAGAGTGAAAAAAAGATAATAGGAGGGTGAGAAATGAGAGAGATAGTGGGCAAGGGATGGAGCAAGAGAAGAGAGAGATAGAGAGTGAGATAATGAATGAGAGACTGAGAAACAGAGACAGATTAGGAATGAGGGAAGTAAGAATGAGAGGGAGAGAGAGTCGGGGATATATGAAGAGAAAAGGAGAGAGGAGAGAGGAGAGAGAGCAATAAAAGAGAGATAAGATGAGAGAAGGAACAAATACTTAGAATGGAGTGGGAAAGAATGAAAGTGATATATACATGAAGAGTTGGATTGAGAGAGAGAGAGAGTGTGTGTGTGTGTAGGAGAAAGAGAGAGGGAGTGTGTGCGTGTGAATGAGTGTAATGGAAAAAAGAGTAATAGAAATTAGAGCAAGAAAGACAAGGAATAAAGAGTAGAAAATAGAGAGATGAGGGAGTGAGAGAGATTGATGAAAGGGAGTGATAAAGGTAGAGAGAGTGAGAGAGTAGACAGAGAAGAAAGAGTGAAGGAAGATAAAGCAAGAGATATTAATCTAGAGGAAACGAGGGAGAGAGAATAGGAAAATAAGTGAGAGAGAGAGAGGAGAGAGTGAGAGCGAGGAAAGGAGGGAGGGAGAGTGATTGAGAGGGAGGGAAGCAATGGGGAATCGAGGAGGAGAAAGTGTGGAGGAGATAGGGAAGAGATACTAATAGAAGAGATAGTAAGAGCACTCATGAGAGTGAGAATATTGAGTGAGAAAGAGAGTGAGAGGGAGTAAAGTGAGTGAAATAGATGAGAGAGTGGAAGCGAGAAATAGGGAAAAAAATAATAGAGAAATAAAGAGAAAAGAGAAAACGAGGGAGCGAGAACAAGAGAAAAAGGAAGAGCAAGAGAGAAAGAGGATAGGAGGATAATATGTGTTATGTCTTATCCTCTCTTACACTCTTATGTTACTTCATTCTCCTCACCTCTTACTCTTTCTCACTGTCTATCCCCCACTCTATCTCGCTCTCCCTTTCTCGCGCTCTCTCCCCCGCCCACTATCTCTCACACTCTCCTCTCTCCCTCTCTCTGTCTTTCTCACACACATAAGCTCTCTCTTTCGCTCCCTCTTTTCCTCCCTCGCTCTCACTCTCTCCATCTGCCCATCAATCCCTTCCCCCTCTCTCTCACTCATTCTCTTATTCACCTTCCATTTCGCTCATTCATTCACACATTATTCTATCACTCTTTCTTACTATATATTTTATTCATTTCCCTTCTATGAATTCTTCTCTCCCTCTATCCTTCACTCCCTCTCTCACTCTCTCAATCTTTCTCTCACTCTCCCTCTCTTTCATTTTTGTGCTCTCTCTATGTGTCTGCTATCTTACTCTCTTCTCTCACTCTCTCATTTATTATTTCCCTCTCCATCCTCCATCCCACTCTCACTTTCCTTACGCCTCTCTATTTTCTCGCTATTTCTCACTCATTTTACTTACACTCTTTCCATCTCTCTCTATCCCACTTTATCTCTATCTCTACACCTCTTGTCCCTCTCTTCTTTCTCTCTTTATCTGTCTCTTCCACTCTGCCTCTATCTCCCTCTATCTACCTCTCATTCCATCTTCCCCTTTGTTCGTCCCTCTGTTTTTCTCTGCAACTCTCTCCCTCTACTTCTAACCATTCCTCTCTCCACCTCTTATTCTCATATTGTCCATCGCACTCTCTTCTTTTACACTCCCTCCCTTTATCTCTTTCTTCCTCTATATAAATCCTCTTAAACTTTCTCTCCCACTATCCAACACATCTCTCTACCCTCTCTCTTCTCTCTCTCGAGCACTCTTGCTCTCTCCTTTGCTCTCCCTTTCTCTCTCACTCTCTATTCCACCTTCATTATTGCATTGTTGTTCAGTCCATCTCTCTTATGTGGCTTATTCATTTACTCAATGCTTTTTCTCCATCTGTCTCTCTCCCTTGCTCATTACTCAACTCTTTTTCTCCTTCTGTCTCCCTCTCTCACTCCCTCTCTCCCTCTCTCTCTCCCTCTCTTTCAATCCATCTCTCTTCTCACTCTTTTCTCCTCTTCTCTCTCTAATTATTTTTTTAATTTAGCTCACACTTCTCTCTCCCTGCACTCCCTTCCTCCCTCTTCCCTCTCACTTTATCCTCATATATCTAACTCTATATCTATTTCTCATTCTTCTGCTCCCTTTCTTGCTCTCTTGCTCTTTCTTCCTTCACTCTCTCTTTTATCTCTATTTCTCTCTCACTCTCTCTCCTCTCTCCCTCCCTATCTCTCTTTAATTACACTCTCTCTTACTCACTCACTGCTCTCTCTCTCTCTCTCTTTATCTTACTCTCTCTCCTCTCACTCTTTCGCTCTCTATCCTCCAGACACTCTCTCTCCTCCTCTCTTGTTGCCTTCCCTCCCTCGTCCCTACCTCCGCCACTCTCTCACACACTATATCTTCCACTCTTCCACATTCTCTCTCCCTCTACCTCCCACTCCCCCTTTCCATCTCTCTCTAGCTCTTTATTTCCTATCTCTTTCCTAATCTCTCTTTAAACCCCTCCTTTAACTCTTTCTCACTCACTTTGTCCCTCTCTCTCACTCTCTATTCCATCACTTTTTATCTCTCTTGCTCACTCTCTCAATCATGCCCTCGTTAGGTCTCTGTTATGTAGCGCACTCTTTCCTCTCCATCTCACACACTCATACACACTCTCACTCTCTTCAAACTCTCTCTCTCTCTCACCCTCGTTAGCTCCATTTCTCACTCTCTATCTCACTCTTTATTACCATTTTATTTTTTATCTCTCACACTTTTTATCCCTTCTTTATTATATTCCATCCCTCCCTCTCTTTCTCACACTCAATTCTTTTTTTATATCTTATACTCTCTTTTACACTCCTTTGTTGCTCTCTTCTTTCATTTCACTTACATTCTATCACTCTATCCCCCACTTCCTCTATCATCTCTCCCTTGCTTCTATTCCTCCCTCTCTCATTTTATCTCTTCTCTTCCATTGTCCCTCTCCCTCCCATTATCCTTCTCTGTCTTCCTCTCTCTCTATGAAAAATATCTTAATTTTTAGATATGAAAAATCAAACAGATCTCACATTCCAAATAGTTTATATAAACGAGCACCGCATCACAAACCGTGTATCTATTCCAAAGAATAGACACACTGCTTGACAATGGGGCTCGATTAAATAAACTAGAAGATTTGTGACATCCGTTTAGTCTGCGAACCAATTTTATAAGCCGACAAGTTCCCCTGCTTAATATAAAGAAATTAAGCAAGGTTTATGTTACCTGGGTTCTTAAAAGTCCCTATAAGGGCAAACCCTTATAGTTAATTACATCTTAAATGACGAGAATCATTTAGAAAACTCTCGATAATGATTAGTGGTTTTGCTTTCAAGAATTTCAAAGTTTAAGGTTTTCAAAGGAATGGATTTTGGAATTTTCAATAGGGATTAGCTCAAATTTGGAATAGTTTATTTTAAGAGTCCAAAGGAAAAAAAGTAGGGGAAGCTAAGGATCCAAGAAGAATCTTGGCAACTTCCAAAACTATCCTATTGTTTGGTTTGAATTTGAGAATATCATTTAATGTTGCAATCTTGCCAATTTTATTTAATTAAGACTTATATTTTTATGACATGATCATACAAATAGCCTGGAAGATGTAAGGATTTATGTCGTACAGAACGACTACCTCAGAATCCTAAGACTGGTTAGGGCTTAATTTACATGATATGATCATGCAAATACTTAAAAAAAGGGTTGAGGATTTATGTTGCACTAGGCAAACTACCTCGAAATCCTACGGTTTGGTTGTTTAATTCTAGGAATGTTTAGCTGATGTAGAGTTGTTTTGCTGACGATGATGGCCGTGCTGCCCACCATGCTCCGAGCTCCTTGTTGTTGCAGAGGTTTAGTTTTAGAAGGTGAAAATCAGGAGATGAGAGAAGTGTTATGGTTTAGATTGAATCTTAAAATCCAAGTGTTTTTAATATTTTAATTAAACAAATCTTAAAGTTGATTAAACAGAACCGATTAAGATCCCACGGTTCCGTCATCCCGGCACCGTTATTTTCATTGAATTCACTTAGTCCAGATGAATTTGCTAAACTCAACTGAATGAGTTCCACACTTTCATTTAGACCGTGTGAAATCCCGTTAGCAACACATGATTTACATCATCCGAGGTATTCCCGATCATTCAATGAGACGTTTTAATTTAGTTAAAGTTGTGGTTTTTTTGTTGTTCTGTTTGTGATTAAATTTTGAGTTGTTTTATATTTTAGAATGTTGTGGTGGTGAATTTTATCTTGCAATGACTTTTAATTTAGTTTTGGTTTCGGTTCAGGGACTATCCTAAAGGCTTTAGTTTTCATGCAACAGTCTTGTTTATCTTGCAAGAAAAGTAAAGCATAGTGCATGTAAGTAAATTGCAATAAAGTAAATTGCAATAAAATAAAAGCGTACCTGGAGGGTCTTCCCGTCATCCCAAGCTGCACTTAAAACACATGTTAATGCATTTAAATATTTTGCAGAAATACCAGGTAAAGCTAAGGGAAGGGTTTTGGTTGTCTACCAAAATCCTAATCCTATAACTAGTCATTTCCTATGACGTCTAGGTTCTTGGTTTGGTTTAAAGATGATTTTCTTCATCAAAGAACAATTAAATTCAATTGTTCTTCTAAAACATCCCGTCATATTGAGGAAGTGCTTAGGACGAGTCCTAAACATCTTTTCAATATTTTTGGGATTGTTTTTGAGTCCAAGTGAATTTTTATTGTACGGACGAGTTGATCATCCAAGAGTTTGTATTTTTGTTTTATTTCTTGCTCAGTGAACTTAGGAATTTGATTACCTGATGAATGAAGTGACATCTCACTTAATACTCTATTTAAGAGTTATAATAATTAAAGCCTTTAAGGGCAAGTTGGTTTATTGAGAATTTTAATCAAATTTGAGTTAATGATTTAAAGTGTTTTAGTTTGATTATGAGGTTTTAATTAATAGTTTTAAGTTTGGAATAGTGTTCAAATTGTTTTAGGTTTAATTCTTAATGATTTCATTTAGGTTTGTTGTTAAATGATTTTAATCTAATTTTAATATAATATAATTTTATTTAATTTTAATTAATTTTAAATTTTATTTAAATTTAATTTAATTTAATTTTTATTTAATTTAATTTAATTTAATTTAATTTAATTTAATTTTTGATTTAATTTAATTTTAATTTGAATTTTAATTTAATTTTAATTTAATTGAATTTAATAATTTTAATTTAATTGGATTTAATTTAATTTAAATTTTGATTTTAATTTTAATTTTAATTGTCTTAATATATTAAATATGATTTAATTTAATCGTTAAGGTGTTAACTTGATTTAGATTTTGATTTAATTTAATTTAAACATCTTAAATTTAATTTAATTAAATTGTTAAATTGTTTAGCATTTTATATTTTAAGTTAGGATTATCCTTTTAGTTAAGGGTTAAATATTATTGAAGTGATTAATTTAGGGATTCTTAAATTAAAGAATAAATATCCTCTTAATAATATCCCTACTTTAATAATTTCAATTTTTATTATTCTTCTAAAATTTCAATTAATTAATTAATTAAAGTTTTATTTTAATTATATTTGAAATGGTTAGTAGGTTTCTACCTTTAATCATTTAAGTTTCAATCATCGAAAGTCAGGTTAAAATCAAATATTTTACCCTCCCCTTTTTGATTAATCCTAAAATTTTAATTAAGGGTTGAAATTTTTAATTACCCTTTTGCTCTTTAAGCTTAATAATTCTATAACTCACTAAACTAAGCTCAAATGAACTTGAAATTTTTTTTTAACCTCACTCACATGTCAATTAAGACATTAGAGGGAAAATGTGATTTTTCTGTATTTAATTTATTTATGTAATTATTTTTAATGGAAAATAGGGGTTTTCAAAGAAAATTCAATAACATGACCAAGAAAATGTTTCTGTCCTTAAGAAAATTATGGGATGTTCCTAATGACCAGAGGACCATTTGGACCAGTTTTGGTGATTTTTTGGATCATATTTTATTTATTAGAATTATTTTTATTTTTGGAGTATTAATTAATTTAAAAATGAAATAAAGGTTAAAAATTGGATTTTATATTTTCCAAAAATCTCTCTAATGCCAGGGAAGTCATAGAACCAAATTTTATATTTTTCTGATCTTTCTTTGATTTATTAGAATTATTTTAGTCAAAAAAGGTTGAAAATTCATTTTTTAATATTAAAAATTACATTAAGCCTTTAAAATTCAATATCTTATCCTAGGGACTTGGGAAAAATATTTGGTTTGTTCCTAAATGATTAGGAGTCAAAATGTGACATTTTTATTATTTTTAATATTTTTGTGATTTTTATTATTTTTTAATTATTAAAAATATTAAAATAATGATAAAAATCAACTTTTTTAGAAAATTACAATTTTAATTTTCCTAAATTTCTCTCATATCAGAGAAGCCCCAAAACCATTTTTGTGAATTTTTGAAAAGTATTTTGTGAGTTATGAATTTTTAAATTCTAATTTTGGTTATGTGACTTAATTAATTCATTTAGTGGGATTAAACATTTCCAATTGATTTCAAATTTTTATGTGATGTTCCTCTGATCCTAAAGTTCAGTGGAGAATGGTTTTCAAGTCAATTTGATGTGTAGTTAACCTTAATTAATTAAAATTCAATTTTGAGCAATTAGGCCAATTAGGGTTGTTCCAAGTGATTTAGTTCAAAACCTCTTCTTCCTAGGGTCCTCTGGTCATAAGAAACATCACCAAAATTTCCTAAAATTTATTTCTCAACATGCTAATTATTGGAATTAAAATACTCAAAACAGTAACATGCAATTGAAAAATCAATAACTTCTCATAGGGATGACCTCTGACCTTGGAAAATTCAGGGAATGTTCGCAACTTCAGAGGCTTCAAAAGCCCTTTGGTCTCATGCCATGGTGAATTGCCTATGTAAATGGAGAATTAAAACAATGCATAGAGTAAATAAATCATTAAAAATAAAATACTTGATGAAATGACTTGATTTATTTTCTACATTATTCTCCTCTTTTCACTGAGCAAGAGGGTGTTTTTATTTTATTTTTATGATTTTTCTACACAAAGTTATGAACTTTTGAAGTTCTGATAATTAAATAAATAGAAAAAATACCCTATTTTCCTACTTATCTACGCGGCACCACGCAATCCTCGGCAGCTCCAAAGGCCATGGGGCCCGCGGTTCACGTACCATCTCCTGGTCCGACGCCACCTGAGCCATCCGCTCGATACACGCGCGATCCAACGGCTCCTGGTCATCGTCTACGACTGGTGTGCTCCCGTGACCGTCCACACTAAAATCCTAAGATCTCACTCGATTCTCAACAGATTTTCGTGTTCTTATGCTATATGGATTCGTCTTGAAGAGACGAACACATCCATACGGTTTATGTGGCATGAAAGTAACACAATCAAAATAGAGAATGTTTTGAAGCTCGGGAAAAAGAGAGAGCTCATACCTTTGCTCAGAGAAGTGTGGCTTCAATCTGAGAGTTGTGTCACCTTTGATTGGACCTAAACAAGCTCCAGAAGAAGTCTCTGGCCTTGGGGAATTGCCTAGACCTGATTTCTACCAGATCCGATTTCAACCTTTGGAGGCTAGAACAAATTGGTGGCCTGGAGAGGGGGCTTTCACTGGGGAACTCCTTCTCTTGGTCTTGTGCAGGTGTGGGTGAGTTTAATTTGATTTTGGTGGAGGATTTGGGAGTGTCCTGTTCGGCTCGAGAATTGAGCTCCAAAATTGAGCTCAATCAGTGGGAGTTAGGGCAGGAGAACGGTGGGGATGGATTGCTCTTGGCTAGGGGAAGCTTTGTGAGGAATTTGGAGGGATTCTGTGAAGTTCTGGTTCAGCCAACCTTTTGGCCGAGAGGGGTTGGCTGGCTTAAATAGCCATGACCATGGCCTCTCAGGGGGAGTTAGGGGCTGGGATCAGCTGCTCTAGTGAGGAGAAGAACAGCTACAATGGTCATTTGATGTGGGGCAGCTCAGCCATGGGCAATTGCAATTTTTGGTTGATTTGTACCTATCGTCCTGGTGTTTTCCGGCGACTGTTCTGGCCGGCCGACCAGGGTCAGGTCACTGTTGTGATCAGGAGGATCAGTGCTTGAGGTTTGTGAGTTCAATTATCAAATGCCATGTGTAAAGAGGATGAATTGAAATGGAAAGGGGAAGAGGTGATTTTGGCTTGGTTTAGGTCAACCCATGTATTTGGGCTTGGTTCACCTCCCCATGGCCTGATTTTGGGCTGAGGAGGTCAGGTGGGTCAGGCTCACATGTGTGGTGAAGTCCACATCCAAACATATTTGGATTAATTTTGGGTTAAGGGTAATCATGGTTAAGGCTAATGACTTTAAGGGAACCTAGAAAGAGCTTCCTCCATTTGCCCAATGTGGAATGGTCACATGTCAAACCTTTCATGGCTCCACATGGGGCTTAAGGATGGCGTCATGGCTCCTATATGGCTTGGGAAAAGTCAAGTCAACTTTCATGGAAAAGTGTTTTAGGAATTTTGGTACTTTGGTGTGAAATTTGGATGGTTTGTAATAATACCATTTTGGTTTGATTTTCATGATGGATTTAGCACTTAGCGAGTGATATAAATTGAGTGAGGATGAGATGAGATTGCAATGTAGGCTTTAGGATGGGTTTGGGCTTTTAAAATTTGGTAAAGGTGGGCTTTAAAAAAGGTTTAAGGGGAATAGGTTTCTATGTTTCAAAATGGGCTTTTAGATAAAAAATTTTGCAAAGGGCCATGCTAAATAAATTTTGGGTTTGGTTTAGGGACGTGTCATGAGTGATTTGAGACAAATTTGAGGTGATTTGGAATTGAATATAGTCTAATTTGGGTCCCCTTGGTGATAGGGTCAAAATAGATCAAAATGGACTAACTTGGGCTAAGGTTAGGCTAATGTTGGATTTAATTTAAAATCAATGTTGAGAAATGCTTAGGGGAATATTATGAAGAGTTTTCAACTTTGGTTGGGGTTCAATTTTGGGACTTGGTCCCATTTGGGTTAGGTTTTAGTTTAGGTCCATTTAATGGATTTTGGGTTTGGGTTGAATTTGAGTAAGGTTTGGGTCCAAATTTTGGGCAAACTATGTTAGTGTTTTGTTTATGGGGATGTTATGGAAGATTTAGAAAAGATTTGGGGCCAATTAGGGTTAAATTGGGTTGGTTTGGGCTAAGTTTGGGTTATGGGTCAAAATTGGGCTTTAAGCTTAAAAATGAAATTGGGCCCCAATGTCAATCAAATTGGGCTTTAATTTGGTATAGATTGATATTGGGGATATTGAATTGAAGTTTAGAATTGAATTGGACCAAAATTGAGGTCAATTGGAAAGATTTGGTTTGACATTGGGTTCATTTGGGTTTGACTTTTGGGCAAATTGGGGGTTTTGGCAAAAGTGGGGTAAATTGTCAAAATTGGCCCACGGTGTAGTTGAACAAAATGAATTGAGAATATTTGAGATTTTCTGGAATTTTCTGGGAATTCTTGGAATTTTTAGATTTTTGGGTCAAGAGGGGTATTTTGGTAATTTGGAGGGTATTTGGGGTATTTTTGGAAATTTTGGTATTTTTGGTTATGGATGATCAATTTGAATGGTTGGGAATGTTCAGGGTTAATTTTGAGGAGTTTTGGGTGGTTTGGAAATTTTGGAGGTTCTGGGTAATTTTAAGGGCTTTTAGTAGGTTTGGTGGGTCCGGGGCCCAAGGAGTCAAAAATTGAAATTTTGGAAAAATGAAGATTGATCAAATTTGAGTAGAATAGAATCATTTTGGTTGAGCCATGAAGCCATATTAAGTCCATATGAGCCATGAGAGGACTCATTTGAGGCATTCACTATGTTGTTCCTAACCCTCTTAGCCGGGAGCTTAGGGGTTAAGGACCACCCATATGAACTACCTATATGAGTCAGAAAGTCATGTTGGGTGAAAGTGTGGGTTCTAGGATTTGGAATATGTGTGTGAGAGTGTAGTGTATGTGTAAGTCAGCCCTCACTGGACCGGGCCGCCCGGGGTGATCCTAAGGCCGAAGAGTCCATAGGGAACTCATCCTTTAAACTTCCACATTTGATCTCAACCCTCTAGGTGATTAGGGGTTTACAATCAAGCTTGTGGGGTTTGCAGGGCGTTAAGAAGTAGTTTGAATTTCTAAGTGTTGGATTCCATTTTTAGTCTTCTAGGATAGTCAAAGGACAAGACTAAGGCTAGATCCTAAGTACTAAAGAGGGAAAGAGAAGACCTCATCAAAAATGAGGTCAACACCCATCTGCCCCAACCTAGCCCGAACAACTGTGTTCATTAAGCATAAGGGTATAGGTAGGGTGAATTGTTAAGCAACATAATAACTCTAAATGAGCCCAAGACTTTTCATCCGGATATGAGAGGGAAGCATGGACCTGCATCCTTCTTTGACTGTTTGGATACCTCTGAGGTGTATTAAACTTAATATGTCTGCTTCACGAAACCATCCTCGATTAAATCAACAAAGTCCATTGAAACACAACATAGGAATTTACATAGACATCATAGGAGTAAGTAGTTACTTCTTGTTAGTTCTACTTCTTCCTGTTTTCTGGCATGCTTTAACTTCTGCAAAATTATAAACACCTATATGCAATGCAATACTAAAATTTCAGTTGGGAATGACGAGAAGACCCTCTAGGTACGCTTTTACTTTATTGCAATTTACCTTATTGCAATTTATTTACCTGCACTGTGTTTTACTTTTTTTGCATGATAAATAAGATTGTTGCATGAAAACTGAAACCTTTAGGATAGCCAAAAAACTGAAACCCAAAACTAAATTAAAAGTCATACAAGATAAAATTTACCGCTACAACATTTCAAAATATAAGACAACTCAAAATTTAATCACAAATAGAACAACAAAAAATATAATTTTAACTAAATTAAAACGTCTTGTTGGATGATCGGGAATACCTCAGATGATGTAACCTACGTGTTGTTAACGGGATTTTCCACGATCCTAAATGAAAGTGTGGAACTCATTCGGTTGAGTTTAGCAAATTCATCCGGACTAAGTGAATCCGATAAAAATAATGATGTCGGAAGGATGGAACTGTAGGATCTTAACCGGTGTTGTTATATTCAACTTTAAGATTTGTTTTAATTAAAAAATTAAAAAACACTTGGATTTTAAGATTTCTCTAAACCAAAACACTTCCCTCATCTCCTGATTTATGATTTCTAAAACTAAACCTCTGCGACAACAAGGAGCTTAAAGCATAGTGGGCAGCACGGCCATCGTCGTCAGCAAAACTCGGATCTACATCAGCTAAACCCTTCTTAGAAATTAAACAACTAGCCATAGGATTTCGAGGTAGTTTGCCTAGTGCAACATAAATCCTCAACTTTTTGTTAGGCATTTGCATAATTTTCTTATGCAAATTAAGCCCTAACCAATCTTAGGACTCCGAGGTAGTCGTTCGGTACGACATAAGCCCTCACATCTTTAAGGCTGTTTGTATGATTGTGTCATACAAATATAAGTCCTAATTAATTAAAACAGGCAAGATGAAACACTAACTGAACTCCAAAATTGAAGCCAAACAATAGGATAGTTTGGGAAGTTGCCAAGATTCCTCTTGGATCCTCAGCTTCTCCTACTTCTCTTCCTTTGGACTCTTAAAATAAACTATTCCAAACTCGATCCATTCCCTATTGAAATTCCAAAATTCAATCATTTGAAAACCTTAAAATTCGAAATTCTTGAGAGCAAAACCACTGATCATTATCGAGAGTTTTCTTAAATGATTCTCGTGATTTAGGATGTAATTAACTATAGGGGCTTGCCCTTATAGGGAACTTTATGAACCCAGGTAATATAAACCCTGCTTAATACTTTTATATTAAGCAGGGGAACCTGTCGGCTTATAAAATTGGTTCGCAGACCAAAAGGATGTCACAAATCTTTTAGTTTATTTAATCGAGCCCCATCGTCAAGCAGTGTGACTATGCCTCGGGATACATAAGCAGTTTATGGTGCGGTGCTCGTTTATATAAACTTTTTGGATGTGAGATCAGTTTGATTTCATATCTTAAAATTTTCAAACTTAAAATTATTTTCAAAATCAAATGCTACTTTCCAAATTATATATATACTCTCAAATTAAATTTAGAAACCTAAAAACAACGCCGACACACTCTCTTTTCCTTTCTCTTTCTTGAACTCTCTTTAATCCCTCTCACCAGCTCCTTCAATCTTGCTTTCTCACTCACTCTTTCCCTATCTCTCTCACTCTCTATTCCATCTCATTTTATCTCTGATTCACTCTCTCTTCTATCTCTCTTTTAACGCTCCCTTTATCCCTCGCTGCCTTTCTCTCGTCTCCCTCCCTCTTTCACTCGCTTCACCGCTGCTTTCTCTCGCTCTCCTTATCTCCCTCACTCTTGCTCCTCCTCACTCACTCATTCTCTCCCTACCTTAAGCTCTCTCTTCCCTCACTCTGTCTACACTATTTCTCTCTCACACATTATCCCTTTCTCGTCCCTCTTCCTCTATCTTTAGTTTCACTCTCACTTCTACTCGCTCTTTTTCTCGCTTCATGTTCACTCTCTCTTTAATTGCTCGCTCTCCTCTCTCCTATTAATCTTTCCTCCCTCTCTTCCCTCTCTCTTGCTTCCTTCCCTCACACTCTCTCTCCCTCTCTCGCTCTCTATCCTTCTCTCTTTCCCTCTCTCCCTCTCTACCTCTCTCTCACTTCCAACTCATCCCCCCATCTCTCCCACTAAATCTCATTCTCCACCCTATTTCTCCTCCCTCTCACTTTATCTCTATATCTTCCATCAGTCACTCTTCTCTCTCACCCTCTCTTCCTCTCTCACTCCCGCTCTCTTCAAGGTCGATCACTTCCTTTGTCTATCTCTACCTTTCTCACTCTCCTCCTCTCTCACACTTTCTTAATTTATGCCTTATCACTTTTTCTTCCTCTATTTTTCTCTCTTTCACTCCCATGCACACACACTCTTGTTCTCCTTTAACACTCTCTTATCACTTTACTCACTATTCTCTCCAACCATCTCACACTCTCTTCCTCCCTCCCTCTCTCCATCTCTCCCTCTTTTATTATATAGTCTCTCACTCTATCACCCAATCACTCTCCCATTATATCCATATCCCCTCTAAATCTCCCTCTCTCTAACTCACACTCTACTCTTTATCTTCCCTCAGTCTCTCTTCTCTCTTATTTTCTATCTCACCCACTCTCCTTCTCTCCCTCCCACTCACACTTTAATCCCTTTTTTACTCTTTTTCTATCTCTATTTCATCTCTCTTTATTGATTCTTGATATCTCTCTTGTCCTTTTTTTCTATTGCCCTAATTTCTCTCTCTTTACTCACCTTCCTCCTCTCTCTCACTTATGTTGTACTCACTAAGTCACTCTTTCTACCTCACTCTCATTTTCTCTATTGCTCTCTCTCATTCCCTCTCCCTTGCTCCCTTTTCTCTCACTTTCTCTTTTCTCTATTTCTCTCTCACTCTTCCTCTCCCATTCTCTCTCTCTCATTTTCACCCTTCTATTCCCCTCCCTCCCACTCCCCCTATCTCAATCTCCCTCCCTTCATCTCCCTCTCTCCCTCTCTCCCTCTCCATCTCCCTGTCTTTTCCTTCTGACGCATTCTCTTAATCTCCCTCCTTATTTCAATATTGCTCAATATCTTTTTCGTTCTCTTCTTCTCTCAATTTCTATCTATCTTATAAATCCTTTTCTCTCTCTCCCTTTCTCACTCCTTCTCTCTCAATATTCAATCTTTCTCACTCTCTCCCTCTATCTCCCCCTCTCACTCTTTCCCATACTCTTGTCATTTATCTCTCTTTCTCACTCACTGCCTTACCCACTATATTTAACACTGTATTATGTTTCTTTCTCTCACTCTAAGGCTCTCTCTTGCTCCCTTTTCTCTCTTTCCTTCTTTCTCTCCCACTAAATGTAATTTTGTACCCCCTCTCTCCATCTCTCTCACTCTTCCCTCCATATTTTCCTTCATTCTCTTTTTCTCTCTCACTCCCACTCTCTTCCATCCCTCTCGCGCCCTCCGTCCATCTCTCTTTCTCGCTAAGTCTTTTCTTTATTTATGCTTTATCATTTTTTATTTCTCTATTTCCCTCTTCTTGCTCTCTTGACAAACTCTCTCTTGCTCTTGTTTATCACTCTCTTATCACTTTACAAAGTCTTTCTCTTTAACCATCTCTCACTCTCTTCCTCCCTCCCTCTCTCACTCTTTCATTAATTCAATCTCTTGCCATGTCTTTTCTCCCTCCATCTCTCTCCATATTTCCCTTAATATCTCCATTTATCTACCTTTTACTCACTATCTTTTGCTCTGGCTTCCTCGAGTCTCTCTTCTATCTCGATTTTTGCCTTACACCCCCTCTCCCTCACTCCCTTCGCTCACTCTTCAATCCCTATCTTAACCTCATCTCTTTCTCTCTCTCTCTCTCACTCTCTATTTCATCTCTCTTGTTATTTGTCTACTTTTACCCCCTCACTGTCTCTCTCATTCTATTTCTTCTATCTCCCTCTCTTCCCTCTCTTTACTCACTCTTTCTCTCCCTCTATCACACTCTCCCTCACACTCCCTCTCTTACACAGTATCTCATTTTCCTCGAGTCTCTCTTCTCTCTCTATTATTGCTTTACCCTCTCCCTCTCCCCCCACCACACACTATTCAATCCCTGTCTTCACCCTATCTCTTTCTCTCTCTCTCTCTCTCTTTCATTTCTCTTTCTTATTTCTTTGCTCTCTTTTGGTCCCTCTATGTTTCTCTCTTGCTCTTTCTTCTATCCCCCTCTCTTCTCTCTCTTCACTCACTTATTCTCTCCCTCTATCTAAAGACAAGGGAGAGTGATACAGAGTGAGAGAGTTGGATAGTGAACTAAGCGAGTGAGAGAGAGAGAGGGTGGAATAGTGGAGATAATGGGTGAAAAAAAGGATAGATAGAGAGGGATATAAAGAATGTGCTTGAAAGAGAGTACGTGACATAAAGGAGACCTAAAGAGAGAAACTAAGAGGAAGTGAGCAAGATAGAGTGAAAAAAAGAGAAATAAAGAGAGATGGAGAAAGATTGGGAGGGTGACCTAGATAGAAAAGGAGAGTGTTTAAGAGAAGAGCACATAGGAGAAGGAAGGAAAGATCGGGAAGAGATAGAAAGAGAGAGATTAGAAGGAATGGATTTGAGTGAGAGCATGAAAAATAGAGAAGAGGGTTGAGTGACAAAGAGAGTGAATGATGGAGAGAAAGAGAGAGGAGTGGGAGATAGAGGGAGAGAAATAGTCATAGAAGAAAAAGGAATAAAAATATACTAAGTGACATGGATGCTAAAAAAGAGAATGAGTGAGAGAGAGAGGGGGAACAGAGGTATGGGGTGATGGAGAGAGGGAAAGCGAGGGAGGGAAAGAGAGAAAGAGAAAGTGCAAGTGCATATGAGAGAGAGTGAAGAGTGTGAGAAATAGTAAAGGGGTTGATAGAGCCAAGAAGGGAGAGGGAGATAAAGTGTGGGATAATAAAGAGAAAGAGTAATAGCATAGGAGAATAAAGTAACATAAGCGAGTAATAAAGAGACAAAGAGAGAGAATAAAGAGTGAGAAAGGGAGAGGGAAGGAGTAGATTGAGATTGAAATTGAATAACGGGAGAGACAGACCCATTTACAGTGACAAAATAGAGAGAAAAAAGAGAGTAAGGAAAGAAAAAGTAAGAGAGAGGGAGGGAGAGAAAGAATGAGAGAGTTCGAGAGAGAATAAGAGAGAAAGGTAGACCACAATGAAAGAGGAGCGGGGAGAGGTGGTGTTAGAAAATGATAGTAGTTAAGGGTTAAATTGAGAGAGAGCGAGAGAATATATAGTTAAATTGGTAAATAGAGATAGATAGAGATATAGTATGAGATAGAGAGGGAGAGAGATAAGATGGTCAGAAATAAATGGAGAGTGCGGTAAAAGAGAGCAAGAGAGATCGATAGAGAGAGCTAAAAAAAAAAGAGATTGAGATAGAGGAAGTTTGAGAATGTTTGTGTTTGAGAGAAAGGGAGAAAGGGGAGGGAGGAAGAGTGATAGTGAAATTGAGAGAGACAGAGATAGGGAGAGATAAAATGAGACATGGTGAGAGTAAATCATGAGGAAAGAGAGAGAGAGAGAGAGAGGTATAATGTAAGAGTGAGAAGTTAAATAAGGAGAAAGGGAGGGAGGGAGGATGGGAGAGAAATGTAGGATAAATTGAGAAACATTGAGAATTAGATGAAATTTAGAGATAGAGGAAGAGATGAAAGGGATCAGAGAGAGAGAGAAAGTGGGAGAGAAGTGACAGATAAAGAGCAAGAGAGTGAGTATGGGAGTGAGAGAAGGATATATAAAGGAAGTGGTAGAGTGTGAAATGAATAGTAAGGTAAAAAGAGTGAGATATACGAAGAGAGAATGAGAGAGGGAGGGAGGTAGCAAAAGAGAGAGGGGAGAGTGAAAGAGATTTGTGCGTGAAGGTTCGAAATAATGAGAGAGAAGAGGCAGAGAGAAAGAGAGAGAGGGTTGAGAGCAGTATTGAAAGAGAGAGAAGTAGGGAGAGAGCGAGAGCAAGAGAGAGTGAGAGATAAAGTGAGAGAAGGTTAAGAAAGGGAGAGAGTAAGAAAAAGAGAGATAGAGGGCAATAGTATGGGAGAGAGTAACTATAAAGCCTGAGATGGCTGACTTAAACCACTCTCTCTCTCTTCAACTTCACTCTCACACGTACACTCTCATTAACCCTTTTGTTCTATCATCCCCGAGTCTCTCTTCTCTCTATATTTCTGCCTTACCCTCTCTCCCTCTCCCCATCCCTCTTACTCTTTAATCTCTATCTTCACTCCTTTACTTGCTCTCTCTCACACTATCTATTTCATCTCTTTTTGTTGTTATTTTTCTTGCTCTTCTCCCCTCTTTATCTCTCTCTTCTTCCTTCATCTATAACCACCCTCACTTATTTCTCTTTACTCACTCTTTCTCAGATATATCCCCACTCTCTCTCTCATTCTCCCTTCGTCCCTCTATCTCAGTTGCTCTCAGTTCTCACCCTCCCCTCTTATCTCCATCTAATTATTTATAATTTTCTCTCACACATCTCTCTCTCTCCCCTTTGTCCCTTCCTCATTCACTCACTCCTTCCAACTCTTTTTCATTTTATCCTATGTCTCTCCTCTCTCTCTCCTTTTGCACTCACTAGATCCTCCCCCTCCCACTTATTTTCTCTATCGCTCTCTTATTTCCTCTCTTGTCCATTTTTCTCTCATTTTCACCTTTATTTATATCTTACCCTCCCTCTCCCATTCTCTCGCTCGCTCTCTCATTCTCTCCCCCGCTACCCTCCCTCGTACTCTCTCTATGTCAGTCTCTCTCCATCTTTATCCCTCTCTCACTCCATATCCCCCTCACTCCTTATCTCCTTTTCACTCATTCTCTTACTCTCGACCCCTATCTAAATCACTCCCTCCTTCCCTCTCCTTCTCCCTTCGTCCCTATCTCTTTGGTCTTGCACTCACTCACTCAATCTCCCTCTCTCCCTATAATTTTTTCCATTGCTCTATCTCATTCCCTAGATCTTCTCTCACCTTCTCTTCTCTCTATTTCCCTCTCACTTTCCCTCATCCTTTCTCTCTCTCACTTCTCACCCTCCCACTCTATCTAAATCTCCATCTCCCTCTCTCCTTCTCTCTTTCTCATTCATTCTCTTAATGTCTCTCCTATCTCTATCTTGCTCATTATCTTTTCCTCTCTCACTTCCCCTCTCTCCCTCTTAAATCTTTCAAGCTCACTCTCCCTCTCACAATCCCTCCCTCTCTTTAATCTATTGCTCTCTCATCTCCCCATTCTCACTCTATTTGTTACTCTTGCCCTCTATCTCTTTCTCACACTCTCTCTTTCTTACTATGTCTCTTATTTCTACTCTGTTTCTCTCTCTCACTCTTGCTCTCCCTCAATTATCTTTTCTTTCTCTTTACTCTTTCCCTCTATCTCTCTTCTCTCCTACTCTCCCTTTCTCATTATGTCTCTTACTCTCTATTTTGTTCCTTTTTCTTTCTCACTTGGTCTCTTCCTCTCTTCTCAAGGGAAGATAGAGAGAGGAGTGAGAAAAGAAGAGAGAAGATAGAGTGGGACGGAGGGATTAAATGAGGGAGGGATCGAGGAGGAAAGGAAGATGCATGAGAGAAAATAAAAAATATGAAGATGGATATGAGGGGAGAGAGCAAGTTGTGATAGTAATTGAGAGAGACTGTGCGAGGAAGGGAGAATGAGAGAGAGTGTGTGTGTGTGAGAGAGAGAGATAAAGAGTGAGTAAAAAGAGAGAAGAGAGGGAGATAGATGAAATGGCATGAGAGAGAGAAAGAAAGTGGGTAAAAGAGAGCAAAAAAACAATAAAGAGAGATGAAATATAGAGTGGGAGAGAGCTAGAGAGGGAGTGAAGATAGGGATTGAAGAGTGAGTGAGAGAGAGAGAGAGAGGGAGTGTGGGTAAGGTAGAAATACATATAGAAGAGATTCTCAAGGATGATAAAGCAAAAGATAGTGAGTGAGAGGTAGAGAGAGGGAGATATAGAGGGAGATATGGATAGAGAGTGCAAGTGGGAGAAATAGAGAGACACTGAATTAAAGAATGAGTGAGAGAGGAAGAGAGTGAGAGGTGGTTGGAGGGAAAGAGTTTGTAAAGTGATAAGTGAGAGATGACATTGAGAAATAGAGAGTGTGTAAGAGAGAATTAGGTCACAATAGATAAAGAAAAAGTGATAAAGCATAACAGAGAAAAGTGCAAGGGATGCAGAGAGGGAGAAAGAGAGAAATAGATGGAGGGAGTCAAAGGGATGGAAGATAACCAGAGTGAGAGCGGACGAGACAGTGAATGAAGATATGGAGAGTGAGAGAGAGAGAGAGAGAGAGAGAGGGAGAGAGGGGTATATAATGAAATTTAGTGGGAGAGAGAGGGGATGAAGTGAAAGAGAGTGAGAGGGAGAGAGAGGGAGGGAGGGAGGAAGGGAAGTAAGCGAGGGTGAGAGGGAGAGAAAGATTGTGAGGAGAGAGTGGAGAGAGATCAGTCGAAGAGAGAGTAAGCGAGAGAGAATGAATATGGACAATAAAGAGAGAGGGAATGAGGGAGTAAGAGTAAGAGTGAAGCTGAGGAGAGAGGAAGAGAGAGTGAGAAAGAAGAGTGTGAGAGAGAAATAAAGAAAAGAGAGGGTCAGGGAAGAGAGAGCGGGAGAGAGGGAAAGAGAGAGTGAGAGAGTGTGGGAGCAAGAGAGCGAGAGATAAAAAGAGCAAGAGAAAGAGAAAGATGAAGGGAGTAAAAATGGGAGTGAGAGTGAGAGGGAGGTAGTGAGGGATAAAGGGAGAATCAAAAGAGAGTGACAGAAGAGTGTGAGAGAGAGATAAAGAGCGGTGGAATAAAGTATGAGAGAGAGGAGAAGAGAGTGAGTGCAAAGAGAGATAGAAGGAGGTAGCGAGAGGGTTTAAAGAGAGCAAGAAAGGGAAAGGAAGAGAGTGAATGAGAGAGAGAGTGAGAAGAGAGACTAAGGGATGATCGACTAAGAGTATGTGATTGAGAGGTTAAAATAGAGGGAAAATGGGAGAATGTTAAGAGAGAGAGAGAGTAAGAGAGTGGGAGACAGAGAGGGATAACGGAAGGGAGAGGGAGGGAGGGATAGAGAGCAAAGAGAATGAGAAAGGAATGGATGGAAGCAAGAGAGAATGGGGGATAGAGTGAGAGAAAAGCAAGAGAAAGAGAGAAGAGATCTACAAAGGAGAGTGTAAAAGAGAGTATATGATAAACAAAGAGAATAGAGAATAAGAAAGAGAGAGAGTGAGAGAAATAATAGAGGGGATAGAGAGAGAAAAGAGAAAAGTAGAGCAAGGGTGAGAGAGGAGAGAGTTAGAGTGAAAGAACTAAATGGTAACAAAGAGTGAGATAGAGAGTGAGAAATTAAGCTAAAGAGGGTGATGGGAGAGAGATTGAGAGAGAAAGGGAGTGTATGAGTGTACGAGATGGAGAGAGAAGAGTTAGCTACATAAGGAAGCCCTGGAGAGGGTACGGATGAGGGAGTGAGAATGATAGAGGGAGAGTGTGAGACATAAAGAGAACAATAGTGAGAGAGTGAAAGAGATCCAGAGAGAAATAGGAAAAGAGAGTGAGGGAGAGAAGATGTTATAAGAAAGAGAATGAGAGTGAAGGAAAAGTGAGAAAAACTGATATTTGGAGAGTGGGAAGAGAGAGAGTGTGTGATTAAGGGAGGGGGAAGGGAAGTAAGAGATAAAGAGTGAGGGAATGAAATAGTATGAGGAAGGGATGAAGAGAGATATATAGATGAGAGGGAGAGAGTGAGGACAAGAGTAAAAGAAAGAGAGTGAGACTTAGGGGAGACAGAGAGGGAAGGAGTGAGAGAGAGAAATAAAGAGAGGGAGATAGAGCGAAATGTGAGAGCATGTGATAGACAATGAGAAAGAAGAGAGAGGATTTGGGAGAGACAAAAGTTAGAGTGCAATGGAGATAGTGTGTTTGAGGTATAGAGGAAGAGAAATATTGAGTAAAGAGAGAGATTGTGTGTGTGAGGAAGAGAGAGTGAGAGAGAAACATAAAAGAAAGAGTTAGAGAAGTGTGAGTAATAAAAAGAGAAAGAAAGAGAGAACAATTTGTGAGAATGTGAGAGGAAGGGAGAGAAAGAGGAAGTGAGAGTGAGAGAGATATAGGGAGAGAAGGAGAATGAGGGAAGATAGAGAAAGAGGGAGTGGTTAACAGAGAGGGAGAGGGAGAGTAAGAGAATGAGAGAGTGATGGAGAGAGAATGAGAGCCTGGAAGGGAAAGTGGGAGAGAGCGCAAGAGAGACAGAGACAGAAGAAGGCAAGTGAGAGACATAGAGAAAGATTGAGGGATTGAGGAAGACAGAGTGAGGAGAGAAAAAGAGAATGGATGATAAAAAGAGAGAGTGGTACGTGAGAGTAAGGGTGATAGTGAAATGAAGGAGAGATAAAGATGGAGCGAGAATGGGAGAGAGTGTCAGACATAATAAAGGATGAGTCAAGGAAGAGAGAGAATGAGAGAGGGACAGAGGGAGAGAGTGAGTGAGCGAGACATGGAGCAAGAGAGAGAGAGAAAGAGACAACGAGAGTGGATAAAGAGAAGGATGTAGGGAATGAAAGAGGCTGGAAGAGTGAAAAAGAGATAGTGTGAGATACAAGGTGTGTAAAGACAGAGAGATAGAAGAGAGAGTGAGAGAGAGAAAGAGAGATACAAAAAAGTGGAATAGAGGGTATGTGAGAGAGAAGGATGGAGTGAGTGAGAATGATAAGGGAGGGACGGAGTGAGATGGATTAAAGAAAGAGTAGTAGAGAGACTGTGATAGAGAGTGAAAAGAAAATAGATAGCTAAGTGAGACTAAAGGAAGATTGAGTAAGAGAGAGTGAATGAGAGGTAAAGAGATAGGAAGAATAGAAGAATAGCTAGAGAGAGAAAGAGAGAGGTAGATAGAGAGGGAGATGGGGAAAGAGAGGGAAGGAGGGAGAGAAGAAAGAGAGATAGTGGGAGGGATTGAAGCAATGGAGATGGAGATATAGATTAGGGGATAAAGGGAGAGAAAGCATGAGATGAAAGAGGGAAGAGAGAGCAACAATGAAGAGAGCAAAAGAGAGCATAAAATAGAGTGCATGAAAGAGAGAGTAAGAGAGGGAGATAGAGAAAGGTATAGAGAGAGAAAAGAGAGAAAGATACAGTAACGAAGAGTGAGGCTGGGTGCAAGAGAAGGAGCAAGATGGTAAGAGGGAGCGAGATAGAGATCGAGAAGTGGGGCTTATGGGGGAGTCGGCATATTTTAGGTTATGTGTTTAATTTTTGAAAAAGGGGTCACCTAACAGAAATTGTCGGCGAATTTTATATTTTAAATTTAATTTAAATATATATATAATTTAGAAAGTAGCATTTGATTTTGAAAATAATTTTAAGTTTGAAAATCTTAAGATATGAAATCAAACTGATCTCACATCCCGAATAGTTTACATAAACGAGCACCGCGCCACAAACCATGTATCTACCCCGAAGAATAAACACACTGCTTGGTAATGGGGCTCGATTAAATAAACTAGAAGATTTGTGACATTCGTTTGGTCTGCGAACCAATTTTATAAGCCGACAAATTCCCCTGCTTAATATAAAAGCATTAAACAGGGTTTATATTACTTGGGTTCTTAAAATTCCCTATAAGGGCAAGCCCCTATAGTTAATTACATCTTAAGTGACGGGAATCACCTAAGAAAACTCTCGATAATAATCAGTAATTCTGCTCTCAAGAATCTCAAAGTTTAAGTTTTCAAGGGATTGAATCTTGGAATTTCAATAGGGAATCGATCGAGTTTGGAACATTTTGTTTTGGGAATTCAAAGGAAGAAAAGTAGGAGAAATTACAGATTCGAAGCGAACTTCGGTAATTTCCCAACTATCCTATTGTGTGGCTTAGATTTAGGAAAGTCCTAATGTTTATTTAATGTTTTGATCTTGCCAATTTTAATTAATTAGGACTTATATTTGTATGATAAAATCATACAAATAGCCTCGAAAATGTGAGGGTTTATGTCGTATCGGACGACTACCTCGGAATCCTAAGACCGGTTAGGGCTTAATTTGCAATGCAAATGCCTAACAAAAGGTTGAGGATTTATGTTGCACTAGGCAAACTACCTCGAAGTCCTATGACTTTGTTGTTTAATTCTAAGAAAGTTTTGCTGATGACGATGGCCGTGCTGCCCACCATGCTCCGAGCTCCTTATTGTTGCAGAGGTTTAGTTATAGAAGTCATAAATCAGGGGATGAGAAAAGTGTTTTGGTTTAGAGAAAATCTTAATTTCCAAGTGTTTTTTGTGTTTTAATTAAAACAAATTTTAAAGTTGATTATAACGACACCGGTTAAGATCCCACGGTTCCATACTTCCGGTATCATTATTTTTATCGGATTCATTTAGTCCAGATGAATTTACTAAACTCAACTGAATGAGTTCCACACTTTCATTTAGACCGTGGGAAATCCCGTTAGCAACACGTAGGTTACATCATCCGAGGTATTCCCAATCATCCAACAGGACGTTTTAATTTAGTTGTAATTGTAGTTTTGTGTTATGTTTGTGATTAAATTTTGAGTTGTTTTATATTTTGAAATGTTGTGGCGGTGAATTTTATCTTACAATGACTTTTAATTTAGTTTTGGTTTCAGTTTTAGGGACTATCCTAGAGGTGTGGGTTTTCATGCAACAGTTGTTTATGATGCAAGAAAAGGTAAGTGCGATGCAATTAAAGAAATTGCATAAAATAAAAGCGTACCTGGAGGGTCTTCCCGTCATCCCAAACTGCACTTAAAACACAATTAGAATATTTAAACAAGTTCCTAGGTAAAGCTAAGGGAAGGGTTATGATTTTCTACCAAATTCCTAATCCTATAGCTAGTCATTTCCTATGGCGTCTAGGTTCTTGTGTTTTGGTTTGAGGATGATTTTCTTCATCAAAGAACAATTAAATTTAGTTGTTCTTATAAACATCCTATCGTATTGAGGAAGTGCTTAAGAAAAATCTTAAACATCTTTTCAATATTGCTAGGATTGTTTTAAGTCCAAATGGATTTAATCAATCAGGTGAAGTAATTGTCCGAGGTTTAGTTAAGTTTTGTTGTTATCTTACTCAGTGAACTAGGATATTTGAATGTCCTATAAGTGAAGTAACATTTCATTTAATGTTTTGTTTAGGAGTTATGATATTTAAAGTTTTCGAGGGCAAATTGGTGTTCCAATGATTTGTGATTTAGTTTAATTTCAGTTAAAGGGTTTAAATTTAGAATAGTGTTCAAGTTACTTTATATTTAACTTCTTTCATGTCTTAGGTGATGTTATTTTTAATTTAATTTAACTTTAATTTAATTTAATTTAATTTTAACTTTAATTTAATTTAATTTAATTCAATTTATTTTGATTTAATGTTAAATTAATTTAGTTTAATTTGATTTAATTTCTTTTAATTTAATTAAATTTGATTTAATTTTAATTTAATTTAATTTAATCTAATTTAATTTAATTTGTTTTAATTTAATTTAATTTATTCAACTTATTTAATTTATTTAATTTATTTAATTTATTTAATTTATTTAATTTGTTTGATTTAATTTAATTTAATCTTTAATTTAATTTTATTTCTAATTTAAATTTAATTGAAAATTTAAAAAAAAAAGTTTAATAATTTAATTTTAATTTTATTTAATGATTAAGTCCTTTAACATTTTAAAACTTAAATTTGAATTATCATTTTAGTTAAGAATTAAATATTATTGAGATGATTAATTTAGGGATTTTTAAATTAAAGAATAAATCTCTTCCTAATAATATCCCTATTTTAATAATTCCAATTTTATTATTCTTCCAAATTTAATCAATTATCTAATTAAGGTTTATTTCAATTATTTTAAATTGTTTAATGAGTTTCTACCCTTTAATTATTTAAATTTCAATCATTCAAACCAGATTAAGATCAAATATTTTACTTGCTAATTTTATTAAACCTAAAGTTTTAATTAAAGGTTAAAATTTTTAATTACCATTTTTCCCTTCAAGCTTAATAATTCCATAACTCACTAAATTGAGCTCAAATGAATTTGAAATTTTTATGTGACTTCACTCATATGTCAATAAAGACATGAGAGGAGAAAATGTGATTTTTCTGTATTTAATTTATTTATATAATTATTTTTAGTGGATAATAGGAATTTCCAAGGAAAATTTAATAATATGACCAAGGGAAAGTTTCTGTTCTTAAGAAAATTATGGGATATTTCTAATGACCAGAGGACCACTTGGACCAATTTTGGTGATTTTTTGAATTATATTATTTTTATTATAATTATTTTAAGTTTTGGAGTGTTAATTAATTTAAAAATAAAATAAAGGTTGAAAAATGAATTTTATATTTTTCAAAAATCTCTCTGATATCAAGGAAATCAGAGAATTACTTTTTGCAATTTTCTGATTTTTCTATGATTTATTATAATTATTTTAGTGGAAATGCTAGAAAATACATTTTTTAATTTTAAAATTACCCTAGGGCTTTAAAATTTAATATCTCATTAAATAGACCTTAGAAAAATATGGGGTTTGTTCCTAAGTGATTAAAATTCAAAATGTGACATTTTGGTGAATTTATTATTTTTGTGATTTTTATTATTTTTTAATTATTAAAAATATTAAAATAATATTAAAAATCAACTTTTTTAGAAAATTGAAATTTTAATTTTCTTAAATTCCCCTAATATCAGAGAGGCTCCAAGACCAATTTGGTGAATTTTTGAAAGGTATTTTGAAAGTTATGAATTTTTAAAGTTCAAATTGACTAAATGGCTTAATCAACCCATTTAGTAGGGCTAACCAAGTCCAATTGACTTCAAATTTTTATGGTGTGTTCCTCTGATCCTAAAGGTCAGTGGAGAATTGATTTCAAGTCAATTTGATGTATTGTTAGCTCTAATTAATTAGGGATCTATTTTGGGTGTCTAAGCCAATTAGGGTTATTTTAAATGAGTTAACTCAAAACCTGTTTTTCCTAAGATCCTCTGGTCATAAGAGACATCACCAAATTTTCCTAGAATTTATTTCACAACATGCTAATTATTAGATTTAAAATACTCAAAAGAGTAACATGAATTTAAAAAATCAATAACTTCTCATAGGGATGGCCTCTGACTTTGGAAAATTTAGGGAATGTTCCCAAATTCAGAGGCTTCAAAAGCCCTATGGTCTCATGCCATGGTGAATTTCCTATATGCATGGAGAATTGAAAGAATTTAGAAGGTAAATAAATTATTAAAAATAAAATACTTGATGAAATTAAATGATTTCTTTTCCACATTATTCTTCTCTCGTTCACTCGAGCAAGAGGGTATTTTTATTTTATTTTTATGATTTTCCTACACAAAGTTATGGATTTTTGAAGTTTAGGGAATTAAATAAATAGAAAAATCCCTAATTTTCTATTTATCCGAGTCGGCGCCGCGTCATCCTCGGCATCTCCGAATGGCCACGCGGCGCGCTCCCATTCGACGCCGCTACTTGAGTCAGCAGCCCGGGTCCCGCCTTCCGCGTATCATCTGCCGATCCGACCTAATCTGAGCCATCCGTCCGCGCGTGTATTAAATGAACGGCATCCGTTCATCGTCCCCAAGCCTCCTAGCCCGAGAACCGTCCATCTTCTAGGCCTAAGATCTCATTTGATACTTGACCAAATTTAACGTTCTTATGCTCTATGGATTCGTCTCGAGAAGACGAACACATCCATACGGTTTATGTGGCATGAAATTGACTTAATGAAAATGGAGAATGTTCAAAATCTTGGGAAGAAGAGTGAGGCCATACCTTTGCTCAGAGAAGTGTGGCTTCGATCTAAGGGTTGTTTCACCTTTGATTGGATCCCAGCAAGCTCCAGATGAAGTCTCCTGGTCTGGTGAATTGCCTAGGTAGGATTTCTACAACAGTCGATCACAAAGCTTGGAGGCTGGAGCAACTAGGTGGCCTAGAGATGGGGCTTTTGCTGGTGGACACCTTCTCTTGGTCTGGTGAAGGTGTAGGACCAATCAATTTGAAGATTGATCCACTGTGAAGAAGTGTCCTGGTTTTTGGGCTAAAGTTTGAGCTCAAAATTGGGCTCACTGGAGGGAATTGGGGCTGGAATTCAGTGGGGATCAAATGCTCTATGTGTGGGGAATAGTCTGGAACAATTTTGGCAGAGTTTCCTTAAGGTTTTGTTTCAGCACCTCTCAGGGTGGAGGGCCTCCCAGGGAGAGTTAGGGCTTGGGATCAGCTGCTCTTGGCATGAGAAGAACAACTACAATGGCCACTGGGGATGGGGCAGCTCAGCAGGTAAGAATTCCAAGCTTGGGCTCACATGTGAGCTCTCGGCCATGGAGTTTTCCGGCGACCTGTGCGGGCCGGCCGACGGACATGGGTCACCCTCGGGTCCAGGTGGGTCAGGGCTGGGGTTTAGTGCAGTCAATTGGGCCTTGCCATGTGTAAAGGGGATGGCATGGAATGGAATGGGGAAGAGGCCATTTTGGCTAGGTTTGGGTCAACCCATCATTTTGGGCTTGGTTCACCCTTTAAGGTGGCTTTAGGTGTTGTGGGGAGTCACAAGGATCAGCTGGTTTGGCATGGAGAAGTCCTTATCCAAATATATTTGGATTAAATTTGGCTTATGGTGAAACATGCTTAAGGTTAATGACTTTTAGGAGGTGCTTAAAGGACCTCCTCCTTTTGCCATTTAAGGAGAGTTGACAACTTAGAGATCCTCATGGCTTGCCAATGGCTTGCATGTGGCTTCATGGCTCCATGTGGCTTGGGAAAAGATTGGGTCAATTTCATAAAAAAGGATTTTGTGGATTTTGGCATTTTAATGGAAATTGTTATGGGGCTTGATTTGGAATTGTTTAATTGATGGGATTAGAACTTAGGGAATGGCTTTGATTAAGTGGATGGCAAATGGAAATGTCATGTGGGCTTTGGATGAATTTGGGCTTTTGAATTTGAAGGAAGTGGGCTTTTAGGAAGGTTTAAGGGAAGTGGGCTTTTTGAATTTTAAAATGGACTTTAGGATGAAATTTTGGTAAAGGCTTGGGCCAAATAATTGTTGGGTTTAGCTCATAGATGTCTTGGAGCAAATTGGGAGTGATTTGGATTTGAATTGGGTTGAATTTGGGCTCCTTTGGTGAATGGGCCAATATAGGTCAAAGTGGGCTAACTTGGGCCAATGTTGGGCTAGGGTTGATATTGATGTAAAATTAATGTTGGGAAATGTCTATGGAAGTGTTTTAAAGAGGTTTTGACTTTGGTTGGGCTTTGATTTTGGGGTTTGGGCTCATTTGGGTTAGGTTTGGGTTTAGGTCAAAATTGGGCCTTTTAGCTTTAGGTTGAATTTGAGTGGGTTTTGGGTCTAAATGTTGGGCAAATCATATTAGTGTTTTGTTTGTAGGGATTTTAAGGAAGATTTAGAAAAGATTTGGGGTTAATTGGAGTTGAATTGGGTGAGTTTGGGTTAGGTTTGGGTTATGGGTCCAAATTAGGTTTTAAGGCCAAAAGTGAAATTGGATCCAAATTTCAATCAAATTGGACTTGGATTTGGTCTAAATTGGTGTTGGGAATGTTGAATTGAAGTTTAGAATTGAATTGGACCAGAATTTGAATCAATTGGGTAGGTTTGGTTTGACATTGAGTTCACTTAGGGTTAAAATGAGTCAAATTGGGGGTTTTGACAAAAGTAGGGTAAATTGACAAAATTGGCCCATGGTGTAGTTGAACAAAATGAAATTGGGAATATTTGGGATTTTCTGGAATTTTCTAGGAATTTGCTGAATTTTTGGATTTTTAGGTCAAGGGGGTTATTTTGGGTATTTGGAGGGTATTGGGAGGTATTTTTGGTATTTTTGGGTATGGATGATCAATTTGAGTGATGTGGAAATGTTTGGGATTGATTTTGGGGAATTTTGGGCAATTTAGGTGATTTTGCAAATTTTGAGTAGTTTCAAGGGTTTTGGGTAGGTTAGGCGGGTGTAGGGTCCCGGGGGTCAAAAATTGAAAATTTGGAAAATTGAAGATTGGGTAAATTTGAATGGAATGAAATCGTTTTGGTTGAGCCATGAAGCCACATCAAGCCCACATGAGCCATGAAGGGACTCATTTGAGGCATTCACTTTGTTGTTCCTAACCCTCTTAGCCAAGGGCTTAGGGGTTAAGGACCATCCATGTGAATCACCTACATGAGTCAGGAGGTCAAGTTTGGTATGGGTGTGGTTTTAGGATGTGTGTGAAAGTGTAGTGTATGAGTGTAGTGTGTGTGTAAGTCAGCCCCTTCACTCGTACCGAGCCACCTGTGGCGGTCCTAAGGCCAAAGAGTCCTATAGGAACCCATCCTTTAAACTTCCACATTTGATTTTCAACCCTCTAGGTGATTAGGGGTCTACGATCAAGTTTGTGGAGTTTGCAGGGAGTTAAGAAGTGGTTTGAAATTCTAGATGGTGGATCCCAATTCTAGTCCTCTAAGATAGTCAAAGGAAAAGCCTAAGGCTAGATCCTAAGTACTAAAATGAAGAAGAGAAGACCTCATCAAAAATGAGGTCAACAAATGGACCCCCAATAGGTATGGTGAGCTGACGGAGCACACCGCGCATATTGGTGTTGACCGAAGCGATAAGCAAAACCAACACAGATGTCCAAGTGACAAACTTAGGACGAAGTAGAAGAGTTTCCGCTGGGGAGTGTCAAGTATATCTCTGAAACTGGAGATTCCTGAACTCTCGCTGGGGAAAGGAAAAGAAGGTGAATTCCAAATCACATGATCTGGGGGAATTTCAATTTAGATTTCATTTTGTTTTAGTTTAAGTTTTGATGTGTGAACTTAGATTTTAGTTTGAGTTTTAATTTAGATTGAAGTATGGTTAAGATTAATTTGAAGGGATTTGATTTAAAATGAAAATTGGAATTTCGTGGTTTTAGATGTAACATCTTCAACCTCAAAAGAAAATTGAATTGATTGGATTGAATCATTACAATGAGGAGAAATCTCGGAGCAATGCGGTATTGGATGTAAAATCCTTAACCTCAAGAGTTTGATTTTTTTGATGTATTTCATTGCAATAGGGAGATAACCTAAAGCAATGCGGTATCGGATGTAAAATCCTCAACTCCAAAAATTTAAATTTGATGTACTTCATTGCAATAGGGAAAGAATCCTAAAGCAATGCAGTCTCGGATGTAAAATCCTCGACCCAAAAGTTTGATTTTGATGTATTTCATTGCGATAGGGAAAGGATCCTAAAGCAATGCAGTCTCGGATGTAAAATCCTCGACCTAAAAGTTTGATTTTGATGTATTTCATTGCGATAGGGAAAGGATCCTAAAGCAATGCAGTATCAGATGTAAAATCCTCGACCCAAAAGTTTGATTTTGATGTATTTTATTGCGATAGGGAAAGGATCCTAAAGCAATGCAGTCTCGGATGTAAAAGCCTCAACCCAAAAGTTTGATTTTGATGTATTTCATTGCGATAGGGAAAGGATCCTAAAGCAATGCAGTCTCGGATGTAAAATCCTCGACCCAAAAGTTTGAATTTGATGTATTTCATTGCGATAGGGAAAGAATCCTAAAGCAATGCAGTCTCAGATGTAAAATACTCGACCCAAGAATTTAAATTTGATGTACTTCATTGCAATAGGGAAAGAATCCTAAAGCAATGCAGTCTCGGATGTAAAATCCTCGACCCAAAAGTTTGATTTTGATGTATTTCATTGCAATAGGGAAAGGATCCTAAAGCAATGCAGTCTCGGATGTAAAATCCTCGACCCAAAAGTTTGATTTTGATGTATTTCATTGCGATAGGGAAAGGATCCTAAAGCAATGCAGTCTCGGATGTAAAATCCTCAACCCAAGAGTTTGATTCTGATGTATTATTGACTTTGCAAAGATTCGTAGTGTTGATTTGAAAAGTGTGGAATTTTGGTGTTTCGAGAATTTCATGAAAGTTGTAAAAGGCTTTCATGGAAGGAAATATGTTAGGAGGGAATATGTAGATGTTACATATCCCATTCAAAAGAGTTGATCGGAAGTCACTGGTTTGGATTGGATATAATTCCTCGCCATCAGATTCGATCCGTGTCAATGGAATCAACCGCTTCCATCCCAGACAAGGGAAAGAGTAGAACAGATTGGATTTCAGATTTGGGAGATTGAATTTGAATTCGATTAAGATTTGATTTGAGATTTGAGTTGATTGAATTTGAAATTTGGAAAGATGAGTTTGAACTCGGTTGAAATTTGATTTGAGATTTGATTTAAAATTTATGTTCATTTTGTTTATCTTTTAATGATTCAAATTTTATTTTATCGTTTATTTAATGTTCATGTGAATTTGGTGTTCGTCATTTTTAGATTTTTTTTTTTTTACGGAAAGTTGTTTTTATTCTCTTTTTTATTTCTTTTCTGTTCTTTGTTCAAAGTTCATTTAACTTTAATGGCGTTTCCCAGTCAATTTGCACAAAAGAGGTGAAGGCCAAAAATGTGACATGGTCACTTTCATTCCAATCATGTCGAAGATACATCATACAACTCGATCTGGAATACATCTCATACAATCCATGTAGACTCAAAACGGACTATGTATGATCTTTATCGATCCATCCAAAAAGGTATCTGTCAAAAATCCATGTCTGAATAGTGGGGTACATGGTCAATAACATCACCTTCCAAGCCATCCTTGGCAAGGATGCCGTATGGATGTACGTTGGAGGTGTGATATTTTCCATGCAACTCACAGCCTCGTAAGGCCGAAGGTTCTCTAGCTCCGGTCCGGGCCGGAAGTGGTAAGGTGTCTTCCCGTCATCCATCCTTCGAAAGTAACCGAGATCCGCTTCATCGGTACTCCCGGTATGCAATGTTTAGCGACATCCGCTCCGTTGCCCTTCGCATCATGACGGAACCTACCGGTAATGGTATCTTCACTGGCCCTCGGAACTCACCTGGGCCTGCTATCCGGAGGTCAGATCCAAACTTGATATTGCATTCATTCAGAAAAGAAACCGTGCAGAAAGGTCTGACAAAGTCGTGGTGATCTATGTGCGGGGGTATGCAGTCACCCTGCTTGTAAATGTTAATAATGCAGCTGTTGGGTATGCAATCTGCTGGCAGTACCCTCCATGTTATCAATCTTTTTACCATTCTCTTGATGACTAATGGCATTGGATCCACCTGGCCATGACGGAGTATCCCCGGTGGGTTTCCCTTCCTGTCTTCTGCGAAGTTGTAGCAGCATCCACATTGTATTGTGATTCTTCCTTTCCCTGGCATCCATCTTCGGGGTTATGAGTAGGTGTTTTCTCTTAGGCGGCCTGCTCGACCCATTCTTTTCAAATCCCGAATGCAATCCACGATTTGTTGTTGTTCATATTTCGAGAATACGTCCGTATGTAGCTTGAGGCCCTCTAGTATATTGATCCTTCTGCCTCTAATTCTCTCGAAGTATTGAAAGGTTTTCTTTTCGACATTCTGCATTCTTTCCAGCTCGTATTCCGGAATAATCTGCAGATGGCGAGGCCTGGTGACGTATTGTGGGATATACGGCTCAATCCCTTCACGTTCTCCTGCATACCTCGGCTCCTCGGGGATGATGTCCGTCGGGACATCCCCCGGGTTGCTTCCGCAACAAGGTCATGCATTACTGGTGGTTCTATCTGGTGGCGTGGTAGCCTTCTTTCTTCTGATCTTCGTGAGATTTCCCTGGTCCTTTCTGTTATTCTAGGAGCTGGCCTCCTTTCTTCAGGTTCCTGGTGAACTGGCGTCCTTGAAGTGTATGTACTGGCAGTAGCAGCTGCCTCGTCGCGCTGGTCCGCTGCTAGTTTGGTTAACATCTTACGGATACGGCGATTCTTATTTCTTCGTTGCGTTGCTGTGAGAGTAGCTCTTCAAACTTCTTGAATCTCTGTGGGCGCGACGCTGACAAGCCTGCCCTCTGCTGTAGCGACTAAAGACTTGATTTTCTTATCTTCTTCAGTGTTTGCCTTTCTTTTCTTGTTGTTGGATTGGTGGCTTGGGCCACCCACTTTCATCACTGTCTGCCCGGGTAGTTCTTCTGGGTCAACTGGGATCCAGCCACTTTCCTCGTACTGGCGGGTCCGCCGGTGCGAAATCTGAGTCAATCTCGATTATCGCTCCATCTTTCACCCTCTTTTCATCGAGTGCAAGGCTTACGCCATTTCTAAAGTTCAAGACCAACCGCCCGTTCGACATTTCCCTGCGAAAAGACAAGGAAAAGGATCAGAGGCTGTACTAAGAACAAGAACATTAAGAAAATGTTTATTAAAGACAATTTTTTTATTACTTTTTTTGTATTTTTAAATTTAACAGGAATGAAGTGGGAAAAGATCAGGAAAAGATTTTGATATGGAAGAAAAAAACAAGGAAAACTTTATTATCATGATTTTATTTATCTTAGCACATTTTTTATTATTTTTTGGGTTCGGACCCAGTCATAAGTAACTACTTCGCCCGTGCTTCTAGGGATGAAGAATTCATTCCTTCGAAACATCAGGTAGCGTAATACTTTTTCAAGTATCGTCCGTTGATCGGAAGCATATGTCGTTCTCCCCGGCAATTCACTAGCCGGTAGGAACCTCCCGAGTATACTCGCTTCAACCACGAACGGTCCTTCCCAAGTGGGTTCAAATATTCCTCCTATCTTGCGGTGTGCAAGAATAGGTCTCCTGAGAACGAGAACTAAGTCACCAACTTTGAAGGTTCTTGGGCGGACCAGTCTGTCATGGGCTTGAACCATCTTAGCTTGGTATAATTCTAAATTCTACTGCGCTGCAAGTCTTTTCCCTTCCAGGCTTTCTAATTCTTCTAGTCGTAATTTGACATTCTCTTCTGTCGTGATTTTGTTTGCAACTACAATTCTGAGTGAAGGAAGCTGAACCTCTAAAGGTAACACTGCCTCGGACCCATACACCAGAGCGTAAGGTGTAGCTTGAGTAGGAGTTCTGAAGGTTGTCTGGTAGGCCCATAAGGCTTCTAATAACTTCTCGTGCCAATTTCTCTTATTATCGTCCAAAGTTTTCTTTAAGATTTGAACAAGATTTTTATTAAAAGCCTCAGCCATGCCGTTTGCTCTTGGGTAGTAAATTGTTGAATATCGCCAGTCGATTCCGTGTCTCCTGACAAAATTGTTGATTTGTGTGCTTCTGAATGCTGACCCATTATCTGAGATGATCCTGCGCGGCACTCCGAAACGGTAGACAACTTGGTTCTTGAAAAACTGTAGCACGTGGTGTGCTTTCACTTCTTTAAGTGGAACTGCCTCTGCCCACTTGGAAAAGTAATCTGTAGCCGCAAGAATGAAGCGGTGTCCTTTTGAAGATGGTGGTTCTATTGGACCCACTATATCTGTGCCCCAACATTTAAATGGCCACGATGCAATTGTCGGATGTAGCACATTTGGAGGTTGGTGTAGAACCACTCCGTGCACTTGGCATTGGTGACAGCTCTTAGCGATTTTCATGTAGTCGGTCATCATCGAGGGCCAGTAGTACCCTAGTCTTTTAATTTTCATTTTCATCTTCGGACCCGACTGATGAGCGCCACAGAGTCCTGAATGCACCTCTTTAACGATTTCACGGGCCTCGGACCCGCTTAGGCACCTTAGCCACATTTGATCGAAAGACCTTCGTATAACATGTTGTTTATTAATGCGTAGGACGAGTTCTTTTCTTGATCCGAGGGGCTAGCGACCTATCGTCCGGTAGTTTTCCTGTTTGCGGTGTAGTCATTAATGGTCGTCGCCAATCTTCGTGTTTTCACGTCACTTGTTGCAACTGATTCTTCTTCTTTTTCTGATTTGTGTATTGCGTCTATGTCGAGCTGTGATAGGACCTGACGTCCGTGAACTGACACTTCCACTGACTCATCTTGCAAATAGGCAAATTCTTTTGCGAGGCGAGCTAACGCATCTGCTAAGGCATTTTCTTTTCTGGGAATTTTGTAGATCGTCACATTCAGAATCTTTTCCAACAGCTGTATGGCATACTGGAAGTATTGCTCGAGTCTTGGCTTTAAAATTCTGTACTGTCCGACGATCTTTTGAATGATCAATTGCGAATCCCCGTAGATGTTGATGTCTGTTATCCCCATTTGAATAGTTAATTCCAGTCCTATTATGAGGGCTTCGTATTTTGCTTCGTTGTTCGTACACGGCTCTGTCAGGTGGTAGGAGTATCTTAACATCCCCCACTCCGGTGTTATAAAGATTAGCCCGATTCCTGCCTTACCGGGCACTATCATTTGCGATTCTTCGTCTTTGTGTGCTGAAGATGCTCCGTCGAAATATAATTCCCAACGTCGATCATCAGGGTCTTCTAGGCTCATTAATTGTTCATCTGGCAAATCGTCATTGAGAGGAGATTCTGCCGGCAAAGGGTGTGTTGCGAGGAAGTCTGCTAAGACTTGTCCCTTTACGGCACGAAGAGGCACGAAAGTTATATTGAATTGCAATAATATCATTGACCATCTGGCAAGTCTACCGGAAAGCATTGGACGAGTCATCAAGTATTGCAATGGATTAAATTTCGAGATCAGGTTGACCTTATGAGAAAGCATGTAGTGCCTGAGCTTTTGAGCGGTGAAGATCAGGGCCAAACAATGCTTTTCAATTGCGGGATACCTTATTTTCGTCGGAAGTAAACGACCACTTAAGTAGTAAAGAGAATTTTCTTTACCCTCATCATTGACCTGGGCTAACAGGGCTCCGAGAGAGTCGTCTAGAGCCGCGGTATAAAGTATCAGCGGTCTACCTGAGACTGGGGCTGCTAAGACAGGAGGTGTCATTAAATATTGTTTAATGTCCTCGAAGGCCTTCTGGCATTTCTCTTCCCAAATAAATTTGGCGTCCTTTTTAACTAGTGCCGAGAAAGGCTGACACCTACCCGATAGGTTTGAGATAAAGCGTCGAAGATATGCCGGCTTCCTTGAAAAGATCGTAGTTGTTTTAAGGTTTTGGGAGGCGACATTTCTAAGATAACTTTAATCTTTTCCGGGTCGATTTCAATTCCACGATGTCGGACAACGAATCCTAAGAATTTCCCGGAGGTGACACTGAAGGCGCATTTTAAGGGATTCATCTTAAGGTTAAATTGTCTTAAACGTTCGAAAACAATTCTCAAATCATACAAGTGGTTGTCCTTTATTTTGCTTTTGATGACCACATCGTCTACGTAGCATTCGACTTGATTGTGGATGAGATCATCAAAAATTCTTGTCATCGCTCTCTGGTAGGTTGCTCCTGCGTTCTTCAGTCAGAGTGGCATCACTGTGTAGCAATATACTCCGATCGGCGTTTTGAATGCTGTAAGCTTTTCATCTTCTGGAGCCATTTTTATCTGGTTGTATCCTGAAGATCCATCCATGAATGAGAATATTTCATACGTTGAAGCAATATCGATCATTAATTCTGGGATCGGTAGAGGGAATTCGTCTTTTGGACATGCCTTGTTTAAATCTCTGAAGTCCACACAAATTCTGATCTGACCATTCTTCTTTCGATCGGCACCACATTGGCTAACCAAGTCGGGTATTGTTCTTCACAGACAAATTTGGCGTCTATTAGCTTTTTAACTTCGGCTATGACTTGTTGTTTGATTTCTAGACGCATTCTTCTGGGACCTTGTCTGACTGAGACAGAAGTAGGATCCACTCCTAGCTTATGGACTGCGACCTCTGGAGCTAAACCTGGCATCTCATCGTAGCTCCAAGCAAAACAGTCTTTAAATTCCAATAATAACTTGATTATTCCTTCGGAGTCTTCTTTATTGAGTAAGGAGCTAACAAAGGTAGGTTTAGGCTCTTCGCTAGTACCTAAGTTAACTTCCGTTAACTCATCTATTGTAGATTTAATTTCTTCTTCGAATTCTGGTGGAGCATCTCCAATTTGTAAATCTTCGAGTTCTTCTGTAGTTTCCATGCAGTTTTCATTAGACTCGCAAGTGACAACCAAGCAAAATTCAGTATCGTCAACTGATCCTACTGTGCTGAATCCGAGACCATGCTTTGAATTGGGTGGGCGACCGGAGTTATTCCATAATTTTTCAAAGTGTTGTGATTGACCTTTTGTCCATTGTCGAGGTAAGAAACCATGCTGAATTAAATTTTGAACACAGGGAGAGTACCACTCAAAAGGTAATTCCATTAATTCTGATGAAGTGACATCTTCAAATTGTACATTATTTTCAGTTTTGGAGGAAGGAGCACCATGGTAGAATTTGATGAGCTTTGCACCGCCGCTACGTACCTCTTTGACCACCATACCCTCGATCTTATTAGAATGAATCGGGGTCAGGGTCATAGTATGTACATAGTGGTTAATCTTCTCGTACATCGATTTATATTCTTCGTTCTTCTCATCTTCGAGAGAGATCTTGAATTGCGGCTTCTTCCGACTTATTGTCGCTGCTTCTTGCTTGATCTCTTTCTCTTCTTCAGAACTGTCTTCCCAATCAACATTGATGATTGGTTTCCTTTGTCCAATTGTCCTAACGTCTCTACCACGACCTCGTCCCCGGCCTCGACCTCGGATGCGAGTTGTGGAGAAACCTTCACCATCTCGTCGTAAGGGAGTGGTGAGTGACTGTTGGACTAGAACTTCAGGTTCTTCGTTGTCCCGAACTTTCTTTGCTTCATTTGTTATGGTATCTCTGGAGAAGATTGTTTTCTTCGGAGGTGCATAATAAGCTGCATCTTCATGGATTCCAATTTCGTGTACGGAGAATGGTTGTAAGTCACCTTTGATGCACTGTTCCCCTCCATCGTAGTATTTGATGCACTGATGTAGAGATGATGGTACCATCCTATTTTCATGTATCCAGGGTCGGCCCTGTAGAGCGTTGAACGACGTTTCTGAATCAATTATGTGAAATTTTGCGGTTGTCTTTGCTAAGTCATCGGTCTTCATTAGTAGTGTTATTGATCCGAGGGCCCTTTCTCCTTTCTGGTTGAATCCTCTTAATAACATTTTGTCTGCTTCGAGCTCGCGAGCATCAATTTCCAAATATGCTAGTGTTCGGAGACTCATTATATTAATTGATGCTCCTGGATCCACCAATACTCTGGAGAGCGTAAACTTCCCAATTGTGACTGAAATGTACAACGGTCGGTTGTGGTCTGCTGTCCCAAGTAGTAGATCATTGTCCGTGAAGGTAACACCTCGCTGTTCCTTTAACGAGTAAACCTCATCTAAGGAATCTCCAGCCATTTGAGCTAAGCAAATTTCTGGATCAAGTAAAGCCTTGATCAGAGCTTCTCTCATCTCCTTTGATAAGATGAGAGCATCGTAGATGCTCAGTTTGGCCGGTAGTTTCCTAAGATGGGCTAGCACGTTGTAGTCCACTTTATTTCTGTATGTCTCGATTTCTTGTCGAATGGGTATTTCTTCTGTCGGGGTTGGTTCTTCCTGAACAACCACCTGCTTTCCTTTGTCCTTTGGACCCATTCTCGGAGGTAAAACTCCTCCACTTCTTAAGTTAACTTCTGTAATTTCTTCTGACTCTAGTGTTGAGCTTGCTGGTGTTTCTTCTTGAATCGGAATGTCAGGTTCTTCTGGATTAGCTTCAGAGTCTGAAGGCTCTAACTCTATTGTGACTGGAGCTCCTCGAAACTCGCAGATAGATTCGTTGCTTGTTGAACTCTCGTAACCTCCTTGATGGATGTCTTCTTCATTATTGCGATCGTCGAGATTGTGTATGATTTGAGAATTGTCATTTGTATTGAAATCGATGTCCAGATTGTCGCTAGTTACGTAATCGTTAGAAACAGTCAAAACGTATCCAACGTCATCACCCTTATCATTATATGATCCCACCGAAGTGAGCAGAAAATCATACAGAGTCAGAGGTTCGAGGGATTTCTCCCCTGAATCCGAAACAACTATCCTAGGATAAGCAGCCCCTAGTCTAGCCTTAGGAGCCTCGGTCTTCTCTTCTTCATCAATTTTCTTCTTCTCTTCAATCGTCTCCTGTTGAGGTGGTTCTTCTATCGCAAGTGATAGTGCCGACTTGACAGGTTTCGAACTCTGAATTGCAGCTCGCATCGAAGCGGTCTGGATGCTATTTAAAATCTTTTTTGAAGACCTTGTCCAAGCGGTAGTCCATCCATCGTCAGTTGTATAGGGATCAATCGGAACGATGGGATCAGTCGAGACAACATTGACGGAACCTCCTTTATGGGATTCCTTCATGTACTCCTTCGGGATTGTTATATTCCCTTTCCGAAGGTTGTCATTGAGCCAACTTTTGAAGGTAATGCAATCCTCTATCTTGTGTCCAAGCATCCAGTGATAAGGGCAAAAGTTGGGATCAGCTTTCTTGTTGACCTCTTCTGGTCTCTTAGGCTATGGCAGCTGGAAATCTGGAGTCTTCATCAGACTACGGAACATTTTCGGCACTGCCTCATTCTTGAATGGATATTCTCTGCTTAGAAGCTCCCTTAATGTACGTTGCGGACGAGGCAGTTGTTCATATTGTTGAGGTGACTGATAGCTAGGTTGGGGTTGTTGATAATTCTGTTGAGGTTGCTGTGGCCGTTCGGACGATATTTGTATCAGCTGCTTGCCTTTGTCGACTGCTGCAACGATCCCGGATTTCTTTTCAAAAGTCTTCACAGGCTTTTGCTTGTCTGTCTTGTCGGCAAAACTTAATTGCTTCGCCTCTTCTTGTAAGCTCCCGGCCTTGCTTAACAACTTCTCGAAAGTCTTAATAGTGAATCCTTTGAGGAGAAGTGCTATCGGACCGTGAATACTTTTAAGTAAGATGCCGACTGCATGATATTCTTGTAATTGTGGTTCACACTTCATGCTTAAGTTCCTCCATCGAAGTATGTAATCCACCAAAGTTTCGTTCGGCTTCTGCTTTTCTACCACTAAATCACCTATAGTGATGTGGTGCTGAGCTCCTGCGAATCGCTTGATGAAAAGGTTTTCTAGTTCCGAGAACGTCTTCACTGAACCATTCGGTAATTCTGCATACCAATCAAAGGCGATCCCTGACAGGCTGCTGACGAACTGTCGGAAGAGTAATGCATAGCTCCCGCCGGCATTGCAACAACTGGCACGAAAGTGTGCAACATGCTGTCGGGGGTTCCCGATTCCATCAAAGGTCTTGAACAGAGGTGGTACGAAGCCTTTTGGGTATTGGACAGCGTCGAATTCTTCCGGGTAAGGTCTACCCGTCCGAATGGATGTCCAGCTCTTTGATTGTGCTAAGGCTTCTCGCACCTGCTGTTCTACCAAGCTCTTGATATCTTTTTCTGGAATCATACTTTGTGTTATATCTTTCTTTAGCTGATCATCCCCGTTGACGGATGTGATCTCCTTTCCTCCGTCCACAATGTGAATGACCTCTGGGGGCGTCTCTTTTTGGGGTTGCACTTGACTCTGGAGAGTGGCTAGGGCTACAGCCATCTCTTCCATTCTTTTCGCCATTTGGGCGATCGTATCGTCTTTCTCTTGAAGCTGTCTTCTCATCACTTCCGGCTCCTCTCTTTCTGCGGCTGCAGGAGCACCTTGTGAAGCTGACAAAGCTCGCATTTCGACCATGTTGATTTCTGCATACTCATCGTCCATGAATTCCGATGAATCGATTTCGTCTCCGAATTTCTCTTCTCTTTCTTTTGCTAGTCGTCGAATATCAGTCCTCAACTTTTCCATAGCGTCCTCTAGCGGTCTTTTCTGTGCATCTTCACAGTTGTCGTGTGATAGCTGCCGGGTTCCCTTCTCACGAGTCCCCTTTACCGCAGGTGGCGCTTTCTTCGCATTCAAGTCTCCCGACGAGACTTTCCTTCTCGAGTCGTTGTTTTAATCTTAATCGTCCGAGTAGTGGGACGCCATACCATCCTTCTAGCGGCAGAAGGTCTAGGACCGGATGGTCCGTCACCCAAATGCTGGAAGGTGGTATCCTCCCTAATCTGTAATCCTGAAACGACGACAGGCGGACTAGCCTTCATCCTTTTATTTGACTTTTCTGTAAAGATGACAGGTTCTACTCGTGGCCCAAGACAGGATTTGACTGGCACCCGCCCTATCTTTCGTAGAATCTCCGATACGGGGCATTTCTCTTTCTTTGCTAGCTTCTCGATCACGATCCGTAGTCGGGCAAATGGCGTGATCCTAGCCCTTTTTTTCTCGTCGTCATCGTAGTATGCTCGGTCGAGGTAATGTAGAAACAATCCCGCGGACATTTTCCTCGTCAGCTGCGGCGAAAGGGGATGGAATCTACTTCCTTCCAAAAAGGGTGTATCTTCAGGCAATGGTATGTATTCAGGTAGTGGTGTATACTCAGGGATTTCTGGGATTTCCTCCAGGAAAGCAACTTCGGCAGCTCTGGCCTTCCTGGCAATCTTCCTACTTCGTTCCTTCTTTGGGTCCGTGTTAGTGATGGAATTCTTGAGCCGGACCCGATTTCAAAAACGAAGGTCTCACGAGAAAGTCCGTACCCTCCACGGTAGCAGGGTTCACCATAGTTCCGGATTTTCTTCCCCTTTAACTGCGGCGAAGCCGAGGTAGGTGCGGAGACAACTAGACCGGTGGGGGTAGCAAGAACGGTCCTCCCGCGGACGAGCAGTACTCCTCTCGATCGGGATCTTTTGCGGGGCGGAAACTCTTGGGTTGACCTAAGGTTGAACTCGATCAACGGCTTATCAGCTTCAGATACTTTGTTTGTCAGTGCGAAAAGGGAAACGTCGGTGATCTTGACATTTGTGTTCTCGAATCCTTGTCCAAACCGAATGATCCCATTATCGGGCAGCTCATCCTTGTAAACAGCGAAGTCCAATCCATTGGTGAAGGAGAAAATCAGCTTTGGGGCTTCCATTTCTGCAGGGTAGATCCTGATTGTCAGTCCCAAGTTATGCTTCTTCTCTTTAGGACGAAAAGAAAGGAATTGAAAAGAGTTCGAACTCATTCTTGTTCATGTATTTATAAGAAAGAGTTATTTGTTAAAAGAGTCATTCATTAGAGGGTTTGTTTATTTAGAACGGAATGTTCAAAGGTGTAGAGAAGGTAAGGAATCTGATTCAGAGTTGGAAAGGAAAAGAAAGTCTTATGCAAGACTTCTCGACTCGAAAGATTACTCCTAAACTAACACCTATTGGGGGTCCACCCCACCTCGGAAATGAGGTAAAAGGATCTCGAAACCTCTCTATTTAGGGGTGTCTAAACAGTGGCTCCTAAATCCGAGAGAATGTTGGCTATACTTGTTCAAGGTAGAAATGAACATAGTATTCCAACCGGAAAGAAGGGTAGTTTGATCCACAAGGGACATGGATACACTACCGATTTTTGAAAGCAGAATTATCTGATTATAATGGAGAGATGAATTTTCCCCAGCGGAGTCGCCAGAATTGTCGGCATATTTTAGGTTATGTGTTTAATTTTTGAAAAAGGGGTCACCTAACAGAATTTGTCGGCGAATTTTATATTTTAAATTTAATTTAAATATATATATAATTTAGAAAGTAGCATTTGATTTTGAAAATAATTTTAAGTTTGAAAATCTTACGATATGAAATCAAACTGATCTCACATCCCGAATAGTTTACATAAACGAGCACCGCGCCACAAACCATGTATCTACCCCGAAGAATAGACACACTGCTTGGTAATGGGGCTCGATTAAATAAACTAGAAGATTTGTGACATCCGTTTGGTCTGCGAACCAATTTTATAAGCCGACAAATTCCCCGCTTAATATAAAAGCATTAAACGAGGTTTATATTACACGGGTTCTTAAAATTCCCTATAAGGGCAAGCCCCTATAGTTAATTACATCTTAAGTGACGGGAATCACCTAAGAAAACTCTCGATAATAATCAGTAATTCTGCTCTCAAGAATCTCAAAGTTTAAGTTTTCAAGGGATTGAATCTTGGAATTTCAATAGGGAATCGATCGAGTTTGGAACATTTTGTTTTGGGAATTCAAAGGAAGAAAAGTAGGAGAAATTACAGATTCGAAGCGAACTTCGGTAATTTCCCAACTATCCTATTGTTTGGCTTGGATTTAGGAAAGTCCTAATGTTTATTTAATGTTTTGATCTTGCCAATTTTAATTAATTAGGACTTATATTTGTATGATAAAATCATACAAATATCCTCGAAAATGTGAGGGTTTATGTCGTATCGGACGACTACCTCGGAATCCTAAGACCGGTTAGGGCTTAATTTGCAATGCAAATGCCTAACAAAAGGTTGAGGATTTATGTTGCACTAGGCAAACTACCTCAAAGTCCTATGGCTTTGTTGTTTAATTCTAAGAAAGCTTTGCTGAAGTAGACTCAGGTTTTGCTGATGACGATGGCCGTGCTGCCCACCATGCTCCGAGCTCCTTATTATTGCAGAGGTTTAGTTATAGAAGTCATAAATCATGGGATGAGAAAAGTGTTTTGGTTTAGAGAAAATCTTAATTTCCAAGTGTTTTTTGTGTTTTAATTAAAACAAATTTTAAAGTTGATTATAACGACACCGGTTAAGATCCCACGGTTCCATCCTTCCGGCATCATTATTTTTATCTGATTCATTTAGTCCAGATGAATTTGCTAAACTCAACTGAATGAGTTCCACACTTTCATTTAGACCGTGGGAAATCCCGTTAGCAACACGTAGGTTACATCATCCGAGGTATTCCCAATCATCCAACATGACGTTTTAATTTAGTTGTAATTGTAGTTTTGTGTTATATTTGTGATTAAATTTTGAGTTGTTTTATATTTTGAAATGTTGTGGTGGTGAATTTTATCTTACAATGACTTTTAATTTAGTTTTGGTTTCAGTTTTAGGGACTATCCTAGAGGTGTGGGTTTTCATGCAACAGTTGTTTATCATGCAAGAAAAGGTAAGTGCGATGCAATTAAAGAAATTGCAATAATGTAAATTGCAATAAAATAAAAGCATACCTGGAGGGTCTTCCCGTCATCCCAAGCTGCACTTAAAACACAATTAGAATATTTAAACAAGTTCCTAGGTAAAGCTAAGGGAAGGGTTATGGTTTTCTACCAAATTCCTAATCCTATAGCTAGTCATTTCCTATGGCGTCTAGGTTCTTGTGTTTTTATTTGAGGACGATTTTCTTCATCAAAGAACAATTAAATTTAGTTGTTCTTATAAACATCCTATCGTATTGAGGAAGTGCTTAAGAAGAATCTTAAACGTCTTTTCAATATTGCTAGGATTGTTTTAAGTCCAAATGGATTTAATCAATCAGGTGAAGTAATCGTCCGAGGTTTAGTTAAGTTTTGTTGTTATCTTACTCAGTGAACTAGGATATTTGAATGTCCTATAAGTGAAGTAACATTTCATTTAATGTTCCGTTTAGGAGTTATGATAATTAAAGTTTTCGAGGGCAAATTGGTGTTCCAATGATTTGTGATTTAGTTTAATTTCAGTTAAAGGGTTTAAATTTGGAATAGTGTTCAAGTTACTTTATATTTAACTTCTTTCATGTCTTAGGTGATGTTATTTTTAATTTAATTTAACTTCAATTTAATTTAATTTAATTTTAACTTTAATTTAATTTAATTTAATTCAATTTAGTTATTAAATCAATTTGTTATTAAATCAATTTAATTTAATTCAATTTAGTTATTAAATCAATTTAGCTTAATCAACCCATTTAGTAGGGCTAACCAAGTCCAATTGACTTCAAATTTTTATGGTGTGTTCCTCTGATCCTAAAGGTCAGTGGAGAATTGATTTCAAGTCAATTTGATGTATGGTTAGCTCTAATTAATTAGGGATATATTTTGGGTGTCTAAGCCAATTAGGGTTATTTTAAATGAGTTAACTCAAAACCTGTTTTTCCTAAGATCCTCTAGTCATAAGAGACATCGCCAAATTTTCCTAGAATTTATTTCATAACATGCTAATTATTAGATTTAAAATACTCAAAACAGTAACATGAATTTGAAAAATCAATAACTTCTCATAGGGATGGCCTCTAACTTTGGAAAATTCAGGGAATGTTCCCAAATTCAGAGGCTTCAAAAGCCCTATGGTCTCATGCCATGGTGAATTTCCTATATGCATGGAGAATTGAAAGAATTTAGAAGGTAAATAAATTATTAAAAATAAAATACTTGATGAAATTAAATGATTTCTTTTCCACATTATTCTTCTTTGTTCACTGAGCAAGAGGATATTTTTATTTTATTTTTATGATTTTCCTACACAAAGTTATGGATTTTTGAAGTTTAGGGAATTAAATAAATAGAAAAATCCCTAATTTTCTATTTATCCGAGTCGGCGCCGCGTCATCCTCGGCATCTCCGAACGGCCACGCGGCGCGCTCCCATTTGACGCCGCCGCTTGAGTCAGCAGCCCGGGTCCCACCTTCCGCGTATCATCTGCCGATCCGACCTAATCTGAGCCGTCCGTCCGCGCGTGTATTGAAAGAACAGCATCCGTTCATCGTCCCCAAGCCTCCTAGCCCGAGAACCGTCCATCTTCTAGGCCTAAGATCTCACTCGATACTTGACCAAATTTAACGTTCTTATGCTCTATGGATTCGTCTCGAGAAGACGAACACATCCATATGGTTTATGTGGCATGAAATTGACTTAATGAAAATGGAGAATGTTCAGAAGCTCGGGAAGAAGAGTGAGGCCATACCTTTGCTCAGAGAAGTGTGGCTTCGATCTGAGGGTTGTTTCACCTTCGATTGGATCTCAGCAAGCTCCTGATGAAGTCTCCTGTTCTGGTGAATTGCCTAGGTAGGATTTCGACCACAGCCGATCGAAAGCTTGGAGGCCGGAGCAACCGGGTGGCCTGGAGATGGGGCTTTTGCTGGTGGACACCTTCTCTTGGTCTGGTGAAGGTGTAGGACCAATCAATTTGAAGATTGATCCACTGTGAAGAAGTGTCCTGGTTTTTGGGCTAAAGTTTGAGCTCAAAATTGGGCTCAGCTGGAGGGAATTGGGGCTGGAATTCAGTGGGGATCAAATGCTCTATGTATGGGGAATAGTCTGGAACAATTTTGGCAGAGTTTCCTTAAGGTTTTGTTTCAGCACCTCTCTTGGCCGAGAGGGTTGGTGTTTAAATAGGAGAGGGTGGAGGGCCTCCCAGGGAGAGTTAGGGCTTGGGATCAGCTGCTCTTGGCAAGAGAAGAACAGCTACAATGGCCACTGGGGATGGGGCAGCTCAGCAGGTGAGAATTCCAAGCTTGGGTTCACATGTGAGCTCTCGGCCATGGAGTTTTTCGGTGACCCAGGCGGCTGGCCGGCAGGCATGGGTCACCCTCAGGTCCAGTTGGGTCAGGGCTGGGGTTTAGTGCAGTCAATTGGGCCTTGCCATGTGTAAAGGGGATGGCTTGGAATGGAATGGGGAAGAGGCCATTTTGGCTAGGTTTGGGTCAACCCATCATTTTGGGTTTGGTTCACCCTTCAAGGTGGCTTTGGGTGTTGTGGGGAGTCACAAGGATCGACTGGTTTGGCATAGAGAAGTCCTTATCCAAATATATTTGGATTAAATTTGGGTTAAGGTGAAACATGCTTAAGGTTAATGACTTTTAGGAGGTGCTTAAAGGACCTCCTCCTTTTGCCATTTAAGGAGAGTTGACAACTTAGAGATCCTCATGGCTTGCCAATGGCTTGCATGTGGCTTCATGGCTCCATGTGGCTTGGGAAAAGATTGGGTCAATTTCATAAAAAAGGATTTTTGTGGATTTTGGCATTTTAATGGAAATTGTTATGGGGCTTGATTTGGAATTGTTTAATTGATGGGATTAGAACTTAGGGAATGGCTTTGATTAAGTGGATGGCAAATGGAAATGTCATGTGGGCTTTGGATTAATTTGGGCTTTTGAATTTGAAGGAAGTGGGCTTTTAGGAAGGTTTAAGGGAAGTGGGCTTTTTGAATTTTAAAATGGACTTTAGGATGAAATTTTGGTAAAGGCTTGGGCCAAATAATTGTTGGGTTTAGCTCATAGATGTCTTGGAGCAAATTGGGAGTGATTTGGATTTGAATTGGGTTGAATTTGGGCTCCTTTGGTGAATGGGCCAATATAGGTCAAAGTGGGCTAACTTGGGCCAATGTTGGGCTAGGGTTGAAATTGATGTAAAATTAATGTTGGGAAATGTCTATGGAAGTGTTTCAAAGAGGTTTTGACTTTGGTTGGGCTTTGATTTTGGGGTTTGGGCTCATTTGGGTTAGGTTTGGGTTTAGGTCAAAATTGGGCCTTTTAGCTTTGGGTTAAATTTGAGTGGGGTTTGGGTCTAAATTTTGGGCAAATCATATTAGTGTTTTGTTTGTAGGGATGTTAAGGAAGATTTAGAAAAGATTTGGGGTTAATTGGAGTTGAATTGGGTGAGTTTGGGTTAGGTTTGGGTTATGGGTCCAAATTGGGTTTTAATGCCAAAAGTGAAATTGGATCCAAATTTCAATCAAATTGGACTTGGATTTGGTCTAAGTTGGTGTTGGGAATGTTGAATTGAAGTTTAGAATTGAATTGGACCAGAATTTGGATCAATTGAGTAGGTTTGGTTTGATATTGAGTTCACTTAGGGTTAAAATGAGTCAAATTAGGGGTTTTGACAAAAGTAGGGTAAATTGACAAAATTGGCCCATGGTGTAGTTGAACAAAATGAAATTAGGAATATTTGGGATTTTCTGGAATTTTCTAGGAATTTTCTGAATTTTTGGATTTTTAGGTCAAGGGGGGTATTTTGGGTATTTGGAGGGTATTGGGAGGTATTTTTGGAATTTTTGGTATTTTTGGGTATGGATGATCAATTTGAGTGATGTGGAAATGTTTGGGATTGATTTTGGGGAATTTTGGGCAATTTAGGTGATTTTGCAAATTTTGAGTAGTTTCAAGGGTTTTGGGTAGGTTATGCGGGTGTAGGGTCCCGAGGGTCAAAAATTGAAAAGTTGAAAAATTGAAGATTGGGTAAATTTGAATGGAATGAAATCGTTTTGGTTGAGCCATGAAGCCACATCAAGCCCACATGAGCCATGAAGGGACTCATTTGAGGCATTCACTATGTTGTTCCTAACCCTCTTAGCCAGGGCTTAGGGGTTAAGGACCATCCATGTGAATCACCTACATGAGTCGGGAGGTCGAGTTAGGTATGGGTGTGGTTTTAGGAGGTGTGTGAAAGTGTAGTGTATGAGTGTAGTGTGTGTGTAAGTCAGCCCCTTCACCAGACCAGGCCACCCAGGGCAGTCCTAAGGCCAAAGAGTCCTATAGGAACCCATCCTTTAAACTTCCACATTTGATTTTCAACCCTCTAGGTGATTAGGGGTCTAAAGTCAAGTTTGTGGAGTTTGCAGGGAGTTAAGAAGTGGTTTGAAATTCTAGATGGTGGATCCCAATTCTAGTCCTCTAAGATAGTCAAAGGAAAAGCCTAAGGCTAGATCCTAAGTACTAAAAAGAAGAAGAGAAGACCTCATCAAAAATGAGGTCAACAGGGGGAGAGACGGAGAGATATTGAGAGATGGAGAGAGTGAGAGAATGTATGAATGTCTGTGAGAGCTCGAGAGAGAGAGAGTGAGTGAGATAGAGAGAGAAGGGTGAGCTACACAAGGGAGACCTAGAGAAGGTAAGAATGAGGGAGTGAGAAATATAGAGTGAGAGTGAGAGAGTAATAAAGAGAAAAAGAGCCGGAGAATGAATGAGACCTATACAGAAAGTGGGAAAGAGACTGAAAGAGAGGAGGACATAAGAGGGTATGAGAGAGAGGGACAATAGAGAAAAAGAGAGGTTAGGAAAGTGGGAAGGGAGAGAGTGAGGAATGGAGGGAGGGAGATAGAGAGGTAGAGAATGAGAGAGATAGTGAGCGAGAGAGAAAGAGATATGTATAGGGAAGAGGGAGAGATTGAGAAAGGAGAAGGGAGGGAGAGAGTTAAAGAGGAAGAACAAAGGGAGAGAGTAATTGAGAGAAAGTAAGAAACAATGAGAGAGAGAAGAGAAAGGGATTAAGAGAGACAAAAATTTGGAGAGTGAGAGAGAGTGTGTATGAGCTCAAAGAACTAATAAAGAGAGATGATAGAGTGACTGAAGAGAGAACAAGAGAGAGGAGCAAAGGCAATAAAGAAAGAATAAAGAGTGAGAGAGAGATGGAGCGAGAGAGTGAGAGGTATTTAAGATTTAGGGATTGAGGCAGAGAGAGATAGTAAGGTATAAATAGAGAAAAAAGTGAAGAAAAATAAAGAAAAGATGAGTGAGAGGGAGAGATGGAAGAAGAGCAAGTGAATGAGCGAAAGAGAGAGATCGAAAGAGAGAAGAAGAAACATCGCGATGGAGAGAGTGCAAGGGAGAGAGTGAGAAAGAGAGAGACAGAGGGCAAGAGTAAGGGAGAGAGTGAGAAAGGGGGAGATAGAGGGAGAGAAGGAGAGAGATTGAAGAGAGAAAGAGTGAGAGAGGGAGAGAGACCAAGAAAGATCTAAGAGAAAGAGAGATATGAAGTAAGAGATGAAAATAATGCAAAATATGATCAGGTTTAAGATAGGGAGGTAGAGTGCAAGAGGAATGAGTGAGAAGGAGAGATGGAGCGAGCGGGATGGAGAGGGAGAGTGGTTGAGATAAAGAGAGTGGAAGGGAGGTTAGCAGAGGGAGAGAATAAAAGAGAAATGATGAGAGATAGATCAAGATAAAGGGAGTGAAAGAAATATGGAAAATTGAAAGTGAGAGAAGAGTGAGCAAGAGAGAGGGAATGCGAGAGAGCAATAGAGAAAACGAGAGGTAGCAAGCTGGAGTGAATGCGTGAGTGCAAGAGGAGAGAAGGAGGTGTGAGATAGGGAGTGAGGTAAAAACAAAGGGAAGAAGGATTGATGAGGTAGGGATAGAGAGGAAAGAGAGGTGTATGAGAGAAAATAGGAAATAATGAGATGGATTGGTGGGGAGAGCACAAGATGTAAGGGCAATTTAGATAGAGTGTGTGAGGGAGTGAGTGTGTGAGAGAGAAAGAAAGAGTGAGTGAAGAGAGAGTAGAGAGGGACATAGAAGAAAAAATTAGAGAGAGACTGAGGGAACAAAAGAGAACACGCGAACAATGAAAAGAGATTAAATAAAAAGTGAGAGAGTGAGGAGGAAATGGAGTAAATATTGGGATTGAAAAGTGTGCGGGAGCGAGAGAGGGAGAGAGGGTAAGGCAGAAATAGAGAGAGAATAGAGACTCAAGGGGGATAGAACAGAATATAGTGAGTGAGAGGTGGAATGAGGATGATATAGAGGGAGATATGGAGAGAGAGATGGAGGGCGAGAGGGAGATTGAGAGAGAGACTGAATTAATGAAAGAGGGAGAGAGGGAGGGAGAAGAGAGCGAGAGATGGTTGGAGAGAAAGAGGGAGCAAAGTGATAAGACAGTGATGAAAAAAGCAATAGAGATTGTGTGTGAGATAAAATGAGAGAGAGCAATAGAGAAAGAAAAATTGATAAACCATGAATAAAGAAAACAAACAGAGAGGGAGAGAGTGAGAAAGAGAGAGATAGATGGATGGAGTGAGAGGAGAGAGGGAAGAGAAACTAATAGAGGAGATAATAAGAGTGCTCACGAGAGAGAGGATTGAGTTAGAAAGAGAGGGAGTAAGGTGAGTGAAATTTAGGAGAGAGAGACTTGGAGCAAGAAAAAGGGAAAAATCAATAAATAGAGAGAGGAAAAAAATTAAGAGAGGTTGAGAGAGTAGGATTGATGGTTATAGATACATAGTGAGTAAAGTGATAAGATAGTGATGAAAGACAGCAGTAGAGAGTGCGTGTGAGAGAAAGAGAGAGAGAAATAGAGAAAGAAATAGTGATAAAGCATAACATAGAAAAGAGCCAGAGAGGGAAAGAATGAGAATGAGAAAGGTTGGAAGAAGGGAGTTAAAGGAATGGAAGAGTGTGGGAATGAGAGAGAAGAGAGAGTGAGAGAGAATAGAGAGTAAAGGAATAATAGAGATAGAGTGAGAGACATGTAGAGAGGGGTAGAAAATGAGGTTTAGTTGGTGAGAGAGGGGGTGAACTGGAAAAGATTGAGTAGGAGAGAGGGGGAGAGGGGGAGAGTGTGAGACAAAGAAAGAAGAGTGAGAAAGGGAGAGAGAGGGAGGAATGGAAGGAAATAAGAGAGTTGGGGAGAGAGGGAGAGCGAGGAGAGAGAGCAATAGAAGAGAGAGTAAGTAAGATAGAATGAACATGGAGTGAGAAAAAGAGAGGGCATGAGGGAGTAAGAGTGAGAGTGAAACTAAAGAGAGAGGAAGAGAAGCTAGAAAGGGAGAGAGTACGAGAGAGAAATAGAAAGAAAAGAGAGTAAGGGAAGAGTGAGTGGGAGAGAGGGAAAGAGTGAGTGAGAGAGAGAGGGAGGTGAGGAGAACGGGAGAAAGAGAGGGATGAAGGGAGTGAATGTGGGAGGGAGAGTGAGAGAGACTCAGTGAGGGATAAAGGGAACATCAAAAGAGAATAGAAGAGAGAGTAAGAGAGATAAAAAGAGGTGGAATAGAAAGTGAGAGAGAGGAAGAGAGTGAGTGATAAAGAGAGATAAAAAGAGGTAGTGAGAGGGTTTAAAGAGAGAGAGAAGGAATGAGAAAGGAGAGACTAAGGGAAGATCGAGTAAGAGTGAGGAGGGGTATGAAGTGAGGGAAAATGAGAGGATATTGAGTAGGAGAGGGAGCAAGAAAGAGAGGGATAAAGGTAAGGAGAGGGAGGGAGGTAGAGAAGTGAGAAAATGAGAGAGGGAGGAGAGAGAGTGGGAGATAGAGCGAGAGAAAAGGAGGAGAAAAGGAGAGGAGAGAGAAACAAAGTAGAGTTTAAAAGAGAGTATAAGATAGAAAAAGAGATTAGAGAGTGAGAAAGAGGGAGTGAGAGAGCACAATAGAGATGGAGTAAGGGAGGGAGAGAAGAGAGTGGGAGAGAAAGAGAAAAACGGTAATAGATAGTGAGATTAAGAGCAAAATATTGAGCTAAAGAGGGTGAGAGGGAGAGAGATTAAGAGTGAGTGAGAATGTGTATGAGTGTATGAGATTGAGAGAGAAGAGTGAGCTACACAAGGGAGAACTAGAGGGGGCATGGTGAGACATTGAGAAAGATAGAGGGAGAGAGTAAGAGCATTGAAGAGTACATTAGTGAGAGAGTGAACGAAATCCAGAGAGAAATAAGAAAATAGAGTGAGGAGAGAAAAAGATTTGAGGAAGGAAAAGAGAGAGAAGGAAAAAAGATTGAAAGAGAAACTAGGAGGCTAGGAAAGCAGAGAGTGTGAGCAAGGGTCGGTGGAGGAGAAGAGAGAGATAGAGAGTGAGAGAATTAAAGAGAGAGTGAGGGAGGGATTAAGAGAGATATATAGATAGATAGAGAGAGTGAGAACGAGAGTAAGGAAAGGAGAGTGAGAGAAACAGGAGATAGGGAGATGGACAGAGAGAGGGAGAGAGCGAGAGTAGTGTGAGTGAATGTGAGAAATAATTAGAAAGAAGTGAGAGTGATAAGGAGAGATAAAACTTAGAGAGCGAGAGAGGGTGTGTATGAGTGTGAGAGAGTGATAGAGATCTAAAGAGAGTTTGAGAGAGGGAGAAAGTGTCTGAGTCTGTGAGATGGAGAGAAGAGTGAGCTACATAAGGGAGGCCTAGAGAGGGTGAGATTGAGGGAGTGAGAATGATAGAGGAGAGAGTGAGGCTGATAAGGATAACAAGTGTGAGAGGGTGAAGGAGATCTAAAGAGAAAGACACATAATCTCTTCCTTTCTCTATCTATCCATCTTTCCCTCTCTCCTTCCATACTCTTTCTTCTCTCTCTCTCTTTTGCTCCCTCTATTCTAATTCATTCTAACTTTTACTCCGTTCCTCTCTCTCTTTCTTGCATTCTCTCATGTTCTTTATTTTTGTGGTCTCTCTTTTCTCTCTCCTCTCACTCTCTCTTCCTCTATCCCCTTCTCTCTTGCTCTATCTCCCTCTTTCCCCCTCTCTCACTTGACCTTTCTCTGACACAAACAGTCTCTCTTTCTCTCCCTCTATCCCTCCTATGGACTTCCCCTCAACCTTTCCATCTCTCTCTCTCATTCATCGTTCTCTTCACCTTCCCTCTCTCCCTCTCACTCACTCCCTCTTTATCTATTTTCTCCCACTCTATTCTCTCTCAATTTTTCTCTCCCTCCGACCATCACAACATCTCATATAAATCTCTCTCACTCCCTCTTTCTCACTTTTTGGTGTCTATCTCTTACTTTGTATTCTGTTGGTCACTCTTCTCTTTCTTTCTCACACCCACTATCCCCACAAACACTTTCACTTGCTCCCTCTCTAGCTTTCATTCACTCCTTATCATATCCTCTCTCATTCTTCAAAATATCTTCCTACTCCCTTTCTCTCTCCTTCTCTCAATTAAATTTCACTCTCGCTGTCACTCCTCTCTATTAAATTTCACTATCACTCTTAGTCCATCTCTTTCTCACCCTCTTTTCTTTGTCTCTGTCTCTCTCTCTCTCTCTTTCACTCACTCTCTTTCCTCCTCACTCTGCCTCTCTTTAATTATCGCCCTCCCTATCTCACTCTCTTCTCTCCTAATTTTTCTCTCACTTCTGTCCTTCTGTCGCTCCCTCCCTCTCTTCAACTTAGCACACTCCCCGCCTTTCTTCTCTCTTTCTCACTCTTTGTTATTTTTCTCTCACTTACTCTCTGTACTGCTACTCCATCTTCTCTCACTTTTTCTCTTAGACCATCCTCCTAGTCTCACTCCTCTATCCTCCTCCTTCCCTCCCTCACTCACACTTTCCTCCCTCTCTGTTTCTATCTCTCCCTCTCTGTTGCTCTCTGTTGCTATCTTTTCTCTCTATTTACTCTCACCCTCTATCTCTCTCTTTCTCACTCTCTCTTTCTCACTATGTCTCTCACTCTCTATTTTTTTTCTCTCTCTTGCTCTTATTTCTCACTCATTATCTCCTTATATCTATCACTCTATATCACTGCTTTCTTCTCATTCTCCATCACTTCTCTTTCTCACCCCCTCTTTTATTGTTTATTACTTCCCCTCCCTCCCTCCCTCCCTCCCTCCCTCCATCCCTCCTTATTTTGCTCTTAGTTCCCTCGCTTACCTGACTCTCTGTTCTTTCTTGATTTCTCTCTCATTTTCTCTCTCCCTTTTTGGCTCACTCACTCTCTTCAATTTAATTCTCACTCTTACTTTTTCACTCTCTTCTGTCTCTATTTTTCTCTTACCCTCTCTCTCTCTCCCTTTCTCTCTTGGAAGGGAGACTCTTGCTCCATCTATCATTCATTCTCTTTCTTTCTCCTTTTCTCTTTCTCTAACTTCACCCACTCGCTCTCTCTCTTCAACTTCACTCTCACACCTACACCCTCTTTAACTCTTTTGTTCTATCTTCCCTGAGTCTCTCTTATCTCTCTATTTCTGCCTTACCCTCTCTCCCTCTCCCCATCCCACTTACTCTTTAATCTCTATCTTCACTCTTTTACTTGCTCTATCTCACACTGTCTATTTCATCTCTTTTTGTTGTTATTTTTCTCACTCTTGTCCCCTCTTTATCTCTCTCTTCTTCCTTCATCTATAACCACCCTCACTTCTTTCTCTTTACTCACTCTTTCTCAAATCTATCCCCACTCTCTCTCTCTTATTCTTCCTCTGTCCCTCTATCTTAGTTACTCTCAGATCTCACCCTCCACCGTTTTCTCCATCTCATTATTTATAATTTTCTCTCACACATCTCTCTCTCTCTCCTTTGTCCCTTCCTCTTTCACTCCCTCCTTCCAACTCTTTTTCCTTTTCTCCTATGTCTCTCCTCTCTCTCTTCTTTTGCACTCACTAGATCTCTCTCCCTCCCACTTATTTTCTCCACCGCTCTCTCATTCCCTCTCTATTGTCCACTTTTCTCTCATTTTCACCTTTATTTATATCTTATCCTCCCTCTCCCAATCACTCTCTCGCTCTCTCATTCTCTCCCCCTCTACCCTCCCACCCACTCACTCTATGTCAGTCTCTCTCCCTCTTTATCCCTCTCTCACTCCATATCCCCCTCTCTCTTTATCTCCTTCTCACTCATTCTCTTACTCTCGCCCACTGTCTGAATCACTCCCTCCTTCCCTCTTCTTCTCCCTTTGTCCCTATCTCTCTGGTCTTGCACTCACTCACTCAATCTCCCTCCCTCCCTATAATTTTTCCATTGCTCTATCTCATTCCCTCTATCTTCTCTCACCTTCTCTTCTCTCTATTTCCCTCTCGCTTTCCCTCATCCTTTCTCTCTCCTACTTCTCACCCTCCCACTCTATCTAAATCTCCATCTCCCTCTCTCTCCCTCTCCATCTCCCTCTCTCCTTCTCTCTTTCTCATTCATTCTATTAACGTATCTCTCTATCTTTATCTTACTCACTATCTTTTCCTCTCTCGCTTCCTCTCTCTCCCTCTTAAATCTTTCAAGCTCTCTCTCCCTCTCACACTCCCTCCCTCTCTTTAATCTCTTGCTCTCACCCTCTATCTCCACCGTTCTCACTCTATTCATTACTCTTGCCCTCTATCTCTTTATTTCTCACTCTCTCTTTTTTACTATGTCTCTTACTTCTACTCTGTTTCTCTCTCTCACTCTTGCTCTCCCTCGGTTATCTTTTCTTTCTCTTTACTCTTGCCCTCTATCTCTCTTCCTCCTACACTCCCTTTCTTATTATGTCTCGTACTCTCTATTTTATTCCTCTTTCTTGCTCACTTGGTCTCTTCCTCTCTTCTCAAAGGGAGATAGAGAGAGGAGTGAGAAAAGAAGAGAGAAGATAGAGTGGGACGGAGGGATTAAATGAGGGAGGGATCAAGGAGGAAAGAAAGATTCTTGAGAGAAAATAAGAAATATTAATATGGATATGAGGGGAGAGAGCAAGTTGTGATAGTAATTGACAGAGAGTGTGTGTGTGTGAGGGAGAGAGATAAAGAGTGAGTAAAGAGAGAGAAGAGAGGGAGATAGATGAAATGGCATGAGAGAGAGAGAAAGAAAGTGGGTAAAGGAGAGCAAAAAGCAATAAAGATAGATGAATCAGAGAGTGAGAGAGAGCTAGAGAGGGAGTGGAGATAGGGATTGGAGAGGGAGTGGAGCGGAAGAGAGAGAGGGAGTGTGGGTAAGGCAGAAATACATTGAGAAGAGATTCTCAAGGAAGATAAAGCAAAAGATAGTGAGTGAGAGGTAGAGAGTGGGAGATATAGAGGGAGATATGGATAGAGAGGGCAAGTGGGAGAAAGAGAGAGACACTAAATTAATGTTCGAGGGAAAGAGGGAGAGAGGAAGACAGTGAGAGGTTGTTGGAGGGAAAGAGTTTGTAAAGTGATTAGTGAGTGATGATATAGAGCAATAGAGATTGTGTAAGAGAGAAATAAGTTACAATAGAGAAATAAAAAGTGATAAAGCATAACAGAGAAAAGTACAAGAGAGGCAGAGAGGGAGAAAGAGAGAGATAGGCGAAGGAGTCAAAGGGATGGAAGATAAACGAAGTGAGAGCGGAAGAGACAGTGAATGAAGATATGGAGAGTGTGTGAGAGAGAGGGAGAGAGGGAGAGAGGGGTATATAATGAGATTTAGTGGGAGAGAGAGGGGGATGAAGTGAAAGAGATTGAGAAGGGGAGAGAGGGAGGGAGGGAAGGAAGCAAGCAAGTGAGGGTGAGAGGGAGAGAAAGATTGTGAGGAGAGAGTGGAGAGAGATCAGTAGAAGAGAGAGTAAGCGAGAGAGAATGAATATGGAACGATAAAGAGAGAGGGAATGAGGGAGTAAGAGTGAGAGTGAACTGAGGAGAGAGGAAGACAGAGTGAGAAAGAAGTGTGTGAGAGAGAAATAAAGAAAAGAGAGGGTCGGGAAGAGAGAGTGGGAGAGAGGGAAAGAGTGAGTGAGTGAGTGTGGGAGAAAGAGAGCGAGAGACAAAAAGAGCAAGCGAAAGAGAAGGATGAAGGGAGTAAAAACAGGAGGGAGAGTGAGAGAGAGGCAGTGAGGGATAAAGGGAGCATCAAAAGAGAGTGAGAGAAGAGAGTGAGAGAGAGATAAAGAGCGGTGGAATAAAGTGTGAGAGATAGAGAAGAGAGTGAGTGGAAAGAGAGATAGAATGAGGTAGCGAGAGGGTTTAAAGAGAGCAAGAAAGGGAAAGGAAGAGAGTGAATGAGAGAGAGAGTGAGAAGAGAGACCGAAGGATGATCGAGTAAGAGTATATGAGTGAGAGGTTAAAATTGAAGGAAAATGGGAGAATGTTAAGAGAGAGGGAGCATAAGAGTGGGAGACAGAGAGGGATAATGGAAGGGAGTGGGAGGGAGGGAGAGAGAGCATAGAGAATTAGAAAGGAATGGATGGAAGTAAGAGAGAGAATGGGGATAGAGTGAGAGAAAAACAAGAGAAAGAGAGAAGAGATCTACAAAGGAGAGTGTAAAAGCAAGTATACGATAGATAAAGAGAATAGAGAATGAGAAAGAGAGAGAGAGATAAATAATAGAGGACGCGATAGAGACATAAAAGAGAAAAGTAGAGTAAGGGTGGGAGAGGAGAGAGTGAGAGTGAAAGAACTAAATTGTAACAAAGAGTGAGATAGAGAGCGAGAAATTAAGCTAAAGAGGGGGATGGGAGAGAGATTGAGAGAGAAAGGGAGTACATGAGTGTACGAGATGGAGAGAGAAGAGTTAGCTACATAAGAAAGCCCGAGAGAGGGTACGGATGAGGGAGTGAGAATAATAGAGGGAGAGCGTGAGACATAAAGGGAACAATAATGAGAGAGTAAAAGAGATGCAGAGAGAAATAGCAAAAGAGAGTGAGGGAGAGAAGATGAAATAAGAAAGAGAATGAGAGTGAGGAACAAGTGAGAAAAAAAGATATTTGGAGGTTGGGAATAAAGAGAGTGTGTGATTGAGGGAGGGGGAAGGGAAGTAAGAGATAAAGAGTGAGGGAATGAAATAGAGTGTGAGGAAGGGATGAAGAGAGATATATAGATGAGAGGGAGAGAGTGAGGACAAGAGTAAAAGAAAGAGAGTGAGACTTAGGGGAGATAGAGAGGGAAGGAGTGAGAGAGAGAAATAAAGAGAGGGAGATAGAGTGAAATGTCAGAGCATATGATAGACAATGAGAGAGAAGAGAGAGGATTTGAGAGAGATAAAAGTTAGAGTACGATGGAAAGAGAGAATTTGAGGTATAGAGGAAGAGAAATATTGAGTAAAGAGAGACATTGTGTGTGTGAGGAAGAGAGAGTGAGAGAGAAACATAAGAGAAAGTGTTAGAAAAGTGTGAGCAATAAAAAGAGAAATAAAGAGAGAACAATTTGTGAGAAAGTGAGAGGAAGGGAGAGAAAGAGGAAGTGAGAGTGAGAGAGATATAGGGAGAGAAGGAGAATGAGGGAAGATAGAGAAAGAGAGAGTGGTTAATAGAGAGAGGGAGAATAAGAGAATGAAAGAGTGATGGAGAGAGAATAAGAGCCTGGAAGGGAAAGTGAGAGAGAGCACAAGAGAGACAGAGACAGAAGAAGGTAAGTGAGAGAAATAGAGAAAGAGTGGGGTTTGAGGAAGAGAGAGTGAGGAGAGTAAAAGGGAATGGATGATAAAAAAAGAGAGTGGTATGTGAGAGTAAGAGTGATAGAGAAATGAAGGAGAGATAAAGAGCGAGCGAGAATTAGAGAGAGTGTCAGAGATAATAAAGGACGAGTCAAGGAAGAGAGAGAATGAGAGAGGGACAGAGGGAGAGAGTGAGTGAGCGAGACAGGGAGCAAGAGAGAGAGAGAAAGAGATAACGAGAGTGGATAAATAGAAGGATGTAGGGAGTGAAAGAGGCAGGAAGAGTGAAAAAGTGATAGTGTGAGATACAAGGTGTCTAAAGACGAAGCGATAGAAGAGAGTGAGAAAGAGAAAGAGAGATACAAAAAAGTGGAATAGAGAATATGTGTGAGAGAAGGATGGAGTGAGTGAGAATGATAAGGGAGGGAGGGAGTGAGATGGATTAAAGGAGAGTAGTAGAGAGACTGTGATAGAGAGTGAAAAGAAAATAGATAGGGAAGTGAGACTAAAGGAAGATTGAGTAAGAGAGAGTGAGTGAGAGGTAAAGAGATAGCAAGCATAGAAGAATAGCTAGAGAGAGAAAGAGAGAGGGAGACAGAGAGGGAGATGGGGAAAGAGAGGGAAGGTTGGAGAGAAGAAAGAGAGAGATAGTGGGAGGGATTGAAGCAATAGAGAGGGAGAGATAGATTAGGGGATAAAGGGAGAGAAAGTGTGAGATGAAAGAGGGAAGAGAGAGCAACAATGAAGAGAGCAAAAGAGAGCATAAAATAGAAAAGGAAAATAGAGTACAGGAAAGACAGAGTGAGGGAGGGAGATAGAGAAGGGTATAGAGAGAGAAGAGAGAAAGATGCTGTAACGAAGAGCGAGGCTGGAGTGTAAGAGAAAGAGCAAGATGGTAAGAGAGAGAGAGAGATAGAGATCAAGAAATGGGGCTTATGGGGGAGAGACAGAGAGATATTGAGAGATGGAGAGAGTGAGAGAATGTATGAATGTCTGTGAGAGCTCCAGAGAGAGAGTGAGTGAGATGGAGAGAGAAGAGTGAGCTACACAAGGTAGACATAGAGAGGGTAAGAATGAGGGAGTGAGAAATATAGAGCGAGAGTGAGAGTAATAAAGAGAACAAGAGCTGGAGAATGAATGAGACCTATACAGAAAGTGGAAAAGAGATTGAAAGAGAGGAGGATATAAGAGGGTATGAGAGAGAGGGACAAGAGAGAAAAAGAGACGCTAGGAGAGTGGGAAGGGATAGAGTGTGAGGAATGGAGGGAGGGAGATAGAGAGGAAGAGAATGAGAGAGATAGTGCGCGAGAGAGAAAGAGATATGTATAGAGAAGAGGGAGAGATTGAACAAGGGTAAGGAGAAGAGAGTGAGAGATAGGGGATAGAGGGAGGGAAAGAGTTAAAGAGGAAGAACAAAGGGAGAGAGAAATTGAGAGAAAGTAAGAAACAATGAGAGAGAGAAGAGATAGGGATTAAGAGAGACAAAATTTGAAGAGAGAGAGAGAGTGCGTATGAGCACGAAGAACTAAGAAAGAGAGATGATATAGTGACCAAAGAGAGAATAAGAGAGAGGAACAAGGGCAATAAAGAAAGAATAAAGAGTGAGAGAGAGATGGAGCGAGGGAGTGAGAGGTATTTAAGATTTAGGGACTGAGGCAGAGAGAGATAGTAAGATATAAATAGAGAGAAAAGAGTGAAGAAAAATAAAGAAAAGATGAGTGAGAGGGAGAGATGGAAGGAGAGCAACCGAATGAGCGAATGAGAGAGATCGAAAGAAAAGAAAAAAATTGAGAGGGAGAGAGTGAGAAAGAGAGAGACATAGGGCAAGAGTAAGGAAGAGAGTGAGAAAGGGGGGAGATAGAGGGAGAGAAGGAGAGAGATTGAAGAGAGAAAGAGTGGGAGAGGGAGAAAGACTAAGAAAGATCTAAGAGAAAGAGAGATACAAAGCAAGAGAGGAAAATAGTGCAAAATATGATCAGGTTTGAGATAGGGAGGTAGAGTGCAAGAGGAATGAGTGAGAAGGATAGATGGAGAGAGCAGGATGGAGAGGGAGAGTGCTTGAGATAGAGAGAGAGTGGGAGGGAGGTTAGCAGAGGGAGAGAATAAGAGAGAAATGACGAGAGATAGAACGAGAGAAAGGGAGTGAAAGAAATATGGAAAATTGAAAGTGAGAGAAGAGAGAGCAAGAGAGAGAGAATGCGAGAGAGCAATAGAGAAAACGAGAGGTAGCAAGCTGGAGTGAATATGTGAGTGCAAGAGGAGAGAAGGAGGTGTGAGATAGGGTGTGTGGTAAAAAGAGAGGGAAGAAGGATTGATGAGGGAGTGATGGAGAGGAAAGAGAGATGTATGAGAGAAAATAGGAAATAATGAGATGGAGTGGTGGGAAGAGAGCAAGATGTAAGAGCAATTTAGAGAGAGTGTGTGAGGGAGTGAGAGTGAGAGAGAGAGAAAGAAAGAGTGAGTGAAGAGAGAGTAGAGAGGGACATAGAAGAAAAAAGTAGAGAGAGACGGAGGAGACAAAAGAGAACAGGTAAACAATGAAGAGAGATGAAATAGAAAGTAAGAGAGTGAGGTGGAAAGGGAGTAAAGATAGGGATTGAAAAGTGTGTGGGAGCGAGAGAGGGAGAGAAGGAAAGGCAGAAAGAGAGAGAATAGAGACTCGGGGGGATAAAACAAAATATAGTGAGTGAGAGGTGGAGTGAGGATGATATAGAGGGAGATATGGAGAGAGAGAGATGGAGGGCGAGAGGGAGATTGGGAGAGAGACTGAATTAATGAAAGAGGGAGAGAGGGAGGGAGAAGAGAGTGAGAGATGGTTGGAGAGAAAGAGGGAGCAGAGTGATAAGAGAGTGATGAAAAAAGCAATAGAGATTGTGTGTGAGATAAAATGAGAGAGAGCAATAGAGAAAGAAAAAGTGATAAACCATGAATAGAGAAAACAACGAGAGAAGGAGAGAGTGAGAAAGAGAGAGATAGATGGATGGAGTGAGAAGAATGGAATGGAGTTGGAGAGATACAAAGTGCGAGTTGGAGAAAGTGAGACTGAAGGAAGATATAGAGGGAGTGAGAGAAAGAGAGAGGGGGTAGAGAATGAGATTTTGTAGGATAGAGAGGGGAGATGAATTGGAAGAGGAGAGCATGTGTGAGAGAAAAAGAAGAACTAGAGAGCTAGAGAGAGGGCGGGAGGGAAGAAAGCAAGAGATTGTGAGAAAGTGGGAGAGAAAGATTGAGAGGAGAGAGAGCAATATAAGAGAGTGATCATGGAGCAAGAAAGAGAGAGGATATGAAGTCGTAACAGTGAGAGTGAAGCTGAGGAGAGAGGAAGAGTGATGAAGAAAAGGACAGAGTGTGAGAAAGTAATAGAGAGAAGAGAGAGTGAGGGAAGAGAGAGCTGGAGAGAGGGAAAGAGTGAGCGAGTGAGGGAGTGATTAAGAGAGAGGGGGATAAGGAGAGTAGTAGGAAGAGAGGGATAAAGAGTGAAAGAGAGAGGCAAATAATAGTAGCGTCAAAAGATAGAGATTGAAGATAGAGTGAGAGATATAAAAAATGGTTGGAATTGAGAGTGAGAGAGGGGGATAGGCTGAGTGAGAATGAGAGATTGAAAGAGATAGTGAGACATTTTAAAAGCAAACAAAAGAGAAAGGAAGAGAGAGTAAAAGAAAGAGATAGTGAGAAAAGGAACTCAGGGAAGATCGAGTAAGTGCAAGTGACTGTGGGGAGAAAAGTAAGGGAGATAGGAGAATGGTGAGAGAGAGTGGAAGCAAGAGAGAGAAAAAAGAAGGGATAATGGGAGGGAGAGAGGGAGGGAGAAAAGAGAGAATGAGAGTGGTGGGATGGAAGCAAGGGAGAGGAGAGAGAGTGGGGGATATAGTGAGAGAAAAGTAAGAAAAAAGAGAGCAGAGAGCAACAATGGAGAGTGTGAAAGAGGGTATAAGATAGAAAAAGAGAAAAGAGAGTGAGAAAAAGAGAGAGTGAGAGAAAACAATAGAGAAGAGGATAGAGAGAGAAGAGAGAAAAATGGAGCAAGGGAGAAGAGAGAGTGAGAGAGAAAAAACAAAATGGTAATAAAGAGTGAGATAGAGAGCGAGAAATGGGGCTAAAGAGGGCGAGAGGGAGAGAGATTAATAGTGAGTGAGCGCTAGAGCGTGTGTTAGAGTGTCAGATGGATAGAGAAAAGTGAACTACATAAGGGAAACTTAGAGATAGTAGAGAGAAAAATGGAGCAAGGGAGAAGAGAGAGTGAGAGAAAAAACAAAATGGTAATAAAGAGTGAGATAGAGAGCGAGAAATGGAGCTAAAGAAGGTGAGAGGGAGAGAGATTAATAGTGAGTGAGCGCTAGAGAGTGTGTCAGTGTGTGAGATGGAGAGAGAAAAGTGAACTACATAAGGGAAACCTAGAGAGGGCACAAATGAGGGAGTGAGAATGATAGAGGGAGAGAGTGAGAATGATAATGAGAATAGGTGAGAGAGTGAAAGAGATCTAAAGAGAAATATGAAAGGAGTGAGGGAGAGAAAAGTAAATAAGAAAGGAGAGAGAAAAAAAGATATTAGGAGGTTGAGAAGTGAGAGAGAGTGTGAGTGGGAGATGAAGAGAAGAGAGTCAAAGAGAGCGAGATAACGAAAGAGAGATTGATGGATATATAGATAGAGAGGAAGACAGTGAAAACAAAAGAGGATAGAGAGGAGATAGGGAGGTAGATGAAGAGTGAGTGTGAGAGAGTTGAAGATAGAGTGCATAAGAGAGAGGGGGAGTTTAAGTGGGAGGAGGGAGGGAAAGAAGAAAGAGAGGAAGACAGATTGTACGTGGAAGATAGAGAGTATAAAGGAATGGGTGGAGAGAGAGGAGAGAAGAAAATAAGATAAAGGGAGAGAACAAATAATGGGTGAGACAGAGGGAAACTAAGAGATAGTGAAATTAAAGAGAGAGAGATAGGGAGGGAGAGAAGAGTGAGAATTAGAGAGAAATTGAAACAGAAGAGAGAGTAACGAGGGAGAGATATAGATAAAGAGAGATAAGGAGAGCAAGAATAAATAGATAGAGAGTGAGAGATATGAAGATAGAGAGAGGGAAGAGAGAGGAAGGGATAAAGGTAGAAAGAAGTGTGAGAGAAAGTAAGAAATAATGATAGAGAGAAGGAGAAAGAGATAGAGGGAGGGAGGCAGCGAAAAAGGGAGATAAAAATAGAAAAAGAGTTGAGTAATGAGAGAGAGAGAGCGATATAAGAGAGATTAAAAGAGATTGATTGAGCAACAATGCAATAATGAAGGTGGAATAGAGAGTGAGAGCGGGAGACGATGAGACAGAGTGAGTGTGATGGAGATAAGAGAGAGGGGAGAGAGAGATGTGGGGGATAGAGGGATAGAAGTGTGAGAGTACATATACAGAGAGGAAGAGAGAGATAGAGGGAGGGAGAGTAAGAGGGAGCGTGACAAGAAGAGAGAGTGAGAGAAGTATGAGAATAAGAGGTGGAGAATGTGATGGTAGAGGTAGAGGAAGAGAACATGAGAGAAAAAGAGAGGAGTGACAGAGGTAGAGGGAGAGGACAGAAAGGGAGCAAAGGAGGAAGTGAGTGGAGAGAAGGAGATGAGGAAAGATACAGAAATGGAGAGTGAGCGAGAGAGATAGAGGGAAGAGAATAAGAGAATGAGAGAGAGAATGAAAGAGAGTCAGAAGGGAAAGTGGGAGGGAGAGTGATGAAGGAAGGAAGTGAGAGAAATAGAGAAAGAGAGTGGCTGAATTGAGCAAGAGAATAAGTGAGAAGAGTAAGAGAGAAGTTGACAGAGAATAATGACAACGATTGAAAATACAAGAGAGGATAGAGAGTGTGAAAGAGATAAATTGAGGTAGTAGGAGTGAGTGAAACTAAAGTGAAATAGTGGGTGAAGAGATAGTAAGAGAAATAAAACAAGAAAAAAATGATAGATTGACTAAGTGAGAAAGAGTTAGGGAGGGACAGTGAGAGAGGAAAAAGGAGAGAGAAAGGAAGAAGTGCAATAGAGAAAGGGAGAGAGAACCGAGTGAGGGAGTAATAGTGGGAGAAAATTTAAGGAGAGCGAGGGAGCGAGGATGGGAGAGATTATCAGAGCGAGAGAAATAGAGAAAAAAGGGAGAGTGAGGAAATTGTGGGAGAGAGAGAGGGAGCTATCGAGAGAAAAGAGAGTGAAATAAGTAGCGAGGGAGGGAAAGAGGGAGGGAAGGAGAGAAAGTAATATACAATGACAGAGAAGAAGAGGGAGAGAGAGAGAAGAGAGAGAATGAGAAGAAGGGAAAGAGAGTTAGATTGATGGATATAGGATGTTAAAGAACGAGTAAAGAGAGAGAAAAGGGAGCAAGAGAGAGCGACAGGGAGAAACATAAGAGAAAGTGAGAGACATAGAGTTAAAGGGATAGAGTGAAAAATTGAGAGATAGAGGGAAAGAGTAAGGAAGAGAGTGACAAAGGGGGAGGGATGGAGAGAGACTAAAGAGGGATAGGGAGTAAGAAAGGAAGAGAGAGCAAGAAAGACTTAAGAGAGGGAGATAGGAAGCGAGAGAGAAAAGAGCGCAAACGATTGTGAGCATAACTGAGATAGAGAAGGAGAGTAAGAGAATGAGAGAGAAAGAGTGAAAAAGAGACGGTGATGGAGAGGGAAGTGGAAGAGAGGGAGAGAGATTGAGATAGAAAGAGAGGGAGGGAGAGTAGCGGAGGAGAGAGTTAGATAAAAAGAATGGAGAGAGCAAGATAAAGGGAGAGGTAGAGTGGGAGAGAAATAGAGAAACGTGATTGTGAGAGAAGAGAGAGTAAGAGAGAGGGAATGAGAGAGAGAAATTGAGAAAATGAGTGGGAGGGTAAGGGAATGAAGGAGTGAGTGCAAGTGGAGATAGAAAGAGGCGTGAGATATACAGAGGAACACAAGATGAAAGTAGGTATTGAAATAGGGATAGAATGTTGAGGAAATAGAGATGTTCGAGAGAAAGTAAGAAATAATGAGATGAACATGAGGGGAGAAAGCAAGATGTGAGAACAATTGAGAGAGTGTGTGTGAGGGACGGAGAGTGATAGAGAATGAGAGATAGATGGAGAGAAAGAGTGAGGAAAGAGAAAGAAGAGAGTTATTAATTTCTCTTATTCCTCCCTCCCTCTCTCCTTATTTTTCTCTCTTCTTCTCTCTAGCTCCCTCTCTTTTGCCCTCTCTTTCATCACTCTCTATTCCTGCTCTATTTCTTTCTACTCTGTCAATCTCTCCACTTTTTGCTCCCTCACTCTATTTAATTTCACTCTCACTCTTACTCCCTTACTCACTTCTTTCCCTCTTTCTCTCTTGCACTCCCTTTCTTTCTCTCTTCCTCTCTCTCACTCTCCCTCCCTAACTCTCTTTCTTTCTTCATCTATCATTCTCTCTCTATTTCTATCTTACCCTCTCTTTCTTCTGCTCACTCTTCAATCCTTCTCTTACTCCCTCTCAAGATCTCACCCTCTCTATTTCATCTCTCTTTGTTGTTTAATTTCTCTCTTTTGCCCTTTCTTTTATCTCCCTCTCTTCTCTCTCTTTACTGACTCTTTCTATCCCTCTATATTCCTCTCTCTCCTTCTCTCCTTCTCAGGTATTCTCTTACTCTCCCTCTATCTCAATCCCAACATATTTCACTCCCTTCTTCTCTCCTTCTCAGGTATGTCTCCTCTATCTCTCACTCTCTTTTCCTTACTCTTGTTCTCACTCTCTCCCTCACTATCAATATACCACTCCTAATCCCTCCCTAACTCTCATTTCATTCTCTTGCTCATTATCTCATTTCTCTTCCTCCCTGCCTCGCTCACACTCTCTCTCACTTCTCTAGGACTCCCTTGTGTAGCTCACTCATCAACATTTATCTCCCTCACACTCTCCCTCGAGCTCACACACACACTCATAAACTCACTCCCACACTCTCTCAATCTCTCTCCCTCTCACCCACTTAAGCTCCACACTCCTTCCCTCACCCTCTAGCCTCTCTCCCCCTAGCTTTCATACAATCTCTCTCTCTTGCTCTCCAGCATTTATCTCCATCATTTTTTCTCACATTCTCTCACACTTCTCTCTCTATTTCTCTCTCCCTCTCTCCCTCCCTCTCTCAGTCTGCTCTATCTCTCACTTCCTTTTCCATACTCATTTTCTCACTCTCTCCCTGTCTATCTATATATATCTCTAGATACTTCCCTCTTTCTTTCTATCTCTCTAGCTCATACTTCTCTAACTCTTTCTCTTATGTTTTTTCCTCACTCCCTCTTCCACACACACACACATAATGTCTCTCTTTGCTCAATCTTTCTCTCCCCTATCGCCCACACACACCCTCTGTCTTCTTCTCCAACTTTTATCTCTTTCAATCCCTCTCTCTTATCAATCATTGTTTCTCTCCTTCTCTCACACTTCTCTCTCTCAATTCTCTCTCCCTCTCTTCCTCACTCTCTTTACCTTACTCTTGTTCTCACTCTCTTTTCTTTACTCTTGTTCTCACTCTTCCCTTTCCAGAGGCCTTCTCACATTCCTAATATCTTTTTTCTCTTGTCCATTTCTCTTTCCCTTTCTTATATCCTCTTCTCTCTGTCACTCTCCTTTCCTTTTTCTCTCTAGATCTATTTCACTCTCTAGCTATTCTACTCTTTATAGCTATCACTCTCTCCCTATATCATTCTCACTCCCTTATTTGTGCCATCTCTAGGTTCCATTTTTCCCTCCTTGTCTCCCTCTCTGTCTCCCTCTCTCACCATTCTCCTGTTCTTCCCCTTTCTTTACCCTTCACTAACATACTGTTACTTGATCTTCCCACAACCTCTCTTCTCACTCCCTCTACCATTCATTCTATCTCACTTTCACTTTCCTACTCTCATATTTTCTTTCACTCCCTCTCACATTCTCTCTTTTCTCTTAACATCTCTTCTCTCTCCCTTTTCTCTCCTTCTTTCTCAATCTAATTTCACTCTCACTTTTGCTGCTCTCTTCCTCACCCTCTTTTCTCTGTTTGTCATTCTCTTGGTCTCTCTCCCCCTCACTTAACCTGTCTATCTTCAACTCCCTCTTCTATCACTCACTTCTTTCCCAATTACTCTCTCACTCATTCTTTTGCTCCCCCCTCTCCCTAAACTTAGCCCACTCCCTTCGTCTCTCTTTCTCACTCTTAGTTATCTCCCTCTCCCTTACTCTCTAAAATGTTGCTGCCTATTTTCTCACTATTCTCTCCCTCCCTCTCTCCTCTCTCACATTATTTGTTATCCATTATTTTGCTCACCATCTCGCTCTCATTCTCACACTCTCTCTTACATTTTTGCTCCCTCTCTCTTCAATCTTTCTCATGACCTCCCTCTATCTCTCTATTTATTTCTTTTTCTCGATTCAATATCTCTTTTTTGATCTTTTGCTCTCTCTTATGTTGCCCTTTATTCTCTCTCTTTCTCTCACTCTATATCACACTCTCTCTTGCTCTCCCTCTCTCCCTTCTTCTCACTCTTTATATCCCACTCTCACCTCTCTCTCTCCGTCTTTCTCTCTGCCTCTTCTCTCTAATTATTTATCACCTTCTCTCACACATCTCTACCTCTCTCCCCTTCCTCTTTCACTCTCTCCCTCCCTCTCTCCTTCTCTATCCATATATCTCACTCCTTTACTTACTCTTCTTTTCACACTCTCCCATTTTCTTTATATATGTTTCTCTCACTCCGTCACTCACTCTCTTTCTCATTGTTATCTTCCCCCTCGCTCCCTCCATATCTCCTCCTATATCTCCCTCTGTCTGCCTCTCGCTCACTATCTTTTGCTCAATCTTCCTTGAGTCTCTCGTCTCTATTTATTACTGTTGTACCCTCTCCCTCTCCCCCACCGCACACTTCAATCCCTGTCTTCACCCTATCTCTTGCTCTTTCTCTCTCTCTCTCTTTCATTTATCTTTCTTATTTATTTTCTCTCTTTTATCCCCTCTATGTTTCTGTCTTGCTCTTTCTTCTATCCCCCCTCTTCTCTCTCTTCACTCACTTATTCTCTCCCTCTATCTAAAGGCAAGGGAGAGTGATAGAGAGTGAGAGAGTTAGATAGGGAACTAAGAGATTGAGAGAGAGAGAGGGTGGAATAGTGGAGAGAATGGGTGAAAAAATGGATAGATAGAGAGGGATATAAAGAATGTGCTTGAAAGGGAGTACGTGACATAAGGGAGACCTAAAGAGAGAAACTAAGAGGGAGTGAGCAAGACAGACTGAAAAAAGAGAAATAAAGAGAGATAGAGAAAGATTGGGAGGGTGACCTTGATCGAAACGGAGTGTTTGAGAGAAGAGGACATAAGAGAAGGAAGGAAAAATGGGGAAGAGATAGAAAGAGAGAGATTAGAAGGAATGGATTTGAGTGAGAGCGTGAGAAATAAAAAAGAGGGTTGAGTGACAAATAGAGTGAATGATGGAGAGAAAGAGAGAGAGGAGTGGGAGATAGAGAGAAATAGTCGTAGAAGAAAAAGGAATAAAATATATAGTAAGTGAGATGGATGCTAAAGAAGAGAATGAGTGAGAGAGAGGGGGAACAGAGGTATGTCATGATGGAGAGAGGGAGAGTGAGAGAGGGAAGAGAGAAAGAGAAAGTGCATGTGCGTATGAGAGAGAGTGAAGAGAGTGTGAGAAATACTGAAAGGGGTTGATAGAGCCGGGAAGGGAGAGGGAGTTAAAGTGTGGGATAATAGAGAGAAAGAGTAAGAGAAGGGAGAATAGAGTAACATAAGCGAGTAAGAAAGAGACAAAGAGAGAGAATAGAGAGTGAGAAAGGGAGAGGGAAGGAGTAGATTGAGATTGAAATTGAATAACGAGAGAGACGGACCAATTAATAGAGATAAAACAGAGAGAAAAGAGAGAGTAAGGAAAGAAAGAGTAAGAGAGAGGGGGGAGAGAGAATGAGAGAGTGCGAGAGAGAATAAGAGAGAAAGGTAGACCGCAGTGAAAGAGGAGCGGGGAGAGGTGGTGTTAGAAAATGATAGTAGTTAAGGGTTAAATTGAGAGAGAGTGAGAGAATTAATAGTTAAATTGGTAAATAGAGAGAGATAGAGATATAACATGAGATAGAGAGGGAGAGAGATAAGATGGTCAGAAAGAAACGGAAAGTGAGGCAAAAGAGAGCAAGAGAGATTGATAGAGAGAGCTAAAAAAGTGATTTAGATAGAGGAAGTTTGAGAATGTATGTGTTTGAGAGAAATGGAGAAAGGGGAGGGAGGAAGAGTGATAGTGAAATTGAAGAGAGAGACAGAGATAGGGAAAACGGGAGAGATAAAATGAGATATGGTGAGAGTAAATCATGAGGAAGGAGAGAGAGAGAGAGGGATAATGTAAGAGTGAGAAAGGAAGAAAAGGAAAGGGAGAGAGAGTGTGTGAGAGAGAAATTGAGTGAAAAAAGAGTGAGAGAGGAAATAGAGAGCAAGAGAGAGTGAGAGAGAGTGAGATGATAGAGAGAGACAGAGTGTGTTAGAGAGATGGACAAGAGAGCAAGGGATGGAAGGAGGGAGGAAGTGAAATAAAGAGAAAGAGAGGCAGGGAGGATGGGAGAGAAATGTAGGATAAAGCGAGAAACAATGAGAATGAGATGAAAGTGAGAGATTGAGGAAGAGATGAAAGGGATCAAAGAGAGAGAGGAAGTGAGAGAGAAGTGACGGATAAAGAGCAAGAGAGTGAGCACGGGAGTGAGAGAAAGATATATAAAGAAAGTGGGAGATTGTGAAAAGAATAGTAAGGTAAAAAGAGTGAGATATATGAAGAGAGAATGAGAGAGGGAGGGCGAGAGCAAAAGAGGGAGGGGGAGAGTGAAAGAGATTTGTGTGTGAAGGTTCGAAATAATGAAAGAGAGAAGAGGCAGAGAGAAAGAGAGAGAGGGTTGAGAGTAGGATTGAAAGAGAGAGTAGGGAGAGAGGGAGAGCGAGAGAGAGTGAGAGATAGAGTGAGAGAAGGTTAAGAAAAGGAGAGAGTAAGAAAAAGAGAGATAGAGGGCAATGGTAAGGGAGAGAGTGACTATAAAGCTTGAGATGGCTGACTTAAACCACAACTGACCAATGACTAGATAGTATTGTCATTTGAGAAGGCTCAGTTATTTCATGTCTAAGTTATCTGGTTGCTTTCATACAAAGAACTAACTAGAAATTCAAATAAGGTTCTCTTCAAGTGAAGCACCCATAATTTAGTCAGGTGGCTATAAAGCCGGAGGTGTCCTGAGTTATACCGCAATTGATCAACAACTAGATAGTATGGTCAATTGAGAAGGCTGGATCTTCTCGTGTGATCTGATTCATCTATGAAGCTATTTTACGTGCTTAAATTTATTCACACAAGCATGAGGAAAAGCTGATATTTGTCTGACCATATTCAAAATGGCAGGATAATTGTAGCCTCTACTTGACCGTATTCACAAAAGTAGAGATTGAGAATGCTAGACTATCTCATGTAGTCTGAGGTATATATTATGTTCTCTCATAAAGAATTGACTACAACATGTTTTCCATCAAAGAAGAACTGAAAGTTTAATTAAGTGGCTATAAATTCCAAGATATCTTGATTAAGAGGGCTACTGTTAGCCAATTGCGATGCTCTAATAAAAAACTGATAAGAAAGTCATATGGCTCGAGAGACAATGAGTTCAAGCGGCTTAAATCAAGAGATGTCATAAGATGATATGCACTCATGAATGAACCAATAAGAAACTCATATAGTTTGAGAGACATCAAAACTAAGCAAATAGGGTATGACAAAAATCAAGAGAGAAGAATGACTCGGGGAAGATAGAGCAAATGATAGTGAGTGAGAGGTAGATAGAGGGAGATATTGAGGGAAATATGGAGAGAGAGGGATGGAGAAAAGACCTAGCGAGAGATTGAATTAATAAAAGAGGGAAAAAGGGAGGGAGGAAGAGAGTGAGAGATTGTTGGAGAGAAAGAGTGAGTAAAGTGATAAGAGAGTGATAAAAGAGAACAAGAGAGAGTGTGTCAAAGAGAGGAAAAAGAGAGAAATAAGGAAAGAAAAAGTGATAAAGCATAAATAAATATAAGAGCGAGAGAGGAAGAGAGTGACGAAGATAGAGATGGATGGAGGGACTGAGAGGGATGGAAGAGAGTGGGAGTGAGAGAGGAAGAGAGAGTGAAGGAAGATATCGAGAGTGAGTGAGAGAGATTGAGAGAGGGGGTACAAAATGAGGTTTAGTGGGATAGTGAGGCATGATGAATTGGATGAAAGTGAGAGGACGAGAGGGGGAGAGTGAGAGGGGGAGAGTGAGAGAGAGAGAGAGGGAGGGAGAGAGGGGGCAAAGGAATCAAGGGATTGGGGAAGAGTGAGAGAGAAAGACTGAGAGTAGAGAGAGGAGCGAGCACAATAGAAGAGGGAGTAAGTGACATAGAGTGAACATGGTGTGAGAAAGAGAGAGGGAATGAGGGAGTATGTGTAAGAGCGGAACTGAAGAGATAGGAAGAGGGAACGAGAAAGGGAGAGTGTGAGAGAGAAATGGAGAGAAGAGAGAGTGATGAAAGATAGAGCATGAGAAGGGGAGAGGGTGAGCGAGAGAGAGAGCGACCAAGAGTTAAGAAGATAAGGAGAGTAGGAAAAAGAGAGGGACGAAGGGAGTGAAAGAGGGAGGGAGAGCAAGAGAGTGGCAGTGAGGGTTAAAGTGAGTGTGAAAAAAGACAGAAGAGAGGGAAAAAGAGAGATGAAAAGGGTTGGAATAGATAGTGAGAGAGAGAAGAGAGTGGGAAAGAAAACAAGATAGAAGAAGGTATTGAGAGGGTTTAAAGTGAGCATGAAAGAGAAAGGAAGATAGAGTGGAAGGGATAGTGAGTGAGAAGAGAGATTGAGGGAAGATCAAGCATGGGTAAGTGAGTGAGGGGTAAAGGGTGCGGGAGAATAAAAGATTGTTGAGAGAGAGAGAGGGAGATAGAGAGGGATACTGGGAGGGAGAAGGAGGGATGAAGAGAAGACATGAAATGAGAGAGGGAGGGATAGAAACAAGTGAGAGAGGAGAGAGGAAGTGGGGGATGGAGTGACCGAATGTGAGAGAAAAGAAAGAAGAGAGAGCAACAAAGGAGTGTGTAAAAGTGAGTATAAGATATAAAAAAAAATATAGTGTGAGAAAGAGAGAGATTGAGAGAATATAATAGAAAAAGGGATAAAAAAGTGAGGGAGAAAAAGGTAAATGTTAACAATGAGTGAGATAAAGAGTGAGAAATGGAGCTAACGAGGGCGAGAAGGAGAGAGATTGAGAGAGAGTGAGTTTGTGTAAGATTGTGTGAGTTGGAGATAGAAGTGTGAACTGCATGAGGGAGACCTAGAAAGTAAGAGTGAAAGTGAAGCTAAAGACAGAAAGTGGGGGAATAGAGAGTATGAGAAAGGGAGCAAGAGATAATGATAGATGGAGCAAGAAAGAGAGGGTTTGGGAGGGAGGGAGTGAGACAGAATGGGAGAGAGAGGGAAAGAGAGAAAAAAATAGAGATGAGAGTGAGGGAGTAAGAATGAGTGTGAAATTGAAGAGAGTGAGGAAGCCAAGAAGGGAGAGAGAGATAAAAAGGGAGAAATAGAGAAAGAATAGAGTGCGAGTTAAGCGAATGAACAGAGAGCGAAATTAGGAGAGGATTGGAAGTAAATAATAATAAGAGAGAAGAGGGCGTGAAAAATAGAAAAAATAGAAAATGAGGGAAGGTAGAGAGATAGGGTGATGGATATAAGGAGATAATGAGTAAGTAAAGAGAGAAGAAATCAAGAGAGAGCAAGTAAGCGAGAGAGAGAATCAAAAGTGGAAAGTGAGAGACATAGTGAGAAATGGAGAGAGCGAGAAAGAGAGATAGAAGGCAAGAGTAAATGGAGAAAAATCTCTCTTTTCTTCTTGATCCCTCCCTTTCTCACTACCTCCTTCCCTCTCTTTCTTCCTCTCTCCCTATCTAACTTCTCTCTCTCTCCCCTTGCACTCAGTCATTCACTCCCCCTCCCTTCCTCATATTTTCACTATCGCTCTCTCTCTCATTCCATTTCTGTCCTACCCTCTCTCCTCTCCCTCCCGCTCACTCTTCAATCTTTATGTTCACTCCCTCTCGTGCTCTCTCTCTCACTCTCTCTTTCAACTCTCTTTATTGTTTTCTTGCTCTGTTTTGTCCCCATCTATCTCTCTCGTTTGATCTTATTCTATCACTCTCTCTTCTCTCTCCTTACTCACTCCCTCTATCTCTCTCACTCTCTCTCACTCTCCCTCCCTCACACACTCTCTTACTTACTCTCACATCTTGCTCTCTCCCCTTTTCTTCATCTCGTTATTCCTTATTTTCTCTCATAGATCACTATACCCTCCTCCATCCCTCACCCTTTCATTCCCCACTTTCCTCTCTTTCTCGTATTCCACCCTCTCTCTTCCTCTCAATCTCCATAGCTACCTTTCTCAGTCTTTCTTACAACCTCTCTTACTTTCTTGATATTTCTCTTTCTCCTATATCTCTCTTGCACCAACTCTCTCTCTTCTCTCTCTTTACTCATAATTTCTTTACCTCTGTATCTCACTCTCCCCCTCACACTCTCTCTCAATTGCTCTCACATCTTGCTCTCTCCCCTCATATCCATCTCATTATTTCTTATTTTCTCTCATACATCTCTTATTCCTCCTCTATCCATCCCTCTTCCACTCCCTCATTCCCTCTTTTTTCCTACTCTCGCTATTTAAATCCTCTCTCTATCTTTTCATGCATTAACTCATCACTCCCTCTCCCTCCCTCTCATTTTCTACATCACTCTCTCATTCTCCTTCTCTCGCTCTCACTTCTCTTTCTCTCACTTTTCCCTATTTCTCTCTCTTCTTCTCCCTTTCTCACTCTCTCATTCTTTCTCTCTTATTTTCTCCATTCACTACCCTCCCTCTCACTCCCTCCTAGTTGCTCCCTCTCTCCTTCTCCATCTCCCTCTCTTCTTTCTCCTTCTCACTCGTTCTCTTACTCTCCCTCCCTATCTGAATCTTGCTCACAATTTTTTGTGCTCCTTTCCTCTCTCACTTCCTATCTCTCTCCCTTAAACCTTTCTTGCTCTCTCTCCCTTAAATCTTTCTTGCTCTCTCACCCTCTATCACACCTTCCCTCTATTCAATCTCTCTCCTTGACTCCCTCTATCTCCCCTTCCTCACTCTCTCCCTTACTCATGCCATCTATTACTCTCTTTCTCACTCTATTAGTTTCTTACTCTGTCTCACAGTTTCTATTATGTTTCTCTCTCTTGCATTCTTTTGCTCTCTTTTCTCATCTTCACTTATCTGTTTATATCCATTCCTCTCATTCTCTCTCCCTTCCTTTCATTCTCTCCCTTCTCTCTCTCACCCCCTCTTCTTTGTCATTATTTATTACTTTCTCTCATTCTCTCCCTCTTTTGCCCCCTCCCTCCTTATTTTGCTCTCTTTTTCTCTCTAACTCCTCTCTTTCCCTCTCTTTCCTATCTCTCTTCATTAACTCTTTATTCACTCTTTCATCTATGTTTATCACTCTAACTCTCTCTCCCTTCCTCTCATTATCTCTCTCTTCTCCATCTTGCGCCCCCTCTTCTCTTTCTTTGTTTATTACTTTCTCCCATTTTTTCTCTCTTTCCCTCTCTTTCTTAAGTCTCCATTCTTTATCTCTTTCCTTGTCCATTCCTCTCTCCTTCACTCTCTTTAATTTGTCTCTCACACTTACTCCCTCACTCGTCTTCTCTCTCTTTCTCTCCTGTACTCTCTCTCCCTTTCTCTCTCCTTTTCCCTCTCTCACTTTGCCTCTCTAACTATCTCTCTCTTGCTCCTTAGCTCCTACTCTCTCTTCACCCACTCTCTCTCTTCAACTTCACTCTCACTCCTACTCCCTTTCTTTTTCTCTTTTACACTCTCTATCCTCTCTTCCACTTTCTATCGCTATCTCACTCGCACTCTTTATTCACTGTCAACTTCTCTCTTACTCTTCTCATCTTCTCTTCCTTTATACCCCTACTCTTTTTCTCTATTTCTCTCACTTCCCTCCTACGTCGCTCTCTCTAACACTCTTTTCCACTTCCTCTTTCTAGCTATCTCTTTTTCTCCATCACCCTCTCATTCTCTCTCTAATTCTCTTATTCTCCCTCATTCTGTCTTGCTCACTCGCTCTTTGACTATCTTGACTCATTCTCCTTCTCTCCTTCTATCTCTCTAACTGTCAACTCGCACCATTCCTCTCCTCTCACTCTCTATTCCACCTTCATTATTGCATTATTGCTTAGTCAATCTGTATTAATCTATCTACTATTGCTTTATTTTATCTCTCATTACTCAACTCTTTTTGCTCCTTTTATCTCCCTTTCTTTCTCCCTCCCATCCTCCCTCTCCCCCACTCTATTTCATTCCTTCTCTCTTCTCACGATTTGCTCCTCATCTCTCTCATTATTCCTTACTTTCTCTCACAATTCTCTCTACCTCTCTCCTTCCTCTCTCTTCCCTCTCTCGATCTTCATATCTCTCACTCTATATCTATTTCACTTTCTTCTGCCATTTTCTTGCTCTGTCTTGCTCCATATCTCTTGCTCTACCTTCCTTCACTCTCTCGTATATCTCCATATCTCTCTCATTCTCTTTCTAATCTCCCTCCCTCTCTCTTTACATTCACTCACCTTGAGTCTCCCACATTACTTTTACCCACTATGCTCTCTTCCATTATCCCCCATTGCTACTTTTAAGCTCTTCCTCCCACTTTCAATCCTTTCATCCCTCTCTTTCTCCTACTCTTTTTATCTCCCTCTCACTTGCTCTTTCTCTTGCTCGCTCACTCTTTCCCTCTCTCCAACTCTCTATTCCCTCACTCTCTCTTCTCTCTATTTCTCTCACACTCTCTCTTTCTTAATCCCTTTTCCTATCTCTTCAGTTTCATTCTCACTCTTGCTCCCTTTCCACTGTCTTCTCTTAATCTTTCTCTCCATCTCTCCCTGCTCTTGCTTCCTTCACTCCCACCCTCTCTCTTCCTCTCTCGCTCTTTATCTCTCTCTCATACGCTCTCCCCCTCTTTCCTTCTCACTCTCTTTCATTTTATCCCCCTCTTTCTCCCACTAAATCTCATTTTATACCCCCTCCCTCCGTCTATCTCTCTCTTCTCACTCTCTCGCTCTCTTGCACTTTTCACTGTTATGCCATATCATTATTTCTTTCTCTATTGCTCTTTATTTCTTTCTCACACACTCTTTATTGATCTCTATCATCACTCACTTATCACTTTACATGGTCTTTCCCTTCAACCATCTCTTACCCTCTTCCTCTCTCCCAATCTCACTCTTTCATTAATTCAGTCTCTCTCTCTCTCTCTCTCTTTCTTGCTCTTGTCCTCCCTCTCTCTTCATATATCTCCATATCTGCCTTACCCTCTCTTACTCTCTCTCCCTCGTTCTTTCTTCTGTCCCTATCTTCACTCCCTTTCTTGCTTTTTCGCTCTCTTTTTCATCTCGCTTTGTTCTTTGTAAGTTTTCCACCCTTCTGTTTTTCTCTATTGCCCTTTCTTCTATCTCCCTCTCTTCTTTTTCTTTACTCACTCTTTCTCTCCCTCTATCTCTCAGTCTCTCTCACTCTCCCTCCCTCCCACTTTCTATCAATTGCTCTCACATCTTGCTCTCTCCACTCATATCCATCTCATTATTTCTTATTCTCTCTTATATATCTCTTTCTGCCTCGATCCCTCCCTATTTCAATTCCTTCTTCCCTCTCTTTCTCCCTCTCTCCCTATCTCACACCTTTCTTTACCTCCCCTTGCACTCACTCCTTCACTCCCTCTCCCTCCCTCTCATTTTCTTTATCGCTCTCTCTCATTCCCAATCTCCTACTCTCTCTTATCTCACTTTCACTTTTCTCTATTTCATTCTCACTTCCCCTCTCTCATCTCGCACTCTCTCTCATCCTTTCTCTCTCATTCTTTTTCTCTCATTCTCACCCTCTACTAGCCTCCCTCCCACTCTTTCCATTTCAATCTCTCTCCCTCATACCCTCTCCATCTCCCTCTCTTCCTCTCTCCATCTCACTCATTCTCTTATTCTCCCTCCCTATCTCCACATTGCTTACTATATTTTCATCCCTCTGTTCCTCTCTGCTTTATCTCTCTTTCTCTTAAATCTTTCTTGCTCTTTCTACCTCTCTCACACCCTCTCTCTTCAATCTCTCTCCTTCTCTACCTTTCTCTCCCCCTTCCTCACTCTCTCCCTTACTCTTGTCGTCTATCTGTCTCTTTCTCACACTTTTCATTTCTCACTATGTCTCTCACTTTCTCTTATTTTTCTCTCTCTTGTTCTCTCGTTCATTGTTGCTATCTTTTCTCTCTCTTTACTCGGTCTCTCTTTCTATATCCATCACTCTAACTCTCTCTCCCTTCATTTAATTCACTCTCTCACCCCTCTTCTCGGTCAATGTTTATTAATTTCTCTCTTTTTCTCTCTCCCTCTCTTTACTCACTCTCCATTCTTTCTCTATTTCTCTCTCGTTTGTCTCCCTTACTCTCTTCAAATTCTTCCAGTATTACTCCCTCACTCACCTTCTCTCTCTTTCTCCCTCCCTTTCTCTCTCCCTTTCTCTCTCCTTTCCTCTCTCTCACTTTCCCTTCCTATCTCTCTCTCTTAATCCACTCTCTGTCTCTCTTTAGCTTCACTCCGACTCTGACTCCCTCTCTTCAGCCCTTCACACTCTCTATTTTCTCTTCTACTTTCTATCACTATCTCACTCGTATTCCTTATTCTCTGTCAACTTCTCTCTTACTCTTCTCACTCTTCTTCTATCTCCCCACTCTTTCTCTCCAACTTCAATCTCATACTTTTTCTCACTCTCTCCTCTTATCATGCTCTCTCTTTCAATCCCTCCCTTACCTTTCTCTTCATATCTATATATCCTCTCGTACTTTCTTTCCCTCAAACACCAAACATCTCTCTCTCTTATCTCTCTTCTCTATCACACACACTCACCCCTCCCTTGCTCTCTGTCTCTCTCTCACTCTATTCCACCTTCATTATTGCATTCTTTCTCAATCAATCTATCTTAATCTCTCTTTTATCGCTCTATATCTCCCTCTTTTCTTCCATCTTCCGTAGCTCACATTCTCTCTCCTTTTCCACCCTCCTAATATAATTTTTCTCTCTTGTCCCGCTCACTCTCTTTCCTTGTTTCTCTTTAGATCTCTTTTATTCTCTCAGTATTGTTCTCTTTATCGCTCTCATTCTCTCCCTCTATCAATCTCACTCTCTCATTCATGTACCCTCTAGGTCTCCCCTATGTAGCTCACTCTTCTCTCTCTATTGGACACACTCATAGATTCTCACTCTCTCTCCCTCTTGCTCTCATTAACTCCATTTATCGCTCTATCTCACTCTCTGTTACCAATTTTCTCTTTATCATTCACTCTCTCTCAATCTCTCTCCCTCTTGCTCTCATTAACTCCATTTATCGCTCTATCAAACTCTTTGTTACCAATTTTCTCTTTACCATTCACTCTCTCCTCTCCCTCCCTTGCTCCATTTTTTTCTCCTCTCTCTAACCCCTTCTCTATTATATTCTCTCAATCTCTCTCTCGCTTTCAATTCTCTTTTACTATCTTATACTCTCTTTTACATTCTACATTTGTTTCTCTTTCTTCTCTCATTTCTTTTCCTTTTCTCCTACTTTATCCCACTCTCTCTCTTGCTTCCATCCCTCCCTCTCCCATTCTCTGTCTTCTCTCCCTCCTTTTATCCCTCTCCATCTCCCACTTTCTCTTGTACACTCTCTCTCAAACTTCTCCAATTTTCCCTCACTTTTTACCTCTCACTCACTTCCTCTTATGAGATCTTCCCTCAGTCTCTCTTCTCACTCTCTCTTCCTTTCCCTTTCCTGTTCTCTCTTTGAACCCTCTCACTGACTCCTTCTATCTCTCTTTCACACTCACTCTCTCCTCTCTCTCTTACACTTTATTCAACCTCTTTTTATCTCTCTCATTCTCTCATTTGTCTTTCTCTTTTGTTGCTCCCTTTATCCCTCACCGACTCTCTCTCGCTCTCCCTCCCATTTTCACTCTCTTCGTTCCTCTCTTTCTCCTGCTCTTTTTATCTCCCTCTCTCTTGCTCCCTCACTTGCTCGCTCACTCATTGCCTCTCTTCCGCTCTCTTTTTCCTCGCTCTCACTTCTCTCTATTTCTCTCTTGGACTCTCCTTTCTCCCTCCTTTCTCTCTCTTCAGTTTCACTCTCACTCTTACTCACTCAGTCTCTCTCTCTCTCTCTCTCTCTCTCTCTCTCTCTTTCTTATTATATATTCATCCTCTCGCACTTACTCTCTCTTCTAGTAATCTCTCTCCATTCTCTCCTCTCAATCTCTTACACTTGTGCAATATCTCCCCCTCATTATTTCTCCCTCCCAAACCCTCTCCCTCCCACTCTATCCCCAACCGTTTCTCTGAGACCATCCTTATTTTCACCTATCTCTCTCTATCCCTCTTGCACTCCATCATTTTCTACATCCCTTTTCTCAACCATATATCTTTCCTTACATTCTCTCTCTCAATCTCTTTAGCTCCCTTTCTTGCTCTTTCCCACTCTCTCTTTCCTCCTTTTCTTATTACAATTTTTCTCATTCTCGTCTTTTTCTTTCTCTTATCTCTCTATCTTGCACTTTTTTCTCTACCTCAAACTCATCTCTGTCTCACTATTTCTCACACTCTCTCACATTCTCCCTCTCTTATTTCTCTATCTTGCACTTTTTTCTCTACGTCTACCTCATCTTTGTCTCACTATTTCTCACACTCTTTCACACCTTCCCTCCCTCTCTCCCATTTTCTTTCACACAAGCTTTATCTATTCCTCTCTCTTGTTCACTCCCTCACACACTCTCTCGCTCTCCCTCCCCTTATCATTCCCTCACTCTCTCTGGAATTTCACTCCCACTCTTTCTTTCTCACACCCTCTCTCTCTAATCTCTTTTTCTCTCAATTTCTCTCTCCTCTTGCCCTCTCTCTTCCCTCCATCTCTTCTCTCTCTTTACTCACTCTTTATCTCTCTCTCTCACTCTCTCTCTATCACATACACTCTCTCAATTTCTTTCACATCTTGCTCTCTCCCATCAAATCCATCCCATTATTTCTTATTTTATCTCATATATATTTCTCTCCTCTCAATCCCTCCCTCTCTCAAGTCGAAAGAGAGAGTTGTGTGATACGAAGTGAGGTAGAAAGAGAGGGAAGAAGGATTGAAAGAGGGATGGATTCAGAGGAAAGAGAGATGTATGAGAGAAAATAAGAAATAATGTAATGAATTTGAGGCAAGAGAGCAAGATATGAATGCAATTCAGAGTGTGTGTCTGAGGGAGAGAGAGAGAAAGAGTGAGTAAAGAGAGAGAGTGTGATAGATGTAAAAGCAAGTGAGGAAAAAGGGAGGGAAGAGAGTAAGAAAATGATGAAGACAGATGAAATAAAGAATGAGGAGAGAGCAAGAGAGGGAGTGAACTAGAAACATAGAGATAAAGGTAGGGAGTGATAGAGATGGATGGGAGAGCCTAAGACTGGAAAGGAGAGTGAGTGAGATAGAAATAGAGAAAGAAGAGAGACTAAGAGAAAATTGAGCAAAAGTTTGGAAGTGAGAGGTAAAGAGAGGGAGATATAAAGGAGGATATAGAGAGAGATAGAGAAAGAAGGGAGATAGAGAGACAGAAGGCGAGTAGAGAGAGGGAGGGAGGAAGAGACTAGGCGGTAGTTGGAGAGAAAGAATGAGTAAAGAGATGGGAGGGAGTGATAAAAGAGAGCAGGAGAGAGTGTGAGAGAGAAAGAGGGAGGGTGAGAGTAAAAGAGAAAGAAAAGTGATAATTCATAAATTTGAGAAAAGAACGAGAGAGGGAGAGACTGAAAAAAGGGAGAAAGAGGGGGAAGTGAGAGAGATTGAAGAGTGGGAGTGAGAGAGGAAGTGAAAGTGAGAGAGAAGAGAGAGTGAGGGAGTATATAGAGAGAGTTAGCGAGAGGGAGAGAGGGGGTAGAGAATGTGATTTTGAGAGAGAGAGAGAGAGAGCAGGAATGAACCAGAAGAATGTGTGAGAGAGAGCGTGATCGTGTCTAAGAGTAAGAAAGAGAAAGGGAGAGAGGGAGGGAGGGAAGGAAACGAGAGATATGGAAAGAGAGGGGGAGAGAAATTAAGAGGTCAGAGAGAAGACAAAGATACATAAGTTGGAGTGTGTGAGAGAGACTAAACATGGGGTGAGAAAGAGTGAGGGAGAGAGGGAGTAAGAATGAGAGTAAAACTAAACAAAGAGAATGATGAAGCAAGAATGGAGGAGAGTGTGAAAGACAAATAGAGAGAAGAGATTGTGAGGGAATAGAGAGCGTGAAAGAGGGAGAGATTGAGAAAGCAAGAGAGGAAGCAAGAATGAGAGAAACATAGAGTGAGAGAGAGAGAGAGAGAGGGGTTTAAGAGAGTGAAAGAGGGAGGAAGAGTGAGAGAGGTGGTGAGGGATAATGAAAGGGTCAAATCTGAGAGATAGAAGTGACAGCGAGAGAGAGATAAAGAGATGGAAGAAAAAAAGAGAGGGATGGAGGTAGTGAGGGAGAATGAGAGACAGAAGGAGGAAGTGAGAGGGGGCATGAATGAGGGAGGGAAAAAATTATTGAGGGAGATTGTGAGAGCCACAATAGAGAAAAAAGGTATTAGGAGAGCGCGAAGGGAGAGAGACTACGAACTAGAGAGAGTGGAACAGGAGAGTGAGATAGAGAGCAAGAGATGAAAGAGAGAGTGAAGGAGGGATCAAGAAAGGGAGCTAAAGAGATTGAGATAGAGAGATAGAGCATGGGAGATTGTATGGGGATGAATAGAGGGTGAGAGAAAAAGGAAGTGGGTGATAAAGAGAGATAAAGGGATGGAGTTAGATGTATTAAACAGATAGGAGTAGTGAGAAAGTTATAGAGTGTGAAAAGTAAATAAAGAGAGAAGAGAGACTGAGGGAAGATAGGGAGAATATAATAATTGAGAGAGAAAGAGAGAGACAAATAAGAGAGAGAAAGAGATAGAGTGGTAGGGAGGGGGAGAAGAGAGGGAAAGAGACAGTGGGAGTGATGGAAGGAATAAAGAGGGAGAGAGAGTGGGGTATATAGGGTTGGAAAAAATGAGATGAAAGAGAGAAGTGAAAGCAACAATGAAGAGAGGAAATGAAAGCATAAGATAGAAAAAGATAATAGAGTACAAGTAAGAGAGAGTGAGGGAGAGTAAATAATGGAGATAGGGATAGAAAGAGAAGAGATAGTGGAACGAGTGCGAGAGACAGAGCAAGTCAGTAAGAGAGAGAATGATAGAGATCAAGAAAAGGAGTTATGAGGGTGAGAAGGAGAGATATGGAGAGGGTCCTGAGAGATAGTGTATGAGTGTGTGAGAGTTCAAGAGAGAGTGAGTGATATGGAGAGAGAAGGGCATAATGGAGACCTAGAGTATGCAAGAATTTGGGAGTGAGAAAGATAGAGAGAGAGAGAGAGAGAGTTATAATGTGAATGAGAGTGGACAATGAAAGAAAGACAACAAGAGATTCAGAGAGAGACAACAAGAGATTCATAGAGAAGAGAATCTAACAGAGGGAATGATGGAGAGGGACAAGTGACAAAAAGAAATATTGGGAGTGTAGGAAGGGAGAGAGAGTGTGACGGAGGGAGGGAGATAGTGAAGAGAGAGATAAAGAGCTAGAGAATGAGAGGGATAGTGAGCAAGGGAGCAAGAGAGATATATAGGGAAAGAGGAAAAGACTGAGAACAATAGTAAGGAAAAGAAAGTGAGAGATAGAGGTGAGACAGAGGGAGGGAGAGGGTTAAAGAGGGAAGGAGGAATGGAGAGAGAAAGAGGGAGAAAGTGAGACACAGTGAGAGAGAGAAGAGACTGGGAAGATAATTGTTAGAGAATTAGTGAGTGTTTGAGGGATAGAGACAAAGAAAGAGAGATGACAGAGTGACATATAAGAGAACAAGAGAGAGAGCAAAGACAAAGAAAGAATGAATAGAGAGTGTACGAGATAGAACGAGGGAGTGAGAGATATTTAAGAGCGATGAGTTGAGATAGAGAGAGAAAGTGTGATGAATAATAAAGTAAGAAAAGATTAGTGAGGGAGAGAGAGGGAAGGAGAGTAAGAGAATTAGTAAGAGAGAGAGAGATGAAGATAGAGCAAGAAAGATGGAGAAAGAGAGGTAAGCGGAGGCATGGAGAGAGGAGATAGCAGAAGGAGAGAGAACAAGAGATGGAGGGAGGATGATGGAGAGTGATGGAGGGAGGAAGATCGAGAGTGTCCGAGGGAGAGAGTTTGTGATAGAGAGAATGGGCGAAGAGTGAGCGAAAAAGTGAGAGAAGAGAGAGAAGGGAAGGCTTTTGTGAGTATGTGTCTGAATAGGAGGGATGGAAGTGAGAGAGAGAGAGGCAGGAGAAAGACTGGGAGGAGAGGGAGATAGAGGGAGAGAAATAGTCATAGAAGAAAAAGGAATATAATATAGAGTAAGTGAGATGGACGTTGTAGAAGACAATGAGTGAGAGAGATGAGGAAGGGAGGGATGGGGTGATGGAGAGAGGAAGAGCAAGGGAGGGAAAGAGAAAGAGAAAGAGAGAGTGCATGTGTATGAGAGAGAGAGTGAGAAAGTGTGTGAGAGGGTAGAGAGAGCCAGGGAGGTAGAGGGAGATAGAATGAGGGATAACAGAGAGAGAGTGTAAGAGAGGAGAATAGAGTTACATGAGAGAGTAAGAGAGAGACAAAGAGAGAGATTAGAGAGTAAGAATGGGAGAGGGAGGGAGTAAGATTGAGTTTGAAATTGAATAAAGGGAGATGGGGACCAAGAAATATAGACAAAATAGAGAGAAAAGAGAGAGTAGGTGAAGAAAGAGCTGGAGAGAGGGAGGGAGAGAGAGAATGAGAGAGTGCGAGAGAGAAGATAAGAGAAAGGAAGACCGAAGTGACTAGGGAGCGGAGAGAGGTGGTGTTAGAAAATGATAGTAATGAAGGGTTAGATTGAGAGAGAGAGCGAGAGAATATATAGATAAATTGGTAGATGGAAAGAGATAGAGATAGAGCATGAGATAGAGGGGGAGAGAGATTAAAATAATGAGAAAGAAATAGAGAGCAAGGAAAAAGAGAGCTAGAGAGACCGAGAAAGAGAGAGAGAGCTTAAGAGATAGAGATAGAGGAAGTGTGAGATTGTATGCATTTGAGAGAAAGTGAGAGAGGGGAAGGAAGATTGATTGTGAAACTAAAGAGAGAGAAATAGGGAGAAAAAAGAGAGAAAAATAAAGTTGGTAAAAGTAAACATGAGGAAACAGAGAGAGACAAAGAGAGAGGGATAATGTAACAGTGAGAAAGGGAAGATAAGGAAAGGGAGAAAGAGTGTGATAGAGGGAAATAGAGTGAAGAGAGAGCAAGGAAAAAGGGAGAAAGAGAGAGTGAGAGAGAGTGAGACTGATAGAGAGAGATAGAGAGTGTGAGAGAGATGGACGAGAGGGAAAGGGAGGGAAGGAGGGAGGAAGTGAAATAAGGAGAAAGGGGGGTAGGGAAGACGGGAGAGAAATGTAGGATAGAGTGTGAAACAATAATATTGATATGAAAGTACGAGATAGAGGTAGAGATGAAAGGGATCTGAGAGAGAGGAAGGGGGAGAGAAGTGATAGATAAAGAGAGTGAGCAATAGAGTAAGAAAAAGATATATAAAGAAAGTGGGAGAGCATGAGAAAAATAGAAAGGTAAAGAGAGTGAGATATATGGAGAAAGGGAGGGAGGGAGGGAGAAAAAGAAGGTTGAGGAGAGACGAAGAGATTTGTGAGTGAAAGTGAGAAATAATGAGAGAGAGAAGAGGCAGAGAGAAATGAAGAGAGAGTTGAGAGTGGGATTGATATAGTGAGAGAAGTAGGGAGAGGGATAACGAGAGAGAGTGAGGGATAGAGTGAGAGAAGGAATGAGATTAAAGAGCAACAAAAGAGAGCAAAAGACGGAGAAAGAGAGTTAAAATAGAGAGTATGAGAGAGAGAGAGTGGGTGAAGAGAAATAATTAGAAAATGAGCAAGAGAGACAATGATAAATGGAGCAAGAGAGAGTTAGAGAGGTAGAGTGGGAGAGAGATTGCATGAGAGAAAGAGAGAGTGGAGCGAGTGGGGAGTAAGAGAGAGTAAAATGGAAGGAGAGTGAGGGATCGAGGAGGGTAGTGAGTGACAAAGCTAGAGAGAGAAAAGAGAGTGAGGGAAGAGAGGGCAAGAAAGAGTGAGCTAGCGAGAGAAAAAGAGAGCAAAATAAGGGGTAAGGGAGGGAGGGAGGGAAGGGGGTGAGAGAAGAGAGCGAGAGAATGAGAAGAATGGAGAAAGAGTTAGATTGATGGACATAGAGAGATCAAGAGTGAGTTAAGAGAATAAAAATCAAGAGAGAGCCAAAGAGTGAGAAAGAAACATAATAGAGAGTGAGACATAGTGAGAAAGGGAGGCAGTGAGAAAGAGACAGATAGAGGGAAAGAGGAAAGAGAGTGAGATAAAGTAAGAGAGTGAGAGTAGGAGAGAGAGAGAGCGAGAGAAAGATTTAAGAGAGAGATAAGAAGCGAGAGAGGAAGAGAGAAAAGGATAGTAAGCAAGATTGAGATAGAGAGGGATATTAAGAGAATTTGAGAAAAGAAAAGGAGAGAGAGAGATTCAGAAGAGACAGGGAGAGAGAGGGCGGGAGATTGAGATAGGTGGAGTGGGAGGGAAGGAAGCAAAATAGAGAGAAAGAGAGATAAAGCATGAGAGAAAGAATGAGAGAGGAGAAATAAAGAAAAGAGAAAGTGAGAGAAGAGGGAGGAAGGTAGAGGGAATGAGTGAGAGTGATAGAGAAAATGAGAGAGAGGGAGAGGGACTGAATGAGTGAGTAAAACATGAGTGAGAGAGTAGTAAGATAGGGAGAGAGCGAGAAAGAGAGGGAAGAGGGGATTGAAAGAGGGAGGGATTAAGGTGGAAAGAGAGATCTGTGAGAGAAAATAAGAAAGAAAGAAAGGTCTGAGAGAAACTTAGAGAGAGTGAAAGAAAGTGGGAGAGAAAGAGTGACTAATAAGAGAGAAGAGAGGTTGATAAAAGAAAGAGCAAGAGAGGGTTAAGAAGAGGGAATAAGAGAGCAATAAAACAATAAAAAAGATGAAATAGAGAGCGAGAGAGAGAGAGAGAAAAAGAGGTAGTAAACTAGGGATTGAAATGTTAGCAGGAGGGAGAGAAGGAGAGAAAGTGAGACATAAATATAGAGGAAAAGAGACTTAGAGATGATAGAGTTGATTGTGAGGTAGAGAGAGGGAGATATGGAAGGGAAATGGAGATTGGGAGAGGGTAAGAGGGCGATAGGGTGAGAGACTGAAATAATGAAAGAGGGAGAGAGGGAGGAAGAAAGAGAGAAGGATGGAGAGAATGAGTAAGTGATAAGAGAGAGTGATAAAGGAGAGAAAGAGTGAGAAGTGAGATGTGGAGAGGTGAGAGAAAGGATGAGGGAGAGTGAGAGAGATATAGAGAGAAGAGAAAGTGAGAGAAGAGGGGAAAAGGAAAGAAATAGAGTGAGAGGGGGAGAGCATAAGTGGTAAAAAAGAAGGAAAAAGAGAGATAGAGCGAGGCTGTGAGAGAGAAATATAGAGAAGAGAAAGTGAGATAAGAGAGAGCAAACGAGAGAAATGGGAGAGAGCGATGGAGAAAATGCAAGGGAAGGAGGGAGATTGATTAAGTGCAAGTGGAGAGAGAGAAGAGAGAAAGGGGAAGAGAGATAGAGAGGGATGGAGGGAGGGATTAAGATAGGGAGGGAGAGTAAGAGAATTATTAAAAAGGAGAGAAGGAGAGAGGGAGATGGAGAGGGGTGAGAGAGAGAGAAGGAGAGAAAATGAGATAGAGAGCGTAGGAGGGATTGAGATAGGGAGGGGGAGTAAGAGAATGAGTTAAAATGAGAGAAGGAGAGAGGGAGATGGAGAGGGAGTGAGGGAGAGAGATTAAGATAGAGAGCGTGGGTAGTTGAGGGAGGGAATGATAGAGAAGGGATGAGAGAGAGGGTGAGAGAAAGGGAGAGGGAAAGCCAGAGAGAAATAGAGAAAAGTGAAAGTGAGAGAAAAGAGAGCAAAAGAAAGGGATGAGAGAGAGATATAGAAAAAGCGAGGGAGAGAGAGGAGTGAATGAGTGAGTACAAGAGGAGAGAGAGGGGAAGAAAGATAGGGAGAGATGGATTGAATAAGGGAGGTATCAAAGAGGAAGGAGAGAAGTATGAGAAAAAATGATAAATAATGGATGCATTTGAGGAGAGAGATCAAGATGTGAGAGCAATAAAAGAGTGTGTAAGGGAGGTAGTGTGAGAGAGAGTGTGATAGATAGAGGGAGAAAAATAGTGAGTAAAGAGAGGGAAGAGGGAGATAGAAGAAAGAGCAGGACAGAGAGACAAAGAGGGGCAAATATAAGCATAAAATAACAAAGAGAGATGAAATAGAGAGTGAGAGAGAGAGAGTAAAAGAGGGAGTTAAGATAGGAATTGAAGAGTGAGCGAAGGGAGTGAGGGAGAGAGGGTAAGGCAGGAATCAAGAGAGATGAGAGGCTCAGTGAAGTTAGACCAAAAGATAGTGAGTGAGAGGTAGATAAGGGTAGATATTGAGGGAAATATGGAGAGAGAGATGGAGGGAGAAAAGACATAGCGAGAGATTGAATTAATGAAAGAGGGAGAGAGGGAGGGAAGAGATTGAGAGATGGTTGGAGAGAAAGGGTGAGGATAGTGATAAGAGAGTGATAAAAGAGAGCAAGAGAAAGTTTGTCGAAGAGAGCAATAGAGAAATAAAAAGTGATAAAACATAAATTGAGAAAAGAGCAAGTGTGGGAGAGAGAGATGGATGGAGGGAGTGAGAGGAATGGAAGATAGTGGGAGTGAGAGAGGACTAGAGAGTTAAAGAAGATATGGAGAGTGAGGGAGAGGGATGGAGAGGGGGTGCAGAATGAGATTTAGTGGAAGAAAGAGGGGGATGAATTGGAAGAGAGTGGGAGGAACTGAGGGGGATAGAGAGGGAGAAAAGGAATGAAAGGAGTGGGCGAGAGTGGGAGAGAATGATTTAGAGTAGAGAGAGAAGCGAGCACAATTGAAGCAAGAGTGAGCAACAGAGAGTGAACATGTAGTGAGAAAGAGAGGGAATAAGGGAGTATGTGTGAGAGTGAAACTGAAGAGATAGGAAGAGGGAACGAGAATGCGAGAGTGTGTGAGAGAGAAATAGAGAGAAAGAGAGGCTGATGAAAGAGAGCATGAGAGAGGGAGAGGGTTAGCGAGCAAGAGATGGAGCAAGAGATAGGGAGATAAGGAGAGCACTAAAAAGTGGTGGGATGAAGGGAGTGAAAGAGGGAGGGAGAGAGAAAGAATGGCAGTGAGGGTTAAAGTGAGTGTGAAAAGAGAGAGATAGAAGAGAAGGTGAGAGAGTATGAGAGAGAGATGAAACGAGGTGGATTAGAGAGTGAGAGAGAGCAGAGGATGAGTAAGAAAAGGGGATAGAAGGAGGTATTCAGAGGGTTTAAAGAGAGATGAAAAGAGGTGGATTAGAGAGTGAGAGAGAGGAGAGGATGAGTAAGAAAGAGAGATACAAGAAGATTTTGAGAGGGTTTAAAGAGAGAGTAAGAAGATAAAGGAAAGAGAGTGGAATGGACATAGAGTGAGAAGAGAGACTGAAGGAAGATCAAGCCAGACTAAGTGAATGAGGGGTAAAAAGTGAGGGAGAATAGGACATTGTTGAGAGAGAGAGGGAGATGGAGAGGAATAATGGTAGGGAGAGGAGAAAGGAATAGATGAGATAAAATGAGAAAGGGAGGGATAGAAGCAAGAGAGAGAGAAGAGAGGAAGTGGGGGATGGAGTGACAAAATGTAAGAGAAAAGAAAGAAGAGGGAGCAACGAAGAACTGTGTAAAAGAGAATAAAAGATACAAAAAGATAGTAGAGTGTGAGAAAGAATGAGACTAAAAGAATATAATAGAGAATGGATTAAAAGAGTGAGTGCGAAAAAGCAAAATGGTAACAAAGATTGAGAAATGGAGCTAACTATGGTGTGAGAGAGAGAGATTGAGAGAGAGTGAGATTGTGTATGAGTATGTGAGAATGATAGAGAAGAGTGCGCTACATGAGCGAGACCTAGAGAGGACAAGAATGAGGGAGTGAGAAAAAGAGAGCAAGGGAGATAAAAAGTGATGGAAAAGAGAGTAGAGAGAGGGAGAGCAGAGAGAGCTTGAGAGAGTAGGAAATAGAGATGAAATAGAGCTGGAGAGAGATGGAAAGGGAGAGTGGGAGGTAGAGGGAGAGATTGTGGAAGAGTCGAAGATATAGTGAGTGAGAGAGATGGGGATGGAGGTAGGAACGAGGGAGGGAAGGAAACAGGAGGGAGGAGAGAGAGTATGTGGAGGATAGAGAGCGAGGGACGGTAAAGAGAAGTGGTGGATAGAGGGAGAGAAAATGTGAGGATATATATATAGAGGAAAAGAGATAAAGGGAGGGAATGTAAGAGAGCATGATAATAGAGAGAGTGAGGGAAAGTATGAGAATAAGTGGTGGAGAGAGAAATGGTTAAAGGTAGAGAGCGATTGGGAGAGAAAAAGTGAGGAGGGACGGAGGGAGAGGGAGATGGATTGAGAGGTAAATAGAGGTAGATAGAGGCAGAGTGGAGAGAAAGATAAAGAGAAAAAGAAGAGAGGGAGGGAGATTAGGAGAATGAGTGAGTGGGGGTACAAAGAGAGGGAGAACAGAAGAATGATAAGTGAAAGATGGAGCAACAGAGGGAGAAGGAGTTGGTGAGGGATAATGGAAGGAAGAGGGAGAGAGTGAGAGAGAGAGAGAATGAGAGAGGGTGGGATGGAATCAGGTGAGCAAGAGAGAAGAGCCAGGGAGGGCAATTGGAGAGAGCGTAAGAGAGAGAGATGGAAGAGAGGGAAGTGAGAGAAATAGTAAAATAGAGAGTGGAGGGTAGAGAAAGATAAAGAGTAAGAAGAGTAAGAGAGAAGGTGAGAGAGAATAGAGAGTGATAGAGAGATAATGGAAGAAAGAGGAAGAGAGAATAGAGATTGTGAAAGAGATAAAGAGAGTGAGTAAGAGTGAGAGTGAAGTTGAAGAAAGAAGTGGGGCAAAGAGAGTAAGGGAAAGCCAGCAAGAGAAAATGATTAGTGGAGTAAGAGAGAGAGTCAGGGAGGGAGGGTGTGAGGGAGAGAGGGAGAGAAAAAAAGTGAGTGAGCACGAGAGAAAGAGAGAGAAGAGAGTGAAGGAGTGAGAGTGAGGGAGCCAATAAGGGAGGGAGAGACGAAAAGAGAGAGAAATAGAGAAAGAATAGACAGTGAGGTAAGAGAGGGTAAGAGAGGGGACTAGTAAGAGAAACAGAAAATGAAATAAGGAGGGAGGAGAAGTAATAAAAAATAAGAGAGAAAAGGGGTGAGAAAGAAAAGAGATAGAGAATGAGAAGACGCTAGATAGAGATTTAGTGAAGGATTTAGGGAGATAATGAATGAGAAAAGAGAGGAAGAGTGAGCAAGAGAGCGAGAGATAGAAACATAATAAGGAGTGAGAGGCAGTGAGAAAGGAAGAGATGTAGAAAGAGAGAGATAGAGTGAAAGGATAAAATGAGAGAAAAGATAGCAAGAGAGTGCAAGAGAGTGAGAGACAAACAAAGTAGTGTGTAAGACACATAGTAAGAGAGCGAGAGAGTGAGAAACAAAGAGATGGAGGGTTGTAAGCCAGAGAGTGAGATGAGGAAGACAGAGGGAGAGAGCAAGTGAGAGAGGGAAAGAGAGAGCATAAAAGATTTAAGAGGGAGAGAGAGGAAGCTAGAGAGGAAAAGATAAAGAGTAAGATGGAGATAGGGGCAAGATTAAGAGAATGAGTGAGAAAGTGAGATGGAGAGAGGGAGATAGAGAGAGATATATTGAGATAGAGAGAGTGGCAGGGTGAGAAGTGGGAGGGAGAGTGGGAGTCAGAAAGGATGAGGGAGAATGAGAGAGAAATAGAGAGAAGAGAAAGTGAGAGAAGTGAGATCAAGAGAGAGGGAATGGGAGAGTACAGCGGAAGGAAGAAGGGTGTGAGAGTAAGACAAAAATAAACAGAAAAGAGAGACTCATGGAAGATTGATAAAAAGATAGAGAGTGAGAGGGGAGAGAGAGGGAGATATAGAGAGAGATAGAGGGTGAGAGAGATAGAGAGAGGGAGGGAGGAAGAGACTGAGTGATTGTTGGAGAGAAAAAGTGAGAAAAATGATAAGAGAGAGTGTGTGAGAGAGAAAGAGGGAGGGAGAGAGCAGAAGAGAAAGAAAATGTGATAAGGCATAAATAGAGAAAAGGATGAAAGAGGGAGAGGGTGAGTGAGAGTGAGTGAGACTGAGAGGGGGATTAATGCGTGGGCATGAAAGAGGAGGATAAAGTGGAAGAGAAGAGTGAGTTGGGAAGATCTATTACAAAGAGAGGGAGATAGGGGGAAGAAAATGAGATTTTGTGGGAGTTAGAGTGGGGATGAACTAGAAGTGTGAGAGAGGAAGAGAGATTGTGTGTCTGAGTGAAAGAAAGAGAGAGTCAGAGAGAGAGGGAGATAGGGAAGGAAGAAAGAGACTCTTCTATCTCCCTCTCTCTCCATATCTCCATCTATATCTTCTCCCTTTACCTCTCACTATATTTTGCTCTATATTCCCCGACTCTCTCTTCTCTCTCTATTACTGCCTTAACCTCTTTCCCTCCCGCTCACCTTCAATCCCTAACTCTCACTCTATATTTTATCTCTATTTGTTGTTCGTTTGCTCTTTTTTGCCCCTCTATGTCTCTCTCTTCCACTTTCTTCTATCTCCCTCTCTTTTCTCTCTTTACTCACACTTTCTCTCCCTCTATCTCTCACTCTCTCTCTCACTCTCTCTCCCTCACACGTCCTCTCGATTGCTATCATATCTTGCTCTCTCCCCTCATATCCATCTCATTATTTATTATTTTCTCTCATACGTTCTCTCTCGATTGTTATCTTCTCCCTTTGATCCTCAATCCCCCCTCTTTCAATCCCTCCTTCCTTCTCTTTCTCCCTCTCTCCCTATCTCACTCCTCTCTCTCTCCTCTTGCACACACTCATTCACTCACTCTCCCTCCCTCTAGATTTCTCTTTCAGTCTCGCTAATTCCCTCTCGCTTGATGTATCTTCTCCCACTTTCACTTTTTGTTATTTGTCTGTCTCCCTTTCTCTTACTCTCTCTCTCATTCTCTCCCTTCGCTGCTCTCCCTCTCACTCTCTCAATCTTAATATCTCTCCTTCTCCCCCAACATTCCCTCTCCGTCCTCCTATCCCACCTTAACTTTTCCCTCTTTCTTTCTCCCTCTCCCACACCTTTCCCACCCTCACCTACTTTTTCTAGCCCCTCTCCCTCCCTTCTTCAATCTCTTTTCCATGTTATCTTAATCTGTCTCTTTTTCTCTATCTTTCTCTTTATTCCTCTTGCTCTCAGTGACATCCTCCCTATTGTTCTTTCAACCTCATATCTTCTCTCATTTTTACTCTCTCAATCTCTTTAGTTCCGTTCTTTGCTCTCTTTTTGTCTCTTCCCTTGCTCTACATTTTTTTCTTGTCCCTCCCTCCACTTTCTCTTTCTCCTAACTCCCTCTCACTCCCTCTCCCACACTATCTCCTTCTCACTCTCCCTCCCTCTCTCTCTTTCTTTTAGACCTTTCTTATAATCTATACCCTCTCTCAAAATATCTCTGTCTCCCTATTTATTTTTCTCCCACTTTTTCAGTTGTTATAATCCTCTCCTATTTGTTGTCTCTCTCTTACTTTTATTATGATGGTCTCTCATGTCTGATTTTTTTCACCACAAACATTCTCTCTTGCTACCTCTCACACACTATCTCCTTCTGCCACTCCTCTCTTTTTTTACTCATTCTCTCACTCCCTTTATCTCTCTTTCTCACTCTTTGTTATCTCTCTCTCACTTACTCTTTATACTGTTGCTCCATCTTCTTTAACTATTTCTCTTCATCCATCCTCGCACTCTCTCTCCTCTCTCTCCCCTCCCTCCCTTCCATTCTCGCTTACGCTTTCCTCTATCTCTCTAACACACTTCTCTCCCTCTCTACCTTTATCACTCCTCTCTCTCACTCTTTATCATCCATTCATTGCTCTCCCTCTCTCTCCCCTTCTCATTCACTCTCTCTTTCTTAGCACTCTTTATTTCTCTCTCACACTATCTCTCCCTCTCTTGCTCCCTCATCCTCTTCAATCTTTCTGATGACCTCTCTTTACCTCTTCATTTATTTCTTTCTACCATCCATGCTCTCTCTTACACTCTCTATTAAATCTCTCTTTCTCAGTTTTTTGCTCTCTTACATTGTCCCTTCCTCTCTCACTATTAAGTCTTGCTCTCTCTAGCTCTCGTTATCTCCCATTCTCTCTCTCCATCCTCCACTTCCTCTTTATTGCTTCCATCCCTCCCAATGTCTGGATTGAGAGAGAAAGAGAGATTGTGTGTGAGAAATAGGAAAGAAGAGAGGAAGGGACAAAGAGAGAGGAGGGAGAGAGAAATAGAAGAGAAAGAGTTAGAGAAGAGAGCAACAACAGAGAAAGAGAAAGCAAATAAATAGTGAGAAAGAGAGAGGAAGTGAGCAAAGTAGGAAGAGAGAGTGAAAGAGATAAAAGGAGAAAAGGAGAATGAGGGAAGATAGAGAAAGTGAGAGTGAGAAAGAGGGAGAATAAGAGAATTAGAGAGAGTGAGAAGAGAGAGGGAGAGCCGGAGAGTGCAGATGGAGAGAGCTTGAGAGAGAGGAGGACGGGAGGGAAGTGAGAAAAATAAAGAAAGAGAAAGTGGGGGGTAGAGCAAGAGAAAAGGTGAGAAGAGTAAGAGAGAAGGTGTAAAAGAATAGAGAATGAGAGCAAGATGACGATAGAAATAGGAAAAGAGAATAGAGATTGTGGAAGAGAGAAAGATATGGAGTAAGAGTGAGAGTGAAGTTAAAGAAAGAGAGTAGAAGAGAGAGTAAGAGAAAGAGAGCAAGAGAGAATGATAGATGGAGCAAGAGAGGAAGAGAGGGAGAGTGAAAGTGTGAGAGAGAGCAATAGAGAGAGAGAGAGAAGAGAATGAAAGTAAGAGTGAGAGTTAAATTAAAGAGATTGAGGGAGCCAAGAAGAGGGGAGAGACAAAAAGAGAATGAAATAGAGAGCAAAATAAGGAAGGGAGGAAAAGTAATAAAAAATAAGAGAAAAGAGTGTGTAAGAAAACAAAGAGATAGAGAATGATAGGAAGAGAGGAAGAGAGAGCAATGGGTGAGTGAGAGACATAGTGAGAAAGGAAGAGAGGGAAAAAGAGTGGTAGAGGGAAAGAGTAAAGAGAGTGAGAAGATAGCAAGAGATAGTAAGAAAGCGATAGAGAGAGAAAAAGAATAGAGTGATAGACATAGTAAGAAAGGGAGAGAGTGAGAAAGAGAGATAGAGAGCAAGAGTAAGGGAGAGAGTCAGAATGGCGGAGACAGGGAGAGAGAGTGAGAGATTGAAGACATTTTGGGAGATAGAGAGAGAGCATGAAAGATTTCAGAGGGAGAGACAGGAAGTGAGAGAGGAATGATATTGATCAAGATAGAGATAGGGATCAAGAGTGTAGTGAATGGAGATGGGGGAGAGAGGGGGAGAGTGATTGAGATAGAGAGAGTGGGAGGATAAGTGGGATGGAGAGAGGGGAAAGAAAGAATGAGAGAGAGTGAGAGAGATATAGAAAGAAAAAAAGTTAGAGAAGAGGGGAAAGAAAGAATGAGGGAGAGTGAGAGAGATATAGAAAGAAGAAAAAGAGAGAGAGGAGGAATGATATTGATCAAGATGGAGATAGGGAGCAAGAGTGTAGTGAATGGAGAGGGGGGAGAGAGGGGGAGAGAGATTGAGATAGAGAGAGTGGGAGGATAAGTGGGATGGAGAGAAGGGAAAGCAAGAATGAGGGAGAGTGAGAGAGATATAGAAAGAAAAAAAAGTTAGAGAAGAGGGGTAAAAAGAAAGAAATAGAGAGAGTAAGGGAGAGTATGAGTGGAAAAAAGAAAGAGATAGAGAGACAACGCGATGCTGTGAGAGAGAAATAGAGAGAAGAGTAAGTGAGAGAAGAGTGAGAAAAGAGAGAGAAGAGTGATAGGTGAAAGGGAGAACGAGAGCGAAAGATATTGAGATAGGGAGGGAGAGTAAGAGAAAGAGTTTAAAGGAGAGAATGAGAGGGGAAGATGGAGAGGGAGAGGGATTGAGATAGAGAACATGGAAGGGAGGGTAGTGGAGGGAGAGAATGAGAGAGAAGGTATGAGAAAGAGGGCGAGAGAAAGGGAGAGGGAAAGTAAGAAATAAATAGAGAAAAGTGAAAGTGAGAGAAAAGAAAGCAAGAGAGAGGGAATGAGAGAGAGTGATAAGAAAAAGAGAGGGAGAGATAGGGGTGAACAAGTGAGTGCAAGAGGAGAGATGGGGAGATAGAGAGGAAGGGTTGGATTGATAAAGGGAAATATCGAGAACGAAAGAGAGATGTATGGGAGAAAATAATAAATAATGAGATTGATATGAGGAGAGAGAGCAAGATGTTAGAGCAATTGAGAGATAGTGTGATAGATAGTGGGAGAGAAAGAGTGAGTAAAGAGCGGGAGATAGAAAAAAGAGCAAGAGAGAGACTGAGAGTAGCAAAAGTGAGCATACAAATAACAAAGAGAGATGAAATAGAGAGTGAGAGAGACATCAAGAGAGTGAGTAAAGATAGGGATTGAAGAGTGAGTGAAGGGAGACAGGGAGAGAGGGTAAGGAAAAAATTGAGAGAGAAGAGAGACTCAATGAATTTAGAGCAAAATTTAGTAAGTGAGAGGTAGATAGTGGGAGATTTTGAGGAAAATATGGAGAGAAAGGGAGAGAGAAATGTCATAGGGAGACATTGAATTAATGGAAGAGGAAAAGTGTGAGGTATGATGAGAGTGAGAGATGATTGAAGAGAAAGTGTGAGTAAAGAGATAGTGATAAAAGAGATCAAGAGAGTGTGTGTCAAAGAGAGCAAGAAGAGAGCAATAGAGAAGAAAAAGAGATAAATCATAAATAGAGAAAGAGCGAGAGAGGGAGTGAGAAAGAGAGAGAATGATGGAGGGAGTGAGAGACATGGAAGAAAGTGGGAGTGAAAGAGAAAGAGAGAATGAAGGAAAATATGGAGAGAAAGTGATAAAGATGGAGAGAGGAGGTACAGGTGGGAGAAGGGGGGATGAATTGGAAGAGAGTGAGAGGGAGAAGGGGAGTGTGTGTGTGAGAAAGAAAGAGAGAGAAAGTGAGGGGGAGAGAGGTAGGAAAAGAATGAAAGGAGTAGGGAGAGTGGGAGAGAATGATTGAGAGGAGAGAGACGAGCAAGCGCAATTGAAGAAAGAGTGAGCGACATAGAGTGAACTTAAAGCGAGAAAGAGAGAGAAATGAGGGAATATGTCTGACAGTGAAACTGAAGAGATAGGAAAGTGAAAGAGAAAGGGAGAGTGTGAGAGAGAAATGGAGAGGAGAGAGGGTGAGGGAAGTGAGAGCAGGAAAGAGAGAGAGGGTGAGCGAGCGAGAGAGGGAGCAAGATACAGGGTGATAAAGTGAGTAGGAGAAACAAAGGGATGAAGGGAGTGAAAGAGGGAGGGAGATCGAGAGAGTGGTAGTGAGGGTTAAATTGAGTGTGAAAAGTGAGAGAAGAGAGGATGAGAGGGATGAAAAGAGGTGGAACATTGGGTGAGAGAGAGAAGAAGAGTGTCAGTAAGAAGGAGATATAGGAGGTATTTATAGGGTTTAAAGAGAGGGCAGGAAAGTAAAAGGAAGAGAAAGTGTAAGGGACAGTGAGAAGAGAGACTAAGGGAATATCAAGCAAGAGTAAGTGAGTGAGGGGTAAAATGTGAGGGAGAATAAGAGATTGTTGAGAGACACAGTGAGACATAGAGGGATAAGGGGAGGGAGAGGGATGGAGGAAGAGAAGATATAAAATGAGGAGGGATAGAAGCAAGAGAGAGAGGAGAGAGGAAGTGCGTAATGGACTAACATAAAGTAAGAGATATTAAAGAAGGGAGAGCAAAAAATGAGAGTGTAAAAGATAGTATAAGATATAAAAAGAGAATAGAGTGAGTGAGAGAGAGAGGGAAAGAGAGAGAGATTGAGAGAATATAATAGAGAAAGTGATAAAAAGAGAGAGAAAACATAAAATGGTAACAAAGAGGGAGATAGAGAGTGAGAAATGGATCTAAGCAGGGTGAGAGCGAGAGAGAGAGAGATTGAGAGAGAGTGAATGCGTGTAAGTGTGTGTGATATGGAGAGAGAAGAGTGCGCTGCATGAGGGAGACCTAGGGAGTAAGAGTGAAAGTGAAGCTGAAGAAAGAAAGAGGTGGAATAGAGTTTAAGAAAAAAGGTGCAAGAGATAATGATAGATGGAGCAAGAGAGAGACGGTTTGGGAGGGAGGGAGTGAGACATAGAGAGAGGGAGCGAAAACTGGGGGGAGAGAGAGAAGGTAAGATAAAAAAGAAAGAGAGAAGAATGTTAAGGAGTAAGAATGAGAGTGAAATTGAAGAGAGGGAGCCAGGAAGGAGAGAGAGATAAAAAGAGAGAAATTGAGAAAGAGTAGAGTGCGAGGTAAGCAAGGGAATAGAGAGCGAAATAAGGAGAGGAGTTGAAGTAGCAAACAAGAAAAGAGAAGAGGGTGAGAAATAGAAGAGATGGAGATTGAGGGAAGGTAGAGAGATAGAGTGATGAACATAAAGAGATACAAAGTAAGTAAAGATAGAAAAGAGAGCAAGAGAAAGCAATTGAGTGAGAGAAAGAATCAAAAGAGAAAGTGAGAGACATAGTGAGAAATGGAGAAAGTGATAAATAAAGATAGAAGGCAATAGAAAAGAGAAGAAAATCTCTCTTTTCTTTTTTGACCCCTCCCTTTTTCACTCCCTCCTTCCCACTCTTTCTCCCTCACTCCCTATCTAACCTCTCTCTGTCTCTCTCCTCTTGCACTCACTCATTCACTCTCCCTCTCTCCCTTGCATTTTGACTATCGCTCTCCCTCATTCCATTTTTGTCTCACCCTCTCTCCTATCCCTCTTGCTCACTTTTCAATCTCTATCTTCATTCCCTCTCTTGCTCTCTCTCTCACTCTATTTCATCCCTCTTTATTTTTTTCTTACTCTCTTTTGTCCCCTCTATCTCTCTTTCTTGATCTTCTTCTATCATCCTCTCTTCTCTCTTTACTCACACTCTATCTCACTCACTCTCTCTCACTCTCTCTCCCTCACACACTCTCTCTAAGTTTCTCTCACATCTTGCTCTCTCCCCTCTTATCCATCTCATTATTTCTTATTTTCTCTCATAGATCATTATATCCTCCTTCATCCCTCCCCCTTTCAATCTCCACTTCCCTCTCATTATCGTATTCCACACTCTCTCTTTCTTTAGCTCCCACTCCTTCCTATATCCCAACCTCTCTCTCACTTCTACTCTCCCTAGCTACCATTCTCACTCTTTCTTACATCCTCTATTACCTTCTTGATATTTCTTTTTCTCCGATTTCTCTCTTGCACCAACCCTCTCTCTTCCCTCTCTTTACTCATTATTTCTTTACCTATGTCTCTCACTCTTCCTCCCTCACACACTCTCTCTCAATAGCTCTCACGCCTTCCTCGCTCCCCTCATATCCATCTCATTATTTCTTATTTTCTCTCACACATCTCTCTTTCCTGCTCGATCCCTCTGTTTTTCACTCCCTCTTTCCTTGTTTTTCTCTTGCTCTCCCTATCTTACTCCTCTCTCTATATCCTCTTGCACTCACTCATTCACGCCCTCTCCCTCCCTCTCATTTTTTCCATTGCTCTCTCATCCCTCTCTCTCGATCCCTCTTCTCCTACTCTCACTTTTCTCTATTTCTCTCTCTCCCTTTCTCTCTCTGTCTCATTCTTTCACTCTTATTTTGTCCCTCTGCTACCCTTCCTCTCACTCTCTCTATCTCAATATCTCTCCCTCTCACTCTCTCTCCTTCTCCATTTCCCTCTCTCCTTCTCTCCTTCTCACTAATTCTTTTAACCTCCCTTACTATCTGAATCTTGCTCACAATTTTTTGCACTCTTTTCCTCTCTTGCTTCCTATCTCTCTCTCTTGAATATTTATTGCTTTCTCTCCCTCTCTCACTTCCTCGCTCTCTTCAAGCTCTCTCCTTTACTCCCTCTATTTCCCCTTCCTCACTCTCTCCCTTAATCTTGCCATCTATTACTCTCTTTCTCACTTTATCCCTTTCTTACTCTGTCTCTCACATTCTATTATGTTTCTCTCTCTCTTGATATCTTTTACCTCTCTTTGCTTATCTTCCCGTATCCATCACTTCAACTCTCTCTCCTTCCTCTCATTCTCTCTCTTCTCTCTCGCCTCCTTTTCCTTATCATTCTTTATTACTTTCTCTCCTTCCCTCCCTCTTTCTCCCCCTACTTCCTTATTTTGCTCTTTTTTCTCTCTAACTCCCTCTCACTTTCCCTCTCTTTCCTCTCTCTCACCAATAAGTTTTTGCTTGCTCTTTCATCTTATATCCACCACTCCACTCTCTCTCCCTTCCTATCATTCTCTCTTTATTATCTCTCTCTCACCCCCTCTTCTTTGTGATTGTTTATTCTTTTCCCCTTTTTATCTCTCTTTCCCTCTCTTTCGTCACTCTGCATTTTTTCTCTATTTCTCTCTCTCCATTCGTCGCTCCCTTACTCTCTTTAATATGTCTCTTAGACTTACTCCCTCGCCTTCTCTCTTTTTCTCTATGTTAATCTCTCTCACTTTCTCTCTCCTTTTATCTCTCTCACCTTGCCTACCTAACTCTCATGCTCCTTTTCTTCTACTCTCTCTCTCTCTTTAGCTTCACTGTCACTCCTACTCACTCTCTTTATCTCTCCATACTCTCTATCCTCCCTTCCACTTTCTATCACTATCTCGCTCGCACTCTTTATTCTCTGTCAACTCTCTCTTTTCTTACTCCTCTTCATATATACCCCCTCTCTTTATCTATTTCTCTCACTTCCCTCTTTCTTCACTCTCTCTAACACTCTCTCCAACTTCTGTTTCCTGGCTAACTCTCTTTCCTCAATCTCCCTCTCGTTATCTCTCTTATTCTCTTATTCTCCCTCCCTCTGTCTTGCCACTAGCTCTTTCTCTATCTTGACTCATTTTACTTCTTTCCATATATCTCTCTAACTCTCACTACCTTCTTCATATCCTCCCTTTCTTCTCCCTCTGTCCCTCCTCATTTTCTTCTCTCCCGCTCTCTCGCTCTATGTTTAATCATCTCTTTCCACCTTCTATTCTCATACTTTCTCTCACTCCTTACTCTTGCTTCCTTCCCTCTCACCCTCTCTCTTCCTCTCTCACTCTTTCTTTCTCTCTCTCTCTCTCACGCTCTCCACCTCTTTCCCTCTCACTCTCTTTCACTTCATCCCCCCTCTCTCTCCCACTAAATCTCATTTTATACCTCCTCTCATCCTCTCTCTTACTCTCCCTCCCTCTATCTCTCTCTTCCTCTCTCTATATATCCTCTAACACTTTCTTTCCCTCTACCCCTAACATCTCTCTCCCCAATGTCTCTTCTCTCTCTCGCACACTCTCACTCTCTACCTTACTCTCCGACTGTCTCTCACTCTCTATTCAACCTTCATTATTGCATCCTTTCTCAGTCAATCTCTATTAATGTCGCTTCTTCGCTCTCTCTTCTCTCTCATTACTCAAATCTTTTTTCTCCTTCTAACTCCTTTTCTTGCTCCCTCCCGCCCACCTTGTCTTCCTCTCTCTTTCATTCCCTTTCTCTTCACATGTTTTCCTCTTCATCTCTCTCGAATTATTTCTTACTCTCATACATTCTCTCATCTCCTCTTTCCTCTCACTCTCTCTCTCTCCAGTTTACACTCTCTCTCACTGACTCTTCCTCTCACTGCCTTTCCTGCTCTCCTTCTCCCTTTTTTGTCTCTCTCTGTCACATGCTCTCTCTTTCCTGCTCTGACTAAGTTGTCTATTATTTTACTCTTCTCTCCCTATCTCTCACACTTGTGCTCTATCTCCCCCTCGTTATTTCTCCCTCCCACCCCCTCTCCCTCCCCGCCTTTCTCCCACTCTATCCCCAACCTTCTCTCCAAGTACTTCCCTTTTTTCTCTATTTCTTTCTCGCCCTCTTGCACTCCAAAGTTTCCCTACACCGCTTTCTCTCAACCTCATATCTTCTCTTGCTTTCTCTCTCTCAACCTCTTTTGCTTCCTTTCTTGCTCTTCCCCACTCTCTCTCTTTTCTCCTCCATTTCTTGTTACTATTTTCCTTATCTACTCTTTTTCTTGTTCTTATCTCTCATTCCTGCTCTTTCTCTATACCTTACCCTCCTCTCTGTCTCACAATTTCTCATATTCTCTGAAATTTTCCCTCTCTCTTCTTCCCTCCTCCCTCTTTCACACTTCCCTCCCTCCCCCCTTTCTTTCACACACAAGCTCTATCTCTTCCTCTCTCTTATTCACTCTCTCACACACTTTCTCACACTCTCTCCCCTTCTTGTTCCCTCCCTCTCTCGAATTTCACTCTTACTCTACCTCTCTCCCTCACTCCCTCGCTCTCCAAAAACATTTTCCTCTCAATTTCTCTTTTTCCTCTATCTTTCCTCTCGGTCCCTCCCTCTCAAGAGGTGAGAGATTTGTGAGATAGGGAATGAGAAAGAAAGAGTGGGAAGAAGGATTGAAAGAGAGATGGATCTAGAGAAAAGAGAGACGTATGAGAGAAAATCAGAAATAAAGGGATGGATTTGAGTAGAGAGCAAGATGTGAGAGTAATTGAGAGAGAGTGTGTGAGGGAATGAGAGTGAGAGAGAGAGAAAGAGTGAGTAAAGAGAGAGAAGAGAGGGTGACAGATGAAAGAGCAAGAGAGAGAACAGAGGAAGTGCAAGAGAGAGCAAGCAAATGATAAAGAGAGATGAATTAAAGAATGAGAGAGTGAGCAAGAGAGGGAGTGAACTAAAAATATCGTGATGGAGGGAGGGAGTGATAGGGATTGAAGGAAGTGTTGGAGGATGAAAAATAGAGAGAGTGAGACAGAAATATTGAGAGAAGAGGAACTCAGGCAAGATAAAACAAAAGTTTGAAGTGAGAGGTGGAGAAAGGGATACATAGAGGAGGATATAGAGAGAGATAGAGGGGGAAGGGAGATAGAGAGACAGAAGGAGAGAGAGAGGGAGGGAGGAAGAGGCTGGGCGATAATTGGAGAGAAATAGTGAGTAAAGAGACGGGTGGGAGTGATAGAAGAGAGCAAGAGAGAGCGTGTGAGAGAGAATGATAGAGAGAGAAAGTAAAAGATAAAGAAATGTGATAATTCATAAAAAAGAAAGAAGAATGAGAGAGGGAGAGAGAGAGAAAGTGGGAAAGAGGGGGAGTGAGAGAGATTGAAGAGTGGGTGTGAGAGAGGAGAGAGTGAGCAAGAGGAATAGAGGGGATAGATAATGTGATTTTGAGAGAGAGAGAGAGAGAGAGCATGAACAAACTAGAAGAATTTGAGAGGGGGAGAGTGTATGTCTGAGAGAGAGAAAGAGAGAGCAGAAATTGAGAAGGAAGTGAGGAAGATAAGACAGAGGGAGAGAGGGAGAGAAAAACTAGGAGGTGAGAGAGAATAGAGAGAAACATAAGTTAGAGTGCGTGTGAGAGGGTGAACTTAGAGTGAGAAAGAGTGAAGGAGAGAGGGAGTAAGAGTGAGAGAGAAACTGAATAGAGAGAATGAGGGAGCAAGAAAGGGAGAGTGTGAGTGAGGGAATAGAGAGCGTGAGAGAGGAAGAGATTGAACGAGTGAGAGAGGGGGCAAGAAAAAGAGAGACGAGTGTGGGAGAGAGAGGGATTAAGTGAGTGAAAGAGGGAGGGAGAGCATGAGAGAGGTATTGAGGGATAATACGAGGGTCAAATGTGAGAGACAGAAGAGACAACGAGATATAGATAAAGAGAGATGGAATAGAAAGAGGGAGAGATGGAGGTAGTGAGGGAGAAAAAGAGATAGGAGGAAGTGAGAGGTTTTAAAGATAAAGTTAATGGGAGAGAGAGTGAGAAGAGAGGTTGTGTAAAGATTTATTAAGAATTGTGAGGGGTAAATGGAGAAGAAGAACGAGGGAATGGTAGAGAGGGAGCAAGAGAGAGGGAGACAGAGAGAGATAGCGAGGGAGTGGAAGGGAGGGACGGAGAAGAGAGAGAGAGAGAGAGAGAGAGAGAGAGAGCGAGGGTTGGAAGCAAGAAAGGGAGGAGAGAGAGAGAGAGGAGGTTTGAATGGAAGAAATAGTAAGGGGAAAGAGTGAAAAGAAAATAATAAAATAGAGTGTAAATCAGGGTATAAGATATAGAAAGGGAATAGAGAGTGAGAAAGGAGAGAGACAGAGATAGAAAATAGGGAAGAGAATAGATAGTGAAGAGAGAAAGATGGAGCAAGGGAGATATAGGAGAGAGTGAGCGAGAAAAAACATGATAGTAAGAACGAGTTAGATAGAGAGCAAGAAATAGTGTTAAAGAGGGTGAGAGGGAGGAAGATTGAGAGAGGGAGTGAGAGAGTGTATGAGTGTGTGAGATGGAAAGAGAAGAGTGAGCTACAAAGGGGAAACGTAGAGATGGCACGAATAAGTAAGATTATAGAGGGAGAGAATGAGAGAGACAAGAGAGAAAAAAAAAGATATCAGAAAGGTGCAAAGGGAGAGAGACTGTGAGCTAGGGAGGGAAAAAGAGAAACTTGAGATGGAGAGTAAGAGAATGAAAGAGACTTGAGAGAGGGATCAAGAGAGATATAAAGATAGAGAGGGAGAGAGTGAGAAAAAGAGTAAGTAAACAAGAGTTAGAGATAGAGGCAGAGAGGGGAGGGAGAGAGAAAGAGAAGGGTGAGAGAATGTGAGAAACAATGAGAGAGAGGAGAGAAAGATTACTGGAGAAAAATTTGAAGAGTGGGAAAGAGAAAGTGCGTGTGAGGGATAGGGAGAGAAAGATTAAGGAAAGAGAGAAATTGTGTGTGTGTGAGGAAAAGTGTGTGAGAAAGAAACATAAGAGAAAAACTTAGGGAAGTGTGGGAAATAAAAGAGAAAGAAAGTGATAACAAACTGTGAGAAAGAAAGGTAGGGAGCAAAGGAGGAGGTGAGAGTTAGAGAGATATAGGGAGAGAAGGAGAATGTGGAAAGATAGAGAAAGAGAGAGCAATAGAGATAAGGAGGGAGAATAAGAGAGGGAGAGCCCCAGGAATGGAAGTGGGAGAAATAGAGAAAGAGACTAGGGGAATAGAGGAAAATAATGAGTGAGAAGAGTAAGAGAGAAGTTTACATAGAATTAAGAGTGCGAGCGCAAGAGAGTGAGCGAGGTAGTGATAGAATGTGGAACGGAGAATAGGGTGTGTGAAAGAGATAAAGAGAGGGAGTAGTGAGAGTGAAGCTAAATAGAGCGTAGCTAAAGAAAGACTAATAGAAAGGGAGCAAGAGAGAGAATAATAGTTGGAGCAAGAGAGAGTTAGGAGGGAAACTGAGAGGGAAAATGAAAAAAATGAGATAGAATGCAAGTGAGAAAGAGAGAGGCGAGTGAGGAAGTAAGAGTGAGAGTGAGAGTGAGAAGAGGGGGTGAGAGACAGAAGAGTGAAAGAATGAGAAGAAGGGAGAGAGATTTAGAGTGATGGATATATAATAATAAAGTTATAAAACAGAGCGCAAGTGAGAGTGACACAACGTGAGAGAGCGACAGAGCGAGAAAGAGAAACATAATAGAAAGTGAGAGATAGTGAGGTAGATAAAGAGAGACAGAAGGAAAGTGTGTTGGAGAAAGTGAGAAAGAGGAAGATAGAGGGAGATAAGGGGAGAGGTTGAACTGAGAGTGGGAGAGTGAGTGAGAAAGATTTAAGAGAGAGATAGAAAATGAAAGAGGACCAAAGCACGAACAATTGTGTGCAAGATTGAGATAGGGAGGGAGAGTAAGAGAATGAGTGAGAAGGAGAGAAGGAGAGAAGGGGAGAGGGAGTGGAGAGGGAGAGAAAGAATGGGAGACAAACTGAGATAGAGGGGGTGGCAGGGAGGATAGCGAAGGGAGAGAGAGAGAGCTAGAGAAAGGGAGGGGAGAGTGAGAGAAATAGAGAAAAGTGCAAGTGAGAGAAGAGAGAGCAAAAGAGAGGGAATGAGAGAGAGCGATAGAGAAAATGAGTGGGAGATAGAGGGAGTGAAAGTTAGTGCAAGAGGAGGTAGAGAGAAGAGTGAGATATGAAGAGGGAGAAAGTGAGTGGAGGGATTGAAAGAGGGAGCGCTTGAGGACGAAGGAGAGATATATGAGAGAAAATAATAAAAAATGAGATACATTTGAGGGGAGAGCAAGTTGTGAGCGGAATTGAGAGAGTGTGTGTGTGACGGAGGGAGAGTGAGAGAGAGTGAGAAATAGATGGACAAAAAGAGTGAGTAAAGAGAGAGAATAGTGGGAGATAACAGAAAGAATGAGAGAGATAGAGAAAAGACAAGAGAGTAATTCTATCTCTTTTCGTCACTCTCGATCTCTCCCTCTCTCCCTCTCTCGTGCTCTCTTTTGATGCACTCTCTTCTTTCTTTGCTCGCTTTTTCTCTTCATCTATCCCTCGCTCTATTTTTCACTCTTCCTCCTTTGTCTCCTCTCTACTTCACACATTTCTCTCTCTTCTCACTCTCTTCCCTCATCTGTCTCATTGTTTCTCACTTTCTCCATTTCTCTTTCCCTCCTCATCTAGCTCCCTCTCCCTCAATCTATCTCTCGCTTACTCTTGTTTCTTCTCTCACTCTCTCTCTTGTTCTCCCTCTATCTCTCGCTCGCACTCCCTATTTCACTCTCTTTTCTTTTCTATATTTTTCTCTCAAGCTCGTTCTCTTGTTCACTCTCTTGCTTTCTTCCTAACTCCCACCCTTCTCTTCCCCTCTCTCTCATTCTACATCTCCTTATCCTAATCTCACTATCCCTCTATCTACCTCCATATTTCTCTCTTTTTCTATCTTTCACTTTTTTTCTCTTTTTCTTTCACTTTAATTGCTCTATCCACTCTCTTTCTCTCTTCTCTCACTCGTTCTCTCTCTCCTTTCACTCTCTTGACCACTCCAATTCTCTCTCTCACCTCTCTTCTTTTTCTCTCCATTTTCTTAATCTCCTGCTCTTAAGCTCTCTCTATCGGTGTTCTCTCTTTCTTTCTTTACCACTTTCTCTCTCTCAAACACTCTCTCTTTCTCTTCTCTTTCCCTCCCTCGCCCTCCCCCTCTAAATCGATTTCTCTCTCTAACTCTCTTTATCCCACTCTTATTCTCACTCTCCAAGTATCTCTCTCCCTCTCTCTCTCCCTCACTCCTGTGTTCACTCCCTTACTTTCTCTCTCTCTCTTGTCGTCCCTCACTTCTCTTACTCTCTCTCTTTTCCCTTCCTCCTACTCTTTCTTTCTCCTCCATCCCTCGCTCCCTTCCACTTATCTCTCTTCTCAAATCTTCTCTTCTCTCTCACTCTCTCTCCCTCTCTTTATTGCTATCTTGCTCCATCTGACTCATTCTCTCTTTCTTGCACTCTCTCTCTCTCATTCTTTCATATGTCACTCACACTTTCTCGACCTCTCTCTCCCTCCCTTCCTCCCTTTCTCTCTCCATCCTCTCACCCTCTCCATCACTCTCAATCTCATTCTCCGAGTTCCTTCTGTCATTCTCTCTTTCTCTCTCGCTCTCTTCTCAGGCACTAAGTTCCCTTGCTCTCTCTGTAATGCCTTCTAACTATTTTTTTTCTCTATGCGCTCCTCTTCCGTATCTCTTTTCATATATTCTCCCGCTTTTATAATATCTCTTTTTTTTCTCCCTCCCTCTTCTTCCCCTTTGTCTCCTTCACTCCTTCACAACCTCTCTCTCCATTTCTTACTCTCCCTCTCCCTCTTTTTCTCACTCTCTTGTTTGCTCTCCTTCCTTGTCTCTCTTTCTTTCTTTCTCTTTCCTATTCATTCCCTCTATCTTGATTTCACTATTGCTCTCTCTCTATCTTCCTCTCTCTTTTTCTCACTCCCTCTTGCTCCCTCATACAATATCTTCTATTGCTACATATTGCCTCTTTGTTCTCACTTTTTCTCCTCCTCTATCCCCCACACACACTCTCTCTCTCGCATCCCAGCCTCCCTCTTCCTTCTCAATCACTTACCCTCATTCCCTTCCTCCCTTCCTCCCTTCCTCCCTCCCTCTCATCCCCTACATCTCCCACTTCACTTGCTCTCGCTCACTCTATCTCGCTCACTCATTCTCTTATTCTATCCCCCTCTTTTCTACTATCTTCCTTCACACTTATTTCTCTCTCTATTTCTCTCTCCACCTCTCTTCCTCTCTTATTCCTGCCATCTTCAATCTCTTCTAATCCCTCCCACTCCCTATTTTTCACTATTTATTCTCTAACATTCTTGCTCTCTCTCCAATTGTTCTCTCTTTTATTACTCTCACTCACACACACTCACTCATTCTTCCTTGTTCCCGCTATTGCTCTCTCTCTCCTAGTCCTTCTCTCACTCTTTCTCTCCCAATCTTAGTAATAATAAGAAGAGAGAAGAGGAGGTGAGAAGCAAAAGAGAGAATGAGAGGAAGATAGAGAGAAATTGAGTTATGGATATAGAAAGAACAGAGGGAAAAAAGAGAGGAAGAGAAAGAGCAAGAGAGTGAGTGAGAGAGAAATATAATAAAGAGTGAGAGATAGTGAGAAAGTGAGAGAGGGAGAAAAAGAGTGATAGAGGGCAAGAGTAAAGAAAGAAAAGATAGAAAGAGAGAGAGAAAGTGAGAGAGAGAAACATAATTAGAGGGTAAGAGATATATAGCAAGAAAAGGAGAGAGCTAGACAGAGAGAGATAGAGAGCAAGAGTAAGGAAGATAGTAAGAATGGAGGAGATAGAGGGAGATCTAGAGATTAAAGTGAGAGGGAATGAGAGAGGGGGAGAGAGCATGAAAGAGAGAGGGGAGGGAGAGAATGAGGGATACATAAGGAGGGAAGGAGGAAAGTGAGAGAGGGTGAGAGAGCTGAGGATAGATGGATAGAAAGCATAAAAGGAATGAGAGAAAAGAGAGACAAATAAATAGATAGATTAGTAGAGTGAGAATAGAGAATGAAAGTGATATAGAAATGAAAAGGGGGTTTGTGAGAGAAAGATAGAGAGAGAGAACAGAAGGAAGAGTGAGAAAGAGGGAACAAGAGGGACTAGCTCTCTTTTTTCTTTTTCCTCTTACTTTTCTCTCACAAAGTTCCCCACTTTCTTTCTCCTCTCTCGCTCTCATGTTTCCATTCCTCCCTATCTCATTCTCTCATCTCACCTTCCCCCTACACCCTTTATCCCTCTCCATCTCCCTCTCTGTTGCTCCCTCTCTCTCATCATTCTCTGATCTCCCTCTCTTTATAGCTCCCGCTTACTTACTCTTACTAAATCTTCCCTCAGTCTCTTTTCTCACTCACTCTCCCTTTCACTCTCTTCCATTCTCCTTCTTGCACTCTCTTTAATCCCCTGTTAGTAACTCCTGTCTCTCTCGAGATCTCTTTGACTCTTTCACTCTTATTCTCTTTATCTGTCTCACTCTCTCCTTCTATCTTTCTCACTCCTTCAGCCCTGCTCTCTCAAGGCCTCCTTCATGTAGCTCACTCTTCTCTCTCCATCTCACACACTAATACCTCTCACGATCACTCTCCCTCTCACACTCGTTAGCTCCATTTCTCGCTCTTTTTCTAGCACTCTCTTACCATCTTTTCTTTCTCTCTCACTCGCTCCTCTCCCTCCCTCGCTCCATTTTTCTCTCTTCTCTCTCTATCAATTCTCTATTATTTTCTCTCTCTCTTCTTACTCTCTATCTAATTTTCATATATTCTCTTTTACACTTTTCTTTGTTGCTCTCTCTCTCTCTTCTCTCTTTCCTCTAATATTTCCCTCACCCTATTTTGCACTCTCTCCTTTCTCTCTCTCTTGCTTCCATCGCTGCCTCTCACTTTCTTTCTTTTCTCTCCCTCCCTCCCTCTCTCCCCTTGCTCCCTCTCTCCCTCTCTCCACATTACTCCCTCACTCTCTCTCTCTCTCGTCATTCTTCTGTACTCCCTCTCTTTTTATCCCTCACTCACTCTTATGCGATCTTCCCTCAGTCCATCTCTTCCCTGCTCTTTCCTACTCTCTCTCTCTTTTTGAACCCTCTCACTACCTCCCATCTTTCTTTCTCACTCACTCTCTATTCCATTTCTTTTTATCTCTATCTCGCTCTTTGTTCTGTCTCTCTCTTTTGATGATCATTTTATCCTTCACTACCTTTCTCTCACCCTCCATCATTCACCCCCCAAATCCCTCTCTTTCTCCCACACTCCATATCTCACTCATTTTTCCCTCTCTCACTCTCTCTTCTCTCACTTTCTCCACTCTATTTCTCTCTTACACCTCCTCACCCTTTGCCTCTCCCCTCTCTCTTCAGTTTAACTCCCACTAATACTCCCTCTCTCCCTCTCTCCTTCTCGCTCCATGTTCATTCTCTCTTTGATTTCTCCCTCTCCTCTCTCTCCTCTCAATCTTTCTCTCCCTCTCTCTCCTATCTCTTGCTTCTTCCCTCCCTCCCTCTCTCTTCCTTTCTCACTATCCTTTTCTCTTTGTCACACACTCTCTCCTCATTTCCCTTTACTCTCTTTCATTTCACCGCCTCTTTCCCACTAAATCACATTTTCTACCCTCTCTCTCCCTCACATTCACTCTCTCTATATCTTCAATCAATCTCTCTTCAATATCACCCTCTCTTCCCCTCTTACTCCCACTTACTTCATTCTCTCTCACTCCCTCCCTCCATTTCTTTCTATCTCACTCTCTCTTTCTCTTGCTCTTATTTATTTTTTTCTTTATCATTTCTTCTTTCTCTATTTCTCTCTCTCTCTCGCACACGCACCCTTACTCTCTTTTACCACTCTCTCTTTTCACTTTACTCGCTCTTTCTTTCCAACCTTCTCTCACTCTCTTCCTATCTCCCTCTCCCCTTCTTTCATTAATTCAATCTCTCTCTCTCTCTCTCTCTCTCTATCACCCTCTCCCCCACTATCTCCACATCCCTTATATATCTCCCTCTATCTTACCCTCACTCATTAGCTTTTCCTCTTTCTTCCCTGAGTCTCTCTTCTTTCTATATTTGCCTCACCCTCTCTCCTTCACTCCCTCCCGCTCACTCTTTAATCCATATCTTCACTCCCTCTCTTCCTCTCTCACCCTATTTCATATTTCTTTATTGTTTCTTGCTTTCTTATTCCCTCTTTATCTCTCTATCTTACTCTTTCTTCTATCACCCTCTTTTCTCTCTCTTCACTCACTCTTTTCTCCCTTTATCTCTCAGCCTTCCTCCCTCACACTCTCTATCAATTTCACTCACATCTTGCTCTCTCTCTTCATATCCATCTCTTTATTAATTATTTTATCTCCCCTTCTTTCCCCTCTATCCATCTGTCTTTCAATCCCACTTTCACTTTCTTCCTCTTTCTCTACATACTCCTCTGTTGCTCTTTATACACTCACTCATTCACTCCCTTCCCTTCCTCACATTTTCACTTTCACTTGCTCTCATTCCCAAACTCTTGCTTTCTCTTCTCTCACTTTATCTTTCCTATATTTCTCTCTCGTACTTCATCTCCCATTCTCTCGGTCTCTCTCTCAACTTTTCTTTCTCTTTCTCTCCCTCACGCTTCCCTCCCTCCCACTCTCTATATCTTAGTATCTTTCCCCATCTCTCTCTCTCTCTCCCTCTCCGTCTTCTTCTCTCCTTTCCTCTCACTCATTCTCTTAATCTCCCTCCCAATCTCAATCTTGTTCACTATCTTTTGCTCTCTCCTTTGCTCTCGCTTCTTATTTCTCTCTCTCTTAAATTTTTCTTTCTCTCTCCCCCTCTCTCACCCCATCTATCTTCAATCTCTCTCTCTTTCCCTCTATCTCCCCTGTCTAACTCTCCCTTAATCTTTCCCTCTACCTTTCTCTTTCTCACTATCTCTCACTCTTTATTAGGTTTCTCTCTATGGCTCTCTCTTGCTCTCTTTTCTCTTTCTTTACTCTTTCTTGATCTCCCTATATCAATCACTCTAGATCTCTCTACCTTCCTCTCTTTCTCTCTCTTCTCTCTCTCACCTCCTCCTCTCTCAAATTGTTTAATAGTTTCTCTCTTTCCTCCCCCCTCTCTCTTTATTTTTCTCTCTTTTTCTCTCTAGCTCCCTCTCTCTTGCCTTCTCTTTTGTCACTATTTATTCCTTCTATATTTCTTTCTCTCTTTGTCACTCTCTCACCCCTTCACTCCTCAATCTCTTTAGTTTCACTCTCACTGTTACTCTCTCACTCGCTTCTCTCCATCTTTCTCTCTTGCACTCTCTTTATCTCTCTCCCTCTCTCACTCTCACCTCCCTCCCTAACTCTCTTTCTTTATCCATCTATCATTGTCACTCTTGCTCCTTTTCTCTTTCTCTCTCTTACCCACTCTCTCTCTTAAGCTTCACTCTCATTCCTAGTCTCTCAGTTTATCTCATTCACCCTCTTTATTCTCACACCCACTGTCCATATCTGTCTTGCTCACACTTTCAATCCCCTTTGCTTCATCTTCTTTGAGTCACTTTTATTCCTCTATTTCTACCTTACCCTCTCTCCCTCTAGCTCACTCTACAATCCCTCTCATATCATGATCTCACTCTCTCTTTATTTCATCTCTTTATATTGTTTATGTACTCTCTTTTGCTCTTTCTTCTATCTCCCTCTCCTATCTCTTTAGTCACTCGTTCTATTCCTCTATATTCCTCTCTCTCTTTTCCTTCTCACTCATTCTCTTACTCTCCCTCTATCTCAATCTCGTCCTCTTTCACTCCCTCCTTCCCTTTGTTTCTGCCTTCTCCCTATCTCTATCCTCTCTCTCTCCTTTTGCACTTACTCAATCTTCCTCCCTCTTATATTCTTCATCTTTCTCTCCCATTCTCTCTCTCAATTTTATTCTTACTATTTTATTTTCCTCCCCCTTCTATCTAATGCTCATATCTCCATCTATATCTTTATCTACCAATTTATATATCTATTCTTTCACTTTCTCTCAATCTAACCCTTCATGACTCACTTTCTCATAGCACCTCTCTCATTGTTACTCTTCCTTCTCATCCCTTTCTCTTTAATTTATCTATTTATTCTCTCCCTTACTCTCACTTTTCTCTCATTTTTGTCTATATTTCATGGTCCCTCTCAACCCACTATTCAATTTAATTCTCATTCATACTCCTTCCCTCTCCCTCTCTCACTCTCTATTCTCTCTCTCTGTCTCTTCCTCTCTTATGTTATTTTATTATCCTCTCCTCTTACTCTTTCTCTCCATCTATCCACCACTAATTCTCACTGTTCCTGTCTCGCTCTCTCTCCCCCTCCCACTATCTCTCACACTCTCTTGTCTCCCTCTCTCTCTCTCTCTCACATGCACTCACTCTTTCTCTCCCTCTTTCCCTTCCTCACTCTCCCTTTCTCTATCTGCCTGTCACTACCTTCCCTCTCTCACTCTCACTCATTACCTTCTGTGCCTTCTATCTCTCTCACTCTTTCACTCATTATTCATTCTCTTTGTCTTAATATATATTTTATTCCTCTCTATTATTTGACTCCTTCGATCCATGTATCCCCTCTCCCTTTCTCACTCTCTTGCCTCCCTCCCTCTCTCTGACTTCCATCCCTCCTATTCAGACATACGTACACAAATACTCTCTCTTCTCTCCCTTTCTCTTTCTCACTCTTTCCCCCTCTCCTCACCCACACCCTCTTCCACACTCCCTCCCATTCTCTTTCTCCATTTCTCACTCTCCCTCTCCGTCCCTCTCCCTCCCTCCCCCTCTTATTCTCCCTGCTCCATCTCTCTCCTCACTTCATCCCTCCTCTTCCTACTTATTCTCATAGACGTGCTCAGTCTCTCTCTCCCTCATCTGTTCCTCCCTCTCACTCTTTCATCCCCTCTTTCTCTATCAAACCATCTTTCACTTTCTCTCCCATATCCCTCCCTCTCTCTTTCTTCTTCTCTCCCCCTCTCTTCCTCTCTCTTTATCAATTATGTCCATCTATCTACCACACTCCCTCCCTGCCTCCTCATCTATCTTTATCTCTCTCTCTTTCTTTTTCTTATTATGGAATTCATTCCTCCTCCCTCCCTCCCTCTCTCTCATATATTCTCTTATATATCTCTCCCTCATTCACTTTTTATCCACATATCATTTTAACTGTCACTCTCCCCCTCTCTTTCTTTGACTTTATTATTCTCTCTCTCGCTTGCTTGCTCTCTCTTCCATTCTCTCTATAGGTCTCTATTATCTCTCTCTCTCTCTCTCTGTCTCTCTCTCTGTCTCTCTCTTTCTCTTCTTTCTCTCTTTATCCCCTTGCTCTCTCAAGCACATCCTCCCTCCACCACCTAGCTTTCTTTCAAACTCATACCATCACTCACTTTTCTTTCTCAATCTCTTTAGCTTACTTTCTTGCCTTATCCTACTGTCTCTTCCTTGCTCTCCATTTCCTTCTTGATTTTTTCCTCCCACTCTCCACTTTCTTTTGCATTTATCTATCTCTCTCTCTCTGTCCCTACCTCCCCCTCTTCTTTTTCACTTGCTCTATCTTACATCTCTCTCTATATGTATTCTCTCCTTCTCTCACAATGTCTCTCTCACTCTTCCTCTCTCTAAATTATTATCTCCCTCCCCACTTTTTTTCTTGCTCTTCCTCTTCCTTTTGTTCTCTCTTCCTCTTCTCTCGTGATTTCTCTATTGCCCTTCTCTCTTGTTCACCCTCTCTTCATCCTCAATTTCACTCACTCGTACTCCTCTCCCTCTCTTTCTCCTTTTCTCTCTTACTCTCTCTTACAATCTGTTTTATTATTTCCAATTCCCTCTCTTCTATTTCTTTATCCTCCTCTATCACTCACACACACTCTCTTGCATCCCTCCCGCTCAGTCACTCTCCCTCTCTCCTTCCCTCGCTCCCTCCCTCTTCATCTCCCTCTCAAAACCTCCATCTCCCTCTCTCACTTGCTTGCTCTATCTCTCCCTCTCTCACTTTCTTCTTCTCTCTCCTCATTCCTCTAGCTCACCCATTTGCTCAATCTTCCTTCGTGATAGAAAAAAAAAGGGAAGTACTTGGGAGATTGTTTGGGATAAAGTTTGAGGGAGGCATAGAGGGAGAGGGCATGGGAGGGAGAAATAATAAGGGAGAGATAGAGCACAAGTGTGAGAGATAGAGAGAGAAGAGCAACAAATAAAAACTTATTGAGAGCAGAAAAGTGAGAGCAAGCGACTGAGGGAGAGGGAGAAAGAGAGAAGGAGAGCGAGAAAGGTAGCAAGAGGAAGAGTCAATGAGAGAGATTGAAAGATGGAGAGAAGGAGTGTGAGAAAAGAAGAGAGAAAAGATTGAATGAAAGGTAAAGAGAGAGATGGGAAGGTGGTTATGAAAAGTTAGAGTAAGAGAAGAGAGGGTTAGTGAGAGGGACAGAGGAAAGGAGAGCAAGAGAATAAGTGAGAGAGATAGAGAGAGAGATTGAGAAAGAGAGATTGACGGGGATGCAGAGGTTAAGGGAAGGAGCAAGAGAGTTTGTGAAAAGAGAGAGGGAGAGAGAGAGAAAAAGAGGGAGACCTATAAATGGAAGGATGAAAGTGAGAGAGAGAGAGAGAGAAAGAGGGAGACCTATAAATGGAAGGATGAAAGTGAGAGAGGGAGAGAATGAGTTGGGGATATTTGGATAGGAAGGGTGAAAGGAATGAGAGTGGAGAGAGATAAATAGAAGACATATTAAGAGAGAAAGAAAGAATAGAGATTGAGAAGGATAGAGGGATAGATTAAGAGTGAGAGTGATATAGAGAAGAAGAGAGGGACTGGGAGAGAGAAAGCGAGAGAAGGACTAGGAGAGAAAGAGCAAGAGAGGGAATGAGGAAGAGAGAGTGAGTGTGTGTGAGTAATAAAAGAGAGAACAATAGGAGAAAGAGAGCAAGAAAGATAGAGAATAAATAGTGCAAAATAGAGAGAGGGAGGGAGTTAGAGAGATTGAAGAGAGAGGGAACAAGAGAGGAAGAGGGGTGAAGAGAGAGAAGAGAGCGAAGGAAGATAGTGAAAGAGAGAGTGTTAACAGAAAAAAGGGAGAGAATAAGAGAATGAGTGAGAGAGATAGAGTGAGCAAGTGGAGTGGGAGATGGAGGGGATGAGAGGGAGGGAGAAAGGGTGGAAGGGAGGAAGGGATGGAGTAAGTGATTGAGACGGAAGATGGAGGGTAAGATGCAAGAGAGTGTGTGTGGGGAGGGATTGAGGAGGAGAAAGAGTGAGAACAAAAAGGGAATATGTGAAGCAATATAAGAGATCTGTATGAGCGAGAAAGAGAGAGTGAGAAAGAGGGAGCGAAGACGAGGAGAGCAATAATGGAAATCAAGAGAGAGGGACGGAAAGAGGAAGAGATAGAAAGAAAGAGAGATAGGGAAGGAGAGCAAACAAGAGAGTGAGAAAAAGATGGAGGGAAAATAAGAAATGGGGTGAGAGGTTGTGAAGGAGTGAAGGAGACAAAGTGAAAAAGAGAGAGGGAGAAAAAGAAGAGAGATATATTAAGAGAGCGAGAGATATAAGAAATGATTAAGGGAGGTGGAGAGTATAGAGAGAAAAATTAGTTAGAAGGCATTACAACGAGAGCAAGACAAGTTAGAGCTTGAGAAGAGAGCAAGAGAGAACGAGAGAGAGTGATGGAATGAGATGGAGAGAGATGGAGAGGGTGAGAGAGATGGGAAGAGAATGGGAGGAAGGGAGGAAGGGAGGGAGGGAGGGAGAGGTCGATAAAGTGTGAGTGACATGAAAGAATGAGAGAGTGCATGAAAGAGAGAATGAGTTAGATGGAGCAAGAAAGCAATAAAGAGAGGGAGAGAGAGTGAGAGATAGAAGAGAAGAGTTGAGAAGAGAGATAGGTGGGAGGGAGGGAGAAGGAGAGAGGAGGAGGGGAAAAGAGAGAGAGTGAGAGATGTGAGGGATGGAGAGAGAGAAAGTGAGAGAGCAAACAAGGGAGTGAGGGAGAGAGTTAGAGAGAGGGAGAAAGAAAATTAGAGAGAGATAACAAGAGTGGGATGAAGAGACTTAAAGAGAGACATCGATATAGACGGAGAGGGTGAGGGAGGGAAGGAGAGGAGAAAGAGAGAGTGTTCGAGAGAGAGTAAGAAAGAAAGAAATAGAGAGCACCGACAGAGAGAGCTTAGAGAAGGAGATTGAGAAAAGGAGAGTAAAAGTAGAGAGGCGAGAGTGAGATAATTGGAGAGGGCAAGAGAGTGAGAGGAGTGAGAGAACGAGTGAGAGAAGAGGGAAAGAGAGTGGGGAGAGAAATTATAGTGAAAGAAAAAGAGAAAAAAGAGAGAAAGCTAGAGAAAGAGAGAGAAATATGAAGGAAGAGAGAGGGAAGTGAGATTATGATAAGGAGATTTAAAATCAGAGAGAGAGAGATGAAAAGAAGGCCGGGAGTTAGGAAGAGAGCAAGAGAGTGAACAAGAGAAAGAGCTTGAGAGAAAATTCTAGAAAAGAATTAAAGTGAAATAAGGAGTGCAAGAGAGAGATAGAGGGAGAACAAGAGAGAGAGTGAGAGAAGGAACAAGAGAAAGCAAGAGAGATATTAAGGGTGAGGGAGTGAGAGAGGGTAGAGAGCGAGATGAGGGAAAGAGAAGTGGAGAAAGTGAGAAACAATGAGAGAGAAGAGGGAAGAGAGTGAGAAGAGAGGGGGTTGTGAGAGATAAAGAGGAGCCAAAGGAGGGAGAGTGTAAAAGAGAGTGAGGAATATATGAAGAGAAAAAGTGAGCAAAGAAAGAAGAGAGTGCGAAGAGAGAGAGAGAGAGAGAGAGAGAGTGAAAGATCGAGAGTGAATAAAAGAGATAGAATTGCTCTCTTTTGTCATTTCTCTATCTCTCTTGTTCTTTCTTTAATATTCTCTCTCTTTACTCACCCTTTCTCTCCCTCTATTTCTCACTCTCTCTCTCTCACTCTCCCTCCCTCACACTCTATCAATTTCTCTCCCCTCAAATCCATCTCATTATTTATTATTTTATCTCAAACATTTCTTTTTCCTCCTCAAGCACTCCCTCTTTCAATCCCTCAACTATCTTTCTCCATCTTTCCCTGTCTCACTCCTCGCTCTACCTCCTCTTGCACTAACTCATTCACTCCCTCTATCTCCCACTCATTTTCTCTATCGCTCTCTCTGATTCCCTCTCTCTTGCTCTCTCTTCTCTCACTTTCACTTTTCTCTATTTCACTCACTGTCCCCTCCCTTTCTCTAGCTCTCTCTCTCCCTCTGCTATCCTCCCTCCTACTCCCTTTATCTCAATCTGTCTTCCCATCTCTCCCTCTCTCCCTCTCCATCTCCCTTTCTCCTTCTCTCATTCTCTCCTTCTCACTCATTCTCTTACTCTCCCTCCCTATCTCAATCTTACACATATTCTTTCACGCTTTTATCTTCTCTCACTTTCTATCTCTCTTAAATCTTTTTCGCTCTCTCTCCCACTCTCACTCCCTCTCTCAATTCAATCTCTCCCCGTATCTCCCTCTATGTTCCTCTTTCTCACTCTCCCTCACTCATGCCTTTTGTCTCTCACTTTCTATTATATTTCTCTCTCCCTCGCTCTGTCGATCTCTCTCGCTATGTCGCTCAGTTCTATCACTTTATCATTATATATCCATCACTCTAAATCTCTCTCCTTTCTTCTTATTCCCTCACTCTTCTGTCTCTCACCCTCTCTTATCACTCTCACTCTTACTCCCTCACTCGCCTCTCTCTTTCTCTCTTCCACTTTATCTCCCTTTCTCTCTCATTTTGTCTCTCAATTTCCCTCCCCAACTTTCTCTTGTTCCATCTATCATTCTCTCTCTTGCTCCTTTTATCTTACTCTCTGTTCAGCTACTCTCTATTTAGCTTCACTATTACTACTATTCCCTCTCTTTTATCTCTTTCACACTCTATACTCTTTTCCACATTCTATCATTATCTCGCTCACACTCTTGCGCTCGCAATCTTAATTCTCTGTAAACTTCTCTCTAACTCTTCCCACTCATTGTTTTCCTTTATTTCCCAGCTCTCTTTCTCTATTTCTTTCACTTCCATCCTGGGACTCTCTCTCACTCTCTTATTCTCCCTCCCTATCTCTCTCGCTCACTCTCTCTTTCTCTATCTTTTAACATTCTCCTTATCTCCCTTTATCTCTCTCACTCTCACTTCCTCCTTTGCTCCCTTCCTTTCTCTTTCTCACATTTTGTTCTCTCTTTCTTTCTCTTTTAATTCCCACATTTCTCTAACTTTTTCTCTTATGTTTCCCCTTCACTCTCTTTTCCTCAGATACACACACAATCTCTCTTTCCTAATCTTGTCTCCTATCCCTCACACGTACTCTCTCTTTCCGCTCTCCAGCTCTTTATATCTCTCAATCCCTCTCCGTCTCTCTCATTGTTTCTCACATTCTCTCACCCATTTCTCTCTCTCCACCCTCTTTGTCTCCTCTATCTCTAAATCTCATTTCTTTACCCTTGTTCCACTCTCTCTCTCTATTTTATATCTCTCGATCCCCTCTCACTCTCTTCATTCTCTTGCTCACTATCTCACTCTTCTCTTCCTTCCTCCCTAGCTCACACATCTCTCTCTCAGCACCCTCCCCGAGTAACTTTTTTCTCTCGTTTCGCTCTCACTCTCCCCTCTATAATTCTTATTTCCATATTAGTACTCTTCTACATCCCCTTTGTAGTCACTCTTCTCTTTCCATCTAACAAACTTATAATCTCTCACTCTCTCTCTCTCTCAATATTTCTCTCTCTCACCCTCTTTAGCTCTATTTCTTGCTCTTTATCTCACTCTCTCTTATTATCATGTTCTTCTCGACTCACTCTCTCCTATCTCTCCCTTTTCGCCCCTCCATCTTTACCTCTTCACCGTTTATCCTCTTCCCTACTCTCTCTCTCTCTCTCTCTCTCTCTTTTCTTACTCGTTCCCTCTGTACATTTTATAACCTCATTTGAACTTCGCATTGCTTCATTTTCTTTTTCACTCTTTCTCTTACTTTTCTCCCATTCAAACAACCTCTCTCTCTCTACTCTCTCCCTCCCTCGCTTCCGCCCCTCGCTCTTTCTTTCTCTCTTTCTCCCTCCCGCCCTTCCTCTACCTTGCTATCTCACCCTCGTTCCCTTCCTCTTTTGTTCCCCTCTCTCTTACCATTCTCTTGTTCTTTACCCTCTCTTACCCCACTAATCTTTCGCATTTTTTCTCCACATCCCTCTTCTCTCAATCTCTCCCATTAGCTCTCTCTTTAAAACCCCTCTCACTTCGTCCTATCTCTTTCTCCATCACTACCTCCATCTCTCTCTCTCTCTCTCTTTCTATTCCATCTCTCTTTATCTCTCTATCGTCCTCTCTTCGTCTCACATTCGACCCTCGCATTATCTCTCTCACCACCTCTCTCCCCGCTCTCCCTCCCTTTTGCGTCACTTAACTCCTCTCTTCCACACTCCTCTCCCCCTCCATGCCTCCCTCCAACTTTATCTCAACAATCTCTCCAAGTACTTCCCCTTTTTTCTCTATCACGAAGGAAGATCGAGTAAGAGCGAGTTGCAGGGACGAGGAGAGAGAAGAAGAAAGTGAGAGAGAGGAGAGATAAAGAGAGCGGGGCGAGAGAGGGAGATAGAAAGGCTGAGAGTGACGAGAGGGAGGGATCGAGGGAAGGAGGGAGGAGAGGACCGAGTGGTGGGATGCAAGAGAGTGTGCGTGCGGAGTGACAGAGGAGGATAAAGAATTAGAAGAGAGAGGGAATCGGTAAATAACAGATGATTGTAAGAGAGAGCAAGAGAGAAACAGAAAGGAGGAGAGGGAGTACGAGTGAGTGAAATCGAGGGATGAAGAGGGCGAGAATAAGAGAGAAGGGCACAGAGAAATCACGAGAGAAGAGGAAGAGAGAACAAAAGGAAGAGGAAGAGAAAGAGAAAAAGAGGGGAGGGAGATAATAAGTTAGAGAGAGGAAGAGCGAGAGAGACATTATGGGAGAAGCGGAGAGAATACATAGAGAGAGATGTAAGATATAAGCGAGAAAGAAGAGTGTGAGGGAGAGAGAGAGAGAGATAGATAAAAGTAAGAGAAAGTGGAGAGTGGGAGGAAAAAAATCAAGCAGGAAATGGAGAGCAAGGAAGAGACAAAAGAGATGTGGCAAGAAAGTAAGCTAAAGAGATCGAGAGAGAAAAGTCAAGGAGAGGAGTCTGGAAGAAAGCGAGGTGGTGGAGGGAGGATGTGCTTTGTGAGAGCAAGGGGATAAAGAGAGAAAGAAGAGAGAGAAAGAGAGAGAGAGAGAGAGAGAGAGAGAGATAATAAAGACCTATAGAGAGAATGGAAGAGAGAGCAAGCAAGCAAGAGTGAGAATAATAAAAGTCAAAGAAAGAGAGGGAGATATTAGCTAAAAATGATACGTGGAGAAAAAAGTGAATGAGACAGATATACAAGAGAATATATGAGAGAGAGGGAGGGGAGGGAGGAGGAATGAATTCCATAATAAGAAAAAGAAAGAGAGAGAGAGAAAGATACGAGGAGGAAGGGAGGGGAGGTGGCAGATAAATGGAAAGAATCTAAGGAAGAGAGAGGGGAAGAGAGGGGGAGAGAAGCAAGAAAGAGAGGGAGGGAGCAGGCAGAGAGAATGAAAGATGGTCCGATAGAGAAAGAGGGAGAAAGAGCAAGAGGGAGGAACATAAGGAGGGAGAAAGAGAGATCAACACGTCTAGAGAATAAGTAGGAAGAGTGGGCTTGGCGAGGAGAGAGTAGGAGCTAGTGGAGAATAAGAGTGAGAGGGAGGGAGGGAGAGGGAGGAAGAGGGAGAGATGGATAAATGGAGAAAGAGAATGGGAGGGAGGTGGATGGGGAGGGAGTGGGTGAGGAGAGGGGGAAAGATGGTGAAAGAGAAAGGGAGAGAAGAGAGAGTATTCTTTGTGGCACGTATGTCCGAATGGTGAGGATGGGAAGTCGAGAGAGTGAGGGAGGAAAGAGAGAGCGAGAAAGGAGAGGGGATGGATGGACTGAAAGAGTCAAATAATAGAGAGGAATAAAATATTTATTAAGACAGAGAGAGAGAATAATGGAGGAAAGAGGAGAGAGAGAAGGAAGCATAATGGCTGGGTAATGAGTGAGAGCGAGAGAGGAAGGTATGATTATGGAGAGATAGAAAGGGAGAGTGAGGAAGGGAAAGAGGGAGAGAAAGAGTGAGTGCATGTGTGTGAAAGAGAGAGAGAGGGAGAGAAGAGAGTGTGAGAGATAGTGGGAGGGAGAGAGAACGAGACAAAAGGAGAGTGAGAATTAGCTGTGTGGATACTGAGAGAAAGAGTAAGAGAGAGGATAATAAAATAACATAAGAGAGGAAGAGAGTAGGAAGAGAGAGGAAGAGAGAGAGAGAATAAGGAGGAGAGAGGGAGAGGGAAGGAGTATGTGAATGAGATTTAAATTGAATAAATGTCGAGAGGGAAATTCATGAAATATAGACAAAATAAGAGAAAAGAGAGAGAAGTGAGTGGGAATAACAGACAAATCAAGAGAAAGGGAAGAGAAGGAAGAGTGATAATGAGAGAGGCGCCGTGAGAAAGTGAGTCATGAAGGCCAGATCGAGAGAGAGCGAAAGAATAGATATATAAATCGTACAAAGATGTAGATGTAGATACGAGCATTAGATGTAATAAAATGGGGGCCATAAAGAATAAAACGAGAGAGAGAATGGAGAGAACGATGGAGAATATAAGAGGGAGGAAGATCGAGTAAGGAAAGGAGAGAGAGAGGATAGAGATAATGTGAGAAGGTAGAAAGAGAGGGAAGGAGGGAGTGAAAGAGGATGGGATCGAGATAAGGAGGGAGAGTAAGAGAATGAGTGAGAAGGAAAGGAGAGAGAGGAATATGTAGGGATAAAGAGCGACTAAAGAGAGAGGAGAGGTAGATAGAAGAAAGAGCAAAAGAGAGCACATAAACAATATAAAGAGATGAAATAGAGTGAGAGGTGAGATCATGATATGAGAGGGATTGAAAAGTGAGCCAGAGGGAGAGGGTAAGGCAGTAGCCGTAGGAGAAAAGTGACTCAAAGAAGATAAAGCAAAGGGATTGAAAGTGTGAGCGAGACAGATATGGAAAGTGGGAGTGAGAATAAAGAGGGTAAATGAGCAACCGAGCGACTGTGAATGAGAGTGAAGCTTTAAGAGAGAGTGGGTAAGAGAGAGAAAGAGAAAAGAAGCAAGAGGACAATGATGGGGAGCTGGAGAAAGAAAGAGAGTTAAGAAGGAGGTGAGAGTGAGAGAGGGAGAGAGAATAAAGAGAGTGCAAGAGAGAAAGATGGAGAGAAGCGAGTGAGGGAGTAATAGTGAGAGTGAAACTAAAGAAGTGTGGAGCTTGCGGCGAAAGAGTGACAAAGAGAGAAAGAACATAGAAGGAATAAAGAGGACAAAGGGCAGGGCAAGAGAGGGAGCTAGAGAGAAAAAGAGAGAAAATTAAAGAGAGGGGGGAGGAAGGAGAGAAACTATTAAACAATGAGAGAAAGAAGAGAGAGAAAGAGAGGAAGCCAGAGAGATCTGTGAGCGATCGATATGGAGATCAAGAAAGAGTAAGGAAAGAGAAAAAGAGCAAGAGAGAACCATACAGAGAAACATAATAAAGAGTGAGAGATAGTGAGAAAGAGAAAAGTAGAGGGCAAGATTAAGGGAGGAGTTAGACAGTAGGAGATGAGGGGAGAGTGAGAGTAGGGATTGAATATAGATGCTGGTGAGAGAGGGGGGAGAGAGAAAGAAAAATTTAAGAGAGAGAGATAAGAAGTAGAGCAAAGGAGAGAGCAAAAGATAGTAAACAAGATTGAGATTAGGAGGGAGAATAAGAGAATGAATGACAAGGAAAGGGGAGAAGAAGATGGAGAGGGAGAGAGAGAGAGAGATTGGGGAAAGATACTAAGATAGAGAGAGTGAGAGGGAGGGAAGCGAGAGAAAGGAAAGAAAAGTCGAGAGAGAGACCGAGAGAATGGGAGATGAAGTATGAGAGAGAAATATAGTGGGAAAGATAAAGTGAGAGAAGAGAGCAAGAGTTTGGAAATGAGAGTCAGTGAAAGTGAAATGCGAGGGAGGGAAGGGAGGAATGAGCGAGTGCATAAAGAGCAAGAGAGGAGTAAGGTAGAGAAAGAGGGAGAAAGGAAAGTGGGATTGAAAGATGAGGGATAGAGGGGAAAGAAGGAGATAAAATAATTAATAAAGAGATGGATATGAAGGGAGAGAGCAATGTGAGTGAAATCGACAGAGAGTGTTAGGGGAGGGAAGGCTTCGAAAGATAAAGGGAGAAAAGAGGAGTGGGAGGGAGCGAAGGAGAGAGGGTGAGGCAAATATAGAAAGAAGAGATACTCAAGAAAGAAAGATAAGATAACGAATGAGGGTAAGAGAGAGGGAGATATATGGGGATGGGAGATAGTGTGAGGAGAGGGTGATAGAGAGAGAGAGAGATCGAATTAATGAAAGAAGGGGAGAGGGAGATAGGAAGAGAGTGAGAGATGGTTGGAGAGAAAGATGAAAGGAAAAGAGAGAGTGGTAAAAGAGAGTAAGGGTGCGTGTGCGAGAGAGAGAGAGAAATAAAGAAAGAAGAAATGATAAAGAAAAATAAATAAAAGAGCAAGAGAAAGAGAGAGTGAGACAGAAAGAAATGGAGGGAGGGAGTGAGAGAGAATGAAGTATGGAATTAAGAGGGGAAGAGAGGTCGATATCAAGAGATTGATTTAAGATATGTAGAGAGTGAAAGTGGGGGAGAGAGGAGGTGAGAATGTGATTTAGTGAGAGAGGGGGTGAAATGAACAGTAGTTAGAGGGAAAGAAGGAGAGTGTGTGACAAAGAGAAACGAACAAAGAGAAAGGAAGAGGAGAGGGAGGGAGGGAAGGAAGCAAGAGATGAGGGAGAGAGGGAGAGAAATATCGGGGAGAGGGGAGAAATCAAAGAGAGATTGAACATGGAGTGAGAAGGAGAGAGTGAGAGAGGGAATGAGGGAGTATTGCTGGGAGTGAAACTGAAGAGAGAGGGGGAGCGAGAAAGGGTAAGAAGGTGTAAGAGAGAACAGTAGGACAAAGTGAGAGAAGAGAGTGTGAGAGAGGGAGAAAATGAGCGAGATTTGAGAGTGGGAGAAAGAGAGGGATCTTTGGGAGTGAATGATGAGGGAGGGGCGAGAGAAAGTTTTCTTTGAAGGATAAATGATCATCAAAAGAGAGACATAACAAAGAGCGAGATAGAGATAAAAAGAAATGGAATAAGAGATCGAGCGAGAAAGAAAGACAGAGGTAGTGAGGGTTCAAAAGAGAGAGAGTAGAAAGAGCAAGGAAGAGATGGACCGAGGGAAGATCGCGTAAGAGTGAGTGAGGGATAAAAAGAGAGAGTATAGAAGAATGACGAGAGAGAGAGGGAGTAACAAAAGAGAGAGGGAGAGAGGGAGCAAGGGGAGAGAGGGAGGGAGAGAAAGAAAGAAAGTGAGAGGGAGGGATGAAGCAAGAGAGTGAGAAAAGGAGAGAGTGCAAAATAGAGGAGGGAAATAAAGAGGAAAGAGAAGAGAGAGAAAGAGAGCAACAAAGAAAGTGTAAAAGAGAATATATGAAAACAAGATAGAGAGTGAGAAGAGAGAGAAAAATAATAGAGAATTGATAGAGAGAGAATAGAGAAAAATGGAGCGAGGCAAAGGAGGCGCGAGTGAGAGAGAAAGAAAGATGGTAAGAGAGTGCGGTGCATGGCTGGGCCTATAAGACCGAGTGTGAGAGGGAGAGTGATTATAAGAGGTATTATGTGTGAGATGGAGAGAAAAGTGAGCTACATGAAGGAGGCTCGGAGAGAGCAAGGTTGAAAAGTGAGAAAGATGTAGGAGAGAGTGAGGCGATAAAGAGAATAAGAGTGAGAGAGTCAACGCAGGATCTCGAGAGAGATGTGAGTTAGTAAGAGTGGGACAAAGAGACGCACAGTTAGAGAATGGAAGAGAGTGAAAGGGAGAAAGTGAGTGAGAAGAGAGGACTCACGGAAGATCGAGTGCGAGGCGTGCAAGCGGAGCTATAAAGAGAGGGAGACCGAGAATGATGAGAGAGAGCGAGGCAACGGAGGAAGAGGGAGACGGAGAGGATAAAGGAAGGGTGTGAGAAGTGCGAGATGAGAGAGAATGAGAGAGGGAGGAATGGAAACATTGAGAGCCAGAGAGGAGAGAGAAAGGGAACTTTGTGAGAGAAAAGTAGAGAAAGAAAAAAGAGAGCTAGTCCTCTTATTCCCTCTTTCTCACTCTTCCTTCCTGCCTCTTCAATCTTTCTCTCACAAACTCCCCTCTTCATTTTCTATATCACTTTCATTCTCTATTCTCTCTCTACTAATCTATCTTTATTTATTTGTCTCTCTTTCTCATTCCTTTATTCTTTCTTATCCATCTATCCCCGCCCTCTCTCACCCTCTCTCACTTTCCTCTCTCCTTATGTGTATCCCTCATTTTCTCCCTCCTCCCTCTCTTTCATGCTCTCTCCCCTCTATTCCCTCTCTCTTAATCTCATCTCCTCTATCTCCATTCCCTTTACTCTCTTCACTTTACCTTTCATCTCTCTCCTCGTCTAGCTTTCCTTTCTTGCTATATCTCTTACCCTCTAATTATGTTTCCCTCACTCTCTTTCTCTCTATCTTTTCTTTCTTTACTCTCGCCCATCTCTCTTTCTCTCTCTCTCTCACTTTCTCTACCATAAGCCTCTCACTCTTTATTATATTTCTCTCTCTCACTCACTCTCTCGCTCTCTCTTCCTCTTTCTCTCCGTTCTTTCTATATCCATAACTCAATTCTCTCTCTATCTTCTCTCATCTCTATCTCTTTTCCTTCTCACCCTCCTTTTATTGTTTCTCCTCCCTCTCTCCCCTTATGTGCCTGCTTAGATCCTCTCTTTGATCTCACTCTCGATTACTTATTTCTTTTTCTCTCTTTCCTTCTTAGCTCCCTTAATCTCTCTTCAATTTCACTTCACTCTTACTCCCTTACTCTCTTCTCTCTTTCTCTCTTGCTATTTTCACTCTTTCACTTCCACTTTCTCCTCACTCCTCTCTAACTCTCTCTCTTGCTCCATCTATCTTTGCCTCAATGCACACACTTCCAATTTTTTTCTCTCACCCTCACTTCTTCTCGCCACCGTTTCTCACTTTCTCCCCACCTCCTGCTCTCTTCTGCCCTTCCATTCTTTAACCTCCGCTCCCTCCTCGTCGCACCCTATCTCTCACTCTCTCTCTCTCTTGCTCTCTCACTCCCTCCCCCTTAAGGGTGAGAGCAGAGAGGGGCAGAGCGAGATTTAGGAGGGAAAGAGAATGGAGAAAGTGAGAAACAATGAGAGAGAAGAGGGAAGAGAGGAGGAAGAGAGAGGCTGAGAGAGAAGAGGACAAAGAGAGAGGCAGAGAGAACACAGCAGAGAGTGCGAGACAGAGAGAGAGAGAGAGTGAAAGATCGAGAGAAGAAACAGACAGGATTGCTCCCTTTGCCCTTTCTCTATCTCTCTATTTTCTTTTATCACCCACTATTCTTTTTCTTTATCACACTTTCTTCTATCTCTCACTCTCTCTCTCACTCTCCCTCCCTCACACCTCTCAATCGTTCCCCCAATCCATCTCATTATTTACTATTTTATTCAAACATTCTTTCTTCCTCCTCAAGCACTCCCTCTTCAATCCCTCCACTTCTTCTCCCTCTCCCCCACTCCCTCTACCCTCGCTCTACCTCCTCTCTGCACTAACTCATTCATCTCCTCTATCTCCCACCACGCCGACGCCCCTCTCTCAGTCTCCCTCGTCTTCCTCTCACTTTCACTTCTTTCATTTCACTTACTCTCCCCTCCCTTTCTCTAGCTCTCTCTCTCCAAATTATCCTCCCTCCTACCCCCTTATCCGAATCGTCTTCCCATCTCTCCCTCTCTCTCCCTCTCCATCTCCCTTCACCTCTCTCTCCTTTCTCTCCTTCTCTACCTATTCTCTTACTCTCCCTCCCTATCTCAATCTTTACACACATTCTTTCACGCTTGTCTTTCTCACTTTCTTCATTCTCTCTCAAATTTTCTCTGCCTTCCCCCACTCTCACTCCCTCTCTCACTTCAATCTCTCCCCATTCTCTATGTTCCTCTTTCTCACTCTCTCCCTCACTCCTGCCTTTTGTCTCTCACTTTCATTACTTTCTCCTCGCTTCCTGCTGCCTTTCTGCTTACGCTTCGCCTCTATCACTTTATCATTATATCCCATCATCAAATCTCTCTCCTTTCTTCTCTCATTCCCTCACTCTTCTCGTCTCTCACCTTCTCTTATCACACTCACCTTACTCTCTACCGCCTCTCTCTTTCTCTCTTCCATTCTATCTCCTTTCTCTATTTTGTCTCTCACTTTCCCAACTCTCTCTGTTCATCTATCATTCTCTCTGCTTCCCTTTATCTTACTCTTTCTTCAGCCTACTCTCATTTAGCTTCACTTTACTTACTAACTCTCTCTTTATCTCTTTTCACACTCTATTCTCTTTTCCACATTCTATCGTTTATTCGCCGCACTCTTAATTCTCCGTAAACTTCTCTTACTCTTCCAACCGTCTTTCTGGCTTCCACTCCTTTCTCTATTTCTTCTACTTCCATTCCTCGACTCTCTCTCACTCTTATTCTCCTCCTATCTCTCTCTTTCCCGCTCTCCAGCCTTTATATCTCTCAATCCCTCCTCTCTCATTGTTTTTCACATTCTCTCACCCATTCTCTCTCTCCCTCCCTCTTTGCCTCCCTCTATCTCTAACTCTCATTTCCTTACCTCGTTCCACTCTCTCTCCCTCATATTTTTATATCTCTCGATCCCTCTCTCTCTCTCTTTCATTCTCTCGCTCACTATCTCACTCTTCTCTTCCTTCCTCCTCAGCTCACTCGTCTCTCTCCCTTGCACCTCCCCGATAACTTTTCTCTCTCGTGTCGCTCTGCATTTCCCTCTACCTTCACTTCCCTCATTCGTGCTCCTCCACATCCCTCAGAGTTCACTTCTCTTTCCATCTAAACACACTATAGTTTTCACTCTCTCACACTCCAATCTTTCTCCTTTCCCCACCCTTTAGCTCTATTTCTTGCTCTTTACTCTCACTTTCTTACTATCATGTTCTTTCATCACTCTCTCCTATCTTCCTTGCTCCATCTTTACCTCTTCACCGTTAGACCCTCTTCCCTATTTTCTATCTCTCTCTCTCTCTCTCTCTCTCTCTCTCTCTCTCTCTCTCTTTCTCACTCTCTGCCTTTGTGCATTTTATAACCTCATTAAACTTCGCATTGTTATTTTCTTTTCACTCTTTCCTTTTACTCTTTCTCCCATTCAAACAACCTCTCTCACTCTCCCTCTTGTTTCGTCCCTCGCTCTTATTTCCTTCCCTTCCTCCCTTCCTCTACCTTGCTATCTCCCCCTCTGCCCCTTCTTTTTGCTCTCTACCATTCTCTTGTTCTTCCCCTTTTACCCCCACTAATCTTCTCAGTCACACAGCCTTCTTCTCAACTCTCTCCCATTAGCCTTCTCCAAACCCTCTCACTTCTCCTCCTATCTCTCTTTCTCCATCACTACCTCCATCTCTTTATCTCTCTATCGTCGTCTCTGCCCCTGCCTCTACATTCGACCTCGCATTTCATCTCCTCACCAATTTCCTTGCTCTCCTCCCTCTTGCTCACTTAGACCCTCTCTCTTCCTACAGTCGTCTTCTCTCTTTCTTGCTCCTCTCTCGCTCACTCAATCTCTCCTCTCTCTCACATTTTGCTCCCCACAATTCTCTCTCAGCTCTCATTCTCTCGCCCAGCCTTCTCTCACTTTACTCCTCCTCTCCCTCACTCTTTCTCACACTATGTCACCTCTCATGGCCAACACCTAACTTATGTTTTCTCTATTATCTCTCTCTCTCGTCGCTCGTCTCTCTCGCTCTCTTCTTTCTCTCTTACCACCATGCTCTCTGCGCCATCTTCAACCACCTCGCTTTTTCAAACTCATAGTATCGCTCACTTTTCTCTCACCTCTTTTAGCTTACTTTCTTGCCCTGGCCACTATCTCTTCCTTTCTCTCCGTTTTCCTTCTTGATTTTTTCTCCCACTCTCCACTTTCTGTTTTACTTTCTTTCTCTCCCTCCCCCCCCCCCCCCCCCCCCCCCTTTCTTTCACTATTTATCTTACACTTTTCTAAATGTATTCTTCTCCTTCTCTCATAATGCCTCTCTCTCTACCTTCCTCTCTCTAACTTATTATCTCTCCTTTCTGCTGTTCTTCCTCTTCTCTTTTGTTCTCTCTTCCTTTCTGTGATTTCTCTATTGCCCTCTCTATTCTACTTTCTTCGTCCTCAATTTACAGCCATTTACTCCTCTCCTCTCTTTCATTTTCTCTTACTTCTTTACAATCCGTCCTATTGCTGGCCAATTCCATCTCTCTCTTCTAATTTTTATCCTCCTCTATCACTCACACACACTCTTCGCATCCTCTCGCGCTCACTCTCTCCCTCTCCTCGCTCCCTCCCTCTCCTTCTCTCCTCTCTCACTCGCTTGCCTATTTTCTCCCTCTCTCTCACTTTCTTCTTCTCTCTTCTCATTCCTTCAACACGCTCTCGCTTCAATCTTCCTTCGCGATAGAAAAAGCGGAAGTACTGAGAGATTGTTAGGGATAAAGTCGGAGGGAGGCATGCGAGGGGAGTGGATGGTAGAGAAATAATGAGGGAGAGATGTATACAAGTGCGAGAGATAGAGAGAAGAGCAACAACAAAAACTTAGTAATAATAAAAGTGAGAGCAAGCGACGAGGGAGAGGGATAAAGAGAGAAGGAGAGCGAGAAAGGTAGCGAGAGGAAGAGTCAATGAGAGAGATTGAAAGTATTTAAGAGAAAAGTGGGGAAGAAGAGAGAAGATCGAATGAGAGGTAAAGAGAAAGATCGGGAAGGTGGTTATGAAAAGCAGAGTAAGAGAAGAGAGGGTTAGTGATAAATAGACAGAGAAGGGAGGAGGCAGAGAACAAGTGAGAGAGATAGAGAGAGAGATTGAGAAAGAGAGATTGAGGGGGATGCAGAGGTTGAGGGAGGAAGGGAAAGAGTGTGTGAAAAGAGAGAGGGAGAGAGAGAAAGAGGGAGACCAATTAAGAGAGAAAGAAAGAATAGAGATTGAGAAGTATTGGGGAGGGATAACATTAAGAGTGAGAGTGAGAGGAAGAAGAGAGGGATCGGGAGAGAGAGAACGAGAGAAGGACTAGGAGAGAAAGGGCAAGAGAGAATGAGTAGAAGAGAGAGTGAGTGTGTGCGAGTAATAAAAGAGAGAACAATAAAGACAATAAGAGCAAGAAAGATAGAGAATAAATAATGGCATTAAGAAAGAGAGGGGAGGGAGCGAGAGAGATCGAGAGAGGGAACAAGAGAGGAAGAGGGGTGAAGAGAAATAGAGAGAGCAGAGAGCGAAGGAAGAGATAGTGAAAGAGAGTGTTAGCGGAAAAAAGGGAGAGAGAATAAGAGAATGAGGAGAGAGATAGAGTGAGCAAGTGGAGTGGGAGATGAGGGGAGGAGAAGGAGGAGAAAGGAGGAAGTGACTGGAGGGTAAGTGATTGAGACGGAAGAGGGAGGGTAAGATGCAAGAGAGTGTGTGGGGAGGGATCGAGGAGGAGAAAGAGGAGAACAAAGAGGGAATATGTAGCAATAAGAGATTGTATGAGCGAGCAAGAGCAAGCGAGAAAAAGAGGGAGGAAGAAAAGAGGGAGAGCAATAAAGGAAATCAAGAGAGAGGACCAAGGAGGAAGAAATAGAAAGAAAGAGAGATATGGAAGGAGAGCAAAACAAGAGAGTGAGAAAAAGATGGAGGGAGAATAAGAAATGAGAGAGGTTGTGAAGGAGTGAAGGAGACAAGTGAAAGATGAGAGATGTAGGAAAAGCAAGAGAGATATATATTAAGAGAGGGAGAGATATAAGAAAAGATTAAGGAGGTGGAGAGTATCAGAGAAAAATTAGTTAGAAGGTGAATATAAAGGAGTGCAAGAGAAGTTAGAGTTTGAGAAGAGAGCTAGTGAGAACGAGAGAGTGTGAGAGAATGAGATGGGAGCAAGAAAGCAATAAAGAGAGGGAGAGAGATGGAGAGATAGGGAGGGAGGGGGAGAAGGAGAGAGGAGGAAGGGAAAAAGAGAGATAGTGAGAGACGTGATGGATGGAGAGAGAGAAAGCGAGAGAGCAAACAAGGGAGGAGGGAGATAGTTAGAGAGAGGGAGAAAGAAAATTAGAGAGAGAGAACAAGAGGATGAAGAGAGTGAAAAAGAGACATCGATATGCGACGGAGAGGGCGAGGGAGGGAAGGAGAGGAGAAAGAGAGAGTGTTCGAGAGAGAGTGAGAAAGAAAGAAAGAGAGCAATCGATGGGGAGAGAGCTTAAGAGAGCGAGATCGAGAAAGGAGAGTAAAAGTAGAGGCAGAAGTTTATAACTGAGGCAAGAGAGCGAGAGGAGAGAGGAGAATGAGGAGAGAACATGAAAGAGAGTTTGGAGAGAAATTATAGTGAAAGAAAAAGAGAAAAAGATAGAAAGCTAGAGAAAGAGAGAGAAACAGGAAGGAAGAGAGGGAAGTGAGATTATGATAAGGAGATTTAAAATGAGAGAGAGAGAGGAAAAGAAGACCGGTTAGAGAGAGCAAGAGGAACAAAGAAAGAGCTTGAGAGAAAAATATACAGAGAGTGAAATAAGATGTGCGAGAGAAAGATAGAGGGAGGAATAAGAGAGAGAGTGAGAGAAGGAATAAGAGAAAGCAAGAGAGAGACTAGAGAGGGCAGAGCGAGACGAGGAGAAAGAGAAATGGAGAAAGGAAACGATGAGAGAGAAGGGGAAGAGAATGAGAAGAGAGGGTTGTGAGAGACAAAGAGATATTACAAAGGAGGTTGAGTGTAAAAGAGAGTGAGTGAATAGATGAAGAGAAAAGTGAGCAAAGAAAGAAGAGAGTGCGAATAAGAGAGAGAGAGAGAGAGAGAGAGAGAGAGAGAGTGAAAGACGAGAGTGAAGAAAATAGATGGAATTGCTCTTTGTCCTTTTTCTATCTCTCTTGTTCTTTCTTTTATCACCCACTATTCTCTCTCTTTACTCACCCTTTCTCTCCCTCTATCTCTCACTCTCTCTCTCACTCTCCCTCCCTCACACTCTGACCGTTTCCCTCAAATCATCTCATCATTTACTATTTTATCTCAAACATCTCTTTTTCCTCCCCTCAAGCACTCCCTCTTTCAATCCCTCCACTCTCTTTCTCCCTCTCTCCCCCGTCTCACTCGCTCTACCTCCTCTTGCACTAACAAATCTACTCCCTCTATCTCCCCGTCATTTTCTCTATCGCTCTCTCATTCCCTCTCTCTTGCTCTCTCTTTTCCCACTGTCACTTTTCTCTATTTCACTCACTCTCCCCTCCCTTTCTCTAGCTCTCTCTCTCCCTCTGCCATCCTCCCTCCTACCCCCTTTATCTCAATCTATCTTCCCATCTCTCCCTCTCCATCCTTCTCTCCTTCTCTCCTTCTCACTCATTCTATTATTTCCTCCCTATCTCAATCTTACACATTCTTTCATGTTGTTTTCTCTCACTTTCTATCTCTCTCTTAAATCTTTCGTCTCTCCCACTCTCACTCTCTCTCACTCAATCTCTCCCCTATATCCCTCTATGTTCCTTCTTTCACTCTCTCCCTCACTCCTACCTTTGCCTCTCACTTTCTATTATATTTCTCTCTCTCCTCGCTCCGTCGCTCTCTCTCTCGCCGTGTCGCTCGCCCCTATCACTTTATCATTATATATCCATCACTCTAAATCTCTCCTTTCTTCTCATTCCCTCACTCTTCTGTCTCTCACCCTCTCTTATCCCTCTCACTCTTACTCCCTCACTCTCCTCTCCTTTTCTCTCTTCCACTCTATCTCCCTTTCTCTCTCATTTTGTCTCTCACTTTCCCTCCCCAACTCTCTCTTGTTCCATCTATCATTCTCTCTCTTGCTCCTTTTATCTTACTATCTCTTTAGCTACTCTTTATTTAGCTTCACTTACTTCTACTCCTCTCTTTTCTCTCTTTCACACTCTATTCTCTTTTCCCCATTCTATCGCTATCTCGCTCGCACTCCACTTTCCGTAAACTTCTCTCTTACTCTTCCCACTATCATTTTCCTTTATTTTCCCACTCTCTTTTCTCTATTTCTTCCACTTCCATTCCCGTGACTCTCTCTTACTCTCTTATTCTCCCTCCCTATCTCTCTGCTCACTCTCTTTCTCTATCTTTCCACATTCTCCTTCTCTCCCTATCTCTCTCACTCTCACTTCCTCCTTTCGCTCCCTTCCTCTCTCTTTCGTCGCCTTGTTCTCTCTTTCTTTCTTTATTTCCACATTTCTAACTTTTCTGCTTATGTTTCCCTCACTCTCTTTTACTCACATACACACACACAATCTCTCTTTTCCTAATCTTTGTGTCCCTATCCCTCACACGTACTTCTTCCCGCTCTTCACTCTTATATCTCTCAATTCCTCTCTCATCTCTCTCATTGTTTCTCACATTCTCTCACCCATTTCTCTCTCTCCCTCCCCCTCTTTGTCTCTTCTATCTCTAACTCTCATTTCGTTACCCTTGTTCCACTCTCTCTCCCTCTCTCTATTTTTATATCTCTCTTGATCCCTCTCTCACTCTCTCTTTCATTCTCTTGCTCACTATCTCACTCTTCTTCCTTCCTCCCTAGCTCACCTGCCTCTCCCTTCGCACCCTTCCAATAACTTTTTCTCTCTCGTGTCGCTTCACTCTCCCTCTATAATTCTTATTTCCCCATTCGTGCCCTTCTACATCCCCTTTCAGAGTTCACTCTTCTCATTCCATCTAACACACTCATAGTCTCTCACTCTCTCTCTCTCAATATTTCTCCCTCTTACCCTCTTTAGCTCTATTTCTTGCTCTTTATCTCACTCTCTCTTACTATCATGTTCTTTTTCGATCACTCTCTCCTATCTCTCCCTTGCTCCATCTTTACCTCTTCACTGTTAATCCTCTTCCCTATTTTCTATCTCTCTCTCTCTCTCTCTCTCTCTCTCTCTTTCTCACTCTCTCGTTCCTCAGGCATTTTATAACCTCATTTAAACTTCGCATTGTTATTTTCTTTTCACTCTTCTCTTACTCTTTCTCCCATTCAAACAACTCCTCTCACTCTCCCCCTCTTGTTTCGTCCCTCGCTCTTTATTTCTCTCTTTCCTCCCTTCCTCCCTTCCTCTACCTCGTTTATCTCCCTTCGTTCCTTCTTTTTTGCTCCCTCTCTCTTACCATTCTCTTCGTTCTTCCCCTCTTACTCCCCACTAATCTTCCTCAGTTTTTCCACAGCCCTCTCTTCTCAACTCTCTCCCATTAGCTCTCTCTCCGAACCCTCTCACTTCCTCCTATCTCTCTTTCTCCATCACTACCTCCATCTCTCTCTTTATCTCTCTATCGTCGTCTCGTCCGTTTCACATTTGACCCTCGCATTATCTCTCACCACCTCTCTCTTGCTCTCCTCCTTTTGCTCACTTAATCCCTCTCTCTTCCAGCTGCTCTCTTCTCTTTCTTGCTCCCTCTCTCGCTCACTCAATCTCTCCCTCTCACATTTTATATTCCCTCACAATTCTCTCCCTTTCTAGCTCCCTCATTCTCTCGCCCCGCTCTCTCACTTTACCTCTCTCCCTCACTCTTTCTCACACTATGTTCACCCTCTCACACACACTCTAACTTATGTTTTCTCTATCTCTCTCTCTGCCGCTCCTCGTCTCTCTCGCTCTCTTCTTTCTCTCTCTTTATCACCATGCCTTCAAGCACATCCTCCCTCAACTACCTCACTTTCTTTCAAACTCATAAAGACGTCACTTTTCTCTCTCAATCTCTTTAGCTTACTTTCTCTGCCCTATCCTACTATCTCTTCCCTTTCTCTCCATTTCCTTCGATTTTTTTCCTCCCACTCTCCACTTTCTCTGCTTTCCTATCTCTCTCTCTCTCTCTCTCTCTCTCTCTCTCTCTCTCTCTCTCTCTCTCTCTCTCTCTCCCTCCCTCCCCTCTTCTTTCTCACTCATTCTATCTTACATCTCTTTCTATATGTATCTTCTCCTTCTCTCATAATGTCTCTCTCACTCTTCCTCTCTAACTTATTATCTCCCTCCCTCTTTTTTCTCTCGCTTCTTCTTCCTTTTGTTCTCTTCCTTTTCTCGTGATTTCTCTATTGGTTCTCTTCTCTCTTATTCGCCCTCTCTTCGTCCTCGCTCAGCCCACTCGTACTCCCTTCTCCCTCTCTTCTCATTTTCCTTTACTCTCTCTTACAATCTGTCCTATTGTGCTATCAATTCCATCTCTCTTCTAATTCTTTATCCTCCTCTAATACTCACACACACTCTCTCTTGCATCCTCTCGCTCGCTCATTCTCCCTCCCTCCTTCCCTCCCTCCCTCTCCCTCCCTCTCTCGTTAGAAGCGCGTCTGACTTCTATCGTGGAGGATTTTTCGAGGTCTCTGTGCAGTTTTGAGAAGGTTAGCTTTAGGTTTTAAGAAGGTTTATATCGGGCCGATAATGTCCCCGGATTCATTACCGAAATTAAAGGCATAAAATACCGACAAATGTATGTGCTTACAATTTTTAGATATAAAAATTGGCGACTTTATAATATGGGATACTACACAAGTATACGTATCATTTATCAAGTAATATATGACTTTCCATTGCTTCCGAGATATCGAACCCACAAGGAAATGTAATGAGATGAGGGAGAAAGAGAGACAAAAGGAGGAATTTGTAGGGTTTAAAGAGAGAGTGAATCGAGAGAGTGAGAAGAGAGGCTATGGAAAGAATGAGTATGATTAGTGGAGCGAGGGGTGCAAAGAGGAGAGGAAGAACGAGAGAATGGCATGGCGAGAGTGGGAGCAAGAGAGAAGGAGAGATAAAGAGAAAGAGAGTGAGGGAGGGAGGGAGGGAGAGAAGAGAGAGAAAGAGAGAGCGAGGGATGGAAGCAATATAGGGAGAGAGAGAGGAGAGAATAGAATGAGAGAAAGATTAAGAGGAAAGTGTGAAAAGCAAAAAATCAAAGTAGTGTAAAAGAGGGTATAAGATATAAAAAGGAATAAAGAGAGCGAGAAAGAGAGCGCGATATAGTGGGCCAGAGAAGATGATGTATTGACCGAAGAGAGAAAGATGGAGTGAAGGAGAAGTAGGATAGAGTGAGCGAGAAAGAACATGATAAGCAGAGGGAGATTGTGAGAGACTCGAATTAATGAAAGAGGGAGAGAGGGAGGGAGAAGAGAGTGAGAGTATTAATGGAGAGAAAGAGGGACCAAGAGTGATAAAAGAGTATGAAAAGAGTAACAGAGATCAGAAAGTAGATAAAATTAAAGAGATCAATAGAGAAAGAAAAAAGCGATAAAAACCATGAATAGAGAAAACAACGAGAGAAGGAGAGAGGGAGAAAGAGAGAGATAAGATGGATGGAGTGAGAGTGTACCTGGACTCTAGTCGAGAGATACAAAGTGCGAGTCGGAGAAAGAGATCGAAGTGAAGATATGTAGAGAGTGAGAGAAAGAGAGAGGGGGCAGTAGAATGAGATTTTGTAGGATAAAGAGGGAGATGAATTGGAAGAGGAGGAGAGTAAAGTGTGAGAGAAAAAGAAGAATCGAGAGAGCTGTGAGAGAGAAGCCGAGGGACGAAGCAAGAGAGTGCAGCGGGAGAGAAAAGATCGGAGAGGAGAAGAAGAATGTGGAAGAGAGTAATCATGGAGCAAGAAAGAGAGAGGATATGAAGTCGTAATGTTGAGAGTGAAACTGAAGAGAGAGGAAGAGTGATGAAAAGGGAGAGAGTATGAAATTAATGTAGCAGAAGAGAGAGTGAGGGAAGAGAGAGAGAGAGAGGGAAAGAGTGAGCGGAGCGAGGGAGGGATCAAGAGAGAGGATAAGGAGAGGAGGAAGGGAGGGATGAAGAGTGAAAGAGAGAGGGAAATAATAGTAACGTCAAAAGATGTAGACAGAAGATAGAGTGAGAGATATAAAAAGGTTGAATTGTGAGTGAGAGAGGGGAGAGATCGAGTAAGAAAGAGAGATCAAAGAAAAGGGGGTGAGACATTTTAAAGCAAAGAGAAGAGAAATGAAGAGAGAAAGTAAAAGAAAGAGATAGTGAGAAAGTGACCGAGGAAGATCGAGTAAGTGCAAGTGAGTGTGGGCGAGATAGGAGAATGGTGAGAGATGGAAGACAGAGAAGGAGGGATAATGGGAGGGAGAGAGGGAGGGAGAAAAGAGAGAATGAGAGTGGTGGGATGGGAAGCAAGGGAGAGAGAGAGAGAGTGGGGGATATAGTGAGAGAAAAGTAAGAAAAAAGAGAGAAGAGAACAAATCAATGGAGAGTGCGAATGAGGGTATAAAAGATGGAAAAGAGAAAAGAGAGCGAGAAAACGAGTGAGAGAAAACAATAGAGAAGATGATAAAGAGAGAGAAGAGAGAAAAATGAGCAAGGGAGAAGAGAGAGTGAGAGAGAAAACAAAATGGTAATAAAGAGGAGATGGGGAGAGTCGAGAACCGGGAAAGGAAGCGAGCAAGAAGGAGAGAGATTAATAGTGATGCAGAAAGTACTCGGTAGAGGGCACAAGAAGGGGAGATGGAGAGAGAAAAGTGAACTACATAAGGGAAACCTAGAGAAAGCACAAATGATGTTAAGGGGAGAATGATAGAGAGAGAGAGTGAGAATTAGTAACGAGAATAGGTGAGAGAGTGAAAGAGATATAAAGAGAAATATGAAAGGAGTAAGGGAGAGAAAAGTAAATAAGAAAGGAAAGAGAAAAAAAGATATTAGGAGGTTGAGAAGTGAGAGAGAGTGTGTGAGGGATGAAGAGAAGAGAGACAAAGAAAGCAAGAGAATGAAAGAGAGAGTGATGGATATATAGATAGAGAGGAAGATGTATGAGAACAAAAAGAAGATAGAGAGGGAGAGAGGAGGTAGATGGAGAGGCAGGGAGAGAGTCAAGATAGAGTGAGTAAGAGAGAGAGGAGGGTGGGTGGGAGGAGAGAGGGAAAGCAAGAGAGGTGCGTGGAAGAGGAGAGTCTAAAGGAATGGATTCAGAGAAAGCCGAGAAGACAAGAAGATAAAGGGAGAGAACAAATAATGGGTGAGGCAAGAGGGAAATCAAGAGATAGGCAGAAATTAAAGAGAGAGAGAGGGAGGGAGAGAAGAGTGAGAATTAGAGAGAAATTGAAACAGAAGAGAGAGCAAGGGAGAGAGATATAGATAAAGAGAGAGATAAGGAGAGCAAGAATAAATAGATAGAGTGGAGATATGAAGATAGAGAGAGAGAAAAGGAAGAAAGTGGAGAGAAAGTAAGAAATAATGAGAGAGAGAAGGAGAAAGAGATAGAGGGAGGGAGGGAGGCAGTGAGAAATGGAGATAAAAGGAGAAAAAGAGTTGAGTAACGAGAGGGAAGAGAGCGAAGAGAGATTAAAAGAGATTGATTTCAGCAATAACGCAATAATGAAGGTGGAATAAAGAGTGAGAGAGGGAGAACAAGAGAGAGAGTGAGTGTGATGGAGATAAGATAGAGGGGAGAGAGAGATGCGGGGGATAAGGAAGTGTGAGAGTACATATAATAGTAGGAAGAGAGTAGATGGGAGGGAGGGAGAGTAAGAGGGAGCATGATAAGAAGAGAGAGTTGGAGAGATGCATGAGAATAAGAGTTGGAGAAAGGATGGCTGAGGCAGTAGGAGAGAACATGAGAGAAAAAGAGAGGAGTGACAGAGGTAGAGGGAGAGGAGAGGAAGGGAGCAAAGGAGGAACTAGGAGTGATAGAGGGAGAGAAGGAGAATGAAAGAGAGTCAGAAGGGAAAGTGGGAGAGAGTGATGAAGGAGGGAAGTGAGAGAAATAGAGAAAGAGAGTGGTCGAATCTCGAGGAAGAGAATAAGTGAGAAGAGTAAGAGAGAAGTTGACAGAGAATAATGATGGGATTGAATGTAGAAGAGAGGATACAGAGTGTGAAAGAGATAAAGAGAGGAGGCAGAGCGAGAGTGAAACTAAAGAGAGAGTGGGAGAAGAGATAGTAAGAAAAAGAAATAAGAAAGAAAATGAGCGTATCGAGCAAGACAGAAAGAGCGAGGGAAAGTGAGAGAGGGAAAGAAGAGAGAAAGGAAGGCGCACAGTAGAAAGGGAGAGAGAACCGCTGTGGAGTATTGGAAGGAGAGAATTTAAGGAGAGCGAGGAGCGAGGATGGGAGAAAGTATCAAAGAGAGAGAAATAGAGAAAGAAGGGAGAGTAGAAATAGTGTGAGAGAGAGAGGGAGCTATCGAGAGAAAAGAGATGTGTAACAAGTAGCGAGGAGGGAAAGAGGGAGGGAAGGAGAGAAAGTAAATATGTAAGAAGAGAGAGAGAGAAGAGAGAGAGAAGAGTGAGAATGAGAGAAAGGGAAGAGAGTTAGATTGATGGATATAGGATGTTAAAGAACGAGTAAAAGAGAGAGAAAAGGGAGCAAAAGAGAGCTTAGAGAGCGACATGAAGAAACAGGAAGAGAGCGAGAGACAGAAAGGGAGAGAGGAGAAATTAAGAGACAGGGCAAGAGTAAGGAAGAGAGGACAAAGGGGGAGAGATGGAGAGAGATTAAAGAGGAGAGGGAGGAGAAAGGAGAGAGCAAGAAAGACTTAAGAGAGGGAGATAGGAAGCAAGAGAGAAAAGAGCGCAAATGATCGCGAGCATAACCGAGATGGGGAGGAAAGAGTAAGATAATGAGTGAGAAAGAGTGAAGAAGAGACAGATGGAAAGGAAAAGAGGAGAAAAGAGGGGGAGAGATTGAGATAGAAAGCAGAGAGAGGGAGAGTAGCGGAGGAGAGTTCGATAGAAATAATGGAGAGAGCAATATAAAGGGAGAGGTAGAGTGAGAGAGATGAAAGTGATCGCGAGAGAAAAGAGAGCAAGAGAGAGAGGGGAATGAGAGAGAGCAATTAAGAAAATGAGGAGGGTAAGAGAGTGAAGGAGTGAGTGCAAGTGGAGATAGAAAGAGGCATGAGATATGGACAGAGAAACACAAGATGAAAGTAGGTATTGAAATAGGGATAGAACGTTGAGGAAAGAGAGATGTTTGAGAGAAAGTAAGAAATAATGAGATGAACATGAGGGGAGAAAGCAAGATATGCAAGCAAGATAAGGATGAATTGAGAGAGAGTGTGTGAGGGAAGGAGAGTGAGAGAGAATGAGAGATAGATGGAGAGAAAGAGTGAGGAAAGACAAAGAAGAAAGTTATTACTTTCTCTTCTTCCTCCCTCCCTCTATCCTTATTTTTCTCTCTTCTATCTAGCTCCCTCTCTTTGCCCTCTCTTTCGTCACTCTCTATTCCTGCTCTATTTCTTTCCGTTTTGTCAATCTCTCCACTTTTCGCTCCCTTGCACTATTTAATTTTATCCGACTTTACCCTCACTCACTTCTCTCCTCTTCTCTCTTGCACTCCCTTTTGTCTCCTCTCTCCTCACTCTCCATCCCTAACTCTCTTTCTTTCATCATCTATCATTCTCTCTCTTACTCCTTTTCTCTTTCTCTATTTTCACCCACACTCTCTCTTCACCCATACTCTCTTTTCAACTTTACTCTCATGCCTACTCCCTCTGTTTATCACTTTCACACTCTATATTCTCACACCCACTTTCCATATATATCTCACTCACACTCTCTATCTCTTTGCTTATCTTCTTCGAGTCTCTCTTCTCTCTCTATTTCTATCTTGTCTCTCTCTTTCTCCCCGCTCACTCTTCAATCCCTCTCTTACTCCCTCTCTGCTGTCTCACTCTCTCTGTTTCATCTCTCTTTGTTGCTTATTTGCCTTTTACACTTTCTCCTTTCTTTTTATCTTCCTCTCTTTTCTCTCTTTACCGACTTCTTTCTATTCCTCTATATTCTTCTCTCCTTCTTTCCTTCTCAGGTATTCTCTTACTCTCCCTCCGTATCAATCCCATCATCTTTCACTCCCTTCTTCCCTCTCTTTTTCCTTTTCCCCCCTCATCTCTCTTTCTCTCTCTCTTCTTGCACTTACTCTTTATTTTCTCTATCGTGCTCTTCCCATTCTCTCTCTCTTGCTCTTCGTTCTTTCACTTTCTTCTATCTATTTCTCTCTCATCCTTTCTCTCTCCCTCATCATCCATTCTCTCTCCCTCTCTCCCACTTCTCACCTACCCACCCTCTCAATCTAAATTTGTCTCCCTCTACCTCTTTCTCCCTCTCCTTCTTCCTCTCTCCATCTCTTATTCTCACCCATTCTCTTAATCTTGCTTCTCATCTCTATCTTCCTCACTTTCTTTTCCTCTCACTCCTCTTTCTTCAATCTCTCACTCTCTCACTCTATCTCCCCATTCTCACTCTCTCCATTACTCGCCCTCTCTCTCTCTCCTTTCTCACTCTCTCTCCCTTTCTTACTATTTCCTCTTACTCTCAACCAATTTTTCTCTCACGCTTTTGTGTCTTTACTATCTTTTTCTCTTTACTCGCTCTCATCTCTTCTCCTAGTCTCTCTTTCTCACTTTCAGATCTCAATCTCTATTATGTTTCTCGTACTTATTCTCTTTACTCTCTCCCTTCTATATTTATCACTCAATCTCTCTCAACATTCCCCGTCATTCTCTATCTTTTTTTATTCTCACCCTCTTTTCTCTTATTTGTTTATTACTTTCCCTCCATCCCTCCCTCCCTCATTCCTCCCTCCTTCTCTCCCTCCCTCCTTATTTCACTGTATGTTTCTCTCTAGCTCCCTCTCTTTCTTCAGATTCCTCAATATCTATTCTTTATCCATCTCTCTCTTTTTGTCTCTCTCTCTTCCTAGCTCCCTCAATCTTACTCCCTCACTCTCTTCTCTCTGTCTTTCTCTCTTGCTATCTCTCACACTTTCTCTCTTTTCCCTCTTTCAATATTGATCTCTTTCATTCTCCCACTCTCATTCTCTTTATCACACACTCTATCTTACCTCAATCCTTTCTACCCCCTATTCTTTGCCCTCTATAGTTCTCCTTATGTACTACCTTTCTCTCTCCATCTCACTCACACACACTCTCTCTCTCAAGTTTCACACACTCTACACTTCACTTTCTCTCTCAATCTCTCTCCCTCTCACCCTCTTAAAGCACTATTTCTCTATCTCATTCTCGCTTCTCTTACCATCTGTTTTCTCGTACTCCATTCTCTCTCCATTGCAACATCTTCCTTTCTTTCTCTCTCTATCCCCATCTCTATATTCTCTCTCCCTCGTTCTCTATCCCTCACTCTCTTTCGCACTATATTATCTTTTTCTATCTTATGCTCTTTTTTGCTCTCCTTCATATTTGCTCTCTCTTTCTCTTTCATGTCACTCTTTCTCCCTCTATCCCTCTACTCTCTATCTCTCGCTCTATTTCTGGTCCCTCCCACTATCTCCTTCTCCATCTTCTTCCCTCCCTCCCTCCCTTCCCCTCCGATTCTTCTTCCCTGCCTCCCTCTCCTTCCACAGCCTCCCTCTCCGACTTCCTCTAGCTCTCACTCTCTCTTGTGTTCTCTCTCTCTACCATTATTCCATTCTCCCCTTTCTCTTTACCTCTTCCTCTCTCCTACTAAATCTTCCCTCAATCAGCCTTCTTTTTTATTTCCTTTTCTTACATTTTCTATCACTTTCTCTCTATTGCTTTGCCATTAATCAATCTAACTCCCTTCCTCTATCTCTACTTCCTCACTCCCTTTCTTCCATCTCCCTCCCTCTAATCCCCATCTCTATTACTCTCTTTTCCTTTTCTCATTTAACCTGCTTCATTATCCCACTTTAATTCTCTTTCTCAACTCTCTCTCAATTCTTCTCACTTCCTTATTCATGCCCTCTCTGAACTCCCTTGTGTAGCTCATCCTTTCTCTCTCCATCTCACTCATACTCTCCCTCAAGCTCTCACACACACCGTACACTCTTTCACACTCTTTCTCAATCTCTTTCCCTCTCACTCAGCTAAGCTCCGTACTTAAATCTCTAACTTCTCCCCTTATCCTTCACACACACATTCTCTCGGTCTCCAACTTTTATCTCTCTCAATCCCTCTCTCTTCTCTCTCATTTCTCTCCCTCTCTCCCTCAACCTCTCTTTATCCGTCACTCTCTTTCCTTATTATTTTTCTCACTCTCTCCCTCTCTATCTATAGATCTATCCGGATCCTTCCCTCACTCTAGATCTTTCATTTTCTCGCACTCACACTTCTCTAACTTTCTCTTATGTTTTTTCCTTCACTCCCTCTTCTTCACACACACACACAATCTCTCGCTTTCAATCTTTTTCTCCCCTATCCCCCACCCACACTCTCTATCTTATTCTCCAACTTTTATCTCTCTCAATCCTCTCTCTTCTCAATCATCAAGCCACGTCTTCACACTTCTCTCTCAAACTTTCTCCCCGTCACCCTCCCTCTCGTGTCTCCTCTATCTCCACTCTCTTTTCCTTACTCTTGTTCTCACTTTCTCCCTCTCTATTAATATACCAATTTCAAATCCCTCCCTAACTCTTTTTCATTCTCTTGCTCATCTCTTTTCTTTCCTCCCTCACTCGCTCACACACTCTCTCACTTCTCTGACTCCTCGCGTAGCTTACCCATCAACATTTATCTCTCACACTCTCCCTCGAGCACTCACACACACTCATACACTCTCAAACTCTCACTCAATCTCTCCTTCTCACCCACTTAAGCTCCACACTTTCTTCCCTTACCCTCTAGCTTCTCCCCCTATCTTTCACACATACTTCTCGCTTTCCAACATTTATCTCTCTCTATCTGTTTTCACATTCTCGCACACTTCTCTCCCTATTTCTCTCTCCCATTCTCCCTCCCTCTCGCCCCGCTCTATCTCTCACTTCCTTTTCCATACTCTTTCCTTCACTCTCTCGCTCGTCTATCTATATATATCTCCGGATCCTTCCTCGCTCTCTCTTTCTATCTCTAAATCATACTTCTCTAACACTTTCTCTTATGTTTTTTCCTCACTCCCTCTTCCTCACACACACACATAATGTCTCTCTTTGCTTAATCTTTCTCCCTTATCCCCCACACACACCCTCTCTCCTTCAACTTTTTATCTCTCTCGATCCCTCTCTCTAGTCAATCTCTATTGTTTCTCACCTTCCGTTACACTTCTCTCTCAATTCTCTCTCCCTCTTCCCCGCCCCTTTTCCTTACTTCCGTTTTCACTCTCTTTTCTTACTCTTGTTCACACTCTTCCTTTCTATCAATAAATCTCTCTTGATCCCTCCGTCACTCTCCTTCATTCTCTTGCTCACTATCTCTCTTCTCTCCCCTCCCTCGCTCACACTCGCTCGCCTTTCTCACATTCCTAATATCTTTTTTTTCTCTTGTCCCGCTATCTTTCCCTTTCTTATATCCTCTTCTCTCTATCACTCGCTTGTCTCTATTTCTCTCTAGATCTCTTTCACTCTCTAACTATTCTACTCTTATAGCTATCACTCTCTCCCTATATCGTTCTCACTCCTCATTTGTGCCTCTATAGGCTCCATTTTTCCTCCCTACTCTCCCTCTCTCTGCTCTCTCTCTTACTCCCACTTTTCACCATTCTCTGTTCTTCCCCTTCCTTTACCCTTCACTAACATACTCACATTGATCTTCCCACAGCCTTCTTTCTCACTCCCTCTCTCATTCATTCTATCTCACTTTCACTTACCTACCTCATATTTTCTTTCACTCCCTCTCACATTTTCTCTTTTCTTCAAATACTCCTTCTCTTCCTTTTCTCCTTTTCTCAATCTAATTTCACTTTCACTTTTATCGCTCCCTTCCTCACGCTCTTTTCCTGCTCTCTACTTTCTTGGTCTCTCTACCCCTCACTTAATCTCTATCTTTAAATCCCTCTTCTTCGATGACTTCTTTCCCAATTACTCTCACTCTCTCACTCATTCTTTTGCTCCTCCCTCCCTAAACTTTCTGCAAACCTCACTCCCTTCGTCTCTCTTTCTACCTAGTTATCTCCCTCTCCCTTACTCTCAAAATGTTGCTGCCTATTTTCTCAATATTCTCTCCCTCCCTCTCCTCTCTCACATTATTTGTTATCCATTATTTTGCTCTACCCCGTCTCTCTCAATCTCTGCTTATGCTCTCTCACACTCTTTGCCTCCCTCTCTCAATCTTTCTCTACGACCTCCTCTATCTCTCTATTTATTTATTTTTCTCGATTCTATATCTCTCTCTCTTGATATTTTGTTCTCTCTTATAAGTTGCCCTTTATTCTCTCTTTCTCTCACTCTATCTCACACACTCTCTTGCTCTCCTCTCCCTTCTTCACACTCTTATATCCCACTCTCACTCTCTCTCTCTCCGTCTTTCTCTCGTTCTTCTCTCTCATTATTTATCACATTCTCTCACACACTTACCTCTCTCCCCTACCACTTTTCACTTTCTCCTCCCCTCTCTCCTTCTCTCTCCATATATCTCACTCCATTTACTCTAATCTTCTTTTCACACTCTCCCACTTTCTTTTATATATCTTTCTCTCACTCCCTCACTCACTCTCTTGCTCATTATTCTTTCTTACGCCTCTCCCTCCATATCTCCCTATCTCCCTCTCGTCCGCCTCTCGCTCACTATCTTTTGCCCACCCTGCTGAGTCTCTCTCTCTCTCTCTATTATCGTTTTACCCCGCCCTCCCTCTCCCCCCCACCACACACTATTCAATCCCGGCCTTCAATTCTATCTCGTTCTCTCTCTCTCTCTCTCATTTCTCTTTCTTATTTCTTTTCGTTTCCTTTTGGCCCCCTCTATGTTTCTCTCTTGCTCTTTTCCTATCCCCTTCTCCTCACTCACTTATTTCTCTCCCTCTATCTAAAGACAAGCGAGAGCGATGGGGAGAGTGGGAGATCAGATAACGAACTAAGCGAGCGAGAGAGAGAGAGTGGTGGAATAGCCTGAGAGAACGCGGTAAAAAAGGATAGTAGAGAGGGATATAAAGAATGCTTGAAAGAGAGTACGTAACATAACGGAGACTTAAAGAGAGAAACTAAGAGGAAGTGAGCAAGATAGAGTGAAAAAAGAGAAATAAAGAGAGATGAGAAAGACGGAGGGGCGATCTCGATGTAAAAGGAGAGTGTTCGAGAGAAGAGCACATAAGAGAAGGAAGGAAAGATGGGGAAGAGATAGAAAGAGAGAGATTAGAAGGAATGGATTTGAGTGAAAGCATGAAAAACAGAGAAGAGGGCTGGAGCGACAAAGAGAGCGGAATGATAGAGAGAAAGAGAGAGAGATGGAGATAGAGGGAGAGAAAAGTCATAAGAAAAAAGAATAAAATATATACTAAGTGACATGGATGCTAAAAAAAGAGAATGGGAGTGCGAGAGAGAGGGGGAACAGAGGTATGGGGTGATGGAGAGAGGGAGAGCGTGAGAGGGAAAGAGAGAAAGAGCAAGTGCAAGTGCATATGAGAGAGAGCGAAGAGAGTGTGAGAAATTGTGAAAGGGGTTGCTAGATGAAGGGAGGGGGAGATAAAGTGTGGGATAATAGAGAGAAAGAGTAAGAGCAAGAGGAGAATAGAGTAACATAAGCGAGTAAGAAAGAGACAAAGAGAGAGAATAGAGAGTGAGAAAGGGAAAGGGAAGGAGTAGATTGAGATTAAAATCGAATAACTAGAGAGACTCGACCAATTAATCCGAGACAAAATAGAGAGAAAAGAGAGAGAGTAAGGAAAGAAAAAGTAAGAGAGAGGGAGGGAGAAAGAATGAGTAGAGTTCGAGAGAGAATAAGAGAGAAAGGTAGACCACAATGAAAGAGTGGAGCTAGAATTATGCAGGTTAGAAAATAATAGTAAAGGAAGGTTAAATTAAGAGAGTTTGCTTATGTATTAAATCAGTAAATAGAGAGAGATAGAGGGGGAGAGAGATAAGATGGTCGAAAGAAACGGAGAGTGAGGCAAAAGAGAGCAAGAGAGAGATCGATAGAGAGAACTAAAAAAGAGATCGAGATGAGGAAGTTCGAGAATGTATGTGTTTGAGAGAAAGGGAGAAAGGGGAGGGAGGAAGAGTGATAGTGAAATTGAAGAGAGAGACAAAGATAGGGAGAAAGGGAGAGATAAAATGAGACATGGTGAGAGTAAATCATGAAGAAAGGGAGAGAGAGAGGTATAATGTAAGAGTGAGAAGTGAAATAAGGAGAAATGGAGGAGGGAGGATGAGAGAATGTAGAATAAATCGAGAAACATCGAGAATTCGATGAAAGCAGAGATGTAGGAAGAGATGAAAGGGATCAAAGAGAGAGAGAGAAATTGGGAGATGAAGTGACAGATAAAGAGCAAGAGAGTGTGCATGGGTGTGAGAGAAAGATATATAAAGAAAGCGGAAGAGTGCGAAAAGAATAGTGGGCAAAAATAAGAGATATACGAAGAGAGAATGAGAGAGGGAGGGAGGGAGCAAAAGAGTGAGGGGAGAGTGAAAGAGGATTTAGCAGAAGGTTCAAAATAATGAGAGAGAAGAGGCGGCAGAGAAAGAGAGAGTGGGTTGGAGAGCAGGATTGAAAGAGAGAGAAGCAGAGAGAGCGAGAGCAAGAGAGAGTGAGAGATGTGGAGCGAGAGAAGGTTAAGAAAGGGAGAGAGTAAGAAAGAGAGATGAGGGCAATAGTATGAGAGAGAGAGTAACTATAAAGCATGAGATGGATGACTTAAACCACTCTCTCTCTTTAACTTCACTTCACACCTACACCCTCATTAACTCTTTTGTTCTATCTTCCCCGAGTCTCTCTTCTCTCTATTTCTCGCCTTACCTCTCTCCCTCCCCATCCCCCTTACTCTTTAATCTCTATCTTCACTCCTTTACTTGCTCTCTCTCAATCGTCTATTTCATCTCTTTTTGTTGTTATTTTTCTCGCTCTTGTCCCCTCTTTATCTCTCTCTTCTTTCATCTATAACCATCCTCACTTATTTCTCTTTACCACTCTTTCTCGCATCTATCCCCACTCTCTCTCTTATTCTCCCTTCTTCCCCTCTATCTCAGTTGCTCTCTAGATCTCACCCTCCCCTCTTATCTCCATCTCATTATTTATAATTTTCTCTCACACATCTCTCTCTCTCCTCCTTTTCGTCCCTTCCTCTTTCACTCCCTCCTTCCAACTCTTTTACCTTTTCTCCTATGTCTCTCCTCTCTCTCCTTTGCACTCAGCCAGATCTTCCTCCCTCCCACTTATTTTCTTCATCGCTCTCTCATTCCCTCTCTCTTGTCTACTTTCTCTCATTTTCACCTTTATTTATATCTTACCCTCCCTCTCCCATTCTCTCGCTCGCTCTCTCATTCTCTCCCCTACTACCCTCCCTCCTACTTCCCCATGCCGCTCTCTCCCTCTTTTATCCCTCTCTCACTCCATATCCCCCTCTCCTTATCTCCTTCTCACTCATTCTTACTCGACCCCTATCTAAATCACTCCCTCCTTCCCTCCTTCTCCCTTCGTCCTTATCTCTTTCGTCTGCACTCACTCACTCAATCTCCCTCCCTATAATTTTTTCCTTTGTCGTATCTCATTTCCTGTGCCTTCTCCTTCACCTTCTCTTCTCTCTATTTCTCTCTCACTTTCCCTCATTCTTTCTCTCTCACTCTCACCCTCCCACTCTATCTAAGTTCTATCTCTCTTCCTTCTCTCTTTCTCATTCATTTTATTAATGTTCTCTCTTATTCCATCTCGTCACTATCTTTTCCCTCTCTCGCTTCCTCTCTTTCCCTCTTAAATCTTTCTCAAGCTCTCTCCCTTCACACTCCCTCCTTCTCTTTATCTTCGTCTTCCCTCTATCTCCCCTCGTTCTCACTCTATTCGTTATTCTCTGCCTCTATCTCTTTCTTTCTCACTCTCTTCTTTACTATGTCTCTTACTTACTCTATTTCTCTCTCACTCTTGCTCTCCCTCAATTTTCTTTCTTATTTGCCCTCTATCTCTCTTTTTCTTCTACTCTCCCTTTCTCATTATGTCTCTTACTCTCTATTTTGTTCCACTTTCTCGCTCACTGTTTCTTCCTCTCTTCTCAAGGGAAGATAAAGAGAGAGGAGTGAGAAAAGAAGAGAGAAGATGTATGGAGCGAGGGATTAAATGACTGGAGGGATCGAGGAGGAAAGGAAGATGCATGAGAGAAAATAAAATATTAAGATGGATATGAGGGGAGAGAGTAAGTTTGGCAATAGTAATCGAGAGTAGAGTGTGCGAGGAAGTGAGAATGAGAGTGTGTGTGTGTGTGTGAGGGAGAGAGATAAAGAGTGAGAAAAGGAGAGAAGAGAGAGATGTATGAAATGGCAGCTGAGAGAGAGAGAAAGAAAGTGGGTAAAAGCAGAGCAAAAAACAATAAAGAGAGACGAAGCAGTAGAGAGAGAGCTTTGTGAGGGAGTGACGATAGTGGACTTCGAAGAGTGAGCAAAAGAGAGAGAGAGAGAGAGGGAGTGTGGGTAAGGTGAAATACATGTAGAAGAGATTCTCAAGTGAAGATAAAGCAAAAGATAAAGGAGGAGAGGCAGAGAGGGGAGATATAGATGGAGATAGATAGAGAGGGCATGGGAGAAAGAGAAAGACACCGAATTAATGAATGAGGGAGAGAGGGAGAGAGGAAGAGAGTGAGAGGTGGCTTCGGAAGTTTGTGTAAAGTGATAAGTGAGTGATGATATCGAGAACAGAGTGTGTGAGAGAGAATCAAAGCCAATAGAAAGAAAAAGTGATAAAGCATAACAGTAGAAAAGTGCAAGAGAGGCAAGAGAGGGGAGAAAGAGAGAAATAGATGGAGGAGTCAAAGGGATGCAAGATAACCACAAGAAGAGCGAAAGAGCAGTGAATGAAGATATGGAGAGTGTGAGAGAGAGAGGGAGAGAGGGGTATATAATGAGATTTAGTGGGAGAGAGAGGGGGATGAAGTGAGAGAGTGAGAGGGAGAGAGAGGGAGGGAGGGAAGGAAGCAAGCGAGGGTGAGAGGGAGAGAGATTGTGAGGGAGAGGGAGAGAGATCGGGCCGAAGAGAGAGTAAGCGTACAGAGAATGAATATGGAACGATAAAAAAGAGTGGAAAACGAGGGAGTAAGAGTAAGAGTGAAGCCGAGGAGAGAGGAAGAGAGTGAGAAAAAAGAGTGTGAGAGAGAAATAAAGAAAAGAGAGGGTCGTGGAAGAGAGAGCGAGAGAGAGGGAAAGAGCGCGAGTGAGTGGGAGAAAGAGAAAGAGAAGGATGAAGGGAGAAAATGGGAGGAGAGTGAGAGAGGCATAGGATAAAGGGAGCATCTAAAGAGAGGACAGCGAAGAGAGGAGAGAGAGATAAAGAGCGGTGGAATAAAGTGTGAGAGAGAGGAGAAGAGAGTGAGTGAAAAGAGAGATGGGGAAGGAGGTAGCGAGAGGGTTTAAAGAGAAAGCAAGAAAGGAAAGGAAGAGAGTGAATGAGAGAGAGTGAGAAGAGTACTAAGGGACGATCGATAGAGTATGAGTGAGAGGTTAAAATCGAGGGAAATGGGAGAATGTTAAGAGAGATGGAGTAAGAGAGTGGGAGATGAGAGGGATAACGAAAGGGAGAGGGAGGGAGCGAGAGAGAGCAAGAAAGAATAAGAAAGGAATGGATGGAAGCAAGAGAGAGAATGGGGGATAAAATGAGAGAAAAGTACGAGAAAGAGAGAAGAGATCTACAAAGGAGTGTAAAGGAGAGTATAACATAAACAAACACAGAGAACGAGAGAGAGAGAGGAGAGAAATAATAAAGAGGAGGGGATAAAGAAAGAAAAGAGAAAAGTAGAGCAAGGGCGGGAGAGAGAGAGTGAGAGTGAGAGAACTAAATAAATGGTAACAAAGAGTGAGATAGAGCGAGAAATTAAGCTAAAGAGGGTGATGAGAGAGAGACGAGAAAGAAAGGGAGCAAAGGAGTGTACGAGATGGAGAGAGAAGAGTTAGCTACATAAGGAAGCCCCGGAGAGGGTACGGATGAGGGAGTTAGAATGATGTAGGGAGAGTGTGAGACATAAAGAGAACAATAGTGAGAGAGTGAAAGAGATCCGCAGGAGAAATAGGAAAAGAGAGTGAAAGAGAGAAGATGTTATAAGAAAGAGAATGAGGAGTGAGGACAAGTGAGAAAACTCGATATTCGAGGGGCGGGAAGAGAGAGAGTGACCGAGGGAGGGGGAAGGAAGAGATAAAGAGTGAGGTAATGAAATAGAAAAGCAGGAAGGGATGAAGAGAAAGACAGATGGAGAGGGAGACAAAGGAGGACAAGAGTAAAAGAAAGAGAGAGTGAGTCTGTGTGGGGAGACAGAGAGGGAAGGAGTGAGAGAGAGAAATAAAGAGAGGGAGATGTGAGCGAAATGTATATATGTGATAGATAATGAGAGAGAAGAGAGAGACTCAGAGAGATGGAAAGTTGGAGTGTGATGGAGAGAGTGCGTTTGAGGATAGAAGAACAAAAATATTGAGTAGAGAGAGAGACTGTGTGCGAGAAGAGAGAGTGAGAGAGAAACACAAGAGAAAGAGTTAGAGAAGTGTGAGCAATAAAAAGAGAAAGAAAGAGAGAACACTCATGTAGGAATGTGAGAGGAAGGGAGCGAAAGAGGAAGTGAGAGTGAGGGAGATATAGGGAGAGAAGGGAGAACGAGGAAGATAGAGGAAAGAGAGAGTAAGGACAGAGAGGGAGAGGGAGAATAAGAGAATAAGAGAGTGGATGGAGGAGAGAATGAGAGCCCGAAAGGAAAGTGGGAGACAGAGAGACAGAGAGACGAAGAAGGCAAGTGAGAGAACAGAGAAAGAGTGAAGGGGATCGAGGAAGAGAGAGTGAGAGGAAGACATTGATGATAAAAGAGAGAGCAATGGAGAGTAAGAGTGATAGTGAAATGAAGGAGAGACAAAGAGGCTTATAATGGGAGAGAGTGTCGAGATAATAAAGGATGAGTCAAGGAAGAGAGAGAAAACGAGAGAGAAAGAGGGAGAGAGCGAGTGAGCAAGACAGGAGCAAGAGATAGATAGAAAGAGATAAATAAGATGAGGAAGAGAAGGATGTAGGAGGAAAGAAAGGAAGAGTGAAAAAGAGAGTGTGTGAGATACATGTGCTCTAAAGACAAAGATTAAAGAGAGAGTGAGAGAGAGAAAGAGAGATACAAAAAGTGGAATTGAGGTTATGTGAGAGAGAAGGATGGAGTAACGAGAATGATAAGGGAGGGAGGGAGTGAGATGGATTAAAGAGAGAGTGGTAGATCGACCGTGATGTAGAGTGAAAAGAAAATACAGAAGTGAGTATCAAAAGAAGATCGAGTAAGAGTGAGTGAGTGAGAGGTAAAGAGATAGCAAGAATAGAAAAATAGCTGTAGAGAGAAAGAGAGAGGGAGATAAAGAGGGAGATGGGGAAAGAGAGGGAAGGAGGGAGAGAAGAAAGAGGAGATAGAAAGGAGGGATCGGGCTAACAGAGAGGGAGAGATGGGGATTGTAGGATAAAGGGAGAGAAAGCAGAGATGAAAGAGGCAAGAGAGAGCAACAATGAGGAGAGCAAAAGAGAGCATAAAATAGAAAATGAGAATAGAGTGCAGGAAAGAGAGAGTGAAGGACGGAGATAAGAGAAAGGTGGCGAGAGAGAAGAGAAAGACGTAAGAACGAAGAGCGAGTGGCCGGAGTGCAAGAGAAGGAGCAAGATGGTAAGAGAGAGCGAGATGTAGGATCAAGAAGTGGGGCTTATGGGGGAGAGACGAAGAGATATTGAGAGATGGAGAGAGTGAGAGAATGTATGAATGTTTGTGAGAGAGCTCGAGAGAGAGAGAGAGTGGGAGGGAGATGGAGAGAGAAAGGGTGAGCTACACAAGGAGACCCCGTAGAGGGTAAGAATGTAGGAGTGAGAAATATAGATGTAGAGGAGAGAGTAATAAAGAGAACAAGATCTCAAGAATATATGAGACCTATACGTAAAGTGGAAAAGAGAGTGAAAGAGAGGATATAATGTGGTATGAGAGAGGGAGACAAGAGATAAAAAGAGACGTTAAGAGAGCGGGTCAGAGAGAGCGAGGAATGGAGGGAGGAGACAGAGAGTAGAGAATGAGAGAGATAGTGAGCGAGGGAGAAAGAGATATGTATAGGGAAGAGGGAGAGATTGAGAACAAGTGGTAAGGGGAGAAGGGAGGGGAGAGTTAAAGAGGAAGAACAAAGGGAGAGATAAATCGAGAGAAAGTAAGAAACAATGAGAGAGAGAAGAGATAATGGATTAAGAGAGACACTCAGAGAGAGAGAAAGAGTATGAGCGCAAAGAACTAAGAAAGAGAGATGAAAGAGTGACCAAAGAGAGAACAAGAGAGAGGAGCAAGGGCAAGAAAGACAGAGTGAGAGAGAGATGGAGCGAGGGAGTGAGAGGTATTTAAGACTTGTGATCGATGTGTAGAGAGATGTAAGATATAAATAACGTAGAGAAAAGAGTGAAGAAAAATAAAGAAAAGATGAGTGGATAGGAGAGAAGGAAGGAGAGCAAGCGAATGAGCGAAAGAGAGAGATCGAAAGAGAAGAAGAAAGATCGAGAGGGAGAGAGGAAAGGGAGAGAGCGAGAGAGAGAGAGAGAGGGTGTGAGTGTTGCGTAGAGCGAGAAAGGAGGAGATGAGGGGAGAGAAGGAGAGATCAAGAGAGAAGAGTGAGAGAGAGAGAGACCAAGAAAGATCTAAGAGAAAGAGAGAAACGAAGCAAGAGAGGAAATAGTGCAGTATGATCGTGCTTTGATAGAGAGGCAGAAAGTGCAAGAGGAATGAGCGAGAAGGAGATGGAGAGAGCGGGATGGAGAGGGAGAGTTGGTTAGATAAAGAGAGAGGGAGTGGGGAGGGAAAGAAGAGGGAGAGAACAAAAGAGAAATGATGAGAGATGTAGCTAGAGAAAGGGAGTGAAATAAATATGAAAATTGAAAGTGAGAGAAGAGAGAGCAAGACAGGGAATGCGAGAGAGTAAAAGAGAAACGAGAGGTAGCAGCCTGGAGTGAATGCTCGAGTGCAAGAGGAGAGAGAAGGAGGTGCGAGATGGAGTGAGGTCAAAAGAGAGGGAAGAAGGATCGATGAGGGAGGGATAGAGAGGAAAGAGAGATGTATGAGAGAAAATAGAAATAATGTGATGGATCAGTGGGGAGAGAGCAAGATGTAAGGGCAATTTAGAGAGAGTGTGTGAGGGAGGAGAGTGAGAGAGAGAAAGAAAGAGTGAGTGAAGAGAGAGAAAGAGAAAGGAAAATAGAAGAAAAAAGTAATAAAGAGAGACTGAGGGAACAAAAGAGAACACGCGAAACAATGAAGAGAGATGAAATAGAGCAGAGAGCGAGGAGGAGGAGTAAAGATAAAGGATCGAAAAGTGTGGAGGAGCGAGAGAGGGAGAGAGGGTATGCGTAACAGAGAGAGAATGTAGGACCAAGGGGATGGGGACAGAATATAGTGAGGAGAGGTGATGAGATGATATAGATGGAGATAATGGAGAGGAGATGGAGGGCGAGAGGGAGATCGAGAGAGAGACTGGACTAATGAAAGAGGGAGAGAGGGAGGGAGAAGAGACAGAGATGGCCGGAGAGAAAGAGGGAGCAGAGTGGTGATAAGACAGTGATGAAAAAAGCAATAGAGATTTTGTGTGAGATAAAATGAGAGAGAGCAATAGAGAAAGAAAAAGTGATAAACCATGAATAGAGAAAACAATGAGAGAATGAGAGAGTGAGAAATAGAGAGATAGATGGATTGAGTGAGAGGAGAGAGGGAAGAGAGACTAATAGAGGAGATAATAAGAGTGCTCACGAGAGAGAGGATTGAGTTAGAAAGAGAGGGAGTAAAGTGAGTGAAATTTAGGAGAGAGAGACTTGGAGCAAGAAAAAGGGAAAAAGCAATAAATAGAGAGAGAAAAAAATAAAGAGAGGTTGAGAGAGTAGGATTGATGGTTATAGATACAGAGTGAGTAAAGTGATAAGAGAGTGATGAAAGAGAGCAGTAGAGAGTGCGTGTGAGAGAAAGAGAGAGAGAAATAGAGAAAGAAATAGTGATAAAGCATAACATAGAAAAGAGCTAGAGGGAAAGAATGAGAATGAGAAAGGTTGGAAGAAGGGAGTTAAAGGAATGGAAGAGTGTGGGAATGAGAGAGGAAGAGAGAGTGAGAGAGAATAGAGAGTAAAGGAATAATAGAGATAGAGTGAGAGACATGGAGGAGAGACTGAATTAATGAAAGAGGGAGAGAGGGAGGGAGAAGAGAGTGAGAGATGGTTGGAGAGAAAGAGGGAGCAGAGTGATAAGAGAGTGATGAAAAAAAGCAATAGAGATTGTGTGTGAGATAAAATGAGAGAGAGCAATAGAGAAAGAAAAAGTGATAAACCATGAATAGAGAAAACAACGAGAGAAGGAGAGAGTGAGAAAGAGAGAGATAGATGGATGGAGTGAGAGGAGAGAGGGAAGAGAGACTAATAGAGGAGATAATAAGAGTGCTCACGAGAGAGAGGATTGAGTTAGAAAGAGAGGGAGTAAAGTGAGTGAAATTTAGGAGAGAGAGACTTGGAGCAAGAAAAAGGAAAAAAGCAATAAATAGAGAGAAAAAAAATAAAGAGAGATTGAGAGAGTAGGATTGATGGTTATAGATACAGAGTGAGTAAAGTGATAAGAGAGTGATGAAAGAGAATAGTAGAGAGTGCGTGTGAGAGAAAGAGAGAGAGAAATAGAGAAAGAAATAGTGATAAAGCATAACATAGAAAAGAGCCAGAGAGGGAAAGAATGAGAATGAGAAAGGTTGGAAGAAGGGAGTTAAAGGAATGGAAGAGTGTGGGAATGAGAGAGAAGAGAGAGTGAGAGAGAATAGAGAGTAAAGGAATAATAGAGATAGAGTGAGAGACATGGAGAGAGGGGTAGAAAATGAGGTTTAGTAGGTGAGAGAGCGGGTGAACTGGAAAAGATTGAGAAGGAGAGAGGGGGAGAGTGTGTGAGACAAAGAAAGAAGAGCGAGAAAGGGAGAGAGAGGGAGGAAGGGAAGGAAATAAGAGAGTTGGGGAGAGAGGGAGAGCGAGGAGAGAGAGCAATAGAAGAGAGAGTAAGTAAGATAGAATGAACATGGAGTGAGAAAAAGAGAGGGCATGAGGGAGTAAGAGTGAGAGTGAAACTAAAGAGAGAGGAAGAGAAGCTAGAAAGGGAGAGAGTGCGAGAGAGAAATAGAGAGAAAAGAGAGTAAGGGAAGAGTGAGTGGGAGAGAGGGAAAGAGTGAGTGAGCGAGAGAGGGAGTAAGAGAGAGGGAGGTGAGGAGAACAGGAGAAAGAGAGGGATGAAGGGAGTGAATGTGGGAGGGAGAGTGAGAGAGACTCAGTGAGGGATAAAGGGAGCATCAAAAGAGAATAGAAGAGAGAGTGAGAGAGATAAAAAGAGGTGGAATAGAAAGTGAGAGAGAGGAAGAGAGTGAGTGAGAAAGAGAGATAAAAAGAGGTAGTGAGAGGGTTTAAAGAGAGAGAGAAGGAAAGAGAAAGGAGAGACTAAGGGAAGATCGAGTAAGAGTGAGGAGGGGTATGAAGTGAGGGAGAACGAGAGGATATTGAGTAGGAAAGGGAGCAAGAAAGAGAGGGATAAAGGTAAGGAGAGGGAGGGAGGTAGAGAAGTGAGAAAATGAGAGAGGGAGGAGAGAGAGAGTGGGAGATAGAGCGAGAGAAAAGAAAAGAAAGAGAGAGAGAGGAGAGAGCAACAAAGTAGAGTTTAAAAGAGAGTATAAGATAGAAAAAGAGAATAGAGAGTGAGAAAGAGGGAGTGAGAGAGCACAATAGAGATGGAGTAAGGGAGGAGAAGAGAGTGGGAGAGAAAGAGCAAAACGGTAATAGATAGTGAGATTGAGAGCAAAATATTGAGCTAAAGAGGGTGAGAGGGAGAGAGATTAAGAGTGAGTGAGAGAGTGTATGAGTGTATGAGATGGAGAGAGAAGAGTGAGCTACACAAGGGAGACCTAGAGAGGGCATGATGAGACATTGAGAAAGATAGAGGGAGAGAGTAAGAGCGTTGAAGAGTACATTAGTGAGAGAGTGAACGAGATCCAGAGAGAAATAGGAAAATAGAGTGAGGGAGAGAAGAAGATTTAAGGAAGGAAAAGAGAGAGCGGGACAAGAGATTGAAAGAGATACTAGGAGGCTGGGAAGGGAGAGAGTGTGAGCAAGGGTTGGTGGAGGAGAAGAGAGAGATAGAGAGTGAGAGAATGAAAGAGAGAGCGAGGGAGGGATTAAGAGAGATATATAGATAGATAGAGAGAGAGTGAGAACAAGAGTAAGGAAAGGAGAGTGAGAGAAAGAGGAGATAGGGAGATGGACAGAGAGAGGGAGAGAAGGAGAGAGCGAGAGAAGTGTGAGAGAATGTGAGAAATAATTAGAAAGAAGTGAGAGTGATCAGGAGAGATAAAACTTAGAGAGCGAGAGAGGGTGTGTATGAGTGTGAGAGAGTGATAGAGATCTAAAGAGAGTTTGAGAGAGGGAGAAAGTGTCTGAGTTTGTGAGATGGAGAGAAGAGTGAGCTACATAAGGGAGGCCTAGAGAGGGTGAGATTGAGGGAGTGAGAATGATAGAGGAGAGAGTGAGGCTGATAAGGAGAACAAGTGTGAGAGGGTGAAGGAGATCTAAAGAGAAAGACCCATAATCTCTTCCTTTCTCTCTCTATCCATCTTTCCCTCTCTCCTTCCTTACTCTTTCTTCTCTCTCTCTTTTGCTCCCTCTATTCTATTTCATTCTAACTTTTACTCCCTTCCTCTCTCTCTTTCTTGCGTTCTCTCATGCTCTTTATTTTGTTGGTCTCTCTTTTCTCTCTCCTCTCACTCTCTCTTCCTCTATCCCCTTCTCTCTTGCTCTATCTCCCTCTTTCCCCTCTCTCTCACTTGACCCTCTCTCTCACACAAACAGTCTCTCTTTCTCTCCCTCTATCCCTCCTATGGACTTCCCCTCAACGTTTCCATCTCTCTCTCTCATTCATCGTCCTCTTCACCCTCCCTCTCTCCTCTCACTCACTCCCTCTTTATCTATTTTCTCCCACTCTATTCTCTCTCAATTTTTCTCTCCCTCCGACCATCACAACCTCTCATATAAATCTCTCTCACTCCCTCTTTCTCACTTTTTGGTGTCTATCTCTTACTTTGTATTCTGTTGGTCACTCTTCTCTTTCTTTCTCACACCCACTATCCCCACAAACACTTTCACTTGCTCCCTCTCTTGCTTTCATTCACTCCTTATCATATCCTCTCTCATTCTTCAAAATATCTTCCTACTCCCTTTCTCTCTCCTTCTCTCAATTAAATTTCACTCTCACTCTCACTCCTCTCTATTAAATTTCACTCTCACTCTTACTCCATCTCTTTCTCACCCTCTTTTCTCTGTCTCTGTCTCTCTCTCTTTCACTCACTCTCTTTCCTCCTCACTCTGCCTCTCTTTATTTATCGCCCTCCCTATCTCACTCTCTTCTCTCCTAATTTTTCTCTCACTATCTCTCCTTTTGTCGCTCCCTCCCTCTCTTTAACTTAGCACACTCCCCGCCTTTCTTCTCTCTTTCTCACTCTTTGTTATCTTTCTCTCACTTACTCTCTGACTGCTACTCCATCTTCTCTCACTATTTCTCTTAGTCCATCCTCCTAGTCTCACTCCTCTATCCTCCTCCTTCCCTCCCTCACTCACACTTTCCTCTCTATATATATTGCACTTTCTCTCCCTCTCTCCCTCCTTCCCTCTCCCTAGCTCCCTTTACAACTCCTCTCTCGCTCTTTATTATCCATTCATTTGCTCTCCATCTCTCTTCCCTTCTCGCTCACTCTCTCTTGCTCTATCTTCCAACACTCTATTTCTCTCTCACACTCTCTCCCTCCCTCTCTCTCTTAAATCTTTCTCACAGCCTCCCTCTATCTCTCCATTTCCTTCTTTTTACCACTCATGCTTTCTCTCGCACTCTCTATTATCTTTCTTTATTTCTCTCTATTTCTCCCTCTCTATTTCTCTCTATATCTTCCTTCTCTATCTTTCTCTCACTCTCTCTTGCTCTCCCTCACTCCCACTCTCTTCCTTACTCTTTCTCTTCCTCTATCCCACATTGTGTCTCTCCATCTTTATTGCTTCAATCCCTCCCTCTATCTCTTTCTCTCTATTCTCTCCCTCCTCCCTCATCCATTACTTTGTCCTCCCTCCCTCACTTCCCATCTCCCTCTCTATCTCCCTCTTCACTCTCTCTCTCTGCCTCTTATTCTCTCTCTCCCTCCTCATTCTTCTCTATCTCCCTCCCTCCATCTTGCCCTCCTCTACTCTCTCATCTCCCTCTTCATCTCCCTCTCTCTCTTACTCTCTCTCTCTTGCCATTCTTCTATTCTCTCTATCTTCTTACCTCTCACTCACTCTCTTACCCCATCATCCCTCAGTCTCTCTTCTCTCTTTATTTCATTTTCACTCTCTATCACTATCTCTCTACTACTCTCTGTAATCCATCTCACTCCCTCTCTATCTCTCTTTCTTGCTCACTTCATCACTCTCTCTCTCACACCCTCTCCATTTCTCTTTATGTCTTTATCTCTCTCTCACTCTCTCTCTCTCTCTTGATATATTTTATCCCTAACTACCTCTCTTTCACTCCCTACAACTCTCTCGATCTCCACTCTCCTTATCTCTTTCTTGCTTCCTATCTCACTCGCTCAATTTTTCTCTTTCTCATTCTCTCTTCCCTAAGTCTTTCTTTATTTTTCTCTGACACTCTCTCGCTTTCTCGCTCCCACTTTCTTCCTCTTCCATTTCACGATCACTCTTTCTCCCTCTTCCCATTGTCTTTCTTCCTCTATTCTGTTGCTCTCTCTTCTCTCTTTATTTTATATCTTTATCCCCCTCTCTATTGCTTCCTTGTCTCCCTTTCTCTCTCGCTTTCTCTCTCTCTCACGACACATCACTCTCTCTCTCCCTCTCAATCACTTCCTCTTCATCCCTCTTTATTTCAATCTCATGTTCTACCCCCTCTCTCCCTCTCACTCACTCTCTTTCTATATGTTCCTCACTCTCTTCTTTCATACTCCCTCCACCTCTCTCTTTCTCATACACACTCTCTCTCTCTTTTGTCAATATTTTATCACTTTTCTTTCTCTATTTCTCTCTATTACACATACAATCTCTTGCTCTCTATATTTATCACTCATCCTTATCCATTTACCCACTTTTTCTCTCCAACCAACTCTCACTCTCTACCTCTTTCATTACTTCACTCTTTCTATCTCCCTCTCATCCTCACACTCTCTGCATATCTCCCTCAAATCTTCCTCTCTCTACCTCTATTTCACTATGTTTTGCTCAATCTTCTCTGAGTCCATCTTCTTTCTCACTCTCCCTCCCTCCCACTCTCTCTTCAACCCCTCTCTATCTCTCCCTTTCTAATGCACTCTTCAATCCCTATCTTTACTCATTCTTTTGCTCTCTTTCAATCTCTATTTCACTTCTCTTTATTGTTTTCTTGCTCTCCTTTGCCCCCACTCTATCTCTCTGTTGCTCTTGCTTCTATCACCCTCTCTTCTCTTTCTTCATTCACTCCATATCTACCTTTATCTCACTCTCTATCACTCTCCCTCCCTCACACACTCACTCTCAGTTTCTCTCACATATTGCTCTCTCCCCTCATATCCATATCTTTGTTTCTTATATTATCTCATGGATCTCTCATTCCTCCTTGATCCCTCCCTCTTTCAATCCCTACTTCCCTCTCTTTCTCGCTCTCGATCTATCTTACTCCTCTCTCCCACTCCTATTGCACTCACTCATTGACTCCCTCGGCCTCTCTCTCATTTTCTCTATTGCTCTCTCTCACTCCATCTCTCTTGCTCTCTCCCGCACTTTCTCTTCTCTCTACTTTTCTCTCTGTAGATCTTCCCTCACTCTCTCTTCTCTTCCACTCTGTCTTCCTCTTTCATGCCCATGCATCAATCTCTCTCACTCTCTCTCTTTCTCTCTCTTTTTCACCCTCTCCCTCTCTCATCTATATGCCTTATCACACTTTTTTTACTTTCGCTCTCTCCCTCCATCTTTATCTCACACACAATCTCTCTCTTACTCTCTTTTATCACTATTATTATTTTCTTTCTCTCCAACTATCACTCAATCTCTTCCTCCCTCCCTCTTTCTATCTCTCTCACCCTCTATCTCTCTCTATATCTCTCTCACTCTTCTCCTCTCACTCCCTATCTTTTTCTTAATTTTCCCTTAGTCTCTCTTTTCTCTCTATTTTTGTCTTACTCTCACACCCTTTCTCCCTCCTACTCACTTCTCAATCCCTATCAGTCCCTCCATCTCTTTGTTTCTAGTTCACTCCCTCTCTTGCTCTCGCTATTACTCTATATTTCAACTAACTTTATCTTTTACTTACTCTCTCTTTCCCTCTCTATGTGCTCTCTCTAACTCTTTCTTCTATCACCCTCTCTTCTCTATATTTACTCACTATTTCTCTCCCTCTATAACTCACTCTCTCCCTTAGTCTCTCTCCATCCCTCTCTCTCTCAATTGCACTCACATCTCACTCTCGCCCCTCATCCCCATGTCATTATTTCTTAGGATCTCTCTCTTCTCCTCTGTCCCTCCCATTTTCACTCCATCCTTCCCTCTCTTTCCCCTCTCCTCTTACACTTACTCAATCTGCCTCCCTCCATTTCATTTTCTCATCCCACTCTCCCATTCCCTTTCTCTTAATTTCACTTCTCTCACTTTCTCTTCTCACTAATTCTCTCTCATTCTCCATAAACTTTTCTCTCTCCCTCAATCATCCTTTTTGACTCCCACCCTCCTTCCCACTTCTCACCCTGCCACTCTCTATATCTCAATATATCCTTCTTTCTCCATCTCTCTTTCTCACTCATTCTCTTAATCTTGCCTTTATCGCCATCTTACTCCCAATCTTTTCCTCTCTTGCTTCCTCTCTCTCCCTTTTAAATCTTTCATGCTTTCTTCCTCTCTCATTCCCTCTCTCCTTTCAATATCTTGCTCTCTCCCTCTATCTACCCCATTCTCACTCTCTCCCTTATTGTTGCCCTCCATCTCCTTCTTTCTCGCTCTCTTACTTTCTTACTATATCTCTTAATCTCTCTTTTGTTCCTCTCTTACTCTCTTGCACTCTCTTGCTACCTTTTCTCTCTTTTTACTCTCTCCCTCTATCTCTCTCTTTCTACCTCTCTTTTTTTCACTATCTTTCACTCTCAATTATGTTTCTGTCACTTACTCTCTTGCTCCCTCTTCCTCTCTTTTCTTACTCATTAGCTCCTTATATTCATCACCCCATCTCCCTCTACCTTCCTCTCATTCTCTATCTTTTTTTCTCATTCTCTTATTTATTATTACTTTCCCTCTCTTATTATTTCATTTTCTATTTCTCTCTCTAGTCCCCTCTCTCTTACCGTCTCTTACCTCACCCTCTATTCTTTCTCTATTTCTATCTCTTTTTTACTCTCCCTCCTTTCTTGGCTCCCTCACTCTCTTCATTTCACTCTCACTACTACTTCCTCACTCTCTTCTCTCTATTTTTCTCATGCTCTCTCACCCTTTTTTCTCTCCCTCTCACTCTCACACCATCCCTCCCTAACTTTCTCTATTACTCCATCCATCATTCTCTATTGCTCCATTTCCCTTACTCTCTTCCCCCACTCTCTTTCTTTAGCTTCACTCTCACTCTCACTCCGTCTCTTTATCTCTTTCACAATATCTATTTCTCTCTTCCTCTTTCTTTCGTTATCTCACTATTACTCTCTATTCTCTCTCACCTTCTCTTTTCTTCTCACTCTTTATCTTCCTCTACCCCCCACTCTCTCTTTCTCTATTTCTCACACATGACTCTCTTATTTTCTCTCTCTCTCTCTCACATTCTCTCCACTTGCCCTCCCTGGCTCTCCTTCTCTCTCTGACTCACTATTAATCTCTCTCATATCTCTCTCATTCTCTTATTCTCCCTCTCTCTTTCTTAATCTTCCTCACTCTCCTTCTTTCCCGATATCTCTCTCATTCTATTTCTTCCTTTGCTCCCTTCCTCTCTCTTTCTCACTATTTATTTGCTTTTTCTTTCTCCATTATTGCTCACTCTTCTCTAGCACTTTCTCTTCTATGTCTCTCTCCCCTTTCTTTGTCCCTTTTTCTTTTCTTCCCACTTTCTCACACACAATCTCTTCATTTCTCTCTATCCATCTTTCTCTCTCCCTTTCTCTCTCCTTTTTCTCTCTATTAAATTTCACTATCACTCTTACTCCCACTCTTTCTCACTCTCTCTCTCTCTCTCTCTCTCTCTCTCTCTCTCTCTCTCGCCCTCTCTTCACCCTCAGGCTACCTCCAAATCTCCTTCTCCCATTTTTTATCAGTCTCTTCTCTCCCATTTTCTTTTCCACTCTCTCTCCTCTGTCGCTCCCTCCCACGCATCAACATAGCTCATTCCCTTCTTATCTTTTTTCATACTTTGTTATCTCTTTCTCACCTACTCTATGTACTGTTGCTCTCCTCTTTCTCACTATTTCTCTTCGTCCATCCTCCCTATCTCTCTGCTCCTCCTCCATAATCTCTTACTCATGCTATCCTACCTCTCCATCTCACTGTCATACTTTCTCTACCTCTCTCCTCTGTCCCTTTCCAACTACTCTCTCTCACACTTTATCACTCGTACTTTTGCTCTCCCTCTCTCCCCTTCTCACTCACACTCTTTTCCTCTATCATCCAACACTCTATTTTTATCTAACACTCTCTCTCCCGCGCTTGCTCCCTCTCTCTCCTCAATCTTTCTCATGAACTCCCTCCATCTCTCTATTCTTTTTCTTTACTACTCATGCTTTCTCTCATGCTCTCTAATTTCTCACTTTCTCGGTTTTTTTTGCTCTCTTTTATTTCTCTTTATTCTTTTTCTTTCTCTCACTCTGCAGTCCCTCTATCCCTACTCTCACTTTCAATCCCACTCTCAGCTCTGCCTCTCCTTTCTCCTTCTTTCTCTCCACCTCTTCTCGCTCTCTCTCGTTATTTCTCACCTTCACTAACACATCTCTTCCTCTCCCTCCTCCTTTCACTCCCTCTTACCTCTCTCCTTATCTCTTCATATATCTCACTCTCTTTATTTTTTTTCTTCTTCTCACTCTCTCCCACTTTCTTTATATAGCTTTCTCTCTCACTCCCTCACTCACTCTCTTGCTCTTTATATGTCACTTCAATCTCTTATCGCTTTCAACACTTCCCATATTACACACTAATTCTCATTGTTCTCTCTTTTTCCTACACTTCTCTCCCAATCTTTGTCGCTTCTTTTCTCCTTATTTCACTTCTTCCTTCTTTCCTCTCTTTTTTTCTAGTCTATCTCTCCCACACACACTCTATATCTCTCTCTCAATATCACTGTCTCTCACTCTCACTTGCTCTTTTTTTCCTTACTCTCTCTTTTCTCTATTTATCTCTTGACTATCTCCCATTCTTTCTCTTCTCTTTCTCCTCGATTTCACTCGTACTCTTACATGATTCCTTTCTTTCATTCCTCTTGATTACTCTTACCCTCTCTCTCCTTCTCTCTCTTGCTTTCTATCTCTCTTTCTCCCTACCTCTCTTTCTCTTCAATTTCACTGTAACTCTTCGTCCCCCATTTTTCCTTTCACTCAAACCCATAAATTCTCACACATTCTCTATCTCAATCTCCTAAACTCTCTTTCTTAATTTCTTGCTCTCTTTTCCCTCACTCTCCATTTCTTTCTCACAATTTTAATCTCTCTCTCTCTTCATATATTCTCCTATCTTTATGCCTCTCTATCTACCAATTTATCTATCTATTATCTTGCTCTTTCTCAATATAACTATTCATTACTTCACTTTCACACACAAACCTCTCCAACTCCACTTTTGCTCTTTGTTCTTCCTTCCTCTCTTCTTCTCTCCGTCACTCTCTTTCATTCTCTCAATCTCCCTCCTTCTCTCTTGCTTTTTATTCCCTTACTCTCTCTTTTATCCATATTTTTGTCTCTATTTCTTGGTCCCTCTCTCCCTTTATCCAATTTAAATCTCACTCTTACTCCCTCCCTCTCCCTTTCTCTCTCTCTATTCCTTCTCTCTTCGCTTCTCTCTTACCCTCTTATGTTACTCTATTCTCCTCTCCATTTCTCTCTGTCTTTCCCCTACTCTATCCCACTCTCCATCTCTAGCTCTCTCTCTTCCCCTCCCATTATCTCTCACACACTCTTCTCTCCCTCTCTCTCTCATGCACTCTCTTTTTCTTTCCCTCTTTTCCTCTCACTCCCCTTCTCACCATCTCCCCATCCCTCCCTTCCCCCCTCTCTCTCACTCATTCCCTTATTCATCTTCCATCTCACTCAGTCCAATCCCTTTCTTGCTATCTATCCCACTCTCTCTAGCACACTCTCTTCCACTCTTCTTTCTCTTTCACACACTCTCCCCCTCTCTCCATCTCTCTCTTCCAATTCATTCCCTCACTCTCTCCCATTAAGTATCATTCTCAACCCCCTCTCTCCCTCCCTCTCACTCTCTCTCTATATCTTCCTTCACACTCTCTTCTACCTCATTCCCACTCTCTTCCATCCCTCTGATCCCTCTATCTCTCTCATTCTCACTAGCTCCCTCTCTTGCTCTTTTCTCTATTTATGTTTTATCACTTATTCTTTATCTATTGCCCTCTCTTTCTCTTTCACACTCTATTGCTCTCTTTCATCACTCTCTTATCACTTTAATCACTCTTTCTATCAAACTATCTCTCACTCTCTTCCTACCTCCCTCTCTTCTTCTTTCACTCTCTCTTCTGCCTCATTCTCACTCTGTTCCATCCCTCTGATCCCTCTATCTCTCTCATTCTCACTATCTCCCTCTCTTACTCTTTTCTCTATTTATGTTTTATCACTTATTCTTTCTCTATTGCCCTCTCTTTCTCTCTCACACTCTATTGCTCTCTTTCATCACTCTCTTATCACTTTAATCACTCTTTCTCTTAAACTATCTCTCACTCTCTTCCTCCCTCCCTTACTTCCTCTTTCATTAATTTAATCTCTCTATATATCATTCTCTACCTCTCACTCTATTTTGCTCTATTTTCCTTGAGTCTCTCTTCTCTCTCTATTTCTGCCTTACTCTCTCTCCCTCCCGCTCACTCTTCAATCCCTAGCTTCACTCCCTCTCTTAGCTATCTCTCACTCTTGATTCTTCTCTTGTTATTGTTGTTTACTCTCTTTTGCCCTCTCTTTGTCTCTCTTCTGGTCCTGCTATCTTCATCTCATATCTCTCTTTACTCACTCTTTCTCTTCCTCTATCTCTCACACACTCTCTCTCACTTTCCCTCCCTCACACACTCTCTATTAATTGCTAGCATATCTTGCTCTCTCCCAACAAAACCATCCCATTATTTCTTATTTTCTCTCATACATCTCTCTTCCCTACCTTTCCATCCCTTTCTCTATTTCTTTCTCATTCTCCCTCTACCTTTCTCTCACTGTCACTCTTATCCTTTCTCTCTCATTCTCTCCTCCACTACTCTATCCCCACTTTATCCAAGTCTCTCTCCCTCTCTCCCTTTCAAGCTCTCTATCTTCTTCTCTTCTACTAAGTCATTCTCTTGCAATCCCTCTATATCTTAATCTTGCTCAAAGTCTTTTGCGTTCTTTTCCTCTCTCTCTTAATTATCTCTCTCCCTCTCTCTCTCTCAGATCTTTCTTGCTCTCTCCCTCTCTCACTCCCTCTCACTCTTCAATCTCTCTCCTCTCCCTCTATCTCCACCTTTCTCACTCTATCCCTTACTCTTGCCCTTTATCTCTCTCTTTCTCACTCTCCCCCTTTCTCACGATGTCTTTCACTTTGTATTATGTTTCTCTCTCGCTCTTGTCACTCTCTCTTTCTCTCTTTTCTCTCCCATTAGTTCGCCTTTATCTTCATATATCTTTCACTCTAACTCTCCATCCTTTCAACTCAATCTCTCTCTTCTCTCTCCCACTTTATTTTGCTCTCTTATCTCTCTAGCTCCCTCTCTCTTTCCCACTCTTCCCTCACTCTCCATTCATTCTCCATTTTCTTTCTCCCCCTTGGTCCATCATTTTCTGCAATTTCACTCTCACTTCTATTCCCTCAGTCGCCTCTCTCACTCATTCTCTCTTGCTCTCTCTCCAATTCTCACTCCTTTTCTCTCTCCCTCTCACTTTCCCTCCCTAACATATTCTCTTGCTCCTTTTCTATTACTCTCTCTTCACCCACTCTCTTTAGCTTCACGTCACTCATACTCCCTCTCTTTTTCTCTTTCACACTCTCTATTCTCTCTTCCAATTTCTATCGTTATATGCTCTTACTCTTTATTTTCTTTCAATATTTCTGTTACTCCTTCTTTTCTCTCTCTTACGTTCTCTCCCACTTACCATTCTAGCTCTCCTCTCCATCTCTCACTCATTCTCTCTCGTAATCTCTTATTCTCCTTCCCTCACTCTTGTACTATCTTTTTCTCTATCTTCTCTCATTCTCCTTCTATCCCTTTATCTCTCACACTCTCCCTTCCTCCTTCTCTCCTTTCCTCACTCATTTTCGCTATTTATTTTCTCTTTCTTTCTCTTTTATTGCTAACACTTCTCTAGCTCTTTCTCTTAAGTTTCTCTCTCAATCTCTTGTCCTCACACACACAAATTCTCTCGCTCTCCAACTCTTATGTCTATATCTATTTCTCTGACTTCTGCTCCTTTCTTGCTATTTGATACATATCTTTTCACTCACTCTTCTATCTCTATTTTTCTCTCACTCTCTCTCCTCTCTTCCTCCCTCTTTCTCTTTAGTTTCACTCTCTCTTACTCTCCCTCTTTTTTACTCACTCTTTGCTCTCTCTTTATCTTATTCTCTCTTCTCTGCTCTCTCTCCTCTCACTCTTTTGCTCTCTCTGTCCTCCACATATTCTCTCTCTTCCTCTCTTGCTTCCTTCCCTCCCTCCCTCCCCTCTCTCACTCACTCTATCTTCCCTTCTTCCACTCATTATCCCTCTACCTCCCTTTTGCCCTCCTCATCTTTCTCTAGCTCTCTTTCTCCCACTAATTATTTTGCTCTCTGTACCACTCTCATAATCGAGCACCCTCACTTGCTCTATCTTCCATCACGCTCTCTTTTCTCTCAATATCTCCCTTTTTCAGTCCCAAAATATCTTCAATCTCTCCGACTTCCTCCCTCTATCTCTCCCTTTCTCACTCTCTGCCCCTCTCATTCTCTATTCTATCTCTCTTCCTCTCTCTTGCTTTCTCATATCATTCTATCCTCTCTCTATTTACTAACTCATTTTCTGTCTATCTCTCACTCTCTCTCTCTCTTTTATTGTACTCCCACCTTCTCTGAATCCCTCTCTTTTCTCTCTTCCCCCCTTCTCTCATTGTTTCGTATTTTCTCTCACATTTCTAACTCTCCGCCTCCCCTCTTTCCTCTCTCTCTCTCTCCGTATTTCTCACTCTTATTATTTTCCTATTATTCTCAGTCTCCCCCACTCTCTCCTAATCCTTCTGCTCTTCTTCTCTCCATCATTCATTCTCTTTCTCAGTCTCCCTCTTCTCAGTTATTCTTGCTCTCACTCAATTCCATTCCTCCCTCCTAATCTCTCTCTTTATATCTCATCCTAGTCTCTTCTTCCCTCCTTATGTCCTCTCCCTCACACACTCTCTTTTTCTCTCTCAAGCTCACACTCTCAATCTCCCTCTATCTCTTTTTATTGCTCTTTTTCTCTCTCTATCTTGTTCACTCCATTTTATTTTCTCTCTCAAGATCTCCCTTATGTCACACCTTCTCTTAAACACACTCTATCACTTTTCTTCTTTCTTTCACTCTTTCTCTCCTCTATTCTACCCTCTCCTCTCCCTCGCTTAGTTCCCATTCTCTCTCTCTCTCTCTCTCTCTCTCTCTCTCTCTCTGTCGCTCTCTCATACTTTTTTGATATTTGTCTCACTCCTCTCTATCCTCCCACATCTTTCTCTTCTCTCTTTCTCCTCTCTCTCACTATCTCTCACTCTTCTTTAGCTCACACACTCTACCTTCCTCTCATTCTCTCTCAAAATTTCTACCCTCCCTCCCATTTGTTTATCACTTTCTTTATCTCATTCACTCTCTTCCCTCCTTCACTCCCTCACTTCTCTCCTCTTCTCTCTTTCCCCCTCTCTCTCTTAACCTCCATCTTTCAAATTCTCAATGGCTTACCCGCTCTCCAACTTTCTCATTTTCACTCCCTCCTTATCCCTCTCAATCTCTCCCTCTATTTTTCTCACTCCCTCATTCATGCCCTGTAATTGTCTCCCTTATCTAGGTCACTCCTCTCTGTCCATCTCAGACACTCATACGATCTCTTACACTCTAAATCACCCTTATCTAACTTACCCTCCTTAGCTCCATTTATTGCTCTCTATCTCACTCTCTCTTACTATCTTGTTCTTTTTCCCTTTATCTCTCTCTATCTCCCTCCTCTATCTCTCTCTTACCCTCCATCCATCTCTCTCCATATCTTCCTCTATATCTCCCACTCTCTACCTTGCACTAGTGATCTTTTGTTCTATCTTCCCTGCTTATCATTTCTGTCTCCTTTCTGTTTCACTCTCTCTCCCTTTCTTCCTCCTGCTCTCTCTTCAATTCTTATACTCCCTCTATCCCTCGGTTTCTAGTTCACTATCTTTTGGTCAGTCTCTCTTGCTCAATATCTCACTCTATTTCATCTCTCTTTATCGTTTCTTGCTCTCTCATTCCCTCTCTCTATCCTCTATTGCTCTTTGATCTAACAACCTCCCTTCTCTCTCTTTATTCACTTCTCTCCCTCTATCTCTCACACTTTTTATTACCTCCCTCCATCCCTCCCTCTGTCAATTGCTCTCACTTCTCACTCTCGCCCTTGTTCTCCATCTCATTATTTATTATTATCTCTCACACGTCTCTCTCTCCTTCTTTTTTCCTCTCTTTTGCCCCTTCTCCTTATTTTTCCCCTCTCTTCTCTTGCACTCACTCAATCTCCCTCGTTCCCTCTTATTTTATCAATCGCTCTCTCATCACCCTCTCTTTCTCTCTCTTTTCTCACTTTTTTCTCTATATTTCTCTCTCTTTATTCCTCATCCTTTCTCTCCCCCTCTCTCATTATTTATCTCGCCCTCTCACTTCTCTCCAACCCACTCTCTATCTCAATCTCCCTCTCTCTCTCTCTCCCTCTCCATCTCCTTCTCTTTTTCTCACTCATTCTCTTAATCTTGCTCCCTATCTCCATATTGCTCATTATCTATTCCTTGCCCTTTTCCCCTCTTCCTTTCTATCTCCCGCACCTCTTTCTTGCTCTCTCTCCCTTTCTCACTCCCCCTCTCTCTTCAATCCCTCTCTCTCCCTCTCTCCCCCTTCTCACTCTCTCCCTTACTCTTTCCCTCTATCTCTCTCTTTATCACTGTCTTCTTTTCTTACTATGTCTTTCACTCTCAATTATGTTTCTATCTCTCCCTCTCTATTGCTCTCTCTTGCTATCTTTTCTCTCTATTTACTCTCGCCCTCTATCTCTCTCTTTCTCACTCTCTCTCTTCCTCACTATGTCTCTCACTCTCTATTTTGTTTCTCTCTCTTGCTCTTATTACTCACTCATTATCTCCCTATATCTATCACTCTATATCACTGCTTTCTTCTCATTCTCCATCGCTTCTCTTTCTCACCCCCTCTTTTATTGTTTATTACTTCCCCTCCCTCCCTCCATCCCTCCTTATTTCGCTCTTTGTTCCCTCGCTTACCTGACTCTCTATTCTTTCTTGATTTCTACCTTATTTTCTCTCTCTCCCTTTCTAGCTCACTCACTCTCTTCAATTTAATTCTCACTCTTACTTTTTTACTCTCTTCTCTCTCTATTTTTATCTTGCCCTCTCTCTCCCTTCTCTCTTGGAAGAGAGACTCTTGCTCCATCTATCATTCATTCTCTTTCTTTCTCCTTTTCTCTTTCTCTCGCTTCACCCACTCACTCTCTCTCTTCAACTTCACTCTCACACCTACATTCTCTTTAACTCTTTTGTTCTATCTTCCCTGAGTCTCTCTTCTCTCTCCATTTCTGCCTCACCCTCTCTCCCTCTCCCCATCCCGCTTACTCTTTAATCTCTATCTTCACTCTTTTACTTGCTCTCTCTCACACTGTCTATTTCATCTCTTTTTGTTGTTATTTTTCTCGCTCTTGTCCCCTCTTTATCTCTCTCTTCTTCCTTCATCTATAACCACCCTCACTTCTTTCTCTTTACTCACTCTTTCTCAAATCTATCCCCACTCTCTCTCTCTTATTCTCCCTCCGTCCCTCTATCTTAGTTACTCTCAGATCTCACCCTCTCCCTTTTCTCCATCTCATTATTTATAATTTTCTCTCACACATCTCTCTCTCTCCTTTGTCCCTTCCTGTTTCACTCCCTCCTTCCAACTCTTTTTCCTTTTGTCCTATGTCTCTCCTCTCTCTCTCTCCTTTTGCACTCACTAGATCTCTCTCCCTTCCTTCTTATTTTCTCCACCGCTCTCTCATTCCCTCTCTCTTGTCCACTTTTCTCTCATTTTCACCTTTATTTATATCTTACCCTTCCTCTCCCATTCTCTCGCTCGCTCTCTCATTCTCTCCCCCGCTACCCTCCCACCCACTCTCTCTATGTCAGTCTCTCTCCCTCTTTATCCCTCTCTCGCTCCATATCCCCCTCTCTCCTTATCTCCTTCTCACTCATTCTCTAACTCTCGCCCCCTGTCTGAATCACTCCCTCCTTCCCTCTCCTTCTCCCTTCGTCCCTATCTCTCTGGTCTTGCACTCACTCACTCAATCTCCCTCTCTCCCTATAATTTTTTCCATTGCTCTATTTCATTCCCTCTATCTTCTCTCACCTTCTCTTCTCTCTATTTCCCTCTCACTTTCCCTCATCCTTTCTCTCTCCCACTTCTCACCCTCCTACTATCTAAATCTCCATTTCCCTCTCTCTCCCTCTCCATCTCCCTCTCTCCTTCTCTCTTTCTCATTCATTCTATTAACGTCTCTCTCTATCTCCATCTTGCTCACTATCTTTTCCTCTCTCGCTTCCTCTCTCTCCCTCTTAAATCTTTCAAGCTCTCTCTCCCTCTCACACTCCCTCCCTCTCTTTAATCTCTTGCTCTCACCCTCTATCTCCCCCGTTCTCACTCTATTCATTACTCTTGCCCTCTATCTCTTTCTTTCTCACTCTCTCTTTTTTACTGTCTCTTACTTCTACTATGTTTCTCTCTCTCACTCTTGCTCTCCCTTAGTTATCTTTTCTTTCTCTTTACTCTAGCCCTCTATCTCTCTTCTCTCCTACTCTCCCTTTCTTATTATGTCTCTTACTCTCTATTTTGTTCCTCTTTCTCGCTCACTTGGTCTCTTCCTCTCTTCTCAAAGGGAGATAGAGAGAGGAGTGAGAAAAGAAGAGAGAAGACAGAGTGGGACGGAGGGATTAAATGAGGGAGGGATCAAGGAGGAAAGAAAGATGCATGAGAGAAAATAAGAAATATTAAGATGGATATGAGGGGAGAGAGCAAGTTGTGATAGTAATTGAGAGAGAGTGTGTGTGTGTGAGGGAGAGAGATAAAGAGTGAGTAAAGAGAGAGAAGAGAGGGAGATAGATGAAATGGCATGAGAGAGAGAAAGAAAGTGGGTAAAGGAGAGCAAAAAACAATAAAGAGAGATGAAATAGAGAGTGAGAGAGAGCTAGAGAGGGAGTGGAGATAGGGATTGAAGAGTGAGCGGAAGAGAGAGAGGAGTGTGGGTAAGGCAGAAATACATAGAGAAGAGATTCTCAAGGAAGATAAAGCAAAAGATAGTGAGTGAGAGGTAGAGAGAGGGAGATATAGAGGGAGATATGGATAGAGAGGGCAAGTGGGAGAAAGAGAGAGACACTAAATTAATGAACGAGGGAAAGAGGGAGAGAGGAAGAGAGTGAGAGGTGGTTGGAGGAAAGAGTTTGTAAAGTGATAAGAGAGTGATGATATAGAGCAATAGAGAGTGTGTAAGAGAGAAGCGGGTTACAATAGAGAAAGAAAAAGTGATAAAGCATAACAGAGAAAAGTGCAAGAGAGGCAGAGAGGGAGAAAGAGAGAGATAGACGGAGGAAGTCAAAGGGATGAAAGATAACAGGAGTGAGAGCGGAAGATACAGTGAATGAAGATATGGAGAGTGTGTGAGAGAGAGGGAGAGAATGGTATATAATGAGATTTAGTGGGAGAGAGGGGGAGATGAAGTGAAAGAGAGTGAGACGGAGAGAGAGGGAGGGAGGGAAGGAAGAAAGCAAGTGAGGGTGAGAGGGAGAGAAAGATTGTGAGGAGAGAGTGGAGAGAGATCAGTAGAAGAGAGAGTAAGCGAGAGAGAATGAATATGGAACGATAAAGAGAGAGGGAATGAGGGAGTAAGAGTGAGAGTGAAACTGAGGAGAGAGGAAGAGAGAGTGAGAAAGAAGTGTGTGAGAGAGAAATAAAGAAAAGAGAGGGTCGGGGAAGAGAGAGCGGGAGAGAGGGAAAGAGTGAGTGAGCGAGTGTGGGAGCAAGAGAGCGAGAGACAAAAAGAGCAAGAGAAAGAGAAGGATGAAGGGAGTAAAAACGGAAGGGAGAGTGAGAGAGAGCAGTGAGGGATAAAGGGAGCATCAAAAGAGAGTGACAGAAGAGAGTGAGAGAGAGATAAAGAGCGGTGGAATAAAGTGTGAGAGATAGGAGAAGAGAGTGAGTGCAAAGAGAGATAGAAGGAGGTAGCGAGAGGGTTTAAAGAGAGCAAGAAAGGGAAAGGAAGAGAGTGAATGAGAGAGAGAGTGAGAAGAGAGACTGAAGGATGATCGACTAAGAGTATGTGAGTGAGAGGTTAAAATTGAAGTAAAATGGGAGAATGTTAAGAGAGAGGGAGCAAGAGAGTGGGAGACAGAGAGGGATAATGGAAGGGAGAGGGAGGGAGGGAGAGAGAGCATAGAGAATTAGAAAGGAATGGATGGAAGTAAGAGAGAGAATGGGGGATAGAGTGAGAGAAAAGCAAGAGAAAGAGAGAAGAGATCTACAAAGGAGAGTGTAAAAGCAAGTATACGATAGACAAAGAGAATAGAGAATGAGAAAGAGAGAGAGTGAGAGAAATAATAGAGGAGGGGATAGAGAGAGAAAAGAGAAAAGTAGAGTAAGGGTGGGAGAGGAGAGAGTGAGAGTGAAAGAACTAAATGGTAACAAAGAGTGAGATAGAGAGCGAGAAATTAAGCTAAGGAGGGTGATGGGAGAGAGATTGAGAGAGAAAGGGAGTGTATGAGTGTACGAGATGGAGAGAGAAGAGTTAGCTACATAAGAAAGCCCGAGAGAGGGTACGGATGAGGGAGTGAGAATAATAGAGGGAGAGTGTGAGACATAAAGAGAACAATAGTGAGAGAGTGAAAGAGATGCGGAGAGAAATAGGAAAAGAGAGTGAGGGAGAGAAGATGAAATAAGAAAGAGAATGAGAGTGAGGGACAAGTGAGAAAAAAGATATTTGGAGGTTGGGAATAAAGAGAGTGTGTGATTGAGGTAGGGGGAAGGAAAGTAAGAGATAAAGAGTGAGGGAATGAAATAGAGTGTGAGGAAGGGATGAAGAGAGATATATAGATGAGAGGGAGAGAGTGAGGACAAGAGTAAAAGAAAGAGAGTGAGACTTAGGGGAGACAGAGAGGGAAGGAGTGAGAGAGAGAAATAAAGAGAGGGAGATAGAGTGAAATGTGAGAGCATATGATAGACAATGAGAGAGAAGAGAGAGGATTTGAGAGAGATAAAAGTTAGAGTGCGATGGAGAGAGTGCATTTGAGGTATAGAGAAAGAGAAATATTGAGTAAAGAGAGAGATTGTGTGTGTGAGGAAGAGAGAGTGAGAGAGAAACATAAGAGAAAGTGTTAGAGAAGTGTGAGCAATAAAAAGAGAAAGAAAGAGAGAACAATTTGTTAGAAAGTGAGAGGAAGAGAACGAAAGAGGAAGTGAGAGTGAGAGAGATATAGGGAGAGAAGGAGAATGAGGGAAGATAGAGAAAGAGAGAGTGGTTAATAGAGAGAGGGAGAATAAGAGAATGAAAGAGTGATGGAGAGAGAATAAGAGCATGGAAGGGAAAGTGAGAGAGAGCACGAGAGAGACAGAGACGGAAGAAGGCAAGTGAGAGAAATAGAGAAAGAGTGGGGGATTGAGGAAGAGAGAGTGAGGAGAGTAAAAGGGAATGGATGATAAAAAAGAGAGTGGTACGTGAGAGTAAGAGTGATAGTGAAATGAAGGAGAGATAAAGAGGGAGCGAGAATTGGAGAGAGTGTCAGAGATAATAAAGGATGAGTCAAGGAAGAGAGAGAATGAGAGAGGGACAGAGGGAGAGAGTGAGTGAGCGAGACAGGGAGCAAGAGAGAGAGAGAGAAAGAGATAACAAGAGTGGATAAAGAGAAGGATGTAGGGAGTGAAAGAGGCAGGAAGAGTGGAAAAGTGATAGTGTGAGATACAAGGTGTCTAAAGACAAAGAGATAGAAGAGAGTGAGAAAGAGAAAGAGAGATACAAAAAAGTGGAATAGATAGTATGTGAGAGAGAAGGATGGAGTGAGTGAGAATGATAAGGGAGGGAGGGAGTGAGATGGATTAAAGGAGAGTAGTAGAGAGACTGTGATAGAGAGTGAAAAGAAAATAGATAGGGAAGTGAGACTAAAGGAAGATTGAGTAAGAGAGTGAGTGAGAGGTAAAGAGATAGCAAGCATAGAAGAATAGCTAGAGAGAGAAGGAGAGAGGGAGACAGAGAGGGAGATGGGGAAAGAGAGGGAAGGATGGAGAGAAGAAAGAGAGAGATAGTGGGAGGGATTGAAGCAATAGAGAGGGAGAGATAGATTAGGGGATAAAGGGAGAGAAAGCGTGAGATGAAAGAGGGAAGAGAGAGCAACAATGAAGAGAGCAAAAGAGAGCATAAAATAGAAAAGGAAAATAGAGTGTAGGAAAGAGAGAGTGAGGGAGGGAGATAGAGAAGGGTATAGAGAGAGAAGAGAGAAAGATGCAGTAACGAAGAGCGAGGCTGGAGTGCAAGAGAAAGAGCAAGATGGTAAGAGAGAGCGAGATAGAGATCGAGAAATGGGGCTTATGGGGGAGAGACGGAGAGATATTGAGAGATGGAGAGAGTGAGAGAATGTATGAATGTTTGTGAGAGCTCCAGAGAGAGAGAGTGAGTGAGATGGAGAGAGAAGAGTGAGCTACACAAGGGAGACCTAGAGAGGGTAAGAATTATGGAGTGAGAAATATAGAGCGAGAGTGAGAGTAATAAAGAGAACAAGAGCTGGAGAATGAATGAGACCTATACAGAAAGTGGAAAAGAGAGTGAAAGAGAGGAGAATATAAGAGGGTATGAGAGAGAGGGACAAGAGAGAAAAAGAGACGCTAGGAGAGTGGGAAGGGAGAGAGTGTGAGGAATGGAGGTAGGGAGATAGAGAGGTAGAGAATGAGAGAGATAATGCGAGAGAGAGAAAGAGATATGTATAGAGAAGAGGGAGAGATTGAGAACAATGGTAAGGAGAAGAGAGTGAGAGATAGAGGATAGAGGGAGGGAGAGAGTTAAAGAGGAAGAACAAAGGGAGAGAGAAATTGAGAGAAAGTAAGAAACAATGAGAGAGAGAAGAGATAGGGATTAAGAGAGACAAAATTTGGAGAGAGAGAGAGTGTGCGTATGAGCACGAAGAACTAAGAAAGAGAGATGATAGAGTGACCAAAGAGAGAACAAGAGAGAGAAACAAGGGCAATAAAGAAAGAATAGAGAGTGAGAGAGAGATGGAGCGAGGGAGTGAGAGGTATTTAAGATTTAGGGACTGAGGCAGAGAGAGATAGTAAGATATAAATACAGAGAAAAGAGTGAAGAAAAATAAAGAAAAGATGAGTGAGAGGGAGAGATGGAAGGAGAGCAAGCGAATGAGCGAAAGAGAGAGATCGAAAGAGAAGAAAAGAATCGAGAGGGAGAGAGTGAAAGGGAGAGAGTGAGAAAGAGAGAGACAGAGGGCAAGAGTAAGGGAGAGAGTGAGAAAGGGGGAGATAGAGGGAGAGAAGGAGAGATATTGAAGAGAGAAAGAGTGAGAGAGGGAGAGAGACTAAGAAAGATCTAAGAGAAAGAGAGATACGAAGTAAGAGAGGAAAATAATGCAAAATATGATCAGGTTTGAGATAGGGAGGTAGAGTGCAAGAGGAATGAGTGAGAAGGATAGATGGAGAGAGCAGGATGGAGAGGGAGAGTGGTTGAGATAGAGAGAGTGGGAGGGAGGTTAGCAGAGGGAGAGAATAAGAGAGAAATGACGAGAGATAGAACGAGAGAAAGGGAGTGAAAGAAATATGAAAAATTGAAAGTGAGAGAAGAGAGAGCAAGAGAGAGAGAATGCGAGAGAGCAATTGAGAAAACGAGAGGTAGCAAGCTGGAGTGAATGTGTGAGTGCAAGAGGAGAGAAGGAGGTGTGAGATAGGGAGGAGAGGGAAGAAGGATTGATGAGGGAGTGATAGAGAGGAAAGAGAGATGTATGAGAGAAAATAAGAAATAATGAGATGGAGTGGTGGGGAGAGAGAGCAAGATGTAAGAGCAATTTAGAGAGAGTGTGTGAGGGAGTGAGAGTGAGAGAGAGAAAGAAAGAGTGAGTGAAGAGAGAGTAGAGAGGGACATAGAAGAAAAAAGTAGAGAGAGACTGAGGGGACAAAAGAGAACACGCGAACAATGAAGAGAGATGAAATAGAAAGTGAGAGAGTCAGGAGGAAAGCGAGTAAAGATAGGGATTGAAAAGTGTGTGGGAGCGAGAGAGGGAGAGAGGGTAAGGCAGAAATAGAGAGAATAGAGACTCGGGGGGGATAGAACAAAATATAGTGAGTGAGAGGTGGAGTGAGGATGATATAGAGGGAGATATGGAGAGAGAGATGGAGGGCGAGAGGGAGATTGGGAGAGAGACTGAATTAATGAAAGAGGGAGAGAGGGAGGGAGAAGAGAGTGAGAGATGGTTGGAGAGAAAGAGGGAGCAGAGTGATAAGAGAGTGATGAAAAAAATCAATAGAGATTGTGTGTGAGATAAAATGAGAGAGAGCAATAGAGAAAAAAAAAGTGATAAACCCTGAATAGAGAAAACAACGAGAGGAGAGAGTGAGAAAGAGAGAGATAGATGGATGGAGTGAGAGGAATGGAATGAAGTTGGAGAGATACAAAGTGCGAGTTGGAGAAAGTGATATAGAGGGAGTGAGAGAAAGAGAGAGGGGGTAGAGAATGAGATTTTGTAGGATAGAGAGGGGAGATGAATTGGAAGAGGAGAGCATGTGTGAGAGAAAAAGAAGAACAAGAGAGCTAGAGAGAGGGTGGGAGGGAAGAAAGCAAGAGAGTGTGAGAAAGTGGGAGAGAACGATTGAGAGGAGAGAGAGCAATAGAAGAGAGTGATCATGGAGCAAGAAAGGGAGAGGATATGAAGTCGTAACAGTGAGAGTGAAACTGAGGAGAGAGGAAGAGTGATGAAGAAAAGGACAGTGTGAGAAAGTAATAGAGAGAAGAGAGAGTGAGGGAAGAGAGACCAGGAGAGAGGGAAAGAGTGAGCGAGTAAGGGAGTGATTAAGAGAGAGGGGGATAAGGAGAGTAGTAGGAAGAGAGGGATAAAGAGTGAAAGAGAGAGGCAAATAATAGTAGCGTCAAAAGATAGAGACAGAAGATAGAGTGAGAGATATAAAAAAGGTTGGAATTGAGAGTGAGAGAGGGGAGAGACTGAGTGAGAAAGAGAGATTGAAAGAGGTAGTGAGACATTTTAAAGCAAACAAAAGAGAAAGGAAGAGAGAGAGTAAAAGAAAGAGATAGTGAGAAAAGTGACTCAGGGAAGATCGAGTAAGTGCAAGTGAGTGTGGGGAGAAAAGTAAGGGAGATAGGAGAATGGTGAGAGAGAGTGGAAGCAAGAGAGAGAAAAAAGGAGGGATAATGGGAGGGAGAGAGGGAGGGAGAAAAGAGAGAATGAGAGTGGTGGGATGGAAGCAAGGGAGAGGAGAGAGAGTGGGGGATATAGTGAGAGAAAAGTAAGAAAAAAGAGAGCAGAGAGCAACAATGGAGAGTGTGAAAGAGGGTATAAGATAGAAAAAGAGAGAAGAGAGTGAGAAAAAGAGAGTGAGAGAAAACAATAGAGAAGAGGATAGAGAGAGAAGAGAGAAAAATGGAGCAAGGGAGAAGAGAGAGTGAGAAAAAAACAAAATGGTAATAAAGAGTGAGATAGAGAGCAAGAAATGGAGCTAAAGAGGGCGAGAGGGAGAGAGATTAATAGTGAGTGAGCGCTAGAGCGTGTGTCAGTGTGTCAGATGTAGAGAGAAAAGTGAACTACATAAGGGAAACTTAGAGAGAGTAGAGAGAAAAATGGAGCAAGGGAGAAGAGAGAGAGAAAAAACAAAATGGTAATAAAGAGTAAGATAGAGAGCGAGAAATGGAGCTAAAGAAGGCAAGAGGGAGAGAGATTAATAGTGAGTGAGCGCTAGAGAGTGTGTCAGTGTGTGAGATGGAGAGAGAAAAGTGAACTACATAAGGGAAACTTAGGGACAGTAGAGTGAGAAATGGAGAGAGTGAGAATGAGAGAGTGAGAGAGTGAAAGAGATCTAAAGAGAAATATGAAAGGAGTGAGGGAGAGAAAAGTAAATAAGAAAGGAAAGAGAAAAAAAAGATATTAGGAGGTTGAGAAGTGAGAGAGAGTGTGAGTGAGAGAGGAAGAGAAGAGAGTCAAAGAGAGCGAGAGAACGAAAGAGAGAGTGATGGATATATAGATAGAGAGGAAGACAGTGAGAACAAAAGAGGATAGAGAGGGAGAGAGGGAGGTAGATGGAGAGTGAGTGTGAGAGAGTTGAAGATAGAGTGCGTAAGAGAGAGGGGGAGGTTGGGTGGGAGGAGGGAGGGAAAGAAGAAAGAGAGGAAGACAGATAGTACGTGGAAGATAGAGAGTATAAAGGAATGGGTGGAGAGAGAGCAGAGAAGACAGTAAGATAAAGGGAGAGAACAAATAATGGGTGAGACAGAGGGAAACTAAGAGATAGTGAAATTAAAGAGAGAGAGAGGGAGGGAGAGAAGAGTGAGAATTAGAGAGAAATTGAAACAGAAGAGAGAGTAAGGAGGGAGAGATATAGATAAAGAGAGATAAGGAGAGCAAGAATAAATAGATAGAGAGTGAGATATATGAAGATAGAGAGAGGGAAGAGAGAGGAAGGGAGAAAGGTAGAAAGAAGTGTGAGAGAAAGTAAGAAATAATGAGAGAGAGAAGGAGAAAGAGATAGAGGGAGGGAGGCAGCGAAAAAGGGAGATAAAAATAGAAAAAGAGTTGAGTAATGAGAGAGAGCGATAGAAGAGAGATTAAAAGAGATTGATTGAGCAACAATGCAATAATGAAGGTGGAATAGAGAGTGAGAGAGGGAGAGCATGAGAGAGAGTGTGATGGAGATAAGAGAGAGGGGAGAGAGAGATGTGGGGGATAGAGGGATAGAAGTGTGAGAGTACATATACAGAGAGGAAGAGAGAGATAGAGGGAGGGAGAGTAAGAGGGAGCGTGACAAGAAGAGAGAGTGAGAGAAGTATGAGAATAAGAGGTGGAGAATGTGATGGTAGAGGTAGAGGGAGAGAACATGAGAGAAAAAGAGAGGAGTGACAGAGGTAGAGGGAGAGGAGAGGAAGGGAGCAAAGGAGGAAGTGAGAGTGGAGAGAAGGAGATGAGGAAAGATACAAAAATGGAGAGTGAGCGAGAGAGATAGAGGGAGGAGAATAAGAGAATGAGAGAGAGAATGAAAGAGAGTCAAAAGGGAAAGTGGGAGAGAGAGTGATGAAGGAGGGAAGTGAGAGAAATAGAGAAAGAGAGTGGCTGAATTGAGGAAGAGAATAAGTGAGAAGAGTAAGAGAGAAGTTGACAGAGAATAATGACAACGATTGAAAATACAAGAGAGGATAGAGAGTGTGAAAGAGATAAAGAGAGGGAGTAGGAGTGAGAGTGAAACTAAAGAGAAAGAGTGGGTGAAGAGATAGTAAGAGAAAAGAAACAAGAAAGAAAATGATAGATTGACCAAGAGAGAAAGAGTTAGGGAGGGAAAGTGAGAGAGGAAAAAGGAGAGAGAAAGGAAGAAGTGTAATAGAGAAAGGGAGAGAGAACCGAGTGAGGGAGTAATAGTGGGAGAGAATTTAAGGAGAGCGAGGGAGCGAGGATGGGAGAGATTATCAGTGCGAGAGAAATAGAGAAAAAAGGGAGAGTGAGGAAATTGTGGGAGAGAGAGAGGGAGCTATCGTAAGAAAAGAGAGCGAAATAAGTAGCGAGGAAGGGAAAGAGGGAGGGAAGGAGAGAAAGTAATATACAATGATAGAGAAGAAGAGGGAGAGAGAGAGAAGAGTGAGAGAATGAGAGGAAGGGAAAGAGAGTTAGATTGATGGATATAGGATGTTAAAGAACGAGTAAAGAGAGAGAAAAGGGAGCAAGAGAGAGCGAGAGAGCGACAAGGAGAAACATAAGAGAAAGTGAGAGACATAGAGTGAAAGGGAGAGAGTGAAAAATTGAGAGATAGAGGGCAAGAGTAAGGAAGAGAGTGACAAAGGGGGAGGGATGGAGAGAGATTAAAGAGGGACAGGGAGTGAGAAAGGAAGAGAGAGCAAGAAAGACTTAAGAGAGGGAGATAGGAAGCGAGAGAGAAAAGAGCGCAAACGATTGTGAGCATAACTGAGATAGGGAAGGAGAGTAAGAGAATGAGTGAGAAAGAGTGAAGAAGAGACGGAGATGGAGAGGGAAGAGGAAGAGAGGGAGAGAGATTGAGATAGAAAGAGAGGGAGGGAGAGTAGCGGAGGAGAGAGTTAGATAGAAAGAATGGAGAGAGCAAGATAAAGGGAGAGGGAGAGTGGGAGAGAAATAGAGAAAAGTGATTGTGAGAGAAGAGAGAGTAAGAGAGAGGGAATGAGAGAGAGCAATTAAGAAAATGAGTGGGAGGGTAAGGGAATGAAGGAGTGAGTGCAAGTGGAGATAGAAAGAGGCGTGAGATATACAGAGGAACACAAGATGAAAGTAGGTATTGAAATAGGGATAGAATGTTGAGGAAATAGAGATGTTCGAGAGAAAGTAAGAAATAATAAGATGAACATGAGGGGAGAAAGCAAGATGTGAGAACAATTGAGAGAGTGTGTGATAGATTGAGAGAGAATGAGAGATAGATGGAGAGAAAGAGTGAGGAAAGAGAAAGAAGAGAGTTATTAATTTCTCTTATTCCTCCCTCTCTCTCTCTCCTTATTTTTCTCTCTTCTTCTCTCTAGCTCCCTCTCTTTTGCCCTCTCTTTCATCACTCTCTATTTCTGCTATATTTCTTTCTACTCTGTCAATCTCTCCACTTTTTGCTCCCTCGCTCTATTTAATTTCACTCTCACTCTTACTCCCTTACTTCTTTCCCTCTTTCTCTCTTGCACTCCCTTTCTTTCTCTCTTCCTCTCTCTCTCTCTCTCTCACTCTCATTTCTTAACTCTCTTTCTTTCTTCATCTATCATTCTCTCTCTATTTCTATCTTACCCTCTCTTTCTCCTGCTCACTCTTCAATCCTTCTCTTACTCCCTCTCAAGATCTCACTCTCTCTATTTCATCTCTCTTTGTTGTTTATTTGCTCTCTTTTGCCCTTTCTTTTATCTCCCTCTCTTCTCTCTCTTTACTGACTCTTTCTATCCCTCTATATTCCTCTCTCTCCTTCTCTCCTTCTCAGGTATTCTCTTACTCTCCCTCTATCTCAATCCCAACATCTTTCACTCCCTTCTTCTCTCCTTCTCAGGCATGTCTCCTCTATCTCTCACTCTCTTTTCCTTACTCTTGTTCTCACTCTCTCCCTCTCTATCAATATACCACTCCTAATCCCTCCCTAACTCTCTTTTCATTCTCTTGCTCATTATCTCTTTTCTCTTCCTCCCTCCCTCGCTCACACTCTCTCTCACTTCTCTAGGACTCCCTTGTGTAGCTCACCCATCAACATTTATCTCCCTCACACTCTCCCTCGAGCTCTCACACACACTCATACACTCACTCCCACACTCTCTCAATCTCTCTCCCTCTCACCCACTTAAGCTCCACACTCCTTCCCTCACCCTCTAGCCTCTCCCCTATCTTTCACACATTCTCTCTCTCTTGCTCTCCAACATTTATCTCCCTCATTTTTTCTCACATTCTCTCACACTTCTCTCTCTCTATTTCTCTCTCCCTCTCTCCCTCCCTCTCTGTCTGCTCTATCTCTCATTTCCTTTTCCATACTCATTTTCTCACTCTCTCCCTATCTATCTATATATATCTCTGGATCCTTCCCTCGCTCTTTCTATCTCTCTAGCTCATACTTCTCTAACTCTTTCTCTTAAGTTTTTTCCTCACTCCCTCTTCCTCACACACACACATAATGTCTCTCTTTGCTCAATCTTTCTCTCCCTATCCCCCACACACCCTCTGTCTTCTTCTACAACTTTTATCTCTTTCAATCCCTCTCTCTTATCAATCATTGTTTCTCACCTTCTCTCACACTTCTCTCTCTCAATTCTCTCTCCCTCTCTTCCTCACTCTCTTTCCCTTACTCTTGTTCTCACTCTCTTTTCCTTACTCTTGTTCTCACTCTTCCCTTTCTAGAGGCCTTCTCACATTCCTAATATCTTTTTTTCTCTTGTCCATCTCTCTTTCCCTTTCTTATATCCTCTTCTCTCTGTCACTCTCCTTTCCTTTTTCTCTCTAGATCTCTTTCACTCTCTAACTATTCTACTCTTTATAGCTATCACTCTCTCCCTATATCATTCTCACTCCCTCATTTGTGCCCTCTCTGGGTTCCATTTCTTGTCTCCCTCCTTGTCTCCCTCTGTCACCATTCTCCTGTTCTTCCCCTTTCTTTACCCTTCACTAACATACTGTTACTTGATCTTCCCACAACCTCTCTTCTCACTCCCTCTACCATTCATTCTATCTCACTTTCACTTTCCTACTCTCATATTTTCTTTCACTCCCTCTCACATTCTCTCTTTTCTCTCAACATCTCTTCTCTCTCCCTCTTCTCTCCTTCTTTCTCAATCTAATTTCACTCTCACTTTTACTGCTCTCTTCCTCACCCTCTTTCTTAACCTGTCTATCTCCTACTCCCTCTTCTCTCGCTCACTTCTTTCCCAATTACTCTCTCACTCATTCTTTTGCTCCCCCCTCTCCCTAAACTTAGCCCACTCCCTTCGTCTCTCTTTCTCACTCTTAGTTATCTCCCTCTCCCTTACTCTCTAAAATGTTGCTGCCTATTTTCTCACTATTCTCTCCCTCCCTCTCTCCTCTCTCACATTATTTGTTATCCATTATTTTGCTCACCATCTCTCTCTCAATCTCACACTCTCTCTTACATTTTTGCTCCCTCTCTCTTCAATCTTTCTCATGACCTCCCTCTATCTCTCTATTTATTTCTTTTTCTTGATTCTATATCTCTTTCTTGATCTTTTGCTCTCTCTTATGTTGCCCTTTATTCTCTCTCTTTCTCTCACTCTATCTCACACTCTCTCTTGCTCTCCCTCTCTCCCTTCTTCTCACTCTTTATATCCCACTCTCACCTCTCTCTCTCCGTCTTTCTCTCTTTGCCTCTTCTCTCTCATTATTTATCACCTTCTCTCACATATCTCTACCTCTCTCCCCTACCTCTTTCACTCTCTCCCTCCCTCTCTCCTTCTCTCTCCATATATCTCACTCCTTTACCTTACTCTTCTTTTCACACTCTCCCACTTTCTTTATATATGTTTCTCTCACTCTCTCACTCACTCTCTTTCTCATTATTCTCTTCCCCCTCGCTCCCTCCATATCTCCTCCTATATCTCCCTATGTCTGCCTCTCGCTCACTATCTTTTGCTCAAAACTCACTCTCTCCCTGCTTCTCTCCATCCCTCTCTCTCTCAATTGCACTCACATCTCACTCTCTCCCCTCATCCTCATGTCATTATTTCTTAGGATCTCTCTCGTCTCCTATGTCCTGCCCATTTTCACTCCATCCTTCCTTCCTTCTCTTTCCCTCTCCTCTTACACTTACTCACTCAATCAGCCTCCTCCATTTCATTTTCTCATCGCACTCTCCCATTCCCTCTCTCTTGGTTTCACTTCGCTACTTTCTCTTCTCACTAATTCTCTCTCATTCTCCATAAACATTTATCTCTCCCTCTATCATCCTTTTTGACTCCCACCCTCCTTACCACTTCTCACCCCCGCCACTCTCTATATCTCAATATATCCTTCTCTCTCCATCTCTCTTTCTCACTCATTCTCTTAATATGGCCTTTATCGCCATCTTACTCCCAAACTTTTCCTCTCTTGCTTCCTCTCTCTCCCTCTTAAATCTTTCCCCGCTTTCTCCCTCTTTCACTCCCTCCCTTCAATATCTTGCTCTCTCCTCTATCTACCCCATTCTCACTCTCTCCCTTACTCGCTCCATCTCTTTCTTTCTCGCTCTCTCTCACTTTCTTACTATGTCTCTTAATCTCTCTTTTGTTTCTCTATTACTCTCTTGCACTCTCTTGCTACCTTTTTCCTCTTTTTACTCTTTCCTCTATCTCTCTCTTTCTACCTCTCTTTTTTTCACTATCTTTCACTCTCAATTATGTTTCTCTCACTTACTCTCTTGCTCCCTCTTCCTCTCTTTCTCACTCATTATCTCATATTCATCACCCCATCTCCTCTACATTCCTCTCATTCTCAATTTTTTCTCACCCTTCTTCTCTTATTTATTATTACTTTCCCCTCCCTTATTATTTCATTTTCTATTTCTCTCTCTAGTCCCCTCTCTCTTACCGTCTCTTACCTCACTCTCTATTCTTTCTATCATCTTCTTTTTTACTCTCCCCTCCTTTCTTGGCTCCCTCACTCTCTTCAATTTCACTCTCACTCCTATTCCTCACTCTCTTTCTCTATTTTTCTCGTGCTCTCTCACCCTTTTCTCTCCCTCTCTCTCTCACACCATCCCTCCCTAACTTTCTCTCTTACTCCCATCCATCATTCTCTATTGCTTCCTTTCCCTTACTCTTCCCCACTCTTCTTCACTTCACTCTTACTCTCACTTTGTCTCTTTATCTCTTTCACAATATCTATTTCTCTCTTCCTCTTTCTTTCGTTATCTCACTATTACACTCTCACTCTCTCTCACCTTCTCTCTTCTTCTCACTCTTTATCTTCCTCTACCCCCCACTCTCTCTTTCTCTATTTTCACACATGACCTCTTTCTTTTTCTCACATTCTTCCTCTTGCCCTCCCCGCTCCTTCCCTCTCTAACTCACTATTAATCTCTCTCACATTCTCTCATTCTCTTATCCACACACAATCTCTCTTTTCTCAATCCTTCTCTCCCCTATCCCTCACATGTACTCTCTCTCTCTCTCTTTCTAGCTCAAACAATAATCCTTCTCATATCCTCTGTCTTCTATCTCATTAATTCTCACATTCTCCACACTTTCCCTCTCTTTCTCTTACCCTCTCTCCCTCCCTCTCTCTTCCTCCTCTATCTCTCACTCTCTTTTCATGATTCTTGCTCTCACTCGTTTCCTCTCTATCTATATATCTCTCTTGCTCCCTTCCTCACATTCTCCTTCATTTTCTTGCTCTCTATCTCTCTTCTCCTCCTCCCTCCCTCACTCACACTTTCTGTCCATTCTCACCCTCCTAATATCTTTTCTTCTCTCTTATCCCTCTCTCTCATTCTCTTTCTTATATCCTCTTCTCTCCCTCACAATCTTTTCCCCTTTCTCTTTGGATCCCATTCACTCTTCACACTCTTGTTCTCTTTATCGCTTTCACTCTATGCCTCTAACATTCTCACTCCCTAATTATTGTCCATCTAGGTCTCTCGTATGTAGCTCAATCTTCTCTCCATCGATTTCTCACTCTCTTAATCACTCTCCATCTATTCACTCTCGCTCTCAACCTCCTTAGCTTCACATTTCTTGCTCTCTATCTCACTCTCCCTTACTATCGTGTTCATTCTCGCTCAATCTCTTCTCTCTTTTCCCTGCTCCATCTTTCTCCCTTCACTCTCTATCCTCTTCTCTGTTATTCTCTCTCCCTCTCTTTCTCTTTCTCACTATATGTTATCTTTTTCTATCTTATACTCTCTTTTACACTCTCCTTTGTTGCTCTCTTTCCTCTTACACTTTCTCTTATTCTACCTTCACTCCATTTCTCCTTTCTCTTGCTTTCAACCCTACTACTCTTGTTCCCTATCTTCTCTCCCTCTGTCCTTCCCCCTCTATCCCTCCTTATCTCCGTCTTTGTATCCCTCTCTCTTGCTCCCTCTCTCACTCTCTAATATCCTCTTCTTGTGCTCACCTTACACCTCACTGACTAACTCTTACTTGATCTTCCCACAACCTCTCTTCTCATTCTCTCTCACTTTCTCTTTCCTACTCTCTATTTAAACACTCTCACTTCCACCTATCTACAATTCTCCCTCATGACCTCCATTTTTCTATGACACTATTTTATCCCTCTTTATCTCTCCCTCTCAATATCTCTTTTGTCTCTCACTTTTGACCCTCCCATTATCCCTCACTTCCTCTCTCTCGCTCTCCATACCTCTTTCGCTCCCTTAATTCATATCTCTTTTATACTCTCTTTTTATTTTTCTATCTTCTCTTTTTCCTCTTACTTTTCTCTCACTCAATTTTCCACTCTCTCTTTTTTCTTGCTCACTTGATTCCATCCCAACCTCTCTCATTCTCTCTCCCTCCCTCCCTCCCTCTTCCTACCTTTATCCCTCTCCAAATTCCTCTCCCTACGTTTCTCCCTCTCACTCTTATCATTCTCCTGTTCTCCTGCTCTTTATACCACGTACCCTTACTCGATCTTCCCTTAGTCTCCTCACTCTCACCCTTTCACTCTCTTTTCCTTTCTCTTTCTTGAACTCTCTTTAATCCCTCTCACCAGCTCCTTCAATCTTGCTTTCTCACTCACTCTTTCCCTATCTCTCTCACTCTCTATTCCATCTCATTTTATCTCTGATTCACTCTCTCTTCTATCTCTCTTTTAACGCTCACTTTATCCCTCGCTGCCTTTCTCTCGTCTCCCTCCCTCTTTCACTCCCTTCACCGCTGCTTTCTTTCGCTCTCCTTATCTCCCTCACTCTTGCACCCCCTCACTCGCTCATTCCCTCCCTCTCTCAAGCTCTCTCTTCCCTCACTCTGTCTACACTATTTCTCTCTCACACTTTCTCCCTTTCTCGCCCCTCTTCCTCTATCTTTAGTTTCACTCTCACTTCTACTCGCTCTTTTTTTAGCTTCATGTTCACTCTCTCTTTGATTTCTCACTCTCCTCTCTCCTATTAATCTTTCCTCCCTCTCTTCCCTCTCTCTTGCTTCCTTCCCTCCCACTCTCTATCCCTCTCTCGCTCTCTATCCTTCTCTCTTTCCCTCCCTCTCTACCTCTCTCTCACTTCCAACTCATCCCCCTCTCTCTCCCACTAAATCTCATTCTCCACCCCATTTCTCCTCCCTCTCACTTTATCTCTATATCTTCCATCAGTCACTCTTCTCTCTCACCCTCTCTTCCTCTCTCACTCCCGCTCTCTTCAAGGTCGATCACTTCCTTTATCTATCTCTATCTTTCTCACTCTCCTCCTCTCTCACACTTTTCTCTATTTATGCCTTATCACTTTTTCTTCCTCTATTTTTCTCTCTTTCACTCCCATGCACACACACTCTTGTTCTCCTTTAACACTCTCTTATCACTTTACAAACTATTCTCTCCAACCATCTCACACTCTCGTCCTCCCTCCCTCTCTCCATCTCTCCCTCTTTCATTATATAGTCTCTCACTCTATCACCCACTCACACTCCCATTATATCCATATCCCCTCTAAATCTCCCTCTCTCTACCTCACACTACTCTTTATCTTCTCTCAGTCTCTCTTCTCTCTTATTGTCTATCTCACCCACTCTCCTTCTCTCCCTCCCACACATACTTCAATCCCTTTTTTACTCTTTTTCTATCTCTATTTCATCTCTCTTTATTGATTCTTGATCTCTCTCTTGTCCTTTCTTCTATCTCCCTAATTTCTCTCTCTTTACTCACCTTACTCCTCTCTCTCACTTCTGTTGTACTCACTAAGTCACTCCTTCTACCTCACTCTCATTTTCTCTATTGCTCTCTCTCATTCCCTCTCCCTTGCTCCCTCTTCTCTCACTTTCTCTTTTCTTTATTTCTCTCTCACTCTTCCTCTCCCATTCTCTCTCTCTCATTTTCTCCCTTCTATTCCCCTCCCTCCCACTCCCCCTATCTCAATCTCCCTCCCTCCATCTCCCTCTCTCCCTCTCCATCTCCCACTCTTTTCCTTTTGACGCATTCTCTTAATATCCCTCCTTATTTCAATATTGCTCACTATCTTTTTTGTTTTCTTCTTCTCTCAATTTCTATCTATCTTATAAATCCTTTACTCTCTCTCCCTTCCTCACTCCCTCTCTTTCTCTCTTCAATCTTTCTCACTCTCTCCCTCTATCTCCCCCTCTCACTCTTTCCTATACTCTTATCATTTATCTCTCTTTCTCACTCACTGCCTTACCCAATATATTTCACACTCTATTATGTTTCTTTCTCTCACACTAAGGCTCTCTCTTGCTCCCTTTTCTCTCTTCCCTTCTTTCTCTCCCACTAAATGTAATTTTGTACCCCCTCTCTCCATCTCTCTCACTCTTCGCTCCATATTTTCCCTCATTCTCTTTTTCTCTCTCACTCTCACTCTCTTCCATCCCTCTCGCGCCCTCCGTCCATCTCTCTTCCTCACTAGGTCTTTTCTTTATTTATGATTTATCATTTTTCTTTCTCTATTGCCCTCTTCTTGCTCTCTTTGACAAACTCTCTCTTGCTCTTGTTTATCACTCTCTTATCACTTTACAAAGTCTTTCTCTCCAACCATCTCTCACTCTCTTCCTCCCTCCCTCTCTCACTCTTTCATTAATTCAATCTCTCGCCATGTCTTTTCTCCCTCCATCTCTCTCCATATTTCCCTCAATATCTCCATTTATCTACCTTTTACTCACTATCTTTTGCTCTAGCTTCCTTGAATCTCTCTTCTCTTTCGATTTTTTCCTTACACCCCCTCTCCCTCACTCCCTTCGCTCACTCTTCAATCACTATCTTAACATCATATCTTTCTCTCTCTCTCGCTCTCTATTTCATCTCTCTTGTTATTTATCTACTTTTTCCCCCTCACTGTCTCTCTCTTTCTATTTCTTCTATCTCCCTCTCTTCTCTCTCTTTACTCACTCTTTCTCTCCCTCTATCACACTCCCTCCCTTACACAATATCTCTTAATTGCTCTCTTATCTTGCTCTATCTCGTCATACCCATATCATTATTTATTATTTTCTCTCATACATCTGTCATTCCTGCTCAATCCCTCCCTCTTTTTCTTCCTCTCTCTCCTCTTGCACTCACTCATTCACACACTATCTCTTCCTCTCTTTTTCTCTTTCTTCTATCTCTCTCTCTTCCATCTCTTTACTCACTCTTTCTCTCCCTCTATCTATCACACTCTCTCTTACACTCCCTTCCTTAAACACTAGCTCTCAATTGCTCTCACATCTTGCTCTCTCTCATCATATCCATATCATTATTTTTTTTCTCTTATACATCTCTTATTTCTCCTCGATACCTCCCTCTTTCAATCCATCCCTCCATCTCTTTCTTTCTTATTCTCTCCTCTTCCACACACTTGTTCACTCTTTCTCTCCCTCTCATATTCTCTATCGCTCTCTCTCTCATCCATCTCTTTTGCTCTCTTTACTCTCACTTCCACTTTTCTCTATTTCTATCTCACTCTCCCTCTCCCTTTCTCTCACCCTCTCTCTCATCTATTCTCTCTCATTCTCTGCCTCTGCTACCCTCCCTCCCATGCTCTTTATCTCAATCCCTCTCCCACCCTCTCCCTTACCCCCTCTCCATCCCTCTCCCTTACCCCCTCTCCATCTCCTTCACTGCATTTAACTCATTCTCTTACTCTCCCTTCCTATCTCAATCCATCCCTCCTTCCCTCTCTTTCTCTCTTTCCCCTATCTCTCTTCTCTCTCTCCTCTTGCACTTAATCAATCTCCTTCCTTCCCTCTCATGTTCTCCATCACTCTCTCCCATTCCTCTCTTTTTCTCTCTTCTCTCACTTTCTCTTCTCTCTTTTCTCTCTCACAGCCTCCTTCAATCTCTCTATCTTCTTCTGTTTACCATGCTCTCCCTCACTCTCTCTATTTCTTTCTTTTTACCCCTCTTCTCTCTATATCTCTCTCACTTCCTCATCCTTTCTCTCCCCTCTCTTCATTCCACTTCTCACCCTCCCACTCTCTTTATCTCAATCTCTCTCCCTCTCTCTCTCCCCCTCTCCATGCACTGTCCTGTTGCTCAATATTGTTTCTTCTCTTGCTTCCCCTCTCTCCCTCTTATATCTTTCATGCTCTCTCTCCCTCTATCTCCCCAATTCTCCCACTCTCCCTTACACTTGCCCTCTAACTCCCCCTTTCTCACTCTCACCCTTATTCTTGCTCTTTCTTACCATTCTCTCACTCTCTATTCTTTTTATTTATCTCACTTTCTTGCTATCTCTTGCTATCTTCTCACTCTCTTTACTTTTCCCTTTATCTCTCTCTTTCTCCCTCTCTTTCTTTCTCACTATGTCTCCCACTCTCCATCATGTTTCTCTCTCTCGTTCATTGTTCTCTCTTCCTCTCTTTTCTCTCTTTTTTTCTTAATATCCATCACTCAATCTCCCTCTACCTTCCTCCTTTCTCTATCTCTTTGATTTCTCACCCACTCCTCTATCTTATTGTTTATTACTTCCCCTCCCTCCCTTATTTTGGTCTCTATTTCTCTCTCTTTCCCTCTCTTATCCCACTCTCTATTCCTTCTCAGTTTCTTTCTCTTTTTGTCTCTCTCCTTTCATGGCTCCCTCACGCTCTTTAATTTTACTCTCACTCTTACTCTCAATCTCTTCTCTCTCTTTCTCTATTGCTCTCTCTCACCCTTTCTCTCTTCCTCTCTCTCCCTTGTTCCCTCACCGAGTCTCTCTCACTCTCCCTCCCACTTTCACTCCCTTCATCCCTCTCTCTCTCCTGCTCTCCTTATCTCCCTCTCTCTTAATCCCTTTATCGCTCGCTTGCTCTTTCCCTCTCTCCCACTCACTCTTTCCTTACTCTTTTTTCTCTGTTCTCTCTCGCACTCTCTCCCTTTCTAGCTTCTCTTCCTCTCTCTTGGGCTTCACTCTCAATCTTACACCCTTGTTTTCTCTCTCTTTCTCACTCCATATTCACTCTATCTCTTACTCCCTCTTCTATTGCTCTCTCTATTTGCTCTCCACTCAATCTTTCTCTCCCTCTCTCCCAAATTTTCATGTTTCATTCCCTACCTCTCACTCTCTCCCTTCCTCGCTCTTATTTCTCTGTCTCGCGCACTCTCTCCCTCTCTACCTCTCACTCTCTTCTAGTTCACCCCTTTCTCTCCCAGTAAGATTCATTCTCTACTCATCTCTCCAGCTCTCTCACTTTATCTCTATTTCTTCCTTGACTCTCTCTTCCTCTCTGATTCCCACACTCTTCCATTCCTCTCTCTACCCACTCTCTCCTTCACTCTAACTTTCTATATATATCTTCCATCACTCTATCTTCTCTCTCACCCTCCCTCTTTCATTCTCACTCTCTTCAATCTCATGCACTCCCTTCCTTTGTCCCTCTCTTTGTCACTCTCTCCCTCTTCATTCCTTTCTATATTTATGCTTTATTACTTTTTTCTCTCTTTCTCTCTCACACACATGTACCCTTGCTCTCACTCTCTTATCAGTTTACTTACTCTTTCTCTCCAGCCATCTCTCACTCTCTTCCTCACTCCCTCTCTCCCTCTTTCATTAATTCAGTTTCTCTCTCTATTACCCTCTCGCCCTCTTGCTATCTCCGTATACCCTTTATATCTCCCTCTCTCATCCTCCCTTCCTTTAGTCTCTCTTCTTTCTATATTTCTATCTCACCCTCTATCTCTCCCTCCTGCTCACTCTTCAATCTCCGGCTTTACTTTTTCTTTTGCTCTCTCTCTCTATTTCATCTCTCTTTATTATTTTCATGCTCTCCTTCGCTCCCTCTCTATCTCTCACTCTTGCTCTTTCTCCTATAACACTCTCATCTCTCTTTACTCACTCCATCTCTCCGTCTATCTCACTCCCTCACACTCTCCCTCCCAAACACACTCACTTACAATTTCTCTCACATATTGCTCTCTCATGTCATATCCATGTCATTGTTTCTTATTTTATCTCAAGGATCTCTCTTTCCTCCTTGATCCCTCCCTCATCAATCCCTACATCTTTCTCTTTCTCGCTCTCTCCGTACTTTACTCTTCACTTTTGCTCCTATTGCACTCACTCAAAGACTCCCTATCCCTCCCTCTTATTTTCTTCATCATTCCCTCTCATTTAGTCTCTCTTGCCCTCATCTCTCACTTTTCTTTCTCTACATCTCTGTCACTCTTCCTATCCCATTCTCTCAGTCTCCCTCTCTCTTTCTCCCTTATTCTCCCCCTCCAACCACATCTCTATACCAATCTCTCTCCCTCTCCATCTCCTTCTCTCCTTTCCTTCTCACTCATTCTCTTAATCTCCATCCCTATCTCAATCTTGCTATCTTTTTCTCACTTCCTATCTCTCTTAAATCTTTCTTTCTCTCCCCTCTCTCACTCCCTCTCTCTATTCGGTCTCTCTAACGCTCTCCATCTATCTCCCCTTTCTCTTTCTTTCCCTCTATTTCTCTCTTTCCCGCTCTCTCCCTTTCTCACTATGTCTCACTCTCTATTATGCTTCTTTCTCTAGCTCTCTAGCTCTCTCTCACTCTCTATTATCTTTCTTTATTCACTCTTTATCTTCTATATCCATCAATCTAACTCTCTCCCTTCCTCTCATTCTCTCTCTTCTCTCTCTTCTTCCATCTTCTCTCTCATTATTTATTACTTTCACACCCTCCCTTCCTTCTTCCTTTTTATGCTCTCTTTGTCTCTCTAACTTCTTTTGTCTTGCCCTCTCTTTCCTCACTCTTAATTCTCTCTATTTCTCTCCCTTTGTCACTCTCTCGCCTCCTCGCTCCCTCACTCTCACTCTTACTCCCTCACTCGATTTATCTCTCTTTGTCACACTCACTCCCACTTTCCCTTCTTGGTTGTCCTCTCTCTCCATATTTCCTCTTCCTCTCTTTTGTTCACACTCTCTCTCACACACACACTCTCTCCTTCTCATTCCCTCCCTCTCTCGAATTTCACTCTTACTCTCTCTCCCTCACTCCCACTCTCTCCATACTCTTTTTTCTCTCGATTTCTCTCTCTACTTTATCTCTCCTCCCTCCATCTCTTCTCCGACTTTACTCACACTTTCTCTCTCTCACTCTCACTCCCTGACACACACTCTCTCAATTGCTCTCACATTTTGCTCTCTCCCATCAAATCCCTCTCATTATTTCTTATTTCTCTCATACATCTCTCTTTCATCTCGATCCCTACCTCTCAAGAGGAGAGAGAGAGTTGTGAGATAAGAAGTGAGGTAGAAAGAGTGGGAAGAAGGATTGAAAGAGGGAGGGGTCGAGAGGAAAGAGAGATGTATGATAGAAAAGAAGAATTAATGAATGGATTTAAGGGAAGAGAGCAACTTGTGAGAGAAATTGAGAGAGGGTGTGTGAGAAAGTGAGACTGAGAGAGAGAGAGAGAAAGAGTTAGTAAAGCGAGAGAAGTGATGGTGATAGATGAATGAGCAAGAGAGAGGATAGAGAGACGACAAGAGAGAGCAAGGAAACAATAAAGAGAGATAAAATAAAGAATAAAAGATGAGCAAGAGAAGAAGTGAACTAGAAATAGGGAGATAGAGATTGAAGGGGGAGCCGGAAGGTGAAAAGGAGAGAGAGTGAGACAAAAATAGAGAGAGAAGAGAGACTCAGGGAAGATAGAGCAAATGCTTGGAGATGAGAAGTAGAGAGAGGGAGATATGGAGGAAGATATAGAGAGAGATTGATGGGAAAGAGAGATAAAGAAACAAAATGCGGGAGAGAGAGAAAGGGAGGAAGAAACTGGACAATAGTTGGAGAGAAAGAGTAAATAAAGAGATAGGAGGATGTGATAAAAGAGAGCAAGGGAGAGTGTGTAAGAGAGAAAGAGAGAGGAAGAGAGTAACAGAGAAAGAATAATGATAATTCATAATGAGTGAAAAGAATGATAGAGGAAAAGAGTGAGAAAGAGGGAGAAAGTGGGGGAGTGAGAGAGATTAAAGAGTGGGAGTGAGAGAAGCAGTGACAGTGAGAGAGATGAGAGGGTGAGAGAAGATATAGAGAGAGTGAGCGAGAGGGAGAGAGGGGGCAGACAATGTGATTTTGAGAGAGAGTGAATAGGAATGAACCATAAAAATGTGAGAGGGGGAAATTGATAGTGTGTCTGAGAGAGAGAAAGAGAGAAGGAGAGAGAGGGAGGGAAGGAAGCAAGAGACATTAGGAGAGAGGGACAGAAAAATTAAGAGGTGAGAGAGAAACATAAGTTAGAGTGAGTGAGGGAGAGTGAACATAGAGTGAGTATGAGTGAGGGAGAGACGGAGTAAGAGTGAGAGTGAAACTAAATATGAAGAATGAGGAGAAAGAATGTGAGAGATTGTGAAAGACAAGTAGAGAGAAGAGATTGTGAGGGAATAGAGAGCATGAGATAGGGAGAAATTGAGCGAGCGAGAGAGAGAGCAAGAAAGAAAGAGACGAGTGTGGGAGAGAGAGACAGAGAGATTAAGGGATTGAAAGAAGGAAGGATAGAAAGAGAGAGGTGGTGAGGGATAATGCGAGAGTCAAATATGAAAGACGAAAGATATTGCAAGAGAGATAAAGAGAGATGGAATAGAAAGAGAGAGAGATGCAGGTAGTGAGGGAAAAAGAGAGAGAAAAGGAGGAATTTAGAGGGTTTAAAGAGAGAGTGAATTGGAGAGAGTGAGAAGAGGCTATGGAAAGAATGAGTATGATTAGTGAGTGAGGGGTAAAGAGAGAGGAAGAACGAGAGAATGGTGAGTGAGGGGGGAGCAAGAGAGAAGGACATAGAGAGGGAGAGAAGAGAGAGAAAGAGAGAGTGAGGGATGGAAGCAATAGAGGGGGGGAGAGAGAGAGGAGAATAGAATGAGAGAAAGAGTAAGACGAAAGAGTGAAAAGCAAAAAACCAAAGCAGTGTAAAAGAGGGTATAAGATATAAAAAGGGAATGAAGAGTGAGAAAAAGAGAGAGGTAGAGAGAAAATAGAGAAGAGGATAGACACTGAAGAGAGAAAGATGGAGTGAGGGAGTGGTAGGATACAGTGAGCGAGAAAGAACATTATAGTTAGAGGGAGATTGGGAGAGAGACTGAATTAATGAAAGAGGGAGAGAGGGAGGGAGAAGAAAGTGAGAGATGGTTGGAGAGAAAGAGGGAGCAGAGTGATATAAGAGTGATGAAAAGAGCAATAGAGATTGTCTGTGAGATAAAATGAGAGATCAATAGAGAAAGAAAAAATGATAAACCATCAATAGAGAAAACGAGAGAAGGAGAGAGTGAGAAAGAGAGAGATTGTAAGAAAGTGATAAACCATCTTCTTAGTTCCTACTCTCTCCCTCACTCTATCTCCCCCATTCTCACTCTCTCCATTACTCTTGCCCTCTCTCTCTCTCTCCCTCTCTTTCTCTCTCTCTCCCTTTCTTACTATTTCTCTTACTCTCAATCAAATTTTCTCTCTCGCACTTTTTCTCTCTTTAGTTATCTTTTCTCTCATTTTACTCTAGCCCTCTATCACTCTCTTTCTCCTAGTCTCTCTTTCTCACTTTGTAGATTATGTTTCTCGTACTTATTGTCTTACTCTCTCCTCTCTTTTATCTTTCTTTACCTCTCTATATTTATCACTCAATCTCTCTCAACATTCCTGTCATTCTCTTATTTTTTTTCATTCTCACCCCTCTTCTCTCTTATTGTCTATTACTTCCCCTCCATCCCTCCCTCCCTCATTCCCTCCCTTCTTCCCTCCCTCCTTATTTCACTCAATGTTTCTCTCTAGAGCCCTCTCTTTTCTTCACATTCCTCAAGATCTATTCTTTATCCATCTCTCTCTCTTTTTGTCTCTCTCTCTCTTCCTAGCTCCCTCAATCTCTTCAATTTCAACCTCAATCTTACTCCCTCACTCTCTTCTCTCTGTCTTTCTCTCTTGCTATCTCTCACTCTTTCTCTCTTTTCCTCTTTCAATATCATTCTCTTTCATTCTCCCACTCTCATTCTCTTTATCACACTCTATCTACCTCAACTTTTCTCACTCCCTCATTCTTGCCCTCTATAGTTCTCCCTTATGTAGCTCACCCTTCTCTCTCCATCTTACTCACACACTCTCTCTCTCGAGCTCTCGCACACACTCTACACTTCTCACTTTCTCTCTCAATCTCTCTCTCTCTCACCCTCTTAGAGCACTATTTCTAGATCTCTATCTCGCTATCTCTTACCATCTTGCTCTTTCTCTTGCACTCCATCCTCTCTCTCCATTGCTACATCTTCCTTTCTTCTCTCTCTATCCCCATCTCTATAGTCTCTCTCCCTCATTCTCTATCCCTTACTCTCTTACTTGCACTATATTATCTTTTTCTATCTTATGCTCTTTTTTGCTCTCTCTTCATATTTGCTCTCTTTTCTCTTTCACGCCACTCTTTCTCTCCCTCTATCCCCCACTCTATTACTTCTATCCCTCCCACTATCTCCTTCTCCATCTTCTTTCCCTCCCTCCCTTCCTCCGATACTTCTTCCCTCCCTCCCTCTCCTTCCACAGCTCCCTCTCTGACTTCCTCTCGCTCTCACTCTCTCTTGTGTTCTCTCTCTCGCCATTATTCCATTCTCCCTTTATCTTTACCACTTCCTCTCTCCCTCTAAATCTTCCCTCAATCTCTTTTCTTTTTTATTTTCTTTTCATTTTCTATCACTTTCTCTCTATTGTTCTGTCATTAATCAATCTAACTCCCTCCCTCTATCTCTACTTCTCACTCCCTTTCTTCCGTCTCCCTCCCTCTATCTCATCCCCATCTCTATTACTCTCTTTTCCTCTTTCTCTATTTAACTCTTTCATTATCCCACTTTAATTCTCTTTGTAACTCTCTCTCAATTCTTCTTACTTCCTTATTCATGCCCTCTCTTAAACTCCCTTGTGTAGCTCATCCTTCTCTCTCCATCTCACTCATACCCTCCCTCAAGCTCTCAACACACTCGTACACTCTTTCAAACTCTTTCTCAATCTCTTTCCCTCTCACCCAGTTAAGCTCCATACTCCTCTCAATCTTTAGCTTCTCCCCCTAAACTTCACACACACACTTTCTCTCGGTCTCCAACTTTTATCTCTCTCAATCCCTCTCTCTTCTCTCTCTATTTCTCTCTCCCTCACCCTCTCTGTCTCATTTATCTGTCACTCTCTTTTCCATATTATTTTTCTCACTCTCTCCCTCTCTATCTATAGATCTATCTGGATCCTTCCCTCACTCTATCTTTCATTTTCTCAAACTCACTCTTCTCTAACTTTCTCTTATGTTTTTTCCTCACTCCCTCTTCTTCACACACACACACAATCTCTCTCTTTGCTCAATCTTTTTCTCCCCTATCCCCCACCTACACCTTCTCTCTTATTCTCCAACTTTTATCTCTCTCAATCCCTCTCTCTTCTCAATCATTGTTTCTCAAGTTCCCACACTTCTATCTCAAACTATCTCTCTCCCTCCCTCTCTATGTCTCCTCTATCTCTCACTCTCTTTTCCTTACTCTTGTTCTCACTTTCTCCCTCTCTATCAATATACCACTCCCAATCCCTCCCTAGCTCTCTTTTCATTATGTTGCTCATTATCTCTTTTCTCTTCCTCCCTCGCTCACACACTCTCTCTCACTTCTCTAGGACTCCCTTGTGTAAGCTTACCCATCAGCATTTATCTCCCTCACACTCTCCCTCGAGCTCTCACACACACTCATACACTCTCACACTCTCTCTCAATCTCTCTACCTCTCACCCACTTAAGCTCCACACTCCTTCCCTCACCCTCTAGCCTCTCCCTATCTTTCACACATACTCTCTCTCTTACTTTCCAACATTTATCTCCCTCATATTTTCTCACATTTTCGCACACTTCTCTCTATTTCTCTCTCCCACTCTCCCTCCCTCTCTCATTATGCTCTATCTCTCACTTCATTTTCCATACTCATTTTCTTACTCTCCCTGTCTATTTATATATAACTCTGGATCCTTTCCTCGCTCTCTCTTTCTATCTCTCTAGTTCATACTTCTCTAACACTTTCTCTTATGTTTTTTCCTCACTCCCTCTTCCACACACACACACACATAATGTCTCTCTTTGCTCAATCTTTCTCTCCCTTATCCCCCACACACACCCTCTCTCCTCTTCTCCAACTTCTATCTCTCTCAATCCCTCTCTCTGGTCAATCATTATTTCTCACCTTCTCTTACACTTCTCTCTCTCAATTCTCTCTCCCTCTCTTCCTCACTCTCTTTTCCTTACTCTTGTTTTCACTCTCTTTTCCTTACTCTTGTTCACACTCTTCTGTTTCTATCATGAAATCTCTCTTGATCCCTCTGTCACTCTCCTTTCATTCTCTTACTCACTATCTCTCTTCTCTCCCCCCTCCCTCGCTCACACTCTGCCTTCTCACATTCCTAATATCTTTTTTTTCTCTTGTCCCTCTCTCTTTCCCTCTCTTATATCCTCTTCTCTCTATCACTCTCATATTTCTCTCTAGATCTCTTTCACTCTCTAACTATTCTACTCTTTATAGCTATCACTCTCTCCCTATATCATTCTCACTCCCTCATTTGTGCCCTCTCTAGGTTCCATTTTTCCCTCCCTATCTCCCTCTTTGTCTCCCTCTCTCTTACTCCCACTCTCTCACCATTCTCTTGTTCTTCCCCTTTCTTTACCCTTCACTAACATACTATTACTTGATCTTCCCACTGACTCTCTTCTCACTCCCTCTCTCATTTATTTCTATCTCACTTTCACTTTCCTACTCTCATATTTTCTTTCACTCCCTCTCACATTCTCTCTTTTCTCTCAACATCTCTTCTCTCTTCCTTTTCTCTCCTTTCTCAATCTAATTTCACTCTCACTTTTACTGCTCTCTTCCTCACCCTCTTTTCTCTGTCTCTCACTCTCTCTTGGTCTCTCTCCCCCTCACTTAATCTCTCTATCTTCAATCCCTCTTCTCTCGCTCACTTCTTTCCTAATTACTCTCTCACTCTCTCACTCATTCCTTTGCTCCCTCTCTCTCCCTAAACTTAGCCCACTCCCTTCGTCTCTCTTTCTCACTCTTAATTATCTCCCTCTCCCTTACTCTCTAAAATTTTGCTACCTATTTTCTCACTATTCTCTCCCTCCCTCTCTCCTCTCTCACTTTATTTGTTATCCGTTATTTTGCTCACCCTATATCTCTCAATCTCACACTCTCTCAAACTTTTTCTCCCTCTCTCTCTTCAATCTTTCTCATGACCTCCCTCTATCTCTCTATTTATTTATTTTTCTCGATTCTATATCTCTTTCTTGATCTTTTGCTCTCTCTTATGTTGCCCTTTATTCTCTCTCTTTCTCTCACTCTATCTCACACTCTCTCTTGCTCTCCCTCTCCCTTCTTCTCACTCTTTATATCCCACTCTCACCTCTCTCTCTCTGTCTTTCTCTTTTTGTCTCTTCTCTCTCTAATTATTTATCACCTTCTCTAACACATCTCCACCTCACTCGCCTACCTCTTTCACTTTCAACCTCCCTCTCTCCTTCTCTCTCCATATATCTCACTTCCTTTCCCTTAATCTTCTTTTCACACTCTCCCACTTTCTTTATATATCTTTCTCTCACTCCCTCACTCACTCTCTTGCTCATTATTCTCTTCCCCTTCTATCCCTCCATATCTCCCCCTATATCTCCCTTTGTCTGCCTCTCGCTCACTATCCTTTGCTCAATCTTCCTTGAGTCTCTCTTCTCTCTCTATTACTGCTTTACCCTCTCCCTCTCCCCCCACCACACACTATATAATCCTTGTCTTCACCATATCTCTTGCTCTCTCTCTCTCTCTCTCTTTCATTTATCTTTCTTATTTCTTTGCTCTCTTTTGGTCCCTTTATGTTTCTCTCTTGCTCTTTCTTCTATCCCCCTCTCTTCTCTCTCTTCACTCACTTATTCTCTCCCTCTATCTAAAGACAAGGGAGAGCGATAGAGAGTGAAAGAGTTAGATAGTGAACTAAGCGAGTGAGAGAGAGAGGGTGGAATAGTGGAGAGAATGGGTGAAAAAATGATAGATAGAGAGGGATATAAAAAATGGGCTTAAAAGTGATTACGTGACATAAAGGAGACCTAAAGAGAGAAACTAAGAGGAAGTGAGCAAGATAGAGTGAAAAAGAGAGAAATAATGAGACATGGAGAAAGATTGGGAGGGTGACCTTGATAGAAAAGGAGAGTGTTTGAGAGAAGAGCACATATGAGAAGGAAGGAAAGATCGGGAAGAGATAGAAAGAGAGAGATTAGAAGGAATGGATTTGAGTGAGAGCATGAAAAATAGAGAAGAGGTTTGAGTGACAAAGAGAGTGAATGATCTAGACAAAGAGAGAGAGGAGTGGGAGATAGAGGGAGAGAAATAGTCATAGAAGAAGAAGGAATAAAATATATAGAAAGTGACAAGGATGCTAAAAAAGAGAATGAGTGAGAGAGAGGGGGAACAGAGGTATGGGGTGATGGAGAGAGGGAGAGTGAGGGAGGGAAAGAGAGAAAGAGAAAGTGCAAGTGCATATGAGAGAGAGTGAAGAGTGTGTGAGAAATAGTGAAAGGGGTTGATAGAGCCAGGAAGGGAGAGGGAGATAAAGTGTGGGATAATAGAGAGAAAGAGTAAGAGCAGAGGAGAATAGAGAAACATAAGCAAGTAAGAAAGAGACAAAGAGAGAGAATAGAGAGTGAGAAAGGGAGAGGGAAGGAGTAGATTGAGATTGAAATTGAATAACGGGAGAGACATACCAATTTACAGAGACAAAATAGAGAGAAAAGAGAGAAAGGAAAAAAAAAGTAAAAGAGAGGGAGGGAGAGAGAATGAGAGAGTTTGAGAGAGAATAAGAGAGAAAGGTAAACCACAAAGAAAGAGGAGTGGGGAGAGGTGGTGTTAGAAAATGATAGTAGTTAAGGGTTAAATTGAAAGAGAGCGAGAGAATATATAGTTAAATTGGTAAATAGAGAGAGATAAAGATATAACATGAGATAGAGGGGGAGAGAGATAAGATGGTCAGAAAGAAACGGAGAGTGAGGCAAAAGAGAGCAAGAGAGATCGATAGAGAGAGCTAAAAAAAAGAGATTGAGATAGAGGAAGTTTGAGAATGTATGTGTTTGAGAGAAAGGGAGAAAGGGGAGGGAGGAAGAGTGATAGTGAAATTGAAGAGAGAGACAGAGATAGGGAGAAAGGGAGAGATAAAATGAGACATGGTGAGAGTAAATCATGAGGAGAGAGAGAGAGAGAGAGAGGTATAATGTAAGAGTGAGAAGTGAAATAAGAAGAAAGGGAGGGAGGGAGGATGAGAGAGAAATGTAGGATAAATTGAGAAACATTGAGAATTAGATGAAAGTGAGAGATAGAGGAAGAGATGAAAGGGATCAAAGAGAGAGAGAAAGTGGGAGAGAAGTGACAAATAAAGAGCAAGAGAGTGAGCATGGGAGTGAGAGAAAGATATATAAAGGAAGTGGGAGAGTGTGAAAAGAATAGTAAGGCAAAAAGAGTGAGATATACTAAGAGAGAATGAGAGAGGAAGGGAGGGAGCAAAAGAGGGAGGGGAGAGTGAAAGAGATTTGTGTGTGAAGGTTAGAAATAATGAGAGAGAAGAGGCAGAGAGAAAGAGAGAGAGGGTTGAGAGCAGGATTGAAAGAGAGAGAAGTAGGGAGAGAGCGAGAGCAAGAGAGAGTGAGAGATAGAGTGAGAGAAGGTTAAAAAAAGGGAGAGAGTAAGATAAAGAGAGATAGAGGGCAATAGTATTGGAGAGAGTAACTATAAAGCCTGAGATGGCTGACTTAAACCACTCTCTCTCTCTCTTCAACTTCACTCTCATTAACCCTTTTGTTCTATATTTCCCGAGTCTCTCTTCTCTCTCTATTTCTGCCTTACCCTCTCTCCCTATCCCCATCCCGCTTACTCTTTAACCTCTATCTTCACTCCTTTACTCGCTCTCTCTCACATTGTCTATTCCATCTCTTTTTGTTGTTATTTTCTCGCTCTTGTCCCCTCTTTATCTCTCTTCTTCCTTCATCTATAACCACCCTCACTTATTTCTCTTTACTCACTCTTTCTCAGATCTATCCCCACTCTCTTTCTTATTCTCCTTTCATCCCTCTATCTCAGTTGCTCTCAGTTCTCACCCTCCCCTCTTATCTCCATCTAATTATTTATAATTTTCTCTCACACTTCTCTCTCTCCTCCTTTGTCCCTTCCTCTTTCACTCCCTCCTTCCAACTCTTTTTCCTTTTCTTCTATGTCTCTCCTCTCTCTCTCCTTTTGCACTCACTAGATCTTCCTCCCTCCAACTTATTTTCTCCATCGCTCTCTCATTCCCTCTCCCTTGTCCATTTTTCTCTCATTTTCACCTTTATTTATATCTTACCCTCCCTCTCCCATTCTCTCGCTCGCTCTCTCATTTTGTCCCCCGCTACCCTCCCTCCTACTCTCTCTATGTCAGTCTCTCTCCCTCTTTATCCCTCTCTCACTCCATATCCCCCTCACTCCTTATCTCCTTCTCACTCATTCTCTTACTCTCGACCCCTATCTGAATCACTCCCTCCTTCCCTCTCCTTCTCCCTTCGTCCCTATCTCTTTTGTCTTGCACTCACTCACTCAATCTCCCTCTCTCCCTATAGATTTTTCCATTGCTCTATCTCATTCCCTAGGTCTTCTCTCACGTTCTCTTCTCTCTATTTCCCTCTCACTTTCCCTCATCCTTTCTCTCTCTCACTTCTCACCCTTCCACTCTATCTAAATCTCCATCTCCGTCTCTCCTTCTCTCTTTCTCATTCATTCTATTAACGTCTCTCTCTATCTCCATCTTGCTAACTATCTTTTCCTCTCTCGCTTCCTCTCTTTCCCTCTTAAATCTTTCAAGCTCTCTCTCCCTCCCTCTCTTTAATCTTTTGCTCTCCCCCTCTATCTCCCTCGCTCTCACTCTATTCGTTACTGTTGCCCTCTATCTTTTTATTTCTCACTCTCTCTTTCTTACTATGTCTCTTACTTCTACTCTGTTTCTCTCTCACTCTTGCTCTCCCTCGGTTATCTTTTCTTTCTCTTTACTCTTTCCCTCTATCTCTCTTCTCTCCTACTCTCCCTTTCTCATTATGTCACTTACTCCTTATTTTGTTCCTTTTTCTCGCTCACTTGGTCTCTTCCTCTCTTCTCAAGGGAAGATAGATAGAGGAGTGAGAAAAGAAGAGAGAAGACAGGGTGGGACAGAGGGATTGAATGAGGGAGGGATCGAGGAGGAAAGGAAGATGCATGAGAGAAAATAAAAAATATTAAGATGGATATGAGGGGAGAGAGCAAGTTGTGACAGTAATTGAGAGAGAGTCTGTGAGGAAGGGAGAATGAGAGAGAGTGTGTGAGGAAGGGAGAATGAGAGAGAGTGTGTGTGTGAGGGAGAGAGATAAATAGTGAGTAAAAAGAGAGAAGAGAGGGAGATAGATGAAATGGCATGAGAGAGAGAAAGAAAGTGGGTAAAAGAGAGCAAAAAACAATAAAGAGAGATAAAATAGAGAGTGAGAGAGAGCTAGAGAGGGAGTGAAGATAGGGATTGAAGAGTGAGCGAAAGAGAGAGAGAGGGAGTGTGGGTAAGGCATAAATACATAGAGAAGAGATTCTCAAGGAAGATAAAGCAAAAGATAGTGAGTGAGAGGTAGAGAGAGGGAGATATAGAGGGAGATATGGATAGAGAGGGCAAGTGGGAGAAAGAGAGAGACACTGAATTAAAGAATGAGGGAGAGAGGGAGAGAGGAAGAGAGTGAGAGGTGGTTGGAGGGAAAGAGTTTGTAAAGTGATAAGTGATATATCTCCTCCTCACTCACACTCTCTCTCACTCTCTCTTTATAGCTATCACTCTCTCCCTATATCATTCTCACTCCCTCATTTGTGGCCTCTCTAGGTTCCATTTTTCCCTCCTTGTCTCCCTCTCTGTCTCCCTCTCTCACCATTCTCCTGTTCTTCCCCGTTCTTTACCCTTCACTAACATACTGTTACTTGATCTTCCCAGAACCTCTCTTCTCACTCCCTCTACCATTCATTCTATCTCACTTTCACTTTCTTACTCTCATATTTTCTTTCACTCCCTCTCACATTCTCTATTTTCTCTCAACATCTCTTCTCTCTCCATTTTCTCTCCTTCTTTCTCAATCTAATTTCACTCTCACTTTTACTGCTCTCTTCTTCACCCTCTATTCTCTGTCTGTCACTCTCTTGGTCTCTCCCCCCCTCACTTAACCTATCTATCTTCAACTTCCTCTTCTCTTGCTCACTTCTTTCCCAATTACTCTCTCAATCATTCTTTTGCTCCCCCCCTCTCCCTAAACTTAGCCCACTCCCTTCGTCTCTATTTCTCACTCTTAGTTATCTCCCTCTCCCTTACTCTCTAAAATGTTGCTGCCTATTTTCTCACTATTCTTTCCCTCCCTCTCTCCTCTCTCACATTATTTGTTATCCATTATTTTGCTCACAATCTCTCTCTCATTCTCACACCCTCTCTTACATTTTTGCTCCCTCTCTCTTCAATCATTCTCATGACCTCCCTCTATCTCTCGATTTATTTCTTTTTCTCAATTCTACGTCTCTTTCTTGATCTTTTGCTCTCTTATGTTGCCCTTTATTCTCTCTCTTTCTCTCACTCTATCTCACACTCTCTCTTGCTCTCCCTCTCCCCCTTCTTCTCACTCTTTAAATCCCACTCTCACCTCTCTCTCTCTGTCTTTCTCTCTTTGCCTCTTCTCTCTCATTATTTGTCACCTTCTCTCACACATCTCTACCTCTCTCCCCTACCTCTTTCACTCTCTCCCTCACTCTCTTCTTCTCTCTCCATATATCTCACTCCTTTACCTTACTCATCTATTCACACTCTCCCATTTTATTTATATATGTTTCTCTCACTCCCTCACTCACTCTCTTTCTCATTATTCTCTTCTCCCTCGCTCCCTCCATATCTCCTCCTATATCTCCCTATGTCTACCTCTCGCTCACTATCTTTTGCTCAATCTTCCTTGAGTCTCTCGTCTCTCTTTATTACTGCTTTACCCTCTCCCTCTCCCCCCACCGCACACTTTTCAATCCCTGTCTTCACCCTATCTCTTGCTCTCTCTCTCTCTCTCTCATTTCTCTTTCTTATTTTTTTGCTCTCTTTTATCCCCTCTATGTTTCTGTCTTGCTCTTTTTTCTATCGCCCTCTCTTCTCTCTCTTCACTCACTTATTCTCTCCCTCTATCTAAAAGCAAGGAAGAGTGATAGAGAGTGAGAGAGTTAGATAGGAAACTAAGAGATTGAGAGAGAGTGTGTGGAATAGTGGAGAGAATGGGTGAAGAAAAGGCTAGATAAAGAGGGATATAAAGAATGTGCTTCAAAGGGAGTACATGACATAAGGGAGACCTAAAGAGAGAAACTAAGAGGGAGTGAGCAAGACAGACTGAAAAAAGAGAAATAAAGAGAGATATAGAAAGATTGGGAGGGTGAACTTGATAAAAAAGGAGTGTTTGAGAGAAGAGGATATAAGAGAAGGAAGGAAAAATGGGGAAGAGATAGAAAGAGAGAGATTAGAAGGAATGGATTTGAGTGAGAGCATGAGAAATAGAAAAGAGGGTTGAGTGATAAATAGAGTGAATGATGGAGAGAAAGAGAGAGAGGAGTGGGAGATAGAGAGAAATAGTCGTAGAAGAAAAAGGAATAAAATATATAGTAAGTGAGATGGATGCTAAAGAAGAGAATGAGTGAGAGAGAGGGGGAACAGAGGTATGGCGTGATGGAGAGAGGGAGAGTGAGGGAGGGAAGAGAGAAAGAGAAAGTGCATGTGCATATGAGAGAGAGTGAAGAGAGTGCGAGAAATACTCAAAAGGGGTTGATAGAGCCAGGAAGGGAGAGGGAGTTAAAGTGTGGGATAATAGAGAGAAAGAGTAAGACAAGGTAGAATAGAGTAACATAAGCGAGTAAGAAAGAGAAATAGAGAGAGAATAGAGAGTGAGAAAGGGAGAGGGAAGGAGTAGATTGAGATTGAAATTGAATAACGAGAGAGACGGACCAATTAATAGAGATAAAACAGAAAGAAAAGAGAGAGTAAGGAAAGAAAGAGTAAGAGAGAGGGGGGAGAGAGAATGAGAGAGTACGAGAGAGAATAAGAGAGAAAGGTAGACCGCAGTGAAAGAGGAGCAGTGAGAGATGGTGTTAGAAAATGATAGTAGTTAAGGGTTAAATTGAGAGAGAGCGAGAGAATATATAGTTAGATTGGTAAATAGAGAGAGATAGAGATATAACATGAGATAGAGGGGGAGAGAGATAAGATGGTCAGAAAGAAACGGAAAGTGAGGCAAAAGAGAGCAAGAGAGATCGATAAAGAGAGCTAAAATAAGAGATTGAGATAGAGGAAGTTTGAGAATGTATGTGTTTGAGAGAAATGGAGAAAGGGGAGGGAGGAAGAGTGATAGTGAAATTGAAGAGAGAGACAGAGATAGGGAGAAAGGGAGAGATAAAATGAGATATGGTGAGCAAATCATGAGGAAGGAGAGAGAGAGAGAGGGATAATTTAAAGGAAGAAAAGGAAAGGGAGAGAGAGTGTGTGAGAGAGAAATTGAGTGAAAAGAGAGTGAGAGAGGAAAAAGAGAGCAAGAGAGAGTGAGAGAGAGTGAGATGATAGAGAGAGATAAAGTGTGTTAAAGAGATGGACTAGAGAGCAACGGAGGGAAGGAGGGAGGTAGTGAAATAAGGAGAAAGAGTGGCAGGGAGGATGGGAGAGAAATGTAGGATAAAGTGAGAAACAATGAGAATGAGATGAAAGTGAGAGATAGAGGAAGAAATGAAAGGGATCAAAGCGAGAGAGGAAGTGAGAGAGAAGTGACTGATAAAGAGCAAGAGAGTGAGCATGGGAGTAAGAGAAAGATATATAAAGAAAGTGGGAGATTGTGAAAAGAATAGTAAGGTAAAAGGAGTGAGATATACGAAGAGAGAATGAGAGAGGGAGGGAGGGAGCAAAAGAGGGAGGGGGAGAGTGAAAAATATTTGTGTGTAAAGGTTCGAAATAATGAAAGAGAGAAGAGGCATAGAGAAAGAGAGAGAGCGTTGAGAGTAGGATTGAAAGAGAGAGTAGGGAGAGAGCGAGAGAGAGTGAGAGATAGAGTGAGAGAAGGTTAAGAAAACGAGTGTAAGAAAAAGAGAGATAGAGGGCAATAGTAAGGGAGAGAGTGACTATAAAGCTTGAGATGGCTGACTTAAACCACAACTGACCAGTGACTAGATAGTATTGTCATTTGAGAAGGCTCAGTTATTTCATGTCTGAGTTATCTGGTATGCTTTCATACAAAGAACTAACTAGAAATTCAAATAAGGTTCTCTTCAAGTGAAGCACCCATAATTTAGTTAAGTGGCTATAAAGCCTGAGGTGTCCTGAGTTATACCGTAATTGATCAACGACTATATAGTATGGTCAATTGAGAAGGCTGGATCTTCTCGTGTGATCTGATTCATCTATGAAGCTATTTTACATGCTTGACTTTATTGACACAAGCATAAGGAAAGCTGATATTTGTCTGACCATATTCACAATGGCAGGATAATTGTAGACTCTACTTGACCGTATTCACAAAAGTAGAGATTGAGAATGCTAGACTATCTCATATAGTCTGAGGTATATATTATGTTCTCTCATAAAGAATTGACTACAACATGTTTTCCATCAAAAGAAGAACTGAAAGTTTAATCAGGTGGCTATAAACTCCAAGATATCTTGATTAAGAGGGCTACTGTTTGCCAATTGTGATGCTCTAATAAAAAATTGATAAGAAAGTCATATGGCTCGAGAGACAATGAGTTCAAGTGGCTTAAAGCAAGAGATGTCATAAGATGAGATGCACTCATGAATGAACCAATATGAAACTCATAGGGCTTGAGAGACATCAAAACTAAGCAAATAGGGTATGAAAGAAATCAAGAGAGAAGAATGACTCGAGGAAGATAGAGCAAATGATAGTGAGTGAGAGGTAGATAAAGGGAGATATTGTGGGAAATATGGAGAGAGATGGATGGAGAAAAGACCTAACGAGAGATTGAATTAATGAAAGAGGGAAAAAGGGAGGGAGGAAGAGAGTGAGAGATTGTTGGAGAGAAAGAGTGAGTAAAGTGATAAGTGTGATAAAAGAGAACAAGAGAGAGTAGGTCAAAGAGAGGAAGAAGAGAGAAATAAATAAAGAAAAAGTGATAAAGCATAAATAAAGAAAAGAGCGAGAGAGGAAGAGAGTGAGGAAGACAGAGATGGATAGAGAGACTGAGAGGGATGGAAGAGAGTGGGAGTGAGAGAGGAAGAGAGAGTGAAGGAAGATAAGGAGAGTGAGTGAGAGAGAGTGAGAGAGGGGGTACAAAATGAGGTTTAGTGGGACAGTGACGCAGGATGAATTGGATGAAAGTGAGAGGACGAGAGGGGGAGAGTGAGAGGGAGAGAGAAAGAGAGAGAGAGGGAAGGAGAGAGGGGGCAAAGGAATCAAGGGATTGGGGAAGAGTGAGAGAGGAAGTTTGAGAGTAGACAGAGGAGCGAGCACAATAAAAGAGGGAGTAAGTGACATAGAGTGAACATGGTGCGAGAAAGAGAGAGAGAGGATGAAGGAATGTGTAAGAGCGGAACTGAAGAGATAGGAAAAGGGAACGAGAAAGGGAGAGTGTGAGAGAGAAATGGAGAGAAGAGAGAGTGATGAAAGATAGAGCATGAGAGGGGGAGAGAGTGAGCGAGCGAGAGAGCGACCAAGAGTTAGGAAGATAAGGAGAGTAGGAAAAAGAGAGGGACGAAGGGATTGAAAGAGGGAGGGAGAGCAAGAGAGTGGCAGTGAAGGTTAAAGTGAGTGTGAAAAAAAGGTAGAAGAGAGGGCGAGAGAGAGATGAAAAGGGGTGGAACAGATAGTGAGAGAGAGGAGAGAGTGGGAAAGAAAATGAGATAGAAGAAGGTATTGAGAGGGTTTAAAGTGAGCATGAAAGAGAAAGGAAAATAGAGTGGAAGGGATAGTGAGTGAGAAGAGAGACTGAGGGAAGATCAAGCATGGGTAAGTGAGTGAGGGGTAAAGGGTGCAGGAAAATAAAAGATTGTTGAGAGAGAGAGGGAGATAGTGAGGGATAATGGGAGGGTGAAGGAGGGAGGAAGAGAAGACATGAAATGAGAGAGGGAGGGATAGAAACAAGAGAGAGAGGAGAGAGGAAGTGGGGGATGGAGTGACCGAATGTGAGAGAAAAGAAAGAAGAGAGAGCAACAAAGGAGTGTGTAAAAGAGAGTATAAGATATAAAAAGAGAATATAGTGTGAGAAAGAGAGAGATTGAGAGAATATAATAGAAAAAGGGATAAAAAAAGTGAGGGAGAAAAAGGTAAATGTTAACAATGAGTGAGATAAAGAGTGAGAAATGGAGCTAACAAGGGCGAGAAGGAGAGAGATTGAGAGAGAGTGAGTTTGTGTAAGATTGTGTGAGTTAGAGAGAGAATTGTGCCCTGCATGAAGGAGACCTAGAAAGTAAGAGTGAAAGTGAAGTTGAATAAAGAAAGTGGGGGAATATAGAGTAAGAGAAAGGGAGTAAGAGATAATGATAGATGGAGCAAGAAAGAGAGGGTTTGGGAGGGAGGGAGTGAGACAAAGATGGAGAGAGAGGGAAAGAGAGAAAGAAAGAAAGAAGAGAGTGAGGGGTAAGAACGAGAGTGAAATTGAAGAGAGTGAGGGAGCCATGAAAGGAGAGAGAGACAAAAAGAGAGAAATAGAGAAAGAATAGAGTGCGAGTTAAGCGAATGAACAGAGAGTGAAATAAGGAGAGGATTGGAAGTAAATAATAATAAGAGAGAAGAGGGCATGAAAAATAGAAAAAATAGAAAATGAGGGAAGGTAGAGAGATAAGGTGATGGATATAAGGAGATAATGAGTAAGTAAAGAGAGAAGAAATCAAGAGAGAGCAAGTAAGCGAGAGAGAGAATCAGAAGTGGAAAGTGAGAGACATAGTGAGAAATGGAGAGAGTGAGAAATCAAGAGAGTAAATGGAGAAAAATCTCTCTTTTCTTCTTGATCCCTCCCTTTCTCACTCCCTCCTTCCCTCTCTTTCTACCTCTCTCCCTATTTAACTTCTCTCTCTCTCCTCTTGCACTCAGTCATTCACTCCCCCTCCCTTCCTCATATTTTCACTACCGCTCTCTCTCTCATTCCATTTCTGTCTCACCCTCTCTCCTCTCCCTCCCGCTCACTCTTCAATCTTTATGTTCACTCCCTCTCATGCTCTCTCTCTCTCACTATCTATTTCATCTCTCTTTATTGTTTTCTTGCTCTGTTTTGTCCCCCTCTATCTCTCTCTCTTGATCTTATTCTATCACTCTGTCTTCTCTCTCCTTACTCACTCCCTCTATCTCTCACTCTCCCTCCCTCACACACTCTCTTACTTACTCTCACATCTTGCTCTCTCCCCTCTTCTTCATCTCATTATTTCTTATTTTCTCTCATAGATCACTATACCCTCCTCCATCCCTCACCCTTTCATTCCCCACTTTCCTCTCTTTCTCGTATTCCACCCTCTCTCTTCCTCTCAATCTCCATAGCTACCTTTCTCAGTCTTTCTTACAACCTCTCTTACTTTCTTGATATTTCTCTTTCTCCTATATCTCTCTTGCACCAACTCTCTCTCTTCCCTCTCTTTACTCATTATTTCTTTACCTCTGTCTCTCACTCTCCCCCTCACACTCTCTCTCAATTGCTCTCACATCTTGCTCTCTCCCCTCATATCCATCTCATTATTTCTTATTTTCTCTCATACATCTCTTATTCCTCCTCTATCCATCCCTCTTCCACTCCCTCATTCCCTCTTTTTTCCCACTCTCACTATTTAAATCCTCTCTCTATCTTTTCATGCATTAACTCATCACTCCCTCTCCTTTCTCTCATTTTCTACATCGCTCTCTCATTCTCCTTCTCTCGCTCTCTCTTCTCTTTCTCTCACTTTTCCCTATTTCTCTCTCTTCTTCTCCCTTTCTCACTCTCTCATTCTTTCTCTCTTATTTTATCCATTCACTACCCTCCCTCTCACTCCCTCCTTGTTGCTCCCTCTCTCCTTCTCCATCTCCCTCTCTTCTTTCTCCTTCTCACTCGTTCTCTTACTCTCCCTCCCTATCTGAATCATGCTCACAATGTTTTGTGCTCCTTTCCTCTCTCGCTTTCTATCTCTCTCCCTTAAACCTTTCTTGCTCTCTCTCCCTTAAATCTTTCTTGCTCTCTCACCCTCTATCACACCTTCCTTCTATTCAATCTCTCTCCTTGACTCCCTCTATCTCCCCTTCCTCACTCTCTCCCTTACACATGCCATCTATTACTCTCTTTCTCACTCTATCACTTTCTTACTCTATCTCACAGTTTCTACTATGTTTCTCTCTCTTGCATTCTTTTGCTCTCTTTTCTCCCCTTCACTTCTCTGTTTATATCCATTCCTCTCATTCTCTCTCCCTTCCTTTCATCCTCTCTCTTCTCTCTCTCACCCCCTATTCTTTGTCATTGTTTATTACTTTCTCTCATTCTCTCCCTCTTTTGCCCCCTCCCTCCTTATTTTGCTCTATTTTTCTCTTTAACTCCTCTCTTTACCTCTCTTTCCTCTCTCTCTTCATTAACTCTTTATTCACTCTTTCATCTATATTTATCACTCTAACTCTCTCTCCCTTCCTCTCATTATCTCTCTCTTCTCCATCTCTCGCCCCCTCTTCTCTTTCTTTGTTTATTACTTTCTCCCATTTTATCTCTCTTTCCCTCTCTTTCTTAAGTCTCCATTCTTTCTCTCTTTCTCTGTCCATTCCTCTCTCCTTTGCTCTTTTTAATTTGTCTCTCACACTTACTCCCTCACTCGTCTTTTCTCTTTCTCTCCTGTACTCTCTCTCTCCTTTTCCCTCTCTCACTTTGCCTCTCTAACTATCTCTCTCTTGCTCCTACTCTCTCTTCACCCACTCTCTCTCTTCAACTTCACTCTCACTCCTACTTCCTTTCTTTTTCTCTTTTACACTCTCTATCCTCTCTTCTGCTTTCTATCGCTATCTCACTCGCACTCTTTATTCACTGTCAACTTCTCTCTTACTCTTCTCACCTTCTCTTCCTTTATACCCCTACTCTTTTTCTCTATTTCTCTCACTTCCCTCCTACGTCACTCTCTCTAACAATCTTTTCCACTTCCCCTTTCTGGCTATCTCTCTTTTCTCCATCACCCTCTCATTCTCTTTCTAATTCTCTTATTCTCCCTCCTTCTGTCTTGCTCACTCGCTCTTTGACTATCTTGACTCATTCTCCTTCTCTCCTTATATCTCTCTAACTGTCAACTCGCACCATTCCTCTCCTCTCCCTCTCCCTCTACCCCGTCCCTCCTCTTTTTTCTCTCTCATTCTCTCGCTCTACGTTTAACCATCTCTCTTCACTTTCTATTCTCATACTTTCTCTCACTCTCTTTCTTGTGATCCACTTTCTTGCTCTCCCTCCCTCTATCTCTTCTTCCTCTCGCAATATGTCTTCTAACACTTTCTTTCCCTCTATTCCTAACATCTCTCTCTCCCATCTCTCTTCTATCGCTCGCACACTTTCACTCTCTAACTTGCTCTCCCTGTGTCTCTCACTCTCTATTCCACCTTCATTATTGCATTGTTGCTTAGTCAATCTGTATTAATCTCTCTGCTATTGCTTTATTTTATCTCTCATTACTCAACTCTTTTTGCTCCTTTTAACTCCCTTTCTTGCTCCCTCCCGTCCTCCCTCTCTCCCTCTCTCTTTCATTTGTTCTCTCTTCTCACGATTTGCTCCTCATCTCTCTCATTATTCTTTACTTTCTCTCACAATTCTCTCTAGCTCTCTCCTTCCTCTCTCTTCCCTCTCTCGATCTTCATATCTCTCACTCTATATCTATTTCACTTTCTTCTGCCATTTTCTTGCTCTGTCATGCTCCATATCTCTTGCTCTACCTTCCTTCACTCTCTCTTATATCTCCATATCTCTCATTCTCTCTCTAATCTTCTCCCTCCCTCTTTACTTTCACTCACCTTGAGTCTCCCACATTACTTTTACCCACTATGTTCTCTTCCATTATCCCCCATTGCTACTTTTAAGCTCTCCCTCCCACTTTCAATCCTTTCATCCCTCTCTTTCTCCTGCTCTTTTTATCTCCCTCTCTCTTGCTCTTTCTCTTGCTCACTCACTCTTTCCCTCTCCCACTCTCTATTCCCTCACTCTCTCTTCTCTCTATTTCTCTCACACTCTCTCTTTCTTAATCCCTTTTCCTATCTCTTCAGTTTCATTCTCACTCTTGCTCCCTTTCCACTGTCTTCTCTTAATCTTTCTCTCCATCTCTCTCTGCTCTTGCTTCCTTCATTCCCACCCTCTCTCTTCCTCTCTCTCTCTTTATCTCTCTCTCATACGCTCTCCCCCTCTTTCCTTCTCACTCTCTTTCATTTTATCTCCCTCTTTCTCCCACTAAATCTCAATTTAACCCCCTTCCTCCGTTTATCTCTCTCTTCTCACTCTCTCGCTCTCTTGCACTTTTCACTGTTATGCTATATCATTATTTCTTTCTCTATTGCTCTTTATTTCTTTCTCACACACTCTTTATTGATCTCTATCATCACTCACTTATCACTTTACAAATTCTTTCCCTTTAACCATCTCTTACCCTCTTCCTCTTTCCCAATCTCCCTCTTTCATTAATTCACTCTCTCTCTCTCTCTTTCTTGCTCTTGTCCTCCCTCTCTCTTCATATATCTCCATATCTGCCTTAGCCTCTCTTTCTCTCTCTCGCTCTTTCTTTCTTCTGTCCCTATCTTCACTCCCTTTCTTGCTCTTTTTTGCTCTCTTTTCATCTCGCTTTGTTTTTGCAATTTTTCCACCCTTCTGTTTTTCTCTATTGCCATTTCTTTTATCTCCCTTTCTTTTTTTTTTCTTTACTCACTCTTTCTCTCCCTCTATCTCTCAGTCTCTCTTACTCTCCCTCCCTCCGACTTTCTATCAATTACTCTCACATCTTGCTCTCTCCACTCATATCCATCTTATTATTTCTTATTTTCTCTTATGTATCTCTTTCTTCCTCGATACCTCCCTATTTCAATTCCTTCTTCCCTCTATTTCTCCCTCTCTCCCTATCTCACACCTTTCTTTATCTCCCCTTGCACTTACTCCTTCACTCCCTCTCCCTCCCTCTCATTTTCTTTATCGCTCTCTCTCATTCCTAATCTCCTGCTCTCTCTCATTCTTTCTCACTTCCCCTCTCTCATCTCGCACTCTCTCTCATCCTTTCTCTCTCTTTCTTTTTCTCTCATTCTCTCCCTCTACTAGCCTCGCTCCCACTCTCTCCATTTCAGTCTCTCTCCCTCTTACCCTCTCCATCTCCCTCTCTTCCTCTCTCCATCTCACTCATTCTCTTATTCTCCCTCCCTATCTCCACATTGCTTACTATATTTTCATCTCTCTGTTCCTCTCTGCTTTATCTCTCTTCCTCTTAAATCTTTCTTGCTCTCTGTACCTCTCTCACACCCTCTCTCTTCAATCTCTCTCCTTCTCTACCTTTCTCTCCCCCTTCCTCACTCTCTCCCTTACTCTTGTCGTCTATCTGTCTCTTTCTCACTCTTTTCATTTCTCACTATGTCTCTCACTTTCTCTTATGTTTCTCTCTCTTGCTCTCTCGTTCTTTGTTGCTATCTTTTCTCTCTCTTTACTCGGTCTCTCTTTCTATATCCATCACTCTAACTCTCTCTCCCTTCCTTTAATTCCCTCTCTCACCCCTCTTCTCTGTCACTGTTTATTAATTTCTCTCTTTTTCTCTCTCCCTCTCTTTCCTCACTCTCCATTCTTTCTCTATTTCTCTCTCGTTTGTCTCCTTACTCTCTTCAAATTCTTCCAGTATTACTCCCTCACTCACCTTCTCTCTCTTTCTCCCTCCCTTTCTCTCTCCCTTTCTCTCTCCTTTCCTCTCTCTCACTTTCCCTTCCTATCTCTCTCTTGCTCCTTTTCTCTCTCTCTTCACCCACTCTCTGTCTCTCTTTAGCTTCACTCCGACTCCGACTCCCTCTCTTCAGCCCTTCACACTCTCTATTTTCTCTTCTACTTTCTATCACTATCTCACTCGTATTCCTTATTCTCTGTCAACTTCTCTCTTACTCTTCTAAATCTTCTTCTATCTCCCCACTCTTTCTCTATTTCTCTCAATTCCGTCCTTTGTCACTCTCTCTCACACTCTCTTCCACTTTCCATTCCTGTTTCTCTCTCTCTCCATCTCCTTCATTCTCTCTCTCATTTTTCATTGTCCCTCACTCTCTCTCTTGCTCACTCTCTCTTTCTATATCTTCACTAATTCTCCTTCTCTCCATATATCTCTCTCTCTCACTTCCTCCTTCGCTCCCTTCCTCTCCTCTCCCTCTCCATCTATTTCTCCTCTCTTTTTCTTTCCCGCTCTTACTGTCTAAATTTAGCCATCTCTATCTCCACCTCCTATCTCATACTTTTTCTCACTCTCTCCTCTTATCATGCTCTCTCTTTCAATCCCTCCCTTACCTTTCTCTTCCTATCTATATATCCTCTCGTACTTTCTTTCCCTCTAACACCAAACATCTCTGTCTCTCTTATCTCTCTTCTCTATCACACACACTCTCACCCCTCCCTTGCTCTCCGTCTCTCTCTCACTCTATTCCACCTTCATTATTGCATTGTTTCTCAATCAATCTATCTTAATCTCTCTTTATCGCTCTATATCTCCCTCTTTTCTTCCATCTTCCGTAGCTCACATTCTCTCTCCTTTTCCACCCTCCTAATATAATTTTTCTCTCTTGTCCCGCTCACTCTCTTTCCTTGTTTCTCTTTAGATCTCTTTTACTCTCTCAGTATTGTTCTCTTTATCGCTCTCATTCTCTCCCTCTATCATTCTCACTCTCTCATTCATGTCCTCTCTAGGTCTCCCCTATGTAGCTCACTCTTCTCTCTCTCATGGACACACTCATAGATTCTCACTCTCTCTCAATCTCTCTCCCTTTTGCTCTCATTAACTCCATTTATCGCTCTATCTCACTCTCTGTTACCAATTTTCTCTTTATCATTCACTCTCTCTCAATCTCTCTCCCTTATGCTCTCATTAACTCCATTTATCGCTCTATCTCACTCTTTGTTACCAATTTTCTCTTTATCATTCACTCTCTCCTCTCCTCCCTTGCTCCATTTTTTTCTCCTCTCTCTAACCCCTTCTCTATTATATTCTCTCAATCTTTCTCTCTCGCTTTCAATTCTCTTTTACTATCTTATACTCTCTTTTACACTCTACATTTGTTGCTCTTTCTTCTCTCATTTCTTTTCCTTTTCTCCTACTTTATCCCACTCTCTCTTGCTTCCATCCCTCCCTCTCCCATTCTCTGTCTTCTCTCCCTCCCTTTATCCCTCTCCATCTCCCACTTTCTCTTGTACACTCTCTCTCAAACTTCTCCAATTTTCCCTGACTTTTTACCCCTCACTCACTTCCTCTTATGAGATCTTCCCTCAGTCTCTCTTCTCACTCTCTCTTCCTTTCCCTTTTCTGCTCTCTCTTTGAACCCTCTCACTGCCTCCTTCTATCTCTCTTTCGCACTCACTCTCTCCCCCTCTCTCTCTCACACTTTATTCAACCTCTTTTTATCTCTCTCATTCTCTCATTTGTCTCTTTTGTTGCTCCCTTTATCCCTCACCGACTCTCTCTCGCTCTCCCTCCCATTTTCACTCTCTTCGTTCCTCTCTTTCTCCTGCTCTTTTTATTTCCCTCTCTCTTGCTCCCTCACTTGCTTGCTCACTCATTGCCTCTCTTCCGCTCTCTTTTTCCTCACTCTCACCTCTCTCTATTTCTCTCTTGCACTCTCCTTTCTCCCTCCTTCTTTCTCTCTCTTCAGTTTAACTCTCACTCTTACTCACTCAGTCTCTCTCTCTCTCGCTTTCTCATTATATATTCATCCTCTCGCACTTACTCTCTCTTCTAGTAATCTCTCTCCATTCTCTCCTCTCAATCTCTTACACTTGTGCAATATCCCCCCTCATTATTTCTCCCTCCCATACCCTCTCCCTCCCACTCTATCCCCAACCATTTCTCCGAGACCATCCCAATTTTCCCCTATCTCTCTCTATCCCTCTTGCACTCCATCATTTCCTACATCCCTTTTCTCAACCATATATCTTTCTTTACATTCTCTCTCTCAATCTCATTAGCTCCCTTTCTTGCTCTTTCCCACTCTCTCTTTCCTCCTCCTTTTCTTATTACTATTTTTCTCATTCTCCTCTTTTTCTTTCTCTTATCTCTCTATCTTGCACTTTTTTCTCTACCTCAACCTCATCTCTGTCTCACTATTTCTCAAACCCTCTCACATTCTCCCTCTCTTATTTCTCTATCTTGCTCTTTTTTCTCTACTTCTACCTCATCTTTGTCTCACTATTTCTCACACTCTTTCACACCCTCCCTCCCTCTCTCCCTTTTTCTTTCACACAAGCTCTATGTATTCCTCTCTCTTGTTCACTCCCTCACACACTCTCTCGCTCTCCCTCCCCTTCTCATTCCCTCACTCTCTCTGGAATTTCACTCCCACTCTTACTCTCTCTCTCACTCCCTCTCTCTCTCTCTAAACTCTTTTTCTCTCGATTTCTCTCTCTCTCTCCCTCCCACCCACTCTCTCTTCAACCCCTCTCTATCTCTCCCTTTCTAATGCACTCTTCAATCCCTATCTTTACTCATTCTTTGCCTCTCTTTCAATCTCTATTTCACTTCTCTTTATTTTTTTCTTGCTCTCCTTTCGCCCCCACTCTATCTCTCTCCGTTGCTCTGCTTTCTATCACCCTCTCTTCTTTCTTCATCCACTCCATATGTACCTTTATCTCACTCTCTATCATTCTCCCTCCCTCACACACTCACTCTCAGTTTCTCTCACATATTGCTCTCTCCCTTCATATCCATATCTTTGTTTCTTATATTATCTCATGGATCTCTCATTCCTCCTTGATCCCTTCCACATATCTTTGTTTCTTACTCCTCTCTCCCACTCCTATTGCACTCACTCATTGACTCCTTCAGCCTCTCTCTCATTTTCTCTATTGCCCTCTCTCACTCCATCTCTCTCTTGCTCTCTCCCGCACTTTCTCTTCTCTCTACTTTTCTCTCTGTAGATCTTCCCTCACTCTCTCTTCTCTTCCACTCACAAGGTTTCTCCTCTTTCATGTCTACGCATCAATCTCTCTCACTCTCTCTCTCTTTCTCTCTCTTTTTCACCCTCTCCCTCTCTCATCTATATGGCTTATCACATTTTTTTTACTTTCGCTCTCTCCCTCCGTCTTTATCTCACACACAATCTCTCTCTCTCGTACTCTCTTTTATCACTATTATTATTTTCTTTCTCTCCAACTATCACTCAATCTCTTCCTCTCCCTCTCTTTATATATCTCTCACCCTCTATCTCTCTCTATATCTCTCTCACTCTTCTCCTCTCACTCCCTATCTTTTTCTTAATTTTCCCTTAGTCTCTCTTTTCTCTCTGTTTTTGTCTTACTCTCACACCCTTTCTCCCTCCTATTCACTTCTTAATCTCTATCAGTCCCTCCCTCTATCTCTTTGTTTCTAGTTCACTCCCTCTCTTAATCTCGTTCTTACTCTATATTTCATCTAACTTTATCTTTTACTTACTCTCTTTCCCTCTCTCCGTGCTCTCTCTCTTACTCTTTCTTCTATCACCCTCTTTTCACTATATTTACTCACTATTTCTCTCCCCATAACTCACTCTCCCTAGTCTCTCTCCATCCCTCTCTCTCTCACCGCACTCACATCTCACTCGCCCCCATCCCCATGTCATTATTTCTTAGGATCTCTCTTCTCCTCTGTCCCTCCCATTTTTCACTCCATCCTTCCTCTCTTTCCCCTCTCCTCTTACACTTACTCTCACCACCGCCTCCCTCCATTTCATTTTCTCATCGCACTCTCCCATTCTTGGATTTCACTTCTCTCACTTTCACTTCTCACTAATTCTCTCTCATTCTCCATAAACCTTTCTCTCTCCCTCTATCATCCTTTTTGACTACCACCCTCCTTCCCACTTCTCACCCTGCTACTCTCTATATCTCAATATATCCTTCTCTCTCCATCTCTTTTCTCACTCATTCTCTTAATCTGGCCTTTATCGCCTTTACATCTTACTCCCAATATTTTCCTCTCTGCTTCCTCTCTCCCCCTCTAAATCTTTCATGCTTTCTCCCCTCTCTCACTCGCTCTCTCCCTTCAATATCTTGCTCTCTCCCTCTATCTACCCCATTCTCACTTTCCTCATCGTTGCCCTCCATCTCTTTCTTTCTCGCTCTCTCTCACTTTCTTACTATGTCTCTTAATCTCTTGTTTCTCTCTTACTCTCTTACACTCTCTGCTACCTTTTCTCTCTTTTTTACTCTTTCCTCTATCTATCTCTTCTACCTCTTTTTTCACTTTCACTCTCAATTATGTTTCTCTTACTTACTCTCTTGCTCCCTCTTCCTCTCTTTTCTCACTCATTATCTCCTTATATTCATCACCCAATCTCCCTCTACCTTCCTCTCATTCTCTATTTTTTTCTCACCCCTTCTTCTCTTATTTATTATTACTTTCCCTCCCTTATTTTCTATTTCTCTCCCCTCTCTCTTACCGTCTCTTACCTTACTCTCTATTCTTTTTCTATTTCTATCTCTTTTTTACTCTCCCTCCTTTCTTTCCCTCACTCTCTTCAATTTCACTCTCACTCCTATTTCTGACTCTCTTCTCTCTATTTTTCTCGTGCTCTCTCACCCTTTGCCTCCTCTCTTCTCACACCATCCTCCCTAACTTTCACTCTTACCCATCCATCATTCTCTGCTACCTTTCCCTTACTCTCTTCCCCACTCTCTTTCTTTCCTTGCCTTCACTCTCACTCTCACTCCGTCTCTTTATCTTTCACAATATTTATTTCTCTCTTCTTCTTTCTTTCGTTATCTCACTATTACTCTCTATTCTCTCTCACCTTCTCTCTTCTTCCCACTCTTTATCTTCCTCTACCCCCCACTCTCTCTTTCTTTATTTCTCACACATGACTCTCTTCTTTTCTCTCTCTCTCACATTCTCTCCACTTCCCCTCCCTGGCTCTCCTTCTCTCTCTAACTCACTATTATTCTCTCTCATATCTCTCATTCTCTTATTCTCCCTCTCTCCCTCCTGCTCACTCTCTTTCTTAATCTTCCTCACTCTCCTTCTTTCCCGATATCTCTCTCATTCTATTTCTTCCTTTGCTCCCTTCCTCTCTCTCATTCTATTTCTTCCTTTGCTCCCTTCCTCTCTCTTTCTCACTATTTATTTGCTTTTTCTTTCTCCATTATTGCTCACTCTTCTCTAGCACTTCTCTTCTGTCTCTCTCCCCTTTCTTTGCCTTTTCTTTCTTCCCACTTTCTCACACACAATCTCTTCATTTCTCTCTATCCATCCATCTTTCTCTCCCCTTTCTTTGTCCCTTTTTCTTTTCTTCCCACTTTCTCACACACAATCTCTTCATTTCTCTCTCTATCCATCTTTCTCTCTCCCTTTCTCTCCTTCTCTCTATTAAATTTCACTATCACTCTTTTACTCACTCTCTTTCTCACCCTCTTTCTCTCTCTCTCTCGCCCTTTCTTCACCCTCGCCCACCTCCAAATCGCCTCTCGCCATTTTTTATCGCCCCTTCTCTCCCAATTTCTGTTCCACTCTCTCTCCTCTCGTCTCTCCCTCCCACGCATCAACATAGCTCATTCCCTTATCTTTTTTCATACTTTGTTATCTCTTTCTCACCTACTCTCTCGTACCGGCCGTTCTCTCCTTTCTCACTATTTTCGTCTATCCTCCCCGTTCCTTTGCTCCTTCTCCTCCATAATCTCTTACTCATATCCTACCTCTCCGTCTCATTGTCATACTTTCTCTCCCTCTCTCCCCATCCCTTTCCAACTACTCTCTCTCACACTTTATCACTCATACTTTTGCTCTTCTTTCTCCCTTCTCACTCACACTCTTTTCCTCTATCATCCAACACTCTATTTCTATCTAACACTCTCTCTCCCACGTCGTCCTCTCTTCTCCTCAATCTTTCTCATGAACTCCCTCCATCTCTTTATTCTTTTTCTTTACTACTCATGCTTTCTCATGCTCTTTAATTTCTCTCTTTCTCGATTTTTTGCTTTCTCTTTTGCTTTTATTCTGTTCTTTCTCACTCGCAGTCCCTCTATCCCTACTCTCACTTTCAATCCCACTCTCAACTCGCCTCCTTTCTCCTTCTTCCCTCTTCTCTCTCTCTCTCTCGTTATTTCTCACCTTCACTAACACATCTCTTCCTCTCCTCCTCCTTTCACTCCCTCTTACCTCTCCTTATCTCTTCATATATCTCTACCTTTTAATTTATTTCTTCTTCTCACTCTCTCCCACTTTCTTTATATAGCTTTCTCTCTCACTCCTCACTCACTCTCTTGCTCTTTATTTGTCACTTCAATCTCTTATCCCTTTCAACACTTCCCATCTTACACACTAATTCTCATTGTTCTCTCTTTTTCCTACACTTCTCTCCCAATCTTCCTCCCTTATTTTCTCCTTATTTCACTTCCTCCTTTCTTTCCTCTCTTTTTGTCTAGTCTATCTCTCCTACACACACTCTATATCTGTCTCTCAATATCACCGTCTCTCACTCTTCACTTGCTCTCTTTTTCCTCACTCTCTCTTTTCTCTATTTATCTCTTTGACTTCACCCATTCTTTCTCTTCTCTTTCTCCTCCATTTCACTCGTACTCTTACATGATTCCTCTCCCTCATTCCTCTTGATTACTCTCACCCTCTCTCTCCTTCTCTCTCTCACTTTCTATCTCTCTTTCTCCCTATTTTTCTTTCTCTTCAATTTCAGTGTAATTCTTCATCCCCCATTCTTCTTCACTCAAACCCATATTCTCACACTTTCTCTATCTCAATCTCTCTAAACTCTCTTTCTTAATTTCTCGCTCTCTTTTCCTCACTCTCCATTTCTTTCTCACTATTTTAATCTCTCTCTTCTCATATCATTCTATCTTTATCTCTCTCTATCTACCAATTTATCTATCTATTATCTTACTCTTTCTCAATATAACTGTTCATTACTTCACTTTCTCACACAACCTCTCCCACTCCTCTGCCTTTCGTTCTTCCTTCCTCTCTTCTTCTCTCCGTCACTCTCTTTCATTCTCTCAATCTCCCTCACTCTCTTTCTTTATTCCTTTACTCTCTCTTTTATCCATATTTTTGTCTCTATTTCTTGGTCCCTCTCTCTTTATCCAATTTAAATCTCACTCTTGCTCCCACCCTCTCTCTCTCTCTCTATTCCTTCTCTCTTCGCCTCTCTCTCTACCCTCTTATGTTACTCTCTATTCTCTCTCCTCTTACGTCGTCTTTCCCCCACTCTATCACACTCTCCATCTCTAGCTCTCTCTCTCTCTCTTTCTCTTCCCCTCCCATTATCTCTCACACACTCTTCTCTCCCTCTCTCTCTCTCATGCACTCTCTTTTTCTTTCCCTCTTTTCCTCTCACTCCTCTTCTCACCATCTCCCCATCCCTCCCCGCTCTCTCTCTCTCTCTCTCACTCATTCCCTTATTCATCTTCCATCTCACTCACTCAATCCCTTTATTGCTCTCTATCCCACTCTCTCTAACACACTCTCTTCCACTCTTCTTTCTCTTTCACACACTCTCCCCGTCCATCTCTCTCTTCCAATTCATTCCCTCACTCTCTCCCATTAAGTATCATTCTCAACCCCCTCTCTCCCTCCCTCTCACTCTCTCCTATAACTTCCTTCACACTCTCTTCTACCTCATTTCCACTCTCTTCCATCCTCCGATCCTCTATCTCTCTCATTCTGACTAGCTCCCTCTCTTGCTCTTTTCTATTTATGTTATATCACTTATTCTTTCTCTATTGCCCTCTTTCTTTCACACTCTATTGCTCTCTTGCATCACTGCCTTATCACTTTAATCACTTTTCTATCAAACTATCTCTCACTCTCTTCCTCCCTCCGTCTCTTCTTCTTTCACTCTCTCTTCTCCGCTCATTCTCACTCTCTTCCATCCCTCTGATCCCTCTATCTCTCTCATTCTCACTATCTCCCTCTCATTCTCTTTTTCTCTATTTATGTTTTATCACTTATTCTTTCTCTATTGCCCCCTTTCTCTCACACTCTGCTGCTTTCTTTCATCACTCTCTTATCACTTTTAATCACTCTCTCTTAAACTATCTCTCACTCTCTTCCTCCCTCCCTTACTTCCTCTTTCATTAATTTAATCTCTTTATATATCATTCTCCACCTCTCACTCACTCTATTTTACTCTATTTTCCTGAGTCTCTCTTTCTCTCTATTTCTCGCTCTACTCTCTCTCCCTCCCGCTCACTCTTCAACTCAGCTTCACTCCCTCTCTTGCTATCTCTCACTTCGATTCTTCTCTCGTTATTGTTTGTTTACTCTTTGCCCTCTTTGCATTTCCTGGTCCTTCTATCTTCCTCTCATATCTCTCTTTACTCACTCTTTCTCTTCCTCTACTCACACACTCTCTCTCACTTTCCCTCCCTCACCACTTCTATTAATTGCTCACATATCTTGCTCTCTCCCAACAAACCATCCCATTATTTATTTTCTCTCACATCTCTTTCCCCACTCTCTCATCACTTTCTCTATTTCTTTCTCATTCTCCCTCTACCTTTCTCTCGCTGTCACTCTTATCGTTTCTCTCTCATTCTCTCCTCCACTACTCTATCCCCACTTTATCCAAGTCTCTCTCCCTCTCTCCCTTTCAAGCTCTCTATCTTCTTCTCTTCTACTAAGTCATTCTCTTTCAATCCCTCCATATCTCAATCTTGCTACGCTCTTGCGTTCTTTTCCTCTCTCGCCAGTCATCTCTCTCTCTCATGTCTTTCTTGCTCTCTCCCTCCCTCACCTCCCTCTCACTCTTCAATCTCTCTCCTCTCCCTCTATCTCCACCTTTCACACTCTATCCCTTACTCGCCCTTTACATTCTCTCTTTTCTCACTCTCCCATTTCTCACGATGTCTTTCACTTTGTATTATGTTTCTCTCTCGCTCTTGCCACTCTCTCTTTCTCTCTTTTCTCTCTCATTAGTTCGTTGTTATCTTCATAGATCTTTCACTCTAATCCTCCATCCTTTCAACTCATTCTCTCTTCTCTCCCACTTTAATTTGCTCTCTTATTCTCTGTCCCTCTCTCTTTCCCACTCTTCCCTCATTCTCCATTTTCTCTCTCTCTCCTTTCCTTGGTCCATCATTTTCTACAATTTCACTCACTTCTATTCCCTCAGTTGCCTCTATCACTCATTCTCTCTTGCACTTTCTCTCCAATTCTCACTCCTTTTCTCTCTCCCTCTCACTTTCCCTCCCTAACATTTTCTCTTGCTTCATCTATCATTCTCTCTCCTTTTCTATTACTCTCTCTTCACCCACTCTCTTTAGCTTCACATCACTCATACTACCTCTCTTTTTCTCTTTCACACTATCTATTCTCTCTTCCACTTTCTATCGTTATATTCCGTACTCTTTCTTTTCTTTCAATATTTTTGTTACTCTTCTCACTCTTTTTCTTCCTATATCCCCCACTCTCTTTCTCTACTTCGCACTTCCCTCCTTCCTTTCTCTCCTCGACGTTCTCTCCCACTCTCTTCCATTCTCGCTTCCTCTCCATCTCTCACTCATTTCCTCTCGTAATCTCTCTATTCTCCTTCCCTCTCTCTTCGTCACTATCTCTTTCTCTATCTTCCCTCATTCTCCTTCTATCCCTTTATCTCTCACACTCTCCCTTCCCTCCTTTCTCCTTTCCTCACTCATTTTCATTATTTGTTTTCTTCTTTCTCTTTTATCGCTCACACTTCTCTAGCTCTTTCTCTAAGTTTCTCTCTCAATCTCTCGTCCTCACACACACACAATTTTTCTCGCTCTCCAACTCTTATGTCCATATCTATTTCTCTGACTTCTGCTCCTTTCTTGCTCTTTGATACATTCACTTACTTTTCTATCTCTCTATTTCTCTCTCACTCTCTCTCTACTCTCTTCCTCCCTCTTTCTCTTTAGTTTCACTTTCTTACTTTCAGCTCACTCGCTCTCTCTTTATCTTATTCTCTCTTTCTTTCCTCTCTCTCCTCTCACTCCCTTGCTCTCTCTATCCTCCACATATTCTCTTCCCCTTGCTTTCTTTCCTCCCTCCCTCCCTCTCTTTCTCTCACTCACTCTATCTTCCCCTGCCACTCATTATCCTCACTTCCCTTTTGCCCTCCTCATCTTTATCTAACTCTCTTCTCCCACTAATTATTTTTCTCTTGTACCATTCTCCTAATCGAGCACCTTCTCACTTGCTCTGTCTATCACGTTCTCTTTCTTCTTTATTTTCTTTCAATATCTCCCTTTTTCACCTAAAATCTCTTCAATCTTCTCGACTTCCTCCTCTATCTCTCCCTTTCTCACACTCGCCCCTCTCATTCTCTATTCTATCTCTCTTCCCTCTCTCTCTTGCTTTCATATCATTCTATCCTCTCTCTATTTACTAACTCATTTTCTCTCTATCTCTACTCTCTCTCTTTCATTGTACTCCACCTTTTCCGAATCCCTTCTTTCTCTCTTCCCCCTCTTCTCTAATTGTTTCGTACTTTCTCTCACATTTCTAACTCTCTCGCTCCCTCTTTCCTTCTCTCTCTCTCTCTCTCAGTATTTCTCACTCTTATTATTTTTCCTATTATTCTCAGTCTCCCCCACTCTCTCCTTATCCTTCTGCAATAGAAGAGAGTGAAACTGAGGAGAGAGAGCAATAGAAGAGAGTGATCATGGAGCAAGAAAGAGAGAGGATATGAAGTCGTAATGTTGAGAGTGAAACTGAGGAGAGAGGAAGAGAGATGAAGAAATGGACAGAGTGTGAGAAAGTAATAGAGAGAAGAGGAGAGAGTGAGGGAAGAGAGAGCAGGAGAGAGGGAAAGAGTGAGCGAGTGAGGGAGTGAATAAGAGAGAGGGGGATAAGGAGAGTAGTAGGAAGAGAGGGATAAAGAGTGAAAGAGAGAGTGCAAATAATAGTAGCGTCAAAAGATAGAGACAGAAGATAGAGTGAGAGATATAAAAAAGGTTGGAATTAAGAGGAGAGAGGATAACACTGAGTGAGAAACAAAGAGATTGATGTAGGTAGTGAGACATTTTAAAGCAAAAACAAAAGAGAAAGGAAGAGACAGAGTAAAAGAAAGAGATAGTGAGAAAAGTGACTCAGGGAAGATCAAGTAAGTGCAAGTGAGTGTGGGGAGAAAAGTAAGGGGAGATAGTGAGACTGGTGAGAGAGATGGAAGAAGAGATGGGGAAAAAAGGAGGGATAACGGGAGGGAGAGAGGGAGGGAGAAAAGAGAGAATGAGAGCTGTGGGATGGAAGCAAGGGAGAGGAGAGAGAGTGGGGGTACAGAGAGAAAAGTAAGAAAAAATAGAGAAGAGAGCAACAATGGAGAGTGTGAAAGAGGGTATAAGATAGAAAAAGAGAAAAGAGAGCGAGAAAAAGAGAGAGTGAGAGAAAACAATAGAGAAGAGGATAGAGAGAGAAGAGAGCAAAATGGAGCAAGGGAGAAGAGAGAGGAGAGAAAAAACAAAATGGTAATAAAGAGTCAGATAGAGAGAGAGAAATGGAGCTAAAGAGGGCGAGAGTGAGAGAGATTAATAGTGAGCGCTAGAGCGTGTGTCAGTGTGTCAGATGGAGAGAGGAAAGTGAACTACATAAGCGAAACTTAGAGATAGTAGCAGAAAATGGAGCAAGGGAAGAGAGAGTGAGAGAAAAAACAAAATGGTAAGAAGAGTGAGATAGAGAGCAAGAAATGGAGCTAAAGAAGGTGAGAGGGAGAGAGATTAATAGTGAGCGCTAGAGAGTGTGTTAGTGTGTGAGATGGAGAGAGAAAAGTGAACTACATAAGGGAAACCTAGAGAGGCACAAATGAGGGAGTGAGAATGATAGAGGGAGAGAGGAGAATGATAATGAGAATAGGTGAGAGAGTGAAAGAGATCTAAAGAGAAATATGAAAGGAGTGAGGGAGAGAAAAGTAAATAAGAAAGGAAAGAGAAAAAGATATTAGGAGGTTGAGAAGTGAGAGAGAGTGTGAGTGAGAGAGGAAGAGAAGAGAGTCAAAGAGATGCCAGAGAGAACGAAAGAGAGGATGGATATATAGATAGAGAGGAAGACAAAGAAAAACAAAAAGAGGATAGAGAGGGAGAGAGGGAGGTAGATGCAGAGTGAGTGTGAGAGAGTCAAGATGGAGTGCGTAAGTGAGAGGGCAAGGTCAGTGGGAGGAGGGAGGGAAAGAAGAAAGAGAGGAAGAGAGATTGTACGTGGAAGATAGAGAGTATAAAGGAATGGGTGGAGAGAGAGCAAGAGAAGACAAGAAGATAAAGGGAGAGAACAAATAATGAGTGAGACAGTAGGGAAACTAAGAGATAAAGGGGAAATTAAAGAGAGAGAGAAGGAGGGAGAGAAGAGGAGAATTAGAGAGAAATTGAAACATAAGAGAGAGTAAGGAGGGAGAGATATAGATAAAGAGAGATAAGGAGAGCAAGAATAAATAGATAGAGAGTGAGAGATATGAAGATGGAGAGAGGGAAGAGAGAGGAAGGGAGAAAGGTAGAAAGAAGTGTGAGAGAAATTTAGAAATAAAGAGAGAGAGGAGAAAGAGATAGAGGGAGGGAGGCATCGAAAAAGGGAGATAAAAGGAGAAAAAGAGTTGAGTAATGAGAGAGAGAGCGCGATAGAAGAGAGATTAAAAGAGATTGATTGAGCAACAATGGAATAATGAAGGTGGAATAGAGAGTGAGAGAGGGAGAGCACGAGAGAGAGTGTGATAGATAAGAGAGAGGGGAGAGAGAGATGGGGGATAGAGGGATAGAAGTGTGAGTACATATACAGAGAGGAAGAGAGAGATAGAGGGAGGGAGAGTAAGAGGAAGCGTGACAAGAAGAGAGAGTGAGAGAATTATGAGAATAAGAGGTGGAGAATGTGATGGAAGAGGTGAGGGAGAGAACATGAGAGAAAAAGAGAGGAGGACAGAGGTAGAGGGAGAGGAGAGGAAGGGAGCAAAGGAAGAAGTGAGAGTGGAGAGAAGGAGATGAGGAAAGATACAGAAATGGAGAGTGAGCGAGAGAGATAGAGGGAGGAGAATAAGAGATGAGAGAGAGAATGAAAGAGAGTTAGAAGGGAAAGTGGGAGCGAGAGTGATGAAGGAGGGAAGTGAGAGAAATAAAGAAAGAGAGTGGCTGAATTGAAGAAGAGAATAAGTGAGAAGAGTAAGAGAGAAGTTGACAGAGAATAATGACAACGATTGAAAATACAAGTGAGGATAGAGAGTGTGAAAGAGATAAAGAGAGGGAGTAGGAGGAGAGTGAAACTAAAGAGAAAGAGCGGGTGAAGAGATAGTAAGAGAAAAGAAACAAGAAAGAAAATGATAGATTGACCAAGAGAGAAAGAGTTAGGGGAGCGAGAAAGTGAGAGGAAAAAGGAGAGAGAAATGAAGAAGTGCAATAAAGAAAGGGAGAGAGAACCGAGTGAGCGAGTAACAAGTGGGGGAGAGAATTTAAGGAGAGCGAGGAGCGAGGATGGGAGAGAGTATCGACGAGAGAAATAGAGAAAAAAAGGGAGAGTGAGGAAATTGTGGGAGAGAGAGAGGGAGCTATCGAGAGAAAAGAGAGCGAAATAAGTAGCGAGGGAGGGAAAGAGGGAGGGAAGGAGAGAAAGTAATATACAATGATAGAGAAGAAGAGGGAGAGAGAGAAGAGTGAGAGAATGAGAGAAAGGTAAAGAGAGTTAGATTGATGGATATAGGATGTTAAAGAACGAGTAAAGAGAGAGAAAAGGGAACAAGAGAGTGACAGGGAGAAACATAAGAGAAAGTGAGAGACATAGAGTGAAAGGGAGAGAGTGAAAAATTGAGAGATGGGGAGGGTAAGAGTAAGGAAGAGAGTGACACCCGGGAGTGGATGGAGAGAGATTAAAGAGGGACAGGGAGGAGAAAGGAAGAGAGAGCAAGAAAGACTTAAGAGAGGGAGATAGGAAGCGAGAGAGAAAAGAGCGCAAACGCTTGTGAGCATAACTGAGATAGGGAAGGAGAGTAAGAGAATGAGTGAGAAAGAGCGAAGAAGAGACGGAGACGGAGAGGGAAGAGGAAGAGAGGGAGAGAGATTGAGATAGAAAGAGAGGGAGGGAGAGTAGCTGAGGAGAGAGTTAGATAGAAAGATGGAGAGAGCAAGATAAAGGGAGAGGAGAGTAGGAGAGAAAGAGAAAAGTGATTGTGAGAGAAGAGAGAGCAAGAGAGAGGGAAATGAGAGAGCGACTGTGAAATGAGAGGGAGGGTAAGGGAATGAAGGAGTGAGTGCAAGTGGAGATAAGAAGGCGTAGATATGGACAGAGGAACACAAGATGAAAGTAGGTATTGAAATAAAGGATAGAATGTTGAGGAAATAGAGATGTTTCGGAGAGAAAGTAAGAAATAATGAGATGATCATGAGGGGAGAAAGCAAGATGCGAGAACAATCGAGAGTGTGTGAGGGACGGAGAGTGAGAGAGAATGAGAGATTGATGGAGAGAAAGAGTGAGGAAAGAGAGAGAAGAGAGTTATTAATTTCTCTTATTCCTCGCTCCCTCTCTCCCTCATTTTTCTCTCTTCTTCTCTCTAGCTCCCCCTCTCTTTCATCACTCTCTATTCCTGCTCTATTTCTTTCCACTCTGTCAATCTCTCCACTTTTTTCTCCCTCGCTCTATTTAATTTCACTCTCTCTTACTCCCTTACTCACTTCTTTCCCTCTTTCTCTCTTGCACTCCCTTTCTCTCTCCCTCTCTCTCACTCTCCCTCCCTAACTCTCTTTCTTCATATATCATTCTCTCTCTATTTCTATCATACCCTCTCTTTCTCCTGCTCACTCTTCAATCCTTCTCTTACTCCCTCTCAAGATCTCACTCTCTATTTCATCTCTCTTTGTTGTTTATTTGGGTTTCTTTGCCCTTTCTTTATCTCCCTCTCTTCTTTCTTTACCGACTCTTCTATCCCTTTATATTCCTCCCTCTCCTTCTCTCCTTCTCAGGTATTCTCTTACTCTCCCTCTATCTCAATCCCAACATATTTCAATCCCTTCTTCTCTCCTTCTCAGGTATGTCTCCTCTATCTCTCACTCTCTTATTCTTACTCTTGTTCTCACTCTCTCCCACTCTATCAATATACCACTCCTAATCCCTCCCTAACTCTGTTTTCATTCTCTTGCTCATTATCTCTTTTCTCTTCCTCCCTCCCTCGCTCACACTCTCTCTCACTCTCTAGACTCCCTTGTGTAGCTCACCCATCAACATTTATCTCCCCACACTCTCCCTCGAGCTCTCACACACACTCATACACTCACTCCCACACTCTCTCAATCTCTCTCCCTCTCACCCACATAAGCTCCACACTCCTTCCCTCACCCTCTAGCCTCTCCCCCTATCTTTCACACATTCTCTTTCTCTTGCTCTCCAACATTTTTCTCCCTCATTTTTTCTCACATTCTCTCACACTTCTCTCTCTATTTCTCTCCCTCTCTCAGTCTGCTCTATCTCTCACTTCCTTTTCCATACTCATTTTCTCACTTACTCCCTGTCTATCTATATATATCTCTGGATCCTTCCCTCTCTCTTTCTATCTCTCTAGCCTGTTTCTCTAACTCTTTCTCTTATTTTTTCCTCACTCCCTCTTCCTCACACACACACATAATATCTCTCTTTGCTCAATCTTTCTCTCCTCTATCCCCCACACACATCCTCAATCCCTCCTTTGTCAGTCAATTAGTTGGTGCCACTTTCTCTCACTACCTCTTCAATTCTCCGCTCCCCACTTCCTATTGTCTCTTTACTTCTGTTCTCACTCTCTTTTCCTTACTCTTATTCTCACTCTTCCCTTCTAGAGGCCTTCTCACATTCCTAATATCTTTTTGTCTTCGTCCATCTCTCTTTCCCTTTCTTATATCCTCTTCTCTCTCGTCACTCTCCTTTCCTTTCTTTCTAGATCTCTTTCACTCTCTAACTATTCTACTCTTTATAGCTATCACTCTCTCCCTATATCATTCTCACTCCTCATTTGTGCCCTCTCTAGGTTCCATTTTCCCTCCTTGTCTCCCTCTCTGTCTCCCTCTCTCACCATTCTCCTATTCTTCCCCTTTCTTTACCCTTCACTAACATACTGTTACTTGATCTTCCCACAACCTCTCTTCTCACTCCCTCTACCATTCATTCTATCTCACTTTCACTTTCCTACTTCATATTTTCTTTCACTCCCTCTCACATTCTCTCTTTTCTCTCAACATCTCTTCTCTCTCCCTTTTCTCTCCAATCTAATTTCATTCTCACTTGTACTGCTCTCTTCCTCACCCTCTTTTCTCTGTTTGTCACTCTCTTGGTCTCTCTCCCCTCCCCCTCACTTAACCTGTCTATCTTCAACTCCCTCTTCTCTCGCACACTTCTTTCTCAATTACTCTCTCACTCATTCTTTGCTCCCCCTCTCCCTAAACTTCTCGCCCCACTCCCCGTCTCTCTTTCTCACTCTTAGTTAGCTCCCTCTCCCTTACTCTCTAAAATGTTGTTGCCCATTTTCTCACTATTCTCTCACTCCCTCTCTCCTCTCTCACATTATTTGTTATCCATTATTTTGCTCACCATCTCTCTCTCTCAATCTCACACTCTCTCTTACATTTTTGCTCCCTCTCTCTCTTCAATCTTTCTCATGACCTCCCTCTATCTCTCTATTTATTTCTTTTTCTCGATTATATATCTATTTCTTGATCTTTATGTTACCCTTTATTCTCTCTTTCTCTCACTCTATCTCACACTCTCTCTTGCTCTCCCTCTCTCCCTTCTTCTCACTTTATATCCCACTCACCTCTCTCTCTCTTCGACTTTCTCTCTCTCTCTTTCTCTCTAATTATTTATCACCTCTCTCACACATCTCTACCTCTCTCCCCTACCTCTTCACTCTCTCCCTCCCTCTATCCTTCTCTCCATATATCTCACTCCCTTTACCTTACTCTTCTTTCACACTCTCCCACTTTCTTTATATATGTTTCTCTCACTCCCTCACTCACTCTCTTTCATTTTTTCTTCCCCTCGCTCCCTCCATATCTCCTCCTATATCTCCCTCTCGTCTGCCTCTCGCTCACTATCTTTTGCTCAATCTTCCCTCGAGTCTCTCGTCTCTCTTTATTACACGTTTACTCCTCTCCCTCTCCCCCACCGCACACTTTTCAATCCCCGTCTCTCTGATTCTCTCTCTTTCATTTCTCTTTCTTATTTCTTCGCTTTCCTTTCGCCCCTCTATGTTTCGTCTTTCTCTTTCTTTCTATCCCCTTTCTTCTTCTCTCTTCACTCACTTATTCTCTCCCCTTTATCTAAAGGCAAGGGAGAGCGATGGGAGAGGAGAGAGTTAGGATAGGAACTAAGAGAGTGAGAGAGAAAGAGGATGGAATAGTAGAGAGAATGGGTGAAAAAGGATAGATAGAGAGGGATATAAAGAATGTGCTTGAAAGGAGTACGTGACATAAGGGAGACCTAAAGAGAGAAACTAAGAGGGAGTGAGCAAGATAGACTGAAAAAAGAGAAATAAAGAGAGATAGAGAAAGATTGGGAGGGTGACCTTGATAGAAAAGGAGTGTTTGAGAGAAGAGGACATAAGAGAAGGAAGGAAAAATGGGGAAGAGATAGAAAGAGAGAGATTAGAAGGAATGGATTTGAGTGAGAGCATGAGAAATAGAAAAGAGGGTTGAGTGACAAATAGAGTGAATGATGGAGAGAAAGAGAGAGAGGAGTGAGAGATAGAGAGAAATAGTCGTAGAAGAAAAAGGAATAAAATATATAGTAAGTGAGATGGATGCTAAAGAAGAGAATGAGTGAGAGAGAGGGGGAACAGAGGTATGTCGTGATGGAGAGAGGGAGAGTGAGAGAGGGAAGAGAGAAAGAGAAAGTACATGTGCATATGAGAGAGAGTAAAGAGAGTGTGAGAAATACTGAAAGGGGTTGGTAGAGCCAAGAAAGGAGAGGGAGTTAAAGTGTGGGATAATAGAGAGAGAGTAAGAGAAGGTAGAATAGAGTAACATAAGCGAGTAAGAAAGAGACAAAGAGAGAGAATAGAGAGTGAGAAAGGGAGAGGGAAGGAGTAGATTGAGATTGAAATTGAATAACGAGAGAGACGGACCAATTAATAGAGATAAAACAGAGAGAAAAGAGAGAGTAAGGAAAGAAAGAGTAAGAGAGAGGGGGAGAGAGAATGAGAGAGTGCGAGAGAGAATAAGAGAGAAAGGTAGACCGCGGTGAAAGAGGAGCGGGGAGAGGTGGTGTTAGAAAATGATAGTAGTTAAGGGTTAAATTGAGAGAGAGCGAGAGAATATATAGTTAAATTGGTAAATAGAGAGAGATAGAGATATAACATGAGATAGAGGGGGAGAGAGATAAGATGGTTAGAAAGAAACGAAAAGTGAGGCAAAAGAGAGCAAGAGAGATCGATAGAGAGAGCTAAAAAAAGTGATTGAGATAGAGGAAGTTTGAGAATGTATGTGTTTGAGAGAAATGGAGAAAGGGGAGGGAGGAAGAGTGATAGTGAAATTGAAGAGAGAGACAGAGATAGGGAAAACAGGAGCGATAAAATGAGATATGGTGAGAGCAAATCATGAGGAAGGAGAGAGAGAGAGGGATAATGTAAGAGTGAGAAAGGAAGAAAAGGAAAGGGAGAGAGTGTGTGAGAGAGAAATTGAGTGAAAAGAGAGTGAGAGAGGAAAAAGGGACCAAGAGAGAGTGAGAGAGAGTGAGATGATAGAGAGAGATAGAGTGTGTTAGAGAGATGGACTAGAGAGCAAGGGAGGGAAGGAGGGAGGAAGTGAAATAAGGAGAAAGAGTGGCAGGGAGGATGGGAGAGAAATGTAGGATAAAGTGAGAAACAATGAGAATGAGATGAAAGTGAGAGATAGAGGAAGAGATGAAAGGGATCAAAGCGAGAGAGGAAGTGAGAGAGAAGTGACGGATAAAGAGCAAGAGAGTGAGCATGGGAGTGAGAGAAAGATATATAAAGAAAGTGGGAGATTGTGAAAAGAATAGTAAGGTAAAAAGAGTGAGATATACGAAGAGAGAATGAGAGAGGGAGGGAGGGAGCAAAAGAGGGAGGGAGAGTGAAAGAGATTTGTGTGTGAAGGTTCGAAATAATGAAAGAGAGAAGAGGCAAAGAGAAAGAGAGAGAGGGTTCAGAGTAGGATTGAAAGAGAGAGTAGGGAGAGAGGGAGAGCGAGAGAGAGTGAGAGATAGAGTGAGAGAAGGTTAAGAAAAGGAGTGTAAGAAAAAGAGAGATAGAGGGCAATAGTAAGGGAGAAAGTGACTATAAAGCTTGAGATGGCTGACTTAAACCACAACTGACTAGATAGTATTGTCATTTGAGAAGGCTCAGTTATTTCATGTCTGAGTTATCTGGTATGCTTTCATACAAAGAACTAACTAGAAATTCAAATAAGGTTCTCTTCAAGTGAAGCACCCATAATTTAGTCAGGTGGCTATAAAGCCCGAGGTGTCATGAGTTATACCGTAATTGATCAACGACTAGATAGTATGGTCAATTGAGAAGGCTGGATCTTCTCGTGTGATCTGATTCATCTATGAAGCTATTTTATGTGCTTGACTTTATTCACACAAGCATGAGGAAAGCTGATATTTGTCTGACCATATTCACAATGGCAGGATAATTGTAGCCTCTACTTGACCGTATTCACAAAAGTAGAGATTGAGAATGCTAGACTATCTCATGTAGTCTGAGGTATATATTATGTTCTCTCATAAAGAATTGACTACAACATGTTTTCCATCAAAAGAAGAACTGAAAGTTTAATCAGGTGGCTATAAATTCCAAGATATCTTGATTAAGAGGGCTACTGTTAGCCAATTGCGATGCTCTAATAAAAAATTGATAAGAAAGTCATATGGCTCGAGAGACAATGAGTTCAAGCGGCTTAAAGCAAGAGACGTCATAAGATGAGATGCACTCATGAATGAACCAATAAGAAACTCATAGGGTTTGAGAGACATCAAAACTAAGCAAATAGGGTATGACAGAAATCAAGAGAGAAGAATGACTCGGGGAAGATAGAGCAAATGATAGTGAGTGAGAGGTAGATAGAGGGAGATATTGAGGGAAATATGGAGAGAGAGGGATGGAGAAAAGACCTAGCGAGAGATTGAATTAATGAAAGAGGGAAAAAGGGAGGGAGGAAGAGAGTGAGAGATTGTTGGAGAGAAAGAGTGAGTAAAGTGATAAGAGTGATAAAAGAGAACAAGAGAGAGTGTGTCAAAGAGAGGAAGAAGAGAGAAATAAAGAAAGAAAAAGTGATAAAGCATAAATAAAGAAAAGAGCGAGAGAGGAAGAGAGTGAGGAAGACAGAGATGGATGGAGGGACTGAGAGGGATGGAAGAGAGTGGGAGTGAGAGAGGAAGAGAGAGTGAAGGAAGATAAGGAGAGTGAGTGAGAGAGATTGAGAGAGGGGGTACAAAATGAGGTTTAGTGGGACAGTGAGGCAGGATGAATTGGATGAAAGTGAGAGGACGAGAGGTGGAGAGTGTGAGAGAGAGAGAGAGAGAGAGAGGGAGGGAGAGAGGGGGCAAAGGAATCAAGGGATTGGGGAAGAGTGAGAGAGAAAGATTGAGAGCAGAGAGAGGAGCGAGCACAATAGAAGAGGGAGTAAGTGACATAGAGTGAACATGGTGCGAGAAAGAGAGAGGGAATGAGGGAGTATGTGTAAGAGCGGAACTGAAGAGATAGGAAGAGGGAACGAGAAAGGGAGAGTGTGAGAGAGAAATGGAGAGAAGAGAGAGTGATGAAAGATAGAGCATGAGAAGGGGAGAGGGTGAGCGAGCGAGAGAGGGACCAAGAGTTAGGAAGATAAGGAGAGTAGGAAAAAGAGAGGGACGAAGGGAGTGAAAGAGGGAGGGAGAGCAAGAGAGTGGCAGTGAGGGTTAAAGTGAGTGTGAAAAAAAGACAGAAGAGAGGGCGAGAGAGAGATGAAAAGGGGTGGAACAGATAGTGAGAGAGAGGAGAGAGTGGGAAAGAAAACGAGATAGAAGAAGGTATTGAGAGGGTTTAAAGTGAGCATGAAAGAGAAAGGAAGATAGAGTGGAAGGGATAGTGAGTGAGAAGAGAGACTGAGGGAAGATCAAGCATGGGTAAGTGAGTGAGGGGTAAAGGGTGAGGGAGAATAAAAGATTGTTGAGAGAGAGAGGGAGATAGAGAGGGATAATGGGAGGGAGAAGGAGGGAGGAAGAGAAGACATGAAATGAGAGAGGGAGGGATAGAAACAAGAGAGAGAGGAGAGAGGAAGTGGGGGATGGAGTGACAGAATGTGAGAGAAAAGAAAGAAGAGAGAGCAACAAAGGAGTGTGTAAAAGAGAGTATAAGATATAAAAAGAGAATATAGTGTGAGAAAGAGAGAGATTGAGAGAATATAATAGAAAAAGGGATAAAAAAGTGAGGGAGAAAAAGGTAAATGTTAACAATGAGTGAGATAAAGAGTGAGAAATGGAGCTAACGAGGGCGAGAAGGAGAGAGATTGAGAGAGAGTTAGTTTGTGTAAGATTGTGTGAGTTAGAGAGAGAAGCTGTGCTGCATGAGGGAGACCTAGAAAGTAAGAGTGAAAGTGAAGTTGAAGAAAGAAAGTGGGGGAATAGAGAGTAAGAGAAAGGGAGCAAGAGATAATGATAGATGGAGCAAGAAAGAGAGGGTTTGGGAGGGAGGGAGTGAGACAGAATGGGAGAGAGAGGGAAAGAGAGAAAAAAATAGAGAAGAGAGTGAGGGAGTAAGAATGAGTGTGAAATTGAAGAGAGTGAGGAAGCCAAGAAGGGAGAGAGAGACAAAAAGAGAGAAATAGAGAAAGAATAGAGTGCGAGTTAAGCGAATGAACAGAGAGTGAAATAAGGAGAGGATTGGAAGTAAATAATAATAAGAGAGAAGAGGGCGTGAAAAATAGAAAACATAGAAAATGAGGGAAGGTAGAGAGATAGGGTGATGGATATAAGGAGATAATGAGTAAGTAAAGAGAGAAGAAATCAAGAGAGAGCATGTAAGCGAGAGAGAGAATCAGAAGTGGAAAGTGAGAGACATAGTGAGAAATGGAGAGAGTGAGAAATCAAGAGAGTAAATGGAGAAAAATCTCTCTTTTCTTCTTGATCCCTCCCTTTCTCACTCCCTCCTTCCCTCTCTTTCTTCCTCTCTCCCTATCTAACTTCTCTCTCTCTCCTCTTGCACTCAGTCATTCACTCTCCCTCCCTTCCTCATATTTTCACTACCGCTCTCTCTCTCATTCCATTTCTGTCTCACCCTCTCTCCTCTCCCTCCCGCTCACTCTTCAATCTTTATGTTCATTCCCTCTCATGCTCTCTCTCTCTCACTATCTATTTCATCTCTCTTTATTGTTTTCTTGCTCTGTTTTGTCCCCCTCTATCTCTCTCTCTTGATCTTATTCTATCACTCTCTCTTCTCTCTCCTTACCCCCTCTATCTCTCTCACTCTCTCTCACTCTCCCTCCCTCACACACTCTCTTACTTACTCTCACATCTTGCTCTCTCCCATCTTCTTCATCTCATTATTTCTTATTTTCTCTCATAGATCACTATACCCTCCTCCATCCCTCACCCTTTCATTCCCCACTTTCCTCTCTTTCTCGTATTCCACCCTCTCTCTTCCTCTCAATCTCCATAGCTACCTTTCTCAGTCTTTCTTACAACCTCTCTTACTTTCTTGATATTTCTCTTTCTCCTATATCTCTCTTGCACCAACTCTCTCTCTTCCCTCTCTTTACTCATTATTTCTTTACCTCTGTCTCTCACTCTCCCCTCACACTCTCTCTCAATTGCTCTCACATCTTGCTCTCTCCCCTCATATCCATCTCATTATTTCTTATTTTCTCTCATACATCTCTTATTCCTCCTCTATCCATCCCTCTTCCACTCCCTCATTCCCTCTTTTTTCCTACTCTCACTATTTAAATCCTCTCTCTATCTTTTCATGCATTAACTCATCACTCCCTCTCCCTCCCTCTCATTTTCTACATCGCTCTCTCATTCTCCTTCTCTCGCTCTCTCTTCTCTTTCTCTCACTTTTCTCTATTTCTCTCTCTTCTTCTCCCTTTCTCACTCTCTCATTCTTTCTCTCTTATTTTCTCCATTCACTACCCTCCCTCTCACTCCCTCCTTGTTGCTCCCTCTCTCCTTCTCCATCTCCCTCTCTTCTTTCTCCTTCTCACTCGTTCTCTTACTCTCCCTCCCTATCTGAATCATGCTCACAATTTTTTGTGCTCCTTTCCTCTCTCGCTTCCTATCTCACTCCCTTAAACCTTTCTTGCTCTCTCACCCTCTATCACACCTTCCCTCTATTCAATCTCTCTCCTTGACTCCCTCTATCTCCCCTTCCTCACTCTCTCCCTTACACATGCCATCTATTACTCTCTTTCTCACTCTATCACTTTCTTACTCTGTCTCGCAGTTTCTATTATGTTTCTCTCTCTTGCATTCTTTTGCTCTCTTTTCTCTTCTTCACTTATCTGTTTATATCCATTCCTCTCATTCTCTCTCCCTTCCTTTCATCCTCTCTCTTCTCTCTCTCACCCCCTATTCTTTGTCATTGTTTATTACTTTCTCTCATTCTCTCCCTCTTTTGCCCCCTCCCTCCTTATTTTGCTCTCTTTTTCTCTCTAACTCCTCTCTTTCCCTCTCTTTCCTCTCTCTCTTCATTAACTCTTTATTCACTCTTTCATCTATATTTATCACTCTAACTCTCTCTCCCTTCCTCTCATTATCTCTCTCTTCTCCATCTCTCGCCCCCTCTTCTCTTTCTTTGTTTATTACTTTCTCCCATTTTATCTCTCTTTCCCTCTCTTTCTTAAGTCTCCATTCTTTCTCTCTTTCCCTGTCCATTCCTCTCTCCTTTACTCTCTTTAATTTGTCTCTCACACTTACTCCCTCACTCGTCTTCTCTCTCTTTCTCTCCTGTACTCTCTCTCCCTTTCTCTCTCCTTTTCCCTCTCTCACTTTGCCTCTCTAACTATCTCTCTCTTGCTCCTACTCTCTCTTCACCCACTCTCTCTCTTCAACTTCACTCTCACTCCTACTCCCTTTCTTTTTCTCTTTTACACTCTCTATCCTCTCTTCCGCTTTCTATCGCTATCTCACTCGCACTCTTTATTCACTGTCAACTTCTCTCTTACTCTTCTCACCTTCTCTTCCTTTATACCCCTACTCTTTTTCTCTATTTCTCTCACTTCCCTCCTACGTCGCTCTCTCTAACACTCTTTTCCACTTCCCCTTTCTGGCTATCTCTCTTTTCTCCATCACCCTCTCATTCTCTCTCTAATTCTCTTATTCTCCCTCCTTCTGTCTTGCTCACTCGCTCTTTGACTATCTTGACTCATTCTCCTTCTCTCCTTATATCTCTCTAACTGTCAACTCACACCATTCCTCTCCTCTCCCTCTACCCCGTCCCTCCTCTTTTTTCTCTCTCATTCTCTCGCTCTACGTTTAACCATCTCTCTTCACTTTCTATTCTCATACTTTCTCTCACTCTCTTTCTTGTGATCCACTCTCTTACTCTCCCTCCCTCTATCTCTCTCTTCCTCTCTCAATATGTCTTCTAACACTTTCTTTCCCTCTATTCCTAACATCTCTCTCTCCCATCTCTCTTCTATCGCTCGCACACTTTCACTCTCTAACTTGCTCTCCCTGTGTCTCTCACTCTCTATTCCACCTTCATTATTGCATTGTTGCTTAGTCAATCTGTATTAATCTCTCTGCTATTGCTTTATTTTATCTCTCATTACTCAACTCTTTTTGCTCCTTTTAACTCCCTTTCTTGCTCCCTCCCGTCCTCCCTCTCTCCCTCTCTCTTTCATTCCTTCTCTCTTCTCACGATTTGCTCCTCATCTCTCTCATTATTCCTTACTTTCTCTCACAATTCTCTCTACCTCTCTCCTTCCTCTCTCTTCCCTCTCTCGATCTTCATATCTCTCACTCTATATCTATTTCACTTTCTTCTGCCATTTTCTTGCTCTGTCATGCTCCATATCTCTTGCTCTACCTTCCTTCACTCTCTCTTATATCTCCATTCTCTCTCATTCTCTCTCTAATCTCCCTCCCTCTCTCTTTACTTTCACTCACCTTGAGTCTCCCACATTACTTTTACCCACTACGTTCTCTTCCATTATCCCTCATTGCTACTTTTAAGCTCTCCCTCCAACTTTCAATCCTTTCATCCCTCTCTTTCTCCTGCTCTTTTTATCTCCCTCTCTCTTGCTCTTTCTCTTGCTCACTCACTCTTTCCCTCTCCCACTCTCTATTCCCTCACTCTCTCTTCTCTCTATTTCTCTCACACTCTCTCTTTCTTAATCCCTTTTCCTATCTCTTCAGTTTCATTCTCACTCTTACTCCCTTTCCACTGTCTTCTCTTAATCTTTCTCTCCATCTCTCTCTCGCTCTTGCTTCCTTCATTCCCACCCTCTCTCTTCTCTCTCTCTCTCTTTATCTCTCTCTCATACGCTCTCCCCTCTTTCCTTCTCACTCTCTTTCATTTTATCTCCCTCTTTCTCCCACTAAATCTCATTTTAACCCCCTCCCTCCGTTTATCTCTCTCTTCTCACTCTCTCGCTCTCTTGTACTTTTCACAGTTATGCTATATCATTATTTCTTTCTCTATTGCTCTTTATTTCTTTCTCACACACTCTTTATTGATCTCAATCATCACTCACTTATCACTTTACACAGTCTTTCCCTTCAACCATCTCTTACCCTCTTCCTCTCTCCCAATCTCCCTCTTTCATTAATTCACTCTCTCTCTCTCTCTCTCTCTCTCTCTCTCTCTCTCTCTTTCTTGCTCTTGTCCTCCCTCTCTCTTCATATATCTCCATATCTGCCTTACCCTCTCTTTCTTTCTCTCGCTCGTTCTTTCTTCTGTCCCTATCTTCACTCCCTTTCTTGCTCTTTTTTGCTCTCTTTTTCATCTCGCTTTGTTTTTTGCAATTTTTCCACCCTTCTGTTTTTCTCTATTGCCATTTCTTCTATCTCCCTCTCTTCTTTTTCTTTACTCACTCTTTCTCTCCATCTATCTCTCAGTCTCTCTCACTCTCCCTCCCTCCGACTTTCTATCAATTGCTCTCACATCTTGCTCTCTCCACTCATATCCATCTCATTATTTCTTATTTTCTCTTATATATCTCTTTCTTCCTCGATCCCTCCCTATTTCAATTCCTTCTTCCCTCTATTTCTCCCTCTCTCCCTATCTCACACCTTTCTTTATCTCCCCTTGCACTCACTCCTTCACTCCCTCTCCCTCCCTCTCATTTTCTTTATCGCTCTCTCTCATTCCCAATCTCCTGCTCTCTTATCTCACTTTCACTTTTCTCTATTTCTTTCTCACTTCCCCTCTCTCATCTCGCACTCTCTCTCATCCTTTCTCTCTCATTCTTTTTCTCTCATTCTCTCCCTCTACTAGCCTCCCTCCCACTCTCTCCATTTCAATCTCTCTCCCTCTTACCCTCTCCATCTCCCTCTCTTCCTCTCTCCATCTCACTCATTCTCTTATTCTCCCTCCCTATCTCCACATTGCTCACTATATTTTCATCTCTCTGTTCCTCTCTCGCTTTATCTCTCTTCCTCTTAAATCTTTCTTGCTCTCTCTACCTCTCTCACCCCTCTCTCTTCAATCTCTCTCCTTCTCTACCTTTCTCTCCCCCTTCCTCACTCTCTCCCTTACTCTTGTCGTCTATCTGTCTCTTTCTCACTCTTTTCATTTCTCACTATGTCTCTCACTTTCTCTTATGTTTCTCTCTCTTGCTCTCTCGTTCTTTGTTGCTATCTTTTCTCTCTCTTTACTCGGTTTCTCTTTCTATATCCATCACTCTAACTCTCTCTCCCTTCCTTTAGATCCCTCTCTCACCCCTCTTCTCAGTCACTGTTTATTAGTTTCTCTCTTTTTCTCTCTCCCTCTCTTTCCTCACTCTCCATTCTTTCTCTATTTCTCTCTCGTTTGTCTCCCTTACTCTCTTCAAATTCTTCCAGTATTACTCCCTCACTCACCTTCTCTCTCTTTCTCCCTCCCTTTCTCACTCCCTTTCTCTCTCCTTTCCTCTCTCTCACTTTCCCTTCCTATCTCTCTCTTGCTCCTTTTCTCTCTCTCTTCACCCACTCTCAGTCTCTCTTTAGCTTCACTCCGACTCCGACTCCCTCTCTTCAGCCCTTCACACTCTCTATTTTCTCTTCTACTTTCTATCACTATCTCACTCGTATTCCTTATTCTCTGTCAACTTCTCTCTTACTCTTCTCACTCTTCCTCTATCTCCCCACTCTTTCTCTACTTCTCTCAATTCCTTCCTTTGTCACTCTCTCTCACACTCTCTTCCACTTTCCATTCCTGTTTCTCTCTCTCTCCATCTCCTTCATTCTCTCTCTCATTTTTCATTGTCCCTCACTCTCTCTCTTGCTCACTCTCTCTTTCTATATCTTGACTAATTCTCCTTCTCTCCATATATCTCTCTCTCACTTCCTCCTTCGCTCCCTTCCTCTCCTCTCCCTCTCCATCTATTTCTCCTCTCTTTTTCTCTCCCGCTCTTACTGTCTAAATTTAGCCATCTCTCTCTCCACCTCCTATCTCATACTTTTTCTCACTCTCTCCTCTTATCATGCTCTCTCTTTCAATCCCTCGCTTACCTTTCTCTTCCTATCTATATATCCTCTCGTACTTTCTTTCCTTCTAACACCAAACATCTCTCTCTCTCTCCTATCTCTCTTCTCTGTCACACACACTCTCACCCCTCCCTTGCTCTCCGTCTCTCTCTTACTCTATTCCACCTTCATTATTGCATTGTTTCTCAATCAATCTATCTTAATCTCTCTTTTATCGCTCTATATCTCCCTCTTTTCTTCCATCTTCCGTAGCTCACATTCTCTCTCCTTTTCCACCCTCCTAATATAATTTTTCTCTCTTGTCCCGCTCACTCTCTTTCCTTCTTTCTCTTTATATCTCTTTTACTCTCTCAGTATTGTTCTCTTTATCGCTCTCATTCTCTCCCTCTATCATTCTCACTCTCTCATTCATGTCCTCTCTAGGTCTCCCCTATGTAGCTCACTCTTCTCTCTCTATTGGACACACTCATAGATTCTCACTCTCTCAATCTCTCTCCCTTTTGCTCTCATTAACTCCATTTATCGCTCTATCTCACTCTCTGTTACCAATTTTCTCTTTATCATTCACTCTCTCTCAATCTCTCTCCCTCTTGCTCTCATTAACTCCATTTATCGCTCTATCTCACTCTTTGTTACCAATTTTCTCTTTATCATTCACTCTCTCCTCTCCCTCCCTTGCTCCATTTTTTTCTCCTCTCTCTAACCCCTTCTCTATTATATTCTCTCAATCTTTCTCTCTCGCTTTCAATTCTCTTTTACTATCTTATACTCTCTTTTACACTCTACATTTGTTGCTCTTTATTCTCTCATTTCTTTTCCTTTTCTCCTACTTTATCCTACTCTCTCTTGCTTCCATCCCTCCCTCTCCCATTCTCTGTCTTCTCTCCCTCCCTTTATCCCTCTCCATCTCCCACTTTCTCTTGTACACTCTCTCTCAAACTTCTCCAATTTTCCCTCACTTTTTACCCCTCACTCACTTCCTCTCATGAGATCTTCCCTCAGTCTCTCTTCTCACACTCTCTTCCTTTCCCTTTTCTGCTCTCTCTTTGAACCCTCTCACTGCCTCCTTCTATCTCTCTTTCGCACTCACTCTCTCCCCCTCTCTCTCTCACACTTTATTCAACCTCTTTTTATCTCTCTCGTTCTCTCATTTGTCTCTTTTGTTGCTCCCTTTATCCCTCACCGACTCTCTCTCGCTCTCCCTCCCATTTTCACTCTCTTTGTTCCTCTCTTTCTCCTGCTCTTTTGATCTCCCTCTCTCTTGCTCCCTCACTTGCTCGCTCACTCATTGCCTCTCTTCCGCTCTCTTTTTCCTCACTCTCACTTCTCTCTATTTCTCTCTTGCACTCTCCTTTCTCCCTCCTTCTTTCTCTCTCTTCAGTTTCACTCTCACTCTTACTCACTCAGTCTCTCTCTCTCTCTCTCTCTCTCTCTCTTTCTCATTATATATTCATCCTCTCGCACTTCCACTCTCTTCTAGCAATCTCTCTCCATTCTCTCCTCTCAATCTCTTACACTTGTGCAATATCTCCCCCTCATTATTTCTCCCTCCCAAACCCTCTCCCTCCCACTCTATCCCCAACCATTTCTCCGAGACCATCCCTATTTTCCCCTATCTCTCTCTATCCCTCTTGCACTCCATCATTTCCTACATCCCTTTTCTCAACCATATATCTTTCCTTACATTCTCTCTCTCAATCTCATTAGCTCCCTTTCTTGCTCTTTCCCACTCTCTCTTTCCTCCTCCTTTTCTTATTACTATTTTTCTCATTCTCCTCTTTTTCTTTCTCTTATCTCTCTATCTTGAACTTTTTTCTCTACCTCAACCTCATCTCTGTCTCACTATTTCTCACACTCTCTCACATTCTCCCTTTCTTATTTCTCTATCTTGCTCTTTTTTCTCTAATCCTACCTCATCTTTGTCTCACTATTTCTCACACTCTTTCACACCCTCCCTCCCTCTCTCCCTTTTTCTTTCACACAAGCTCTATCTATTCCTCTCTTGTTCACTCCCTCACACACTCTCTCGCTCTCCCTCCCCTTCTCATTCCCTCACTCTCTCTGGAATTTCACTCCCACTCTTACTCTCTCTCTCACTCCCTCTCTCTCTCTCTCTAAACTCTTTCTCTCTCGATTTCTCTCTCCTCTTGCACTCTCTCTCTTCCCTCCATCTCTTCTCTCTCTTTACTCACTCTTTATCTCTCTCTCTCTCTCACTCTCTCTCTGTCATACACACTCTCTCAATTTCTTTCACATCTTTCTCTCTCCCATCAAATCCATCTTATTATTTCTTATTTTATCTCATATATATTTCTCTCCTCTCAATCCCTCTCTCTCTCAAGTCGAAAGAGAGAGTTGTGTGATAGGAAGTGAGGTAGAAAGAGAGGGAAGAAGGATTGAAAGAGGGATGGATTCAGAGGAAAGAGGGATGGATTCAGAGAAAATAAGAAATAATGTAATGAATTTGAGGCGAGAGAGCAAGATATGAATGCAATTCAGAGTGTGTGTCTGAGGGAGAGAGAGAGAGAAAGAGTGAGTAAAGAGAGAGAGTGTGATAGATGTAAAAGAAAGTGAGGAAAAAGGGAGGGAAGAGAGTAAGAAAATGCTGAAGACAGATGAAATAAAGAATGAAAAGAGAGCAAGAGAGGGAGTGAACTAGAAACATAGAGATAAAGGTAGGGAGTGATAGAGATGGATGGGAGAGCCTAAAACTGGAAAGGAGAGAGAGAGAGAGATAGAAATAGAGAAAGAAGAGAGACTAAGGGTAAATTGAGTAAAAGTTTGGAAGTGAGAGGTAAAGAGAGGGAGATATAGAGGAGGATATAGAGAGAGATAGAGAAAGAAGGGAGATAGAGAGACAGAAGGCGGGAGAGAGAGGGAGGGAGGAAGAGACTAGGCGGTAGTTGGAGAGAAAGAATGAGTAAAGAGATGGGAGGGAGTGATAAAAGAGAGCGGGAGAGAGTGTGAGAGAGAAAGAGGGAGGGTGAGAGTAAAAGAGAAAGAAAAGTGATAATTCATAAATTTGAGAAAAGAACGAGAGAGGGAGAGACTGAAAAAAAGGGAGAAAGAGGGGGAAGTGAGAGAGATTGAAGAGTGGGAGTGAGAGAGGAAGTGAAAGTGAGAGAAAAGAGAGAGTGAGGGAATATATAGAGAGAGTTAGCGAGAGGGAGAGAGGGGGTAGAGAATGTGATTTTGAGAGAGATAGAGAGAGCAGGAATGAACCAGAAGAATGTGAGAGGGAGAGAGTGATAGTGTCTAAGAGTAAGAAAGAGAGAGGGAGAGAGGGAGGGAAGGAAGGAAGCAAAAGATAGGGGAAGAGAGGGGGAGAGAAATTAAGAGGTCAGAGAGAAGACAAAGATACATAAGTTGGAGTGTGTGAGAGAGACTAAACATGGGGTGAGAAAGAGTGAGGGAGAAAGAATGAGAGTAAAACTAAACAGAGAGAATGATGAAGCAAGAATGGAGGAGAGTGTGAAAGACAAATAGAGAGAAGAGATTGTGAGGGAATAGAGAGCGTGAAAGAGGAAGAGATTGAGAAAGCAAGAGAGGAAGCAAGAAAGAGAGAAACATAGAGTGTGAGATAGAGAGGGGTTAAGAGAGTGAAAGAGGGAGGAAGAGCGAGAGAGGTGGTGAGGGATAATAAAAGGGTCAAATGTGAGAGATAGAAGTGACAGAGAGAGAGAGAGAAAGAGATGGAATAAAAAAAGAGAGGGATGGAGGTAGTGAGGGAGAAAAAGAGACAGAAGGAGGAAGTGAGAGGGTTTAAAAAGAGAGTGAATGATACAAAGAGTGTTAAGAGGGGCTATGGAAAGATCGAGTGAGATTAGTGAGTGAGGGGTAGAGACAGGGAGATAGCAAGGGAGAGGGAGGGAGGGAGTGAGTGAGAGAAGAGAGAAAGAGAGAGCAAGGGATGGAAGCAAGATAGGGGGAGAAAGAGAGGAGGACAGAATGAGAGAAAGAGTAAGAGGAAAGAGTGAAAAGAAAAGAACAAAGCAGAGTGTAAAAAAGGGTATAAGACCAAAAAAGGGAACAGAGACTAAAGAGAAAATAAATTAGAGGATAGACAGTGAACAGATAATGATGTAGTGAGGGAGAGATAAGAGAGAGTGATCGAGATAGAACATGAAGTAAGAGAGTGAGATTGAGAGCAGGAAATTGAGAGAGTGTATGAGTTTGTGAGATAGCGAGAGAAGAGTGAGCTAAAAAGGGGACATGTAGAGGGGGCATGAATGAGGAAGTAAGAATTATTGAGGGAGACTGTGAGAGCCACAAGAGAGAAAAAAGGTATTAGGAGAGTGCGAAGGGAGAGAGACTACGAACTAGAGAGAGTGGAAGAGGAGAGTGAGATAGAGAGCAAGAGATGAAAGAGAGAGTGAAGGAGGGATCAAGAAAGGGAGCTAAAGAGATTGAGATAGAGAGATAGAGCATGGGAGATTGTATGGGGATGAATAGAGGATGGGAGAAAAAGGAAGTGGGTGATAAAGAGAGATAAAGGGAGGGAGTTAGATGTATTAAACAGATAGGAGTAGTGAGAAAGTTATAGAGTGTGAAAAGTAAATAAAGAGAGAAGAGAGAATATAAGTATTGAGAGAGAAAGAGAGAGAACAAGAGAGAGAAAGAGATAGAGAGGGAGGGAGGGAGAGAAGAGAGGGAAAGAGACAGTGGGCGTGATGAAAGGAATAAAGAGGGAGAGAGAGTGGGGGATATAGGGAGGGAAAAAATGAGATGAAAGAGAGAAGTGAAAGCAAAAATTAAGAGAGCAAAAGAAAGCATAAGATAGAAAAAGATAATAGAGTGCAAGTAAGAGAGAGTGAGGGAGAGTGAAGAATGGAGATGGGGATAGAAAGAGAAGAGATAGAGGAAGGAGTGCGAGAGACAGAGCAAGTTGGTAAGAGAGAGAATGATAGAGATCAAGAAATTGAGTTATGAGGGTGAGAAGGAGAGATATTGAGAGGGTCCTGAGAGATAGTGTATGAGTGTGTGAGAGCTCAAGAGAGAGAGTGAGTGATATGGAGAGAGAAGGGCATAATGGAGACTTAGAGTACGCAAGAATTTGGGAGTGAGAAAGATAGAGGGAGAGAGAGAGTTATAATGTGAATGAGAGTGGACAATGAAAGAAAGACAACAAGAGATTCAGAGAGAAGAGAATATAACAGAGGGAATGATGGAGAGGGATGAGTGACAAAAACAAAATATTAGGAGCGTAGGAAGGGAGAGAGAGTGTGACGGAGGGAGGGAGATAGTGAAGAGAGAGATAAAGAGCTAGAGAATGAGAGGGATAGTGAGCAAGGGAGCAAGAGAGATATATAGGGAAAGAGGAAAAGACTGAGAACAATAGTAAGGAAAAGAAAGTGAGAGATAGAGGTGAGACAGAGGGAGGGAGATGGTTAAAGAGGGAAGGAGGAATGGAGAGAGAAAGAGGGAGAAGTGAGACACAGTGAGAGAGAGAAGAGACTGGGAAGATAAATGTTAGAGAATTAGTGAGTGTTTGAGGGATAGAGACAAAGAAAGAGAGATGACAGAGTGACATATAAGAGAATAAGAGAGAGAGCAAAGAGAAAGAAAGAATGAATAGAGAGTGTGCGAGATAGAACGAGGGAGTGAGAGATATTTAAGAGCGATGAGTTGAGACAGAGAGAGAAAGTGTGAGGAATAATAAAGTAAGAAAAGGTGAGTGAGGGAGAGAGAGGGAAGGAGAGCAAGAGAATGAGTAAGAGAGAGAGATGAAGATAGAGCAAGAAAGATCGAGAAAGAGAGGGAGAAATTCTATGAAAGGAGCTGAGAGAGAGAGGTAAGCGGAGGCATGGAGAGAGGAGATAGCAGAAAGAGAGAGAACAAGAGATGGAGGGAGGACGATGGAGAGTGTCCGAGGGAGAGAGTTTGTGATAGAGAGAATGGGCGAAGAGTGAGCGAAAAAGTGAGAGAAGAGAGAGAAGGGAGAGCTTTTGTGTGTATGTGTCTGAATAGGAGGGATGGAAGTGAGAGAGAGAGAGAGATAGGAGAAAGACTGGGAGTGGGAGATAGAGGGAGAGAAATAGTCATAGAAGAAAAAGGAATATAATATATAGTAAGTGAGATGGACGTTGTAGAAGATAATGAGTGAGAGAGATGGGAAGGGAGGGATGGGGTGATGGAGAGAGGGAGAGCAAGGGAGGGAAAGAGAAAGAGAGAGAGAGTGCATGTGTATGAGAGAGAGAGTGAGAAAGTGTGTGAGAGGGTAAAGAGAGCCAGGGAGGCAGAGGGAGATAGAATGAGGGATAAAAGAGAGAGTGTATAAGAGAGTAGAATAGAGTAACATGAGAGAGTAAGAGAGAGACGAAGAGAGAGATTAGAGAGTAAGAAAGGGAGAGGGAGGAAGTAAGATTGAGTTTGAAATTGAATAAAGGGAGATGGGGACCAAGAAATATAGACAAAATAGAGAGAAAAGAGAGAGTAGTTGAAGAAAGAGCTGGAGAGAGGGAGGGAGAGAGAGAATGAGAGAGTGTGAGAGAGAAGATAAGAGAAAGGAAGACCGAAGTGACTGGGGAGCAGAGCGAGGTGGTGTTAGAAAATGTTAGTAATGAAGGGTTAGATTGAGAGAGGGAGCTAGAGAATATATAGATAAATTGGTAGATGGAAAGAGATAGAGATAGAGCATGAGAGAGAGAGTAAAATAATGAGAAAGAAATAGAGAGCAAGGCAAAAGAGAGCTAGAGAGACCGAGAAAGAGAGAGAGAGAGCTTAAGAGATAGAGATAGAGGAAGTGTGAGATTGTATGTGTTTGAGAGAAAGTGAGAGAGGGGAAGGAAGATTGATTGTGAAACTAAAGAGAGAGAAATAGGGAGAAAAAAGAGAGAAAAATAGAGTTGGTAAAAGTAAACATGAGGAAAGAGAGAGAGACAGAGAGAGAGAGAGGGATAATGTAAGAGTGAGAAAGGGAAGATAAGGAAAGGGAGAAAGAGTGTGATAGAGGGAAATAGAGTGAAGAGAGAGCAAGGAAAATGGGAGAAAGAGAGAGTGAGATAGAGTGAGACTGATAGAGAGAGATAGAGAGTGTGAGAGAGATGGACGAGAGGGAAAGGGAGGGAAGGAGGGAGGAAGTGAAATAAGGAGAAAGGGGCGTAGGGAAGATGGGAGAGAAATGTAGGATAGAGTGTGAAACAATAAGAATGATATGGAAGTACAAGATAGAGGTAGAGATGAAAGGGATCTGAGAGAGAGGAAGAGGGAGAGAAGTGACAGATAAAGAGAGTGAGCAATAGAGTAAGAAAAAGATATATAAAGAAAGTGGGAGAGCATGAGAAAAACAGAAAGGTAAAGAGAGTGAGATATATGGAGAAAGGGAGGGAGGGAGAGAGAAAAAGAAGGTTGAGGAGAGACGAAGAGATTTGTGAGTGAAAGTGAGAAATAATGAGAGAGAGAGAAGAGGCAGAGAGACATGAAGAGAGAGTTGAGAGTGGGATTGATATAGTGAGAGAAGTAGGGATAGGGATAACGAGAGAGAGTGAGGGATAGAGTGATAGAAGGAATGAGATTAAAGAGCAACAAAAGAGAGCAAAAGACGGAGAAAGAGAGTTAAAATAAAGAGTATGAGAGAGAGAGAGAGAGAGAGAGTGGGTGAAGAGAAATAAATAGAAAATGAGCAAGAGAGACAATGATAAATGGAGCAAGAGAGAGTTAGAGAGGGAGAGTGGGAGAGAGATTGCATGAGAGAAAGAGAGAGTGGAGCGAGTGGGGGAGTAAGAGAGAGTAAAATGGAAAGAGAGTGAGGGATCGAGGAGGGGAGTGAGTGACAAAGCTAGAGAGAAATAGAGAGAGAAAAGAGAGTGAGGGAAGAGAGGGCAAGAAAGAGTGAGCTAGCGAGAGAAAAAGAGAGCAAAATAAGGGGTAGGGGAGGGAGGGAGGGAAGAGGGGGTGAGAGAAGAGAGCGAGAGAATGAGAAGAATGGAGAAAGAGTTAGATTGATGGACATAGAGAGATCAAGAGTGAGTTAAGAGATTAAAAAAGCAAGAGAGAGCCAAAGAGTGAGAAAGAAACATAATAGAGAGTGAGACATAGTGAGAAATGGAGGCAGTGAGAAAGAGACAGATAGAGAGGGAAAGAGTAAAGAGAGAGATAAAACAAGAGAGTGAGAGTGGGAGAGAGAGAGAGAGTGAGAGAAAGATTTAAGAGAGAGATAGGAAGTGAGAGAGGAAGAGAGAAAAGGATAGTAAGCAAGATTAAGATAGAGAGGGATATTAAGAGAATGTGAGAAAAGAAAAGGAGAGAGAGAGAGATTCAGAAGAGACAGGGAGAGAGAGGGCGGGAGATTGAGATAGGTGGAGAGGAAGGGAAGGAAGTAAAATAGAGAGAAAGAGAGATAAAGCATGAGAGAAAGAATGAGAGAGGAGAAATAAAGAAAAGAGAAAGTGAGAGAAGAGGGAGGAAGGTGGAGGGAACGAGTGAGAGTGATAGAGAAAATGAGAGAGAGGGAGAGGGACTGAATGAGTGAGTAAAACATGAGCGAGAGAGGAGTAAGATAGGGTGAGAGCGAGAAAGAGAGGGAAGAGGGGATTGAAAGAGGGAGGGATTGAGGAGGAAAGAGAGATCTGTGAGAGAAAATAAGAAAGAAAGAAAGGTCTGAGAGAAACTTAGAGAGAGTGAAAGAAAGTGGGAGAGAAAGAGTGACTAAAGAGAGAGAAGAGAGGTTGATAAAAGAAAGAGCAAGAGAGGGTTAAGAGGAGGGCAAAAGAGAGCAAGAAAAGAATAAAAAAGATGAAATAGAGAGTGAGAGAGAGAGAAGAAGAGGTAGTAAACTAGGGATTGAAATGTGAGCAGGAGGGAGAGAAGGAGAGAAAGTGAGACAGAAATATAGAGGAAAAGAGACTTTGAGATGATAGAGTTGACTGTGAGGTAGAGAGAGGGAGATATGGAAGGGAAATGGAGATTGGGAGAGGGTAAGAGGGCGATAGGGTGAGAGACTGAAATAATGAAAGAGGGAGAGAGGGAGGAAGAGAGAGAGAAGGTTGGAGAGAATGAGTAAGTGATAAGAGAGAGTGATAAAGGAGAGAAAGAGTGAGAAGTGAGATGTAGAGAGGTGAGAGAAAGGATGAGGGAGAGTGAGAGAGATATAGAGAGAAGAGAAAGTGAGAGAAGAGGGGAAAAAAGAAAGAAATAGAGTGAGTGGGGGAGAGCATGAGTGGTAAAAAAGAAGGAAAAAGAGAGATAGAGCGAGGCTGTGAGAGAGAAATATAGAGAAGAGAAAGTGAGATAAGAGAGAGCAAATGAGAGAAATGGGAGAGAGCGATGGAGAAAATGCAATGGAAGGAGCTAGATTGATTATATGCAAGTGGAGAGAGAGAAGAGAGAAAGGGGAAAGAGAGATAGAGAGGGATGGAGGGAGGGATTGAGATAGGGAGGGAGAGTAAGAGAGTTATTAAAAAGGAGAGAAGGAGAGAGGGAGATGGAGAGGGGTGAGAGAGAGAGAAGGAGAGAAATTGAGATAGAGAGCGTAGGAGGGATTGAGATAGGGAGGGGGAGTAAGAGAATGAGTTAAAAGGAGAGAAGGAGAGAGGGAGATGGAGAGGGAGTGAGGGAGAGAGATTGAGATAGAGAGCGTGGGAGGGAGGGTAGCTGAGGGAGGGAATGATAGAGAAAGGATGAGAGAGAGGGCGAGAGAAAGGGAGAGGGAAAGCCAGAGAGAAATAGAGAAAAGTGAAAGTGAGAGAAAAGAGAGCAAAAGAAAGGGATGAGAGAGAGAGAGAAAAAGTGAGGGAGAGAGAGGAGTGAATGAGTGAGTGCAAGAGGAGAGGGGAAGAAAGATAGGGAGAGATGGATTGAATAAGGGAGGTATCAAAGAGGAAGGAGAGAAGTATGAGAGAAAATGATAAATAATGGATGCATTTGAGGAGAGAGATCAAGATGTGAGAGCAATAAAAGAGTGTGTAAGGGAGGTAGTGTGAGAGAGAGTGTGATAGATAGAGGGAGAAAAATAGTGAAAGAGAGGGAAGAGGGAGATAGAAGAAAGAGCAGGACAGAGAGACAGAGAGGGGCAAATATAAGCATAAAATAACAAAGAGAGATGAAATAGAGAATGAGAGAGAGTAAAAGAGGGATTTAAGATAGGGATTGAAGAGTGAGCGAATGGAGCGAGGGAGAGAGGGTAAGGCATGAATCAAGAGAGATGAGAGACTCAGTGAAGTTAGACCAAAAGATAGTGAGTGAGAGGTAGATAAGGGTAGATATTGAGGGAAATATGGAGAGAGAGATGGAGGGAGAAAAGACATAGCGAGAGATTGAATTAATGAAAGAGGGAGAGAGGGAGGGAAGAGAGTGAGAGATGGTTGGAGAGAAAGGGTGAGGATAGTGATAAGAGAGTGATAAAAGAGAGCAAGAGAAAGTTTGTCAAAGAGAGCAATAGAGAAAGAAAAAGTGATAAAACATAAATTGAGAAAAGAGCGAGTGTGGGAGAGAGAAATGGATGGAGGGAGTGAGAGGAATGGAAGATAGTGGGAGTGAGAGAGGACGAGAGAGTTAAGGAAGATATGGAGAGTGAGTGAGAGGGATGGAGAGGGGGTACAGAATGAGATTTAGTGGGAGAAAGAGGGGGATGAATTGGAAGAGAGTGAGAGGAACTGAGGGGGAGAGAGAGGGAGAAAAGGAATGAAAGGAGTGGGCGAGAGTGGGAGAGAATGATTTAGAGTAGAGAGAGGAGCGAGCGCAATTGAAGCAAGAGTGAGCAACAGAGAGTGAACATGGAGTGAGAAAGAGAGGGAATGAGGGAGTATGTGTGAGAGTGAAACTGAAGAGATAGGAAGAGGGAACGAGAATGCGAGAGTGTGTGAGAGAGAAATAGAGAGAAGAGAGGATGACGAAAGAGAGAGCATGAGAGAGGGAGAGGGTGAGAGGGAGAGGGTGAGCGAGGAAGAGATGGAGCAAGAGATAGGGAGATAAGGAGAGCACGAGAAAGTGGCAGGATGAAGGGAGTGAAAGAGGGAGGGAGAGAGAAAGAGTGGCAGTGAGGGTTAAAGTGAGTTTGAAAAGAGAGAGACAGAAGAGAGGGTGAGAGAGTATGAGAGAGAGAGATGAAAAGAGGTGGATTAGAGAGTGAGAGAGAGGAGAGGATGAGTAAAAAAAGGGGATAGGAGGTATTCAGAGGGTTTAAAGAGAGATGAAAGGAGGTGGATTAGAGAGTGAGAGAGAAGAGAGGATGAGTAAGAAAGAGAGATAGAAGAAGATTTTGAGAGGATTTAAAGAGAGAGTAAGAAGATAAAGGAAAAGTGAGTGGAATGGACAGAGAGTGAGAAGAGAGACTGAAGGAAGATCAAGCCAGAGTAAGTGAGTGAGGGGTAAAAAGTGAGGGAGAATAGGACATTGTTGAGAGAGAGAGGGAGACGGAGAGGGATAATGGTAGGGAGAGGAGGAAGGAATAGATGAGATAAAATGAGAAAGGGAGGGATAGAAGCAAGAGAGAGAGGAGAGAGGAAGTGGGGGATGGAGTGACAAAATGTAAGAGAAAAGAAAGAAGAGGGAGCAACGAAGGGTTGTGTAAAAGAGAATAAAAGATATAAAAAGATAGTAGAGTGTGAGAAAGAATGAGACTGAAAGAATATAATAGAGAATGGATTAAAAGAGTGAGTGCGAAAAAGCAAAATGGTAACAAAGATTGAGAAATGGAGCTAACTAGGGTGAGAGAGAGAGATTGAGAGAGAGTGAGAGTGTGTATGAGTGTGTGAGAATGATAGAGAAGAGTGCGCTACATGAGCGAGACCTAGAGAGGACAAGATTGAGGGAGTGAGAAAGAGAGAGCAAGAGAGATAAAAAGTGATGGAAAAGAGAGTGAGAGAGAGGGAGACCAGAGAGAGCTTGAGAGTGCAGGAAATATAGAGGAAATAGAGAGCTAGAGAGAGATGGAAAGGGAGAGTGGGAGGTAGAGGGAGAGAGAGTGTGGAAGAGTCGAAGATACAGTGAGTGAGAGAGATGGGGATGGAGGTAGGAACGAGGGAGGGAAGGAAACAAGAGGGAGGAGAGAGAGAGTATGTGGAGGATAGAGAGCGAAAGAGTGAGAGGAGAGAGAAAGATAAAGATAGAGAACAGAGAGTGAGTAAGAGAGAGTGTAATTAAAGAGAGATAGGGAGGGAGAGAGGAGAGAGAGTGAGAGAGAAATAGAGATAGAAGAGAGGGTGAAGGAAGAAAGAGCAAATAAGAAAGAAAGGGAGCAGAAGAATGAGAAATAGATAGAGAGTGAGAGATATGAAGATAAGCGAGAGGAAAGAGGGAGAGATAAAAAGTGTGAGAGAAATTAAGAAATAGATAGACAGAGACGAGGAGGAAAGAGTGATAAGAGAGAAGGATTGAAAGAGAGGGAGAGAGGGAGGGAGCGAGAGAGTGAGAGAGGATGATAGGAGAAAAAGAGTAGTGATGAGAGCAATGAAAGAGCGACATAAGAGAGATGGTTTGAGCAACTGTGCAATAATGAAAGTGGAATAAAGGGTGAGAGAGAGTAAGAGCAAGGGAGAGAGCGAGACTGTGCGAGAGAGTGAAGAGGGATGGTAGAGAGATGTGGTGGATAGAGGGAGAGAAAATGTGAGGATATATATATAGAGGAAGAGAGATAAAGGGAGGGAATGTAAGAGAGCATGATAATAGAGAGAGTGAGGGAAAGTATGAGAATAAGAGGTGGAGAGAGAAATGGTTAAAGGTAGAGAGAGAGTGGGAGAGAAAAAGTGAGGAGGGACGGAGGGAGAGGGAGATGGATTGAGAGGTAAATAGAGGTAGATAGAGGCAGAGTGGAGAGAAAGATAAAGAGATAAAGAAGAGAGGGAGGGAGATTAAGAGAATGCGTGAGTGGGGGTATAAAGAGAGGGAGAACAGGAGAATGATAAGTGCAAGACGGAGCAACAGAGGGAGAAGGAGTTGGTGAGGGATAATGGAAGGAAGAGGGAGAGAGCGAGAGAGAGAGAGAGAGAGAGAGAGACTGAGAGAGGGTGGGATGGAATCAGGTGAGCAAGAGAGAAGAGCCAGAGAGGGCAATTGGAGAGAGCGTGAGAGAGAGAGAGAGATGGAAGAGAGGGAAGTGAGAGAAATAGTAAAAGAGAGAGTGGAGGGTAGAGGAAGATAACGAGCGAGAGGAGTAAGAGGGAAGGTGAGAGAGAATAGAGAGTGATAGAGAGATAATGGAAGAAAGAGGAAGAGAGAATAGAGATTGTGAAAGAGATAAAGAGAGTGAGTAAGAGTGAGAGTGAAGCTGAAGAAAGAGAGTGGGGCAAGAGAGAGTAAGGGAAAGCGAGCAAGAGAAAATGATTAGTGGAGTAAGAGAGAGAGTTAGGGAGGGAGGGTGTGAGGGAGAGAGGGAGAGAAAAAAAGTGAGTGAGCACGAGAGAAAGAGAGAGAAGAGAGTGAAGGAGTGAGAGTGAAATTGAAGAGAGTGCGGGAGCCAAGAAGGGAGGGAGAGACGAAAAGAGAGAGAAATAGAGAAAGAATAGAGAGTGAGGTAAGAGAGGGTAAGAGAGGGGACTAGTAAGAGAAACAGAAAAGGAAATAAGGAGGGAGGGGAAGTAATAAAAAATAAGAGAAAAAAGGGGTGAGAAAGAAAAGAGATAGAGAATGAGAAGACGCTAGATAGAGATTTAGTGAAGGATTTACGGAGATAATGAATGAGAAAAGAGAGGAAGAGTGAGCAAGAGAGCGAGAGATAGAAACATAATAAGGAGTGAGAGGCAGTGAGAAAGGAAGAGATGTAGAAAGAGAGAGATAGAGTGAAAGGATAAAATGAGAGAAAAGATAGCAAGAGAGTGCAAGAGAGTGAGAGACAAACAAAGTAGTGTAAGACACATAGTAAGAGAGCGAGAGAGTGAGAAACAAAGAGATGGAGGGCTGTAAGTCAGAGAGTGAGACAAGGAAGACAGAGGGAGAGAGCAAGTGAGAGAGGGAAAGAGAGAGCATAAAAGATTTAAGAGGGAGAGAGATGAAGCTAGAGAGGAAAAGATAAGGAGTAAGATGGAGATAGGGGCAAGATTAAGAGAATGAGTGAGAAAGTTAGATGGAGAGAGGGAGATAGAGATATATTGAGATAGAGAGAGTGGCAGGGTGAGAAGTGGGAGGAAGAGTGGGAGTCAGAAAGGATGAGGGAGAATGAGAGAGAAATAGAGAGAAGAGAAAGTGAGAGAAGTGAGATCAAGAGAGAGGGAATGGGAGAGTGCAATGGAGAAAATGAGAGGGAGGGAGGCAGATTTAGTGGGTGAGTGCAAGAGGAGAGAGAAAAAAGAGAGATAGGAAGAAAGGGAGAAAGAGAGTGAAGGATGGAGTGAAAGAGGGAGAGATAGAAGAGGAGAGAGATATCTGAAAGAACCTAAGAAATAATGAGATTGGGATGAGGAGCAAGAGTGAGATGTGAGAGTGATTGAGAGAGAGAGGGAGGGAGGGAGGCTTAGAGAGAGAGTGAAGGATAGAGGATGAGAAATAGTGACTAAATATAGAGAAGAGAGGGTGATGAAATAGTGAGTAAATATAGAGAAAAGAGGGTGATAGAAGAAAGAGCAAGAGAGAGGACAGGGAGAGGGCAAGAGAAAGCAAGCAAAACGATAAGGAGAGATGAAATATAGAGTGAGAGTGAGAGCAAGAGAGGGAGTGAACTAGAAATGGAGATATAGAGGGAGGGACTGATAGGGATTGAGGAGACAGTGGAAGGAAGAAGGGTGTGAGAGTAAGACAAAAATAAAGAGAAAAGAGAGACTCATGGAAGATTGATAAAAAGATAGAGAGTGAGAGGGGAGAGAGAGGGAGATATAGAGAGAGATAGAGGGTGAGAGAGATAGAGAGAGGGAGGGAGGAAGAGACTGAGTGATTGTTGGAGAGAAAAAGTGAGAAAAATGATAAGAGAGTGTGTGAGAGAGAAAGAGGGAGAGAGTAGAAGAGAAAGAAAATGTGATAAGGCATAAATAAAGAAAAGGATGAAAGAGGGAGAGGGTGAAAAAGAGTGAGAGTGAGTGAGAAAGAGAGGGGAATTGATGCGTGGGCGTGAAAGAGGAAGATAAAGTGGAAGAGAAGAGTGAGTTGGGAAGATCTATTACAAAGAGAGGGAGATAGGGGGAAGAGAATGAGATTTTGTGGGAGTTAGAGTGGGGATGAACTAGAAGTGTGAGAGAGGGAGAGAGATTGTGTCTGAGTGAGAGAAAGAGAGAGTCAGAGAGAGTGGGAGATAGGGAAGGAAGAAAGAGACTCTTCTATCTCCCTCTCTCTCCATATCTCCATCTATATCTCCTCCCTTTACCTCTCACTTACTATCTTTTGCTCTATATTCCCCGATTCTCTCTTCTCTCTCTATTACTGCCTTACCCTCTCTCCCTCCCGCTCACCTTCAATCCCTAACTCTCACTCTATATTTTATCTCTATTTGTTGTTCGTTTGCTCTTTTTTGCCCCTCTATGTCTCTCTCTTCCACTTTCTTCTATCTCCCTCTCTTTTGTCTCTTTACTCACACTTTCTCTCACTCTCTCTCCCTCACACGTCCTCTCGATTGCTATCATATCTTGCTCTCTCCCCTCATATCCATCTCATTATTTATTTTTTTCTCTCATTCGTTCTCTCTCGATTGTTATCTTCTCCCTTTGATCCTCAATCCCCCCTCTTTCAATCCCTCCTTCCTTCTCTTTCTCCCTCTCTCCCTATCTCACTCCTCTCTCTCTCCTCTTGCACACACTCATTCACTCACTCTCCCTCCCTCTAGTTTTCTCTTTCACTCTCGCTAATTCCCTCTCGCTTGCTGTATCTTCTCCCACTTTCAATTTTTGTTATTTCTCTCTCTCCCTTTCTCTTGCTCTCTCTCTCATTCTCTCCCTTCACTGCCCTCCCTCTCACTCTCTCTATCTTAATATCTCTCCTTCTCCCCCAACATTCCCTCTCCGTCCTCCTATCCCACCTTAACTTTTCCCTCTTTCTTTCTCCCTCTCCCTCACCTTTCCCAACCCTCACCTACTTTTTCTAGCCCCTCTCCCTCCCTTCTTCAATCGCTTTGCCATGCTATCTTAATCTGCCTTTTTCTCTATCTTTCTCTTTATTCCTCTTGCTCTCAATGACGTCCTCCCTATTGTTCTTTCAACCTCATATCTTCTCTCATTTTTACTCTCTCTCAATCTCTTTAGTTCCGTTCTTTGCTCTCTTTTTGTCTCTTCCCTTGCTCTACATTTTTTTCATGTCCCTCCCTCCACTTTCTCTTTCTCCTAACTCCATCTCACTCCCTCTCCCACACTATCTCCTTCTCACTCTCCCTCCCTCTCTCTCTCTTTCATTTAGACCTACATTATAATCTATATGTATATATTCTCTCCCTCTCTCAAAATATCTCTGTCTCCTTATTTATTTTTCTCCCACTTTTTCAGTTGTTATAATCCCCTCCTATTTGTTGTCTTTCTCTTACTTTTATTATGATGGTCTCTCATGTCTGATTTTTTTCACCGCAAACATTCTCTCCTGCTACCTCTCACACACTATCTCCTTCTGCCACTCCTCTCTTTTGTCACTCATTCTATCACTCCCTTTATCTCTCTTTCTCACTCTTTGTTATCTCTCTCACTTACTCTTTATACTGTTGCACTATCTTCTCTAACTATTTCTCTTCATCCATCCTCCCACTCTCTCTCCTCTCTCTCCCCTCCCTCCCTTCCATTCTCGCTTACGCTTTCCTCTATCTCTCTAACACACTTCTCTCCCTCTCTCCCTTTATCACTCCTCTCTCTCACTCTTTATCATCCATTCATTGCTCTCCCTCTCTCTCCCCTTCTCACTCACTCTCTCTTGCTTAGCACTCTTTATTTCTCTCTCACACTATCTCTCCCTCTCTTGCTCCCTCTTCCTCTTCAATCTTTCTGATGACCTCTCTTTACCTCTTCATTTATTTCTTTTTACCACTCATGCTCTCTCTTACACTCTCTATTAAATCTCTCTTTCTCATTTTTTTGCTCTCTTACGTTGTACCTTCCTCTCTCACTATTAAATCTTGCTCTCTCTAGCTCTCGTTATCTCCTATTCTCTCTCTCCATCCCCCACTTCCTCTTTATTGCTTCCATCCCTCACGATGTCTGGATTGAGAGAGAAAGAGAGATTGTGTGTGAGAAATAGAAAAGAAGAGAGGAAGGGACAAAGAGAGAGGAGGGAGAGAGAAATAGATGAGAAAGAGTTAGAGAAGAGAGCAACAACAGAGAAAGAGAAAGCAAATAAATAGTGAGAAAGAGAGAGGAAGTGAGCAAAGTAGGAAGAGAGAGTGAGCGAGATAAACGGAGAGAAGGAGAGTGAGGGAAGATAGAGAAAGTGAGAGTGAGCAAGAGAGAGAATAAGAAAATTAGAGAGAGTGAGAGAGAGCGATGAAGGGTGAGAAGAGAGAGGGAGAGCCGGAGAGGGTAGATGGAGAGAGCTTGAGAGAGAGGAGGAAGGGAGGGAAGTGAGAAAAATAAAGAAAGAGAGAGTGGGGGGTAGAGCAAGAGAAAATGTGAGAAGAGTAAGAGAGAAGGTGTAAAAGAATAGAGAGTGAGAGCAAGATGACGATAGAAATAGAAAAAGAGAATAGAGATTGTGGAAGAGAGAAAGATAGGGAGTAAGAGTGAGAGTGAAGCTGAAGAAAGAGAGTAGAAGAGAGAGTAAGAGAAAGAGAGCAAGAGAGAATGATAGATGGAGCAAGAGAGGAAGAGAGGGAGAGTGAAAGGGTGAGAGAGAGCAATAGAGAGAGAGAAGAGAATGAAAGTAAGAGTGAGAGTTAAATTAAAGATATTGAGGGAGCCAAGAAGAGGGGAGAGACAAAAAGAGAATGAAACAGAGAGCAAAATAAGGGAGGGAGGAAAAGTAATAAACAATAAGAGAAAAGAGTGGGTGAGAAAACAAAGAGATAGAGAATGAGAGGAAGAGAGGAAGAGAGAGCAATGGGCGAGTGAGAGACATAGTGAGAAAGGAAGAGAGGGAAAAAGAGTGGTAGAGGGAAAGAGTAAAGAGAGTGAGAAGATAGCAAGAGATAGTAAGAAAGCGATAGAGAGAGAAAAAGAATAGTGATAGACATAGTAAGAAAGGGAGAGAGTGAGAAAGAGTGATAGAGAGCAAGAGTAAGGGAGAGAGTCAGAATGGGGGAGACAGGGAGAGAGAGTGAGAGATTGAAGACATTGTGGGAGAGAGAGAGAGCATGAAAGATTTTAGAGGGAGAGATAGGAAGTGAGAGAGGAATGATATTGATCAAGATGGAGATAGGGATCAAGAGTGTAGTGAATGGAGACGGGGGGAGAGGGGGAGAGAGATTGAGATAGAGAGAGTGGGAGGATAAGTGGGATGGAGAGAGGGGAAAGAAAGAATGAGAGAGAGTGAGAGAGATATAGAAAGAAAAAAAAGTTAGAGAAGAGGGGAAAGAAAGAATGAGGGAGAGTGAGAGAGATATAGAAAGAAGAAAAAGAGAGAGAGGAGGAATGATATTGATCAAGATGGAGATAGGGAGCAAGAGTGTAGTGAATGGAGAGGGGGAGAGAGGGGGAGAGAGATTGAGATAGAGAGAGTGGGAGGATAAGTGGGATGGAGAGAGGGGAAAGAAAGAATGAGGGAGAGTGAGAGAGATATAGAAAGAAGAAAAAGTTAGAGAAGAGGGGTAAATGAAAGAAATAGAGAGTAAGGGAGAGAACGAGTGGTAAAAAGAATGAGATAGAGAGACAACGCGATGCTGTGAGAGAGAAATAGAGAGAAGAACAAGTGAGAGAAGAGAGAGCAAAGAGAGGAAGAGTGATAGGGGAAAGGGAGAACGAGAGGGAAAGAGGGAGAGATTGAGATACGGAGGGAGAGTAAGAGAATGAGTTTAAATGAGAGAATGAGAGGGGAAGATGGAGAGGAAGTGAGGAAGAGAGAGGGAGAGGGATTGAGATAGAGAACGTGGAAGGGAGGATAGTGGAGGGAGAGAATGAGAGAGAAGGTATGAGAGAGAGGGCGAGAGAAAGGGAGAAGGAAAGTGAGAAATAAATAGAGAAAAGTGAAAGTGAGAGAAAAGAGAGCAAGAGAGAGGGAATGAGAGAGTGATAAGAAAAAGAGAGGGAGAGATAGGGGTGAACAAGTGAGTGCAAGAGGAGAGAGAGAGGGAGAAAGAGAGGAAGGGTTGGATTGAGAAAGGGAGGTATCGAGGAGGAAAGAGAGATGTATGGGAGAAAATAATAAATAAGAAGATTGATATGAGGAGAGAGAGCAAGATGTTAGAGCAATTGAAAGATAGTGTGATAGATAGTGGGAGAAAAAGAGTGGGTAAAGAGTGGGAGATGGAAAAAAGAGCAAGAGAGAGACTGAGAGTAGCAGAAGTGAGCATACAAATAACAAAGAGAGATGAAATAGAGAGTGAGAGAGACATCAAGAGAGCGAGTTAAGATAGGGATGAAGAGTGAGTGAAGGGAGACAGGGTAAGGAAAAAATTGAGAGAGAAGAGAGACTCAGTGAATTTAGAGCAAAATTTAGTGAGTGAGAGGTAGATAGTGGGAGATATTGAGGAAAATATGGAGAGAGAGAGGGAGAGAGAAAAGTCATAGCGAGAGATTGAATTAATGGAAGAGGAAAAGAGTGAGGAAGGAAGAGAGTGAGATATGATTGGAGAGAAAGTGTTAGTAAAGAGAGACTGATAAAAGAGAGCAAGAGAATGTGTGTCAAAGAGAGCAAGAAGAGAGAAATAGAGAAAAAAGGAGATAAATCATAAATAGAGAAAGAGCGAGAGAGGGAGTGAGAAAGAGAGAGAATGATGGAGGGAGTGAGAGACATGGAAGAAAGTGGGAGTGAGAGAGGAAGAGAGAATGAAGGAAAATATGGAGAGCAAGTGATAGAGATGGAGAGAGGAGGTACAGGTGGGAGAAGGGGGGATGAATTGGAAGAGAGTGAGAGGGAGAAGGGGAGAGTGTGTGTGAGAAAGAAAGAGAGAGAAAGTGAGGGGGAGAGAGGTAGGGAAAGAATGAAAGGAGTAGGGGGAGTGGGAGAGAATGATTGAGAGGAGAGAGAGGAGCAAGCGCAATTGAAGAAAGAGTGAGCGACAGAGAGTGAACTTAGAGCGAGAAAGAGAGAGAAATGAGGGAATATGTCTGAGAGTGAAACTGAAGAGATAGGAAAGTAAAAGAGAAAGGGAGAGTGTGAGAGAGAAATGGAGGAGAGAGGGCGAGGGAAGTGAGAGCATGAAAGAGAGAGAGGGTGAGCGAGCGAGAGAGGGTGCAAGAGACAGGGTGATAAAGTGAGTAGGAGAAGCAAAGGGATGAAGGGAGTGAAAGAGGGAGGGAGATCGAGAGAGTGGTAGTGAGGGTTAAATTGAGTGTGAAAAGAGAGAGAAGAGAGGATGAGAGGGATGAAAAGAGGTGGAACATTGGGTGAGAGAGAGAAGGAGAGTGTGAGTAAGAAAGAGAGATATGAGGTATTGATAGGGTTTAAAGAGAGAGCAGGAAAGTAAAAGGAAGAGAGAGTGGAAGGGACAGTGAGAAGAGAGACTAAGGGAATATCAAGCAAATATAAGTGAGTGAGGGGTAAAACGTGAGGGAGAATAAAGATTGTTGAGAGAGACAGTGAGACATAGAGGGATAATGGGAGGGAGAGGGACGGAGGAAGAGAAGAGATAAAATGAGGAGGAGGGATAGAAGCAAGAGAGAGAGGAGAGAGGAAGTGGGTAATGGAGTAACATAATGTAAGAGATATTAAAGAAGGGAGAGCAAAAAAGGAGAGTGTAAAAGAGAGTATAAGATATAAAAAGAGAATAGAGTGAGTGAGTGAGAGAGAGAGAGAGAGAGAGAGATTGAGAGAATATAATAGAGAAAGTGATAAAAAGAGAGAAAAAATAAAATGGTAACAAAGAGTGAGATAGAGAGTGAGAAATGGAGCTAAGCAGGGTGAGAGCGAGAGAGAGATTGAGAGAGAGTGAGTGTGTGTAAGTGTGTGTGAGATGGAGAGAGAAGAGTGCGCTGCATGAGGGAGACCTAGGGAGTAAGAGTGAAAGTGAAGCTGAAGAAAGAAAGTGGTGGAATAGAGTTTAAGAAAAAGGGTGCAAGAGATAATGATAGATGGAGCAAGAGAGAGAGGGTTTGGGAGGGAGGGAGTGAGACAGAGAGAGAGGGAGAGAAAACTGGGGGGAGAGAGAAGGCAAGATAAAAAGAAAGAGAGAAGAATGTTAAGGAGTAAGAATGAGATTGAAATTGAGGAGAGGGAGCTAGGAAGGAGAGAGAGATAAAAAGAGAGAAATTGAGAAAGAGTAGAGTGTGAGGTATGCAAGGGAATAGAGAGCGAAATAAGGAGAGGAGTGGAAGTAACAAACAAGAAAAAAGAAGAGCGTGAGAAATAGAAGAGATGAAGATTGAGGGAAGGTAGAGATATAGAGTGATCAACATAAAGAGATACAAAGTAAGTAAAGATAGAAAAGAGAGCAAGAGAGAGCAATTGAGCGAGAGAAAGAATCAAAAGAGAAAGTGAGAGACATAGTGAGAAATGGAGAAAGTGATAAATAGAGATAGAAGGCAATAGAAAAGAGAAGAAAATCTCTCTTTTCTTTTTTGACCCCTCCCTTTTTCACTCCCTCCTTCCCACTCTTTCTCCCTCACTCCCTATCTAACCTCTCTCTCTCTCTCTCTCTCTCTCTCCCCTTGCACTCACTCATTCACTCTCCCTCTCTCCCTTGCATTTTGACTACCGCTCTCCCTCATTCCATTTTTGTCTCACCCTCTCTCCTATCCCTCTCGCTAACTTTTCAATCTCTATCTTCACTCCCTCTTTTGCTCTCTCTCTCACTCTCTATTTCATCCCTCTTTATTTTTTTCTTACTCTCTTTGTCCCCTCTATCTCTCTTTCTTGATCTTCTTCTATCATCCTCTCTTCTCTCTTTACTCACACTCTCTATCTCACTCACTCTCTCTCACTCTCTCTACCTCACACACTCTCTCTAAGTTTCTCTCACATCTTGCTCTCTCCCCTCTTATCCATCTCATTATTTCTTATTTTCTCTCATAGATCCCTATATCCTCCTCCATCCCTCCCCACTTTCAATTCCCACTTCCCTCTCTTTATCGTATTCCACACTCTCTCTATCTTTAGCTCCCACTCCTCCTATATCCCAACCTCTCTCTCACTTCTACTCTCCCTAGCTACCATTCTCACTCTTTCTTACGTCCTCTATTGCCTTCTTGATATTTCTTTTACTCCGATTTCTCTCTTGCACCAACTCTCTCTCTCTTCCCTCTCTTTACTCATTATTTCTTTACCTCTGTCTCTCACACTTCCTCCCTCACACACTTTCTCTCAATAGCTCTCACGCCTTGCTCTCTCCACTCATATCCATCTCATTATTTCTTATTTTCTCTCACACATCTCTCTTTCCTGCTCGATCCCTCCCTCTTTCACTCCCTCCTTCCCTGTTTTTCTCTTGCTCTCCCTATCTTACTCCTCTCTCTATATCCTCTTGCACTCACTCATTCATGCCCTCTCCCTCCCTCTCGTTTTTTCCACTGCTCTCTCATCCCTCTCTCTCAATCCCTCTTCTCCTACTCTCACTTTTCTCCCTTTCTCTCTCTGTCTCATTCTTTCACTCTTATTTTGTCCCTCCGCTACCCTCCCTCTCACTCTCTCTATCTCAATATCTCTCCCTCTCGCTCTCTCTCCTTCTCCATTTCCCTCTCTCCTTCTCTCTTTCTTTCCTTCTCACTCATTCTTTTAATCTCCCTTACTATCTGAATCTTGCTCACAATTTTTTGTGCTCTTTTCCTCTCTCGCTTCCTATCTCTCTCTCTCCCTCTCTCACTTCCTCGCTCTCTTCAATCTCTCTCCTTTACTCCCTCTATTTCCCCTTCCTCACTCTCTCCCTTACTTTTGCTATCTATTAATCTCTTTCTCACTCTATCCCTTTCTTACTCTGTCTATCACATTCTATTATGTTTCTTTCTCTCTTGCTCTCTTTTGATATCTTTTATCTCTCTTTGCTTATCTTCCCGTATCCATCACTTCAACTCTCTCTCCTTCCTCTCATTCTAGCTCTTCTCTCTCGCCCCCTTTTCCTTATCATTCTTTATTACTTTCTCTCCTTCCCTCCCTCTTTCTCCCCCTCCTTCCTTATTTTGCTCTTTTTTTCTCTCTAGCTCCCTCTCACTTTCCCTCTCTTTCCTCTCTCTCACCAATAAGTTTTTACTTGCTCTTTCATCTTATATCCACCACTCCACTCTCTCTCCCTTCCTATCATTCTCTCTCTATTCTCTCTCTCACCCCCTCTTCTTTGTCATTATTTATTACTTTTTCCCTTTTTATCTCTCTTTCCCTCTCTTTCGTCACTCTGCATTCTTTCTCTATTTCTCTCTTGCTTTTTCTCTCTCTCCATTCGTCGCTCCCTTACTCTCTTTAATATGTCTCTTAGACTTACTCCCTCGCCTTCTCTCTTTTTCTCTATGTTAATCTCTCTCACTTTCTCTCTCCTTTTATCTCTCTCACCTTGCCTCCCTAACTCTCTTGCTCCTTTTCTCCTACTCTCTCTCTCTTTAGCTTCACTATCACTCCTACTCACTCTCTTTATCTCTCCATACTCTCTATCCTCCCTTCCACTTTCTATCACTATCTCGCTCGCACTCTTTATTCTCTGTCAACTCTCTCTTTTCTTACTCTTCATATATACCCCCTCTCTTTATCTATTTCTCTCACTTCCCTCCTTCTTCACTCTCTCTAACACTCTCTCCAACTTCTGTTTCTTGGCTAACTCTCTTTTCTCAATCTCCTCTCATTAGCTCTCTCATTCTCTTATTCTCCCTCCCTCTGTCTTGCCACTAGCTCTTTCTCTATCTTGACTCATTTTACTTCGTTCCATATATCTCTCTAACTCTCACTTCCTTCTTCATATCCTCCCTCTCTTCTCCCTCTGTCCCTCCTCATTTTTTTCTCTCCCGCTCTCTCACTCTATGTTTAATCGTCTTTTTCCATCTTTTATTCTCATACTTTCTCTCACTCCCCACTCTTGCTTCCTTCCCTCTCACCCTCTCTCTTCCTCTCTCACTCTTTCTTTCTTTCTCTCTCATGCTCTCCACCTCTTTCCCTCTCACTTTCTTTCACTTCATTGCCCCTCTCTCTCCCACTAAATCTCATTTTATACCTCCCTTCATCCTCTCTCTTACTCTCCCTCCCTCTATCTCTCTCTTCCTCTCTCTATATATCCTCTAACACTTTCTTTCCCTCTACCCCTAACATCTCTCTCCCCAATGTCTCTTCTCTCTCTCGCACACTCTCACTCTCTACCTTACTCTCCGACTGTCTCTCACTCTCTATTCCACCTTCATTATTGCATCATTTCTCAGTCAATCTCTATTAATGTCACTTCATCGCTCTCTCTTCTCTCTCATTACTCAAATCTTTTTTCTCCTTCTAACTCCTTTTCTTGCTCCCTCCCGCCCACCCTGTCTTCCTATCTCTTTCATTCCCTCTCTCTTCTCATGTTTTTCTCTTCATCTCTCTCGAATTATTTCTTACTCTCATACATTCTCTCATCTCCTCTTTCCTCTCACTCTCTCTTTCTCTCTAGTTTACACTCTCTCACTGACTCTTCCTCTCACTGCCATTCCCGCTCTCCTTCTCCCTTTTTTGTCTCTCTCTGTCACATGCTCTCTCTTTCCTGCTCTGACTAAGTTTTTTTATTATTTTGCTCTTCTCTCCCTATCTCTCACACTTGTGCTCTATCTCCCCTTCGTTATTTCTCCCTCCCACCCCCTCTCCCTCCCCGCGTCTCTCCCACTCTATCCCCAACCTTCTCTCCAAGTACTTCCCTTTTTTCTCTATTTCTTTCTCTCCCTCTTGCACTCCATAGTTTCCCTACACCCCTTTCTCTCAACCTCATATCTTCTCTTGCTTTCTCTCTCTCTCAACCTCTTTAGCTCCCTTTCTTGCTCTTCCCCACTCTCTCTCTTTTCTCCTCCATTTCTTATTACTATTTTTCTTTATCTACTCTTTTTCTTGCTCTTATCTCTCTTTCCTGCTCTTTCTCTATATCTCACCCTCCTCTCTTTCTCACTATTTCTCATATTCTCTCAAATTCTCCTTCTCTCTTCTTCCCTCCTCCCGCTTTCACACTTCCCTCCCTCCCCCCTTTCTTTCACACACAAGCTCTATCTCTTCCTCTCTCTTATTCACTCTCTCACACACTTCTCACACTCTCTCCCCTTCTTGTTCCCTCCCTCTCTCGAATTTCACTCTTACTCTACCTCTCTTCCTCACTCCCTCTCTCTCCAAAAGCATTTTCCTCTCAATTTCTCTTTTTCCTCTATCTTTCCTCTCGGTCCCTCCCTCTCAAGAGGTGAGAGATTTGTGAGATAGGGAATGAGAAAGAAAGAGTGGGAAGAAGGATTGAAAGAGAGATGGATCTAGAGAAAAGAGAGACGTATGAGAAAATCAGAAATAAAGGGATGGATTTGAGTAGAAAGCAAGATGTGAGAGTAATTGAGAGAGAGAGTGTGTGAGGAAATGAGAGTGTGAGAAGAGAAAGAGTGAGTAAAGAGAGAGAAGAGAGAGTGACAGATGAAAGAGCAAGAGAGAGAATAGAGGAAGTGCAAGAGAGAGCAAGCAAATGATAAAGAGAGATGAATTAAAGAATGAGAGAGTGAGCAAGAGAGGGAGTGAACTAAAAATAGAGCGATAGAGGGAGGGAGTGTTAGGGATTGAAGGAAGTGTTAGAGGGTGAAAAGTAGAGAGAGTGAGACAGAAATATAGAGAGAAGAGGAGGAAGAGGATGAGAAAGGGATATATAGAGGAGGATATAGAAAGAGATAGAGGGGGAAGGGAGATAGAGAGACAGAAGGAGAGAGAGAGGGAGGGAGGAAGAGGCTGGGCGATAATTGGAGAGAAATAGTGAGTAAAGAGACAGGTGGGAGTGATAAAAGAGAGCAAGAGAGAGCGTGTGAGAGAGAAAGATAGAGGGAGAAAGTAAAAGATAAAGAAATGTGATAATTCATAAAAAAGAAAAAAGAATGAGAGAGGGAGATAGTGAGAAAGTGGGAAAGAGGGGGAGTGAGAGAGATTGAAGAGTGAGTGTGAGAGAGTTAGAGTGAGAGAGGAGAGAGTGAGCGAGAGGAATAGAGGGGATAGAGAATGTGATTTTGAGAGAGAGAGAGAGAGCATGAATAAACTAGAAGAATGTGAGAGGGGGAGAGTGTATGTCTGAGAGAGAGAAAGAGAGCAGAAAGTGAGAAGGAAGTAAGGAAGATAAGACAGGGGGAGAGAGGGAGAGAAAAATTAGGAGGTGAGAGAGAATAGAGAGAAACATAAGTTAGAGTGCATGTGAGAGGGTGAACTTAGAGTGAGAAAGAGTGAAGGAGAGAGGGAGTAAGAGTGAGAGAGAAACTGAACAGAGAGAATGAGGGAGCAAGAAAGGGAGAGTGTGAGTGAGGGAATAGAGAGCGTGAGAGAGGAAGAGATTGAACGAGCGAGAGAGGGGGCAAGAAAAAGAGAGACGAGTGTGGGAGAGAGAGGGATTAAGTGAGCGAAAGAGGGAGGGAGAGCATGAGAGAGGTATTGAGGGATAATACGAGGGTCAAATGTGAGAGACAGAAGAGACAACGAGATAGAGATAAAGAGAGATGGAATAGAAAGAGGGAGAGATGGAGGTAGTGAGGGAGAAAAAGAGATAGGAGGAAGTGAGAGGGTTTAAAGATAAAGTTAATGGGAGAGAGAGTGAGAAGAGAGGTTGTGTAAAGATTGAGTAAGATTAGTGAGGGGTAAAGAGAGAGGAAGAACGAGAGAATGGTAGAGAGAGGGAGCAAGAGAGAGGGAGACAGAGAGAGATAGCGAGGGAGTGGAAGGGAGGGAGGGAGAGAGAGAGAGAGAGAGAGAGAGAGAGAGAGAGAGAGAGAGAGCGAGGGTTGGAAGCAAGAAAGGGAGGAGAGAGAAAGGAGGTTTGAATGGGAGAAAGAGTAAGGGGAAAGAGTGAAAAGAAAATAATAAAATAGAGAGTAAATCATGGTATAAGATATAGAAAGGGAATAAAGTGTGAGAAAGGAGAGAGTCGGAGATAGAAAATAACGAAGAGAATAGATAGTGAAGAGAGAAAGATGGAGCAAGGGAGAGATAGGAGAGAGTGAGCGAGAAAGAACATGATAGCAAGAACGAGTTAGATAGAGAGCAGGAAATAGTGTTAAAGAGGGTGAGAGGGAGAAAGATTGAGAGAGGGAGTGAGAGAGTGTATGAGTGTGTGAGATGGAAATAAAAGAGTGAGCTACAAAGGGGAAACGTAGAGATGGCACGAATGAGGAAGTAAGATTATAGAGGGAGAGAATGAGAGCGACAAGAGAGAAAAAAAAGATATCAGAAAGGTGCAAAGGGAGAGAGACTGTGAGCTAGGGAGGGAAAAAGAGAAACGTGAGATAGAGAGTAAGAGAATGAAAGAGACGTGAGAGAGGGATCAAGAGAGATATAAAGATAGAGAGGGAGAGAGTGAGAAAAAGAGTAAGTAAACGAGAGTTAGAGATAGAGGCAGAGAGGGGAGGGAGAGAGAGAGAGAAGGGTGAGAGAATGTGAGAAACAATGAGAGAGAGGAGAGAAAGATTGAGGGAGATAAATTTGGAGAGTGGGAAAGAGAAAGTGCGTGTGAGGGATAGGGAGAGAAAGATTAAGGAAAGAGAGAGATTGTGTGTGTGTGAGGAAGAGTGTGTGAGAGGGAAACATAAGAGAAAAACTTAGGGAAGTGTGGGAAATAAAAGAGAAAGAAAGAGATAACAAACTGTGAGAAAGAGAGGAAGGGAGCGAAGGAGGAGATAAGAGTTAGAGAGATATAGGGAGAGAAAGAGAACGTGGAAAGATAGAGAAAGAGAGAGCAATAGAGATAAGGAGGGAGAAGAAGAGAGGGAGAGCCCCAGGAATGGAAGTGGGAGAAATAGAGAAAGATACTAGGGGAATAGAGGAAATTAACTAGTGATAAGAGTAAGAGAGAAGTTTACATAGAATTAAGAGTGCGAGCGCAAGAGAGTGAGCGAGATAGCGATAGAATGTGGAAGAGAGAATAGAGTGTGTGAAAGAGATAAAGAGAGGGAGTAGTGAGAGTGAAGCTAAATAGAGAGTAGCTAAAGAGAGAGTAATAGAAAGGGAGCAAGAGAGAGAATGATAGATGGAGCAAGAGAGAGTTAGGGAGGGAAAGTGAGAGAGAAAATGAAAAAGTGAGATAGAATGCAAGTGAGAAAGAGAGAGGCGAGTGAGGAAGTAAGAGTGAGAGTGAGAAGAGGGGGTGAGAGACAGAAGAGTGAGAGAATGAGAAGAAGGGAGAGAGATTTAGAGTGATGGATATATAATGATAAAGTTAGAGAACAGAGAGCAAGTGAGAGTGACACAGCGTGAGAGAGCGACAAAGCGAGAGAGAGAAACATAATAGAAAGTGAGAGATAGTAAGGTAGATAAAGAGAGATAGAAGGAAAGTGTGATGGAGAAAGTGAGAAAGAGGAAGATAGAGGGAGATAAAGGGAGAGGTTGAACTGAGAGTGGGAGAGTGAGCGAGATAGATTTAAGAGAGAGATAAAAAATGAAAGAGGACCAAAGCACGAACAATTGTGTGCAAGATTGAGATAGGGAGGGGAGTAAGAGAATGAGTGAGAAGGAGAGAAGGAGAGAAGGGGAGAGGGAGTGGAGATGGAGAGAAAGAATGGGAGACAAACTGAGATAGAGGGGGTGGCAGGGAGGATAGCGAAGGGAGAGAGAGAGCTAGAGAAAGAGAGGGGAGAGTGAGAGAAATAGAAAAGTACAAGTGAGAGAAGAGAGAGCAAAAGAGAGGGAATGAGAGAGAGCGATAGAGAAAATGAGTGGGAGATAGAGGGAGTGAATGTTAGTGCAAGAGGAGGTAGAGAGAGGAGTGAGATAGGGAGAGGGAGAAAGTGAGTGGAGGGATTGAAAGAGGGAGCGCTTGAGGAGGAAAGAGAGATATATGAGAGAAAATAATAAAAAATGAGATAGATTTGAGGGGAGAGCAAGTTGTGAGCGGAATTGAGAGTGTGTGTGTGAGGGAGGAAGAGTGAGAAATAGAGGGACAAAAAGAGTGAGTAAAGAGAGAGAATAGTGGGAGATAACAGAAAGAACGAGAGAGATAGAGAAAAGACAAAAGAGAGCAATTCTATCTCTTTTCTTCACTCTCGATCTCTCACTCTCTCCCTCTCTCGTGCTCTCTCTTTTGATGCACTCTCTTCTTTCTTTGCTCGCTTTTTCTCTTCATCTATCCCTCGCTCTCTTTTTCACTCTCCCTCCTTTGTCTCCTCTCTATTTCACACATTCCTCTCTCTTCTCACTCTCTTCCCTCATCTCTCTCATTGTTTCTCACTTTCTCCATTTCTCTTTCCCTCCTCATCTCGCTCCCTCTCCCTCAATCTATCTCTCGCTTTCTCTTGTTCCTTCTCTCACTCTCTCTCTTGTTCTCCCTCTATCTCTCGCTCGCACTCCCTATTTCACTCTCTTTTCTTTTCTATATTTTTCTCTCAAGCTCGTTCTCTTGTTCACTCTCTTGCTTTCTTCCTAACTCCCACCCTTCTCTTCCCCTCTCTCTCTCATTCTACATCTCCTTATCCTAATCTCACTATCCCTCTATCTACCTCCATATCTCTCTCTCTTTTTCTATCTTTCACTTTTTTTCTCTTTTTCTTTAACTTTAATTGCTCTATCCACTCTCTTTCTCTCTTCTCTCACTCATTCTCTCTCTCTCCTTTCACTCTCTTGACCACTCCAATTCTCTCTCTCGCCTCTCTTCTTTTTCTCTCCATTTTCTCAATCTCCTGCTCTTAAGCTCTCTCTGTCGGTGTTCTCTCTTTCTTTCTTTACCACTTTCTCTCTCTCAAACACACTCTCTTTCTCTTCTCTTTCCCTCCCTCACCCTCCCCCTCTATATCGATGTCTCTCTCTAACTCTCTTTATCCCACTCTTATTCTCACTCTCCAAGTATCTCTCTCCCTCTCTCGCTCCCTCACTCCTGTGTTCACTCCCTCACTTTCTCTCTCTCTCTCCGTCCCTCACTTCTCTTACTCTCTCTCTTTTCCCTTCCTCCTACTCTTTCTTTCTCCTCCATCCCTCGCTCCCTTCCACCTATCTCTCTTCTCAACTCTTCTCTTCTCTCTCACTCTCTCTCCCTCTCTTTATTGCTTTCTTGCTCCATCTGACTCATTCTCTCTTTCTTGCACTCTCTCTCTCTCTCATTCTTTCATATGTCACTCACACTTTCTCGACCTCTCTCTCCCTCCCTCCCTTCCTCCCTTTCTCTCTCCATCTCTCTCACCTTCTCCATCTCTCTCAATCTCATTCTCTAAGTTCCTTCTCTCATTCTCTTGTTCTCTCTCGCTCTCTTCTCAGGCACTAAGTTCCCTTGCTCTCTCTGTAATGCCTTCTAACTATTTTTTCCTCTATACTCTCCTCTTCCGTATCTCTTTTTATATATTCTCCCGCTTTTAATATATCTCTCTTTTTTTCTCCCTCCCTCTTCTTTCCCTTTGTCTCCTTCACACTCCTTCACAACCTCTCTCTCCATTTCTTACTCTCCCTCTCCCTCTTTTTCTCACTCTCTTGTTTGCTCTCCTTCCTTGTCTCTCTTTCTTTCTTTCTCTTTACCCTTCATTCCCTCTATCTTGATTTCACTATTGATCTCTCTCTCTATCTTCCTCTCTCTTTTTCTCACTCCCTCTTGCTCCCTCATACAATATCTTCTATTTCTACATATTCCCTCTTTGTTCTCACTTTTTCTCCTCCTCTATCCCTCACACACTCTCTCTCGCATCCCAGCCTCCCTCTTCCTTCTCAATCACTTACCCTCCTTCCCTTCCTCCCTTCCTCCCTTTATCCCTCCCTCATCCCTACCTCCCACCTACTATCATGCTCACTCTATCTCACTCACTCATTCTCTTACTCTATCCCCTCTTTTCTACTATCTTCCTTCACACTTATTTCTCTCTCTATTTCTCTCTCCACCTCTCTTCCTCTCTTATTCCTGCCATCTTCAATCTCTCTCACTCCCTCCCTCTCCCTATTTTTCACTATTTATTCTCTATCATTCTTGCTCTCTCTCCAATTGTTCTCTCTTTTATTACTCTCACTCACACACACTCACTCACTCTTCCTTGTTCCCGCTCTTGCTCTTTCTCTCCTAGTCCTTCTCTCACTCTTTCTTCTCTCCCGAGTCTCTCTTCATCTCTATATCAATCTCACTCTTCACATCCCTTTATCCTTCTCATTCTCTATTCTTTCACTCACTCTAATTTATTCTATTTTTCTCTCTTCACTTTCATTTCTTTCACCCTTCCTCTCCATATATCTCCCATCTTCTCTCCCTCTCTCACTTTCATCCTTCCCTTTATACGTCTCCCTCTTTTCTCCTCACTCTCTCTCTTGAGACACTTTCTTAGTCCCTCCCTCAGCCTCTACATCCCTTTCATTCTCTCTTTCTCGATCTCTCACACTTGTGCTCATCCCACCCTCATTATTTCTCCCTCCACCCCCTCTCCCACCATGGCACCCTCCGAAGGCTACATCACAACAATTTCTTGAAGTACTTCCCTTTTTTTTATCTCTCTCTCCCTCTTGCGCTTCATCGTTTCATAAATCCCTTTAACCACCTTTCCAAGTACTTCCACACTCTTCTTATCTCTCGCTCTCCCTCTTGCACTCCAGCATTTCCTACATCCCTTTCTCTGAACCTCATATCTTCTCTTACTTTCTCTCTCTCGATCTCTTTATCTCCCCTTTCTTGCGCTTTCCACTCTCTCTTTCTCTGTTTTTATTATTACTATTTTTTTCTCTATCTCCTCTTCTTCTTGCACTTATCTCTACATCTTGCTCTTTTTTGTCCAGCTCCACCTCATCTATATCTCACTATTTTACTCACATTGTCTTACATTCTTCCTCTCTCTTCCTCCCTCTCTCCCTCTTTCCACCCTCCCTTCCACTCTCTCCTCTCTTGCATTCACTCTCTCACACCTGACTCTGTCTTCCTCTTTAGTTACTCTCTCTCACACACACACTCTCTCTCCTTCTCATTCCCTCCCTCTCTCAAATTTCACTCTCACTCTTACTCTCTCTCCTTCTTGCCACTCTCTCCATACACTCTTTTTTCTCTAGATTTCTCTCTCTCCTTCCTCTCTCCTCCCTACATCTCTTCTCTCTTTCTCCCACTTTCTCTCTCACACACTCTTTCTGACACACATACTCTCTCGGTGCTCCTACATCTTGTTCTCTCCCATCAATCCCTCTCATTATTTCTTATTTCTCTCATACATCTCTCTTTCATCTTAATTACTCCCTCGAAGGAAGGAGAGAGAGTTGTGTAGAAGTGAGGTAGAAAGAGATGGAAGAAGGATTGAAAGAGGAGGGACCGAGAGGAAAGGCAGTGTATGAGAGAAAAGAAGAATTAATGAATGAATTTAAGGGAAGAGAGCAACATGTGAGAGAAATTGAGAGAGGGTGTGTGAGGGAGTGAGGCAAAGGAGAGAGAGAAAGAGTTAGTAAAGAGAAAGAGATGGTGATAGATGAATGAAATAAAGAGACAGGATAAAGGAGGCAAGAGAGAGCAAGCAAACGATAAAGAGAGATGAAATAAAAAATGAAAGAATGAGCAAGAGAAGAAGTGAACTAGAAATAGGGAGAGATAGAGGGAGGGAGTGATAGGGATTGAAGGGGAGCGGGGAAGGTGAGAAAGAGAGAGAGTGAGACAAAAATAGAGAGAGAAGAGAGACTCGGGGGAAGATTGAGCAAACATGGATGAGAAGTAGAGAAGGGAGATAGAGAGAGAGACGAGAATGCGGGAGAGAGAGAAAGGGAGGAAGGAAGTGGACAATAGTTGGAGAAAGAGTAAGTAAAGAGATAGGAGGGTGTGATAAAAGAGAAGCACGAAGTGTGTGTGAGAAAAGAGAGGAGAGAAAGAGAAAGAATGATGATAATTCATATTAGTGAGCGAGAGAGGAAGAGAGTGAGAAAGAGGGAGAAAGTGGGGGAGTGAGAGATGATGAAGAGTGGAAGTGAGAGAAACGGTGAGAGTGAGAGAGAGAAAGAGAGGGTGAGAGAAGATATAGAGAGAGTGAACGAGAGAGAGAGAGAGGGAGCAGACAATGTGATTTTGAGAGAGAGTGAACGAGGGAATGAACTAGAAGAATGTGAGAGGGAAATTGATAGTGTGCACGAGAGAGAGAGAGGAGAGAGAGAGGGAGAAAAGGAAGGAAGCAAGAGACGATAGGAGAGAGGGAGAGAAAAATTAAGAGGTGAGAGAGAAACATAAGTTAGAGTGTGTCGGTGAGAGTGAACATAGAGTGAGAATGAGTGAGGGAGAGAGGAGTAAGAGTGAGAGTAAAACTAAACGGGGAGAATGAGGAGCAAGAATGAGAGAGGCTGACAAGAAAGAGACAAATGAAGAGAAAGAGAGTGTGAGGGAATAGAGACCGTGAGAAAGAGAGAGAGATTGAGTGAGCGAGAGAGGGAGCAAGAAAGAAAGAGACGAGTGTGGGAGAGAGAGAGAGAGAGATTAAGGGATTGAAAGAGGGAAGGAGAGAGAGAGGTGGTGAGGGATAATAAGAGGGTCGAATATGAGAGACGGAAGAGATTGCAAAGAGATATAAAGAGAGATAGAATAGAGAGAGAGATGCAGGTAGTGAGGGAGAAACAGAACAAAGGAGGAATTGAAGGGTTTAAGAGAGGGGTGAATTGGAGAGAGTGAGAAGAGAGGCATGGAAAGAATGAGTATGATTAGGGAGTGAGGGGTAAGAGAGTGGAAGAACGAGAGAATGGTGAGCAGAGGGAGCAAGAGAGAAGGAGATAGAGAGGGAGAGTGAGGGAGGGAGTGAGAGAAGAGAGAGAAAGAGAGAGCGAGGGATGGAAGCAATAGAGAGAAGAGAGAGAGAATGAGAGAGAGAGAGAGAGTAGGATAGAATGAGAGAAAGATTAAGAGGAAAGAGTAAAAAGGAAAAAAACCAAAAACGTGTAAAGAGGTATAAGATATAAAAAAGGGAATGGAAAGTGAAGAGAAAAAGAGAGAGGTAGAGAGAAAATAGAGAGAGGATAGACAGAGAAAAGATGGAGTGAGGGAGAGATAGGATAGAGTGATCGAGAAGGAACATGAGAGTTAGAGTGTGTGAGATAGAGAAGCGAGGAAATAGAGCTAAAGAGGGTGAAAGGGAGAAAGATTGTGAGTGAGGGTGTATGTGTGTGTGTGAGATGGAGAGAGAAGGGTGAGCTACAAAGGGGGAGACGTAGAGAGGACATGAATGTAAGTAAGAATTATAGAGGGGAAGTGAGAGGACGAGAAAAAAAGAAATCGGGGTGCGAAAGGGAGAGAGATTGTGAGCTACAGAGGAAGAGAAGAGTGAGATAGAGATCAAAAATGAATGAGAGAGCGAGGGAGGGATCGAGAGAGATATATAGAAAGAGAGGGAGAGATGAGAACAAGAATAAGGAAACGAGAGTTAGATAGAGGAGAGAGAGAGAAGGGTGAGAGAATGTGAGAAACAATGAGAGAGAGGACATAGGGATTAGAAAGAGATAAAAATTGGAGCGGGAAAGATGAGGTCCATGTGAGGGATTGGGAGAGAACGATTGAGCAAGAGAGAGATTGTGTGTGTATGTGAGGAAGAGAGTGAGAGGGAAACATAAGAAAAAAGTTAGAGGTATGTGAGAAATAAAACGGAGAATGAAAGAGAGAGCAATGTTGTGAGAATGAGAGAGGAAGGAGCGAAGGAGGAGAGCGATACAGGAGAAAGTGTCAAAAAGTGAAAAGGAAATATAGAGAAGAAAGGCGGGGAAAGATTGAGTAAGGGAGAGTGAGTGAGACGTAACGCGATAGAGAGAATAGAAGAATTGCTTGGGAGAGAGAGTAAGAGAAAGGGAGACGAAGGGAGATGGTGAAAGAGAGGGAGGGAGGGTTGAAGGGATGATGGAGAGGGGAGAGAAGAGAGGGAAGAGACGGCTGGGAAGGATGGAAGCAGTAGAGAGGAAAAAAGAGTGAGGAGGATATATGGAAAGAAAGAATGAGATGAAGTGAAGAGAGAGCATAAGATAGAAAAGAGAATAGAGTGCGAAAGAGAGATCGACGAGAGAGAGCAAGGGAGAGAGAATAATAGTAATGGGTATTGAGAGAAAGAGTAAGATGGTAGAGAAAGTGAGATAGAGATCAATAAATGGAGCTTAAGAGGGAGAGAATTGAGAGAGTATTTGTGAGAGAGTGCATGAGTGTGTGTGAGAGCTCAAGAGAGAGAGTAAGATGGAGAGAGAAGGGTGAGCTACATAAGAGAGACCTATAGAGGGCAGGAATGATGGAGTGAGAAAGATAGAGGGAGAGTGTGGGAGTAATAATAAGAACAATAGTGGGAAAAATGAAAGGGACTGTAAAGGCAGTGGAAGAGAAAAGAGAGGAAGAGGATATAAAAAGAGGGATGAGAGAGAGGGACAAGAGAGAAAAAGAGATATTAGGAGGTGGGAAGGGAGAGAGTGTGAGGGAGGGAAATGAGGGAGGGAGACAGACAAGAGAGAGAGAGAGAGAGAGGTAAGGAATGAAGAGTTTAGTGAGTGAAGAGGAAAGCGAGAGAGATATATATTGAGAGAGTGAGAGAGTGAGAGGATGAGTAAGGAAAGAGAGTGAGAGATAGGGGTGAGACATAGGGAGGGAGAGGTTAAAGGGAGAGAGAAAGTGAAAAAAAATGAGAGAGAAGAGAGGGAACGAGAGAGAAAAAAGTTGGAGAGTGAGTGTGTGAGAATGGGACATAGAAAGAGAGATGACGAGTGACAAAATAGAGATCAAGAGAGAGAAGGGTAAGATAACATGAAATAAAGAGTAGAGAGTGAGAGATAGACCAATGGAGTGAGAGATAATTAAGAGTGAGGATTGAGACAGAAAAGAGATAGAAATAGAAGAAAAAGTGAATGAGGAATAATAGAGTAAGAAGAGGGGTGTGGAGGGAGAGACGGAAGGTGAGCAAGTGATTGAGTCGAAGAGATGAAGAGAGATCAAGACGGAGAAGGAGAGGCTGTGTGAAAAAGAGAGACAGAGGAGACATACAGAGAAGAGGAGGAAAGTGAGTGAGAGAGTGGGGGATATATGGAGGGAAAAAGTGAAATGAGAGAAAGAAGAGAAACTGATAAAGTGATAAGGAGAGAGAAGGAACAAAAAGTGAGAACGAGAGGGAACGATTAAGAGTGAGTGATATAAGATGAAGAGTGGGATTGAAGAGAGAGAGTGAGAAAAGAGAGAGTAAGATAAATAGAAAGGGAGTGTGTGTGTGCGCGATTAAGTGTAATGGAAAAGAGAGTAATCAAAGTGCTTAAAAGAATGATTAGGTATAACGTGAAAGATAGAGAGGGAGAAGTGAGAGAGATTGAAGAGAGGGAGTGATAGTGGTAGATAGAGTTAGAAAAGTAGAGATAACAGAATGTGTGAAGGAAGATAGACGAGAGATAGTGAGCTAGAGGAAAAAAGGAAGGGAAGATAAGAAGAGTGAGAGATAGGGGAGGGTGAGAATAAGGAAGGGAGGAAGGGAGGGTAATTGAGAGAGAGACAGTGGGGGATAGATGAGAAGAAAAAGTGAGGATAAGATATAAGAGTGCTCACGAGAGAGAGAATATAGAGTTAGAAAGAGAGGGAGTGGTAAAGTGAATGAAATTGAATAGAGGCAGGAGCAAAAAAGGAGAGGGAAATAGAGGCTAATAGAGAAAGAAAAGTGAGAGAAGATAACATACGAGAATGGAAGAGCAAAACACAGGCTAGGAAGAACGAAGAAAAGGAGAGGAAGATAATAAGCTGAGAGAGAAGAAAATTAAATAGGGAGGCTGAGAGATATTTTTGAGAGGGAGATAATATATATATATATATTCACTGGCTTATAAGATAGTTGGAGAGGATAGAGTGAGTGTGGGAGAGAGTGAGAGAGAGAGATAAGATAAAGGCAAAAAGAAGAGAGGGATAAAAAAATCAAGAAGGAAATGTAGAGCGAGGAAAAGACAATTGGGAGTAAGGAAATGAGATTAAGAGAGACAAAAAGGAGAAGAGAAGTTATGAGGTGGAAAGAAAAGTAAGGAGGACGTCATGAAGTAATGGGGATAAAGAGAAAATGAGAGAAGGAGAGAGTATGGTAGAGAGAGGAAGAGAGGGAAAGGGGAGGGAAGGGAGAAAGAAATAAAGCGAGAAACGGAAAAAATTGATGAAAGTGCGAGAGTGAAAGAGAAATAAAAGGGATCGAGAGAAAATGGGGAGCGGGAGAGAGCCGGAGAGATGAAGAGCAAGAGAGTTGGTGAGGTAGTGAGAGAGATATATATATAAAAGTTTGGAGAGAGCGAGAAAAGAGTGAGATATAAGGAGAGAGAGAGAGAGAGAGAGGGCGGGAGGGAGTGAAAAGGGAGAGAGAGGAGAGAGAGAGGAAGAGATGTGTGAGAGAAGGTGAGGAATAATGGGAGAGAGAGAGAAGGGCGAGAGAGAGTGCGAGACGGAGAGAGAAGTTAAGGAGCGGAAGAGTGAGAGAGTGTAGGGATAGAGGGAGAGAAAGAGAGTGAATAAAGGCAACATAGGCAAATAAGTGAGAAAAGAGATATAATAAAGTTAGAAAGAGAGCATGAGTGGTAGAGAAAGAAATAGAGAGTAGAGGGAAAAGCAGAAAGAGTGTTAGAGAAATAGAGTGCTCGTAGATAGAGCAAGAGAGAGTGAACGACGGGAGAGAGAGGGAGAGCAAAGTAGAGATGTAAAGGGAGAGAGGGAGAGAAAGTGAAGAGAGATTATAGAATACCTTGAGTGAGAGAAAGGGAAGGGAGGGGAGAGAGAGGAGAGAGGGTGGGAGGATGGCCCCGAAGAGAAATGGTGAGAGAAGAGGGAGCAATAGTACGGAGCGTAAGTGAAAGTGATAACAATTAGTGAGAAAGAGAGAAAAAGGTGAGCTGAATTGAAGAGAGAGGGAGGGAGCGACGAAGGAGAAGTGTGTGAGAGAGAAGTGGAGAGGAAAGTGAGAAAAAGGAGATGGGGATAGAGAGGTTAAGTGAGGGGCATATAGAGTGAGAGAGAAAGATAAAAGAGGGTAATGACGAATACGAGTGAGATTAAAATTTAATAGAGATTGAAAAAAAAAAAAAAAAAAGGGAGAGGAAGAGATATTAAGGGAATCGAAAGGGAGTGAATGAAGCGAAGAACGAGAGAATGTTTGTGGGAGATAGTGCATGAGAATAAAATCGAAAGAAGAGAGGCCAACAAAATTTAAAGTAAGAGGATAAGTGAAAGAGAGAGAGTGTGATAAATTTATGTGAGAGAGAGTGATGGGGGGAGAGAGCAAGAGATAAATAGAGAGAGAAGTGAGTGAAGGGGATGATAGAGCAAGAGGGGTGAGTGAGAGGGAGAGAGAGGAGGTGATGAAAAAGAATTTGAAGAGAGCGAGAGATAGATGGAAAGGTTGAGAGAAAGTGCATGGGTGTGATAGAAGGAAAGAATAGCCTTTGTGTGTGAGAAGGCGGAGGAGAAAGAGCAATAGAGAGTAGGGGATAGAGGAAGAGAGAGTGAGAGGAGAAGGAAAGAAGAGTGATGATGACAAAGTAGAGTAAGAGAATAAGTGAGAGATAGTGTGAGAATTGAGAGAGTGTGTGTGAGAATTGAGAGAGTGTGTGTGAGGGAGAGAGGGTGAGAGAGAATGAGAGATAGAGGGAGAGAAAGAGTAAGTAAAGAGTGAAAAGAGAGGGAGAGAGAAGAAAGAGTAACAGAGAGACGAGAGAGAGGGAATAAGAGAGCGAAGCAAAAAAAACAAAGAGATGAAATAGAGAGTGAGAGAGAGCAAGAGAGGGAGAGAAGATAGGGATTGAAGAGGGAGCGTGAGGGAGAGAGGAAAAGGAAGAATAGAGAGAAGAGATTCGGGGAAGATAGAGCCAAAGATAGTGAGTGAGTGCCGAGAGGGAGATGAGCGAGATATGGGTAAGTGGAGAGACTGAGGGGAGAGAGAGACATTGAATAAATGAAAGAGGGAGGGATGAAGATAGTGATAGATAGTTGGAGAGAAATGGTGAGTAAAGTGATAGAGTGTGATGAAAGTGAGCAATAGAGAGTGTGAGAGAGAAAGAGAGAGAAATAGAGAATAGGGGTAGATGCGAGAGAGTGCGAAGGGAGTATGGAGCTTAAGTTGGTGAGAGAGGCAAAGAAATTGAGATAGAGTGAGAGATATAAGTGTGTGTGAGATTGAGAGAGTAAGAGAGTGTATGAGTGTGTGTGGATTCTGAGAGAGAGAGTGTGAGTGAGATGGAGAAAGAAGAGTGAGCTATATAAAGGAGCCATAGAGAGAGACGAGGAGCAGATGAGAGAGTATGAAAGATAGAGAGAGCGATAAATAGAAAGAGAGTGGGATAATGAATGAGATCTATAGTGATAGAGGAAAAGACTGAGAGAGATGGGATAAGATAGGGGAAGGAGAGGGAAGGAAGGGTGTTAGAAGAGAGATAAAGGTAGGGAGTGAGATGGATTAAAGAGAAAAGCAATAGAGAGTATGTGATGGATAGAGTAGAGAAAGGTATACGAGAGATAGAGAGAGAAATCGAGGAACGATTTAGTATGAAAGAGTGAGTGAGAGGTAAAAGATGAGGATAATGGAATCATGGCTAGAGAGAGAGACGAAGGAGATGGAGAAGTAGAAGGAGGGTGAAAGTAAGGGGAGGAAATGAGAATTGGATAGAAGAGAGAAAGAGATAGTGGGAGGGATGGAAGCTATAGAGAGTAGCAATAGTAGGCAGAGGATAAGATAGAAAGAGTGAGATGAAAGAGATAAGAGAGAGTAGCGATGAAAGAGCAAAAAAGAACATAAGATAGAAAAAGAAAATAGAGTGCAAGAAAGAGAGAGCAAGGGATACGAGAGCGAGGGGGAGAGAATAAAAGAGACGAGGATAGAGAGAAAGATAGGAAGACACAACAATAGAGACGAGAGGATGGAGTACGAGAGAAAGAGAAACATGGTAAGAGCGATATAGAGATCGAGAAATGGAGCTTAAGAGGAAGAGAGAGAGAGAGTGAGTGATAAATGTATGAGTGTGTGCTTGAGCTCGAAAGTGAGTTGGATGGAGAGACAAGGAGTGAGCTATATAAAGGAGACACAGCAGAGGGAAAAAATGAGGGAGTGAGAAGAGATCTATAGAGAAAGAGAACGAGAGAGGAAGAATGAAATAGATGTATAGAGAGATACAGGAAAGAGAGTGAGAGAGAGAAGAAGATATAAGAGACGAAATGAGAGAGGGACAAAGGAGAGAGTAGAGATATTATGAGAGTGGGAAGGGAGGGAGGTGTAATGGATGGAGGTAAACGAGAGAAGAGAGAGATACAAGCTAGAAAATGAGTGAGAGGCTTGAGTAAAGGGAGCAAGAGATATATAGGGAGAGAGAGAGAGGGAGGGAGAGAGTAAGAGAGAGAGTGAGAGATAGGAGTGCGACAGAGGGAGGCAGAGTTAAAGATGGAAGGACGGAGACAGAGAAAGAGAGTGTGTGTGAGGGAAAGATAGATGGAGCAAGTGAGAGAGTTAGAGAGGGAGTGAGAGGGGAGAGAGGGAGTGAGAGAGAAAGAGTGAGAAATGGCAAAGAGAGATAGAGAAGAGAGTAAGGGAGTAAGAGTGAGAGTGAAATTGAAGAGATTAAGGAGCTAAGAAGGAAAAGAGAGAAAAAAGAGAAATGGAGAACTAATCGAGAGTGAGGTCGAAAGAGAGGATAAAGCGAGGCACATAAGGGGGAGAGAGGGAGGAGAAGTAATAAAGAAAGAGAGAAGAGGGGGTGAGAAGGAAAAGCGATATAGTGAGAAAGGTAGAGAAAGAGGTTGAGTTATGGATATAGAAAGAACAGAGAGAGAAAAGATAGGAAGAGAGAGAGCGAGAGAGAGTGAGTGAGAGAGAAATATAATAAAAGTGAGATACATAGTGAGAAAGTGAGGGAGAAAAAGAGAGATGAGGGCAAGACTAAAGAAAAAAAGATAGCAAAAGAAAGAAAGTGAGAGAGAGAGAGAGAGAAACATAATTAGAGGGTAAGAGATATAGCAAGAAAAGGAGAGCTAGACGAGAGAGAGATAGAGAGACGAGTAAGGAAAGAGAGTAAGAATTGAGGGAGATAGAGGGAGATCTAGAGATTAAAGAGAGAGGAATAAGAGGGGGGGAGAGGGCAAGAAAGAGAGAGGAGTGAGCGGAGAATGAGGGAGACATAAGGAAGGAAGGAGGAAGTGAGAGAGGGTGAGAGAGCTGAGGATAGATGGATAAAAAGCATAAAAGGAATGAGAGAAAAGAGACAAAAAATAGATGGATTAGTAGAGAGAATAGAGAATGAAAGTATAGAAATGAGGGTGTTTGTAGCCTTGAGAGAAAAGATTGAGAGAGGGAACAGAAGGAAGAGAGTGAGAAAGAGAGACAAGAGGACTAGCTCTCTTTTCCTCTTACTTTTCTCTCACAAAGTTCCCTACTTTCTCTCTCCCTCTCTCGCTCTCATGTTTCATTCCTCCTCTCTTATTCTCTCTCTCATCTCGCCTTCCCCCTACTCTACCTTTGCTCCCTCTGCATCTCCTCTTCCTCCGTTGCTCCTCTCTCTCATCATTCTTTGATCTCCCTCTCTTTAGAGCTCCGCTTACTTACTCTTACTCAATCTTCCCTCGGTCTCTGCTTCTGCACTCCTCTCCCCTTCTCTTCCATTCTCCTTCTTGCACTCTCTTTAATCCCCTCTTGCTGCTCATATCTCTCATGGAATCTCTTGGCCTCTCTCACTCTTATTCTCTTTATCTATCTCACTCTCTCCTTTTATCTTTCTCATGCTTAGTCTCTCTCTCGAGGCCTCCTTCATGTAGCTCACTCTTCTCTCTCGATCTCACCTGTAATACCTCTCACGATCACTCTCCCTCTCACACTCATTAGCTCCATTCTCGCTCTTTCTCCCCCACTCTCTTACCATCTTTTCTTTCTCTCTCTCGCTCTCTCCCTCCCCTCGCTCCATTTTTCTCTCTTCTCTACATCAATTCTCATTATTTTCTCTCTCTTCTCACTCTTATCTTATTTTCATATATTCTCTCTTACTTTCTTTGTTGCTCTCTCTCTCTCTCTCTCTTCTCTCTTTCCTCTTACATTTCCCCTCCCTGCTTTATTTTGCCTCTCTCCTTTCTCACTCTCTTGCTTCTGTCCCCTCCCTCTCACTTTCTTTCTTTTCTCTCCCTCCCTCCCTCTCTCCCTGCTCCCTCTCTCCCTCTCTCTGCATTACTCTGTGTCTCTCTCTCGTCATTCTTAAGCCTCCCTCTCTTTTTATCCCTCACTCACTCTTATGCGATCTTCCCCTAAGTCCATCTCTTCATACTTTCCTACTCTCTCTCTTTTTGAACCCTCTCACTACCTCCTATCTTTCTTTCTGCCTCCTCTCTATTCCATTTCTTTTTATCTCTTTCTCGCTCTGTTGCAGTCTCTCTCTTTTGATGATCATTTTATCCTTCACTACCTTTTTTTCTCACCATCCCTCCCATCCTTCACTCCCCAAATCCCTCTCTTTCTCCCTCTCCCATATCTCACTCCATTTTCTTACTCTCACTCTCTCTTCTCTCATTCTCACTCTGTTCTCTCTTTTACCTTCTCACCCTTTCTCGCTCCCCCTCTCTCTTCAGTTTTCACTCCCACTAATACTCCTCGCTCCCTCTCTCCCTCTCTCCTTCTCGCTCCATGTTCGATCTGTTTGATTTCTCCTCTCCTCTCTCTCCTCTCAATCTTTCTCTCCCTTTCTCCCCATCTCTTACTTCTTCCCACCCTCCCTCTCTCTTCCTTTCTCCAGCATCCTTTCTCTTTGTAACACTCTCTCCTTCGTTCCCTCTAACTCTCTTTCATTTCACCCCTACTCCCACTAAATCCATTCTCTACCCTATCTTTCTCACTTTCACTCTCTAATATCTTTGATCAATCTCTCTTCAATATCACCCTCTCTTCCCCTCTTACTCCCACTTACTTCATTCTCTCTCACTCCCTCCATTTCTTCTGTCTCACTCTCTCTTTCTCTTACTCTTTTATTTATTTTTTTCTTTATCATTTCTTCATTCTCTATTTCTCTCTCTCTCTCTCACACACGCACCCTTACTCTCTTTCCTCTCTCTTTTCACTTTACTCGCTCTTTCTCTCCAACCATCTCTCACTCTCTTCCTATCTCCCTCTCCCCTTCTTTCATTGTTCGATCTCTCTCTCTCTCTACATCACCCTCTCCCCCACTATCTCCACATCCCTTATATATCTCCCTCCTCACTCAATATCTTTTCCTCTTTCTTTCCTGAGTCTCTCTTATTTCTATATTTGCCTCCCCCTCTCTCCTTCGCTCCCTCCCGCTCACTCTTTAATCCCTATCTTCACTCCCTTTCTTCCTCTCTCACCCTATTTCATCTTTCTTTATTGTTTCTTGCTTTCTTATTCCCTCTTTATCTCCCTATCTTACTCTTTCTTATCACCCTCTTTTCTCTCTCTTTACTCACTCTTTTTCTCCCTTTATCTCTCGTGCCCTCCCTCACACTCTCTGTCAATTTCCTCCATCTTTCTCTCTCCCTTCATATCCATCTCTTTATTAATTATTTTATCTCCCCTTCTTTCCCCTCATCCCTCTGTCTTTCAATCCAGCCTCCCTTTCTCCCTCTTTCTCTACATGCTCTCTCTTGCTCTTTATACGATCCTCTATTCACTCCTTCCCTCCCTCACATTTTCACTTTCACTCGCTCTCATTCCCAAACTCTTGCTTTCTCTTCTCTCACTTTATCTTTCTATATTTCTCTCTCACATGCTTCATCTCCCAGGCCTACTCGGTCTCTCTCTCAACTTTTCTTTCCTTTCTCTCCCCCACGCTTCCTCCCTCCCACTCTCTCTATCTTAGTATCGTTCCCCATCTCTCTCTCTCTCTCCCTCTCCATCTTCTTCTCTCCTTTCCTCTCACTCATTCTCTTAATCTCCCTCGATCTCGATCTTCATTCTATTATCTTTTGCTCTCTCCTTTGCTCTCGCTTCTTATCTCTCTCTCTTAAATTTTTCTCTCCCCCTCTCTCACCCCATCTATCTTCAATCTCTCTCACTCTTTCCCTCTATCTCCCCTTGTCTAACTCTCCCCTTCATCCCTTGCCCTCTACCATTCTCTTTCTCCTCATCTCTGCACTCTTCTATGTTTCTCTCATGGCTCTCTCTTGCTCTCTTTTCTCTTTCCTTACGCTACGAGTCTTCCAAAAGTAACTCGAGAACTTGGTATCTCTATCAGAAACAATTGTTCTAGGCATACCATGCAATCTTATAATCTCCCTAAAGAACAAATGTGCAATATTTGAAGCATCATCACAGTTTTGTGACATGGAATAAAATGTGGAAATTTTGGAAAATCTATCCACCACTCTGAAATAGAATCTCTACCATGTTTTTAGTTCTAGGCAAACCAAGCACAAAGTCCATAGAAATATCCAAGGTGCATTAGGAATTGGTAGAGGAGTATACAAACCGTGGGGTTGCACTCGAGATTGCTTGTCGACATGGCTTTACCACATCCTGCGGACATCTTGCCTCATGTGTGGCCGGTAGAAAGTGCTCTGTAAAATGGCAAAGTCTTTGCAACTCCAAAATGTCCAGTAATCCTCATGAGATCCCTGTATAAGCAATTCTACTTAAAGAACTTTTAGGCACGCATAACTTATTTTCTCGAAATAGAAACCCATCATGTTTAAAGAATTTACCACAAGCGAGTTTTATCGCGAAAGCTTGATGTTCATTACGGAAATCAACATCATCATTGGTATAAATCTTTAATATGTTCAAAACCAAGTAGTTTTGCACACTCAAGAGTAGATAGTAGTGCATACCTTCGAGAAAAGAGCGTCGGCAACCACATTTTCCTTAGCTTGCTTGTACGGAATGACATATGGAAATGTCTCGATGAACTCCACCCCGATGAGCATGCCTTTTGTTGAGCTTGTGTTGACCTTTCAAGTGTTTTAAGGATTCATGATCAGTGTGAATCACGAACTCTTTAGGCCAAAGGTAGTGCTCGCAAGTTTTCAAAGCTCTAACCAATGCATACATCTCCTTGTCATAAATTGGGTAGTTTAAGGTGGCCTCGACTTTTCAACTGAAATAAACAATTTTCTTCGCTCCTGCATAAGAACGACACCTATGCCAATACCGAAGCATCACATTCAATTTCAAATGTTTTGAAAAAATCGGTAAAGACAAAACGGGCGTGGGTAAGTTTTTCCTTGATCGGTGAAATGCCTTTTCTTGCGCTTCTCCCACTTGAACCCAACATTCTTCTTAGCTTGTGTTCGGTGAGTGGTACAATTATGCTACTAAAAGTCTTTTACAAGCCGTCGGTAGAAACCGGAAGTCTATGAAAACTACGAACATTGCTTACACTAGTTGGACTAGGCCACTCATAGTAGCACTCACCTTTTCTTTATCATTTTGTATACCTGCGCACTCACAACAAATCCCAAAAAAATAAAGTTTATTGGTGCGAAAGGTACACTTTTCCAAGTTACCAAATAACTTTTCTTTTCTCAAAGAAACATCTAAAACAAGTTTTAAATGTTCAACGTGATCCTTAAAGTTTTAACTGCTAGATCAAAATATCATCAAAATAGACCACAACAAATTTTCCAATAAAAGCACGTAAAACATGGTTCATTAGTCTCGTGAAAGTACTAGGTGCATTAGTCGAACCAAAGGCATAACTAACCATTCATACAAACCATATTTTTTATGCTTAAAAACGGTTTTCCACTCATCGCCTTCTTTCATCCTAATCGATGATATCCACTTTTAAATCAACCTTAGAAAACACACAAGATCATAACTCATCTAGCATATCATCTAGCGAGGAATAGGGTGTACATGCTTTATCGGCTGTCTTTGTTTATGGCTCGACAATCCACACATTCTCCGAACCCATCATACTTAGGAACTAGAATTACGGGAACAACGCATGGACTCATGCTCTCTCTCACATGCCCCTTCTACATTGGTTCACCCCGGCTTTGCCTTTGTAACTCTTTTGTTTCCTCGGGATTGCTTACATGGGTGGACGGTTTGGAAGGGTGGCTCTGGTATAAAATCAATTTGATGCTCAATCCCTCGAATGGGTGGTAAACCATGTGGAATCTCTCGGGAAAGACATCATGAAAATCTTGCAAAGAGAAGCAATAGAACTAGGCAAAGTATTGTCTGTTCGTTAGTGTTTAAGAACGCCTCTTTGTACGGGGTCTGATCATTGTTTGGTTTAAAAACAATGCTTTTTTGATTTCACTTGCCTTTGCAAATAAATTCATTTGTTTTCTATCTTCTTTTCTCTTAATGGCTGCTTGTTTCATTTCTTCCTTTTTCTCAATTGAGTCGGCCTCTTTATGTTGAGCACTCCTTTTTCATTTGACAATAATCATTTTTCAATCTCACTTGTGCCTCGTAGACCTCCCTTGGTGTCATTGGCACTAGAGTGATAATTCTATTATTGACTTCGAATGAGTATTTATTAGTGAAACCATCATGTTTAACTTGTCGGTCAAATTGCCATGGTCGGCTTTAGTAACAAATGGCTTTGCTTGCATTGGTACTACATCGCACAAGACTTCATCTTCATGCTGAATGCGGAATGAGACCAAAACTTTGCTTGTTCACCTTTACCTCACCACTATCATTAAACCATTGCAAACATGAGTCGGGAATGCTTGATGGTTGGCAGCCCTAGTTTTTCGGCCAAAATAGATGTTGCTTGACATTAGTACAACTTCCTCATCAATGATCATACTACATACCTTGTTTTGTACATGACACCTAGTGTGAAAAATGTTTTCTCTTTGATTCCCTCATCAACCTTGAATTTTACGCTTAAAGCCCTTCTTGTGACTAACAATTCTCCTGTGTTGCCATATTCTTCACCTTTAATTTCCTCTGCTTATGGTATAAAGTCAATTTCTAATTCTTCATCGAGTTTCAATTTCACCATTGTCCCTTATCACCATGCTTCTTTTATTAGGACATTCGCTAGCTATATGACCCCTTCCTTGACATTTAAAACATTTAATATCTCGATTTCTAGAAGTGGAAGAGGCAATTTTCCTTGACTTCCTTGGTTAGTTGTCTCTTGTCTTGGCTTGTGGTTTGGACTTCACGGTGGAATTGTCCTCTTTTTACGAAAAGTTGGCTTCCATGAAGTGCACACTAGTTGACACACGTGGGCCTCCCCTCCTCTTGAGTTGTTGCTCCACAGCAGTGGCCACATGTAACATGTCCTCCAACTCCACATAATGTTGCATTCAACCCTATCTTGGTTACGGGTTTAAACCATTTAAGAATCTAGCCATAGTGGCTTCTCTGTCTTCTTCTACATGAGCCCTAATCATAGCAATCTCCATCTCTGATAGTAATCTTCCACACTTCGATTACCTTGCACTGGCCAGCACAGCAACTTCGTCTGACTCTCGATAGTAATGGCTTGGCACAAATCGCTTCCTCATGACAACTTTCATTTCTTCCCATGTTTCTATGGGACGTTTCTCCATTTCTCCTCCTACTCAACATTAATTGATCCCACCAAACAATAGCATAATCGGTAAATTCAATGGCGGCCAATTTCACCTTCTTTATTTGAGAATAGTTGTGGCGATCGAAACACTAATTCCACCTTCTTCTCCCATTCAGAATAGGCTTGATTGTTTTGCCTTGAAAAGAAGGAATACGCATCTTAATACTCCCTAAATTGTTATCTTCTCTATTCCTACTATCTCTAGCTTGCCCACCATAACGTCTTCTCTCGGCAAATGAATCCCGATCCAATTTCTTCATCACACATCCACCCACATAATATTCTTCATCCTCCTCTCTCCATCTCGTTGGAACTCTCTCCCTTTGCCTATTAGAAAATATTTCGTGGCTGTCCTTCTTGAATTCCACCCTCTACGTGTTCCAACCTTTCATGAATATGATCGAAACTCGGCCCTCATCATTCTTCTCATCTCCCCGCTTAATCGCAGAGTGGATATTAGAATTCTTTGGTTGCCTTTCGATATAGCATTGGTTGGGACATGATTAAAGATTTATAATGAAGGAAAGTAAGCAAGAATCTGAAATGAACAATTAAAATCAGAATGCAGATTACCACAAATAAGAAAATCGAAATGCTAAGCCAACCATTAGGATGATGGTAATAAAATACGAATTTTGATATCTTGAATCAAAACAAAAGCACGACTAAACTTTTGGAAATACTAATATCAACAAAAGAAACGAAAATAACAAGAAATGAAAATAAAAAAAAAGATCACATTAAGAACGACATTTATCATAAACGATATCAAACGAAGATGATTTGAATAATAACAAGAACAACGGTTTTGAACCCGATAATAAGAACAACTGATTTGGATAATAAATAGAAGCATTACGATGTGAATTTAAACGACGATAACGAGACAATAAATTGGACGATCACATGAACGGTAATGGTGTGGATATTAATAATTAAAACACTATGAACAAGAACACAAATACAAACAAGACCACAAATATGAATTGTAATAGAAGCTGACTAATTGAACAATGAATTACGAAATGAATTAACAATTAGATTACTTAATGAAAATTCGGACAAGATAAATTAGACAAAAGAAACAAGAAAATAATTAAATCTCATCAATTACTCATGAAGAACGAAAATAAAGAATCAACAAGAACATAAAAAACCCGAAGCAAAAAATTACGATTTCAAGAAGCAGAACGAGGCTACGATACGGAAATGACGTGAACGGGGATCTCGCTGGAGACATGAGATTGATGCTCTAGTTAGGGAAAACGGATAGGCTAAGACAAAATTAAAAGAATTAATTCGTATGAAATTCATGAAACAAAAACATGAAATTCGTCCTAAAGCTAGAACAAACCGAAAATATGGTAGGATACAACCTGGCGGTGAAATTGATGAAGATAAACCTTCGGCCCGATGCTCGACGCAAACAAGAACGTTGGTATAAGACCTTCACCCTTTGCTTGACGCGAGGAAAGAACCTTGGTACGATGGTAGACGCCACAAACGGGGTGGAAATACCTTGATAAGTTTGGAAAGAACTCCTTGGGCGATGAGCGAGAGCCTACTCTTCAGAATCTGCAGAACTTTGGAGTGACACATGCAAGTAATTTTTTTCAAAGTCTAATACGCTCGTTTCAAATAGGGAAGCATATAGGCCAAAGCACATGCAATAGAAAAGAAGATAAAATATCTTCTAAAACAAATTTAAAAAAAAAAACACTTCAAGTTGGCACTGGCTTCTGTTAAATCAAATAATAAAGAAATATCCAGTCATCAATATGACTCTTTTATCCTTGTGCTTGGATTAAGTTGAGAAATCTTGGTGGCTCTTTCTCCTTGATCTCCATGAATTAGGTTGAGTCCAAGCCTAAAGAATAATCCGTAAGAGCTTTCTTGACCCCTTTACACTGACATCTAGTAATTGGCCCACATGGAACTTGAATTAAATCTTCTCTTGAGGTCGTGTCATCGCCGCCAATAACATCATTTACATCACATGCCCCTCTCTATATCCTCCTCTATATCTCCCTCTCTCCACCTCTCACTTCCAACCTTTTGCTTTATCTTTTCGTGAGTCACTCTTCTCTCATTATTTCTTCTCACTCCTCTCTCCTTTTCACCCTTTGGCACTCCCACTTCATCCTTATCACTCCCTTACTCTACTCTCTGTTCTAGTTCACTCCCTCTTGCTCACTCTTTCATTCTTTATTTCATGTCTCTTTATCATTTGCTTGCTCTCTGTGCCCTCCCTCTATCCTCTTTCTTGCTCATCATCACCCTCTCTTCTCTCTCTTTACTAACTCTTTCTCTCTCTCACTCTCACTCCCTCACACATACTCTCTCAATTTCCTCTCATCTTGCTCTCTCTACTCAAAATCCATCATTATTTTTTTTTCTCATATGTCTCTCTTTCCTCTAGATCCATCCCTCTTTCAATCCTTCCTCCCACTCTTTCTACCTCACACCTATCTCGCAACTCTCTCTCACCTCTTAAGGGGGAGGGATCGAGAGGAAGATGATGGTTGAGAGAGAAAATAGAAAATAGTGAAATGGATTTGACGGAGAGAGCGAATGTGAGAGCAATTGAGAGAGTATGTCGAGGGGGAGTGAGAGTTAGAGAAAGAGGATGGAGGGAGGAGAGAGGGAATGAGATAGAGGAAAGAGGAGAGAGATAAATTGAGAGAAAAAAACATTTGGAGAGAGAGGGAGTGAGGGAGAGAGAGGTAGAGTAAGAGTGAAATTCGAGAGAAGGAGTGAACGAGAAGGGTGAAGAGTGAGCAAAGAGGGAGGAAGAGATAGAGCTTGTGTGTGGAAGAAAGGAGCGAGGGAGGAGAGGCTACGTGAAAGAAGAAGGGAGGAAGAAGAGGGAGAATATAAGAAAGTGAGAAATAGTGAGACGAGAGATAAGGGGAGGTAGAGAGGAAAGAGCAATATAGAGAGATAAGGAAACAAAGAAAAAAAGAGGAATGAAAAAATAGTAATAAGAAATGGAGGAGAAAAGAGAGAGTGGGGAAGAGCAAAAAAAGAAAGAGAGAGAGAGAGAGAGAGAGAGAGAGAGAGAGAGAGAGAGAGAGAGAGAGAGAGAGAGAGAGAGAGAGAGAGAGAGAGAGAGAGAGACTAGTTTGAGATTGAGAGAGAGAGAGAGAGAGAGAGAGAGAGAGAGAGAGAGAGAAATTAAGAGAAGATATGAGGTTGAGAGAAAGGGATGTAGGAAATAATGGAAGAGAGAGGAGAATGAAGAAAAAAGGGAAGTACTTGGAGAGATGGTTGGGGATAGAGTGGGAGAGGCGAGGAGGGGGAGAGAGTTTGGGAGGGAGAAATAATGAGGGGGAAAGATAGAGCACAAGTGTGAGAGATAGGGAGAAAGAGCAACAACATAAAACATAGTGAGAGCTGAAAAGAGAGTGACACACACACAAAGAGAGAGAGAGAGAGAGAGAGAGAGAGAGAGAGAGAGTGAGAGAGAGAGAGAGAGAGAGAGAGAGTGAGAGAGAGAGAGGAAGAGAGAAGAAGAAGCGAAAGGTAGCTAGAGGAAGACTTAGTGAGAGAGTGTAAATTGGAGAGAAAGAGAGTGAGAGGAAAAGAGAAGACGATGAATGAGAGTAAGAAATAATGAGGGAGAGATGAGGAGCGAGAAGAGAGAAGGAATGAGAGGGAGGGAGAGAAGGGGAGGCGGGAGGGAGCGAGAAAGGGAGTTAGAAGGAGAAAAAAGAGTCGAGTAATGAGAGAGAAGAGAGAGTGACAGAGAAGAGAGATAAATAGAGATTAGTGAGAAACAATGCAATAATGAAAGGTGGAATGAGAGTGAGAGACAAAGGGAGAGAAATGTAAGTGAGAGAGTGTGAGAGAAGAGACATGGGAGAGAGAGATGTTAAGGGTGAAGAGAGAGAGAGAGAGAGAGTGAGAGAGAGAGAAGAGGAAAGAGAGAGAAGAAAGAGCGAGAAAGGTAGCTAGAGGAAGACTTAGTGAGAGAGTGTAAATTGGAGAGAAAGAGAGAGAGAGAGTGAGAGGAAAAAGGAGAGAAGACAATGAATGAGAGTAAGAAATAATGAGGGAGAGATGAGGAGCAAAGCTGAGAAGAGAGAAGGAATGAGGGGAGGAGAGAGAAGGGGGAGGCGGGAGGGAGACGAAAAAGGAGTTAGAAGGAGAAAAAGAGTCGAGTAATGAGAGAGAGAGAGCAACGGAGAAGAGAGATAAATAGAGATTGAGTAGAAACATGCAATAATGAAGGTGGAATGAGAGTGAGAGACAAGGGAGAGAAATGTAGAGAGTGTGAGTGTGAGAGAGAGAGAAGAGACATGGGAGAGATGTTAAGGGTAGAAGGAAAGAAAGTGTTAGAGGACATATAGAGAGAGAGGAAGAGAGAGAGATAGAGGGAGGGAGAGTAAGAGAGGATGAGAAAGGGTATAAAATGAGATTTAGTAGGAGAGAGAGGGGGAATGAAGTGAAAGAGAGTTCGAGGAGAGAGAGGTGGAAAGCGAGTGAAAAAGAGAAAGAAAGAGCGAGAGAGGAAGAGGGATGGTGGGAGGTAAGGAAGCAAGAGTGGGGGAGTGAGAGAAAGTATGAAAATAGAAGATGGAGAGAGATGGTGAAATATAGAGTGAGAGAGCGGCGAGAGAAAAACAGAGGGGCAGAGGAGAGGACGTAAGGGTGTGAAGGAGGAATTGAGATTTAGAGATATAGGGAGAGAAGGAGAATGAGTCGGGATGGTGAAAGCAGTGGGCAAGATAGAGGGAGGGAGAATAAGAGAATGAGACGGAGAATGAGAGGGAGATTGAGAAAAGAGAGATAGTCGAGAAAATAAAATTGGTAAAGAGTGTTAGAGAGAGTGACGAATGAGGGAATGAGAGAAATAGAGAAAGAGAGTGGGGTATACAGGAAGAGGAGTGAGAAGAGTAAGAGAGAGTTGACGAGAGAACAAAGAGTGTGAGCGAGATAGGTATAGAAAGTGGAAGGGAGGATTGAGAGTACGAAAGAGAAAGAGAGAGAGGTAGGAGTGACAGCAAGAGGGAGAGTCAGCGAGGGAGGGAATTAGGGAGCAATGGAGAAAACGAGAGGGAGGGAGAGGGAGTGAATAGATGAGTCCATAGTCTCCCATTTCTTATATTTCTCACCCCCTTTTTCTTTCTTATTGTTTATTACTTCCATGCCTCTCCTTATTCCTCTCTCTATTCCCTCGTTTACCTCACAATCTATTTTTTCTCTATTTCTCTATTTTATCTCTCTCCTTCTTGGCTCCCTCTCTTCAATTTCACTCTCATTCTTACTCCACAGCTTTTTCTCTCTTTCTTTTTCTTTTGCCCTCTCTTCTCCCTTTTTCTCTCCCTCTCTCTTTGTCTCACTCCTCCTCCCCAAACCCTCCATCTAACGTTATTTCTTGCTCTCTCTTCCCCTTGCCATATCTCTTCTCTCCATTTCTCTCTCACACTCTCCCTTTCTCATTCCTCTTCCTGCCATCTTCAGTTTCACTTTCATACACATACTCCCCTCGTTTCCTCTCTTTCTCGCTCCATGTTACTCTCATGCTTTTCTCTTTTATAGCGCTCACTCCTCTCTCTCCTCTCAATCTCTCTCTCCCATTCTTCCCCCTCCCTTCATTTCCCTCCCTTCCTCTCCCCCTCTTGCTCTCTCTTTCTCTCTCACAAGCACTCTCCTCTCTCTCTCACTCACATTCCCGGTCACCCCCATCTCTCCCACTAAATCTCATTTTGTACCTCTTCTCTCCATCTCTCTCACTCTCTGTCCACATCTTTCTTCCTCCCTCTTCCTCTCTCGCTTCCACTTTCTTCCTTCTCTATCAGTCCCTCCATCATTCTCTCTCTTCACCACTCTCTTTCTCTCTCGCTTTTCTCAATTTATACTCTATCACTTTTTCTTTCTCTGTTGCTCTCTTCTTATATATGACACACTATCTCTTGCTCTCTTTTTTTTCACTCTCTTATCACTTTACTCACACTTTCTCTTAGTATCTCTCTCTCTTTCTCCCTCACTCTTTCCCTTTTCATTAATTTAATCTCTCGCTATGTCTTTTCTCCCTCCCTCTCTCGTTCTATCTACCTCTTAGTCTGTCATTTGCTCTGCATTCCATGAGAGTCTCTCTCCTCTACAGTGATTTACGCATACCCTCTCTCCCTGTCTCTCGCCCTTTCACTCTTCAATCTATCTTATCTTGCTCTCTTGCTCTCTCTCTCTCTTTCTCTCTCTTTCTCTCTCTCTCTCACTCTGTTGACTCTACGTATTGTTGTATGCCAGCACTGGCACACTCACATGTCTACATCTCTTGATATATCTTCTATCTGCCTCTCTTCACTCTCTTTGCTCACTCTTTCTCTCCCTCTATCTATCACACACTCTCTCACACTCCCTCCCTCACAAACAATCTCTTAATTACTCTCACATCTTTCTCTACGTACTCGCTACCTATCTCATTATTTATTATTTTCTCTCATACATCTCTCCTTCCTCCTCGATACCTCCCTTTTTCGATCTTGACCCTCCCTCTCTTTCTCCCTCTCTCTCTTCTTGTACTCACTTGTTAGCTCCTATCTTTCCCTCTCATTTTCTTATAACTCTCTCTCATTCCCCCTCACTTGCTCTTTTTTCTCTCACTTTCATTTTTCTTTATTTCTCTCTTGCTCTCCTCTCCTTTCTCTCGCCCTCTCTCTCGTCCCCTCTCTCTCATTGTCTCCCCTCTGCTACCCTCCCTTCCATGTTCTCCTCTTTCTCCCTCACTCCCTCTTTTCTTCCTCACTCCCTCTCCATCTCCCCCTCTCATTCTCTCCTTTTGACTCATTATCTTCTCTCCCTCCCAATTTCAATCCCCCTCCTTCCCTTTTTCTCCCTTTACCCTATCACTCTTTGCTCTTCTCTTACACTTAATCTATCTCCCTCCTTCCCCTCTCTCATTTTCTCCATTGCTCTCTCCAAATTCTCTCTCTTTCTCTCTCTTCTCTCACTTTCTCTTCTCTCTGTTCTCTCTCGCGGCATCTCGGCGTCTCTGCATCTCTTTCTTTTCACCACTCATGCTCTCTTTCACCTCTCTCTATTTCTTTCTTTTTACCCTTCTCTCACTTTATCTTCTTTCTATATCTCTCCCACTCTCCCTCATTCTTTCTTTCCCCTCTCTCCATTCCACTTCTCACCCCTCCCACTCTCTCTTATCTCAATCTCTCTCCTTCTCTCTCCCCCTCCTTGTGCCCTCTTGCTCACATCTCCTTTTATAAATATCGTTTCCTCTCTTACTTCCCTCTCTCCCTCTACCCGATCTTTCATTCTTTCTCTCTTCCATAAGGTCTCCAATCTCTCACTCTCTCCCTTACTCTTGCCTACATCTCTCTTTCTCACTCTCACCCTTTCTTACTATATCTATCACTCTCTATTCTTTCTCTCTTTCTCTCTCGCTTTATTTATCCCTTGCTATCTTCTCACTCTCTTTACTCTTTTCCTCTATCTCTGTTCTCCCTCTCTTCCTTTCTCACTATGTCTCACTTCCAACATCTTTCTCTCTCGCGCCGTGCTCTCTCTTCCTCTCTTTTCTCTCTTTATCTCCTTTATATCCATCACTCGATCTCTCTCTACATTCTTCTCATTCTCTCTATCTCTTTGCTTTCTCACCCTCTTCTCTCATATTATTTATTCCTTTCTTCCCTTATTCCGCTCTCTATTTCTCTCTCTTTCCCTCTCATACCTCACTCTCTATCATTTCTCGTTTCATTCTCCTTTTGTCTCTCTGCCATCGTGGCTCTCTCACTTTCTTTAATTTCACTATCATTCTTACTCTCATTCTCTTCTCTCTCTTTCTCTATTGCTATCTCACCCTTTCACTCTCTCTCACTTGTTCCCTCTATCATTCTCTCTTACTCCCTTTCTCTTACTCTCTCTTCCGCCCTCTCTTTCTTCGGCTTAACTCTCACTCTTGTTCCCTCTCTTTATCTCTTTCCCCAATCTCTATTCTCTCTCCTATTTCTATCATCTTCTTGCTCTCACTCTCTATTCTCCGTCAACTTCTCTATTAATCTTCTCACACTTTCCTACACTCTCTCTTTCTCTGTTATCTCCCTTCCCTCCTTCCGCACTCTCTCTTGATTCTCTCGCTTGCCTCCCAGAGCTCTCCTCTTTCTCTTCTCGATCTTCATCGCTCTCTCATTTTCTCTCATTCTCTAATTCTCTCTCTTGCTCACTTTCACTTTCTCTACATTCCCTCACTCTCCTTCTCTCCCTTTATCTCGCTCTTTCTCTTCCTACTTTGCTCCTTCCTCTCTCATTCTCACCCCCATTCTTCCCATTCGCTTTCTTTATAATTTATCTTGTTACGTAACTCTCTCTCTTCTATTTCTCTCTTTCCTCTCTGTTGTCCCTTCCCTCTCTTCTTTTCTATTTCTCGCACGAAATCTCTCCTACTCTCTCCATCCGGACATTGGGAGGGGATGGAAGCGATAGAGAGGAAGTTGGGGATGGAGAGAGAGAATGGGGAATAGGGAGTGCTAGAGAGAGCGAGGGATAGAGTGAGAGAAAGAGAGAGAACAAAAGGCAATGTAAGAGAGCAAAAGAGTGTGAAAGAGAGATTTGATAGAGAGTATAAGATATAGAATGAGTGGTAAATATAAATAAATGGAGAGGTAAAGAAAGGTCATGAGAAAGATTGAAAAGAAGCGAGCAAGCGAGGAGAGATAGTGTGAGAGAAGAAATAAAGAGTGCTGGAAAATAAATCAAAGAGAGTTAGTGAGAAGGGGAGAGAAAGGGAGAGCAAAGAATGGATGAAAAAGAGTTAGAGAGAGAAGTTATAAAGGGAGAGAGGGAGAAGGAAGGGGGATAGAGGGAGAGAAGTGAGTGAGAGAGATAGAAGAAAGTGTAAGTGAGAATGGAAGGGAGGGAGGAGAGAGAAGAGAGAGTGAAAGGATGGATGAAGAGAAGTAGTTAGAGAAGATGGAGCAATAGTATAGAGAGTAAGTGAGAGAGATAATAAAGGTAGAAAAGAAAAAGGGAGTGAGTTATGTTGAAATGAGGGAAGGACTACGAAGACGAGTGAGTGAGAGAGAGTGGGAGAGAAGAGAGTGATAAAAGAGGAGACGGTGATAGGGGTAAAGTAGGAGGAGGGAGATTGAGAGAGAGAAAGACAAAGAAAAGGGGTGAGAAAGAGAGAAAGTAAAGTGAGAGTGAAATTTAATAGAGAATGAGAGAGAAAGGAAGAGAGAAGAGATATTGAGGGAAGAGAGGAAGTGAAGGATGGAGTGAAAGAAGAATGTAAGAGAGAATGGTTGTGGGTGAAAGATGGTAGAAAAAAATGAGAGACGGTATTATCATAATATAAGTAAGAGAGAGACAAAACAAATGAGAGAGAGTGGGAGAAAAATAATGGGGAGATAAAGATATTTTGAGAGAGGGAGAGAATATACATACATATAGATTATGGAAAGGTCTAGAGATGAAGAGAGAGAGGGAGGGAGATGAGAAGGAGATAGTGTGGGAGAGGGAGCAGTGTGAGTAGGGGTGTAAACGAGCAGGAGCAAATGCGAAACAATTTGGCTCAGTCGTGTTTGAAATGTTCGAACACATCAACGTCGTGTTTGTTCGTTTGCTTATCTCAAAAAAGAGCACGAGCTTTGCGGCGAGCCGAACACGAGCGTTGCGCCGAACAACGAGCTTTTTAACGGCCACACAGCTTTGATAGGATACTTCCTCAAAATGAAGCAAATTGATCGGGTATTTCGTCTGAATCGGGTAACCATGCTTCACCAGTGAGCAAACCCAGATGAGGCGTTTAGGGTTTTGATTAGGGTTTTATTTTAATATATAGTATAATATATTAATTATAATATTATAATATTTATATTAATAAAATTAATACTATAATATTATTATTGTTATTAATAATTTATCATATATTATAATTTATAGAAGTTTAATTATTTAAAATATGATAAATTTTTATAATATATAATTATTTTTAAAATATCATAAATTTTTTTATATATAATTATTTTAAATTATTTTTATATTTCGAACGATAACGAGCCAGAACCGACGAATAAATAAGGGAACTAAATAAATTGAGAGAGAGAAAAAGTGAGGGAAGGTAAGAGGTTGAAAGAACGGTAGGGAGGAGGCCACGGAGAGAAAGGGGCATAAAGAAAGATATAGAAAAGAGAGAGGGATAAAGCATGGCAAAGAGAGAGAAGAAGGGAGCGAGGGGAGCTAGATAAAAGTAGGAGAGGCGGTGGGAGAAGTGTGGGAGAGGTGTGGGAGAGGGAGAAAGAGAAAAGGAGACACAGAATCTGTTCATGAGAGTGAAGAGATAGATAGCGACAAGGAAAAGGCGAGAGGGAAGGCCCAGAGAGAGAAAGTGAGTTAGAGAACTGGGGAGTGAGGGAGTATAGAGAGACACAAGAAGAATGAGTGAGGAAGAAAAAGCGTTGGTAAAAGAAAGAGAGAATGAAAGAAAGAAAGAGGAAGTGGGGAAGAGAGAAAGTGGAAGAGAGAATAAAGAGACATAAAGAGAGGAAGTAGGTCCCTACATATCTCTATTACTTTCTCTTTACAGCGATGCTCCCACACACTTTATTAAATATCTCTCTCTTATGTTGCCCTCATTCTCTTCTTTCTCTCCTCGCCCTCACACACTCTCTCCCTCCCTCCGTATTTTCTCTCTCTTTGATCCAGCATCTTAACTCTCTCTGTCTTTCTCTCTCTCTACGTCTTCGCTTTCTCTCATTAATTCATTCATCTCACACCTTTTTTCTCCCCCCTCTCTTTCACTCCCTTCTAGCTCTTTAAATCTCTCCAATGTATGTCACTTCTTTTCCTTACTTATTCTCGCTCTTTCCTTTATTTATATATCTTTCTCTTGCACTACACCGTTCACTCTCTTGATCTTTATTCTACAGCTCCCTCTCTCCTTCCATCCTCTCCATATATCCCTCTATATCTCCCTCTCACTACCTCTTACTCTGTTATATCTTGAGTCTCTCTTCTCTCTCTTATTTCTGTGTACCTTCTCTCCATCCATTTCACTCTTCAATCCCTTTCTTCACTCCCTCTCTTATGCTCTCTCACTCTCGATTTCATCTCTCTTTGTTGTTGCTTTGTTCTCATTTCCCTTGCTCATAATTCTATCTCCCTCTCTTCTCTCTCACTTTACTCACTCATTCTCTTCCTCTATCTCTCACTCCCCCTCCCTCACATAAACTCTCTCAATTGATTTTACAACTTGCTCCCTTCCCTTATGTCTGTCTCATTATTTATTATTTGCTCATATATCTCTCTTACCTCCTCGATCCCTTCCTCTTTCAATCTTCCTTCCCTCTCATTATGCCACCACCTTTATCTAACTCCTCTCTCCTTTCCCTCTTCACTAACTCATTCACTCTCTCTCTCCCCGCCCTCTTCTTACGTATCTATCTCTCTAATTTCATCTCTCTTGCTCTCACTTCTCTCACTTACACTTTTCTCTACTCGATCGTTATCTCCCTCTCCCACGTTATCTCTTCCCTCTCTCTCATGCTCGATTCTTTCACACTCTATTCTCTTACTCCCTCTCTCCCTCGCTCTTTCGAAGCTACATGCGCTCACTCTCTCACTCACTCTCTGTAATTGCTCTCATCTCTCTCTCTCCTCTCATTCTTTCTCCCCCTCTCTCCACTTGTCTCTTGCTTCTTTCCCCCATCCCACTCTCGCCCTCTCTCTCTTTTTAGTTTCACTCGCACTCTTACTCCCTCTCTCCCTAACTCTTTTGAACCTTACCCTCTACCCACACTCTCTCCTCCCCGCTCACTCTTCATTCACTTTCTTAACTCCCCTCTCTTACTGTGTCCCACTCTCTATTTAATCTCTCTTTATTTTTCTTGGCTCTCATTTGCCCCCTCTACATCTCTCTCTTGATTATAATTTTATCTCCCTCTCTTCTCTCACTTTGTTCACTCTTTGCTTTTCATCTATCTCTCACTCCCCTCCCCTCGCACACTCTCTCGGTACTTTCATCTTACTCTCTCCCCCATATCCATCTCATTATTTATTATTTTCGCTCATATATCTCTCTTACCTCCTCGATCCCACCCTCTTTCAATGCCTCCTTCCCTCCTTTATGCCTCCCTCCCTATCAAACTCCTATCTACCTCTCCTCTTACATAAGCATCATTCTCCCTCTCCCCCTCTCATTTCCTATATATATCTCTCTCTCATTCCCTCTCTCTTGCTCTCTCTTCTCTCACTTACACAATTCTCTACTCGCTCGCTCCCTCTCTCTCTTACGTTATCTCTTCCTTTACTCTTTCTTCCTCTATTTCTCTCTCGCACTCCCTCCCTTTCTCGCTCCTCTTCCTCTCTCTTACTTCCTCACTTCTTGTCTCTTTCTCGCTCCAAGTTCACTCTCTCTCCCCTTTTGTTCGATTGCTCGCTCTACTCTCAATCTTTCTCTCCCTCTCTCTCTCTCTTGCTTCCTTCCTCCTCCTTTCTCTTTTCTTCCGCTCTCTCACTTTCTACACTACCACACTCTCTCCCTCACACTCTTCAAATTCATCCCCTCTCTCTCCCACAAAATCTCATTCTCTACCCACTCTCTCCCTCATTCAAACTCTCTCTATATCTTCCATCACTCTCTCTTCTCTCTCGCCCTCCCTTCCTCTCTCACTCTCACTCTCTTCAATCTCACTCACTCCCTCCCTTTGTCCCTCTCTTTCTCCCTCTCTCCCTCCTCGCACTTCTCTCTTATTTATGTTTTATCACTTTTTCCCTCTCTCTTTCTCTCTCGAAACACACATACCCTTGCTCTCTTTTATCACTCTCTCTTATCACTTTACTCACACTTTCTCTCCCGGCCATCTCTCACTCTCTTCCTCACTCCCTCTCCCTCTTTCATTAATTCAGTCTCTCACTCTATTGCCCTCTCGCCCTCTCTTGCTATCTCCATATACCCTTTATATCTCTCTCTCATCCTCCCTTCCTTGAGTCTCTCTTCTTTACATGTTCTATATCACCCTCCCGCTCACTCTTCAATCTACGACTTTACTCTTTCTTTTGCTCTCTCTTTCTATTTAATCTCTCTATTATTTTCATTCTCTCTACTCTCCCTCTCTATCTCTCACTCTTGCTCTTTCTTCTATCACCCTCTCATCTCTCTTTATGCACTCCATCTCTCCCTCTATCTCACTCACTCACACTGTCCCTCCCTAACACACTCACTCACGATTTCTCTCACATATTGCTCTCTTCTATCATATCCATCTCATTGTTTCTTATTTTATCTCATGGGTCTCTCTTTCCTCCTTGATCCCTCCCTCATCAATCCCTACATCCCTCTCTTTCTCGCTCCTCTCCCTACTCTACTCTTCTCTCTGCAACCCATTGCACTCACTCATTGACTCCCCTCTCCCTACCTCTTATTTTCTTTGTACGCTCTCTCTCACTCCCTCTCTTGCCCTCATTTCTTGCTTTTTGTCTCTACATCTCTTGTCGCTCTTCCTCTCCCATTCTCTCACTCTCCCTCATTTTTTCTCCCTTATTCTCCCCCTCAACAACTCGTATGTCAATCTCTCTCCCTCTCCATCTCCTTCTCTCATTTCCTTCTCACACATTCTCTTAATCTCTCAATCTTGCCATCTTTGCTCTACTTATCTCTCTCGCTTCTGTCTCTCTCTTAAATCTTTCTTTCTCTCTCCCCTCTCTCACTCCCTCTCTCTGTCGGTCTCACTTATTGTCCATCTATCTCCTTTTCTCTTTCTTTCTCTCTATCTCTCTCTTTCTCGTGCTCTCCCTTTCTCACAATGTCTCACTCTCTATTATGCTTCTTTCTCTAGCTCTCTGGCTCTCTCTTTCCTTCCACTCTTTATCTCCCCATCTCACTCCAACTCTCTCCCTTACTCTCATTCTCTCTCTTTCTCTCTTCTTCCGCATCTTCTCTCTCATTGTCCCCATTACTTTCTCACCCTCCCTTCCTTTCTCCTCTTTTTTATGCTCTCTTTATTTCTCTAGCTTCCTTTCTCTCTCCCTCTCTCTCCTCACTCTGTATTCTCTCTGTTCTCTCTCCCTTTGTCCTCTCTCCCCCCTCACTCACTCGCTCTCTTTAATTTCACTCTCACTCTGCCTCCTCACTCGCTTCATCTCTCTTTCTAACACTCATTCCCACTTTCCCTTCTTGGTTGTCCTCTCTCTCCATATTTATATCATTCCTCTCTTATTCTCTTATTCTCCTTCCTCACTTTCTCTTGCTCACTTTCTCTATCTTCACTCTCCTTCTCTCCCTATATCTCTCTCACACTCCCTTCCTCCTTTGCTCCTTCTTCTCTCACTTTCATTAATTGTTCTCTCTCTTTCTCTATTCTTGCTTACACTTCTCTTACTCTTTATCTAATGTTTCTCTCTCACTCTCTTCCTCTCTCTCACACACACAAACTCTCTTTTCTCAATCCTTCTCTTCCTATCCTTCACATGTACCCTCTCTCTCTTTCTCGCTCAAAATATAATCCTTCTCATATCCTGTCTTCTAACTCATTAATTCTCACATTCTCTCACACTTTTCCCTCTCTTTCTCTTACCCTCTCTCCCTCCCTCTCTCTTCCTCCCTCTATCTCTCACTCTCTTTTCATGATTCTTGCTCTCCTCTTTTCCTCTCTTTCTATATATCTCTCTTGATCCCTTCCTCACTTTCTCCTTCATTCTCTTGCTCTCTATCTCTCTTCTCCTGCTCCCTCCCTCACTCACACTTTCTCTCCATTCTCACCCTCCCTATCTTTTCTTCTCCCTTGTCTCTCTCTCATTCTCTTTCTTATAACCTCTTCTCTCCCTCACGATCTTTTCCTTTTTCTCTCACGGATCCCATTCCACTCTTCACACACTTGTTCTCTTTATCACTTTCACTCTCTTCCTCTATCATTCTCACTCCCTAATTATTGCTCTCTCTAGGTCTCTCTTATGTAGCTCAATCTTCTCACCAACGCTCTCTCTCACTCTCTCACCCCCAATCACTCTCCATCTAATCACTCTCGCTCTCACCGTCCCTTAATTCCACATTTCTTGCTCTCATCTCCTCTCCCCTTCTTATCGTGTTCATTCTCGCTTAATCTCTCCCTCTCTTTTCCCTGCTCCATCTTTCTCCCTTCACTGTCTATCCTCTTCTCTATTATTTCTCTCTCCATCTCTTCTCTTTTTCTATCTTATACTCTCTTTTTTACACTCTCTTTTGTTGCTCTCTTTCCTCTTACACTTCCTCTCATTCTACCTCCACTCCATTTCTCCTTTCTCTTGCTTTCCAACCACACGCTCTCTTTCCCCATCTTCTCTCCCTCTATCCTTCCCCCTCTATCCCCCCTCCTTATCCATCTTTGTCTCCCTCTCTCTTGTTCCCTCTCTCACTCACTAATATCCTCTTCTTGTGCTCACCTTACACCTCAACGACTCACTCTTACTTGATCTTCCACAACCTCTCTTCTCGTTCTCTTACACTTTCTCTTTCCTACTCTCTCTATTTAAGCTCTCACTTCCACATATCTACAATACTCCCTCATGACCTCCATCTTTCTATGACTCGCTATTTCAGTCCTCTTTATCTCTCCCTCTCGATATCTCTTTCAGCTCTCACTTCCTTCTCATTATCCCTCACTTTCTCCTCTCTCTCTCATACCTCTTTCACTCCCTTAATCCATATCTCTTTTACACTCTCCTTTTATTGTTCTCTCTTCTCTTTTCCTCTTACTTTTCTCTCACTCATTCCCACTCTCTCTCTCCTTTCTCGCTCTTTGATTCCATCCTAACCTCTCTCATTCCCTCTCTCTCTCCCTCCCTCCCTCTTCCTACCTTTATCCCTCTCGAAGTTCCTCTCCCTTTGTTTCTCCCTCACAACTCTTATCATTCTCATGTTCTCCCGCTCTTTATACCACGTACCCTTACTCGATCTTCCCTTAGTCTCCCTCACTCTCACCTTTTCACTCTCTTTCCTTTCTCTTTCTTAGGAACTCTCTTTAATCCCTCTCACCGACTCCTTCAATCTCTCTCTCACTCTCTATTCCATCTCCCATTTTATCTACGATTCACTCTATCTTCATCTCTCTTTGTAGCTCCCTTTATCCTCGCTGCCTTTCTCTCGTCTCCCTCCCTCTTTCCACTCCCTTCACCCTACTTTCTCTTGCTCTCCTTATCTCCCTCCTCTTTCTCCCCCTCACTCGCTCGTTCTCTCCCTCTCCTCGACTTTCTCTTCCCTCACTCTTGTCTACCTTTATTTCTCTGCTGCCTCCCTTTCACCGTCCCTCATCCTCTATCTTTAGTTTCACTCTCACTTCTACTCACTCTTTTTCTAGCTTCTGTTCACTCTCTCTTTGATTCCTCGCTCTCCTCTCTCCTATTAATCTTTCCTCCCTCTTCCCTCTCTCTTGCTTCCTTCCCTCCCACTCTCTCTCCCTTTCTCGCACTTTATCCTTCTCTCTTTCCTTCTCTCCCTCTCTACCTCTGTCTCTTCCAACTCATCCCCCTCTCTCTCCCACTAAATCTCATTCTCACCCCATTTCTCCTCCACTACACTTTATCTACATATCTTCCATCGATCGTGTTCTCTCTCACTTTCTCTTCCTCTTTCACTCTAGCTCTTGGTCCCCATCCTCCCTTTGTATATCTCTATCTTTCTCCTCTCCTCCTCTCTCACAATTTTCTCTATTTATACCTTATCACTTTTTCTTCCTTTATTTTCTCTCTTTCACTCCATGCACACACACTCTTGTTCTCCTTTAACACTCTCTTATCACTTTACTCACTATTCTCTCCAACCATCTCACTCTCTTCCTCCCTCTAGCTCTCCTCTCTCCCTCTCTCCCTCTTTCATTATGATAGTGCCTCACTCTATAGCCCACTCACTCTCCCATTATATCCATATCCCCTCTACATCTCCCTCTCTCTACCTCACACTCTACTCTCTACTTCCTGATCTCTCTTCTCTCTTATTTTCTATCTCACCCACTCTCCCTTCTCTCCCTCCCACTCACACTTCAATCCTTTTTTTGCTCTCTTTCTACTCCCATATTTCATCTCTCTTTATTGATTCTTGATCTCTCTTGTCTTTTCTTCTATCGCCCTAATTTCTCTCTTTACTCACCTTACTCCTCTCTCTCACTTCTGTTGTACTCACTAAGTCGCTCCTTCTCCCCTCCTCTCATTTTCTACGTACTCTTCTCTCGTTTCCTCTCCCTTGCTCCCTCTTATCACTTTCTCTTTTCTATTTCTCTCTCCCTCTTCCTCTCCCATTCTCTCTCTCTCATCATTTCACTCTCATTCTCTCCCTTCCCTCCCCTTCCCTCCCACTCCCCCTATCTCAATCTCCCTCCCTCCATCTCCCTCTCCCTCACTCCCTCTCTCCCTCTCCATCTCTCTCTCTTTTCCTTCGACAAATTCTCTTAATCTCCCTCCTTATCTCAATATTGCTCACTATCTTTTTCGTTCTTTTCCGCTCTCAATTCCTATTTATCTCTTATATCCTTTTCTCTCTCTCCCTTTCTCACTCCCTCTCTCTCTCTCTCTTGATCTTTCTCACTCTCTCTCCCTACATCTCCCCACTCTCACTCTCTCCGTACTCTTCTCATTTATCTCTCTTTCACACTCTGCCTTACCTACTATATTTCACACTCTATTATGTTTTGTTCTCTCACTCTAAGGCTCTCTCTTGCTCCTTTCTCTCTTTCCTTCTTTCTCTCCACTAAATGTAATTTTTACCCCCTCTCTCCATCTCTCTCCCACTCTTCCCTCCATATTTTCTTTCATTCTCTTTTTCTCTCTCACTCCCACTCTCTTCCATCCCTCTACGCGCCCTCCTTCCGTCTCTCTCTCTTCCTCACTAGGTCTTTTCTCTATTTATGCTTTATCACTTTTTTCTCTATTGCTCCCTTCTTGCTCTTATTTATCACTCTCTTATCACTTTACTCGGTCTTTCTCTCCGAGCATCTCTCGCTCTCTTCCTCCCTCCCTCTCTCACTCTTTCATTAATTCAATCTCTACTATGTCTTTTCACCCTCCACTTTCCCTCAATATTTCCATTTATCTACCTTTTACTCATCTTTTGCTCTAGCTTCCCAGAGTCTCTCTTCTCCCTCGATTTTTGCCTTACACCCCCCTCTCACTCACTCCCCTTTAATCACTCTTCAATCCTATCTTAACTTCATGTCTTGCTCTCTCTCTCTCGCTCTCTATTTCATCTCTATTTGTCTACTTTTCCCCCATCGCTTTCTCTCTCTTTTTCTTCCTCTCCCTCTCTTCCTCTCTTTACTCACTCTTTCTCTCTCTCTATCACACTCTCTCTCACACTCCCTCCCATACACACTTTATCTCTTAATTACTCTCATATCTTGCTACATCTCGTCATACCCATATCATTATTTATTATTTTTCTCTGTCATACACCTCTCATTCCTCCTCGATCCCCTCCCTCTTTCAATTTGTCCCTCCCTCTCTTTCTTGCTCTCTCTCCTCTTGCACTCACTCGTTCACACACTCTCTCCCCTCTCATTTTCTCTTTCTTCTATCTCTCTCTCTTCCATCTCGTTACTCACTCTTTCTCTCCATATATCTATCACACTCTCTCTTACATTCCCTTCCTTAAACACTATCTCTCAATTGCTCTCACATCTTGCTCTCTTTAATCATATCCATATCATTATTATTTTCGCTCATACATCTCTCATTCCTCCTCGATACCTGCATTTTAATCATCCCTCCCTCTCTTTCTTCCTTACTCTCTCGTCTTCCACACACTTGTTCACTCTCTCTCTCCTTCTCATTTTCTCTATCGCTCTCTCTCATCTCTCTTTTGCTCTCTTTTCTCACTTCCCACTTTCTCTTTATTTCTCTCTCGCTCTCCCTCTCCCTTTCTCTCGCCCTCTCTCTCATCCTTTCTCTCTCATTCTCTCCCTCTGTACCCACTCACTCCCACGCTCTTTATCTCAATCTCTCTCCCTCTCTCTCCCCTCACCCCCTCTCCATCTCCTTCCATTTAACTCATTCTCACACTCTCCTTTCCTATCTCGATCCCTCCCTCCTTCCCTCTCTTTCCCTCTTTCCCCTATCTCTCTTTTCTACTCCCTCTCTCACTCTCTCGCATCTACCCCTATTCTCTATTTCTCTCTCTCTCTTTCTCTCTCACACTCTTTATTGCTCTCTTTCATCACACTCTATCACTTTACTCACCATTTCTCTCCAACTATCTATCACTATCTTCATCCCTCCCTCTTTCATTTATGCAGTGTCTCTCTCTCCAACTCTCGCCCTCCCACTAACTCCATATCTCGCTCTACATCTCCCTCTCCGACACTCACTATCTTTGGCTCTATCTTCCCTAAATCTCTCTTCTCTCTCTATTCTGCCTTTTCCTCCCTCCCTCCAGCTCCCTCTTGATCCCTATCTTCTCTCCCTCTTTTGCTCTCTCTCTCACTCTCTGTTCATCTCTCTTTGTTTTTTGTTTGCTCTCTTTTTCCCTCTCTCTGTCTCTCTCTTGCTCTTTCTTCTCTCTCCCTCTCTTTTCACTCTTTACTTACTCTTTCTCTCCCTCTATCTCTCCCTCTATCTCTCATTCTCTCTCACCCTCTCTCCCTGCCCCACACTCTTTCCAATTCTCGCACTTATCTCTCACTCGTTCTCTTTTCTACTTTTCATCATCACTCTTCTCTCCTTCTCCTCTCACTCTCTCTTCCTCTATCCCCTACTCTCTATTGCTCTTTCTCCTCCCCCTCTCTCACACACACGAGCTATTCTTTCCTTCTATCAAACCCATGCACTTTCTCTCGGCCTTTCCATCTATCTCTCTCGCTCTACATTTGAATTCTTTCTCGTCATCACCCTCCCTCTCTCCTCTCACTCACCCCCTCTTGCTTTATCATCCCCTTCACTCACTTCTCTCTCTATTTCTCTCTCTTACTCTCTCCCCCCATCACTCTCTCTCACATAAATTTATCTCACTCCCTCTCTCTCTTTCTCACTTGTTGTCCTCTTACTTTGCATTTTGTTGGCCTCTCTTCTTTGATTTTATTCTCGTGTACTATCTCCCACAAACATTCTCTCTTGCTCTTCCTTGCTTCATTCACTCCCTTTCGATTCCCTTAATATCTCTTCCCTCTCCCTTTTCTCTCCTTGTCTCTATTAAAATTTTAATCTCACTCGTATTCCCTCGCTTTGTCACCCTCTTTTATCTCTCTCTCTCTCACCCTATATGCCCCTCACTCTACCTCTCTATCCCCATCTCCCTATTTTTCTCTTTCCTCTCCATTTTCTCTCTCACACACTCTCTCCTTCTGTCGTTCCCTCCCTCTCTTCAATTCGGCTCAGTCCCTTTTTCTCACTTTCTCACTAAATGTTATCATTCTCACTTACATCGGCTCTTATTGCTCCCTTTTCTCTCGCCATTTCTCGCTGGCCATCCTCCCACCCTCTCTCCTCTCTCTCCCCTCCTTCCCTTTCTCTCACTCACGGTATCCTATAATCTCTCTTCACTTTCTCTCCCTCTATCCCTTTACATCTTCTTTTGCTCTCCCTCTCTCTCTCCCTTGTCGTTCACTCTCTCTTGCTACATCTCTGACACCTCTTATTTTTCTCGCACTCTCTTTCTCGTTTCCCTCTTATCTCTCTATTTCTTTCTCTTACCACTCATGCTCTCTTTCTAACTTTTAATTATATCTCTCTTTCTCCGGTCTTTTACTCTGTCTCTTATGTTTGCCCTTTATTCACTCTCTTTCTCTCCCTCTATCCCTACTCTCTCACTCTCCCGCTCTCCCTAATTCTCTCTCTGTCTTGCACTCTCTCTTGCCTCTTCTCTCTCCCATTATTCTTCACCTTCTCTCACACACATCTCTTCCTCTCTCTGCCTCCTTTTACTCCTCCAGCCCTCTCCTTTTCTCTCCATATATCTCATTCTTCTTCTCTCTCTCCAAACTTGTTTATATATATCTCTCTCAACTACCTCACCCACTCTCTTGCTCTTCATCTCGACTCTCTCGCTTCCTCATTTTCTCTGATCCCTTTTATTTCTTCTTCACTCTTGCACTTTCATCGATTTTTCCTTATTTCTCACTTTATTTCTTTTTCCCTTCTTTCCCCCTTTCCCTCCCTTCCTCTCTCTCTACCACACTCTCTCCCTCTCTCATTTTCTCTCTCTTTCTCTTCCTCCACCATTACTCTCAATGACGTCCTCCCTACATTTCTTTCCACCTCATAACTTCTCTCTCCTTTTGTCTTTCTTAATCTCTTTGTTTCCCTTCCTTACTCCCGATTGTCTTTTCCCTTGCTCTACATCTCCATCTTGATTTTTATCCCTCTCTTCTTTTTCTCTTATCTCTCTCTCACTCCCTCTCCCATACTCACTCTATCCACTCTAGAACTATCTTATACGTATATGTATATATATATATATATATTTTCTCTCTCTACGAAAATATCTCTCAGTCTCCCTATTTAATTTTCTTTCTCTCTCAGTTATTATCTTCCTCTCATCTTTCTCTCTTGCTCTTCATTCTGTGTGTTCTCTCTTCTCCCTCTCTTTTCTCTCTCTTTTTCTCTGTGCTTATTTCCCTCTTTCTTGCTCCCGATCTCTGTTTATCCTCAATTTCACTCACTTTACTCTGACTCCCTCTCTTTCTAACTCTATTCTCTCTCTCGTGAGCACTCTTATATCTTATCTTCACTTTTTCTCCTCATCTATCCCCCACTGTCTCTCTCTCTCATCCCTCTCTCCCTCTCAATCACCCTCCCTTCCTCCCTTACTTGTTCTCACCCTCCCCCTATCTCTCAGAGATGGGTAGAGGGAGTCACCGGGATGAAAGAGAGTGGGAGTGAGAGAGGAATAGAGAGTAAAGGAAGATATGGAGAGAGAATGAGAGAGATGGAGAGAGAAGGTACAAAATGAGATTTCATGAGAGAGTGAGGGGGTGAATTGGAAGATATTGAGAAGGAGAGAGGGAGAGAGTGTGTGTGTGAGAGAAAGAGAGAGCAAAAGAGGGAGAGAGAGGGAGGAAAAAAATAAATGGAGTGGAGGAGTGAGCGCAGTAGAAGAGAGAGTAAGCGAAGAGAGTGAACATGGAGCGAGAAGGAGAGAGAGAATGAAGATGTGTGAGAGTGAAACTGAAGAGAAAGCAAGAGGGAATGAGAAAGGGAGTGTGTGAGAGAGAAATGGAGAGAAGGGAGGGTGAGGGAAGAGAGCGCAGAAGAGTGGGAGAGGGTAAGCGAGCGAGAGAGGGAGCAAGAGTCAGGGAGATAAGCAGAGCAGAAGAAAGAGAGGGATGGAGGGAGTGAAAGAGGGAGGCAGAGCGAGAGAGTGGCGGTGAGGGTTAAACTGAGTGTGAAAAGAGAGAGACTGAAGAGAGGGCGAGAGAGAGATGAAAAGAGGTGGAACAGAGAGTGAGAGAGAAAGGAAAGTGTGAGTAAGAAATAGATATAGAAGGAGGTATTGAGAGGGTTTAAAGAGAGCAAGAAAGAGAAAGGAAGAGAGAGTGGAAGGGACAGTGACTGAGAAGAGAGACTGAGAGAATATCAAGCAAGAGTAAGTGAGTGATGATTAAAAAGCGAGGGAAAATAGGAGATTGTTGAGAGAGAGAGCGAGATGGAGAGGAATAATGGGAGGGAGAGAAGAGATAAAATGAGAGAGGGAGGGATAGAAGCAAGAGAAAGTGGAGAGAGGAAGTGGAGGATGGAGTGACAAAATGTAAGAGAAATGAAATAAGAGAGCAAAAAAGGAGTGTGTAGAAGAGAGTATAAGTTATAAAAAGAGAATATAAAGAGAGAGAGTAGGAGATTATAATAGAGAAGGGATAAAAAAATTAGAGAGAAAAATTAAAATGAAAACAAAGAGATAGATAAAAAATGGAGCTAACGAGGGTGAGAGGGAGAGAGATTGAGAGAGAGTGAGAGTGTGTATGTGTGAGATGGAGAGAAAAGAGTGCACTACATGAGGCAGATCTAGAGAGGGCATGTTTGAGGGAGTGAGAAAGAGAGAGCAAGAGGGATAAAAAGAGATGGAATAAAGAGTGAGAGGGAGAAAGTGAGTGAGAAGAGAGAAATAAGAAGGTAATGAAGGGTTTAAAGACAGAACAAGAAAGAGAGAGCAAATAGAGAGCTAGAGAGAGATGGAAAGGGAGGGATAGAGACATAGAGAGAGTTTGGGAGGGAGTGATTGAAGAGAGAGCGGAAGGGAGAGTGGGTAAGGCAGGAATAATGAGAGAAAAGAGATTCAGGGAAGATAGAGCAAATGATAGTGAGTGAAAGGCAGAGAGGGAGATATAGTGTGAGATATCGAGAGAGAAGGAGGGCGAGAGAGAGACAGTGAATAAATGAAAGAGGGAGAGTAGGAGGGAGGAAGAGAGCGAGAGATGGTTGGTGAGAAAGAGTGAGTAAATTGATAAGAGAGTGATGAAAGAGAGCAATAGAGAGTGTGCGTGAGAGAGAAAGAGATAGATAAATAGAGAAAGAAATACTAATAAAGCATAAATAGAGAAAAGGGCGGAGAGGGCGAGAGTGAGAATGAGAGAGATTGATGAAGGGAGTCACAGGAATGAAAGAGAGTGGGAATGAGAGAGGAAGAGAGAGTAAAGGAAGAAATAGAGATAGAGTGAGAGAGATGGAGAGATGGATAGAGAATGAGGCTTACTGGGAGAGAAAGGGGGTGAACTAGAAGAGAATAAGAGGGAGACAGGGGGAGAGTGCGTGAGACAGAGAAATAAGAATGAGGAAGGGAGAGAGTGGGAGGTAGGGAATGAAACATGAAAGTTTGGGAGAGAGGGAGAGAAAGATAGAGAGGAGAGCAAGGAGAGAGAGCAATAGAAGAGAGAGAGTAAACATGGAGTGAGAAAGAGAGAAAACGAGGGAGTAAGAGTGAGAGTGAAACCCAAGAGAGAGAAAGAGAAGCTAGAAAGGGAGAGAGTGCGAGAGGAAACAGAGAAGAAAGCGAGTAAGGAAAGAGTGAGTGGGAGAGAGGAAAAGAGCAAGCGAGCGATAGAGGGAGTAAGAGAGAGGGAGACAAGGAGAGCAGGAGAGAGAGGGCGATGAAGGGAATGAAAGTGGGAGGGAGAGCGAGAGAGACTCAGTGAGGGAGCAAGAGAGAGAGGGAGAGAGAAAGGGTGAGAGAGATCAATAGAGAAAGAGAGAGAAGAGATTGAGAGTAAGAGTGAGAGTAAATTTAAAGATAGTGAGGGAGCCACGAAAGGAGAGAGACAAAAAGAGAAAGAAATAGAGAAGGAATAGAGAGTGAGGTAAGAGAGGGAAAGAGAGACAAATAGAGACCGAAATAAGGGAGGTAGGGGAAGTCATAAACAATAAGAGAGAGGAGTGGGTGAGAAAGCAAAGAGTTAGAGAAAGGAGGACGGTGGAGAGAGATTGAGTGATGGATATTAAGAAAAAAGAGAGAGCAACGAGCGACAGAGAGAGAGAGAAACATGATGGAGAGTGAGCGACATAGTGAGAAAGAAAGAAAAAGAGAAAGAGAGAGATAGAGGGAAAGAGTGAAGAGAGTAAGAAGATAGCAAGAGATAGCAAGAAAGCGAGACAAAAAAAAGAATATAGAGTGAAAGACATAGTAAGAAAGGGCAAGAATAAGGGAGAGAGTGACAAAGGGGGAATTAGAGGGAAAGTGTAAGGGAGAATGGGAGAGCTGGGGAGATAGAGGGAGAGAAAGATTGAAGAGAGTGAGAGAGAGAGCATAAAAGATATAAAGAGGGAGAGAGAGGAAGCGAGAGAGGAAACAATATTGAGCAAGATGGAGATAGGGAGTAAGAGGACAGTGCGTGGAGAAGGGGGAGAGAGAGAGGGAGAGAGATTGAGATAGAGAGAGTGGGAGGGTGAGAAGTAGAATGGAGAGAGGGTAGAGAAAGGATGAGGGAGTGAGAGAGATATAGAGAGAGAGACAGAGAAAGAAACAGAGAGAGTGAGGTAGAGTACGTAAAAAGGAGATAAAGAGATAGAGGGAGGTTGTGAGAGAGAATAGAGAAAAGAAAGTGAGAGAAGAGAGTGGAGCGGAATGGGAGAGAGTGATGGCATGAGAGGGAAGGAGGGAGATTGATTAAGTGCAAGAGGAGAGAGAGAAGAGAGATAAGGGAAAGAGAGAAAGAGAGGGAAGGAGGGAGGGATTGAGATAGAAAGGGAGAGTAAGAGAATGAGTTAAATGCAGAGAAGGAGATGGAGAGGGGGTGAGGTAGAGGAGAGGGATAGAGATTGAGATAGAGAGCGTGGGAGGGAGGGTAGCAAAAGGGAGAGAATGAGAGTGAAATGATGAGAGAGAGGGCGAGAGAAAGGGAGAGCGAGAGCGAGAGAGAAATAGAGAAAAGTGTAAGTGAGAGAAAAGAGAGCAAAAGAGAGGGATGAGAGAGACAGATAGAGAAAACGAGAGGGAGAGAGAGTGTGAACGAGTGAGTGCAAGAGGAGAGAGAGTGGAAGAAGGAGAGGGAGGTATCGAGGAGGAATGAGAGATGTATGAGAGAAAATAATAAATAATGATATGGATATGATGAGAGAGAGCAAGATGTGAGAGTAATTGAGAGATAGTGTGTAAGGAAGGGAGTGTGAGAGAGAGTGTGATAGATAGAGGGAGAGAGAGTGAGTAAAGAGATGGAAGAGAGAGAGATAGAAGAAAGAGAAAAAGAGAGGGAGAGAGAGTGTGTGAACGAGGTGCAAGAGGAGAGAGAGAGGATGAAAGAGAGGGAGGGATGGATTAAAAGAGAGAGGTATGTAGGAGGAATGAGAGATGTATGTGAGAAAATAATAAATAATAAGATGGATATGACGAGATAGAGTAAGATGTGAGCAATTAAGAGGTAGTATGTAATGGAGGGAGTGTGAGAGAGAGTGTGATAGACAAAGGGAGAGAAAGAGTGAGTAAAAAGAGTGAAGAGAAGGAGATAGAAGAAAGAGAAAGAGAGAGAGATAACGAGGGGGCAAAAGCAGACAAATAACAAAGAGAGATGAAATAGAGAGTGAAAAGAGAGAGCAAGAGAGGAAGTTAACATAGAGATTGAAGAGTGAGCAAAGGGAGTGAGGGAGAGGGGGGTGTAAGGAAAAAATTGGGAGAGAAGAGAGACTCGAGGAAGCTAGAGCAAAAGATAGTGAGTGAGAGGTAGATAAAGGGAGATATTAAGGTAAATATGGAGAGAGATGGAGGGAAAAAAGTCATAGTGAGAGATTGAATTAATTAGAGATTGAGAGAGGGAGGGAGGAAGAGAGTGAGAGTTAGTTGGAGAGAAAGACTAAGTGATTAGAGAGTGATAAATAAGAGCAAGAGAGAGTTTGTCAACGAGAGCAAGAAGAGATAAATAGAGAAAGAAAAAGTGATAAAGCATAAATAGAGAAAAAATCTAGTGACGACGAGAGAGATGGACGGAGGGAGTGATAGGAATGGAAGAGAGTGGGAGTGAGAGAGGAAAAGAGAGTGAAAGAAAATATGGAGGGAAGAGTGAGAGAGATGGAGAGAGTGGGTACAGAATGATATTTAGAGGGAGAGAAAGAGTGAGTAGAAGTGAGAAAAGGGAGCAAGAAAGAGCCTTAGAGTGAGAGAACGAAACATAATAGAGTGTAAACATAATGGGTAAGACAGGAAGCGAGAAAGAGAGAGATAAATGACAGGAGTATGGGAGAGAGTGAGAGGGAAAGATAGAGGGAGAGAGTGAGAGAGATTGAAGAAAGAGAGAGAGGGAGTGAGAAAGGGAGAGAGAAAATGATTTAAGAGATAGATAGGAATTCAGAGAGGAAGAGAATGAAAAACTTAGTGCGCAATATTTAGATAAGGAGGGAGATTAAGAGAATACTTCAGAAGGAAAAGAAAGAGGGAGAGGGAGAGGGAGAGAGGGAGATGGAGGAAGAGAGATTGGATAGAGGGAGTGGGAGGGAGGGAAGTAGAAGGGAGAGAATGAGACAGAGATTTGGAGAGGAAGAGTGAGAGAGAAATAGATAAGAGAAAGTGAGAGAAGATGGAGCAAGGGATAGGGAATGAGAGAGCAATAGAGAAAAGGAGAGTGAGGGAAAAGGAGTGACTTAGTGAGTACAACAGAAGTGAGAGAGAGGAGTAAGGTGAGTAAAGAGAGAGAAATTAGGGCGATAGATGAAAGAACAAGAGAGAGAATAAGAAATAAAAAAAGATAGATGAAATAGAGATAGAAAGAGAGCGAAAAAGGGATTGAAGAGTGAGTGGGAGGGAGAGAAGGAGAGTGGGTAAGATAGAAAATAAGTAAGAGGAGAGAGACTAATGGAAGATGGAGAGTTGAGTGTGAGGTAGAGAGAGGGAGATGTAGAGGGGATATGGATATAATGGGAGAGTGAGTGGGCGATAGAGTGAGAGAATGTAAAAATGAAAGATGAAGAGAAGGAGGGAGGAAGAGAGTGTGAGATGGTTGGAGAGAATAGTGATTAAAGTGATAAGAGAGTGTTAAAGAGAACAAGAGTGTGCGTGTGTGGGAGTGAAAGAGAGAAAAATAGAGGAAGAAAAAGTGATAAGGCATAAATAGAGAAAAGTGTGAGAGAGGAGGAGAGTGAGAAAGATAGAGATCGAGGAAGGGAGTGATAGACCTTGAAGAGAGTGGGAGTGAGACTGGAAGAGAGGGTGAGAGAAAAGAGTGATTGATGGAAGATATAGAGATAAAGTGAGAGGGAGGAGAAATGGGGTGGAGAATGAGATTTAGTGGGAAAGAGGGGGATGAGTTGGAAGAGAGAGGAGGTAGAGAGGAAGAGAGGGAGAGAGAGAAGGAGAGAGAGCGAGAGAGGGAGAGAGAGAGTGGGAGGGAAGGAGCAAGTGGGAGGGAAGAGAGGGAGGAAAGATTAATAGGAGAGAGGAGAGCAAGCAATCAAAGAGAGAGTGAACATGAAGCGAGAAAAAGAGCGAGTAGAAGTGAGAGTGAAACTGAAGATAGAGGAAGAGGGGCGAGAAAGGGAGAAAGTGTGAGAGAGAAATAGTGTTGATAGAGTGAGGGAAGAGAGAGCTTGAGAGAGGGATAGGGTGAGCGAGTGAGAGGGGGAGCAAGAGTGAGGGAGATAAGGAAAGAGTGAGAGAGAGAGAGAGAGATTGAAGGATCTAGTGTGATGGATTAAAGAGAGTTCAAGAAAGAGAAAGGAAAAGAGAATGAAAGGTTGAGAGTGAGGAGACTAAGGGAAGATCGAGTAAGGGTACGTGGTATAAAGAGGGGTAGAACAAGAGAATGATGAGAGTAAGTGGGAGAAACGAAGGGAGAGGAATTTGGAGAGGGATAAAGGTAGGAAGAGGGAGGGAGGGAGAGAGAGAGAGAATGAGAGAGGTTGGGATGGAATCAAGTGAGCGAGAAAGGAGAGAGAATGGGGAATAGAGTGAGAGAAAAGTAAGAGGAAAAAGAGAAGAGAGAACAATAAAGGAGAGTGTAAAAGAGAGAGAGATGGATTAGGGGAGTGAAAGAGGTATGGAGAGCTAGAGAGAGGATGTGAGGAATAATGGGAGGGTCAAAAGTGAGAGACAGAGAAGATATTGAGAGGGAGAGATAAAGAGGGCTGAAATAGAGAGTCATAGAAAGATCGAGGTCATAAGGGAGAAAGAGAAATAGGTGGAAGTGAGAGCGTTTAAAGAAAGAGTAGGAAAGACAAAGTGAGAGAGAGTGAGAAGAGAGGTTGTGGGAAGATCAAGTAAGAGTTAGTGAAGTGTAAGGTGAGCACAAGAAAGGATATTAGTGAGTGAGAGAGGGAGCAAGAGAGAGAGGAAGAGACAAAGAGCGAGATAATTTCTCTCCAACAATCACTCAGTCCCTTCCTCCCTCCCTCTCTCTATCTCTCTCACCCTCGATCTCTCTCTAAATCTCCCTCTCTCTCCCCTCTCACTCTCTATATTTTTATCAATCTTCCATGAGTCTCTCTTTTCTCTTTATTTTTGTCTTACTCTCACACCCTTCTTCCTTCCGCTGTCTCCTCAATCCCTATCAGTCCCTCCATCTATATCTCCATTTCTAGTTCAATCCCTCTCTTGCTCTCACTCTCACTCTGTATTTCATCTCTCCTTATCGTTTTGCTTGCTTTCTCTTACCCTCTCCCTGTCTTCTCTCTTGCTCTTTCTTCTATCACCCTCTTTTTCCTATATTTACTCACTATTTCATCACCCTCTATTCTCTATATTTAGTTACTATTTCTCTTCCTCTATCCCTCACTCTCTCTCCCACTCTCCCTCCCACTTCTCACCCTGCCACTCTCTCTATCTCCCTCTCTCCATCTCACTTTCTCACTCATTCTCTTAATGTTGCCCCTATCTTCATCTTACTCCTTATCTTTTCCTCTCTAGCTTCCTCTCTCTCCCTCTTAAATCTTTTATGCTCTCTTTCCCTCTCTCACTTGCTCTATCCCTCTGTCTTCCTCGTCTCACTCTCTGTCTTACAGCCCTCCATCTCTTTGTTTCTCACTCTCTCGCTCTCTTACTATGTGTCTTACACACTACTTTGTTTGTCTCTCACTCTCTTGCACTCTCTTGCTATCTTTTCTCTCATTTTATCCTTTCACTCTATCTCTCTCTTTCTACATATCTTCCTTTCTCATTGCCTCTCACTCCTTATTATGTTTCTATCTCTCGCTCTCTTGCTCACTCTTCCTCTCTTTTCTCATTCATTATCTCCCTAAATCCTTCACTAAATCTCTATCTAGCATCTTCTCATTCTCTATCTCTTTTCTTTCTCACTCCTCTTCTCTCTTATTTTTTATTACTTCCCCTCCCTCCTTATTTCATTTTCTGTTTCTCTTACTAGTCCCCTCTCTTACCCTCTCTTACCTCACTCTCTATTCTTTCTCTATTTCTCTCTCTTTTTGTCTCTCCCTCCCTTCTTGGCTCCCTCACTCTCTTCAATTTCACTCTCACTCCTTCACTCTCTTCTCTTTCTTTCTCTCGTGCTCGCTCACTTTTTTTCTCTCCCTCTCTCCCTCACACCCTCCCTCCCTAACTCTCTCTCTTACTCCACTAATCATTTTCTCTTGTTCTCTTTCCCTTACTCTCTCTTCCCACTCTCTTTCTTCAGCTTCACTCTCACTCTTACTTGCTCTCTTTATCTCTTTCACATTCTCTATTCTCTCTTCCTCTTTCTTCCATTATCTCTCTATCACTCTCTATTATCTTTCACCTTATCTCTTACTCTTCTCACTCTTTATCTTCCTCTACCCTCCACTCTCTTTTTTACTATTTCTCTCACTTCCCTCTCTTCCATCTCTCTCTCTCTCACGCTCTCTCCAATTGCCCTCCCTGGCTCTTCTCTCTTGCTCACCTGATTCCATCCCACCCTCTCTCATTCTCTCTCTCTCTCTCTCTCTCTCTCTCTCTCTATCGCTCTCTCTGTCTTCCTTCCATTATCCCTCACCAACTCCTTCTCCCTCTGTTGCTCCGCCTTGCACTTATCATTCTCCTATTCTCCCTCTCTTTATACCCCCACTCACGCATTCTCTTAATCTCCCTCCCTCTCTTCTTTATCTCTTTATCTTTCTCTCCACTCTGCCTCTATCTACCTCTATTTACCTCTCTCAATCCATCTCCCTCTCCCTCCGTCCCTCCTCATTTTTTTTCTCCCACTCTCTCTCTACCTTTAACCATTTCTCTCTCCACCTCTTATTCTCATACTTTCCCTCACTCTCTCTATTATCATGCTCTCTTACATTCCCTCCCTTTATCTCTTTTCCTCTATATATATCCTCACATTTTCTCTCCCTCTATCCACCACTTCTCTCTACCGTCCCTCTTCACTCTCTTGCACAGTCTCGCTCTCTACCTTGCTCTTCCTCTCTCTCACTCTTTATTCCACTTTCATTATTGCACAGTTGCTCAATCCATCTCTCTTATGTCGCTCTTTCATTTCTCTCATCACTACTCTTTTTCTCTTATCATCCTCTCTCACTCCCTCGCTCCCTCCCTCTCTTTCAATCCTTCTCTCTTATCACTCTTTCCTCCTCGTCTCTGTCTAATTATTTCTTAATTTCTCTCACACTTTTTCTCTCTCCCTCTTTCCTCTCACTTTATCTTCATATCTCTCACTCTCTATCTATTTCTCATTCTTCTGCTCCCTTTCTTTCTTATTTGCTCTTTCTTCCTTCACCCTCTCTTCTATCTCTATTTCTCTCTCACTCTCTCTCCTCTCTCCCTCCCTATATCTCTTTAATTACACTCTCTCTTACTCACTCTCTGTTCTCTTTCTCTCTCCTCTCACTCTTTCGCTCTCTATCCTCCACATACTCTCTCTCTCCTCCCTCTTATTTCCTTCCCTCCCTCGTTCCTACCTCCATCCCCATCTCTCTCACTCACTCTATCTTTGACTCTTCTACACTCTCTCTCCCTCTACCTCCAACTCTCCCTTTCCATCTCTCTCTAGCTCTCTATTTCCTCTCTATTTCCTGCTCTCTCAAGCTCTCTCTGCTCTCCCTCTCTCTCACTCTCTTTTCCATCACTTTTTATCTCTCTTGCTCTCTCTTTCTCACTCCCTCAATCTTGTCCTCTCTAGGTCTTGCTCATGTAGCGCACTCTTCTCTATCATTCTCACACACTCATAAACACTCTCACTCTATCTCAATCTCTCTCTATCTCTCTCACCCTAGTTAGCTTCATTTCTCAATCTTTGTTACCATTTTGCTTTTTCGCACTCACTCTTTTAATCCATTATCTATTATATTCTTTCAGTCTCATTCTTTCTCACACTCTATTATCTTTTTATATCTTTTATTCTCTTTTACACAGTCCTTCATTGCTCTCTCTTCTTTCTTTTCTCTTACATTTTTTTACTCCATCCCCCACTTCCTCTCTCCTCTCTCTCTTGCTTCTATCCCTCCCTTTCTCATTTTATCTCATCTATTCCTTCCTCCTCTCCCTACCATTTTCCCTCTTCATCTCCCTCTCTCACCCAATAATTTCCTATTCTCCCTCACTTTTTACCCCTCACTCACTTACTCTCGCTTGATCTTCCTTCAGTCTCTCTTCTCACTCTCTGTCCCTTCCACTCTCTTTTCCTTTCTCTTCTTACTCTCTCTTTAAACCCTCTCAAAATCTTCTTCTATCTCTCTTTCTTACTCATCCTCTCCTCTCTCTCACTCTCTAATCCACCTCTTTTCATCTCTCTTTAAACCCTCTGAATACCTCCTTCTATCCCCTTTTTCTTACTCATCCTCTCCTCTCTCTCACTCTCTAATCCACCTCTTTTCATCTCTCTCTCATCCTCTCTCACCCTCTCTTCTGTCTCTCTCTTTTCACACTCACTTTAACCCTCACTACCACTCTTTCTCTCTCCCTCCCTCTTTCACTCCCTTCATCCCGCCACTTTCTCCTACTCTCCTTATCTCCCTATCTCTTGCTCCATCTCTTGCTCTATCTCTTGCTCGCTCACCCTCTCCCTCTCTCATGCTCTCTCTTTCATCAGCCTCTCTTCTCTCTATTTCTCTCTCACACACTCTCGCATTCTCGTTCCCTCTTCCTATCTCTTCAGTTTCACTCTCACACATACTCCCTCATTCCCTCTCTTTCTCACTCCATGTTCACTCTCTGTTGCTCACTCTTGTTTCAATTGCGTTCGCTCCTCTCTCTACTCTAAATCATTCTCTCCCACTCTCACCCACTCCTTTCATTCCTTTTCTCCCTCTCTCTCCCCCTCAGTTCCTCTCACTCTCTTCCAATTCATCCCCCTCTTCTCCCACTAAATCTCATTATGTACCCCCTCTCCATCCCTCTCACTCACTCTCCATATCTTCCTTAACTCTCTCATCCTCTCTCACTTCCACTATCTTCCATTCCTCTCACTCCCTCCATCCATCTCTCTCTCCCACACTCGCTCTTTTCTCTATTTATGCTTTATCACTTTTTCTTTCTCTATTGCTCTCTTTGACAAACTTTCTCTTGCTCTCTTTTATCACTCTCTTATCACTATCCTCACCCTTTCTCTCCAACCATCTCTCACTCTCTTCCCTCCCTCTCTCCCTTTTCATTAATTCAATCTCTCGCTATGTCTTTTCTCCCTCCATCTCTCTCCATATTTCCCTCAATATCTACCCTTATCTACCTCTCACTCACTATCTTTTGGTCTAACTTCACTGAGTCTCTCATCTCTCTTGATTCCTGCCTTACCCTCTCTCCCTCACTCCCTTCGCTCACTCTTCAATCCCTATCTTAACTCCCTCTTTTACTCTCTCTCTCACTCTCTATTTCATCTCTCTTTATTATTTTATGCTTATATTTTCCCCCTCTCTGTCTCTCTGTCCTGCTCTTTCTTCTATCTCCCTCTATCTATCACACTCTCTCTCACACTAACTCCCTTACACACTCTTTTATTGCTCTCATATCTTGATCTCTCTCCTTAAATGCATCCATTATTTATCATTTTCTCTCATACTTCTCTCCTTCCTCTTTGATGCCTCCCTTATTCAATACATCTCTCCCTATCGTTCTTCCCCTTTTGCTCCTCTTGCACTCACTCATTCACTCCTCTCTCTCCCTCACTTTTTCTCTATATCTCTCTCATCCCTTTCTTTTGCTCACTTCTCTCACTTTCACTTTTCTCTATTTCTCTCTTGCTTTCGTTCTCCCTTTCTCTTGCCCTCTCTCTCATCCTTTCTCTATCATTCCCTCCCTCAGCTCCCCTGCCTCCCACGCTCTCTATCTCAATCTCTCTCCCTCACTCCCTCTCCATCCCCCTCTCTCCTTCTCTCCTTTTAACTCATTCTCTTACTCCCCCTCCCTATCTCAATCCCTCCTACGCTCTCTATCTCAATTTCTCTCCCTCGCTCTCTCTCACCCCTCTCCATCTCCCTCTCTCCTTCTCTCCTTTTTAATCATTCTCTTACTCTCCCTCCCTATCTCAATCACTCCCTCCATCCCTCTCTATCTCTCTTTCCCCTTTCTCTCTTCTCTCTCTCCACTTGCACTTAATCAATCTCCCTCCTTCCCTCACATTTTCTCCATCGCTCTCTCCCATTTCTCTCGTTTGCTCTCTCTTATCTCACTTTGTCTTCTCTATATTTCTCTCTCACAGCCTCACTCTCTCTCTTTTTCCTTCTTTTTTACCACTCATGCTCTCCCCCACTCACTTTCTTTCTTTCTTTGTTCCCCTCTTCTCTCACTTTCTCTTCTCTCTATATCTCTCTCACTCTCCCTCATCCTTTCTCTCACCTCTCTACATCTCATTTCTCTCTCTTTCTCTCCTTTATCACTCTGTCTTATCACTTACTCATTCTCTCCAACCTTCTCTCTCTCTCTTCCTCCCTCTATCCCTCTTTCATTATTTCAGTCTCTCACCCTATTGCCCTCTTACCCTCTCACAATCTCCATTTCCATTCTATATCTCCCTCTCTCTACCTCACAATCAACTCTATCATCTCTAAGTCTCTTTTCCTCTATATTTCTGTCTTACTTTCTCTCCTTCTCTCCCTCCTGCTCACATTTCAATCCCTAGTTTACTACCTCTTTTTCTCTCTCTCACTCTCTATTTCATCTTTTTTATTGTTTTCTTGCTCTCTTTTGCCCTCTTCTTATCTCTCTCTTGCTCTTTCTTCTATCAACCTCTCTTCTCTCTCTTTAGTCACTCTTTCTCTCCCACTTTCTTTCACTCTCTCTAAGTTTCTCTCAGACCTTGCTTTCTTTCTTATTTTCTCCCACAGATCTCTCTTTCCTCCTCAATCCCTCCCTCTTTCAATCCCCTCTTCCCTCTCTTTCTCACTCTCTCCCTATCTTACTCCTCTCTCGCTCATGTTGTACTCACTCATTCAGTCCCTCTCCCTCCCTCTCATTTTCTCTATCACTCTCACTCATTCCCTCTACCTTCCTCCCTCTTCTCTCACTTTCTCTTTTCTTTATTTCTCCTCTCTCATTCTTTCTCTCATGCTTTATCTCTCTTTCTCTCTATTTTGCTTCCCTCCCACTCCACCTATCTCAATCTCCCGCCCTCTCTCTCCCTGTCTCTTCTGAATCTCTCTCTCTCCTTTTCTTTTCTCACATTCTCTTAATATCCCTCTCTATCTCAATCTTGCTTACTATCCTTTTCTCTTCCTCTCTCGCTTCCTATCTCTCTCTTAAATCTTTCTCTCGCTCTCTCTCTCTCCCACTCTCACTCTCTTGCTTTATCTCACTCTCTTTACGCTTTCCCTCTATCTCTCTCTTTCTCACTGCCTCCCTTTCTCACTATGTCTCACTCTCTATTATGTTTCTTTCTCACTCTTTGGCTCTCTCTTGCTTTTTTAATCTCTTAACTCACTCTTGATCTCTCTATGTCCATCAATCTAACTCTCTCTCCATTCTACTCATTCTCTCGCTCTCTTCTCTCACCCCCTCTTCCCTCCCTTCCTCCCCTACCCCTTATTTTGCTCTCTTTTTCTCTCGCTAGCTCACTCTCTCTTGCCCTTTCTTCCCTCACTCTCTTTTCTCTATCTATTTCTCTCTAGCTTTGTCACTCACTCCTCTACTCGATCCCTCACTCTCTTTCCATTTCACTCTCTCTTACTCCCCCACTCACTCCACTCACTCTTTCTCTCATGCAATCTCTCTCCCACTCTCCCTCTCTAACTCTCTCTTGCTCCATTTATCATTGTCTCTCTTGCTCATTTTCTATTTATTTCTCTTCACCCACTCTCTCTCTCTCTCTCTCATACTCTCTATTTTAACTCTCTTTCTCCGTCTTTTGCTCTCTTTTGTTGCTCTTTAATCTCATTCCTTCTCTCACTCTATCCCTCACTCTCTCTCGTTATCCCTCTCCCTACTTCTCTCACTATATCAATCGGACTCTCAACTCTCTCTTCATTTCTCTCTGCCTCTTCTCTCTCTCATTATTTCTCACTTTCACTCACAAATCTCTTCGTCTCTCCTCAACCTTCTTTTTCTCCCTCCCTCCCTCCCTCCCTTTCTCCATATATCTCACTCTCTTTACCTTTATGTTCTTCTCATGCTCTCCCACTTTCTTTATATATCTTTTTCTCACTCTATTGCTCACTCTCTTTATCTGTCACTTCTCTCCCCCTTCCTCTCTCTCAGATCCCTTTCATCTCTACCTCTATCTCATACTTTCATATCATTCTTACTGTTTCACACTCTATCTTACATTTCTCTCCCATCTTCCCTACCCCCCTTTCTCCTTATTTCACTTCCTCCCTCCTTCCCTCCCTTTCCCTCTCGTCCATCTCTCTCTAGCAATCTCACTCTCTCTCACTCTCTCTTTCTCCCTTTTTCCTTGCTCTCTCTTCACTCTATTTCCCTCTATCACACTCTTTCTCCTATTCCTTATCTTCCCTTTCTCACTCTTACATTATCCCTCTCTCTCTCTGTCTCTCTCTCTTTCCTCATGTTTACTTTTACCAGCTCTTTTTTCTCTCTGTTTCCTCCCTATTTCTCTCTCTTTAGTTTCACAATCAATCTTCCTTCCCCTCTCTCACTTTCTCTCAAACACATACAATCTCACACTTCGTCTATCTCTATCTCTTAAGCTCTCTCTCTTTCTCGATCTCTCTAGCTCTCTTTTGCCTTGCTCTCTATTTCTTTCTCATTATTTTACTCTCTCTCCCCCTCTATCTCATGCTCTATCTCTATCTCTTTCCATCTACCAATTTATCTATATATTCTCTCGCTCTCTCTCTCAATCTAACCCTTCATTACTATCATTTTCTAAAACAACCTCTCTCCGCTCCCCAGTCACTTCGGTCTTCCTTTCTCTTATCTTCTCTCTCGCACACTCTCATTCTCTCTCTCCCTCCCTCTCTCCAGCTCTTTCTTCACCTACTCTCTCTTTCTTTCTATTTTGTTTATATTTCTTGGTCCCCATCCCCCTTTATTTAATTTCAAACTCAATCTTACTCCCTCCCTCTCCCTTTCTTACTCTCTAATCTCTCTCTTTGTCTCTCTTTACTCTCTCATGTTACTCTATTCTCCTCTCCTCTTACACACTCTCTCTGTTATCCCTCATTCTATCTCCCTCTACTTCTCTGACTCTCTCTACCCTCTCACACACTCTCTCACTCTCTCTCTCATACACATACACTCTCTCTTTCTCTTTCTCTTTCCCTCCCTTGCTCTCCCTCTCTCCATCACCCCATCTCTCCCTTCCCCATCTCTCTCACTCATTATCTTCTACAATGTCCATTTCACTTACTATATATTATATTCCTTTTTCTTCTATGACTATTTCTCTCCCTCTATCTCCCACTCCTCCCAGTCTTTCTCCTGCCTCCCTCTCTCTCACTTCCATCCCTCCTATTTAGACACATACACACAAAAACTCTCCCTTCTCTCTCTTCTCTCACTTTTTCGCTCACTCTTCGTCCATTCTCTCTATCACAAACTCTCTCCCTCGGACACTCTCCATCGTCCTCCCTCCATCTCTTGTTATCTCTCCTTCTGTTATCTCCTCTCTTCATGCCTCCGTTTACCTCTCTCTCTCAGCTCCTTTCACAGAATTTCTCCCTCTCTTTCTCGATCTTTCTAGCTCTATCTTCATCTCTCTCTCTTACTCATTCTCATGCTCTCCTTCCCTCTCACTCCCTCTCTCTCCCTCACTCACCTTTTCTTCCTTTATTATTACTCACACTTTTCTCTCTCTGTCTCAACTCATCGCTCTTAAATATCTCTCACTCCCTCGTCTATCTCGCACACTCTCTATTCATTCTTTCTTTCTCTTTGCTCTCTCTCTTGTTCTCTTATATGTCACTCTATCATCTCTCTTTCTTTCTCTCTATCCCTCAAACACTCACTAATTCTCTAACAATTATCTTCCAGTCTCTTCTCTCTCTCACTGTGTCTCACTTACTCCCTCTTTCTCTCTTCGTTCCTCCTTCCCTCTTTAACCCTTTCCCTCCCTCTGTCTCACCTCTATCTCTCACTTTCTTTTCCTTACTATTGTTCTCATTCTTTTCCTCTTTCCCTATATATCTCTCTTGCTCCCTTACTCACTATCCCTCTCATTCTCTAGCTCGTTATCTCTCTTAACTATCTCCTTTCCTACACTCCTAATATTTCTTTTTGTCACTTGTCCCTCTCCATCATTCCCTCTCTTATATTCTCTTCTCTCTGAATCTCTTGTTGTCTTTCTCTCTGAATCTCTTGTTGTCTTTCTTTCATTGTCCACTCTCATTCACATTATAACTCTCTCTCTCTCCCTCTATCTTTCTCACTCCCAAATTCTTGCGTACTCTAGGTCTCTATTATGCCCTTCTCTCTCCATATCACTCACTCTCTCTCTTGAGCTCTCACACACTCATACACTATCTCTCAGGACCCTCTCAATATCTCTCCTTCTCACCCTCATAACTCCATTTCTTGATCTCTATCATTCTCTCTCTTACCAACTTGCTCTGTCTCTCGCACTCCTTCCTCTATCTCTTCTCTTTCTATCCCCATCTCCATTCTTCACTCTCCCTCACTCTCTCTTACTTGCACTCTATTATCTTTTTCTATCTTATGCTTTCTGTTGCTCTCTTCATTGTTGCTTTCACTTCTCTCTTTCATCTCATTTGTTCCCTCCCTATATCCCCCACTCTCTCTCCTCTTTATTCCTTTCATCACTCCCACTGTCTCTTTCCCTCTCTTCTCTCCCTCCCTCCCTTTCTATCTCTTTCTCTCTCTTGTTCTCTCTCTCTTTCTCTCTCAATTCTTATATTCTCCCTACCTTCCCTCAGTCTCTCTTCTCTCTTTATTTACTTTTCACACTCTATAACTTTCTCACTAATCCTATCTATTTAATACATCTAACTCCTTCCCTTTATCTCTCTTTATCACCCACTTCCTTTTTCTCCCACCCTCTATTCATCCCCATACAATCTCCCATGTTCTATCTCTCTATCTCAATCTCTTTAGCTCCCTTTCTTGATCCCTCCTTCACTCTCTCTTTCATCTCTAGCTCTCTATCTCACTCTCCTCTTCCACTCTCTCTATTTCTTAGTCTCTCTCCCTTCACACTCTCCTAATACCTTTTTTCTCTCTTATGGCTCTCACAATCTCCCTCAATAATTCTTACTTCCTCATTCATGTCCCCTCTACATGTCCACTTTTTAGCTCACTCTTCTCTCGCTATCTCACAAACTCATACACTCTCTCAATTTCCTGCTCTCAATCTCACTCTCTCTTACTTCATGTTCTATCTCGCTCACTCTCTCTTATCTCTCCCTCGCTCCATCATTATCTCTTCACTGTCTATCCTCTACTTTATTTTCTCTTTCAGTCTTTGTTCCCTTTTTTGGTCTTATACCCTCTTTTACACTCTGCTTTGTTCTTTTCTTTTCACTCTTTCCTCTTACTCTTTCTCTTATTCTATCCTCCTCTCTTTCTTACCCTATCTTGCTTGCATCCATCGCTCTCTCTTCTCTCACTCACTCCCTCCCTCCCTCTCCTTTGCTATCTCCCTGTCTTTATCCCTCTCTCTAGCTCCCTCTCTTTCACTATTCTCCTGTTCTTCCCCTCTTTTTACCCCTCACTCACTAATCTCACTCTATCTTTCCATAGCCTCTCTTAACACTCTTTGTATCTTTCACTCTCTTTTTAAACCCTCTCACTTCCTCCTTTTGTCTCTCTTTGTCCCTCACTAGCTCCATCCCTCTCTCTTTTTGTTCCATCTCTTTATCTCTCTCTTGCTGTCACTTCTATCACTCACATTTGACCCTTTCATTATCCCTCACCACCTCTCTTGCTCTTCCTCTCTCTTTCACTCTCTTAACCCCTCTCTCTCACTCTATGTTTCTCTCTTTCTTGCTCCCTCTCTTGCTCTCTCAATCTCTCCCTCTTTCACGCTCCCTATTCCCTCACAATCTCTTCTCTCTATTTGTCTTTCACACTGTCCTCCATTCTTGCTTCATCATTCTCTCTGTTTAGTTTTACTCTCATTCTTACTCCCTCTCTCCCTAACTCTTTCTCACCCCATGTTCAGTCTCTCTCACACACTCCAACTTATATATCTTTGTCTTCTCTCTGACCTCTTAATTTCTCTCCCCCTCTCTTCCCCTATCTCTTGCTTCCTTCCTTCCCTCCCTCTCTCTTTCTTACTCTTAGACACTATCACTCTCTCCCTCTCACATTCTTCTGGTTCATTCCTGCTCTCTCTCTCTCTCAAAATCACATTCTCTACCCCCTCTCTCCCTCTCGCTAACTCTCTCTATATATTCCCTCACTCTCTCTCTTCTCTCTCACTTTCACTTCCTCTCTCACTCCCACTCTTCAATCTCTCTCACTTCCCCCTCTTTCTCCCTTTTTTTAGTCTCTCCCTCTCTTGTTATTTTCTCAAATTTATGAATTATCACTTTTCTTTCCCTTTTACTCTCACCCTCCCTCTTTCTCTCTCACACTCTCTCCCACTCTCTTTTATCACTCCCGTCCATCTCTTTACTCATTCTTTCTCTCCAACTACCGCCTAGTCACTTCCTCCCTCCCTCTCTCTCTCTCTCCCGCCTTCTGTCTCTCTATCTCCGTTCTTTCTCTATCTCTCTCTATATCCTCCTTTATACCTCCCTCTCCTTACCTCTCACATCCAAACTTTTGCTCAATTTTCCCTTAGTCTCTCTTCTCTCTCTACTTCTATCTCACTCTCTCTCCTTTCTAGTCTTAGGCTCTCCCATCCATCTCTATCACTCCCTACATTTATATCTATGTTTCTAGTTCACTTCCTATCTTGCTCTCTCCTCATTCTTTATTTCATCTGTCTTCATCATTTTCTTACTCTCTTCCCTCCCTTTTTCCTCACTTGCTTTTACATCTATCACACTCTCTCTCTTTACTCACTCTTTCTCTCTCTCTCTCTCTCCCTCCCTCAGACACACACTCTGAATTGCATTCATATCTTGCTCTCTCGCCTCAAATTCATTACATTATTTCTTATTTTCTCTCATACATCTCTCTTTCCTCTGAATCCCTCCCTCTTTCAATCCTTCTTCCCTCTCTTTCTACCTCACTTCCTATCACACAACTCTCTCTTTCGACTTGAGAGAGGGAGGGATTGAGAGGAGAGAAATATATATGAGATAAAATAAGAAATAATGAGATGGATTTGATGGAAGAGAGCAAAAAGTGAAAGAAATTGAGAGAGTGTGTGTGACAGAGAGAGTGAGAGAGAGAGAGATAAAGAGTGAGTAAAGAGAGAGAAGAGATGGAGGGAAGAGAGAGAGGGCAAGAGGAGAGAGAAATAGAGAGAAAAAGAGTTTAGAGAGAGAGAGGGTGAGAGAGAGAGTAAGAGTGGGAGTAAAATTCCAGAGAGAGTGAGGGAATGAGAAGGGGAGGGAGAGCGAGAGAGTGTGTGTGGGAGTGAACAAGAGAGAGGAATAGATAGAGCTTGTGTGAAAGAAAAAGGGAGAGAGGGAGGGAGGGTGTGAAAGAGTGTGAGAAATAGTGAGACAAAGATGAGGTGGAGGTAGAGAAAAAAGAGCAAGATAGAGAGATAAGAGAGGGAGAATGTGAGAGAGTGTGAGAAATAGTGAGACAGAGATGAGGTTGAGGTAGAGAAAAAAGTGCAAGATAGAGAGATAAGAGAAGAAAAAGAGGAGAATGAGAAAAATAGTAATAAGAAAAGGAGGAAAGAGAGTGGAAAAGAGCAAGAAAGTGAGCTAAAGAGATTGAGAGAGAGAATGTTAGGAAAGATATATGGTTGAGAAAAGGGATGTTGGAAATGATGGAGTGCAAGAGGGATAGAGAGAGATAGGGGAAAATAAGGATGGTCTCGGAGAAATGGTTGGGGATAGAGTGGGAGGGAGAGGGTTTGGGAGGGAGAAATAATGATGGGGAGATATTGCACGTTTAAGAGATTGAGAGGAGAGAATGGAGAGAGATTACTAGAAGAGAGAGTAAGTGCGAGATGATGAATATATAATGAGAAAGAGAGAGAGAAACTGAGTGAGTAAGAGTGAGAGTGAAACTGAAGAGAGAGAAAGGAGGGAGAAAGGAGAGTGCAAGAGAGAAATAGAGAGAAGTGAGAGCGAGGAAAAAGAGAGTGGAAGAGAGGCAATGAGTGAGCGAGCAAGTGAGGGAGAAAGAGAGAGGGAGATAAAAAGAGCAAGAGAAAGAGAGGAACGAAGAGAGTGAAAACGAGAGGGAGAGCGAGAGAGAGTCGGTGAGGGATAAATGGAGCAACAAAAGAGAAAGACAAATGAGAGAATAAGAGAGATAAAAAGAGGTTGAATAAAGTGTGTGAGAGAGAGGGGGAGAGAGTGAGTGCGAAAGAGAGATAGAAGGAGGCAGTGAGAGGGTTCAAAGAGAGAGCAAGAAAGGGAAAGGAAGAGAGAGTGAGAAGAGAGACTGAGGGAAGATCTCATAAGAGGAAGTGAGTGAGGAATAAAAATTGCGGGAAAATTGGAGAAGTTTGAGATAGTGTGTAAAAGAGAAAGTGGGAGATGGAGAGGGATAAAGGGAGGGAGAGAATATAGAGAATGGGAGAGGGAGGGATGGAGGCAAGAGAGAGAGTGGGATAGAGTAGGAGAAAAGGAAAAGAAATGAGAGAAGAAAGAGCAACAAATGTAGAGTGTAAAAGAGAGTATAAGATAGTAAAAGAGAGTTGAAAGCGAGAGAGAAAGATTGAGAGAATATAATAGAGAAGAGGTTAGAGAGAGGAGAAAAAAATGGATCAAGGGAGGGAGAGGAGAGAGTGAATGATAAAGAGAAAATTGGTAACAAAGAGTGAGATAGAGCGATAAATGGAGTTAATGAGAGCAAGAGGGAGAGAGATTGAGAGACAGTGAATGATAAGGAGAAAATTGGTAGCAGAGAGTGAGATAGAGTGATAAATGGAGTTAATGAGAGCAAGAGGGGGAGAGATTAAGAGAGAGTGAGAATCTATGAGTGTGTGCAATGGAGAGAGAAGAGTGAGCTACATAGGGGAGACCTAGATAGGACATGAATGAGGGAGTGAGAATGATAGATGGAGAGAATGAGAGCTATAAAGAGAACAATACTGAGAGAATAAAAGAGATCTAAAGAGAAATAAGGAAAGTGAGTGAGGGGGACAAGAGAGAAAATTATATTAGGAGGGTGGAAAAGGAGAGAGAATGTGAGCTAGGGAAGATGGAAGAAAAAAGGGAGATATAGAGCGATAAAAGAGAGATTAAGATAGATTGATTGAGAAACAATGTAATAATGAAGGTGGAATAGAGTGAGAGATAGACGGAGAGCAAGGGAGGGGTGAGAGTGTGCGTGACAGAGAAGAGAGAGAGATGATTGGTGTGAGAGGGAAAGAAAGCATGAGAGGATATATAGATAGGAAGAGAAAGGTAAGGGAGGGATTGAAAGAGAGAGCATGATAAGAGGAGAGAGTGAGAAAAAGTATGAGATAGGAGGTGGAGAGAGAGATGGCTAAATTTAGACAGTAAGAGCGGGAGAGAAAAAGAGAGGAGAAATAGATGGAGAGGGCGAGGAGAAGAAGGGAGCAAAGGAGGAAGTGAGAGAGAGATATATGGAGAGAAGAAGAATTAGTCAAGAAAGAGAGAGTGAGCAAGAGAGAGAGAGAGGGACAATGAAAAATGAGAAAGAATGAAGGAGATGGAGAGAGAGAGAAACAGGAATGGAAAGTGGAAGAGAGTGTGAGAGAGAGTGACAAAGGAAGGAAGTGAGAGAAATAGAGAAAGAGTGGGGAGTTAGAAGAAGAGTGAGAAGAGTAAGAGAGAAGTTGACAGAGAATAAGGAATACGACCGAGATAGTGATAGAAAGTAGAAGAGAAAATATAGAGTGTGAAGGGCTGAAGAGAGGGAGTCGTAGTCCGAGTGAAGCTAAAGAGAGACAGAGAGTGGGTGAAGAGAGAGAGAAAAGGAGCAAGAGAGAGATAGGAAGGGAAAGTGGGAGAGAGGAAAAGAGAGAGAAAGGGAGAGAGAAAGGGAGGGAGAAAGAGAGAGAAGGTGAGTGAGGGAGTAATACTGGAAGAATTTGAAGAGAGTAAGGGAGACAAACGAGAGAGAAATAGAGAAAGAATGGAGAGTGAGGAAAGAGAGGGAGAGAGAGAAAAAGAGAGAAATTAATAAACAGTGACTGAGAAGAGGGGTGAGAGAGGGAATTAAAGGAAGGGAGAGAGAGTTAGAGAGATGGATACAGAAAGAGAGACCGAGTAAAGAGAGAGAAAAGAGAGCAACAAAGAACGAGAGAGAAAGAGAGAGAAACATAAGAGAAAGTGAGAGACATAGTGAGAAATCAAAAGAGTGAGAAAGAGACAGATAGACGACAAGAGTAAGGGAGAGAGTGAGGAAGGGGGAGAGAAAGGTAGAGAAGGAGAGAGATTGAAGAGAGAGGGGGTGAGAGAGGTAGAGAGAGCAAGAAAGAGTTAAGAGGAAGAAAGATAAAGCGAGAGAGGAACAGAGAGATGAAAATATAGTGAGCAATGTGGAGATAGGGAGGGAGAATAAGAGAATGAGTGAGATGGAGAGAGGAAGAGAGGGAGATGGAGAGGGTAAGAGGGGGAGAGATTGAAATGGAGAGAGTGGGAGGGAGGCTAGTAGAGGGAGAGAATGAGAGAAAAAGAATGAGAGAGAAAGGATGAGAGAGAGTACGAGATGAGAAAGGGGAAGTGAGAAAGAAATAGAGAAAAGTGAAAGTGAGATAAGAGAGAGCAGGAGATTGGGAATGAGAGAGAGCGATAAAGAAAATGAGAGGGAGGGAGAGGGAGTGAAGGAGTGAGTGCAAGGGGAGATAAAGAAAGGTGTGAGATAGGGAGAGAGGGAGAAAGAGAGGGAAGAAGGAATTGAAATAGGGAGGGATCGAGGAAGAAAGAGAGATATATAAGAGAAAATAAGAAATAATGAGATGGATATGAGTGGAGAGAGCAAGATGTGAGAGTAATTGATAGAAAGTTGGAGGGAGGGAGAGTGAGAGAGACTGAGAGATAGAGGGAGAGAAAGAGTGAGTAAAGAAAAAGAAGAGAGGGAGATAGAAGAAAGGGCAATAGAGAAAAACAGAAGGGTGCAAAAATTGCAAAAAACAAAGCGAGATGAAAGAGAGAGCGAAAAAGAGCAAGAAAGGGAGTGAAGATAGGGACAGAAGAAAGAACGAGGGAGAGAGAGTAAGAGAGGGTAAGGCAGATATGGAGATATATGAAGAGAGAGGGAGGACAAGAGCAAGAAAGAGAGAGAGAGACTGAATTAATGAAAGAGGGAGATTGGGAGAGAGCAAGAGGGTAAGAGATGGTTGAAGGGAAAGACCGTGTAGAGTGATAAGTGAGTGATGATAGAGATGGATAGATGGAGAGAGGAGGAAGGAGAGGGAGAAAGAGGTAGATGGAGACAAATTTTGATTGAGAGGGTGGGTAGGTGAGAAGTGGGAGAGAGGGAGAGAGAATGGATGATGAGGGAGAGAGAAAGGATGAGAGAGAAATAGATAGAAGAGAAAGTGAGAGAATGAAGAGCAAGAGAGAGAGAATGGGAGAGAACGATGGAGAAAATAAGAGTAAGTGCAAGAAGAGAGAGAGAAGAGAGATAGGGAGAAAAGGAAAAAGAGAGGGAAGAAGGGAGTGAAAGATGATGGGATTGATACAGAGAGGGAGAGTAAGAGAATACCTGAGAAGGAAAGAAGGAGAGAGCGGAATATAGAGGGATAGAAAGAGTCAGTAAAGAGAGAAAAGAGAGGGAGATAAAAGAAAGAGCAAAAGAGAGCAAATAAACAACAAAGAGAGATGAAACAGAGAGAGTGAGATCTTGAGAGGGAGTAAGAGAGGGATTGAAGAGTGAGCAGGAGAAAGAGAGGGTAAGATAGAAATAGAGAGAGAAGAGAGACTCAAAGAAGATAAAGCAAAAGAGATAGAGAGTGTGAGTGTGATATATATATGGAAAGTGAGAGTGAGAATATAGAGTGTGAAATTGATAAACAGAGGGAGTAGGCATGAGAGTAAAGTTGAAAAGAGAGTGTAGGTGAAGAGAGAGTGTGGGTGAAAATAGAGAAAGAGAAAAGGAGTAAGAGAGAGAATGATAGATGAAGAAAGAAAGAGAGTTAGGGATGGAGAGTGTGAGAGAGGGAGACAAAAAGAAAGGGAGTGCAAGAGAGAATGAGGGAGAGAAATGATTGAGGGAGTAAGAGTGAGAGTGAAATTAAATAGAGCGAGGGAGCGAAAAGTGGAGAGATTGACAAAGCGGAAAGAAATAGAGCAGGAATAGAGAGTGACGAAAGAGAGGGCAAAAGAGAGGGAGCTAGATAGAAGAAGAGAGAAAAATAAGGAGAGAGGAAGGGAGGAAGAAGAGAAAGTAATAGCTTTCTTCTGTCTTTCCTCACTCTTTCTCTCCATCTATCTCTCAGTCTCTCTCACTCTCCTTCCCTCACACACACTCTCTCAATTGTTCTCATATCTTGCTTTCTCCCCTCATGTTCATCTCATTATTTCTTACTTTCTCTCAGACATCTCTCTTTCCTCAATGTTCTATCCCTATTTCAATACCTACTTTTTCATCTTGTGTTTCTCTGTCCATATCTCATGCCTCTTTCTATCTCCACTTGCACTCACTCCTTCACTCTCTTACCCTCCCTCTCATTTTCTCAATTGCTCTCTCTCATTCCCTCTCTCTCTTGCTCTCTTTTCTCTCACAATCACTTTTCTCTATTTCTCTCCCACTCTCCCTCTCCCTTTATCTTGCTCTCTCTATTCTTTCTATCGAACTCTCTCCTCCGCTATTCTCTCTCTCTCTTTCTATCTCAATCTCTCCCCCTCTTTTCCTCTTTTCCTTTCAATCTCCTTCTCTTCTTCACTCTTTCTCACTCATTCTCTTACTCTCCCTCCCAATCTCAGTTATGCTCAGAATCATTTGCGCTTTTTTCTCTCTCGCTTCCTATCTCCTTCTCTTAAGTCTTTTTTGCTCTCTCTCCCTTTCTCACTCCCTCTCCTTCTTTAATCTCTCTCCATCTCTCCTCCTTTGTCACTCTCTTCCTTACTCTTGCCCTCTATGTCTCAATTTCTCACTCTCTCCCTTTCACTCTATCTCTCACTTTCTCTTATGTTTCTTCATGTCACTCTCTCTCTCTCCTGCTCCCTTTTCTCTCTCTTTACTCGTTCTTTAACATCCTATATCCATCAATCTAACTCTCTTTCCCTTTCTCTCACTCTCTCACTCTTCTCTCTCTCTCTCTCTCCCTCTTCTTCTCTATTTACTTTCTCTCCTTCCCTCCCTCTTTCCCTCCCTCGCTACTTATTTTGCTCTCTTTTCTCTCGATAGCTCCCTCTCTCTCTCACACTATTTCCTCACTCTCCCTTCTTTCTCTATTTCTCTATCGCTTTGATACTCTCTCCTATCCTTGCTTCCTTGCTCTCCTTAAATTCTCTCCCACTATTACTCCCTCACTCGGTTCTCTCTCCCCTTCTCTATTGCACTTCCTCCTATCTCTCTCTTTTTCCCTCTCTCACTTTCCCTCCCTAACTCTTTCTCTCTTGACTTTCTCCTATCTCTCTCCTTTTCCCTCTCTTACTTTCCCTCCCTAACTCTTTCTCTCTTGCTCAATCTATCATTTTCTTTCTTATTTCTTTTTTCTTACTATCTCTTCTCCCACTCTCTCTTTCGTTTCACTCTCACTCCTATTCCCTCTCATTATCTCTTTCACACTCTCTATCCTCTCTTCTACATTCAATCACCGTCATTATTCTCTGTCAACTTCTCTCTTACTCTTCTCACTTATTCTCTTCCTCAATTCAGCCACTCTCTTTCTCTATTTCTCTCACTTCCCTCCTTCATCACTCTCTCTCCCACTTTCCCTTCTGACTCTCTTTCATTCTCTCTCTCATTCACTTATTCTCCTCCCTCTATCGCTCTCGCTCACTCTCTGTTTCTGTATCTTTCATCATTCTCCTTCTCTCCTTATGTCTCTATCACTCCCACTTCCTCCTTTGCTCCCTTCCTCTCCTCTCCCTCTACCTCTGTCACTCCTCTCTTTTTCTCTCATGTTCTCTCCCTCTACCTCAACCATCACTTTCTCCGCCTCTTATTCTCATACTTCTCTCACTCTCTCTTCTTATCATGCTCCATCTTACTCTCCCTCCCTCTATCTCTCTCTTCCTCTCTGTATATGTACTCTCACACTTCCTATCCCCCACATCTCTCTCTCCCCTCTCTCTTATCTCCATCACACTCACTCTCTCTCATGCTCTCCCCCTCTCTCACTCTCTATTCCACCTTCATTATTGCGTTGTTGCTCAATCAATCTTTTTTAATCTCTCTTCTATCGCTCTCTCTCTCTCTCTCTCATTACTCAACTCTTTTTCTCCTTTTATCTCCATTTCTCACTGCCTCCCTCCCTCTATCTCTTTCTCCTTCTCTCTCTCATTATTTCTTACTTTCTCTCACACTTTCTTCTACCTTTCTCCCTTCCTACCTTTTCCCTCTCTCTATCTTCATATCTCTCACTCTCTTTCTATTTATTCTTGCTCTCCTTATCTCTCTTTATCTATATCTCTCCCTCATTGCTCTCTCTTCTGTTTTAATTTCTCTCTAATTCTCACTCTTCTTTCCCCCCTCACTCTCTCTCTCTTTAATTTCACTATCTCTTAGTTTCCCTCTGTCTCACCCATTATTTGTTCTCTCCCTTTATCTTACTGTCTTCTGTGTTCTCTCTCCACCCATTCCTTTATACTCTCTATCTTCCACGCACAATCTCTCTTCCTCTCTTGCTTCTTTCCCTCCCTCCTCCCACCCACCCTCCCTCTCTCTCTTACTCACTCTATCTTCAACTCTCTCACACTCACTCTCCATCTACCTCCCTCTCTCCCTCTCTATCCTCTTTTGTTCTCACTGTCTTCCTCTCTATCTATATATCCATCACTCTCTCTTTCATTCTCTTGCTCTCTTTGTCTCTCTTCTCTTCCTCCCTCACTCACACTCTCTCTCACTTCTCAACCTCCTAATATCTTTTTTTTCTTTCCTTTCTTATTTCTCTTTAGATCTCTTTCACTCTCTCACCTGTTCTCGTTATAATTCTCACTCTCTCCCTCTATCATTCTCACTCCCTCATTTGTGCCCTCTCTAGGTTTCCCTTATGTAGTTCACTTTTCTCTCTCCATCTCACACACTGACACACTCTCTAGTGCTCACTCACTATTAATCTCTCTCCCTCTCGCCCACTTTAGCTCCATTTCTCGCTCTCTATCTCACTCTTTATTACCATTTTGTTTTTTCTCTCTCACTCTCTCTTCTCCCTTGCTCCATTTTTCTCTCTTCTCTCTTTTTTCTTACTTTTCTCTCACTATTTCCCCCACTCTCTCTCCTCTCCCTTGCTTCCATCCCACCACTCTCATTCTCTCTTTTCTCCCTCCCTCTCTCCCTCCCATTATCCCTCCTTTTTTCTCTCTCTTGCTTCCACACTCTCTCACCATTCTCCTATCTCCCTTACTTTTCACCCCACACTCACTTGCACTTACTCGATCTTCCCTCAGTCACTTTTCTCACTATCTCTTTCTTTTACTTTCTCTCTTCCTTTCTCTTTTCTTTGCTTTAAAATGTCTCACTACCTCTTTCAATCTCTCTTTCTTACTCAGTCTCTCCCCCTCTCTCACTCTCAATTCCAACCTTTTTTTATATCTCTCACTCTATCTTCTGTCTCGATCTTTTGAAGTTACTATTATTTCCCTCTCTCTTTCACTCTTCATCCCTCTCTTCCTCCTCTCCTTATCCCCCTCTTTCTTGATCCCTCCCTCACTCGCTCACTCATTCCCTCTCTCCTACTCTCTCTTCCATCACTCTCTCTTCTCTCTATTACTTTCTCACACTCTCTCCTTTTCATCACTCTTCCTCTCTCTTCAGTTTCACTCTCACTGTTACGACTTCATATCCTCTCTTTCTTCCTCCATGATTACTCTCTTCTATTACTATCTCTCCTCTCAATCTTTCTCTCCCACTTTCTCACACTCTCTTACTTCCGTCCCTCCTGCCCTCTCTCTAGCTCTCCCGTTCTTCTTTTTCTCTCACACTTACTCTCCTCCTCTTCCAATTCATCTCCCCTCTCTATCCTACAAAATATCATTCTCTACCCCCCTCTCTTTCTCTCACTCTCTCTATATCTTCCTTCAGTCTCACTTTCTCCGACTCGCACTTTGTATCTCTCCAACTCCATTCCATTCCTCTCACTCCATCCATCTATCTCTCTTTCTCACTCTCTCCTTCTCTCATTGTTTTCTCTTCTCTATTCATGGTTCATCAGTTTTTCTTTCTCTATTGATCTCTTTCATTTTATCTCACACACAATCTCTATTGCTCTTTTCATCACTCTTTTATCACTCTGCTCCCTCTTTCTCTCCAACCATCTCTCACTCTCTTCTCCCTCCCTCTCTCCCTCTTTCATTAATTCAGTCTCTCTCCCAATCTCCCTTTAACTATCATGTTCTTTCTCGCTCACTCTATCATACTTCTCCCTCACTCCATCTTTCTCTCTTCAGTGTCTATCCTCTTCTCTATTTTCTCTCTACTGCTCTCTTTTTCTCACTCTCCATTCCCTTTTTATATCTTATACCCTCTTTTGCACTACTTTGGTTTTTTGCTTTTCACTCTTTCCTCTTAATCTTTCTCTCATTCTATTCTCTCTCTCTCTCTCTCTCTCTCTCTCTCTCTCTCTCTCTCTCCCCCTCTATTGCTTCCATCCCCCGCTCTCTCTTTCTCTCTCTTCTCTCCCTCCCTCCCTCACTCTCCCTCTCTATCTCCTTCTCTCTTGCTCCCTCTCACTCACCATTCTCTCGTTCTTCCTCTCTCTTTACCCCTCACTCACTAATCATACTCATTCTTTCCATAGCCTCTCTTCTCACTCTCTCCAATTCACTCTCTCTTTAAACCCTCTAAATTCCTCCTTTTGTCTCTCTTTCTCCCTCACTACCTGCATCTCTCTCTCTTTCTATTCCATCTCTCTTTATCTCTCTTGCAATATCGTTCGTCTCTCATATTTGACCATCGCATTATCCCTCACCACCTCTCTCTTGCTCTCCTTCCCTCTTTCAATCCCTTAATCTCTCTGTCTCTCTCGCCCACACTCATCTCTTTCTTTCTTTCTCTCTCTCTCGCTCGCTCAATCTCTCCCTTTCTCATGCTCTCTATTCCCTCAAAATCTCTTCTCTCTATTTGTCTTTCACAGTCTCTCCCATTCTTGCTTCTCATTCTTCATATTTAGTTTCACTCTCACTTTTACTCCCTCTCTCCCTCACTCATTCTCACTCTATGTTCACTCTCCCTCACACACTCTAACTTATGTTTCTCTCTCACCTCTTAATTCCTACCATCTCTTGCTTCCTTCCTTCCCTCCCTCTCTCTCTCCTTCTCTCTTTCTCTCTCTCAAACACACTATCAATTTCCCCCTCTCACATTTTTCTGGTTCATTCCTATTCACTCTCTCAAAATCACATTGTCTGCCCCCTCTCTCCCTCTTGTTCACTCTCTCTATATCTTCTCTCACCCTCTCATCTCTCTCACTCTCACTGCTTCTCTCACTCCCCCACTTTCTCCCTAATTCTCACTCTCTTCCTCTCTCATTCTTTTCACTCATTATGAATTATCATTATTCTTTCTCTTTTACTCTATCCCTCTCTTTCTCTCTCACACTCTCCCTTGATCTCTTTTATCACATTCTCCTATCTCTTTACTTACTCTTTCTCTCCAACTATTGTCCAGTTTCTTCCTCCCTTTCTCTCTCTCCCGCATTTTATTTCTATATCTCCATTTCCCATCAATCTCTCTCTATATCTTCCATCATATCTCCCTCTATCTACTTCTCATCTCCAAGTATTTGCTCTATCTTCCCTGAGTCTCTCTTCTCTCTTTATTTTTGTCTCACTCTCTCTCCTTTTCACCTTCCGGCTCCCCCTTCAATTCCTATCACTCCCACCCTCTATCTCCCTATTTATAGTTCACTTCTTCTCTTACTCATTCTTTCATTCTTTATTTCATCTCTCTTTATAGTTTGCTTGCTCTCTCTTGCCCATCCTCTATCCTCTCTCTTGCTCATTCATCTATCACCATCACTTCTTTCTCTTTACTAACTCTTTCTCTCTCTCTCTCTCAGTCTCACTTCCTCACACATCCTCTCTCAATTTCTCTCACATGTTGCTCTCTTCCCTTAAATCCATTCATTAATTCTTCTTTTCTCTCATACATCTCTCTTTCCTCTCATTCCCTCCCTATTTCAATCCTTCTTCCCACTCTTTCTACCTCACTTCTTATCTCACAACTCTCTCTCTCCTCTTGAGAGGTAGGGATCGAGATGAAAGAGAGATGTATGAGAGAAATAAGAAATAATGAGAGGGATTTGATGGAAGAGAGCAAAATGTGAGAGCAATTGAGAGAGAGTGTTTGTCAGGGAGTGAGAGTGAGAGAGAGAGAAAGTGTGAGTAAAGAAGGAGAAGAGATGGAGGGAGGAGAGAGGAAGGAGAGAGAAATCAAGGGAAAAAAGAGTGCGTCAAAAGGAAAAGAGAGGAAGATGGAGAGGGAGAGAGGGAGATGGAGCGAGGGAGATTGAGATAGGGGTAGTGGGAGGGAGGGGAGTAGAAGGGAGAAAATGAGAGAGAGAGAGAGAGAGAGAGAGAGAATGGGAAGGAAGAGTGAGACAGAAATAGAGAAAAGAGAAAGTGAGAGAAGAGGGAGCAAGGGAGAGGGAATGAGAGAGAAATAGAGAAAATGAGAGTGAGGTAGAATGAGTGACTTAGCGAGTACAATGAAGTGAGAGAGAGGAGTAAGGTGAGTAAAAGAGAGAAATTAGGGCGATAGAAGAAAGGACAAGAGAGAGATCAAGAATCAATAAAGAGAGATGAAATAGAGATAGAAAAAGAGTAAAAAAGGGATTAAAGTGTGAGTGGGAGGGAGAGAAGGAGAGTGGGTGAGATAGAAAATAAGAGAGAAGAGAGACCGAGGGAAGATAAAGATAGAGGAAGAGAGAGAAGGATAGAGACTGAGAGAGGGAGAGAGAGTGGGAGGGAAGGAAGCAAGGGAGAGGGAAGAGAGGGAGGAAAGATTAATAGGAGAGAGGAGAGTGAGCAATCAAAGAGAGAGTGAACATGAAGCGAGAAAAAGAGCTAGTAGAAGTGAAAGCAAAACTAAAGATAGAGGAAGAGGGACGAGAAAGGGAGAAAGTGTGAGAGAGAAATAGTGTAGACAGAGTGAGGGAAGAGAGAGCTTGAGAGAGGGAGAGAATGAGGGAGTGAGGTGGAGCAAGAGTGACGGAGATAAGGAGAGCGAGACAAAGCAGGGGTGAAGAGAGTGATAGAGGGAGGGAGACTAGAGTAAGGTAGCAAGGGATAAAGGGAGTGTTAAAAGAGAGTAGAAAAGAGAGTGAATCAGAGATAAAATGAGATGGAATAGAGAGTGAGAGAGATAGGAAAAGAGTGAGTGAGAAAGCAAGATTGAAGGAGCTGGTGAGAGGGATTAAAGAGAGTTCAAGAAAGAGAAAGGAAAAGAGTGTGAAAGGTTGAGAGTGAGGAGACTAAGGGAAGATCGAGTAAGGGTACGTGGTATAAAGAGTGGGAGAACAGGAGAATGATAAGAGTGAGAGGGAGAAACGAAGGGAGAGGAATTTGGAGAGGGATAAAGGTAGGAAGAGGGAGGGAGGGAGGGAGAGAGAGAATGAGAGAGGTTGGGATGGAATTAGGTGAGCAAGAAAAGAGAGAGAGTGGAGAATAGAGTGAGAGAAAAGTAAGAGGAAAAAGAGAAGATAGAACAATAAAAAGAGAGTGTAAAATAGATATGGATTAAGGGAGCGAAAGAGGTATGGAGAGCAAGAGAGAGAAAGTGAGGGATAATCGAAGGGTCAAAAGTGAGAGACAAAAGAGATATTGAGAGGGAGAGATAAAGAGGGCTAAAATAGAGTCATAGAAAGATGGAGGTCATGAGGGAGAATTGTAGATAGGTGGAAGTGACAGCGTGTAAATAGAGAGTAGGAAAGATAAAGTGAGAGAGAGTGAGAAGATCGGTGCGTGGGAAGTTCAAGTAAGAGTGAGTCAGTGAGGTGTAAGGTGAGCAAAAGAAGAGGATATTAGTGAGTGAGAGAGGGAGCAAGAGAGAGGGAGACAAAGACGGAGATAAGGAGGGATAAAGGGGGAATGACATAGGGAGAGAAGATAGAGAACTAGAGTGGTAGGGTTGAAAGCAAGAGAAAGGAGAAATAGAGTGAAGGTAGAATGGGAGAAAGTGTAAGAGGCAGAGAACAATAAAGGAGAGTGCAAAAGAGAGTATAAGATAGAAAAAGAGAACATATAGTGAGAAAGAGAGGGAGAGAGATTAACAGAGAAGAGGATAGAGAGTGAGGGAGAAAGATGGAGTAGGGAAAAGAGAGAAGAGATTGAGCGAGAATGAACACGATAGTAAGGGAGAGTGAGATAGAGAGCAAGAAATGTGAAGCTAAGTAGGGTGAGAGCGAGAGTGATTAGATGGATAGTGATTAAGAGAGTGAGAGAGTGATGGAGAGAAGATTGAGCTACATACGAGAGACCTAGAGAGGGCAATAATTAGGGAGTGAGAATGTTAGAGGTAAAGAGTGAAAGCGATGAAGAGAACAAGAGTGTGAAGAGTGAATGGGATCTAGAGAGAAAGAGGAAAAGATTGCGAGGGAGAGAAGAGGATATAAGAAAGAGAATGAGAGAGAGGGATAAGAGAGAAGAAAAGATATTAGGAGGGTGAGAATGGAGAGAAAGTGTGAGGGAGGGAGGAAGAGAAGAGAGATAGAGAGCAAGAGAGTGAAGGAGAAACTAAGGAAGGGAGCAAGAGAGATATATAGATAGAGAGGAAAAGAGTGAGAGCAAGAATCATGAAAAGAGAGTGAGAGATAGAGGAGGAAGAGAGAGGGAGGGAGAGAGGGTAAGAGAAAGAGAGGGAAAAGTGTGGAAGAATGTGAGAATTAATGAGATAGAAGATAGAGGATATGAGAAGGATTATAGTTTGAGCGAGAAAGAGAGAGAGAGTACATGTGAGGGATAGGGGAGATAAGGATTGAGAAAAGAGAGATTGTGTGCGAGAGAGAGAGGAAGAGAGTGAGAGAGAAACATTAGATAAAGAGTTAGAGAAGTGTAAGCAAGAAAAGAGAAAGAGAGAGAACAATTAATGAAAGTGAGAGAGGAAGGGAGCAAAGGAGGAAGGGAGTGTGAGAGAGATATAGGGAGAGAAGGAGAGTGAGGTAAGATAGATAAAGTGAGCTAGAGAAAATGAGCAAGAGAAAGTGAGAGGGAGAATAAGAGAATAAGTGAGAGAATGATAGAAATAAGGAGAGAGAGGGACAACCAAGAAGGGAAAGTGGGAATGAGTGTGAGAAAGAGAGATGAAGCGAGTCAGGGAGTAAGAGTGAGAGTAAAATTAAAGAGAGTTAAGGAGTGAGGAGGGGAGAGAGTGACAATGGGAGAGAGAAATAGAGAGAATATAGTGTGAGGAAAAAGAGGGCGAGAGAAAGGAAACTAGAGAGACAAAGAGAGCATAAAAAAGAGGAGGAAGGAAGGGAGGGTGTGAAAGTAATAAACATTGAGAGAGAAGATGGAAGAAGAGAGAGAAGAGAGAGAAGAGAGAGAATGAGAGGAAGGGAGAGAGTTAGATTGATCGATATAGAAGATAAAGAGTGAATAAAGAGGTAGAACAGAGAGTAAGAGAGAGCTAGAGAGCAAGAAAAAGAAGCATAATGGAGAGCGAGAGAATAGGAGAGGAAGAGTGACAGAGATGTAGAGGCAGAAAAGCAAGAGACGAGGGCAAGAGAGAGGGAGTGAGAAAGAGCAATAAAGAAAATAAGAGGGAGGGAGAGGGACTCAATGAGTGAGTGCAATAGAAGCGAGAGAGAAGAGTAGTGTAGGGAGAGAGTGAGAAAGAGAGGGATGTAGGGATTGATGAGGGAGGGATCAAGGAGGAAAGAGAGACCCATGAGATAAAATAAGAAACAATGAGATGGGTATGACAGGAGAGAGCAATATGTGAGAGAAACTGTGAGTGAGTGTGTTAGGGAGGGAGAGTGTGAGTGAGTAAGATAGAGGGAGAGATGGAGTGCATGAAGAGAGAGATGAGAGGGTGATAGAAGAAAGAGTAAGAGTGAGTGATAGAGAGGGAGAGTAGGAGAGCATGAAAATAATAGAGAGATTAAATAGAGAGAGAGGAGCAAAAGAAAAAGTAAAGCCAGAGATTGAAGAGTGAGCGGGAGGGAGAGACAGAGGGAGGGTGAGATAGAAATATAGAAAGAAGAGAGACTCAAGAAAGGGAGGATGAGAGAGGGAGATATAAAGGGTATATGAAGATAGCAAGAGGGAGAAAATGCAATAGAGAGAGAGACACTGAATTAATGAAAGAGGGAGAGAAGGAGTGAGGAAGAGAGTGAGAGATGGCTGGAGAGAAAGAGTGAGTAAAGTGATAAGAGAGAGTGTTAAAATGAATAAGGGTGTGTGTGTTTGAGAGAGAAAGAGAGGGAAAAAAGTGATAAAGCATAAATAGAGAAAAGTGTGAGGAGGGAGAGAGTGAGAAAGAGAGGGACAAAGGGAGGGAGTGAGTGAGATTGAAGAGAGTGAGAGTGAGAGAGGAAGGGAGGGTGAGAGAGAAGAGAGAGTGATAGAAGATATAGAGAGAAAGTTTGAATGAGGGAGAGAGTGGGTAGAGAATGATATTTTGTGGGGATGAATTGGAAGAGAGTGTGAGGGAGAGAGTGTGTAAGAAAGAAAGTGAGAGCGAGAGAGGTAGAGAAAGGGAGGGAGGGAAGGAAGCAAGAGAGGGGGAGAGAGGGAGAGAAAGATTGAGAGTAGAGATAGCAATCGAACAGAAAGGGAGAGAGAGTGAACTTGGAGTGAGAAAGAGACAGTAAGTGAGGGAGTAAGAGTGGAAGTGAAACTGAAGAGAGAGGAAGAGTGAGTCAGAAAGGGAGGAAGTGTGAGAGAGAAAAAGAGTGAAGAGAGAGTAAGGGAAGAGATAACGTGAGAGGGGGAGCGAGCGAGCAAGTTGAGAAAAGTGCAAATGAGAAAAGAGAGCAAGAGAGAGGGAATGAGAGAGATATATATAGAAAACGAGAGTGGGAGAGGGAGTGAATGAGTGAGTGAGTGCAAGAGGAGAGGTAGATAGGAGTTTGATAGCGAGGGAGGCATAAAGGGAAGGAAGGAGGCATTGAAAGAGGGCGGGATCGAGGAGGTAAGAGAGATGTATGAGCGAAAATAATAAATAATGAGATGGATATAGGGGGTGAGAGTAAGATGAGAAAGTAATTGAGAGATTGTGTGTGAGGGGGCAAATAGAGAGTAGGACAAAGTGAGAGATAGATGAAAAAAAAGTGAACAAAGTGAGAGAAGAGAGGGAGATAAAACTATAATCAAGAGAGAGATAGAGGGGCAGATGAGAGCCAAGAAAAATAAAGAGCGATTAAATAGAGAGTGGGACACAGAGTAAGAGAGGGAGTTAAGAAAGTGAATGAAGAGTGAGCGGGAGGGAGAGATGGAGAGAGGGTAAGGTAGAAATAGATTCAAAAAGAGTTAGGGAGAGAGGGAGTAAGAGTGCGAGTGGGATGGGGGAAGGAAGCAAGAAACAAGCGAGAGAGGGGGGAGAAAGATTGAGAGGAGAGAGAGAGAGATGAGAACAAATTAAGTGAGAGTGAGTGAGAGAGAGCAAACATAGAGGTTGATTGAGCGAGGGAGAGAGGGAGTAAGAGAATAGAGTGTGAGAGTGTGAAGGAAGAGATAACATGGGAGAGGGAGATAACGATCGAGTAGAGAAAAAAAAGTGTAAGTGAGAGAAGAGAGGCAAGAGAGATGAAATTAGAGAGATAGATATAGAAAAAGAGGGCGGGAGAGAGAGTGAATGAGTTTGTGCAAGAGGAGAGGGAGAGAGGAGTTAGATAGGCAGGGTGGCATAATGAGAGGGAAGGAAGATTGAAAGAGAAAAGGATCGAGGAGGTAAGAGAGATATATGAGCAAAAATAATAAATAATGAGATGGATATAAGGGGAGGGAGCAAGTTGTAAAATCAATTGAGAGAGTTTGTGTGAGGGAGGGGAGTGAGAGATAGAGGAAGAGAATGAGTGAATAAAGAGAGAGAGAAGAGAGGGGGATAGAATTATGAGCAAGGGAGAGATAAAGATGGGGTAAATGAGAGCAAAGCAACAACAAAGAGAGATGAAATTTAGAGTGAGAGAGCACAAGAGAGGGAGTGAAGAAAGGGATTGAAGAGTGAAATGGAGGGAGAGATGGAGAGAGGGTAAGGCTGGAAATAGAGAGAGAAGAGAGACTCAAGATATAGTGAGTAAGAGGTAGTGAGAGGGAGATATGGAGGGAGATATGGAGAGGATGGAGGGAGAGAGGGAGCTAGAGAATAAAGAGCAAGAGAGTGAACGATGGAGTGCAAGAGAAAGATATATAAATAAAGTGGGAGAGAGTGAGAATAAGTAAGGAAAAGAGAGAGATATATTGAGAGACATGGAGAGAGCGAGGGAGGGAGTGAAAGAGAGGGGGAAAAAGCAAGATGTGTGAGAGAATGTGCGAATTAATGAGAGAGAGCGAAGAGGTAAAGAGAGAGAAAGACAGAGAGCTAAGAGTGGGATTGAAAGAGAGAGAAATATAGAGAGAGGGAGAGAGAGTGTGTGAGGGATAGAGCGAGAGAAAGAGAGAGAATAGAGGGCAATATAAGAGATAGAGATATAATAAAGAGCGTGAGAGAGAGCATCAGTGTAAAGAAAAAGCAATAGAGATATAGAGGGACCTACTTCCTCTCTTTATGTCTTTCACACTCTCTATTCTCTCTTCTGCTTTCTCTTCATCACTTCCTTTCTTTCTTTCATTCTCTCTTTCTTTTACTAATGCTTTTTCCCTTCCTCACTCGTTCTTCTTATGTCTCTTACACTCCCTCACTCCCCCTAAATTTCACTAACTCACTTTCTCTCTCTAGCTCCCCCTCTTGCCTTTTTCCCTTGCTACTATCTATCTCTTTCACTCTCACGAACAGATTCTAAATTCCCTCTTTTTTTTCGTCTGCCACACCTCTCCCACACTTCTCCCACCGCCTCTCCTACTTTCATCTAGCTCCCTCTCGCTCCCTTCCTCTCTCTCTTTGTCACGTGTTATCCCTCTCTCTCTTTTCTATATCTTTCTCTTTATGCCCCTTTCTCTCCATGGCATCCTCCCTAATGTTCTTTTAACCTCTTACCTTCTCTCACTTTTTCTCTCTCTCAATTTATTTAGTTCCCTTATTTGCTCTCTTTTTGTCTCTTCCCTTGCTCTACATTTTCTTCTTGGTTTTCTTCCTCTCTCTCACCTCTTTCTCTTTCTCCTATCTCACTCTCACTCCCTCTCCCACACTATCTCCTTCTCATCTCCCTCCCTCTCTCTCTTCATCTCTAGACCTTTCCATAATCTATATGTATGTATATTCTCTCCCTCTCTCAAAATATCTCTATCTCCCTATTTATTTTTCTCCCACTCTCTCACTTGTTATATTCCTCTCCTATTTTTTGTCTCTCTCTTACTTATATTATGATGGTCTCTCGTCTCTCATTTTTTTCACCATCTTTCACCCACAACCATTCTCTCTTACTCCTCTTCTTTCTTTCACTCCATCTCACTTCCTCTCTCTTCCCTTAATATCTCTTCCCTCTTCCTTTCTCTCTCATTCTCTCTATTAAATTTCACTCTCAATCTTACTTGCTCTCTTTCTCACCCCCTTTTCTTTAACCTTGTCTCTCTCTCTCTCTCTCTCAATCTCCCTCCTCCTACTCTACCTCTCTATCACCGTCTCCCTCTTTCTATCACTCTCTTCTCTCCCAATTTCTCTCTCACTCACTCTGTCTTTCTGTCACTCCTTCCCTCATTTCAACATAGCTCACTCCCTTCTCTCTTTCTCACTCTTTGTTATCTCTCTCTCACTTACTCTCTATACTATTGCTCCATCTTCTCTAACTACTTCTCTTCATCCATTCTTTCACTCTCTCTTCTCTCTCCCCTCCCTCCCTCCCATTCTCACTTACGCTTTCCTCTATCTCTCTCACTCACTTCTCTCCCTCTATCCCCCTTCCTTCTTCCTCTCTCCCTTTATAACTCCTCTCTCTAACTCTTTATCATCCATTCTTTGCTCTCCCTTTCTCTCCCCTTATCACTAAATCTCTCTTGATTTATCTTAAAGCACTCTTTATTTCTCTCTCACACTATCTCTCCCTCTCTTGCTCACTCTTCCTCTTCAATCTTTCTCATGACCTTTCTTTACCTCTCATTATTTCTCTTTACCACTCATGCTATCTCTTATACTCTCTATTAAATCTCTCTTTCTCAGTCGTTTGCTCTCTTACGTTGCCTTTTATTCTCTCTTTCTCTCACTCTATCCCTCGTTCTCTCTAGCTCTCCCTATTTCCCATTCTCTCTCTCCATCTCCAACTTCCTCTCTATTGCTTCCATCCCTCCCAATGTCTGGATGGAGAGAAAAAGGGAGAGATTGCGTGTGAGAAATAGAAAAGAAGAGAGGAAGGGACAAACCAAGAGGAAAGAGAGAAATAGAAGAGATAGATTAAGAGAAGAGTGAGCAACTATAGAGAAAGAGAATGTAAATAAATAGTAAGAATGAGAGAGGAAGGGAGCAAAGTAGGAAGAGAAATAGCGAGATAAAGGGAGAAAAGGAGAGTGAGGGAAGGTAGAGAAAGAGAAAGTGAGCAAGAGGGAGAATTAGAGAATGAGAGAAAATGAGAGAGAGCGCTGAAGAGTGAGAAGAGAAAGAGGGGAGTCGGGGAGGGCATGTGGAGAGAACTTAAGAGAGAGGGAAAGGGAGGGAAGTGAGATAAATAGAGAAAGTGAGAGTGTAGGAAAGAGTGAGAAGAGTAAGAGAGAAGTTGACAGAGAATAGAGAGTGAGCGCAAGATGACGATAGAAATAAGAGAGAGAATAGAGATTGTGAAAGAGATAAAGAGAGGGAATAAGAGTAAAAGTGATGTTGAAGAAAGAGAGGGTGGAAGAGAGAGTAAGAGAAAGGGAGCAAGAGAGAATGATAGATGGAGTAATAGAGAGAGAGTGAAAGGGTGAGAGTGCAATAGCGAAAGAGAGAGAGAAGAGAATGAGAGCAAGAATGACAGTGAAATTAAAGAGTGAGGGAGCCAAGATGGGGGAGAGACAAAAAGAGAATGAAACTGAGAAATGATAGAGAGTGAGGTAAGAGAGGGATAGAGAGAGAAATAGAGAGCGGAATAAGGGAGGGAGGAAAAGTAATAAATAATAAGAGAGAAGAGTGGGTGAGAAAGCAAAGAGATAGAGAATGAGAGGACGGTAGAGAGAGATTAAGTGATGGATATAGGGAGACAAAGAGAGAGAAAAGAGAGGAAGAGAGAGCAATGGGCGCGAGAGAGAAACATGTTGGAGAGTGAGAGACATAGTGAGAAAAGAAGAGAGGGAGAAATAGAGATAGAGGAAAAGAGTATCCATGGCCTCGTCCCTATTGTTCTTTCAACCTCTTACCTTCTCTCACTTTTTCTCTCTCTCTCAATATATTTAGTTCCCTTATTTGCTCTCTTTTTGTCTCTTCCCTTGCTCTACATTTTCTTCTTGCTTTTCTTCCTCCCTCTCACCTCTTTCTCTTTCTCCTATCTCACTCTCACTCCCTCTCCCACACTATCTCCTTCTCATCTCCCTCCCTCTCTCTCTTCATCTCTAGACCTTTCCATAATCTATATGTATGTATATTCTCTCCCTCTCTCAAAATATCTCTATCTCCCTATTTATTTTTCTCCCACTCTCTCACTTGTTTTGTCTCTATCTTACTTATATAATGATGGTTTCTTGTCTCTCATTTTTTTCACCATCTTTCACCCACAACCATTCTCTCTTACTCCTCTTCTTTCTTTCACTCCATTTCACTTCCTCTCTCTTCCCTCAATATCTCTTCCCTCTTCCTTTCTCTCTCATTCTCTATTAAATTTCACTCTCACTCTTACTTTCTCTCTTTCTCACCCCCTTTTCTTTCTCTCTCTCTCTCTCTCTCTCTCTCTCTCTCAATCTCCCTCCTACTTTACCTCTCTATCACCGTCTCCCTCTTTTTATCACTCTCTTCTCTCCTAATTTCTTTCTCACTCACTCTGTCTTTCTGTCACTCCTTCCCTCATTTCAACATAACTCACTCCCTTTTCTCTTTCTCACGCTTTGTTATCTCTCTCTCACTTACTCTCTATACTATTGCTCCATCTTCTCTAACTACTTCTCTTCATCCATCCTTTCACTCTCTCTTCTCTCTCCCTCCCTCCCTTCCATTCTCACTTACGCTTTCTTCTATCTCTCTCACTCACTTCTCTCCCTCTATCCCCCTTCCTTCTCCCTCTCTCCCTTTATAACTTCTCTCTCTAACTCTTTATCATCCATTCTTTGCTCTCCCTTTCTCTCCCCTTCTCACTAAATCTCTCTTGATTTATTTTCCAGAACTCTTTATTTCTCTCTCACACTATCTCTCCCTCGCTTGCTCGCTCTTCCTCTTCAATCTTTCTCATGACCTTTCTTTACCTCTCCATTTATTTCTCTTTACCACTCATTCTATATCTTATACTCTCTATCAAATCTCTCTTTCACAGTCTTTTGCTCTCTTACATTGCCTTTTGTTCTCTCTCTTTCTCTCACTCTATCCCTTGCTCTCTCTAGCTCTTCCTATTTCCCATTCTCTCTCTCCATCCCCAATTTCCTCTCTATTGCTTCCATCCTCCCAATGTCTGGATGGAGAGAGAAATGGAGAGATTGCGTGTGAGAAATAGAAAAGAAGAGAGGAAGGGACAATCAGAGAGGAAAGAGAGAAATAGAAGAGAAAGAGTTAGAGAAGTGTGAGTAATTATAAAGAAAGCGAATGTAAATAAATAGTGAGAATGAGAGAGGAAGGGAGCAAAATAGGAAGAGAAAGAGCGAGATAAAGGGAGAGAAGGAGAGTGAGGGAAGGTAGAGAAAGTGAAAGTGAGCAAGAGGGAGAATTAGAGAATGAGAGAAAATGAGTGAAAGCACTGAAGATTGAGAAGAGAAAGAGGGGAGCCGGGGAGGGCAAGTGGAAAGAACTTAAGAGAGAGGTGGAAGGAGGGAAGTGAGATAAATAGAGAAAGAGAGAGTGTAGGAAAGAGTGAGAAGATTAAGAGAGAAGTTGACGGAGAATAGAAAGTGAGAGCAAGATGACGATAGAAATAGGAGAGAGAATAGAGATTGTGAAAGAGATAAAGAGAGGGAATAAGAGTGAGAGTGAAGCTAAAGAAAGAGAGGGCGGAAGAGAGAGTAAGAGAAAGGGAGTAAGAGAGAATGATAGATGGAGCTAGAGAGAGAGAGAGAGTGAAAGGGTGAGAGAGCAATAGAGAAAGAGAGAGAGAAGAGAATGAGAGTAAGAACGATAGTGAAATTAAAGAAAGTGAGGGAGCCAAGATGGTGGAGAGAGAAAAAGAAATGAAACAGAGAAATGATAGAGAGTGAGGTAAGAGAGGGAAAGAGAGAGAAATAGAGAGCGGAATTAAGGAGGAAAAGTAATAAATAATATGAGAGAAGAGTGGGTGAGAAAGCAAAGAGATAGAGAATGAGAGGAAGGTAGAGAGAGATTGAGTGATGGATATAGGGAGATAAAGAGAGAGAAAAGAGAGGAAGAGAGAGCAATGGGCGCGAGAGAGAAACATGTTGGAGAGTGAGAGACATAGTGAGAAAGGAAGAGAGGGAGAAACAGAGATAGAGGAAAAGAGTAAAGAGAGTGAGAAGATAGCAAGGGATAGCAATAAAGCGAGAGAGAAAGAGAGAAAGAATAGAGAGTGATAGATATAGTAAAAAAGGGTGAGAGTGAGAAAGAGAGAGATAGAGGGCAAGAGTAAGGGAGAGAGTGAGAGATTGGAGACCTTTTAGGAGAGAGAAAGAATGAAAGATTGCAGAGGGAGAGAGGGGAAGTGAGAGAGGAAATGATATTTATCAAGATGGAGATAGGGAGCAAGAGGGCAGTCAGTGGAGGGGGGAGAGAGAAGGAGAGAATTTGAGATAGAGAGAGTGGGAGGGTGAGAAGTGGAATGGAGAGAGGGGAAAGAAAGAATGAGGGAGAGTGGGAGAGATATAGAAAGAAGATAAAGTGAGAGAAGAGGGGTAAAAAGAAAGAAATAGAGAGAGTGAAAGAGAGCATGAGTGGTGAAAAAGAAAGAGATAGAGAGACAGCGAGATGCTGTGAGAGAGAAATAGAGAGAAAAGAAAGTGAGAGAAGAGAGAGAAAGAGAGAGGAATTGGAGAGAGCAATGGAGAAAATGAGAGGGAAGGAGGGAGATAGATTAAGTGCAAGAGGAGAGCAAAGAGTGATAGGGGAAAAGGGAGAAAAGGAGGGAAGGAGGGAGGGATTGAGATTGGGAGGGAGAGTAAGAGAATGAGTTAAAAGTAGAGAATGAGAGGGGGAGATGGAGAGGGAGTGAGGAAGAAAGAGGGAATGAGGGAGAAAGAGGGAGAACATGGAAGGGAGGGTAGCAGAGGGAGAGAATGAGAGAGAGGGGGCGAGAGAGAGGGCGAGAGAAAGGGAGAGGGAGAGCAGAAGAGAAATAAAGAAAAATGAAAGTGAGAGAAAAAAGAGCAAGAGGGAGGGAATGAGAGAGAGTTATAAGAAAATGAGAGGGAAAGATAGGGAGTGAACAAGTGAGTACAAGAGGAGAGAGAGGGGGAGAAAGAGGGAGGGTTTGATTCAAAAAGGGAGGTATTGAGGAGGAAGGAGAGATGTATGAGGGAAAATAATAAATATTGAGATAGGTATGAGTACAGAGAGAAAGATGTGAGAGCAATTAAGAGATTGTTTGTGAAGGAGGGAGTGTGAGAGAGTGTGTGATAGATAGAGGGAGAGAAAGAGTGAGCAAAGAGAGGGAAGAGAGGCAGATAGAAGAAATATCAAGAGATAGAGATAGAGAGCAGCAAAAGTGAGCATACAAATAATACAGAGAGCTGAAATAGAGAGTGAGAGAGAGAGAGAGAGAGAGCAAGAGAGCAAGATAAGATAGGGATTGAAGAGTGAGCGAAGGGAGACAGGGAGAGAGGGTAAGGCAGAAATCGAGAGAGGAGAGAGACTCTGTGAATGTAGAGCAAATGATAGTGACTAAGAGGTAGATAGAGCGAGAGAGGGAGGGAGAAAAGACATAGCGAGAGATTAAATTAATGAAAAAGGGAATGAGTGAGGGAGAAAGAGAGAGAGAGAGATAATTGAAGAGAAAGTGTGAGTAAAGTGATAAGAGAGTGATAAAAGAGAGCAAGAGATAGTGTGTCAAAGAGAGCAAGAAGAGAGCAATAGAGAAAGAAAAAGTGATAAAGTATAAATTGAGAAAGAGCGAGAGAGAAAGAGAGTGAGGAAGAGAGAGAATGATGGAGGGACTGAGAGAGATGGAAGAAAGTGGAAGCGATAGAGGAAGAGGGAGTGAAGAAAGATATGGAGAGAGAGTGAGAGAGATGGAGAGAGGAGGTACAAAATGAGATTTAGTGGGAGAGATGGGGGGTGAATTGGAAGAGAGTGAGAGGGAGAGAGAGGAGAGTGTGTGTGAGAGAGAAAGAGAGAGCAAGAGAGGGAGAGGAAGGGAGGGAAGGAATGAAGGGAGTGGGGAAGAGTGGGAGAGAAAGATTGAGAGGAGAGAGAGGAGCGAGCGCTATAAAAGAGAGAGTAAGTGATGGAGAGTGAACATGGAGCGAGAAAGAGAGGGAATGAGGGAGTATGTGTGTGAGTGAAACTGAAGAGATAGGAAGAGTGAATGAGAAAGGGAGAGTGTGAGAGAGAAATGGAGAGAAGAGATGGCAAGGGAAGAGAGAGCAAGAAATAACATTACATGGGAGGGTTTGGGAGGGAGGGAGTGAGACAAAGAGAGTGGGAGAGAAAAAGGGAGAAGAGAGGGCAAAAGAAAAAGAAGGCGAGAATAAAGTTAGGGAGTAAGAATGAGAGTGAAATTGAAGAGAGGGAGCCAAGAAGGAAAGAGAGATAAAAGAGAGAAATAGAGAAAAATAGATTGTGAGGTAAACGAGGGAATAGAGAGAGAAATAAAGGACAGTGCATGGAGAGGGGGAGAGAGAGGTGGAGAGAGATTGAGATAAAGAGTGGGAGGGTGAGAAGTGGAATGGAGAGAGGGGAGAGAAAGGATGAGGGGAGTGAGAGAGACATAGAGAGAAGAGGGGTAAAAAGAAAGAAATAGAGAGAGGAGGGAGAGCATGGTAAAGAAGAAGATAGAGAGATTGAAGGAGGCTGTGAGAGAATAGAGATAATGAAGTGAGAGAAGAGAGAAAAAGAGAGTGAATGGGAGAGAGAGGATGGAGAACATGAGAGTGAAGGAGAGAGATCGTCAAGTGCAAGAGGAGAGAGAGAAGAGAGGTAGGGGGAAAGAGAGAAAGAGAGGGAAGGAGGGACGGATCGAGATAGGAAGGGAGAGTAAGAGAATGAGTTAAATGGAGGAAGGAGATGGAGAGGGGGTGAGGGAGAGAGAGGGAGAGAGATCGAGATAAAGTAAGAGCGTGGGAGGGAGGGTCGCAGAGGGAGAGAACGAGAGAGAATAGATGAGAGAGAGGGCGAGAGAAAGGGAGAGAGGGAGAGCGAGAGAAATAGAGAAAAGTGGAAGTAAGAGAAAAGAGAGCAAAAGAGAGGAATGAGAGAGAGAGAGATAGAGAAAATGAGAGGGAGAGAGAGAGTGAATGTAAGTGTGTGCGGGAAGAGGGAGAGAAAAGGAAGAAAGAGATGGAGGGATGGATTGAAAGAGGGAGGTATCAGAGAGGAATGAGAGATGTATAAGAGCAAAAAAAACTAATGATATGGATATGATATGAGAGAGCAAGATGTGAGAGCAATTAAGAGATAGTGTTTAAGGAAGGGAGTGTAAGAGAGAGTAGATGGGGCGAGGGAGAAAGATGCTTAGCAAAGAGATGGAAGAGAGAGAGATAGAAGAAAGAGAAAAAGAGAGGAAGAGATAGTAAAAGAATGAGTGAGTGCAAGAGGAAAGAGAGGAAGAAAGAGAGGGAGGGATGAATTGAAAGAGGGAGGGATTGAGGAGGAATGAGAAGTGTATGAGAGAAAATAATAAATAATGATATGGGTATGACGAGATAGAGCAAGATAAGAGAGCAATTAAGAGATACTGTGTAAGGGAGGGAGTGTGTGAGAGAGTGTGATAGAGGGAGAGAAAGAGTGAGTAAAGAGAGGGAAGAGAGGGAGATAGAAGAAATAGAAAGAGAGAGACAACGAGGGGGCAAAAGTAGACAAATAACAAGAGAGATGAAATAGAGAGCGAGAGAGAGAGAGAGAGAGAGAGAGAGAGAGAGAGATGAAGTTAAGATAGGGATTGAAGAGTGAGCGAAGGGAGTGAGGGAGAGAGGGTGTAAGGCAAAAATCGAGAGAGAATAGGGACTCGAGGAAGCTAGAGCAAAAGATAGTGAGTAAAAGGTAGATAAGTGGAGATATTAAGGGAAATATGGAGGGAGATGGAGGGAGAAAAGACATGGCGAGAGATTGAATTAATGAAAGAGTGAGAGAGAGGGAGGGAGGAAGAGAGTGAGAGATGGTTGGAGAGAAAGATTCTTGTAAAGTGATAAGAGAGTGATAAGCAAGAGCAAGAGAGAGTTTGTCAAAGAGAGTACAGGAAGAGGGCAATAGAGAAAGAAAAAGTGATAAAGCATGAATAAAGAAAAGACCTAAGAAAAAGAGAGATGGACGGAGGGCGCTTAGAGGGATGAAAGAGAGGAGGAGAGAGAAAAGAGAATGAAGGAAAATATGGAGGGAAGAGGAGAGAGATGGAGAGAGGGGGTACAAAATTGTTATACCTAGTAGGAGAGAAAGAAGGAAAGAGAGAAAAGGGAGCAAGAGAGAAAGCCTTAGAGTGAGAGAAAGAAACATACAGAGTGTGAAATATAAGGTAAAGCAAAGGAGTGACAGAGAGATAAATGACAAGAGTATGGGAGAGAGTGAGGGGGAGATAGAGGGAGAGAGTGAGAAAGATTGAAGAGAGAGAGAGAGAGTGAGAAAGGGAGAGAGATAAAAGGATTTATAAGATAGAAATTGAGAGAAGAAGAGAACGAAAAAGATAGTGAGCAATATTGAACAAGGAGGGAGATTAAGAGAATGCATCAGAAGGAAAAGAGAGGGAGATGGAGAGGGAGAGAGGGAGATGGAGGGAGGGAGATTGAGATAGGGGAGTGGGTGGGAGGTGAGTAGAAGGGAGAAAATGAGAGAGAGAGAGAGAATGAGAGGAAGATGCAGAGAGAACAGAGAAAAGAGAAAGTGAGAGAAGAGGGAGCAAGGGAGAGGGAATGAGAGAGCAATAGAGAAAATGAGAGTGAGGTAGAAGGAATGACTTAGTGAGTACAACAGAAGTGAGAGAGGAGGAGTTAGGTGAGTAAAGAGAGAGAAATTAAAGTGGCACAAATGGGTTATATGACAAGAAAGAGAGATCAAGAATCAATAAAAAAAGATGAAATAGAGATAAAAGAGTAAAAAAAAGGGATTAAAGTGTGAGTGGGAGGGAGAGAAGGAGAGTGGGTGAGATAGAAAATAAGAGAGAAGAGAGACTTAGGGAAGATAAAGAGTAGAGTGTGAGGTAGAGAAAGGGAGATTTAAAGGGGATATGGATATAATGGGAGAGTGAGAGGCTATAATAATGAAAGAGGGAGAGATGGAGAGAGGGAGGGAGGAAGAGAGTGTGAGATGGTTGGAGAGAAGGAGGAGGAAGTGAAAAGAGAGTGTTAAAGGGAGAACAAGAGTGTGTGTGCATGGGAGTGAAAAGAGAGAAAAATAAGAGGAAGAAAAAGTGATAAGTCATAAATAGAGAAAAGTGTGAGAGAGGAGGAGAGTGAGAAAGATAGAGATAGAGAAAGGAAGTGATCGACCTTGAAGAGAGCGGGAATGAGAGAGGAAGAGAGGGTGAGAGAGAAGAGTGACCGATGGAAGATATAAAGATAAAGTGAGAGGGATGAGAAATGGTGAGGAATGAGATTTAGTGGGAGAGAGAGGGGGATGAGTTGGAAGTAGAAAGAGGTAGAGGGGGAGAGAGGGAGAGAGAAGGATAGAGAGCGAGAGAGGGAGAGAGAGTGGGGAGGGAAGGAAGCAAGAGAGAGGGAAGAGGGAGGAAAGATTAATAGGAGAGAGGAGAGTGAGCAGTCAAAGAGAGAGTGAACATGAAGCGAGAAAAAGAGCGAGTAGAAGTGAAAGCAAAACTAAAGATAGAGGAAGAGGGGCGAGAAAGGGAGAAAGTGTGAGAGAGAAATAGTGTAGAAAGAGTGAGGGAAGAGAGAGCTTGAGAGAGGGAGAGAATGAGGGAGTGAGGTGGAGCAAGAGTGAGGGAGATAAGGAGAGCGAGAGAAAGTAGGGGTGAAGAGAGTGAAAGAGGGAGGGAGATGAGAGAAAGGCAGCGAGGGATAAAGGGAACATTAAAAGAGAGATAGAAGAGAGTGAATCAGAGATAAAATGAGATGGAATAGAGAGTGAGAGAGATAGGGAAAGAGTGAGTGAGAAAGAAAGATTGAAGGAGTTGTTGAGAGGGATTAAAGAGAGTTCAAGAAAGAGAAAGGAAAAGAGAGATTAAGGGTGAGAGTGAGGAGACTAAGGGAAGATCGAGTAAGGCTGCGTGGTATAAAGAGTGGGAGAACAGGGAGAATGATAAGAGTGAGAGGGAGAAACGAAGGGAGAGGAATTTGGAGAGGGATAAAGGTAGGAAGAGGGAGGGAGGGAGGGAGAGAGAGAATGAGAGAGGTTGGGATGGAATTAGGTGAGCAAGAAAGGAGAGAGAGTGGAGAATAGAGTGAGAGAAAAGTAAGTGGAAAAAGAGAAGATAGAAAAATAAAAAGAGAGTGTAAAATAGATATGGATTAAGGGAGCGAAAGAGGTATGGAGAGCAAGAGAGAGAAAGTGAGGGATAATGGGAGGGTCAAAAGTGAGAGACAAAAGAGATATTGAGAGGGAGAGATAAAGAGGGCTAAAATAGAGTCATAGAAAGATGGAGGTCATGAGGGAGAATTGTAGATAGGTGGAAGTGAGAGCGTGTAAATAGAGAGTAGGAAAGATAAAGTGAGAGAGAGTGAGAAGAGCGGCTGTGGGAAGTTCAAGTAAGAGTGAGTCAGTGAGGTGTAAGGTGAGCACAAGAAGAGGATATTAGTGAGTGAGAGAGGGAGCAAGAGAGAGGGAGACAAAGACGGAGATAAGGAGGGATAGAGGGGGAAGGACAGAGGGAGAGAAGATAGGGAACGAGAGTGGTAGGGTTGAAAGCAAGAGAAAGGAGAAATGGAGTGAAGGTAGAATGGGAGAAAGTGTAAGAGGCAGAGAACAACAAAGGAGAGTGCAAAAGAGAGTATAAGATAGAAAAAGAGAACATATAGTGAGAAAGAGAGGGAGAGAGATTAACAGAGAAGAGGATAGAGAGTGAAGGGAGAAAGATGGAGCAGAGAAAAGAGAGAAGAGATTGATCGAGAATGAACACGATAGTAAGGGAGAGTGAGATAGAGAGCAAGAAATGTGGAGCTAAGTAGGATGAGAGCGAGAGTGATTAGATGGAGAGTGATTAAGAGAGTGAGAGAGTGATGGAGAAGATTGAGCTACATACGAGAGACCTAGAGAGGGCAATAATTAGGGAGTGAGAATGTTAGAGGTAAATAGTGAAAGCGATGAAGAGAACAAGAGTGTGAAGCGTGAATGGGATCTAGAGAGAAAGAGGAAAAGATTGTGAGGGAGAGAAGAGGATATAAGAAAAAGAATGAGAGAGAGGGATAAGAGAGAAGAAAAGATATTAGGAGGGTGAGAATGGAGAGAAAGTGTGAGTGAGGGAGGGAGAGAGAGAGAGATAGAGAGCAAGAGAGTGAAGGGGAAAGTGAGGAAGGGAGCAAGAGAGATATATAGGTAGAGAGGAAAAGAGTGAGAGCAAGAATCATGAAGAGAGTGAGAGATAGAGGAGGAAGAGAGAGGGAGGGAGAGAGGGTAAGAGAAAGAGAGGGAAAAGTGTGGAAGAATGTGAGAATTAATGAGATAGAAGATAGAGGATATGAGAAGGATTATAGTTTGAGCGAGAAAGAGAGAGAGAGTACATGTGAAGGATAGGGGAGAGAAGGTTGAGAAAAGAGAGATTGTGTGCGAGAGAGAGAGGAAGAGAGTGAGAGAGAAACATTAGATAAAGAGTTAGAGAAGTGTAAGCAAGAAAAGAGAAAGAGAGAGAACAATTAATGAAAGTGAGAGAGGAAGGGAGCAAAGGAGGAAGGGAGTGTGAGAGAGATATAGGGAGAGAAGGAGAGTGAGGTAAGATAGATAAAGTGAGCTAGAGAAAATGAGCAAGAGAAAGTGAGAGGGAGAATAAGAGAATAAGTGAGAGAATGATAGAAATATGGAGAGAGAGGGACAACCAAGAAGGGAAAGTGGGAATGAGTGTGAGAAAGAGAGATGAAGCGAGTCAGAGAGTAAGAGTGAGAGTGAAATTAAAGAGAGTGAAGGAGTGAGGAGGGGAGAGAGTGACAAAGGGAGAGAGAAATAGAGAGAATATAGAGTGAGGAAAAAGAGGGTGAGAGAAAGGAAACTAGTGAGACAAAGAGAGCATAAAAAAGAGGAGGAAGGGAGGGTGGGTGAGAAAGTAATAAACATTGAGAGAGAAGATGGAAGAAGAGAGAGAATGAGAGGAAGGGAGAGAGTTAGATTGATGGATATAGAAGATAAAGAGTGAATAAAGAGATAGAACAGAGAGTAAGAGAGAGCTAGAGAGCAAGAAAAAGAAGCATAATAGAGAGCGAGACATTGTGAGAAAGGGAGAGCGCGAGAAAGAGAGAGATAGAGGGAAAGAATGTGAAAGGGGAGATAGATGGAGAGCGTTAAAAAGACTGAATAGAGAAAGGGAGTGAGAGAGGGGAGAGAAAGAAAGATTTAAGAGAGAGATAAGAAGCGAGAGAGGAGGCGAGAGAAAAAGATAGCAAGATTGAGATAGGGAGGGAGATTAAGAGAATGAGTAAGAAGGAATGGATAGAAGGAGATGGAGAGGGAGAGAGATTGACATATAGAGTTGTGGAGGGGGAGAATAAGGGAGAAAGAATGAGGGAGAGTGAGAGAATAGGAGAGGAAGAGTGACGGAGATGTAGAGACGAGAAAAGCGAGAGACGAGGGCAAGAGAGAGGGAGTGAGAAAGAGCGATAAATAAAATAAGAGGGAGGGAGAGGGACTCAATGAGTGAGTGCAATAGAATCGAGAGAGAAGAGTAGTGTAGGGAGAGAGTGAGAAAGAGAGGGATGTAGGGATTGATGAGGGAGGGATCAAGGAGGAAAGAGAGACCCCTGAGATAAAATAAGAAACAATGAGATGGGTATGACGGGGAGAGAGCAATATGTGAGAGAAACGTGAGTGAGTGTGTTAGGGAGGGAGAGTGTGAGTGAGTAAGATAGAGGGAGAGATGGAGTGCATGAAGAGAGAGATGAGAGGGTGATAGAAGAAAGAGTAAGAGTGAGTGATAGAGAGGGAGAGTAGGAGAGCATGAAAATAATAGAGAGATTAAATAGAGAGAGAGCAAAAGAAAAAGTAAAGCCAGAGATTGAAGAGTGAGCGGGAGGGAGAGACAGAGGGAGGGTGAGATAGAAATATAGAAAGAAGAGAGACTCAGAAAGGGAGGATGAGAGAGGGAGATATAAAGGGTATATGAAGATAGCAAGAGGGAGAGAATTCAATAGAGAGAGAGACACTGAATTAATGAAAGAGGGAGAGAGGGAGTGAGGAAGAGAGTGAGAGATGGCTGGAGAGAAAGAGTGAGTAAAGTGATAAGAGAGAGTGTTAAAATGAATAAGGGTGTGTGTGTTTGAGAGAGAAAGAGAGGGAAAAAAGTGATAAAGCATAAATAGAGAAAAGTGTGAGGAGGGAGAGAGTGAGAAAGAGAGGGACAAAGGGAGGGAGTGAGTGAGATTGAAGAGAGTGAGAGTGAGAGAGGAAGGGAGGGTGAGAGAGAAGAGAGAGTGATAGAAGATATAGAGAGAAAGTTTGAATGAGGGAGAGGTGGGTAGAGAATGATATTTTGTGGGGATGAATTGGAAGAGAGTGTGAGGGAGAGAGTGTGTAAGAGAGAAAGTGAGAGCGAGAGAGGTAGAGAAAGGGAGGGAGGGAAGGAAGCAAGAGAGGGGGGAGAGAGGGAGAGAAAGATTGAGAGTAGAGAGAGCAATCGAACAGAAAGGGAGAGAGAGTGAACTTGGAGTGAGAAAGAGACAGTAAGTGAGGGAGTAAGAGTGGAAGTGAAACTGAAGAGAGAGGAAGAGAGAGTGAGAAAGGGAGGAAGTGTGAGAGAGAAATAGAGTGAAGAGAGAGTAAGGGAAGAGATAACGTGAGAGAGGGAGCAAGCGAGCGAGTTGAGAAAAGTGCAAATGAGAAAAGAGAGCAAGAGAGAGGGAATGAGAGAGATATATATAGAAAACGAGAGTGGGTGAGGGAGTGAATGAGTGTGTGAGTGCAAGAGGAGAGGTAGATAGGAGTTTGATAGCGAGGGAGGCATAAAGGGAGGGAAGGAGGCATTGAAAGAGGGCGGGATCGAGGAGGTAAGAGAGATGTATGAGCGAAAATAATAAATAATGAGATGGATATAGGGGGTGAGAGTAAGATGTGAAAGTAATTGAGAGATTGTGTGTGAGGGAGGGGGAGTGAGAGATAGATGAAAAAAAAGTGAACAAAGTGAGAGAAGAGAGGGAGATAAAATTATAATCAAGAGAGAGATAGAGGGGGCAGATGAGAGCCAAGAAAAAATAAAGAGCGATTAAATAGAGAGTGGGACACAGACTATGAGAGGGAGTTAAGAAAGTGAATGAAGAGTGAGCGGGAGGGAGAGATGGAGAGAGGGTAAGGTAGAAATAGATTCAAAAAGAGTTAGGGAGAGAGGGAGTAAGAGTGCGAGTGAAACTGAAAAGAGAGAGAGGGCGAGAGTGGGATGGGGGAAGGAAGCAAGAAACAAGGGAGAGAGGGGGAGAAAGATTGAGAGGAGAGAGAGAGATGAGAACAAATTAAGTGAGAGTGAGTGAGAGAGAGCAAACATAGAGCTTGAATGAGCGAGGGAGAGAGGGAGTAAGAGAATAGTGTGTGAGAGTGTGAAGGAAGAGATAACATGGGAGAGGGAGATAACGATCGAGTAGAGAAAAAAAAAAGTGTAAGTGAGAGAAGAGAGGCAAGAGAGATGAAATTAAAGAGATAGATATAGAAAAAGAGGGCGGGAGAGAGAGTGAATGAGTTTGTGCAAGAGGAGAGGGAGAGAGGAGTTAGATAGGCAGGGTGGCATAATGAGAGGGAACGAAGATTGAAAGAGAAAAGGATCAAGGAGGTAAGAGAGATATATGAGCAAAAATAATAAATAATGAGATGGATATTAGGGGAGGGAGCAAGTTGTAAAATCAATTGAGAGAGTTTGTGTGAGGGAGGGGGAGTGAGAGATAGAGGAAGAGAATGAGTGAATAAAGAGAGAGAGAAGAGAGGGGGATAAAATTATGAGCAAGGGAGAGATAGAGATGGGGTAAATGAGAGCAAAGCAACAACAAAGAGAGATGAAATTTAGAGTGAGAGAGCACAAGAGAGGGAGTGAAGAAAGGGATTGAAGAGTGAAATGGAGGGAGAGATGGAGAGAGGGTAAGGCTGGAAATAGAGAGAGAAGAGAGACTCAAGATATAGTGAGTAAGAGGTAGTGTGAGGGAGATATGGAGGGAGATATGGAGAGGATGGAGGGAGAGAGGGAGCTAGAGAATAAAGAGCAAGAGAGTGAGCGATGGAGTGCAAGAGAAAGATATATAAATAAAGTGGGGGACAGTGAGAATAAGTAAGGAAAAGAGAGAGATATATTGAGAGACATGGAGAGAGCGAGGGAGGGAGTGAAAGAGAGGGGGGAGAAAGCAAGATGTGTGAGAGAATGTGCGAATTAATGAAAGAGAGCGAAGAGGTAAAGAGAGAGAAAGACAGAGAGCTAAGAGTGGGATTGAAAGAGAGAGAAATATAGAGAGAGGGAGAGAGAGTGTGTGACGGATAGAGCAAGAGAAAGAGGGAGAATAAAGGGCAATATAAGAGATAGAGATATAATAAAGAGCATGAGAGAGAGCATCAGTGTAAAGAAAAAGCAATAGAGATATAGAGGGACCTACTTCCTCTCTTTATGTCTTTCACACTCTCTATTCTCTCTTCTGCTTTCTCTTCATCACTTCCTTTCTTTCTTTCATTCTCTCTTTCTTTTACTAATGATTTTTCCCTTCCTCACTCGTTCTTCTTATGTCTCTTACACTCCCTCACTCCTAAATTTCACTAACTCACTTTCTCTCTCTAGCTCCCCCTCTTGCCTTTTTCCCTTGCTACTATCTATCTCTTTCACTCTCACGAACAGATTCTAAATTCCCTCTTTTTTTCGTCGCCACACCTCTCCCACACTTCTCCCACCGCCTCTCCTACTTTCATCTAGCTCCCTCTCGCTCCCTTCCTCTCTCTCTTTGTCACGCGTTATCCCTCTCTCTCTTTTCTATATCTTTCTCTTTATGCCCCTTTCTCTCCATGGCATCCTCACTAATGTTCTTTCAACCTCTTACCTTCTCTCACTTTTTCTCTCTCTCAATTTATTTAGTTCCCTTATTTGCTCTCTTTTTGTCTCTTCCCTTGCTCTACATTTTCTTCTTGGTTTTCTTCCTCTCTCTCACCTCTTTCTCTTTCTCCTATCTCACTCTCACTCCCTCTCCCACACTATCTCCTTCTCATCTCCCTCCCTCTCTCTCTTCATCTCTAGACCTTTCCATAATCTATATGTATGTATATTCTCTCCCTCTCTCAAAATATCTCTATCTCCCTATTTATTTTTCTTCCCCTCTCTCTCTTGTTATATTCCTCTCCTATTTTTTGTCTCTCTCTTACTTATATTATGATGGTCTCTCGTCTCTCATTTTTTTCACCATCTTTCACCCACAACCATTCTCTCTTACTCCTCTTCTTTCTTTCACTCCATCTCACTTCCTCTCTCTTCCCTTAATATCTCTTCCCTCTTCCTTTCTCGCTCATTCTCTCTATTAAATTTCACTCTCAATCTTGCTCTCTTTCTCACCCCCTTTTCTTTAACCTTGTCTCTCTCTCTCTCTCTCAATCTCCCTCCTCCTACTCTACCTCTCTATCACCGTCTCCCTCTTTCTATCACTCTCTTCTCTCTCAATTTCTCTCTCACTCACTCTGTCTTTCTGTCACTCCTTCCCTCATTTCAACATAGCTCACTCCCTCTCTCTTTCTCACTCTTTGTTATCTCTCTCTCACTTATTCTCTATACTATTGCTCCTTCTTCTCAAACTACTTCTCTTCATCCATTCTTTCACTCTCTCTTCTCTCTCCCCTCCCTCCCTCCCATTCTCACTTACGCTTTCCTCTATCTCTCTCACTCTCTTCTCTCCCTCTATCCCCCTTCCTTCTTCCTCTCTCCCTTTATAACTCCTCTCTCTAACTCTTTATCATCCATTCTTTGCTCTCCCTTTCTCTCCCCTTATCACTAAATCTCTCTTGATTTATCTTAAAGCACTCTTTATTTCTCTCTCACACTATCTCTCCCTCTCTTGCTCACTCTTCCTCTTCGATCTTTCTCATGACCTTTCTTTACCTCTCATTATTTCTCTTTACCACTCATGCTATCTCTTATACTCTCTATTAAATCTCTCTTTCTCAGTCGTTTGCTCTCTTACGTTGCCTTTTATTCTCTCTTTCTCTCACTCTATCCCTCGTTCTCTCTAGCTCTCCCTATTTCCCATTCTCTCTCTCCATCTCCAACTTCCTCTCCATTACTTCCATCCCTCCCAATGTTTGGATGGAGAGAAAAAGGGAGAGATTGCGTGTGAGAAATAGAAAAGAAGAGAGGAAGGGACAAACCAAGAGGAAAGAGAGAAATAGAAGAGATAGATTAAGAGAAGAGTGAGCAACTATAGAGAAAGAGAATGTAAATAAATAGTAAGAATGAGAGAGGAAGGGAGCAAAGTAGGAAGAGAAATAGCGAGATAAAGGGAGAAAAGGAGAGTGAGGGAAGGTAGAGAAAGAGAAAGTGAGCAAGAGGGAGAATTAGAGAATGAGAGAAAATGAGAGAGAGCGCTGAAGAGTGAGAAGAGAAAGAGGGAGTCGGGGAGGGCATGTGGAGAGAACTTAAGAGAGAGGGAAAGGGAGGGAAGTGAGATAAATAGAGAAAGTGAGAGTGTAGGAAAGAGTGAGAAGAGTAAGAGAGAAGTTGACGAGAGAATAGAGAGTGAGCGCAAGATGACGATAGAAATAAGAGAGAGAATAGAGATTGTGAAAGAGATAAAGAGAGGGAATAAGAGTAAAAGTGATGCTTGAAGAAAGAGAGGGTGGAAGAGAGAGTAAGAGAAAGGGAGCAAGAGAGAATGATAGATGGAGTAATAGAGAGAGAGTGAAAGGGTGAGAGTGCAATAGCGAAAGAGAGAGAGAAGAGAATGAGAGCAAGAATGACAGTGAAATTAAAGAGTGAGGGAGCGAAGATGGGGGAGAGACAAAAAGAGAATGAACTGAGAAATGATAGAGAGTGAGGTAAGAGAGGGATAGAGAGAGAAATAGAGAGCGGAATAAGGGAGGGAGGAAAAGTAATAAATAATAAGAGAGAAGAGTGGGTGAGAAAGCAAAGAGATAGAGAATGAGAGGACGGTAGAGAGAGATTAAGTGATGGATATAGGGAGACAAAGAGAGAGAAAAGAGAGGAAGAGAGAGCAATGGGCGCGAGAGAGAAACATGTTGGAGAGTGAGAGACATAGTGAGAAAAGAAGAGAGGGAGAAATAGAGATAGAGGAAAAGAGTATCCATGGCCTCGTCCCTATTGTTCTTTCAACCTCTTACCTTCTCTCACTTTTTCTCTCTCTCTCGATATATTTAGTTCCCTTATTTGCTCTCTTTTGTCTCTTCCCTTGCTCTACATTTTCTTCTTGCTTTTCTTCCTCCCTCTCACCTCTTTCTCTTCCTCCATCTCACTCTCACTCCCTCTCCCACACTATCTCCTTCTCATCTCCCTCCCTCTCTCTCTTCATCTCTAGACCTTTCCATAATCTATATGTATGTATATTCTCTCCCTCTCTCAAAATATCTCTATCTCCCTATTTATTTTTCTCCCACTCTCTCACTTGTTTTGTCTCTATCTTACTTATATAATGATGGTTTCTTGTCTCTCATTTTTTTCACCATCTTTCACCCATGACCATTCTCTCTTACTCCTCTTCTTTCTTTCACTCCATTTCACTTCCTCTCTCTTCCCTCAATATCTCTTCCCTCTTCCTTTCTCTCTCATTCTCTATTAAATTTCACTCTCACTCTTACTTTCTCTCTTTCTCACCCCCTTTTCTTTCTCTCTCTCTCTCTCTCTCACTCTCTCTCTCAGTCTCCCTCCTCCTACTTTACCTCTCTATCACCGTCTCCCTCTTTTTATCACTCTCTTCTCTCCTAATTTCTTTCTCACTCACTCTGTCTTTCTGTCACTCCTTCCCTCATTTCAACATAACTCACTCCCTTTTCTCTTTCTCACGCTTTGTTATCTCTCTCTCACTTACTCTCTATACTATTGCTCCATCTTCTCTAACTACTTCTCTTCATCCATCCTTTCACTCTCTATTCTCTCTCCCCTCCCTCCCTTCCATTCTCACTTACGCTTTCTTCTATCTCTCTCACTCACTTCTCTCCCTCTATCCCCCATCCTTCTCCCTCTCTCCCTTTATAACTTCTCTCTCTAACTCTTTATCATCCATTCTTTGCTCTCCCTTTCTCTCCCCTTCTCACTAAATCTCTCTTGATTTATTTTCCAGAACTCTTTATTTCTCTCTCACACTTATCTCTCCCTCGCTTGCTCGCTCTTCCTCTTCGATCTTTCTTATGACCTTTCTTTACCTCTCCATTTATTTCTCTTTACCACTCATTCTATATCTTATACTCTCTATCAAATCTCTCTTTCACAGTCTTTTGCTTTCTTACATTACCTTTTGTTCTCTCTCTTTCTCTCACTCTATCCCTTGCTCTCTCTAGCTCTTCCTATTTCCCAGTCTCTCTCTCCATCCCCAATTTCCTCTCTATTGCTTCCATCCTCCCAATGTCTGGATGAAGAGAGAAATGGAGAGATTGTGTGTGAGAAATAGAAAAGAAGAGAGGAAGGGACAATCAGAGAGGAAAGAGAGAAATAGAAGAGAAAGAGTTAGAGAAGTGTGAGTAATTATAAAGAAAGCGAATGTAAATAAATAGTGAGAATGAGAGAGGAAGGGAGCAAATTAGGAAGAGAAAGAGCGAGATAAAGGGAGAGAAGGAGAGTGAGGGAAGTTAGAGAAAGTGAAAGTGAGCAAGAGGGAGAATTAGAGAATGAGAGAAAATGAGAGAAAGCGCTGAAGATTGAGAAGAAAAAGAGGGGAGCCGGGGAGGGCAAGTGGAAAGAACTTAAGAGAGAGGTGGAAGGAGGGAAGTGAGATAAATAGAGAAAGAGAGAGTGTAGGAAAGAGTGAGAAGATTAAGAGAGAAGTTGACGGAGAATAAAAAGTGATAGCAAGATGACGATAGAAATAGGAGAGAGAATAGAGATTGTGAAAGAGATAAAGAGAGGGAATAAGAGTGAGAGTGAAGCTAAAGAAAGAGAGGGCGGAAGAGAGAGTAAGAGAAAGGGAGTAAGAGAGAATGATAGATGGAGCTAGAGAGAGAGAGTGAAAGGGTGAGAGAGAGCAATATAGAAAGAGAGAGATGAGAATGAGAGTAAGAATGATAGTGAAATTAAAGAAAGTGAGGGAGCCAAGATGGTGGAGAGAGAAAAAGATAATGAAACAGAGAAATGATAGAGAGTGAGGTAAGAGAGGGAAAGAGAGAGAAATAGAGAGCGAAATTAAGGAGGAAAAGTAATAAATAATATGAGAGAAGAGTGGGTGAGAAAGCAAAGAGATAGAGAATGAGAGGAAGGTAGAGAGAGATTGAGTGATAGATATAGGGAGATAAAGAGAGAGAAAAGAGAGGAAGAGAGAGCAATGGGCGCGAGAGAGAAACATGGAGGAGAGTGAGAGACATAGTGAGAAAGGAAGAGAGGGAGAAACAAAGATAGAGGAAAAGAGTAAAGAGAGTGAGAAGATAGTAAGGGATAGCAATAAAGCGAGAGAGAAAGAGAGAAAGAATAGAGAGTGATAGATATAGTAAAAAAGGGTGAGAGTGAGAAAGAGAGAGATAGAGGGCAAGAGTAAGGGAGAGAGTGAGAGATTGGAGACCTTTTAGGAGAGAGAAAGAATGAAAGATTGCAGAGGGAGAGAGGGGAAGTGAGAGAGGAAATGATATTTATCGAGATGGAGATAGGGAGCAAGAGGGCGGTCGGTGGAGGCGGGAGAGAGAAGGAGAGAATTTGAGATAGAGAGAGTGGGAGGGTGAGAAGTGGAATGGAGAGAGGGGAAAGAAAGAATGAGGGAGAGTGGGAGAGATATAGAAAGAAGATAAAGTGAGAGAAGAGGGGTAAAAAGAAAGAAATAGAGAGAGTGAAAGAGTGCATGAGTGGTGAAAAAGAAAGAGATAGAGAGACAGCGAGATGCTGTAAGAGAAAAATAGAGAGAAAAGAATGTGAGAGAAGAGAGAGAAAGAGAGAGGAATTGGAGAGAGCAATGGAGAAAATGAGAGGGAAGGAGGGAGATAGATTAAGTGCAAGAGGAGAGCAAAGAGTGATAGGGGAAAAGGGAGAAAAGGAGGGAAGGAGGGAGGGATTGAGATTGGGAGGGAGAGTAAGAGAATGAGTTAAAAGTAGAGAATGAGAGGGGGAGATGGAGAGGGAGTGAGGAAGAAAGAGGGAATGAGGGAGAAAGAGGGAGAACATGGAAGGGAGGGTAGCAGAGGGAGAGAATGAGAGAGAGGGGGCGAGAGAGAGGGCGAGAGAAAAGGAGAGGGAGAGCGAGGAAGAGAAATAAAGAAAAATGAAAGTGAGAGAAAAAAGAGCAAGAGAGAGGGAATGAGAGAGAGTTATAAGAAAATGAGAGGGAAAGATAGGGAGTGAACAAGTGAGTACAAGAGGAGAGAGAGAGAGGGAGAAAGAGAGGGAGGGTTTGATTCGAAAAGGAGGTATTGAGGAGGAAGGAGAGATGTATGAGGGAAAATAATAAATATTGAGATAGGTATGAGTACAGAGAGAAAGATGTGAGAGAAATTAAGAGATTGTTTGTGAAGGAGGGAGTGTGAGAGAGTGTGTGATAGATAGAGGGAGAGAAAGAGTGAGCAAAGAGAGGGAAGAGAGGCGAGATAGAAGAAATATCGAGAGATAGAGATAGAGAGCGAGCAAAAGTGAGCATACAAATAATACGGAGAGCTGAAATAGAGAGTGGGAGAGAGAGAGAGAGAGAGAGCAAGAGAGCAAGATAAGACGGGGATTGAAGAGTGAGCGAAGGGAGACGGGGAGAGAGGGTAAGGCGAGAAATCGAAAGAGGAGAGAGACTCTGTGAATGTAGAGCAAATGATAGTGACTAAGAGGTAGATAGAGCGAGAGAGGGAGGGAGAAAAGACACAGCGAGAGATTAAATTAATGAAAAAGGGAATGAGTGAGGGAGAAAGAGAGAGAGAGAGAGAGAATTGAAGAGAAAGTGTGAGTAAAGTGATAAGAGAGTGATAAAAGAGAGCAAGAGATAGTGTGTCAAAGAGAGCAAGAAGAGAGCAATAGAGAAAGAAAAAGTGATAAAGTATAAATTGAGAAAGAACGAGAGAGAAAGAGAGTGAGAAAGAGAGAGAATGATGGAGGGACTGAGAGAGATGGAAGAAAGTGGAAGCGATAGAGGAAGAGGGAGTGAAGAAAGATATGGAGAGAGGTGAGAGAGATGGAGAGAGGAGGTACAAAATGAGATTTAGTGGGAGAGATGGGGGGTGAATTGGAAGGGAGTGAGAGGGAGAGAGAGGAGAGTGTGTGTGAGAGAGAAAGAGAGAGCAAGAGAGGGAGAGGAAGGGAGGGAAGGAATGAAGGGAGTGGGGAAGAGTGGGAGAGAAAGATTGAGAGGAGATAGAGGAGTGAGCGCTATAAAAGAGAGAGTGAGTGATGGAGAGTGAACATGGAGCGAGAAAGAGAGGGAATGAGGGAGTATGTGTGTGAGTGAGCGAAGAGATAGGAAGAGCTGAATGAGAAAGGGAGAGTGTGAGAGAGAAATGGAGAGAAGAGATGGCAAGGGAAGAGAGAGCAAGAAATAACATTACATGGGAGGGTTTGGGAGGGAGGGAGTGAGACAAAGAGAGTGGGAGAGAAAAAGGGAGAAGAGAGGGCAAAAGAAAAAGAAGGCGAGAATAAAGTTAGGGAGTAAGAATGAGAGTGAAATTGAAGAGAGGGAGCCAAGAAGTAAAGAGAGATAAAAGAGAGAAATAGAGAAAAATAGATTGTGAGGTAAACGAGGGAATAGAGAGAGAAATAAGGAGAGGCATGGAAGTAATAAATAATAAGAAAAAAAAGGGGTGAGAAATATAAGAGATAGAGATTGAGGGACTCACTCATTCACTCCCTCTCCCTCCCTCTCATTTTCTCCATTGCTCTCTAATTCCCTCCCTCTCGCTGTCACTCCTACTCCCTCTCTTTATCTCTTTCGTACTCTCAATCCTCCCTTCCACTTTCTATAGCATCTCACTCACACTCTTTATTCTCTGTCAACTCTCTCTTACTATTCTCACTCCTCTTCTTGTATACCCCACTCTCTTTCTCTATTTCTCTCACTTCCCTCATTCGTCACTCTCTCTGACACTCTCTACCAATTTCATTTTCTGGCTATCTCTCTTTTCTCAATCTCCCTCTCATTCTCTGTCTCATTCTCTTATTCTCCCTCCCTCTGTCTTGCCACTTGCTCTTTCTCTATCCTAACTCATTCTCCTTCTCTCCCTATATCTCTCTAAATCTCAGTTCCTCCTTCACACCCTTACTCTCCTCTCCCTCTGTCCCTCCTCTGTTTTTCTCTGCCGCTCTCTCGCTCTATGTTTCACCATCTCTCTCCCCCTTCTATTTTCATACTTTCTCTCACTCCCCCACTCTTGCTTCCATACCTCCCACCCTCCCTCTTCCTCTCTTGCTCTTTCTTTCTCTTTTTTCACTCGCTCTCCATCTCTCTCCCTCTAATTCTCTTTCACTTCATCCCCTCTCTCTCCTACTAAATCTCATTTTATACCCTTTCTCATCCTCTCTCTTACTCTCCCTCCCTCTATCTCTCTCTTCGTCTCTCTATATGTCCTCTAACACTTTCTTTCCTTCTACCCATAACATCTCTCTCCCATGTAGTTCTCTCTCTCACACACTCTCACTCTCTACCTTTCTCTCCCTCTGTCTCTCACTCTCATTCCACCTTCATTATTGCATTATTTCTCAGTCAATCTCTATTTATCTCTCTTCTGATGCTCTCTCTTCTCTCTCAGTACTCGACTCTTTTTTCTCCTTCTAACTCCCTTTCTTGCTCCCTCTCGCCTCCCCCCTTCTCTCCCTCCCTCTCATTCCTTCTCTCTTCTCAGCTTTGCTCCTCATCTCTCTCTCATTATTTCTTACTCTCGTTCATTCTCTTCTCTCCTTTTCCTCTCACTCTCTTTTTCTCTCCAGTTTACACTCTCTCACTAACTCTTCCTCTAGCTACCTTTCTCGCTCTTCTTCTCTCTTCCTCTCTCTCTCTCTCTCTCTCGCTCTCTCTCTTTGTGTGTGTGTCACTTAATCTCTTTTCAGCTCTCACTATGTTTTTATGTTGTTGCTCTTCTCTCCCTATCTCTCACACTTGTGCTCTATCTCCCCCCTCATTATTTCTCCCTCCCAGCCCCTCTCCCTCCTTGCCTCTCTCCCACTCTATCCCCAACCATCTCTCCAAGTACTTCCCTTTTTTCTCTCTCTCTCTCTCTCTCTCTCTCTTCCATTATTTCCTACATCCCTTTCTTTCAACCTCATATCTTCTCTTAATTTCTCTCTCTCTCTCTCTCTCTCTCAATCTCTCTAGCTCCCTTTCTTGCTCTTCCCCACTCTCTCTCTTTTCTCCATTTCTTATTACTATTTTTCTCTATCTCCTCTTTTTCTTGCTCTCTATATTGCTCTTTCCTCTCTACCTCCCCCTTATCTCTGTCTCACTATTTCTCACATTCTCTTATATTCTCCCTCTCTCTTCCTCGCTCTTCCCTCTTTCACAGCCTCCCTCCCTCCTTTCTTCCACACACAAGCTCTATCTCTTCCTCCCTCTTGTTCACTCTCTCACCCCTTCTCGTTCAATCCCTCTCTCGAATTTCACTCTTACTCTACCTCTCTCTCCCTCACTCCCTCTCTCTCCAAATGTTTTTTTCTCTCAATTTCTCTCTCTCCTCTTTCCCTCTATCTCATTCCATCTCTCCTCCCTCCATCCGTTCTCTTTCTCTAACTCTCACTCCCTGACACACTCTCTCAATTGCTCTGACATCTTGCTCTCTCCGCTCAAATCCATTTCATTATTTCTTATTTTCTCTCAACCATCTATCTTTCCTCTCGATCCCTCCCCTTAAGAGGTGAGAGAGAGTTGTGAGATAGGGTGTGAGGTAGAAAGAGTGGGAGGAAGGATTGAGAGAGGGATGGATCTAGAGGAAAGAGAGACGTATGAGAAAAAATAAGAAATAATGAGATGGATTTGAGTAGAGAGAGCAAGATGTGAAAGAAATTGAGAGAGTATGTGTGGGGGAGTGAGAGTGAGAGAGAGAAAGAGTTAGTAAAGAGAGAGAAGAGAGGGTGATAGATGAAAGAGCAAGAAAGAGGATAGAGGGAGGGCAATAGAGAGCAAGCAAATGATAAAGAGACATGAAATAAAGAATGAAAGAGTGAGTAAGAGAGGGAGTGAACTAGAAATAGAGAGATAGAGTAAGGGAGTGATAAAGATTAAAGGGAGTGCCAAAGGGTGAAAAGGAGAGAGAGTGAGACAGAAATAGTGAGAGAAGAGGGACTCAGGAAAGATAAAGCAAAAGTTTGGAAGTGAGAGGTGGAGAGAGGGAGATATAGAGGAGGATATAGAGAGAGAGAGATAGAGGGGAAGGGAGATAGAGAGACAGAAGGCGGGAGAGAGAGAGGGAGGGAGGAAGAGGTTGGACGTTAGTTGGACAGAAAGAGTGAGTAAAGAGATAGGTGGGAGTGGTAAAAGAGAGCAAGAGAGAGCGTGTGAGAGAGAAAGATGGAGAGGTAAAAAAGAAAGAAAAGTGATAAGTCATAAAAAGAAAAAAATGAGATAGGGAGAGAGTGAGAAAGAGGGAAAGAAGGGGAGTGAGAGAGATTGAATAGTTGGAGTGAGAGAGGAAGTGAGAGTTAGGGATGATATAGAGAAAGTGAACGAGAGGGAGAGAGGGGGTAGAAAATGTGATTTTGATAGAGAATGAGAAAGAGCCAACATGAACCAGAAGAATGTGAGAGGGGAGAGTGTGTCTGAGAGAGAGAACTTGAGAGCAGAATGTGAGAGAGAAAACAGGAAGCAAAAGACAAGGGGAGAGTGGGAAAGAAATATTAGGAGGAGAGAGAGAATAGAGAAAAAATAAGTTAGAGTGTGTGTGAGAGGGTAAACATAGTGTGAGAAAGAGTGAGGGAGACAGGGAGTAAGAGTGAGAGGAGCGAGACGAGAGAGAAAATGAGGGAGCAAGAAAGGGAGAGAATTATGAGGGAATATAGAACGTGAGAGAGGGAGAGATTGAGCGAGCGAGAGAGGGAGCAAGAATGAGAGAGAAGAGTGTGGAAGAGAGAGGGATTAAGTGAGCAAAAGATGGAGGGAGAGCAAGAGAGAGGTGGTGAGAGATAATGCGAGGGTCAAATGTGTGAGACAGAAGAGACGACGATAGAGAGATAAAGAGAGATGGAATAGAAAGAGAGAGAGATGGAGGTAGTGATGGAGAAAGAGAGATAGGAGGAAGTGAGAGGGTTTAAAGAGAGAGCTAATGGGAGAGAGATTGAGAAGAGAGGCTATGGAAAAACTGAGAAAGATTAGTGGGGGTAAAGAGAGGGGAAGAACAAGAGAATGGTAAGAGAGAGGGAACAAAAGAGAAGGGGACGAAGGGTAGATAGCAAGTTAGAGGAAGGGAGGGAGGAAGAAAAGAGATAAAGAAAGAGCGAGGGACAAAAACAAGAGAGGGGGAGAGTGAGAGAGAGATTTTTTGAATGGGAGAAACAGTGAAAAGAAAATAACAATGCGAAGTTTAAGTGAGGTTATAAAATCTACAAAGGGAACAGAGAGTAAGAAAAGAGAGAGAGAGATAGAAAGCAGGAAAGAGGATAAACAGTGAAGAGGTGAAGATGGAGCAAGGGAGAGATAGGAGAGAGTGATCGAGAAAGAACATGATAGTAAGAGAGATTGAGATAAAGAGCAAGAAATAGAGCTAAAGAGGGTGAGAGGGAGAAAGATTGAGAGAGAGAGTGAGAGACTATGAGTGTGTAGATGGAAAGAGAAGAGTGAGCTACAAAGGGGATGTAAAAAGTCACGAATGAGGAAATAAGAATTATAGAGGGAGAGTGAGAGCGACACGAGAGAAAAAAGTTATCAGGAGGGTGCAAAGGGAGAGAGACAGTGAGCTAGGGAGGAAGGAAGAGAAGATTGAGATAGTGAGCAAGAGAATGAAAGAGAGAGTGAGAGAGGGATCAAGAGAGATATAAAAATAGAGAGGGAGAGAGTGGAACAAGGGTAAGGAAATGAGAGTAAGAGATAGAGGAGACAAAGAGGGGAGGGAGAGAGAGAAAAGGGTGAGAGAATGTGAGAAACAATGAGAGAGAGGAGAGAGGGATTGAGAGATATAAAAGCTGGAGAGCGGGAAAGAGAGGGTACGTGTGAGGGATAGGGAGACAAAGATTAGGAAAAGAGAGAGATTGTGTGTGTGTATGTGAGGAAAAGAGAGGGGGAAACATAAGAGAAAAAGTTAGAGAAATGTGGGAAATAAAAGAGAAAGAATGAGAGAACAAACTGTGAGAAAGAGAGAGGAAGGGAGCAAAGGAGGAAGTGAGAGTGAGAGAGATAAAGGGAGAGAAGGAGAATGTGGAAAGATAGAGAAAGAGAGAGCGAGCAAGAGAGATAGGGAGGGAGAATAAGAGAGTGAGAGAGAGTCCCAGGAATGGAAGTGGAAGAAATAGAGAAAGAGAGTGGGGAAATAAAGGAAAACAATGAGTGGGAAGAGTAAGAGAGAAGTTTATAGAGAATTAAGAGTGCGAGCGCAAGAGTGCGAGCGAGATAGCGATATAATGTGGAGAAGAGAACAAAGTGTGAAAGAGATAAAGAGAGGGAGTAGTAGTAAGAGTGAAGCTAAATAGAGAGTAGCTGAAGAGAGAGTAAGATAAAAGGAGCAAGAGAGAGAATGATAGATGGAACAAGAGAGAGTTGGGGAGGGAAAGTGAGAGACAAAATGAGAGAGAAAGGAAGATGGAGTGGAAGAGAGAAAGAGAGAGGCGAGTGAGGGAGTAAGAGTGAGAGTGATAAGAGAGTGTGAGAGACAGAAGAGTGAGGGAATGAGAAGAAAGGAAGAGATTTAGAGTGATGGATATATAATGATAAAGTGATAGAACTGAGCGACACAGCGAGAGAGAGTGACAGAGCGAGGGAGAGAGAAATATAATAGAAATTGAGAGACAAAAGGCATGAGTGAGGGAGAGAGTGAGAAAGAGGAACATAGAGGGAGATAGGGGGAGAGATTGAAGTTGGAGAGGGAGTGAGAGTGGGAGAGAGAGTGAGAAAGATTTATGAGAGATAGAAATTGAGAGAAGACAAAAGCATGAAAGAATGTGTGTAAGATTGAGATATGGAGGGAGAGTTAGAGAATGAGTGAGAAGGAGAGAAGGAGAGAAGGAGAAAGGGAGATGGAGAGGGAGAGAGGGAGAGAGGGAGAGATGGGAAGACAGATAGAGATAAAGGGGGTAGGAGGGAGGATAGCAGAGGGAGAGAGAGAGAGAGCTAGATAAAGGGAGGGGAGAGTGAGTGAAATAGAGAAAAGTGAAAGTGAGAGAAGAGAGAGCAAGAGAGAGGGAATGAGAGAGAGCGATAGAGAAAATGAGTGGGAGATAGAGGGAGTGAATGAGTTAGTGCAAGAGGAGGTAGAGCGAGGAGTGAGACAGGGAGAGAGGGAGAAAGAGAGTGGAGGGATTGAAAGAGGGAGTGCTTGAGGAGGAAAAAGGGATGTTTGAGATAAAATAGTAAATAATGAGATGGATTTGAGGGGATAGAAATTGAGAGATTGTGAGGGAGGGAGAGTGAGAGAGAGATTGAGAGATAGAGGGAGAGAAAGGGTGAGTAAAGAGAGAGAATATTGGGTGATAAATGAAAGAACAAGAGAGATAGAGAAAGGACAAAAGAGAGCAATTCTATCTCTTTTCTTCACTCTCGATCTTTCACACACACACTCTCTCTCTATCTTGTCGCACTCTCTTCTTTCTTTGCTCACTTTTTCTCTTCATCTATTCCTAACTCTCTTTTACACTCTCCCTCCTTTGGCTCCTCTTTATCTCTCACAACCCTCTCTCTTCTCACTCTCTTCCCTCTTCTCTCTCATTGTTTCTCACTTTCTCTGTTTCTCTTTCCCTCCTCATCTCGTTCTCTACCCTCTCTCACTACCTCACCCTTAATCTCTCTCTTGCTTTCTCTTGTTCCTTCTCTCACTCTCTCTCTTGTTCTCCCTCTATCTCTCTCGCACTCCTTATTTCACTCTCTTTTCTTTTCTATATTTTTCTCTCAAGCTCTTTCTCTTGTTCACTCTCTTGCTCTCTTCCTAACTCCCGGCCTTCTTTTCCTCTCTCTCTCTCTCTCTCTCATTTTAAATCTCCTTATCATAATCTCACTTCCTCCTCTCTTCCTTCGTGTTTCTCTCTCTTTTGTCTAGCTTTCTCTCTTTTTCTCTTTTTCTTTCACTATAATTTCTCTCCCCACTCTCTTTCCCTCTTCTCTCACTCGTTCTCTCTCTCGCCCACTCCAATTCTCTCGCTCTCACCTCTCTACTTTTACTCTCTTTTTCTCAATCTCCTTCTCTTAAGCTCTCTCTGTCGGTGCTCTCTCTTTCTTTATTTCTCACTCTCTATCGAAAACTCTCTCTTTCTCCTCTCCTTCCCTCCCTCACCCTCTCCGTCTATATCGATGTCTCTCTTTAACTCTCTTCATCCCACTCTTGTTCTCTCTCTCTAATTTTCTTTCTCCCTCTCTCTAACTCTCTCCCTCACTCCCTTGTTTGCTCTCTCACTTTCTTTCTCTCTCCATCCCTCACGTCTCTCACTCTCTCTTTTTCCCTTCCTCCTCTCTCCTTCTCCCTCCCTCCCACCTATCTCTCTTCTCAAATCTTCTCTTCTATCTCTCTCTCTCTCTCCCTCTCTTTATTGCTTTCTTGCTCCATCTGACTCATTCTCTCTTTCTTGCAGTCTCTCGTTCTTTCATGTCACTCACACTTTATCGACCTCTCCCTCCCTTCCTCCCTTCCTCCCTTCCTCCCATTCTCTTCCCATCTCTCTCAACCTCTCCATCTCTCTCCATCTCATTCTCTCACTCTCTCTCGTTCTCTCTCGCTCTCTTCTCAAGCTCTAACTTCTCTTGCTCTTGCTGTAATGCCTTCTAACTAATTTTTCTCTGTATACTCTCCACCTCCCTTAATCTTTTCTTATATCTCTCCCTCTCTTAATATATCTCTCTTCTTTTTCTCCCTCATTCTTCTTTCACTTTGTCTCCTTCACTCCTTCACAACCTCTCTCCCCATTTCTTATTCTCCCTCCATTTTTTTCTCACTCTCTTGTTTGCTCTCCTTCCCTATCTCTCTTTCTTTCTATCACTTCATCCTTCCGTCCCTCTCTCTTAATTTCACTATTGCTCTCCCTCTTTCTTCCTCCTTCTTTTTCTCACTCTCTTGCTCGCTCATACAATCTCTTCTGTTGCTACATATTCCCTCTTTGTTCTCACTCTTTCTCCTCCTCAATCCCTCCCCCCACACACTCTCTTGCATCTTACCCTCCCTCTTCTGTCTCAATCACTTACCCTCCATCCCTTCCTCCCTTCCTCCTTTTCTCCCTCCCTCTCATCCCCTCCATCTCCTAGTCCACTTGTTTACTCTATCTCTCTCACTCATTCTCTTATCCTCTCTCCTTTTTTTCTACTAACACTCTCTCTTTCACTATCTTCCTTCGCGCTCTCTGCTGTCTCTATTTCTCTCTTCACCCCTCTTCCTCTCTTGTTCCCTCTCTCTTCAATCTCTCTCACTCTCTCCCTCTCTCTATTTTTCACTATTTATTCTCTATCTTTCTTGCTCTCTTTCTCCTATTGTTCTCTCTTTTATTACTCACACACACTCACTCTCTCTTCCTCATTCCCTCTCTTGCTCTTTCTCTCCTAGTCCTTCTCTCGCTCTCTCTCTCCCAATCCCTCTCTTTTTCTCTATATCACTCTCACTCTTAATCTATCCCTCTATCCTTCTCAATCTCTATTCTTTCTTTCTCTCTTAATATGCCTTCTATTTATCTCTCTCCACTCCATTTCTTTCACCCTTCCTTTCCATATATCCCCAACTCTTTCTCTCCCTCTCTCACTTTCATCCTTCCCTTTATAGGTCTCCCTCTTTCTCTCTCTCCCTCTCTCTTTTCACACACTCTCTCGCTCCCTCCCTCAACCTCTGCATCCTCCTCAATCTCTCTTTATCAATCTCTCTCTATCTCTCTCACTTGTTCTCTTGCTCTCCTTTCCTCTGTCCCTCTCACAAACCCTCTCTTCTCTTACTATAACTTTTCATAACCACCTTCCCATATCTCTCTTTACCTCTAATTCAATCTTTTCTCTCTTCTTTTCTCACACTCTTTCTCTCCATCTTTCAATCTCTCTCATTGACTCTTCCTCTCGCTACCTTTCTCGCTCTCCTCTCTTTCTCCCTCTCCCTCTGTCGATTGCTCTCACTTTTATGCTCTCACTAAGTTTTTATTTGTTGCTCATCTCTCTCTATCTCTCACACTTGTGCTCTATCTCTCCCTCATTATTTCTCCCTCCCATCCCCTCTCCCTCCATGCTTCCCTCCAACTTTATCCCCAACAATCTCTCCAAGTACTTCCCTTTTTTTCTCTATCACGAAGGAAGATTGAGCAAGAGCGTGAGCTAGAGAAATGAGGAGAGAGAAGAAGAAAGTGAGAGAGAGGGAGAGATAGAGCAAGCAAGTGAGAGAGGGAGATGGGGGTGTTGAGAGGGAGAAGGAGAGGGAGGGAGCGAGGGAAGGAGGGAGGGAGAGTGACTGAGCGGGAGGGATGCAAGAGTGTGTGTGTGTGAGTGATAGAGGAGGATAAAGAATTAGAAGAGAGAGGAATTGGTAACAATAGGACAGATTGTAAGAGAGAGTAAGAGAGAAAATGAGAAAGAGAGGGAGAGGAGTACAAGTGAGTGAAATTGAGGACGAAGAGAGGGCGAATAAGGGAGAAGGGCAATAGAGAAATCACGAGAGAAGAGGAAGAGAGAACAAAGAAGAGGAAGAGCAGAGAAAAGAGGGAGGGAGATAATAAGTCAGATAGAGGAAGAGTGAGAGAGACATTATGAGATAAGGAGAGAATACATATAGAGAGAGTTGTAAGATAGAGCAAGTGAGAAAGAAGAGGGGGAGGGAGGGAGAGAGAGAGAGAGAGATAAAAGTAAGAGAAAGCGGAGAGTGGGAGGAAAAAATCAAGAAGGAAATGGAGAGCAAGGGAAGAGACAGTAGGATAGGGCAAGAAAGTAAGCTAAAGAGAATGAGAGAGAAAAGTGAGCGATGGTATGAGTTTGAGAGAAAACAAGGTGGTGGAGGGAGGATGTGCTTGAGAGAGCAAGCGGATAAAGAGAGAAAGAAGAGAGAGAGAGAGAGAGAGAGAGAGAGAGAGAGAGAGAGAGAGAATAGAGACTATAGAGAGAATGGAAGAGAGAGCAAGCAAGCGAGAGAGAGAATAATAAAGTCAAAGAAAGAGAGGGGGAGAGTGACAGTTGAAATGATACGTGGATAAAAAGTGAATGAGAGAGAGATATATAAGAGAATATATGAGAGAGAGGGAGGGAGGGAGGAGGAATGAATTGCATAATAAGAAAAAGAAAGAGAGAGAGAAAGATAGATGAGGAGGAAGGGAGGGAGTGTGGTAGATAGATGGAAAGAATTGATAAAGTGAGAGGAAGAGAGGGGGAGAGAAGAAGAAAGAGAGAGGGAGGGATACGAGAGAAAAAGTGAAAGATGGTTTGATAGAGAAAGAGGGGATGAAAGAGCGAGAGGGAGGAACAGATGAGGGAGAAAGAGAGACCGAGCACGTCTATGAGAATAAGTAGGAAGAGGAGGGATGAAGTGAGGAGAGATAGGGAGCAGGGAGAATAAGAAGGAGAGGGAGGGACAGGGAGGAAGAGGGAGAGTGATAAATGGAGAAAGAGAATGGGAGGGAGTGTGATAAAGGGAGTGGGTGAGGAGAGGGGAAAAGAGTGAGAAATAGAAAGGGAGAGAAGAAAGAGTATTTTTGTACGTATGTCTGAATAGGATGGATGGGAGTCAGAGAGAGGGAGGGCGGCAAGAGAGTGAGAAAGGGAGAGGGGATAGATAGATCGAAAGAGTCAAATAATAGAGAGGAATAAAATATATATTAAGACAGAGAGAGAGAGAATAATGAGTGAAAGAGTGGAGAGATGGAAGGCACAGAAGGTAATGAGTGAGAGTGAGAGAGGGAAGGTAGTGACAGGGAGATAGAGAAAGGGAGAGTGAGGAAGGGAAAGAGGGAGAGAAAGAGTGAGTGCATGTCTGAGAGAGAGAGAGGGAGAGAAGAGAGTGGGAGAGATAGTGGGAGGGGGAGAGAGAGCGAGACAGGGAGAGTGAGAATTAGTGGTGGATAGATGGAGAGAAGGAGTAAGAGGAGAGGATAATAAAATAACATAAGAGAGGAAGAGAGAGAAAGAGAGATAGAATAGAGAGTGAGAGAGGGAGAGGGAAGGAGTATGAATGAGATTTAAATTGAATAGTGGGTTGAGAGGGACCATGAAATATAGACAAAAATAGATAGAAAATAGAGAGTAAGGGAGGGAATAAATAGATAAATTGAAGAGAAAGGGACGAGAAGAAAGAGTGACAATGAGAGAGGTGTTGTGAGAAAGTGAGTCATGAAGGACGATTGAGAGAGAGCGAAAGAATAGATATATAAATTGGTAGATAAAGATAGCGATAGAGATATGAGCATTAGATAGAAGGGGGAGGAAAATTAAATACTAAGAATAAAATTGAGAGAGAGAATGGGAGAGAACGATGGAGAATATAAGAGGGAGAAAGATTGAGTAAGTGCAAAAGGAGAGAGAGAGGATAGAGATAAGGAGAAGGCGGAAAGAGAGGGAAGTAGGGAGTGAAAGAGGATGGGATTGATATAGAGAGGGAGAGTAAGAGAATGGTGAGAAGGAAAGGAGAGAGAGGAATATAGAGGGATAGAAAGAGTGACTAAAGAGAGGAGAGGGAGATATAACAAAGAGCAAAAGAGAGCACATAAACAATATAAAGAGATGAAATAGAGAGAGTGAGATCATGATATGAGAGGGATTGAAGAGTGAGCTAGAGGGAGAGAGGGTAAGGTAGAAATAGAGGGAGAAAAGTGACTCAAAGAAGATAAAGCAAAGGGGATTGAAAGTGTGTGCGAAACAGATATGGAAAGTGGGAGTGAGAATAAAGAGGGTGAATGAGATAAACTGAGCGACTTGGAATGAGAGTGAAGCTTAAGAGAGAGAGTGGGTAAGAGAGAGAAAGAGAAAAGGAGCAAGAGTGACAATGATAGATGGAGAAAGAAAGAGAGTTAGGAAGGGAGGTGAGAGTGAGAGAGGGAGAGAGAATAAAGAGAGTGCAGGAGAGAAAGATGGAGAGAAGCGAGTGAGGGAGTAATAGTGAGAGTGAAACTAAAGAGAGTGAGGAGCGAAGGGGCGAGAGAGTGAACAAGAGAGAAAGAAATATAGAAGGAATAATGAGTGACAAAAGAGAGGGCGAGAGAGGGCGAGCTAGAGAGAAAAAGAGAGAAAAATAAAGAGAGAGGGGGAGGAAGGAGAGAAACTATTAAACAATGAGAGAGAGGAGGAGGTGAGAGAGAAGAGAGAGAAAGAGAGGAAGGTAGAGAGATCTAGAGTGATGGATATAGGGAGATCAAGAAAGCGTAAGGAAAGAGAAAAGAGAGTAAGAGAGAGCAATAGAGAGAAACATAATAAAGAGTGAGAGATAGTGAGAAAGAGAAAGGTAGAGGGCAAGATTAAGGGAGAGTTAGACAGGGGGAAATAGAGGGAAAGAGTGAGAGAGATTGAAGATAAATGGGGTGAGAGAGGGGGATAGAGAAAGAAAAATTTAAGAGAGAGAGAGAGATAAGAAGCGAGAGCAAACAAGATTGAGATTGGGAGGGAGATTAAGAGAATGAGTGAGAGGAAAGGAGAGAAGAAGACGGAGAGGGAGAGAGAGAGAGATGGGGAAAGATACTAAGATAGAGAGAGTGGGAGGGAGGGAAGCGTGAGGGAGAGAAAGGGAAAGAAAAGTAGAGAGAGAGACCGAGAGAATGGGAGATGAAGTACGAGAGAGAAATATAAGAAAGATAAAGTGAGAGAAGAGAAAGCAAGAGTTTGGGAATGAGAGTGAGTGAAAGTGAAAATGTGAGGAAGGGAAGGGAGTTAATGAGTGAGTTTATAAAGAGCAAGAGAGGAGTATGTAGAGAAAGAGGGAGAAAGTGAAAGTGGGATTGAAAGACAGAGGGATAGAGGGGAAAGAAGGGGAGATAAAATAATTAATAAAGAGATGGATATGAAGGGAGAGAGAAAGATGTGAGTGAAATTGACAGAGAGTGTGAGGGAGGAAGGCTGAGAGATAAAGGGAGAAAAGAGTGAGTAAAGAGAGAGAAAAGAGGGTGATAGAAGAAAGAGTAAGATAGAGAGATAAAGAGGGAATAAGAAAGCAAGAAACAATAAAGAAAGATGAAATAGGGTGAGAGAGGAAGAGAGGGAGTGAAGATAGGGATTAAAGAGTGAGTGGGAGGGAGCGAAGGAGAGAGGGTGAGGCAAATATAGAAAGAAGAGATACTCAGGGAAGAAAGAGGAAAAGATAATGAGTGAGGGTAAGAGAGAGGGAGATATATAGGGGATGTGGAGATAGTGGGGGAGAGGGTGATAGAGAGAGAGAGAGATTGAATTAATGAAAGAAGGGGAGAGGGAGATAGGAAGAGAGTGAGAGAAGGTTGGAGAGAAAGAGCGAGTAAAGTGAAAATAGAGAGTGGTAAAAGAGAGTAAGGGTGAGTGTGCGAGAGAGAGAGAGAAATAGAGAAAGAAGAAATGATAAAGAAAAAAATAAGTAAGAGTAAGAGAAAGAGAGAGTGAGATAGAAAGAAATGGAGGGAGGGAGTGAGAGAGAATGAAGTAAGTGGGAGTAAGAGGGGAAGAGAGGGTGATATTGAAGAGAGATTGATTGAAGATATAGAGAGAGTGAAAGTGAGGGAGAGAGGGGGTAGAGAATGTGATTTAGTAGGAGAGAGGGGGTGAAATGAAAGAGAGTTAGAGGGAAAGAAGGAGAGAGTGTGTGACAAAGAGAAAAGGACAGTGAGAAAAGAACAGAGAAAGAGGAAGGGAAGAAGCAAGAGATAGAGAGAGAGGGAGAGAAAGATTGAGAGGAGAGAGAGGAGAGGGAGAAATCAAAGAGAGATTGAACATGGAGCGAGAAGGAGAGAGCGAGAGAGGGAGTGAGGGAGTATTAGTGGGAGTGAAACTGAAGAGAGAGGGGGAGCGAGAAAGGGTGAGAAGGTGTAAGAGAGAAATAGAGTGGAGAAAGTTAGAGAAGAAAGAGTGAGAGAGGGAGAAAATGAGTGAGATATGGAGAGTGGGAGAAAGAGAGGGATTTGGGGAGTGAATGATGGAGGGAGGGTGAGAGAAAGATAGTGAAGGATAAAATGATCAACAAAAGAGAGAGACAGAACAAAGAGCGAGATAGAGATAAAAAGAATGGAATAGAGAGTGAGTGAGAAAGAAAGATAGGAGGTAGTGAGAGGGTTCAAAAAGAGAGAGAGTAGGAAAGAGCAAGGAAGAGATGGACTAAGGGAAGATCGCGTAAGAGTGAGTGAGGGATAAAAAGAGGTACAGAAGAATGACGAGAGAGAGAGAGAGAGAGAGAGAGAGAGAGAGAGAGGGAGTGAGGGGAGAGAGGAGGGAGGGAGAGAAAAGAAAGAAAGTGAGAGGGAGGGATGGAAGCAAGAGAGCGAGAAAGGAGAGAGTGCAAAATAGAGTGAGGGAAATGTAAGAGGAAAGAGAGAAGAGAGAGAGAGAGCAACAAAGAAAAATGTAAAAGAGAATATATGAAAATAAGATAGAGAGTGCAAAGAGAGAGAAAATAATAGAAAATTGATAGAGAGGAGAGAAAAATGGAGCGAGGGAGGTAGAGGAGCGAGGGAGGGAGAAAGAGAAGATGGTAAGAGAGTGTGAGAAAAAGAGCGAGAAATGGAGCTAATGAGTGTGAGAGGGAGAGTGATTGTGAGAGGTATTAGTGTGTGAGATGGAGAGAGAAGAGGGAGCTACATGAAGGAGGCCTTGAGAGAGCAGGGCTGAAGGAATGAGAAAGATAGAAGGAGAGAGTGAGACAAATAAAGAGAATAAGAGTGAGAGAGTGAAAGAGATCTCGAGAGAGATAGGAGTTAGTAAGAGGGTATTAAAGAGAGTGCAAGAAGGAGAATGGAAGAGAGTGAAAGGGAGAGTGAGTGAGAAGAGAGACTGAGGGAATATTGAGTAAGAGTAAGTAAGCGGGAGCTATAAAGAGAGGGAGATCAGAGAATGATGAGAGAGAGGGAGCAACGGAGGAAGAGGGAGATGGAGAGGGATAAAGGGAGTAGGGGTAAGGCGAGATGAGAGAGAATGAGAGAGGGAGGAATGGAAACATGAGAGCGAGAGAGGAGAGAGAAAGTGGGGAACTTTGTGAGAGAAAAGTAAGAGGAAAAAGAAAAAAGAGAGCTAGTCCCTCTTGTTCCCTCTTTCTCACTCTTCCTTCTGTTCCCTCTCTCAATCTTTCTCTTACAAACCCCCTCTTCATTTCTATATCACTATCATTCTCTATTCTCTCTCTACTAATCTATCTATTTATTTGTCTCTTTTCTCTCATTCCTTCTATGATTTCTATCCATCTATCCTCAGCTCTCTCACCCTCTCTCACTTTCCTCCTTCCATCCTTATGTATCCCTCATTCTCTCCCTACCCTCTCTCTTTCATGCTCTCTCCCCCTCTCTCATTCCCTCTCTCTTTAATCTCTAGATCTCCCTCTATCTCCTCCATTCTTACTCTCTTCCTTACTCTTGCCCTCTATCTCTCTCTGTCTAGCTCTCTCCTTTTCTTGCTATATCTCTTACCCTCTAATTATGTTTCTCTCTCTCACTTTCTTTCTCTCTTGCTATCTTTTCCTTCTTTATTCTTGCCCTCTATCTCTCTTTTTCTCCCTCTCTCACTTTCTCACTATGTCTCTCACTCTTTATTATATTTCTCTCTCACTCGCTCTCTTGCTCTCTCTCTTCCTCTCTTTTCTCTCTCTATTCTTTCTATATCCATAACTCAATTTCTCTCAATCTTCCTCTCATTCTATCTCTTTTCCTTCTCACCCCCTCTTCTCTCTTCTTTTTATTACTTCTCCTCCCTCTCTCCCCCCTTATGTGCCTGCTTAGATCCCTCTCATTTGACCTCACTCTCGATTAGTTCTCTATTTCTCTCTTTTTTCTCCCTTTCCCTTCTTAGCTCCCTTAATCTCTTCAATTTCACTCTCACTCTTACTCCCTTACTCTCTTCTCTCTCTTTCTCTCTTGCTATTTCTCACTCTTTCTCTCTACCTCCCTCTCTCCCCTCTCACTCCCTCTCTAACTCTCTCTCTCTCTTGCTCCATCTATCTTTCCCTCACACACACACTCTCTCCAACTTTTTCTCTCTCAATCCCTCTCTCTTCTCTCGCTCATTGTTTCTCACTTTCTCCCTCTTTCTCCATCTCTTTGTCCTTCCATCTTTAACTCTGCCTCCCTCTATCGCACTCCTATCTCTCACTCTCTCTCTCTTACTCTCTCACTCCCTCTCTCTCTCTCCCCTATATATATCTCTTGCTCCCCCACTCACTGTCTCACTCATTTTCTAGCTTTGTATCTCTCTCTTCTTTGTTTACCTCCATCCGTTACACCTCCCTCCCTTCCCACGCTCATAATATCTCTACTCTCTCTTGTTCCTCTCTCATTTCGTCTCTTATAACTTCTTCTCTCTCTCACTCTCTTTTCCTAGATTCTCTATAGATCTATTTCATTCTTCCACTCTCATTCTCTTTCTCTATAGATCTCTTTCTCACTCCCTCATTCTTTCCCTCTACAGGTCTCCTTTATATAGCTCACCCTTGTCTCTCCATCCAACTCACTCTCTCTCTTGAGCTCTCACACACACTCATACACTTATCACACACACACACACACTCTCTCTCTCTCTCTCTCTCTCTCGGTCTCTCTCCCTCTCTCTCTCTAAAGCTCCATTTCTCGATCTCTATCTCGCTCTCTCTTACCATGTTACTCTTTCTCTCGTACTCTATCCTCTGTCTCTACTGTTGCATCTTTCTTTCTTCTCTCTATCCCCGTCTCTTTTATTCTCTCCCCCTCGCTCTGTATCCCTTCCTCTGTCTTTCATGCACACTATTCTCTTTTCTATCTTATGTTTTTTTTGCTCTTTTCATTGCTACTCTCTATTCTCTCTTTCATCTCACTCTTTCTATCTTATCCTCTGTCTCTACTATTGCTGCTCTCTATTGCTTCTATCCCTCCCACTATCTCTTTCTCTCTTCTCTCCATTTCTCATTTCCTCCCTTACTTTCACCCTCCTACTTCTCCATCTCCCTTTCTGTCTCTCTCTCTAGCCATGATTCCATTCTCCCTATATTTTTACCTCTCACTCACTCTTTCATACTAAATCTTCCCTCGATTTCTCTTCTATCTTTGTATACTTTTCACACTGTCTATCACATACTCTCTATTGCTTTCTCTTTAATCCATCTCACTCCCTACCTTTATCTCTCTTTCTAACATCCTTCCTTCCCTCTTCCTTCCCCTATCTTATCCCCATCTCTCTCAGTCTCTTTTCCTCTATCACTATAGATCTCTTTCATTATCCCACTCTCTTTCTATTTATCGCTCTCTCTATCTTTCTTACTCTCTCAATCTTGCCCTCTTGCCCTCTCTAGGGCTCCCTTATATAGCTCACTCTTCTCTCTCAATCTCACACACTCTCTCTCTCAATCTCACACACACTCATACACTCTCTTACTCTCTCTCAATCTCACACACACTTATATCTCTCACTCTATCTCAATTTCTCTCTCTCACCCGCCTAAGCTCCATACTCCCTCTCTCACTCTCTCGCATCTACCCCTATTCTTACTTTCTCTCTCTCACTTTCTCTCTCTCACTTTCTCTCTCACACTCTCTATTGCTCTCTTTCATCACACTCTATCACTTTACTCCATTTCTCTCCAACTATTTAGCACTATCTTCATCCCTCCCTCTTTCATTTATGCAGTGACTCTCTCTCCCCCTCTCGCCCTCCCACTTACTCCATATCTCGCTCTACATCTCCCTCTCTGGCACTCACTCACTATCTTTGGTTCTATCTTCCCTGAATCTCTCTTCTCTCTCTATTCTGCCTTTTCCTCTCTCCCTCTCGCTCCTTCAATCCCTATCTTCTCTCCCTCTCTTGCTCTCTCTCTCACTCTCTATTTCATCTCTCTTTATTTTTTTTTGCTCTCCCATTTCCTCTCTCTGTCTCTCTCTTGCTCTTTCTTCTCTCTCCCTCTCTTTTCATTCTTTACTTACTCTTTCTCTCCTCTATCTCTCCACCTATCTCTCATTCTCTCTCACCCTCTTCCCCTCACACACACTCTCTCAATTCTCACACTATCTCTCACTCATTCTCTTACTCTACTTGTCATCATCACTCTTCTCTCCTTCTCCTCTCACTATCTCTTCCTCTATCCCCTACTCTCTATTGCTCTTTCTCCTCCCCCTCTCTCACACACACAGGCTATTCTTTCCTTCTATCACACCCATGCACTTTCTCTCAACCTTTCCATCTATCTCTCTCGCTCTCTCTTTCAAATTCTTTCTCATCATCACCCTCCCTCTCTCCCTCTCACTCACCCCCTCTTGCTCTATCATCCCCTTCACTCACTTCTCTCTCTATTTCTCTCTCTTGCTCTCTCCCCCCATCACTCTCTCTCACATAAATTTATCTCACTCCCTCTCTCTCTTTCTCACTTGTTGTCCTCTTACTTTGTATTTTGTTGGCCTCTCTTCTTTGATTTTATTCTCATGCACTATCTCCCACAAACATTCTCTCTTGCTCTTTCTTGCTTCATTCACTCCCTTTCGATTCCCTTAATATCTCTTCCCTCTCCCTTTCTCTCTCCTTGTCACTATTAAATTTTAATCTCACTCGTATTCCCTCGCTTTGTCACCCTCTTTTATCTCTCTCTCTCACTCTATATGCCCCTCACTCTACCTCTCTATCCCCATCTCCCTCTTTTTCTCACTTTCCTCTCCAATTTCTCTCTCACACACTCTCTCTCCTTCTGTCGCTCCCTCCCTCTCTTCAATTCGACTCAATCCCTTTTCTCTCTTTCTCACTAAATGTTATCACTCTCTCACTTATGCTCCGTACTATTGCTCCCTCTTCTCTCACCATTTCTTATTGGCCATCCTCCCACTCTCTCTCCTCTCTCTCCCCTCCTTCCCTTTCTCTCACTCACGGTATCCTATAATCTCTCTTCACTTTCTCTCCCTCTCTCCCTTTACATCTCTTCTTTTGCTCTCCCTCTCTCTCCCTTGTCGTTCACTCTCTCTTGCTCTATCTACGAGCACTCTATTTCTCTAACACTCTCTTTCTCGTTTTCCCTCTATCTCTCTATTTCTTTCTCTTACCACTCATGCTCTCTTTCTAACTTTTTATTATATCTCTCTTTCTCGGTCTTTTGCTCTGTCTTATGTTGCCTTTTACTCCCTCTATGCCTACACTCTCTCACTCTCCCGCTCTCCCTAATTCTCTCTCTGTCTTGCACTCTCTCTGCCTCTTCTCTCTTCCATTATTCCTCACCTTCTCTCACAGATCTCTTCCTCTCTCTACCTCCCTTTTCACTCCCTCCTGCCCTCTCTCCTTTTCTCTCCATATATCTCACTCTTCTTCTCTCTCTCCAAACTTGTTTATATATATCTCTCTCACTACCTCACCCACTCTCTTGCTCTTCATCTCTGACTTCTCTCCCGCTTCCTCATTTTCTCTGATCCCTTTTATTTCTTCTTCACTCTCGCACTTTCATCGATTTTTCCTTGTTTCTCACTTTATTTCTTTCTCCCTTCCCTCCCCCTTTCCCTCTCTTCCTCTCTCTCTACCACACTCTCTCCCTCTCTCATTTTCTCTCTCTTTCTCTTTATCCCCATTACTCTCCATGACGTCCTCCCTACATTTCTTTCCACCTCATAACTTCTCTCTCATTTTGTCTCTCTTAATTTCTTTATTTCCCATCCTTACTCCCAGTTGTCTTTTCCCTTGCTCTACGTTTCCTTGATTTTTTTATCCCTCTCTTCTTTTTGCCTTTCTCTTATCTCTCTCTCACTCCCTCTCCCACACTCACTCTATCCTCTCTAGAACTATCTTATAAGCCATATGTATATATATATATTCTCTCCCTCTCTGAAAATATCTCTCAGTCTCCCTATTTAATTTTCTTCCTCTCTCTCAGTTATTATCTTCCTCTCCTCTTTCTCTCTTGCTCTTCCATTCTCGTATGTTCTCTCTTCTCTCACTCTCTTTTCTCTCTCTTTTTCTCTATTGCTTATTTCCCTCTTTCTTGCTCCCAGTCTCTCTATCCTCAATTTCACTCACTTTACTCTGACTACCTCTCTTTCTAACTCTCTATTCTCTCTCTTGTGAGCACTCTTATATCTTATCCTCACTTTTTCTCCTCATCTATCCCCCACTGTCTCTCTCTCTCATCCCTCTCTCCCTCTCAATCACCCTCGCTTCCTCCCTTCCCTGTTCTTACCCTCTCCCTATCTCTCACTTTCTCTTATTCTCCCACCCTTTTTTCCTCTAGCTCACTATGTCTTGCTCTATCTTCCTTCCAAAATCCTCCTATCTCTACTTTTCCAACTCTATCTACCTCTATCACTCCCTCTGTTCAATCTCTCTCACTTCTCCCTCTCTATCTTTCACTCGTTATACCTAATCATTCTTTTAAGCACTTTGATTACTCTCTTTTCCATTACACTCAATCGCACACACACACACTCCCTTTCTATTTATCTTACTCTCTTTCTCTCTCTCTCTCTTCAATCCCGCTCTTCATCTTTATATCACTCACTCTTAATCGTTCCCTCTCTATTCTCATTCTTTGTTCCTTCTCTCTCCTTATCACTCTTTTATTGCTCTCTCTTCTTTCTCTCTCCTTTCACTCTTTCCCTCCATATATCCCCCACTCTCTCTCTCCCACTCTCTCACTCACTTTCCTCCTTCATCTCTATGTCTCTCTCTCACCTCTCTTTTTCACACACTCTCTCCTTCTCCGTCTTGATCTCTCTTCATCTCTCTCTTTGACTCATTCACTTGCTCACCTTCCGTCTCTCCCTCCACACACCTTTTCTTACTCTATTATTCCTCATTCACTTTTCTTTCTATTTCTATCTCTTTCTCTATATCAATCCCTCACTCTTAATTATCTCTCTCCATTGGTCTATCTCTCTCACTCTCTACTCTTTATTTCATGTTATCTTACCCTTCTCTCTCTTGATCTCTATTTTGTCACTCTGTCATCTCTCTTTCTATGTCCCATTCCTCACACACTCTCTCTCCAACATTTGTCTCTCTCAATCCCTCTCTCTTCTCTCTCTCATTTTTTCTCACTTTCTCTCTCCCTTTAACCTCTCCCTCCCTATGTCTCACCCCTATCTCTCACTCTCTTTTCCTTACTCATCCTCTCACTCTCTCACTCTCTCCATATATATCTCTCTTGCTCCCTCACTCACTATCTCTTTCATTCTTTAGCTCTCTATCTCTCTCTTCTCTGTCTCCCTCCCTCACTCCCTCCCTCACACTCTCTCTCCCTTCCCACCTCCTAATATCTCTTTTCTCTCTTGTCCCTCTCTCTCGTCCCACTATCGTTCTCATTATTACTCCCACACTCTCCCTCTATCTTTCTCACTCCATCATTCCTGCCCTCTATAGGTCTCCCTTATGTAGCTCACCCTTCTCTCTCCATCTTACTCTCTCTCTTGAGTTCTCACACACACTCATGCACTCTCGCACAAACACTCTCAATCTCTCTTCCTCTTAAGTTCCATTTATCGATCTCTATCTCACTCTCTCTTACTATCTTACTCTTTCTCTCAATACTCATTACTACTATTCTCTCTCCCTTGCTCTCTCTCTTCGTTCTCTATTTCTTGCACTCTATTCTCTTTTTCTATCTTATGCTCTCTCTTCACTTCATCTCATTCTTTCTTTCCATATATCCTCCACTCTTTTTTCCTCTCTACTGCTTCCATCCTTCCTACTGTCTCTTCCCTCTCTTCTCTCCCACTCTCCATCTTCCCTTCAACCCTCCCTCCCTCTCTTTCACCATCTCCCTTTCTGTCTCCCTTTCTCTTGCTCTCTCTCTCCCTAGCCATTCTTCTATTCTCTCTATCACGTTACGTCTCACTCACTCTCTCTTACTCAATCTTCCCTCAGTCTTTCTTCTCTCTATATTTCCTTTTCACTTTCTGACACTTTCTCTGTACTGCTCTCTCCTCCTTCGTTCCCTTCCTCTCTCATTCTCACAGTTTGTTCTCTCTTTCGTTCTCTTTTATTTCTCAATTCCTCTAACATTTTCTCTTATGTTTCTCTCTCACTCTCTCTTCCTCACATACACACACACAATCTCTCTTTTGCTCAATCTTTATTCCCAATCCCTCACATGGACTCTGTCTTTCCCGCTCTCCAATTTTTATCTCTTTCAATCCCTATGCTTTCTCTCTCATTGCTTTTCACATTCTCTCACCCTTCTCTCTCTCTCTCTCTCTCTCTCTCTCTCTGTCTCCTCTATCTCTAACTCTCATTTCTTATTCTTGTTCTCATCTCTCCCTCTCTATCTATATACCTCTCTCGATCCCTCCCACACTCTCTCATTCATTTTCTTGATCTCTATCTCACTCTTCTCTTCCTCCGTAGCTCACAATCTCTCTCCCTTTGCACCCTCTTGATATCTTTTTTTTTCTCTTGTCCTCTCACTCTCTCCCTCTATAATTCTTACTTCCTCATTCATGTCCTCTCTATGTCTCTCCTTTGTAGCTCACCCTTCTCTATCCATCTCACACACACTTACAATCTCTCACTCTCTCTGTTAATCTTTCTCCCTTTCATCCTCTTTAGCTCTATTTCCTGCTCTCTATCTCACACACTCTATCTATCATGTTCTTTCTCGATCACTATATCCTATCTCTCCATCACTCCATCTTTCTCTCTTCAGTTTCTATCGTCTTCTCTATTTTCTCTCTACCTCTCTCTCTTTTTCTCACTTTCCTTTCCCTTTTTATATCTTATACCCTCTTTTACACTGCTTTGGTTTTTTTCATTTCACTATTTACTCTTAATCTTTCTCTCATTCTATCCTACTCTCTCTCTCTCTCTCTCTTTCTCTCTCTCCCCTCTCTATTGCTTCCATCCCTCGCTATCTCTTTCTCTTTCTTCTCTCCCTCCCTCCCTCACTCTCCCTCTATCTCCTTCTCTCTTGCTCCCTCTCGCTCATCATTCTCTCGTTCTTCCACTCTCCTTACCCCTCACTTCCTAATCATACTCATTCTTTCCACAGCCTCTCTTCTCACTCTCTCCAATTCACTCTCTTTAAACCCTCTAAATTCCTCCTTTTGTTCTGTTTCTCCCTCACTACCTGCATCTCTCTCTCTATTCCATCTCTCTTTATCTCTCTTGCAATCTTTTCTGTCTCTCATATTTGACCCTCGCATTATCCCTCACCACCTCTCTCGCTCTCCTTCCCTCTTTCAATCCCTTACTCTCTCTCTCTCTCTCCCACACTCATCTCTTTCTTTCTTGCTCCCTCTCTCGCTCGCTCAATATCTCTCTTTCTCACGCTCTATTCCCTCACAATCTCTTCTCTCTATTTGTCTTTCATAGTCTCTCCCATTCTTGCTCCTCATTCTCCCTGTTTAGTTTTACTCTCACTCTTACTCCCTCTCTCCCTCACTCATTCTCACTCTATGTTCACTCTCCCTCACACACTCTAACTTATGTTTCTCTCTCACCTCTTAATTTTTCTCTCCCTCTCTCCTATCGTCTCTTGCTTCCTTCCTTTTCTCCCTCTCTCTCCTCTCTTTCTCTCTCTCAGGCACACTATCAATTTCCCCCTCTCACATTCTTCTGGTTCATTCCTGTTCACTCTCTCTCAAAATCACATTGTCTGCCCCTCTCTCTCTCTCATTCACTCTCTCTATATCTTCTCTCACCATCTCATCTCTTCACTCTCACTGCTTCTCTCACTCCCACACTTCAATCTCTCTCACTCCCCCACTTTCTCCCTCTTTCTCACTCTCTTCCTCTCTCGTTCTTTTCACTCTATGAATTATCATCATTCTTTCTCTTTTACTCTCTCCCAATCTCTTTCTCTCTCACACAATTCCCTTGCTCTCTTTTATCACACCCTCCTATCTCTTTACTTACTCTTTCTCTCCAACTATTATCCAATCTCTTCCTCCCTTTCTTTCTCTATCGCATTTTGTCTCTCTATCTCCCTTTCCCATCAATTTATCTCTATATCGTCCTCCATATCTCCCTTCTCTACTTCTCATCTCCATATCTCCCTTCCCTGAGTCTCTCTTCTCTCTCTATTTTTGTCTCACTCTCTCTCTTTTTCATCTTCCGGCTCCCCCTTCAATCCCTATCACTCCCTCCCTTTATCTCCCTATTTTTAGTTCACTTCTTCTCTTGCTCATTCTTTCATTCTTTATTTCATCTCTCTTTATTGTTTGCTTGCTCTCTCTTGCCCTCCCTTTATCCTCTCTCTTGCTCATTCATCTATCACCATCTCTTCTCTCTCTTTACAAACTCTTTCTCTCTCTCTCGGTCTCACTCCCTCACACACCCTCTCTCAATTTCTCTCACATGTTGCTCTCTTCCCTTAAATTCATTCATTAATTCTTCTTTTCTCTCATACATCTGTCTTTCCTCTCGATCCCTCCCTCTTTCAATCCTTCTTCCATCTCTTTCTACCTCACTTCTTATCTCACAACTCTCTCTCCTCTTGAGAGGGAGGAATCAAGATGAAAGAGAGATGTATGAGAGAAATAAGAAATAATGAGAGGGATTTGATGGGAGAGAACAAGATGTGAGAGCAATTGAGAGAGAGTGTGTCAGGGAGTGCGAGTGAGAGAGAGAGAGAAAGTGTGAGTAAAGAGGGAGAAGAGATGTAGGGAGGAGAGAGGAAGGAGAGAGAGAAATCTAGAGAAAAAAGAGTATGGAGAGAGTGGGAGTGAGGGAGAGAGAGTAAGAGTGAGAGTGAAATTTGAGAGAGGGAGGGAACGAGAAGGAGAGAGAGTGTGTGTGTGTGAGAGAGAGTGAACAAAAGAGAGGAAGAGATAGAGCTTGTGTGTGAGAGAGTGAACAAAAGAGAGGGAGAGAGGAAGGGAGGGTGTGAAAGAGAGAGAGGGAGGAAGAGAGAGGGAGAATGTAAGACAATGTGAGAAATAGTGAGATATAGATGAGGTGGAGTCAGACAAAAAAGAGCAAGATAAAGAGATAAGTGCAAGAAGAAGAGGAGATAGAGAAAAATAGTAATAAGAAATAGAGGAAAGAGAGAGAGTGGGAAAGCGCAAGAAAGGGAGATAAAGAGATTGAGAGAGAGAAAGTAAGAGAAGATATGAGGTTCAGAGAAAGGGATGTAGGAAATGTTGGAGTGCAAGAGGGAGAGCGAGAGATAAGAAGAAAAGGGAAGTACTTGGAAAGGTGGTTAAAGGGATTTATGAAATGATGAAGCGCAAGAGGGAGAGAGAGATAGAAAAAAAAGGGAAGTACTTCAAGAAATTGTTGGGGATAGAGTTGGAGGGTGCCATGGTGGGAGAGGGGTGGGAGGGAGAAATAATGAGGGGGAGATAGAGCACAAGTGTGAGAGATAGGGAGAGGAGCAACAAATAAAAACTTAGTGAGAGCAGAAAAGTGAGAGCAAGTGACAGAGGGAGAGGGAGAAAGAGAGGAGGAGAGCGAGAGGAAGAGTCAATGCGAGAGAGTGAAAGATGGAGGGAAAGAGAGAGTGAGAGAAAAGAAGAGAGAAGAGAATGAATGAGAGGTAAAGAGAGATATGGGAGGGTGGGTAGGAAAAGTGAGAGAAAGAGAAGAGAGGGTTAGTGAGAGGTACAGAGGAAGGAGAGCAAGAGAACAAGTGAGAGAGATCGAGAGAGAGAGAGATTGAGAAAGAGAGAATGAGGGGGATGTAGAGGTTGAGGGAGGGACTAAGAGAGTGTGTGAAAAGAGAGAGTGGGAGAGAGAAAGAGGGAGACGTATAAAGGGAAGGATGAAAGTGAGAGAGGGAGAGAAAGAGTTGGAGATATATGGAGAGGAAGGGTGAAAGAAATGAAAGTGAAGAGAGAAAAATAGAATACAAATTAGGAGTGAGTGAAAGAATAGAGAATGAGAAGGATAAAGGGACAGGTGAAGAGTGAGAGTGATATAGAGATGAAGAGAGAGACTGGGAGAGAAAGAGTGAGAGAAGGACTAGGAGAGAAAGAGCAAGAGCGGGAACAAGGAAGAGTGAGTGAGTGTGTGTGAGTGAGAGTAATAAAAGAGAGAATAATTGGAGAGAGAGCAAGAATGATAGAGAATAAATAGTGAAAAATAGGGAGAGGGAGGGAGTGAGAGAGATTGAAGATGGAAGGAATAAGAGAGGAAAAGAGATGGAGAGAGAAATAGAGAGAGAAATAAGCATGAAGGAAGATAGTAGAAAAGAGGGGGATAGAATAAGAGAATGAGTGAGTAAGATAGAGTGAGCAAGTGGAGTGGGAGATGTAGGGGATGAGAGGGAGGGAGAAAGGGAGGAAGGGAGGAAGGGAAGGAGGGTAAGTGATTGAGAAGGAAGAGGGAGGCTGGGATATGAGAGAGAGAGAGAGTGTGTGGGGGATAGAGGAGGAGAAAAAGTGAGAACAAAGAGGGAATATGTAGCAATAGAAGATATTGTATGAGGGAGCAAGAGAGAGTGAGAAAAAAAGAGAGGAAGATAGAGAGAGAGAGAGAGCAATAGTGAAATCAAGATAGAGGGAATGAAGGGGAAAGAGAAAGAAAGAAAGAGAGACAAGGAAGGAGAGCAAACAAGAGAGTGAGAAAAAGAGGGAGAGGGAGAGTAAGAAATGGAGAGAGAGGTTGTGAAGGAGTGAAGGAGACAAAGGGAAAGAAGAGGGAGGGAGAAAAAAAGAGATATATTAAGAGCGGGAGAATATATAAAAAAAAGATAAGGAAGAGGAGAGTATAGAGAAGGAAAAAAGTTAGAAGGTATTACAGAGAGAGCAAGGGAACTTAGTGCCTGAGAAGAGAACAAGAGAGAACGAGAGAATGAGAGAAGGAACTCAGAGAATGAGATTGAGAGAGATGGAGAGGGTGAGAGAGATGGAGAGAGAAAGGGAGGAAGGGAGGGAGGGAGAGAGAGGTCAAGAAAGTGTGAGTGACATATGAAAGAATGAGAGAGAGAGTGCAAGAAAGAGAGAATGAGTCAGATGGAGCAAGAAAGCAATAAAGAGAGGGAGAGAGAGTGAGAGAGAAGAGAAGAGTTGAGAAGAGAGATAGGTGGAAGGGAGCGAGGGATGGAGGAGAAAGAAAGAGTAGGAGGAAGGGAAAAGAGAGAGAGTAAGAGAAGTGAGGGACAGAGAGAGAGAGAGAGAAAGTGAGGAGTGAACACAGGAGTGAGGGAGAGAGAGAGGGAGAGAGATACTTGGAGAGTGAGAATAAGAGTGGGATAAAGAGAGTTAGAGAGAGACATCGATATAGAGGGGGAGGGTGAGGGAGGGAAAGAGAAGAGAAAGAGAGAGTGTTTGAGAGAGAGAAAGTGGTAAAGAAAGAAAGAGAGAACACCGACAGAGAGAGCTTAAGAGTAGGAGATTGTGAAAATGGAGAGAAAAAGAAGAGAGAGGCGAGAGAGAGAATTGGAGTGGTCAAGAGAGTGAAAGGAGAGAGAGAGAACGAGTGAGAGAAGAGAGAAAGAGAGCGGATAGAGCAATTAAAGTGAAAGAAAAAGAGAGAGAAATGTGGAGGTAGATAGAGGGATAGTGAGATTAGGATAAGGAGATGTATAATGAGAGAGAGAGAGGGGAAGAGAAGGGTGGGAGTTAGGAAGAAAGCAAGAGAGTGAACAACAAAATGAGCTTGAGAGAAAAATATAGAAAAGAAAGAGAGTGAAATAGGGAGTGCGAGCGAGAGATAGAGGGAGAACAAGAGAGAGAGTGAGAGAAGGAACAAGAGAAAGCGAGAGATAGATTGAGGGAGAGGGAGCGAGATGAGGAGGGAAAGAAAAATGGAGAAAGCGAGAAACAATGAGAGAGATGAGGGAAGAGAGTGAGAAGAGAGAGGAATGTGTGAAATAGAGAGGAGACAAAGGAGGGAGAGTGAAAAAGAGAGTGAGGGATAGATGAAGAGAAAAAGCTAGCAAAGAAAGAAGGGAGTGCATCAAAAGAGAGAGCACGAGAGAGGGAGAGAGTGAGAGATCGAGAGTGAAGAAAAGAGATAGAATTGCTCTCTTTTGTCTTTTCTCTATCTCTCTCGTTCTTTCTGTTATCTCCCACTATTCTCTCTCTTTACTCACTCTTTTTGTCCCTCTATTTCTCACTCTCTCTCTCACTCTCCCCCCTCACACACACACTCTCAATTCCGCTCACAACTTGCTCTCTCCTTAAATCTATCTCTGTTTTTATTATTTTCTCTCATATATCTCTCTTTCCTCCTTAAGCGCTCCCTCTTTCAATCCCTCCACTCACATTCTCCCTCTCCCTATCTCACTCCTCTCTCTACCTCCTCTTGCACTAACATTCACTCCCTCTATCTCCCACTCATTTTCTCTATCGGTCTCTCTCATTTTTTCTCTTTTGCTCTCTCTTCTCTCACTTGCACTTTTCTTTATTTCTCTCACTCTCCCCTCCCTTTCTCCAGCTCTCTCTCTCCCTTCGCTACGTCCCTGCCACCCCCTCTATCTCAGTTTGTCTCCCATTCTTTCTCTCCCTCTCCACTCCCTCTCCCCTTCTCTCCTTCTCGCCTTCTCACTCATTCTCTTACTCTCCCTCCCTATCTCAATCTTGCACACAATTGTTCGTGCTTTGGTCCTCTTTCATTTTCTATCTCTCTCTTAAATCTTTCTCGCTCACTCTCCCACTCTCACTCCCACTCTCAGTTCAATCTCTCCCCTTATCTCCCTCTATCTTCCTCTTTCTCACTTTCTCCATCACACTTTCCTTCTGTCTCTCTTTATCTACCTCACTATCTCTCACTTTCTATTATGTTTCTCTCTCTCGCTCTGTCGCTCTCTCACGCTGTGTCACTCTCACTTGCTCTCTGTTCTCTCACTTTATCATTATATATCCATCACTCTAAATCTCTCTCCCTTCTTCTCATTCTCTCACTCTTCTGTCTCTCACCCCCTCTTCTCACTCTCACTCTTACTTCCTCACTCGCCTCTCTCTTTCTCACTTGCATTCTATCTCACTTTTTCATTTTCTCTCTCACTTTCCCTCCCTAACTCTCTCTTGCTCCATCTATCATTCTCTGTCTTGCTCACTTTCTATTACTCTCTCTTTAGCTACTCTCTATTTAGCTTCACTCTCACTACTCCCTCTCTTTATCTCTTTCACACACTCTATTCTCTCTTCCACATTCTATCGCTATCTCGCTCACTCTCTTGCGCTCGCACTCTTAATTCTATGTAAACTTCTCTCTTACTCTTCTCACTCATTATTTTCCTCTATTCCCCTAGTCTCTCTCTTTTTCTCACACTTCCATTCCTGGGTCTCTCCCTCTCTTATTCTCCCTCCTTATCTCTATTGCCCTCTCTTATTCTCCCTCCTTATCTCTATCTTTCCACATTCTCCTTCTCTCCCTATATCTCTCTAACTCTCACCTCCTCCTTCGCTCCCTTCCTCTCTCTTTCTCACTGTTTGTTATCTCTTTCTTTCTCTTTTATTTCCCACACTTCCCTAAGTTTTTCTCTTATGTTTCCCTCTCACACACTCTTCCTCACACACACAATCTCTCTCTTTCCTTAATCTTTCTCTCCCTATCCCTCACACGTACTTTCTCTTTCCCACTCTCCAAATTTATCTCCCTCAATCTTTCTCTCCTCGCTCTCATTGTTTCTCACATTCTATCACCCTTCTCTCTCTTTCTATCCCTCCCCTCTCTGCCTCTATCTCTAACTCTAGTTTACTTACTCTTTTTCTCACTCTCTCCCTCTCTATCTTTATATCTCTCTTGATCCCTCTCTCACGTCTCTTTCATTCTCTTACTCTCTATCTCAAGTTTCTCTTTTTCCCTCTCTAGTTCACAGTCTCTCTCCCTTTGCACCTTTCTGATATCTTTTTTTTCTCTCTTGTCGCTCTCATTCTCTCCCTCTATAATCTTACTTCCTCATTCGTGCCATCTCTACGTTTCCCCTTTGTAGCTCACTCTTCTCTTTCCATCTCACACACTCATACACTCTCTCACTCCCTCTCTCAATCTTTCTCCCTCTCACCCTCTTTAGCACTATTTCCTGCTCTCTATCTAACTCGTTCTTGCTATCATGTTCTTTCTCGCTCACTCTCTCCTATCTCTCCCTTGCTCCATCTTTCTCTCTTCACTATCTATTCTCTTCCCTATTTTCTATCTCTGTCTCTCTCCTTTATCACTCTCTGTTACCTTTTATATCTTATACATTGATTTACACTCTATTTTATTATTTTCTTTTCACTCTTTCCCCTTACTCTTTCTCCCATTAAAAACTCCTTTCTCTCTCTCCTCCCTTTCTTGCTTCCAACCCTCACTCTCTCTCTCTCTATCTCTCTCTCTCTCTCTCTCTCTCTCTCTCTTTTCTCCCTCCCTCCCTTCCACTCCCTCTCTATCTCTCTCTGTCTCCCTCTCTCTTGCTCCCTCTCTCTACCATTCTCTCGTTCTTCCTCTCTCTTTACCACCTCACTAATCTTACTCAATCTTTACACAACCTCTCTTCTCACTCTCTCTCCCATTAACTTTTATCTTTAAACCCTCTCACTTCCTCCTATCTCTTTTTCTCCCTCACTACCTCCATCTCTCCCTCTTTCTATTCCATCTCTCTTTATCTCTATCTCGTTGTCTCTTCTGTCTCTCACATTTGACCCTCTTATTATCCCTCAATACCTCTCTCATGCTCTCCCTCCCTCTTTCGCTCACTTAATCCCTCTCTCTCCCACACTGGTCTCTCTTTTCTTGCCTGTCTCTCGCTCGTTCAATCTCTTCCTCTCTCACGCTCTCTATTCCCTCACTCACACTCTCCCTTTCTTGCTCCCTCATTCTCTCTGTTCAGTTTCTCTCTCTCTTACTCCCTCTCTCCTTCACTCTTTCTCACTCTAAGTTCACCCTCTCACACGCACTCTAACTTATGTTTCTCTCTATTCTCTCTCACCTCCTAATTTTTCTCTGGCTCTCTCTCCTGTCTTATCTTCCTTACTTCCTTCTCACTTTCTGCTCTCTCTTTCTCTCTCTTAGACATACACTCTCCCCTCTCACATTCTTCTAGTTTATTCATGCTCTCTCTCTCTCTCAAAATCACATTCTCTATCCCCTCTCTCCCTCTCGATCACTCTCTCCTCTCTCACTCTAACTTCCTCTCTCATACCCACTTTCAACCTCTCTCACTCCCCCTCTTCCTCACTTTCTCACTCTCTCCCTCTCTCATTCTTTTTTTTAGGAATTATCACATTTATTTATCTTTTACTTTCTCCCTCTATCTTTATTTCTCACACGCTCTCTCTTGCTCTCTTTTATCACTCCCACTCGTCTCTTTACTCACTATTTCTCTCCAACTATCACCCAGCCTCTTCCTCCCCTCTCTCTCTCTCCTTCTATCTCTCTATCTCCCTTCCCCCTCTATCTCTCTCTATATCCTCCTCTATATATCCCTTTCTCCACCTCTCACTTCAAACTTTTGTTTTATCTTGCCTGAGTGCCTCTTCTCTCTATAGTTTTGTCTCACTCTCTCTACTTTTTAACCTCCGACACTTCCTTCAATCCCTATCACTCCCTCCCTCTATCGCTCTATTTTTAGTTCACTCCCTCTCTTGCTCACTCTCTCATTCTTTAATTCATCTCTCTTTATCATTTGCTTGCTCTCTCTTGCACTTCCTCTGTTCTCTCTCTTTCTCTTCATCAGTCACCCTCTCTTCTCTCTCTTTACTCACTCTTTCTCTCTCTCTCTCATTCCCTCACACACTCTCTCTTAATTACTCTCATATCTTGCTCTCTACTCAAATCCATCCCTTTATTTCTGATTTTCTCTCATACGTCTCTCTTTTCTCTAGATCCATCTCTCTTTCAATCCTTCTTCCCACTCTTTCTTTCTCATTCCCTATCTCACAAATCTCTCACCTCTTGAGAGGGAGGGACCGAGAGGAAAGATAGAGGAAAGAGAGAAATTGAGAGGAAAAAGCTTTTGGAGAGCGAGGGAGTGAGGGAGAGAGAGGTAGAGTAAGAGTGAAATTCGAGAGAGGGAGGGAACGAGAAGGGGAGAGAGTGTGAGAAAGTGTGTGAGAGAGTGAACAAGAGAGAGGAAGAGATAGAGCTTGTTTGTGAAAGAAAGGGGGAGGTAGGGAAGTGTGAAAGAGGGAGGAGGGAAGAAGAGAGAGGGAGAATTTCAGAGAATATGAGAAATAGTGAGACAGAGATGAGGGTGAGGTATAGAGAAAGAGCATGAAAGAGAGATAAGAGCAAGAAAAAGAGTAGATAAAGAAAAATAGTAATAAGAAATGGAGGAGAAAAGAGAGAGAGTGGGGAAGAGCAAGAAAGGGAGCTAAAGAGGTTGAGAGAGAGAAAGCAAGAGAAGATATGAGGTTGAGAGAAATGGGTGTAGGGAAACTATGGAGTGCAAGAGGGAGAGAGAGAAATAGAGAAAAAAAGGGAAGTACTTGGAGAGAAGGTTGGGGATAGAGTGGGAGAGAGGCGGGGAGGGAGAAATAACGAGGGGGAGATAGAGCACAAGTGTGAGAGATAGGGAGAGAAGAGCAAAATAATAAAAAACTTAGTCAGAGCAGGAAAGAGAGAGCATGGGACAGAGAGAGACAAAAAAAGGGAGAAGGAGAGCGAAAAAGGCAGTGAGAGGAAGAGTCAGTGAGAGAGTGAGAGGAAAGAGGAGATGAGAGAATGTATGAGAGTAAGAAATAATTCGAGAGAGATGAAGTGCAAAACATGAGAAGAGAGAGGGAATGAAAGAGAGAGGAAGACAGGGTGGGCGGGAGGGAGCAAGAAAAGGATTTAGAAGGAGAAAAAAGATTTGAGTAATGAGAGAGAAGAGAGAGCAATGAAGCGACATTAATAGAGATTGGCTGAGAAACGATGCAATAATGAAGGTGGAATAGAGAGTGAGAGACAGTGGGAGAGTAAGGTAGAGAGTGAGAGTGTGCGAGGGAGAGAAGAGACATTGGGGAGAGAGATGTTAGGGGTAGAGGGAAAGAAAGTGTTAGAGGATATATAGAGAGAGGAAGAGAGAGATAGAGGGAGGGAGAGTAAGAGAGAGGATGAGAGGAGGTATAAAATGAGATTTAGTGGGAGAGAGGGGGGATGAAGTGAAAGAGAGTGAGAGGGAAAGAGGTGGAGAGTGTGAGAGAGAGAGAAAGAAAAAGTGAGAGAGGAAGAGAGGGTGAGAGGGAAGGAAGCAAGAGTGGGGAGTGAGAGAAAGTATGAGAATAGAAGGTGGAAAGAGATGATTAAACGTAGAGCGAGAGAGCGGGAGAGAAAAAAATGAGGAGGGACAGAGGGAGAAGAGAGGGAGGATATGAAGGAGGAAGTGAGAGTTAGAGAGATATATGGAAAAAAGTAAAATGAGTCAAGATAGAGAAAGAGCTAGTGGCAAGACAGAGGGAGGGAGAATAAGAGAATGAGAGAGATAATGAGAGGGAGATTGAGAAAAGAGAGTTAGCCAGGAAACAGAAGTTGGAGAGAGTGTTAGAGAGAGTGAAGAAGGAGGGAAGTGAGAGAAATAGATAAAGAGAGGGGGTATATATGAAGAGGAGTAAGAAAAGAGAGAGTTGACAGAGAATAAAGAGTGCGAGTGAGATGGTGATAGAAAGTGGAAGGGAGGATAGAGAGTATGGAGAGATAAAGAGAGTGAGTAAGAGTAACAGTGAAGCTAAAGAGAGAGAGAGTAGGAGAAAAGGTGCAAGAGAGTTAGGGAGGCAAGGTGAGAGAGATAAAAGGAGAGAGAAAGTGAGAGAGATTAACATAGAGAAAAGGAGAGAAGGCGAGGGAGTAAGTCTAAGAGACATATTAAAGAGAGTAAGGGAGCGACGAATGGAGAGAGAGAAAAAGCAAGAGAGAAATAGAGAAAGAATGCAGAGTGATGAAAGAGAGGGAAAGAGAGATAAAAAAGGAAAAAGTAATAAACAATGACAAAGAAGAGGGGGTGAGAGAGAGAATAGAGAGAGAATGATAGGAAGGGAGAGAGAGTGGAGTGGTGGATATAAGATGAAAGAGCAAGTAAAAACTTATTGGTGAGAGAGAGGAAAGAGAGGGAAAGTGAGAGGGAGCTAGAGAGAAAAAAGAGCAAAATAAGGAAGGAGAGGGAAAAAGAGGGAGGGAAGGAGAGAAAGTAATAAACAATGATAATGAAAAGGGGGCGAGAGAGAAAAGAGAGAATGAGAGGAAGGAGAGAGAGTTGAAGTGATGTATATAGGAAGATAAGCAAAGAGAGATAAAAGATATCAAAAGAGAGCGAAACAGAGAAACATAATAGAATGTAAGAGACAAAGTAAGAAAGGGATAGAGTGAGAAAGAGAGTAATAGATGGCAAGAGTAAGGGAGAGAGTGAGGAAGGGGAAATAGAGGAAGTAAAGGAGAGAGATTGAAGAGAGCGAGGAAGTGAGAGAGGGAGAGAGAGCAATAAATATCAAGAGAGAGAGATAGGAAGCGAGAGAGGAAAATAGCACAAAAAATTGTGAGCAAGATTCAGATAGTAAGGGAGACTAAAAGAATGAGTGAGGAGAGAACGAGAGAGAGCGAGAGGGAGAGATATTGAGATAGAGAGAGCGAGAGGGAGGGTAGCAGAGGGACAAAATAAGAGTGAAAGAATGAGACAAAGAGAGAAAGGTAGAGAGAAATAGAGAAAAGTGAGAGTAGGAGAAGAGGGATCGAGAGAGAGAGGGGTGAGAAAGTAATGGAAAAAACGAGAGGGAGGGAGAGGGCGTGAATGAGTGAGTGCAAGAGGATATAGAGAGAGGAGTAAGATAGGGAGAGCAAGAGAAAAACAGGGAAGGAGGGAGTGAAAGAGGGAGGGATCGAGCAGGAAAGAGAGATGTGTGAGAGAAAATAAGAAATAATGAGATGGATATGAGGGGAGAGAGCAAGGCATCAGAGCTATTGAGAGAGAGTGTGTGAGGAAGAGTGAGAGATAGAGGTAAAGAAGTAATGAGTAAAGAGAGGGAAGAGAGAGAGTTGGTGCAAGAGAGAAATCAGAGAAAAAGAAATATCAAGAAGGCAATAGAGGACGTATGAAGAGTGAGAAAGGTAGCTAGGGAGAGTAAAAGTGAGAGAGAGGATGGGATAGAGGAAGGAGTGGGAGCTAATGATAGAGAGACTGTGGAATACGATAAAGAGAGGGAAGTGGGGATTGAAAGGGGGAGAAATGGAGGAGGATATAGGGATCTATGAGAGAAAATAAGAAATAATGAGATGAATAAGAGGGGAGAGAGCAAGATGTGAGAGAAACTAAGAGAGAGTGTGTGAGGGAGGGAGAGTGAGAGAGAGTGAGTGAGATAGAGAGTGTGAGTAAAGAGAGAAGAGAGGATGATAGAAGAAGATCAAGAAAGAGAGATAGAGGGGACAAAAGAGAGTAAGAAAAAAATAAAGAGGGATGAAATAGAGAGTGAGAGAGAGAGAGCAAGAGAGGGAGTGAAGATAGAGATTGAAAAGTGAGCGAGAGGGATAGGAGAGTGGGTGAGACAAAAATGGAATGAGGGAGAGCGATAGTCAAAATGCGAGGGAGAGAGGGAGAGTGAATGAGTGAGTGCAAGAGGAGAGAGAGAGAGAGAGGTTTGATAGGGAGTGAGGGAGAAAGAGTGGGAAGGAGGGAGTGAAAAAGGGAGGGGTCAAAAAAGAAAAGAGAGATTTTCTTCTCTTTTCTATTGCCTTCTATCTCTATTTATCACTTTCTCCATTTCTCACTATGTCTCTCACTTTCTCTTTTGATTCTTTCTCTCGCTCAATTGCTCTCTCTTGCTCTCTTTTCTATCTTTACTTACTTTGTATCTCTTTATGTTCATCACTCTATCTCTCTACCTTCCCTCAATCTCCATCTCTTTTATTTCTCACCTCTCTTCTCTTTTCTTGTTTATCACTTCCACTCCTCTCCTTATTTCGCTCTCTATTCCCTTGCTTACCTCGCACTCTACTCTTTCTCCATTTCTCTCTTTTTATCTCTCTCTCCTTCCTGGCTCCCTCTCTTCAATTTCACTCTCATTCTTACTCCTTAACTTTCTTCTCTCTTTCTTTTTATCTTGCCTTCTCTCTCTCCCCCCATTTTTCTCTCCCTCTCTCTTTGTCTCACTCCCTCCTTCCCAAACCCTCTCTCTCTTGCTCCATCTATCATTATCTCTTGCACACTTTTTCTTAAACTCTATTCCAACACTTTCTTTCTTCAGCTTCACTTTCACTCTTACTCCCTAAGTCTCCTTGATGCAGTGCACTCTTCTCTCTCTTCACACACACTTACACACACTCACTCTCTTTCAATCTCTCTCTCGCTCTCACCCTGCTTAGCTCCATTTCTCACTCTCTATCTCACTCTTTGTTACCATTTTATTTTCTCTCTCTCTTTTTATCACTTTCTCTATTATATTCTCTCAATCTCTCTCTCTCTCTCTCTCTCTCTCTCTCACTCTCACTCTATTCTTTTTTATATCTTATACTCTCTTTTACACTCTCCTTTTTTTCTCTCCCTTCTTTAATATCTCTTACATTATGTTACTCCATTACCCACTTCCTCTCTGTTCTCTCTCTTGCTTCTACCCCTCCTCATTTTGTCTCTTGTCTTCCTCCGTCCCTCTCCCTCCCATTATCCCTCTATGTCTCCCTGTCTCTCTCAACAATCTCTTATTCTCCCTCACGTTTTACCCCTCACTCACTTACTCTTGCTTGATATTCCCTCAGTCTCTCTTCTCACTGTCCCTTCCACTCTCTCTTCCTTTTACTTTCCTGCTCTCTCTTTAAACCCTATCAATACCTCCTATCTCTCTTTCTTACTCACACTCTCCTTCTATCTCTCACCCAATGTTCCACATCTTTTCATCCCTCTCATCCTCTCTTCTCTCTCTTTTCACACTCAATTTAACCCTCACTACCACTCTCTCGATCTCCCTCCCTCTTTCACTCCCTTCATCCCTTTGTTTCTCCTACTCACTTTATCACCCTGTCTCTTGCTCCCTCTCTCGCTCGCTCACCCTCTCTCTCTTTCCTGCTCTCACTTCCCTTGCCCTCTCTCCTCTCCATTTCTCTCTCACACTCTCCCTTTCTCTTTTACTTTCCTATCTCTTCAGTGTCACGCTAAGACATATTCCCTCATTTCTCTCTCTTTCTCGCTCTAAGTTCACTCTCAGTCGCTCACTCTCTCTTCAATTGCGCTTGCTCCTCTCTCTCCTCTCAATGATTCTCTCCCACTCCCCCTACTCCTTTCATTCTTTCCCTACCTCTCTCCCCCTCACTTTCTCTCTCTTTCTTTCTGACACACACTCTCCCCTTCTCCCTCTCACTCTCTTTCAATTCATCCCCCTTCTCCCACCTGTACCTCCTCTCTCCATCTCTGTCACTTGCTCTCCATATTTTCCTTCATTCTCTCTTCCTCTCTCACTCCCTCCATCATCCTCTCTCGCTCTTTCTCTATTTATGATTTATCTCTTTTTTTCTCTATTGCACTCTTCTTGCTCTCTTTGACACACACTCTCTTGCTCTCTTTTATCACTCTCTCTTTACTCACACTTTCTCTCGACTCATCTCTAACTCTCTTCCTACCTCACTCTTTTCCTCTTCCATTAATTCAATCTCTTACTATGAATTTTCTCTCTCCCTCTCTCTCTCTTCATATTTTCCTCAATATCTTTCACTATCTACCTCTCACTCACTAAATTTTGCTCTAAATTCACTGAGTCTCTCTTCTCTCTCAATTTTTTCCTTACCCTCTCTCCCTGTCTCCCTTCACTCACTCTTCAATCCCTATCTTAACTCGCTCTCTTGATGTCTCTCTCACTCTCTATTTCATCTCTCTTTGTTATTTGTATGCTCACTTTTGCTACTCTCAGTCTCTCTCTCTTGCTCTTTTTTCTATCTCCCGCTCTTTACTCACTCTTTCTCTCCCACTATCTATCACACTATCTCTCAATTGCTCTAACATCTTGCTCTCTCTCCTCATATCAATCTCATGATTAATTATTTTCTCCCATACATCTCTCTTTCCTCCTCGATACCTCACTTTCTCAATCCAACCCTTCCTCTCTTTCTCCCTCTCTCTCTCCTCTTGCACTCACTTGTTCACCTCTATCTCTCCCTCTCTTTTTCTTATCACTCTCTCTCATTCCCTCTCTCTTGCTCTCTTTTCTCTCACTTTCACTTTTCTCTATTTATTTCTCTCTTTCCCTCTCCCTTTCTCTCACCCTCTCCCTCTTACCTTCACTCTCATTCTCTCCCTCCACTACCCTCCCTTACACATTCTCTATCTCAATCCCTCTCCCTCTCTCTTCCTTAGTCCCTCTCCATCTTCCCCTCTCATTCTCTCCTTTAAACTCATTCTCTTACTCTCCCTACATATCTCAATCTCTCTCTCTTTCCCTCTCGTTCTCCCTTTCCTCTATCACTCTTCTCACTCTTTGCTCTCTCCTGTCTCACTTGCTCTTCTCTTTATTTCTCTCTCACAGCATCGTGTTGTCTCTCTATCTCTTTCTTTTTACCACTCATGCTCTCCCTTACTCTCTCTATTTCTTTCTTTTTACCCCTCTTCTCTAACTTTTTCTTCTTTCTATATCTCTCTCACTCTCCCTCATTCTTTCTTTGTCCTCTCACCATCCCACTTATCCTCCTACTTTCTCTATCTCAATCTCTCTCCCCCTCTCTTCCCCCTCTCCATTCACTACACTCTTGCTCCCTATCTCCATCTTGATCAATATCATTCCTCCTCTCTCTCTTTTTCTTCTTTCTATATCTCTCTCACTCTCCCTCATTCTTTCTTTCCCCTCTTCTCTAACTTTTTTTTCTTTCTATATCTCTCTCACTCTCTCTTATTCTTTCTTTCCCCTCTCTCCATCCCACTTATCCTCCCACTCTCTCTATCTCAATCTCTCTCCCCCTCTCTCCCCCCTCTCCATTCACTACACTCTTGATCCCTATCACCATCTTGATCAATATCATTCCTCTCTCACTTCCTGTCTCTCCCTCTGAAACCTTTCATGCTCTCTCTCTCTCCCATAATGTCTTCAATCTCTCACTCTCTCTCCCTGTCTCCCCAATTCTGACTCTCTCCCTTACTCTTGCTCTCTATCTCTCTTTCTCATTCTCTCCCTTTCTTACTATGTCTCACTCTATTCTTTTTCTCTCTCTATTGCTTTCTTACTATCTCTTGCTATCTTCTCACTCTCCTTACTCTTTCCTCCTACTACTCTTTTTCCCTCTCTTCCTTTGTCACTATGTCTCTCACTCGCCCTTTGCTCTCTCTTCCTCTCATTCTCTATCTCTTTATTTTCTCACCCACTCTTTTCTCTTATTGTTTATTACTTTTCCTCCCTCCCTTATTTTGCTCTCTGTTTCATTCTCTTTTTGTCTCTCCCCTCTTCTTGGCTCCCTCAATCTCTTTAATTTAACTCTCACTCTTGCTCTCATTCTCTTCTCTCTCTCTATTGCTCTCTCTCACCCTTTCACTCTCCCTCTCTTCCTCTCTTGCTCCATCTATCATTCTCTCTTGCTCTCTTTCTCTCTTACTCTCTCTTCTACTCTCTTTCTTCAGCTTCACTCTCACTCTTACTCCCTCTCTTTCTTTCTTCCACAATCTCTATTCTCTTTTCCTATTTCTATCGTTATCTTGCTCCCACTCTCTATTCTTTTACACCACCTCTCTTACTCTTCTCACCTTTTCTCTTGCTCTACCCCCCACTCACTCTTTCTTTATTTTTCTCACTTCCCTCCCTTCCTCCTCTCTCTCAAGCTCTCTCCATCTGCCCTCTCCGGCTCTCCCTCTCTCTTCTCACCCTTCATCGCTCTCTCTCACTCTCTCTAATTCTCTTATTCTCTCTCTTGCTCACTCTCACTTTCTCTGTCTTCCCTCACTCTCCTCTCCTTTTATCTCTCTCACTCTCTCTTCCTACTTTGCTCACTTCCTCTCTTTTTTATCACTATTTATTTGCTTTATCTTTCTCTATTGTTGCTCTCTTCTCTAACTCTTTCTCTCCTATTTCTCTCTCCCTCCTCTCTCTTTGTCCCTTCCTCTCTTCTTTCCTATTTCTCACACACAATCTCTCTCTTTCTCTCTCAATCCAGACATCGGGAGGGATGGAAGCAATAAAGAGGGAGTGGGGGATGGAGAGAGAGAATGGGAGATAACGAGAGCTAAAGAGAGCAAGATTTAATGGTGAGAAAGGAAGGAACAACGTAAGAGAGCAAAAAGCTGAGAAAGATAGATTTAATAGAGAGTGTAAGAGAGAGCATGAGTGGTAAAAAGAAATAAATGAAGAGGTAAAGAGAGTTCATCAGAAAGAATGAAGAGGAAGAGGGAGCAAGAGAGGGAGAGATAGTGTGAGAGAGAAATAAAGAGTGCTAAGCAAGAGAGAGTGAGTGAGAAGGGGAGAGAGAGAGGGAGAGCAATGAATGGATGATAAAGAGTGAGAGAGAGGAGTGATAAAGGGAGAGAGGGAGAGAAGTGTGTTAGAGAGATAGAGGAAAGTGTAAGCGAGAATGGAAGGGAGGGAGGGGAGAGAGAGGAGAGAGAGAGTGGGAGGATGGATGAAGAGAAATAGATAGAGAAGATGGAGCAACAGTATAAAGAGTAAGTGAGAGAGAGATAACAAAGAGTGAGAAAGAGAGATAAAGGGAGTGAGAGAATGAGTGACAGAAGAGAGGAGTGGCAGAAGGAGATAGTGTGTGAGAGGTAGCAAGAGTGAATGTTTGTGGTGAAAAAAATCAGACCTGAGCGACCATCATAATAAAAGTAAGAGAGAGACAACAAATAGGAGAGGATTATAACAACTGAAAAAGTGGGAGAAAAATAAATAGGGAGACAGATATTTTGAGAGAGGGAGAGAATATATACATATAGATTATAAGAAAGGTCTAAAAGAAAGAGAGAGAGGGAGGGAGAGTGAGAAGGAGATAGTGTGGGAGAGGGAGTGAGAGGGAGTTAGGAGAAAGAGAAAGTGGAGGGAGGGACAAGAAAAAAATGTAGAGCAAGGGAAGAGACAAAAAGAGAGCAAAGAATGGAACTAAAGAGATTGAGAGAGAGTAAAAATGAGAGAAGATATGAGGTTGAAAGAACAATAGGGAGGACGTCATTGAGAGCAAGAGGAATAAAGAGAAAGATAGAGAAAAAGAGACATATTAAGATAGCATGGCAAAGAGATTGAAGAAGGGAGGGAGAGGGGCTAGAAAAAGTAGGTGAGGGGTGGGAAAGGTGTGGGAGAGGGAGAAAGAAAGACAAAAAAGTTAAGGTGGAATAGGAGGACGGAGAGGGAATGTTGGGGGAGAAGGAGAGATATTAAGATAGAGAGAGTGAGAGGGAGGGCAGCGAAGGTAGAGAATGAGAGATAGAGCAAGAGAAAGAGAGAGAGAGAAATAACAAAAAGTGAAAGTGGGAGAAGATACAGCAAGCGAGAGGGAATTAGCGAGAGTGAAAGAGAAAACTAGAGGGAGGGAGAGTGAGTGAATGAGTGTGTGCAAGAGGAGAGAGAGAGAGGAGTGAGATAGGGAGAGAGGGAGAAAGGGAAGGAAGAAGGGATTAAAAGAGGGTGGGACTGAGGATCATTGGGAAAGAGAAAGTGAATGAGTGTGTGAAAGTTCTTTTTCTCACTCTTCTCTTCCACTTTATCTTCCTCTTTCACGCCCACGCATCAATCCCTCTCTCTCTCTCACTCACTCTCACTCTTTTTCACCCTCTCCCTCTTTCATCCTTTTCTCTATTTATGCCTTATCACATTTTCTTTCTCTTCTGCTCTCTCCCTCCCTCTTTCTCTCTCACACACTCTCTCTTATCATTTTTATCACTTTTTCTCTCCAACAATCACTCAGTCTCTTCTCCGTCCCTCTCTCTATCTCTCTCACCCTCTATCTCTCTCTATATCTCCCTCTCTCTCTCCTCTCACTCTCTATCTTTTTATCAATCTTCCATAAGCCTCTCTTTTCTCTTTATTTTTGTCTTACTCTCACACCCTTCTTCCTTCCTCTGTCTCCTTAATCCCTATAAGTCCCTCCCTCTATATCTCCATTTCTAGTTCACTCCCTCTCTTGCTCTCACTCTCACTCTATATTTCATCTCTCCTTATCGTTTTGCTTGCTTTCTCTTGCCCTCTCCCTGTCCTCTCTCTTGCTCTTTCTTCTATCACCCTCTTTTCTCTATATTTACTCACTATTTCATCACCCTCTCTTCTCTATATTTAGTCACTATTTCTCTTCCTCTATCCCTCACTCTCTCTAAGTCTCCCTCCCTCCCTCTCTCTCTCTCAATCACTCTCACATCTCACTCTCGCTCCTCATCCCCATCTCATTATTTCTTAGGTTCTCTCAAATATCTCTCTCCTCTTCTACCTCTCCCTCTTTCACTGGATCCTTCACTCTCTTTCTCCCTTTTTTCCTATCTCTCTTTTTTCTCTCCTCTTGCACTCACCCACTAAATCTGCCTCCCTTCCTCTCATTTTCTCCATTGCACTCTCCCATTCCCTCTCTCTTGATCTCACTTCTCTCACTTTCTCTTCTCTCTATTTCTCTCTCATTCTCCCTCATCCTTTCTGACTCCCACTCTCCCTCCCACTTCTCACCCTGCCACTCTCTCTATCTCCCTCTCTCCATCTCACTTTCTCACTCATTCTCTTAATCTAGCCCCTATCTCCATCTTACTCCTTATCTTTTCCTCTCTAGCTTCCTCTCTCTCCCTCTTAAATCTTTTATGCTCTCTTTCCCTCTCTCACTTGCTCTCTCCCTCTGTCTTCCTCGTCTCACACTCTCGCTTACAGCTCCATCTCTTTGTTTCTCACTCTCTCGCTCTCTTACTATGTGTCTTACACACTACTTTGTTTGTCTCTCACTCTCTTGCACTTTCTTGCTATCTTTTCTCTCATTTTATCCTTTCACTCTATCTCTCTCTTTCTACATCTCTTCCTTTCTCACTGCCTCTCACTCTTTATTATGTTTCTATCTCTTGCTCTCTAGCTCACTCTTCCTCTCTTTCTTCATTCATTATCTCCCTAAATCCTTCACTAAATCTCTATCTAGCATCTTCTCATTCTCTATCTCTTTTCTTTCTCACCCCTCTTCTCTCTTATTTTTTATTACTCCCCCTCCCTCCTTATTTAATTTTCTGTTTCTCTTACTAGTTCCCTCTCTTACCTTCTCTTACCTCACTCTCTATTCTTTCTCTATTTGTCTTTCTTTTCGTCTCTCCCTCCCTTCTTGGCTCCCTCACTCTCTTCAATTTCACTCTCACTCCTTCACTCTCTTCTCTCTCTTTCTCTCGTGCTCACTCACTTTTTTTCTCCCTCTCTCCCTCACACCATCCCTCCCTAACTCTCTCTCTTACTCCACTAATCATTTTCTCTTGCTCGCTTTCCCTTACTCTCTCTTGCCCCACTCTTTTTTTCAGCTTCACTCTCACTCTTACTCACTCTCTTTATCTCTTTCACAATCTCTATTCTCTCTTCCTCTTTCTTCCATTATCTCTCTATCACTCTCTATTCTCTCTCACCTTCTCTCTTACTCTTCTTACTCTTTATCTTCCTCTACCCTCCACTCTCTCTTTTACTATTTCTCTCACTTCCCTCTCTTCCATCTCTCTTTCTCTCACGCTCTCTCCAATTGCTCTCCCTGGCTCTTCTCTCTTGCTCACCTGATTCCATCCCACCCTCTCTCATTCTCTCTCTCTTGCTCTCTCCCTCCTCCTTCCATTATCCCTCACCAACTCCTCCCTCTGTTGCTCCATCTTGCACTTATCATTCTCTTGTTCTACCTCTCTTTATACCCCCACTCACGTATTCTCTTAATCTCTATCCCTCTCTTCTTTATCTCTTTATCTCTCTCTCCACTCTGCCTCTATCTACCTCTATTTACCTCTCAATCCATCTCCCTCTCCCTCCGTCCCTCCTCACTTTTTCTCTCCCACTCTCTCTCTACCTTTAACCATTTCTCTCTCCACCTCTTATTCTCATACTTTCCCTCACTCTCTCTATTATCATGCTCTCTTACATTCCCTCCTTTTATCTCTCTTCCTCTAAATATATATATCCTCACATTTTCTCTCCCTCTATCCACCACATCTCTCTACCGTCCCTCTTCACTCTCTCGCACAGTCTCGCTCTCTCCCTTGCTCTTCCTCTCTCTCACTCTTTATTCCACTTTCATTATTGCACAGTTGCTCAATCCATCTCTCTTATGTCGCTCTTTCATTTCTCTCATCACTACTCTTTTTCTCCTATCATCCTCTCTCACTCCCTCGCTCCCTCCCTCTCTCCCTCTCTTTCAATCCTTCTCTCTTATCACTCTTTCCTCCTCGTCTCTGTCTAATTATTTCTTAATTTCTCTCACACTTTTTCTCTCTCCCTCTTTCCTCTCGCTTTATCTTCATATCTCTCACTCTCTATCTATTTCTCATTCTTCTGCTCCCTTTCTTTCTTATTTGCTCTTTCTTCCTTCACCCTCTCTTCTATCTCTATTTCTCTCTCACTCTCTCTCCTCTCTCCCTCCCTATCTCTCTTTAATTACACTCTCTCTTACTCTCTGTTCTCTATCTTTATCTTTCTCTCTCCTCTCACTCTTTCGCTCTCTATCCTCCACATACTCTCTCTCCTCCCTCTTGTTTCCTTCCCTCCCTCGTCCTACCTCCATCCCCATCTCTCTCACTCACTCTATCTTCGACTCTTCCACACTCTCTCTCCTTCTACCTCCCACTCTCCCTTTCCATCTCTCTATAGCTCTCTATTTTCTGCTCTCTCAAGCTCTCTCTGCTCTCCCTCTCTCTCACTCTCTTTTCCATCACTTTTTATCTCTCTTGCTCTCTCTTTCTCACTCCCTCAATCTTGTCCTCTCTAGGCCTCGCTCATGTAGAGCACTCTTCTCTATCATTCTCACACACTCATACACACTCTCACTCTCTCTCTCACCCTAGTTAGCTCCATTTCTCAATCTTTGTTACCATTTTGCTTTTTTGCACTCACTCTTTTAATCTATTCTCTATTATATTCTTTCAGTCTCATTCTTTCTCACACTCTATTATCTTTTTATATCTTTTATTCTCTTTTACACAGTCCTTCGTTGCTCTCTCTTCTTTCTTTTCTCTTACATTTTGTCACTCCATCCCCCACTTCCTCTCTCCTCTCTCTCTTGCTTCTATCCCTCCCTTTCTCATTTTATCTCATCTATTCCTTCCTCCTCTCCCAACAGTTATCCCTCTCCATCTCCCTCTCTCTCTCAACAATGTCCTATTCTCCCTCACTTTTTACCCCTCACTCACTTACTCTCGCTTGATCTTCCTTCAGTCTCTCTTCTCACTCTCTGTCCCTTCCACTCTCTTTTCCTTTCTCTTCTTACTCTCTCTTTAAACCCTCTCAAAATCTTCTTCTATCTCTCTTTCTTACTCATCCTCTCCTCTCTCTCACTCTCTAATCCACCTCTTTTCATCTCTCTTTAAACCCTCTGAATACCTCTTTATATCCCCTTTTTCTTACTCATCCTCTCCTCTCTCTCACTCTCTAATCCACCTCTTTTCATCTCTCTCTCATCCTCTCTCACCCTCTCTTCTGTCTCTCTCTTTTCACACTCACTTTAACCCTCACTGCCACTCTTTCTCTCTCCCTCCCTCTTTCACTCCCTTCATCCCGCCACTTTCTCCTGCTCTCCTTATCTCCCTATCTCTTGCTCCATCTCTTGCTCTATCTCTTTCTCACTCACCCCTCCCTCTCTCATGCTCTCTCTTTCGTCAGCCTCTCTTCTCTCTATTTCTCTCTCACACAATCTTGCATTCTCGTTCCCTCTTCCTATCTCTTCAGTTTCACTCTCACACATACTCCCTCATTCCCTCTCTTTCTCACTCCATGTTCACTCTCTGATGCTCACTCTTGCTTCAATTACGCTTTCTTTTCTCTCTACTCTAAATCATTCTCTCCCACTCCCGCCCACTCCTTTCATTCCTTTTCTCCCTCTCTCTCCCCCTCAGTTTCTCTCACTCTCTTCCAATTCATCCCCTTCTTTCTCTAACTAAATCTCATTTTGTAACCCCTCTCCATCCCTCTCACTCACTCTCCATATCTTCCTTAACTCTCTCGTCCTCTCTCACTCCCACTATCTTCCATTCCTCTCACTCCCTCCATCCATCTCTCTCTCCCACACTCGCTCTTTTCTCTATTTATGCTTTATCACTTTTTCTTTCTCTATTGCTCTCTTTGACAAACTTTCTCTTATTCTCTTTTATCACTCTCTTATCACTATCCTTACCCTTTCTCTCCAACCATCTCTCACTCTGTTCCCTCCCTCTCTCCCTCTTTCATTAATTCAATCTCTCACTATGTCTTTTCTCCCTCCATCACTCTCCATATTTCCCTCAATATCTACCCTTATCTACCTCTCACTCACTATCTTTTGGTCTAACTTCACTGAGTCTCTCATCTCTCTTGATTCCTGCCCTACCCTCTCTCCCTCGCTCCCTTCGCTCACTCTTCAATCCCTATCTTAACCCCTTCGTTTACTCTCTCTCTCTCTCACTCTTTATTTCATCTCTCTTTGTTATTTTATGCTTATATTTGTACCCTCTCTGTCTCTCTGTCCTGCTATTTCTTCTTTCTCCCTCTTCCCTCTCTTTACACACTATTTTTCTCCCTCTATCTATCACTCCTCTCTCACACTACCTTCCTTACACACTCTTTTATTGCTCTCACATCTTGATCTCTCTCCTCAAATGCATCCATTATTTATCATTTTCTCTCATACTTCTCTCCTTCCTCTTTGATACCTCCCTTATTCAATCCATCTCTCCCTATCTTTCTTCCCCTCTCTCTCCTCTTGCACTCACTCATTCACTCCTCTCTCTCCCTCACTTTTTCTCTATCTCTCTCTCATCCCTTTCTTTTGCTCTCTTTTCTCTCACTTTCACTTTTCTCTATTTCTCTCTCGCTTTCCCTCTCCCTTTCTCTCGCCCTCTCTCTCATCCTTTCTCTATCATTCCCTCCCTCAGCTACCCTCCCTTCCACGCCCTCTATCTCAATCTCTCTGCCTCACTACCTCTCCATCTACCTCTCTCCTTCTCTCCTTTTAAATCATTCTCTTACTCCCACTCCCTATTTCAATCCCTCCTACGCTCTCTATCTCAATTTCTCTCCCTCGCTCTCTCTCACCCCTCTCCATCTCCCTCTCTCCTTTTCTACTTTTTAATGATTCTCTTACTCTCCCTCCGTATCTCAATCCCTCCCTCGATCCCTCTCTATCTCTCTTTCCCCTTTCTCTCTTCTCTTTCTCCACTTGCACTTAATCAATCACCCTCCTTTCCTCGCATTTTCTCCATCGCTCTCTCCCATTTCTCTCGTTTGCTCTCTCATATCTCACTTTCTCTTCTCTATATTTCTCTCTCACAGCCTCGCTCTATCTCTCTTTTTCCTTCTTTTTTACCACTCATGCTCTCCCCCACTCACACCATTTCTTTATTTTTTACCCTCTTCTCTCACTTTCTCTTCTCTATATATCTCTCTCACTCTCTCTCATCCTTTCTCTCACCTCTCTACATCTCACTTCTCACTCTTTCTCTCATTTATCATTCTCTCTTATCATTTACTCATTCTCTCCAACCTTCTCTCTCTCTTCCTCCCTCTCTCCCTCTTTTATTATTTCAGTCTCTCACCCTATCACCCTCTTACCCTATCCCAATCTCCATTTCCCTTCCATTCTCCCTCTCTCTACCTCACAATCAACTCTATCATCTCTAAGTCTCTTTTCCTCTATATTTCTGTCTTACTTTCTCTCCTTCTCTCCCTCCTGCTCACATTTCAATCCCTAGTTTACTACCTCTTTTTCTCTCTCTCTCACTCTCTATTTCATCTTTTTTATTGTTTTCTTGCTCTCTTTTGCCCTCTTCTTATCTCTCTCTTGCTCTTTCTTCTATCAACCTCTCTTCTCTCTCTTTAGTCACTCTTTCTCTCCCACTTTCTTTCACTCTCTCTAAGTTTCTCTCAGACCTTGCTTTCTTTCTTATTTTCTCTCACAGATCTCTCTTTCCTCCTCAATCCCTCCCTCTTTCAATCCCCTCTTCCCTCTCTTTCTCGCTCTCTCCCTATCTTACTCCTCTCTCGCTCATGTTGTACTCACTCATTCAGTCCCTCTCCCTCCCTCTCATTTTCTCTATCACTCTCACTCATTCCGTCTACCTTCCTCCCTCTTCTCTCACTCTCTTTTCTTTATTTCTCCTCTCTCATTCTTTCTCTCATGCTTTATCTCTCTTTCTCTCTATTTTGCTTCCTTCCCTCCCACTCCACCTATCTCAATCTCCCACCCTCTCTCTCCCTGTCTATTCTGAATCTCTCTCTCCTTTTTTTCCTCACATTCTCTTAATATCCCTCTCTATCTCAATCTTGCTTACTATCCTTTTCTCTCTTCCTCTCTCGCTTCCTATCTCTCTCTTAAATCTTTATCTTGTTCTCCCTCTGTCCCACTCTCACTCTTTTGCTTTATCTCACTCTCTTTACTCTTTCCCTCTATCTCTCTCTTTCTCACTGCCTCCCTTTCTCACTATGTCTCACTCTCTATTATGTTTCTTTCTCACTCTTTAGCTCTCTCTTGATTTTTTAATCTCTTAACTCACTCTTGATCTATCTAGGTCCATCAATCAAACTCTCTCTCCATTCTTCTCATTCTCTCGCTCTCTTCTCTCACCCCCTCTTCCCTCCCTCCCTCCCTCCCCTACCACTTATTTTGCTCTCTTTTTCTCTCGCTAGCTCACTCTCTCTTGCCCTCTCTTCCCTCACTCTCTTTTCTCTATCTATTTCTCTCTAGCTTTGTCACTCACTCCCCTCCTCGATCCCTCACTCTCTTTCCATTTTACTCTCTCTTACTCCCCCACTCGCTCCACTCTCTCTTTCTCTCATGCAATCTCTCTCCCACTCTCCCTCTCTAACTCTCTCTTGCTCCATTTATCATTGTCTCACTTGCTCATTTTCTATTTATTTCTCTTCACCCACTCTCTCTCTCTCATACTCTCTATTTTAACTCTTTTTCTCCGTCTTTTGCTCTGTTTTGTTGCTCTTTAATCTCATTCCTTCTCTCACTCTATCCCTCACTCTCTCTCGTTATCCCTATCCCTACTTCTCTCACTATATCAATCCCACTCTCAACTCTCTCTTCATTTCTCTCTGCCTCTGCTCTCTCTCATTATTTCACACTTTCACTCACAAATCTTTTCGTCCCTCCTCAACCTTCTTTTTTTCTCTCCCTCACTCCCTTTCTCCATATATCTCACTCTCTTGACCTTTATGTTCTTCTCATGCTCTCCCACTTTCTTTATATATCTTTTTCTCACTTTATTGCTCACTCTCTTTATCTGTCACTTCTCTCCACCTTCCTCTCTATCAGATCCCTTTCATCTCTACCTCTATCTCGTACTTTCATATCATTCTTATTGTTTCACACTCTATCCTACATTTCTCTCCCGTCTTCCCTACCCTCCCTTCTCCTTATTTCACTTCCTCCCTCCTTCCCTCCCTTTCCCTCTTGTCTCGCACTCTCTATCTCTCTCTATCAGTCTCACTCTCTCTCACTCTTTCTTTCTCCCTTTTTCCTTGCTCTCTCTTCACTCTATTTCCCTATATCACACTCTTTCTCCCTTTCCTTATCTTCTCCCTTTCTTACTCTTACATTATCCCTATCTCTCTCTGTCTCTCTCTCTTTCCTCATGTTTACTTTTACCAGCTCTATTTTTCTCTCTTTTTTCTCCCTATTTCTCTCTCTTTAGTTTCACAATCAATCTTCCTTCCCCTCTCTCACTTTCTCTCAAACACATACAATCTCACACTTCCTCTATCTCTATCTCTTAAGCTCTCTCTCTCTCTCTTTCTCGGTCTCTCTAGCTCTCTTTTGCCTTGCTCTCTATTTCTTTCTCATTATTTTACTCTCTCTGCCCCTCTATCTCATGCTCTATCTCTATCTCTTTCCATCTACCAATTTATTTATATATTCTCTCGCTCTCTCTCTCAATCTAACCCTCAATTACTATCATTTTCTAACACCACCTCTCTCCGCTCCCCTGTCACCTCGGTCTTCCTTTCTCTTATCTTCTCTCTCGCACTCTCTCATTCTCTCTCCCTCCCTCTCTCCAGCTCTTTCTTTACCTAATCTCTCTTTTCTCTCTATTTTGTCTATATTTCTTGATCCCCATCTCCCTTTATTCAATTTCAAACTCATTCTTACTCCATCCCTCTCCCTTTCTTACTCTCTAATTTCTCTCTTCGTCTCTCTCTTACTCTCTCATGTTACTCTATTCTCCTCTCCTCTTACACTCTCTCTCTGTTATCCCTCATTCTATCTCCCTCTGCCTTCCTAGCTCTCTCTACTCTATCACACACTCTCTCACTCTCTCTCTCTCTCTCATACACATGCACTCTCTCTTTCTCTTTCTCTTTCCCTCCCTTGCTCTCCCTCTCTCCATCACCCCATCCCTCCCTTCCCCATCTCTCTCACTCATTATCTTCTACAACGTCCATCTCACTTACTATATATTATATTCCTTTTTCTTCTATGACTATTTCTCTCCCTCTATCTCCCACTCCTCCCAGTCTTTCTCCCGCCTCCCTCTCTCTCACTTCCATCCCTCCTAATCATACACATACACACAAAAACTCTCCTTTCTCTCTCTTCGCCCATTCTCTCTATCACAAACTCTCTCTCTCGGACACTCTCCATCTTCCTCCCTCGAGCACTCTCCATCATTCTCCCTCCATCTCTTGTTCTCTCTCCTTCTGCTATCTCCTCTCTCCATGCCTCCGCTTACCTCTCTCTCTCAACTCCTTTCACAGAATTTCTCCCTCTCTTTCTTGATCTTTCTTACTCTATCTTCATCTCTCTCTCTTACTCATTCTCTTGCTCTGCTTCCCTCTCTCTCCCTCACTCGCCTTTTCTTACTTTATTATTCCTCACACTTTTCTCTCTCTGTCTCAACTCATCGCTCTTAAATATCTCTCACTCCCTCGTTCTATCTCGCACACTCTCTATTCATTCTTTCTTTCTCTTTGCTCTCTCTCTCGTTCTCTTATATGTCACTCTGCCATCTCTCTTTCTTTGTCTCTATCCCTCAAACACACTAATTCTCTAAAAATTATCTTCCCAGTCTCTTGTCTCTCTCACAGTGTCTCACTTTCTCCCTCTTTCTCTCTCCGTTCCTCCTTCCCTCTTTAACCCTCTCCCTCCCTCTGTCTAACCTCTATCTCTCACTTTCTTTTCCTTACTATTGTTCTCAGTCTTTTCCTCTTTCCCTATATATCTCTCTTGCTCCCTTGCTCACTATCCCTCTCATTCTCTAGCTCTTTATCTCTCTCTTCACTATCTCCCTCCCTCCCTCACACTCTCTCTCCCTTCCTACGCTCCTAATATTTCTTTTTGTCACTTGTCCCTCTCCATCATTCCCTCTGTTATATTCTCTTCTCTCTGAATCTCTTGTTGTCTTTCTCTCTGAATCTCTTGTTGTCTTTCTTTCATTGTCCACTCTCATTCACATTATAACTCTCTCTCTATTTTTCTCACTCCCAAATTCTTGCGTACTCTAGGTCTCCATTATGCCCTTCTCTCTCCATATCACTCACTCTCTCTCTTGAGCTCTCACACACTCATACACTATCTCTCAGGACCCTCTCAATATCTCTCCTTCTCACCCTCATAACTCCATTACTTAATCTCTATCATTCTCTGTCTTACCAACTTGCTCTGTCTCTCGCACTCCTTCCTCTATCTCTTCTCTTTCTATCCCCATCTCCATTCTTCACTCTCCCTCACTCTCTCTTACTTGCACTCTATTATCTTTTTCTATCTTATGCTTTCTTTTGCTCTCTTCATTGTTGCTTTCACTTCTCTCTTTCATCTCATTTTTTCCCTCCCTATATCCCCCACTCTCTCTCCCTCTTTATTCCTTCCATCACTCCCACTGTCTCTTTCCCTCTCTTCTCTCCCTCCCTCCCTCTCTATCTCTTTCTCTCTTTATTCTCTCTCTTTCTCTCTCAATTCTTATATTCTCTCTATCTTCCCTCAGTCTCTCTTCTCTCTCCCTTTACTTTTCACACTCTATAACTTTCTCACTACTCCTATCTGTTTAATACATCTAACTCCCTCCCTTTATCTCTCTTTATCACCCACTTCCTTTTTCTCCCACCCTCTATTCATCCCCATACAATCTCCCATGTTCTATCTCTCTATCTCAATCTCTTTAGCTCCCTTTCTTGATCCCTCCTTCACTCTCTCTTTCACTCTCTCTAGTTCGTAGTCTATCTCCCTTCGCACTCTCCTAATACCTTTTTTCTCTCTTGTGGCTCTCACAGTCTCCCTCAATAATTCTTACTTCCTCATTGATGCCCCCTCTACATGTCCCCTTTTTAGCTCACTCTTCTCTCGCTATCTCACAAACTCATACACTCTCTCAATTTCCTGCTCTCAATCTCACTCTCTCTTACTTCATGTTCTATCTCGCTAACTCTCTTTTATCTCTCCCTCGCTCCATCATTATCTCTTCACTGTTTATCCTCTTCTTTATTTTCTCTTTCAGTCTCTGTTCCCTTTTTTGGTCTTATAACCTCTTTTACACTCTGCTTTATTCTTTTCTTTTCACTCTTTCCTCTTACTCTTTCTCTCATTCTATCCTCCTCTCTTTCTCCCTCTATCTTGCTTCCATCCCTCGCTCTCTTTCTCTCTTCTCTCACTCACTCCCTCCCTCCCTCTACCTTATTATCTCCCTGTCTCTATCCCTCTCTCTAGCTCCCTCTCTTTCACCATTCTCTTGTTCTTCCCCTCTTTTTACCCCTCACTCACTAATCTCACTCGATCTTTCCATAGCCTCTCTTAACACTCTTTGTATCATTCACTCTCTTTTTAAACCCTCTCACTTCCTCCTGTCTCTCTTTCTCCCTCACTACCTCCATCCCTCTCTCTTTTTATTCCATCTCTTTATCTCTCTCTCACTGTCACTTCTATCTCTCACATTTGACCCTTTCATTATCCCTCACCACCTCTCTCACTCTTCCTCCCTCTTTCACTCTCTTAACCCTCTCTCTCTCTCTCTCACTCTATGTTTCTCTCTTTCTTGCTCCCTCTCTTGCTCTCTCAATCTCTCCCTCTTTCATGCTCTCTATTCCCTCACAATCTCTTCTCTCTATTTGTCTTTCACACTCTCCTACATTCTTGCTTCATCATTCTCCTGTTTAGTTTTTCTTTCATTCTTACTCCCTCTCTCCCTCACTCTTTCTCACCCCATGTTTAGTCTCTCTCACACACTCCAACTTATGTATCTTTGTCTTCTCTCTGACCTCTTAATTTCTCTCCCCCTCTCTTCCCCTATCTCTTGCTTCCTTCTTTCCCTCCCTCTCTCCCTCTCTCTTTCTTACTTTTAGAAACTATCACTCTCTCCCTCTCACATTCTTCTGGTTCATTCCTGCTCTCTCTCTCTCAAAATCACATTCTCTACCCCCTCTGTCCCTCTCGCTAACTCTCTCTATATATTCCCTCATTCTCTCTTCTCTCTCACTTTCACTTCCTCTCTCACTCCCACTCTTCAATCTCTCTCACTTCGCCTTCTTTCTCCCTTTTTTTAATCTCTCCCTCTCTCGTTCTATTCTCAAATTTATGAATTATCACTTTTCTTTCTCTTTTACTCTCACCCTCCCTCTTTCTCTCTCACACTCTCTCCCGCTCTTTACTCATTCTTTCTCTCCAACTACCGCCTAGTCTCTTCCTCCCTCCCTCTCTCTCTCTCCTACCTTTTGTCTCTCTATCTCCCTTCTTTCTCTATCTCTCTCTATATCCTCCTCTATATCTCCCTCTCTTTACCTCTCACTTCCAAACTTTTGCTTAGTTTTCCATTAGTCTCTCTTCTCTCTCTATTTCTATCTCACTCTCTCTCCTTTCTAGTCTTAGGCTTTCCCATCCATCTCTATCACTCCATACCTTTATCTCTATGTTTCTAGTTCACTCCCTTTCTTGCTCTCTCCTCATTCTTTATTTCATCTGTCTTCATCATTTTCTTACTCTCTTTCCCTCTCTTTTTCCGCACTTGCTTTTACATCTATCACACTCACTCTCTTTACTCACTCTTTCTCTCTATCGCTCTCTCTCTCTCTCCCCCTCAGACACACACTCTGAATTGCATTCATATCTTGCTCTCTCGCCTCAAATTCATTACATTATTTCTTATTTTCTCTCATACATCTCTCTTTCATCTGAATCCCTCCCTCTTTCAATCCTTCTTCCCTCTCTTTCTACCTCACTTCCTATCACACAACACTCTCTTTCGACTTGAGAGAGGGACGGATTGAGAGGAGAGAAATATATGTGAGATAAAATAAGAAATAATGAGATGGATTTGATGGGAGAGAGCAAGATGTGAAAGAATTGAGAGTGTGTGTGACAGAGATAGAGTGAGAGAGAGAGATATATAAAGAGTGAGTAAAGAGAGAGAAGAGATGGAGGGAAGAGAGAGAGGGTAAGAGGAGAGAGAAATCGATAGAAAAAGAGTTTAGAGAGAGAGGGAGTGAGAGAGAGTAAGAGTGGGAGTAAGATTCCAGAGAGAGTGAGGGAATGAGAAGGGGAGGGAGAGCGAGAGAGTGTGTGAGGGAGTGAACAAGAGAGGAATAGATAGAGCTTGTGTGAAAGAAAAAGGGAGAGAGGGAGGGAGGGTGTGAAAGAGTGTGAGAAATAGTGAGACAAAAATGAGTTGGAGGTAGAGAAAAAAGAGCAAGATAGAGAGATAAGAGAGGGGAATGTGAGAGAGTGTGAGAAATAGAAAGACATAGATGAGGTTGAGGTAAATAAAAAAAGTGCAAGATAGAGAGATAAGAGAAAGAAAAAGAGGAGAATGAGAAAAATAGTAATAAGAAAAGGAGGAGTAAAGAGAGAGTGGGAAAGAACAAGAAAGGGAGCTAAATAGATTGAGAGAGAGAGAGAATGTAAGGAAAGATATATGATTGAGAAAAGGGATGTAGGAAATGATGGAGTGCAAGAGGGATAGAGAGAGATAGGGGAAAATAGGGATGGTCTTGGAGAAATGGTTGGGGATAGAGTGGGAGGGAGAGGGTTTGGAGGGAGAAATAATGAGGGGGAGATATTGCACAAGTGTAAGAGATCGAGAGGAGAGAATGGAGAGAGATTAATAGAAGAGAGAGTAAATGCGAGAGGATGAATATATAATGAGAAAGAGAGAGAGAGAGAGACTGAGTGAGTAAGAGTGAGAGTGAAACTGAAGAGAGAGAAAGGAGGGAGAAAGGAGAGTGCAAGAGAGAAATAGAGAGAAGTGAGAGTGAGGAAAAAGAGAGCGGAAGAGAGGCAATGAGTGAGCGAGCAAGTGAGGGAGCAAGAGAGAGGGAGATAAAAAGAGCAGGAGAAAGAGAGGAACGAAGAGAGTGAAAACGGGAGGGAGGGCGAGAGAGAGTCGGTGAGGGATAAAGGGAGCAACAAAAGAGAAAGTCAAACGAGAGAATGAGAGAGATAAAAAGAGGCTGAATAAAGTGTGTGAGAGAGAGGGGGAGAGAGTGAGTGCGAAAGAGAGATAGAAGGAGGCGTGAGAGGGTTCAAAGAGAGAGCGGGAAAGGGAAAGGAAGAGAGAGTGAGAAGAGAGACTGAGGGAAGATCTCATAAGAGGAAGTGAGTGAGGGGTAAAAAGTGAGGGAAAATTGGAGAAGTTTGAGAGAGAGTGTACAAGAGAAAGTGGGAGATGGAGAGGGATAAGGGAGGGAGAGAAGACAGAGAATGGGAGAGGGAGGGATGGAAGCAAGAGAGAGAATGGGATAGAGTAGGAGAAAAGGAAAAGAAATGAGAGAAGAAAGAGCAACAAATGTAGAGTGTAAAAGAGAGTATAAGATAGTAAAAGAGAATTGAAAGCGAGAGAGAAAGATTGAGAGAATATAATAGAGAAGGGCTTAGAGAGGAGAAAAAAATGGAGCAAGGGAGGGAGTGGAGAGAGTGAATGATAAAGAGAAATTCGGTAACGAAGAGTGAGATAGAGCGATAAATGGAGTTAATGAGAGAAAGAGGGAGAGAGATTGAGAGAGAGTGAGAATCTATGAGTGTGTGCAATGGAGAGAAAAGAGTGAGCTACATAGGGGAGAACTAGAGAGGACATGAATGAGGGAGTGAGAATGATAGAGGGAGAGAATGAGAGTGATAAAGAGAACAATACTGGGAGAATAAAAGAGTTCTAAAGAGAAACAAGGAAAGAGAGTGAGGGGGACAATAGAGAAAAATTATATTAGGAGGGTCGAAAAGGAGAGAGAATGTGAGCTAGGGAAGATGGAAGAAAAGAGTGAGATATAGAGCGATAAAAGAGAGATTAAGATAGATTGATCGAGAAACAATGCAATAATGAAGGTGGAATAGAGTGAGAGAGAGACAGAGAGCAAGGGAGGGGTGAGAGTGTGTGTGACAGAGAAGAGAGATAAGAGAGACAGAGATGTTTGGTGTTAGAGGGAAAGAAAGTACAAGAGAATATATAGATGGGAAGAGAAAGGTAAGGGAGGGATTGAAAGAGAGAGCATGATAAGAGGAGAGAGTGAGAAAAAGTATGAGATAGGAGGTGGAGAGAGAGATGGCTAAATTTAGACAGTAAGAGCGGGAGAGAAAAAAGAGGAGAAATAGATGGAGAGGGAGAGGAGAGGAAGCGAGCGAAGGAGGAAGTGAGAGAGAGATATATGGAGAGAAGGAGAATTAGTCAAGATATAGAAAGAGAGAGTGAGCAAGAGAGAGAGAATGAAGGAGATGGAGAGAGAGAGAAACAAGAATGGAAAGTGGAAGTGAGTGTGAGAGAGAGTGACAAAGGAAGGAAGTGAGAGAAATAGAGAAAGAGTGGGGAGATAGAAGAAGAGTGAGAAGAGTATGACAGCGAATAAGGAATACGAGCGAGATAGTGATAGAAAGTAGAAGAGAAAATAGAGAGAGTGAAGGGCTGAAGAGAGGGAGTCAGAGTCGGAGTGAAGCTAAAGAGAGACAGAGAGTGGGTGAAGAGAGAGAGAAAAGGAGCAAGAGACAGATAGGAAGGGAAAGTGAGAGAGGAAAGGAGAGAGAAATGGAGAGAGAAAGGGAGGGAGAAAGAGAGAGAAGGTGAGTGAGGGAGTAATACTGGAAGAATTTGAAGAGAGTAAGGGAGACAAACGAGAGAGAAATAAAGAAAGAATGGAGAGTGAGGAAAGAGAGGGAGAGAGAGAAAAAGAGAGAAATTAATAAACAGTGACTGAGAAGAGGGGTGAGAGAGGGAATTAAAGGAAGGGAGAGAGAGTTAGAGTGATGGATATAGAAAGAGAGACCGAGTAAAGAGAGAGAAAAGAGAGCAACAAAGAACGAGAGAGCAAGAGAGAGAAACATAAGAGAAAGTGAGAGACATAGTGAGAAATGAAAAGAGTGACAAAGAGACAGATAGACGACAAGAGTAAGGGAGAGAGTGAGGAAAGGGGGTGAGAGAGTGAGGAAAGGTAGAGAAGGAGAGAGATTGAAGAGAGAGGGGGTGAGAGAGGTAGAGAGAGCAAGAACGATTTAAGAGGAAGAGAGATAAAGTGAGAGATGAAAATATAGTGAGCAATGTAGAGATAGGGAGGGAGAATAAGAGAATGAGTGAGATGGAGAGAGGAAGAGAGGGAGATGGAGAGGGTAAGAGGGAGATGGATTGAAATGGAGAGAGTGGGAGGGAGGCTAGTAGAGGGAGAGACTGAGAGAAAAAGAATGAGAGAGAAAGGATGAGAGAGAGTACGAGTTGAGAGAGGGGAAGTGAGAAAGAAATAGAAAAAAGTGAAAGTGAGATAAGAGAGAGCAGGAGATTGGGAATGAGAGAGAGCGATAAAGAAAATGAGAGGGAGGGAGAGGGAGTGAAGGAGTGAGTGCAAGGGGAGATAAAGAAAGGTGTGAGATAGGGAGAGAGGGAGAAAGAGAGGGAGAAAGAGAGGGAAGAAGGAATTGAAATAGAGTGGGATCGAGGAAGAAAGAGAGATATATAAGAGAAAATAAAAAATAATGAGATGGATATGAGTAGAGAGAGCAAGATGTGAGAGCAATTGATAGAAAGTGGGAGGGAGGGAGAGTGAGAGAGACTGAGAGATAGAGGGAGAGAAAGAGTGAGTAAAGAAAAAGAAGAGAGGGAGATAGAAGAAAGGCGATAGAGAAAAACGAAGGGTGGAAAAATTGCAAAAAACAAAGCGAGATGAAAAAGAGAGCGAAGCAAGAACGAGGGAGAGAGAGTAAGAGAGGTTAAGGTAGATATGGAGATATATGAAGAGAGAGGGAGGACAAGAGAAAGAAAGAGAGAGAGAGAGAGAGAGAGAGAGAGACTGAATTAATGAAAGAGGGAGATTGAGAGAGAGGAAGAGGGTAAGAGATGGTTGAAGGGAAAGACCGTGTAAAGTGATAAGTGAGTGATGATAGAGATCAATAAAGAGTGTGTGAGAAAGAAATAAAGAGCAATAGAGAAAGAAATAATGATATGGCATAACAGTGAAAAGTGCAAGAGAGCGAGAGAGTGAGAAGAGAGAGATAGACAGAGGGAGGGGGTATAAATGAGATTTAGTGGGAGAAAGAGGGGGATAAAATGAAAGAGAGTGAGAAGGAAAGAGGGGAGAGCGTATGAGAGAGAGATAAAGAGCGAGACAGGAAGAGAGAGGGTGGGAGTGAAGGAAGCAAGAGCGCGGAGAGATGGAGAGAAAGATTAAGAGAAGATAGTGGAAAGGGAACAAGAGTGATAATGAAAGTGAAGGGATAGGAAAAGGGATTAAGAAAGAGAGAGTGTGAGAGAAATAGAGAGAAGAGAGAGTGAGGGAATGGAGAGTGGGAGAGAGGGAAAGAGTGAGTGAGCAAGAGAAAGTGCAAGAGAGAGGGAGTTAAAAAGAGCAGGAGAAAGAGAGGGATGAAAAGATTGAAAGTGGGAGGGAGAGCTTAAAAGTAGCAATGGGGGATAATGGAAGAGAACATAGTGGGTAAAAGTAATGTGGGAGACTCAAGGTGAGTGAAAGTAAAGAGAGAGGGAGGGAGATTGGAGAGAGAATGAGAGAGAAATGGAGATATAAGAGAGAGTGAAGGAAGGTAGAGCAAGAGATATGGAGCAAGACAGAGCAAGAAAATGGCAGAAGAAAGTGAAATAGATATAGAGTGAGAGATATGAAGAACGAGAGAGGGAAGAGAGAGGAAGGAGAGAGGTAGAGAGAATTGTGAGAGAAAGTAAGGAATAATGAGAGAGATGAGGAGCAAATCTTGAGAAGATAGAAGGAATGAAAGAGAGAGGGAGAGAGGGAGGACGGGAGGGAGCAGGAAAGGGAGTTATAAGGAGCAAAAAGAGTTGAGTAATGAGAGATAAAATAAAGCAATAGCAGAGAGATTAATACTTTCTATCCTTCCTTCCACTTTCTATAGCTATCTCGCTCACACTCTTTATTCTTTGTCAACTCTCTCTTACTCTTCTCACTCCTCTTCCTGTATACCCCACTCTCTTTCTCTATTTCTCTCACTTCCCTCCTTCGTCACTCTCTCTAACACTCTCTACCAATTTCATTTTCTGGCTATCTCTCTTTTCTCAATCTCCCTCTCATTCTCTATCTCATTCTCTTATTCTCCCTCCCTCTGTCTTGCCACTTTCTCTTTCTCTATCCTGGCTCATTCTCCTTCTCTCCCTATATCTCTCTAACTCTTAGTTCCTCCTTCACACCCTTACTCTCCTCTCCCTCTGTCCCTCTTTTTTTCTCTGCTGCTCTCTTGCTCTATGTTTCATCATATCTCTCCACCTTCTATTTTCATACTTTCTCTCATTCCCCCACTCTTGCTTCCTTACCTCTTACCCTCCCTCTTCCTCTCTCGCTCTTTCTTTCTCTTTCTCACTATCTCTCCACCTCTCCCTCTAACACTCTTTCACTTCATCCCACCTCTATCTCCCACTAAATCTCATTTTATACCCTTTCTCATCATCTCTCTTACTCTCCCTCCCTCTATCTCTCTCTTACTCTCTCTATATATCCTTTAAAACTTTCTTTCCTTCTACCCCTAACATCTCTCTCTCCCATGTCTCTTCTCTCTCTAACACACTCTCACTCTCTACCTTGCTCTCACTCTGTCTCTCACTCTCTATTCCACCTTCATTATTGCATTGTTTCTTAGTAAATCTCTATTTATCTCTCTTCTGTTGCTCTCTCTTCTCTCTCATTACTCAACTCTTTTTTCTCCTTCTAACTCCCTTTCTTGCTCCCTCTCTCCGCCCCCCTTCTCTCCCTCCCTCTCATTCCTTCTCACTTCTCATCTTTGCTCCTCATCTCCTCTCATTATTTCTTACTCTCATGCATTCTCTTCTCTCCTTTTTCCTCTCACTCTCTTTTTCTCTCTAGTTTACACTCTCTCACTAACTCTTCCTCTTGTTACCTTTCTCGCTCTCCTTCTCTCTTCCTCTCTTTCTCTCTCTTTGTGTGTGTGTCACTTACTCTCTTTTCAGCTCTCACTATGTTTTTATGTTGTTGCTCTTCTCTCCCTATCTCTCACACTTGTGCTCTATCTCCCCCCTCATTATTTCTCCCTCCCAACCCCTCTCCCTCCCTGCCTCCCTCCCACTCTATCCCCAACCATCTCTCCAAGTACTTCCCTTTTTTCTCTATCTCTCCCTCTCTCTCTTCCATCATTTCCTACATCCCTTTCTCTCAACCTCATATCTTCTCTTACTTTCTCTCTCTCTCTCTCTCTCTCTCTCTCTCTTAATCTCTCTAGCTCCCTTTCTTGCTCTTCCCCACTCTCTCTTTTCTCCTCCATTTCTTATTACTACTTTTCTCTATCTCCTCTTTTTCTTGCTCTTATCTCTCTATCTTGCTCTTTCCTCTCTACCTCCCCCTCATCTCTGTCTTACTATTTCTCACACACTCTTATGATCTCCCTCTCTCTTCCTCGTTCCTCCCTCTTTCATAACCTCCCTCCCTCTTCCCTTTCTTCCACAAACAAGCTCTATCTCTTCCTCTCTCTTGTTCACTCTCTCACCCCTTCTCGTTCACTCCCTCTCTCGAATTTCACTCTTACTCTACCTCTCTCTCCCTCACTCCCTCTCTCTCCAAATGCTTTTTCTCTCAATTTCTCTCTCTCCTCTTCCCTCTATCTCATTCCCTCTCTCCTCCCTCCATCCCTTCTCTTTCTCTAACTCTCACTCCCTGACACACTCTCTCTCAATTGCTCTCACATCTTGCTCTCTCCCCTCAAATCCATTTTATTATTTCTTATTTTCTCTCAACCATCTATCTTTCCTCTCGATCCCTCCCTCTTAAGAGGTGAGAGAGAGTTGTGAGATAGGGTGTGAGGTAGAAAGAGTGGGAGGAAGGATTGAAAGAGGGATGAATCTAGAGGAAAGAGAGACGTATGAGAAAAAATAAGAAATAATGAGATGGATTTGAGCAGAGAGAGCAAGATGTGAGAGCAATTGAGAGAGTGTGAGTGAGGGATTGAGAGTGGGAGAGAGAAAGAGTTAGTAAAGAGAGAGAAGAGAGGGTGATAGATGAAAGAGCAAGAAAGAGGATAGAGGGAGGGCAATAGAGAGCAAGCTAATGATAAAGAGAGATGAAATAAAGAATGAGAGAGTGAGAAAGAGAGGGAGTGAACTAGAAATAGAGAGATAGAGGAAGGGAGTGATAAGGATTAAGGGAGTGCCAAAGGGTGAAAAGGAGAGAGAGTGAGACAGAAATAATGAGAGAAGAGGGACTCAGAAAAGATAAAGTAAAAATTTGGAAGTGAGAGGTGGAACATAGAGAGAGATAGAGGGGGAAGGGAGATAAAGAGACAGAAGATGGGAGAGAGAGAGAGGGAGGGAGGAAGAGGCTGGACGTTAGTTGGACAGAAAGAGTGAGTAAAGAGATAGGTGGGAGTGGTAAAAGAGAGCAAGAGAGAGCGTGTGAGAGAAAGATGGAGAGAGTAAAAGAGAAAGAAAAATGATAAGTCATAAAAAGAAAAAAATGAGATAGGGAGAGAGTGAGAAAGAGGGAAAGAAGGGGAGTGAGAGAGATAGAATATTGGGAGTGAGAGTGAGAGAGAATTGAGAGTGAGGGATGATATAGAGAGTGAACGAGAGGGAGAGAGGGGGTAGAGAATGTGAATTTGAGAGAGAGTGAGAAAGAGCAAAAATGAACCAGAAGAATGTGAGAGGGGGAGACTGTGTGTCTGAGAGAGAGAAATGGAAGGAGAGAGCAAGAGAGAGAAATAGAGAGAGAAGTGGTGAAGAAAGATAGAGTAAGAGGGTGTGAGTGAGAGGGAGCGTGAAGGGAGAAAGAATGTGTGAGAGAGAGAGAGCGAGAGAGATACATAGAAAGGTTGAGAGGAAGTGTGTGGGAGGGATAGAGGGAGAGAATAGCCTGTGCATGTGAGAGAGGGTGAAGGAGAGAGATAGAGCAAGGGATGTAGCAGATAGAGGAAGAGAAAGTGAGAGAAGAGAGAGGACTGATGACAAGGAGAGTACGAGAATGAATGAGAGATAGTGTGAGAATTGAGAGAGAGTGTGAGGAAGGGAGGGTGAGATAGAGAATGAGATATAGAAGGACAGAAAGAGCAAATAAAGAGTGAGAAAAGAGGGAGATATAAGAAAGAGCAAAATAGAGACAGAGAGAGGGCAAAAGAAAGAAAACAAACAACAAAGAGAAATGAAATTGAGAGTGAGAGAGGGAAAAATAGGGAGTGAAGATAAGGATTGAAGAAGGGGCGGGAGGGAGAGAGGGAAAGGGTGTAAGAGGCAGAGAGGGAGAAGAGAGACTTAGGGAAGAAAGAGAAAAAGATAGTGAGTAAGAGGCAGAGAGGGAGATATAGAGCGAGATATGGAGAGGGAGGGAGGAAGAGAGGGGGGAGAGAGAGAGATACCGAATAAATGAAAGTAAGTGAGAGGGAGGGAGGAAGAGAGTGATAGATTGTTGGAGAGAAAGAGTGAGTAAAATGATAAGAGAGTATGAAAGAGAGCAATAGAGAGTGTGTGTGAGAGAGAAAGAGAGAGAAATAAAGAAAGAAATCATGATAAAGCATAAATAGAGAAAAGAGCGAGAGAGAGCTAGAGTGGAATGAGAGAGGTTGACGAAGGGAGTCAGAGGAATGGAAGAGAGTGGGAATGAGAGAGGAAGAGAGACTGAGAGGGAAAAGAAAGTGAAGGAAGAAATAGAGATAGAGTGAGAGAGACGGTGAGATGGGTAGAGAATGAGGCTTAGTGGGAGAGAGAGGGGTGAAATGGAAGAGTGAGAGGGAGAGAGGAGGAGAGTGCATGAGATAGAGAAAGAAGAGCGAGAAAGTGTGTGAGAGGGAGGTAGGGAAGGAAACAAGAGAGTTGGGGAGAGAGGGAGAGAAAGATTGAGAGGAGAGTGAGGAGAGAGCAATAGAAGAGAGAATAAATGAGAGAGAGTGATCTTGAAGCGAGAAAGAGAGAGGGAATGCAAGAGTAAGAATGAGAGTGAAACAAAAGAGAGAGGAAGAGAAGCTAGAAAGGGAGAGAGTGCGATAAAGAAATAGAGAGAAAAGAGAGTAAGGGAAGATCAAGTGGGAGAGATGGAAAGAGCGAGCAAGCAAGAGAGGGAGTAAGAGAGAGGGAGATAATGAGAGCAGGAAAAAGAGAGGGATGAAGGGAGTGAAAGTAGGAGAGAGACTCAGTGAGGGATAAAGGGAGAATCAAAAGAGAACAGAAGATAAAGTGAGAGTGAGATAAAAAGATGTGGAATAGAGAGTGAGGGAGAGGAAGAGAGTGAGTGAGAAAATTGTAAAAGGTAGTGAAAGGGTTTAAAGAAAGAGAGCAGAAAAGAGAATAGAAGTGAGACTAAGTGAAGATCGAGTAAGAGTGAGTGAAGGGTACGAAGTGAGGGAGAACAAGAGAATATAGAGTGAGGGGAGAAAGAAAGAGAAGGATAAAGTAAGAAGAGGAGAAAGGTAGAGAAGTGAGAAAATGAGATAGTGAGGGATGAAAGCAAGAGAGAGAGAGGAGAGAGAGTGGAGATAGAGCGAGAGAAAAGTAAAGGAAAAGATAGAAGAGTAGCAACAAAATAGAGTGTAAAAGAGAGTATAAGATAGAAAAAAAGAATAGAAAGTGAGAGAGCATAATGGAGAAGGGGATAGAGAGAAGTCAGAAAACTGAAGTAAAGGAGAGAGAGGAGAGAGTGAGAGAGAAAAAACAAAATGGTAACAAAGAGTGAGATTGAGAACAAGAAATGGAGCTAATGAGGGTGAGAGGAACAGAGATTAAAAGAGATTGTATCAGTTTATGAGATGGAGAGAGAAGAGTGAGCTACACAAGGGAGACCTCAAGGGCACAAATGAGGCATTGATAATGATTGAGGGAGAGAGTAAGAGCTCTAAAGAGTAAAATAGTGAGAGAGTGAAGGAGATCCAGAGAGAAATAGGAAAAGAGAGTGAAAGAGAAGAGGATATAAGGAAGGGAAAGAGAGAGAGCGAAAAGAGAGAAAAAAAGATACTATGAGGGTGGGAAGGGAGAGAGAGAGCGAGAGAGTGAGGGAGGGATCAAGAGAGATATACAAATAGAGAGGGAGAGAGTGAGAACAAGAGTAATGAAAGGAGAGTGAGAAAAATAAGAGATAGAGAGAGGGAGGGAGAGAGCAAGAGAGCGAGAGAAGTGTGAGAGAATGTGAGAAATAATGAGAAAGAAGTGAAGGATTGGGAGTCATAAAGGTTGGAGAATGAGAGGAGGTTGTGTTTGAGTGTGAGAGAGTGAAAGAGAAGATCTAAAGAGAAAGAGGGAGAGAGAATGAGAGAGTGCATGAGTGTGTGAGATGGAGAGAGAAGATTGAGATACATAAGGGAGTTCTAGAGATGGAAAGATTGAGGGAGTGAGAAAGATAGAGGGAGAGAGTGAGGCTGATAAAGAGAATAAGTGTTAGAGGGTGAAGGAGATCTAGAGGGAAAGACACATCTTTCCCTCTCTCCCACTTTCTAACCCTCACTCACTCTCACACACTCTCTTTCCTTCCCTTTGTCTCTCTCTCTTCTACTTCCCCTCTATCTTTCCCTCTCTCTTTTTCTCCCCTCATTAGCTATTCCCTACTCCCTCTCGAGAATGAGAGGGAGAAGGAGAGGAGAGAGATAGTAAGGAAGGGAAAGTAGGAGAGTGAGTGAGAGAGTGACGAAGGAGGGAAGTGAGAGAAGTAGAGAAAGAGAGTAGGGTGGTAACGTAAGAGAATGAGTGAGAAGAGTAAAAGAGAAGTTGACATAGAATAAAGAGTGAGAGCGAGATAGCAATGGAAAGTGGAAGAGATGATAGAGAATGTGAAAGAGATAAAGAGAGGGTGTAGGAGTGTGAGTGAAGCTGGAGAGAGAGTAGGTCAAGAGAGAGTAGGAGAAAGGAGCAAGAGAGAGATAGTTAGGGAGGGAAACTGAGAGAGAGAAGGAGAGAGAAAAGGAGAGAGAAAGGGAGAGAGAGTACAAAAGAGAAGTGAGAGAAGGCGAGTGAGGGAGTAAGAGTGAGAGACAAATTAAAGAGAGTGAGGGAGCGAGGAATGGAGAGAGAGACAAAGAGAGAGAAATAAATAAAGAATGAAGAATGAGGAAAGAGGGAAAGAGAGATAAACAACGACAGAGAAGAGGGGGTGAGAGAGAGAAGAAAGAGAATGAGAGGAAGGGAGACAAAGTTAGAGTAATAGATATAGAAAGAAAGAGTGAGCAAGGAATAGAGAAACACAAGAGTGAGCAAAGAATAGATAAAGCGAGATAGAGCGAGCAAAGAATAGATAAAAAAAGTGAGCAAATAATAGATAAAAAAGAGCAAGATAGAGCGAGAGAGCGAGAGAGAGAAACATAAGAGAAAGTGAGAGACATAGAGTGAAAGGGAGAGAGGGAGGAAGGAAGAGATGGAAGGAGAGAAGGAGAGAGATTAGAGAGAGAGGGACGAGAGCAAAAAATATTTAAAAAGGAGACAGAGGAAGTGAGAGAGGAGTAGAGAGAGGAAAAGATAGCGAGCAATATGGATATAGGGAGAGAGAGTAAGAGAATTAGAGAGAAGGAGAGAAGAGGAGAGGAAGAGAGATTGAGATCGAGAGAATGGGAGGGAGAGCAGCAGAGGGAGAGGGAAAGTGAAAAAGGATGAGAGAGAGTGCGAGAAAAGGAGAGGGAAAGTGAGTCCTATCTCTCTCACTCATTCTCTTATTCTCTCTACCTTATTTCCGCTATCACTCTCTTTTTCTCTATCTTCCTTCATGCTCTCTTCTCTCTCTATTTCTCTCTCCATCTCTCTTCCTCTCTTGTTCCCTCTCTCTTCAATCTCTCTCACTTCCTCTCACTTTTTCCACTATTTATTTTCTATTGTTCTTGCTCTCTCTTCTATTGTTCTCTCTTTTATTACTCTCACTCATAGTCCTCTCGCTCTTTTTCTCTCCTAGTCCTCTCGCTTTTTCTCTCCCAGTCCCTCTCTTCATCTCCATATCACTCTCACTCTTAACATATCCCTCTATCCTTCTAATTCTCTATTCTTTCTCTTTCTCCTAATTTGTCTTTTATTTTTCTCTCTTCACTCTCATACCTTTCACCCTTCCTCTCCAAATATCCTCAACTCTTTCTCCCCCTTTTTTACTTTCCTCCTTCCCTCTATGTGTCTCCCTCTTTCTCTCTCCCCCTCTCTCTTTCACACACTCTCACTCCCTCCCTTAACCTCTGCATCCCCCTCATTCTCTCTCTCTCTCTCAATGTCTCTCACTCATTCTCTTGCTCTCCTTTCCTCTATCCCTCACACTAACCCTTACATCTCCTACTCTCAATTTTCCTACCCACCCTACCATCTCTCGCTTTCCTCTCATTCATTCTCTTCTCTCCTCTTTTCTCTCACTCTCTCTTTCTCTCTATCTTCACTCTCTCTCACCAACTCTTCCTCTCGCTTCCTTTCTCGCTCTCCTTCTCCCTTTCTCCCTCTCTCTATCACTTGATCTCTCTTTCCTGATCTCTCTAAGCTTTTATTTTGTTACTCTTCTATCCTTATCTCTCACACTTTTGCTTTATCTCCCCTCATTATTTCTCCCTCCCTACCTCCCTTACCAACCATCTCTCCAAGTCCTTCCATATTATTTCTATCGCTTTCTCTCCCTCTTGCACTCAATCATTTCCTACATCCCTTTCTCTCAACCTTATATCTTCTCTTACTTTCTCTCTTTCAATCTCTTCAACTCCTTTTCTTGCTTTTCCCCACTCTCTCTCTTTCCTCATCCATTTCTTATTACTATTTTTCTCTATCTCCTCTTTTTCTTGCTCTTATCTCTCTATCTTGCTCTTTTCTCTCTACCTACCCCTCATCTCTATCTTACTATTTCTCACATTCTTTTCCATTCTCTCTCTCTTCCTCCCACTTTCACACCCTCCCCCCTCTGCCTCCCCTTTCATCCACACAAAAGCTCTATTTCTTCCTATCTCTTGTTTCCTCTCTCACACACTCTCTCACTCTCTCTCGTCTTCTTGTTCCCTCCCTCTCTCTCGAATTTCACTCTCACTTTTACTCTCTCTCCCTCACTCCCTCTCTCTCCAAACTCTTTTTTCTCTCAATTTCTCTCTCTCCTCTTGTCCTCTCTCTCCTTCCCTCTCTCCTCCCTCCATCTCTTCTCTATGTTTACTTGCGCTTTCTCTCTCTCTCACTCTCACTCTCTCACACACCGTCTCAATTTTTTTCACATCTTGCTCTCTCCCCTCAAATCCATTTCATCGATCCCTCCCTCTCTCAAGAAGAGAGAGAGAGTAGTGAGATAGGGAGTGACGTAGAAGAGAGGGAAGGAGGATTGAAAGAGGTAGGGATCAAACAGAAAGATAGTTGTATGAAATAAAATAAGAAATAATGAGATGTATTTGAGAGGAGAGAGCAGGATGTGAGAGTAACTAAGAGAGAGTCAGTGAGGGAGTGAGAGTGAGAGAGAGAAAGAGTGAGTAAAAAGAGAGAAGAGGGGGTGATAGATGAAAGAGCAACAGAGAGGATAGAGGGAGGGTAAGAGAGAGCAAGCAAATGATAAAGATAGATGAATTAAATATTGAAAGAGTGAGCGAGAGAGGGAGTGAACTAAAAGAAGAGAGATAGAGGGAGGGAGTAATAGGGATTGAAGGTGGAGCCAGAGGGTGAAAAGGGGAGAGAGTGAGAAAGAAATATAGAGAGAAGAGAGACTCAAGAAAGATAGAGAAAAAGTTTGGAAGTGAGAGGTAGAGAAAGGGAGATATAGAAGAGGATATCGAGAGATAGAGGGAGAAGAGAGATAGCGAGACAGAAGGCGAGAGAGAGAGAGGGAGGGAGGAAGAGACTAGGTGATCGTAGGAGAGAAAGAGTAAGTAAAGAGATAAGAGGGAGTGATAAAAGAGAGCAAGAGAGAGCGTGTGAAAGAGAAAGAGAGAGGAAGTTAGTAAAGGAGAGTGAAAAGTGATACGTCATAAAGTGATAAAAGAACAAGAGAGGGAAAAAGAGGGGGAGTGAGAGTTATTGAAGAGAGGGAGTGAGAGAGGAAGTGCGAATGAGAGTGAAGAAAAAGTTAGGGAAGATATAGAGAGAGTGAACGAGAGGGAGAGAGGGGGTAGAGATTGTGATTTTGTAAGAGAGAGAGAGCAGGAACGAACCAGAAAAATGTGATAGGGAGAGAGTGGGTCTGAGAGAGAGAAAGAGAGACGGAAAGAGAGGGAGGGAAGGAAGGAAGCAAGAGACAGGGGGAGTGAGGGAGAGAAAAATTGAGAGATGAGAGAGGAAAGAGAAACATAAGCTAGAGTGTGTAAGAGAGTGAACATAGAGTGAGGAAGATTGAAGGAGAGAGCGAGCAAGAGTGAGAGTGAAATGAACAGAGAGAATGAGGGTGCGAGAAAGGGAGGGAGTGTGAAAGACAAATAAAGAGAAGAGATTGTGAGGGAATAGAGAGCATGAGAGAGGGAGCGATTGAGCGAGCAAGAGAAAGATAAAAAAAGAGTGAGATAATGACTGTGGGATAGAGAGAGGGATTAGGAGATTGAAAGAGGGAGGGAGAGTAAGAGAGAGGTGGTGAGGGATAATGCGAGAGTCAAATGTGAGAGATGTAAGTAACAACAAGAGAGAGATAAAGAGAGATAGAATAGAAAGAGAGAGATGGAGGTAGTGAGGGAGAAAGAGAGACAGAAGGAGAAACTAAAATGGGAGAGAGAGAGTGATAAGAGAGGCTATGGAAAGATCAAGTAAGATTAGTGAGGGATAAAGAGGGGGGAGAACAAGAAAATGGTGAGAGAGAGGGATCAAGAGAGAGGGGGATGGAGAAGGAGGGCAGAAGAGAGGGGAGAAAGAGAGAGCGCAAGGGATGGTAGCAAGAGAGGGAGAGAGAGAGAGGGGGGAGGATAGAACACCCGTTTCTCCTCCATTTCTTATTACTATTTTTCTATCTCCCCTCTTTCTGTTGCTCTTATCTCCTTCCCTCTTCCCTCTCTCTCTCTCTTCCTTTACACTCTCATAATATCATTTTTCTCTCTTGTCCCTCTCTCTTATTTCTTCTCTTATATCCTCTTCTCTCTCTCACTCTCTTTTCCTCTTTTTCTATATATCTCTTTCATTCTCTCACTCTTGTTCTCTTTATCACACTCTCTCTCCCTCTATCTTTCTCACTCCCTCATTCATGATGCCCTCTCTAGGTCTCCCATATTTAGCTCCCTCATTTTTTCATCTCACACACTCTCTTGCGTGCTCTCACACACACTCATATAATCTCTCACACTCTCTTGCTCTCTCAATCTCTCTCCCTCTAACCCTCTTAAGCTCAATTTCCTGATCTATATCTCTCTCTCTTACCATCTTTCTCTTTCTCTCATACTCTTTCTCATTCCATTGTTGCATGTTTCTCCCGTCTCTCTCTGACTCGCTCCCTCTATCCCCCACTCTCTCCCCCTCTCTATTGCTTCCATCCCTTTCATTATCTCCTTCTCTCTCTTCTCTCCCTCACCCCCTTCTTCCCTTACTTCCTCCCTCCCTCCCTCCCTCTCCTTCCCCATCTTCCTCTCAGTCTCCCTCTCCATCTCCCTCTCTCTTTCTCACTCTCTCTCTCATCATTCTTATATTTCCCTATCTCTTTACCTCTCACTAACTATCTATTACTCAATCTCCTCTTCTCTTTCTATTTTCTTTTCACTTTTTATCACTTTATCTCTACTCTTCTCTCTTTAATCCATTCCACTCCCTACCTCTATCTCTTATTCTCACTCACTCCATCGCTCTCTTTCACACCCTCTATTCAATATGTCTCTCTCACACCCTCTATTCAATATGTCTTTATCTTTCTCTATCTCTCTCACTCTCACTTCTATCTCTCTAATCTTTTAACACGTTTTATCCCTCACTACCTCTCGTTCACTCTCCTCCCTCTTTTACTCTCGACATCTCTCTCTTTCTCCACGCTCCTTATCTCTCTCTTGCTCCAAATCTCATTCTCTCAATCTCTCCCTCTCCTATGCTTTCTCTTCCCTCACTCTTTCTTTATTTCTCTCTGACACTCTCTCCTTTCTTGCTCCATCTTTCATTCTCTTCCATTTTACTATCACTCTTGCTCTGTCCTTCCACTCTCTTTTTCACTCCATGTTCACTCTCTCTCATTTATTCTCTATTTTGTTGCTCTCTCTTCTCTTTTGTTGCTCTCTCTTCTTTCTCTTTTCATTATTTATCTCCCTCTCTCCTTTTTGTATTACTTCCGTGCCTCCCTTCCTCATTCAATCTCTCTCTCTCACACAATCTCTCTCGGTCTCCCTCTCACTCACTTCCTCTTCAGCCCCCTCTCCTTCAATCTCATGCTCTACTCCTCTCCATATCACTCACTATCTTCCCTCACTCTCTCTTCTTTCATAATCCCCAACCTCATTCACTTCCACTCTCTTCAATCTCTAACACCCATTCTCCCTATCTCTCACTTTTCCACTCTCTCCCTCTCTCACTCTTTTCTTTATGTTTTATCATTTCACTTTCACTATTGCTCTCTCTATCCTACACACTATCACTCTCTCTCTTTCTCACTCTTTTCTCTTTGTTTTATTCCTTACCCTTATATGACTCATTCTCTCCTACTATCCCACACTCTCACTCTCACTCTCTCAATCTCCCTTCCTTCTCTCTGTCTTCATATCTCGCACTCACTAGATATTTCTCTTTCTTCTGCTCCCTTCCTTGCTCTCACTTGCTCCATATCTCTTGCTCTATCTCTATTTGTCTCTCACACTCTCTTCTTTCTCCCTCCCTCTCATTAATTTCACACTCTCTTACTCACCCTATCTCACACTCACTTTATCTTCCACACTCACCTCCCTCAACCTCCCTTTCTCCATCTTCATCTCTCTCTAGCTCTCTCTCTCACTCATTCATTTTCTCTACATCTCTTTACCACTATCAATCATTCTCAGTTGCTCTATCTTCCCTCAATCTCTCTTCTCTCTTTATTTCTCTCTCTCTTGTTCCCTCTCTTGCTCTTTCTCTCACAGTCCCTCTCTTCATCTATATCACTCACACTCTTATCCCTCTATCTTTTTCATTCTCTATTATTTCTCTATCCTAATTTGTCTTTTGTTTGTCCATCTCCTCTCTTATTCCTTTTACCCTTTCTCTCCATATATCCCCAACTCTCTCTCCCTCTCTCACTATCATCCTACTCTCTTTAGTCTCCCTCTTTCTCTCTCTTCCTTTCTCTTTCACACACTCTCTCACTCTTTCCCTTCTACTCTCATTCTCACTCTATCATCCATTCTTCCACACTCACTGTCCCTCTGCATCTCTCTCTAGCTCTCTCTATCCATTTTTTCTTTTCCTCTCTGTCACACACTCCCAATCGCCCACTCTCACTTGCTCTATCTTCCCTCATGTTCTCGTCTCTATATATTTTTCTTTCAATAACTCCCCTTTCTTGCTCTCTCAATGTCTTCAATATCTTCAATCTCTCTGACTTCCTCCCTGTACTCTCCCTTTCTGGCTCCCTTAATCCCTTCGTTCTCATTTTGTCTTTCTCAGTCTCTATTCTCTCACTCTTTCTCTCTCTCTTGCTCTCTCATATCATTCTATCTTCTCTCTATTTACTAACTCATTTTCTCTATTTATCCCTCACTCTCCCTTTCATCATCCTTTCTTCTTTTTTCTCAATCCTTCTCTCTCCCGTCTTTCTTCCTCTTCTCTCATTTTTCTAAATTTCTCTCACACTTTGCACACTCTCCCTACCTTTATTCCCTTTCTCTATTCCTGTATGTCACTCTCATTTTCTTACTATTATTCTCTCTTTCTCCCTGTCTCTCTCTATCCCTACATTTTCTCTCTTTCTCACTCTTTCTCTTTCAATCCATCATTCATTCTCTTTCTCACTCTCCCTCTTAGCTATTTTCTTTCTCTCACTAACTTCCATTCCTCCCACCTATATCTCCCTTTCTATCTCCACACCATCTCTCCTTCCCTCTCTTATGTCCTCTTCTCTCTCACACACTTTTTTTTCTCTCTCAAGATCACAGTCACAATCTCGCTCTGTCTTTCACTAGTTTTATTTTTTCTCTCTATCTTGCTTACTCCCTCTAATTTGTGTGAGAGAATGTGAGAAAAGTGAGAGAGAAGAGAGGGATTGAGAGAAATAAAAGTTGGAGAGTGAGAGAAAGAGTGCGTGTGAGGGATAATGGAAGAGAGTGATAGATAAACGTAAGAGAAAGAGTTAGATAAGTGAGAAAGAGGTGGGAAAGAGAGAATAGCAAGATGGATAATATCAAAAAGGCAAGGGAAAGCGACATAGAGAAAGAAGGACAGAAGGAAGGAGAGCAAGAGGATGAGTGAGAGAAAAATTGGGAGAGAGATAGAGCGAGCGGGATGCAGAGGGAGAGGGGAGAGTGGAAGGGATGGAGTGAAATAGAAATAGAGAAATAGATGGAGGAGTGATAGGGATTGAAAAGAGAGCGGGAGGGATGAAGGGTGGGAGAGTGAAACAAAAAAAAGATAAAAGAGAGACTAAGGGAAAATAAAGCAAAAGATATAGAGTAAAAGGTAGAGAGAGGGAGATATAGAGGGAGATATGTAGAGATATAGAGCGCGAGAGGGAGATATGCAGAGAGATAGAGCACAAGAGTGAGATAGAGTGAGATGTAAGGTGAGAGGGAGATAGGGAGAGCGAGGTAGAAAGAGACTAAGCGATGGTTGAAGTAAATAGAGAGACTGAGAGATACTTTGAGGGAGGCAGAGAATATTATATATAAATATATATATATATATATATATATATATATATATATGTATGTATATATCATACCTTTCTCCATACTACCATTTCACATCTTAATTTTGCTGGGTCCGATCACGTACCATTACTTATTTCCATTACTACTCCCCCAACCTAACCAGCTTCCCCCATTTCGCATTCTTAAATTTCTGGTCTTCCCACCCTCAATTTCAATCTATTGTCTCTAAGCAGTGGACTGGTTGTCCCCACTCCAATCCTTTTATCAGACTTCAGAATCTTCAACTGAAATTGGCTGCTGTCCTCTCTCACTGGAGTTGGGAAACTATTGGTGATATCACTCAAAACATTGTACAGACTGAGAAGGATCTCTCTTCTTTGGAAGTTGCTGCCCTTTCTGATGATACTAAATATTGCCAGATGGTCATCGCTCAAGAGCATCTTCTTACTCTTATTGATCGGCAAGACCAACTCCTTAGACAAAAAGTCGCTACCTCTAAATTTAAAGATGGAGATAGGAACACTAAATTCTTTCATGCATGGATAAAATTCAAAAGGAAATGTAATGCTATTCATTCCATTTTAAATGATCAAGGTCTTTTACCGAATGAGGAAGTCGCTATTGCCAATGATGCTTGTCAAGTATTACCGAGAACTTCTTACTTTTAAGCCTGGCAAGTAGATCTCCTATCGATGATGTACTGTTTGATAAAGAACATAATTACACTCGCCTCTCCAATTAGCTGATATTCCCTCACTCGGAGGAAATTTGGGTGGCACTCAACTCTATCGATGACTCTAAAACAAGCAGGACTCGATGGGTATAGTGCTGATTTTTATAAAAAACCTCGGAACACTTGTAAAGCCGAGGTTACCTCTGCTATCCAAAGCTTCTTCTCCGGAAAGGACATTCCCCAATACTTCCATGCATCCACCATTGTTCTTGTGCCTAAGATCAATGCCCCTGTGTGCCGGAACCACTATAGACCTATTAGCCTAACCACTCGTTATTAGTAAGGTGATCGATAAAATCTTGGTAGGTAGATTGCAACCTCACCTTGCTCAAATTATCACCCCAACCAATCGCCTTTTGTTAAAGGCAGCATCCATTGCCGATAATGCCCTCCTTGCTCAAGAAATTTTGTTGGATCCGGACGGACTCGTAAGGGGTGGTAACTTGATTTACAAACTCGACATTAAAAAGGCTTATGATACTATTGACCGGAACTTTATTCTTCAGTGTGCTTCATGCTAGAGGTTTCTCCGTGGATTTCGTTCACTTATAAAGAGATGGCTTCGAATAATAACCATTCTATCCTTATTAATGGCAAATGTCGGGGTGATTTCGCAGCTACTAGAGGGTCGAAACAAGGAGATCCTCTCTCTCCCACCATTTTTATCATTGTTATGGACTATCTCTCCAGTGCTACCGGACACTCATGTCTCTAACCATCCTTATGCTCAATTCCACCATAGGTCGGACATTAATATCTCTCACCTTTTATATGCCGATGATTTAATGATATTTTCCGGAGCTTCTAAAGCTGCAATCAATAAGGTGATGTTCCGCCTCAACAAGTTTCAACGCATTTCGGCCTTCATTTCAACAAAAATAAGTGTGAATTGCTATTCCCCAACAACATCCATCCTAACACTATCCACTGGACAACCGAATTCACCGGCTTTGTCAAAACTAGCCTCCCTATAAAGTACTTGGGGGTCCTTCTTATCAAAGGCAGCATCTAAACAAACTCATTTTGAGGAGATTATTGCCAAGCCGAATACCCAACTCTCAAATTGGTCCAATTCCTTCCTCTCATCCGGTGGAGAATTACACTTCTGAATAGTATATTAACCTCTTTCCCTTCTTATATCTTACAGATGGCTTGTTTAAAGAAAAGTTCCAGGATTCAGATTGAAAGAATCTTTAACAGATTTCTTTGGTCTGGCCAAAGAAAACAATTCCATTGGGCTAGCTGGCAAAGGGTAGCCTTGCCTAAAGTTGCTGGTGGTTTAGGATTTAAAGGCTTGAAACATCTACAGCAAGTTAATTTCTGTAAGCTATGGATTCATTTCAGGGAGCAGAATTCCCTTTGGGCTCAATTCATGAAAGGGAAATATTGCAGAAATACTCATCCCTTATCCTCTCAAATTAAAACAGGTATTTCTAGAATCTGGAAACATATGCTAATCAACAAAGATACAGCTGAATCTCTTATTTACTGGGGAGTTGGGCAAGGGTGATATCCCGTTCGGCAAGAAAATTGGTGTCAAAGGGAACTTTTGGTTCCCCTACCTAATATTAACAAAGACCATTTCCCTATTTCATGCTTTGTTGGGACAACATGAATTGGTCCATTCCTAAGCTGAAACTTTTATTGGCTAACACTGTTGTGGATCAGGTGGCTCAAATCCCTTTTGATAGGTCTCAACCTGATAAACTCAGATGGATTAATGGTAAACATAGTAGTATTACCAAGCATATTTATTCTACTATCAACTCCTGGAATCAGGTTGATTGGGGCAATAACATTTGGAACAAATATCTTACACCCTCCATGTCTTTCCTCATTTGGAGAATTTTCCAAGGGATCCTCCCAACTGATGATATTCTAAAACTCAAAGGTTTGAGAGGCCCTTCTAAATGCCTTCTCTGTGCTGTTCATTCAGAATCTCTGAGCCATCTCTTTTTCAAATGCCCTTTCTCTCAAGAGGTTTGGTCAGGTCTGATCAGCAAATTGAAAATTAATCTGCTTCAGTTAGATTGGCAAGAATTTAATGCTTCCTGGAACTCCCGCGAAAGCTAAAGTTGGGGAAATCCCTTGTATTGTGGCTTGGTTCATTTGGATGCACAGAAATGGGGTTAAATATGATGGGGTGCTTCATAAAGTTGATAGGGTTGTTACCCACTGTCTCACTTTTATCTCAAAATTGATTTCTGTTAAAAACTTTCCAAATATCCTACAGTCTTCCTTGTCTGCCAATAGACCTATGCCTCACAAAGTCATTAAGATTTTTTGGAAAGCTCCTAGCCCTCCTTTTATTAAAGTCAATACTGATGGTGCTTTTAAAAATCAGATTGCTGGCATTGGAGGTATTTTCAGAAACCACATTGGTAAAGGTTTGCTCTTCTTCCAGGCTCCCACTACTCGCAGTCGATCCATTGGAAGCTGAATTGGCTGCTTGTTTTTGGGCTCTTCACATTGCTACTCTTTTTCGGTGGTCATATATCATTGTGGAGGGTGACTCTTCTACATTACTACGGTATTTTCGAATGACCTTCCCCCTCCATGGCACCATTCCACTTGGGTTTACAAAATCGGATCCTTGCTGCCCTGACTTCATCGTTCAATTTAACTTTATTTTCAGAGAAGGTAACAGGCCTGCTAATTGGATTGCTAAAAAAGCTTTATCTTCCCAAGAGATAATGGTCTCCTCTACTCTACCTCCTCAGCTTCATCAACTCATCCAGGCTGACTCTTTCCAAGCTCCTCATTTCAGAATATTGGAGTAATGTCCCAGCATTTGTTACTCTCCCCGCACTCGCTATGGGTCGTTTATAGTCACTGTAGGAGATTTTTTAGCTTTTCAATGGTTTATTTGCTTTTGGGTGTTTTCTCCTGGGCTGATTTGTCTATCTTTTTGGGAGTGTCTTATTTATTACTTGTTTATTTATTTTACTTAGTCACTTTTCTTTTTGGTGTGGAGTTGTAATGGGTTCCTCTTTCCCGTGGGATCACTTTTGTAACTTCAACATTTTTAATTAACATGTAGGGAGCCAAGTGTAGCTCCTTCCCCCAAAATATATATATATATATATATATATATATATATATATATATATATATATATATATATATATATATATATATATATATATAAGCTGGGGCTCGCTAGGGTTTTGGCGAGTGATGGTTTCCTTTCTTTGGCGGCTGGTGTCTCTCGGCGGTGGCTGGAGTGGTAAGTGGGTCCTCCCTTTCTTGCTCAGGGTGCTTGGAGTGAAGGCTGTCAGCTGGTGGGGTGCTGATAGACTAAGTGAGTTTTCCCGGGCTTAGCTAGATTCAAACTGAGTTACTGTTTCATTGGTTATGGGAAGTTCCAATACTTCTTCTTTGCCATTTTCTTATGCCTCTGCTGTTAGCAGAGGTAATAACAACAGTGAAGTTGAACTGTTAACTTTCCCCCAGCTCTTACATGATGCAGCAGCAGGTAAAGCTGTTTGCCCCTTTGTAAGACCACTTGGCTCTAAGGAAGGCAGACCTGCTATATTCTTTACTTCTCAGGAGATGAATACCATGGAAAAGGCTATCAAATTCTCTATTGTGGGCCAATTCCAGTTTGGACACCCCAAAATGGAATTGGTGAGGAGTTATTTTGAAAATTTTCAGTTTATGGGTAATTGGAAGATAGGGGTTCTGGATGGAAGACATCTTCGATCAGGCTCACAAGGGAGGAAGACTATGCTAAAGTGTTAGGCATGGAATTTATGACCATAGCAAATTCAAGAATGAAATTGATGAAGTGGTATCCGGGTTTTGATCCAGCAAAAGAACCCCCACTTAAACCTTTATGGTATTCATTCCCCAATCTTCCTATACAGCTATACCATACTAATGCCATCTTTCAGATCAGTAGAGCTTTGGGAACTCCTCTCAGGGTTGACACCCCAACCCATGATCTGGGCAATCCTGCAGCAGCTAAAGTCCTTATTGAAAGAGATGTATCTCTACCTGAGCTAGACAAGATTTGGATCACAGTTTCAGATGAAGGAGAAGGTTTTTGGCAAGAGGTGGTTTTGGAAAATAAACCAGTCTTTTGTTCCCACTGCAGGATGTTTGGGCACCTTAAAGAAAAATGCTATAGACTGAAACCTACACAAAAAAAGATGGGGAAAAGGAAAACTGTAGAAGTGAAAGATCCAGTGATCACCTTGGAAGACAATCAAGCTGCACTGGAGGACCATAATGTACCAATAGTAACCTTAGTGGGAGATAATCCCCCTGAAGTTCTTCAACAGTCATCTTTGTTAGCTGAAGGGGACATAGATCAGCCAATACAGGTTGGCAGTGGGCTTCAGAAGGAATGTTTGGACCAGATGGGCTTTGAAGTGGGGGCAGCTTCTCAGCATACAGAAGCTCTTCCCCCTCCCCAGTTATTGATGGATGGAGAACAAAAGAGATTGGAGGCCTCCTGGCAAATCCAGCTGTCCAGAAAAAAGAAGAAACATACATCTGAGATACAAAAACTGGAGCTTCCAAACAATGACAATCACAGAATAACCAAAGATTTGGACTATCCTTTTGACTCCCCAAGGGGCAGGACCAGATCTAGATCCAGAACCAATAAAAACCATTCATCACCAACCTCAAAACCCCCTGATGTTTAGCTGCCTTTGCTGGAACATTAGAGGGGCTGCCCACCCCTTATCCCTCAAAAGGCTTATCTACTTATACAAGAAACACAAACTATGGTGTATCATACTTTTGGAACCCATGGTTAATAAAACCCAGAACAAAATTTTGAAAAATTTCCCAGGCTGCACTTTCTATGCTAACTCCTCTAACAAAATTTGGCTTATTTGCAGGAAAGAACTTCATTGGACTCTCCAAGTAGATCACCCCCAATTGGCCCACTTTCATTTTAATTGGCAAGGTATTAAGTTGGCAGCCTCTTTTGTTTATGCTGGTTGCACCCCTAAAGACAGAATTGTTCTATGGCAAGAGCTGCTCGCAAATCGGTAAGACCGAGCAATCTAGTCTGGATAGTTGGAGGGGACTTTAACTGCATTGCTTCTATTGATGAAAAAAGAGGAGGCAGAATTCCCAATCAACACACAATGGATCAGTTTAATGAAAATATTCGTAAAGCTGGTCTGTTTGACCTTGGATATCAGGGCACTAAATTTACTTGGAGGAGAGGAAGTATTTGGGAAAGGCTGGATAGGTTCATGGCTAACATCATTTGGCATCAAAATTTTCTATATACAAACATAACCCATTTAAACTTTGCTGGTTCTGATCATAAACATATACTCATCACTATTGCTCCTCCCCCCAACAACCAGCAGACCCCCCCATTCAGATTTTTGAACTTCTGGGCTACCCATAGCAATTTCAAAACCATTGTTCAGAATAACTGGGTTGGAGCATTTTGTAACAATCCTTTTGATAAACTTCAAAAACTTCAAACCAAAATTGCTAAAGTGCTGAGAAGTTGGAGCTGGGGCTCTATTGGGGATATTAACAAAGGTGTTATCAGTATTGAAAGGAATATCCAAAAACTGGAAATGGAGGCTCGTGTAGATGGAAGCAAAAATATTGATTTGATGGCAACTCAAGACAAGCTTATGCAGTACATTAACTGGTAGGATCTCTTGCTTAAACAGAAAGCTTCTTGTATTAAATTCAAAGATGGTGACAGGAACACTAAGTATTACCATGCTTGCATTAATTTCAGAAGAAAAAGTAATACCATCTTGTCTATCACTACTGATCAGGGAGAAATTATTAGAGACAATGCTGCCATTGCCAACAATGCTATTAATTTTTATAGAGATTTGCTTACTTTTAAGGCAGATTCCATTCCTGATATTGACAGTAGGCTGTTTGAAGATGTTAGCAACTACACACAATCGCTCCAACTTACCGAAGTCCCTTCCCAAGATGAAATCCGGACTGCCCTCAACTCTATAGATAGCTCTAAGGTCGCAGAGGCCCGATGGCTACAATTCCGAATTCTACAAGAAGACTTGGGATATTTGCAAGGTGGATGTTTGTACTCGCTATTCAAAGCTTTTTCCAAGGTATGGACATCCCATACTATTTCTATGCATCTACCATGGTCCTTATCCCCAAGACCCCTGATCCCAAAAACTGGAACCAGTATAGACCTCTCAGCCTTACCACTGTAATCAGCAAAATAATTAGTAAGATAATAGTTGGCGAGCTTCAACCCCATCCGGATAAGATTATCGGCCCTAACCGATCGGCTTTTGTCATTGGTAGAACCATTGCTGATAATGTTCTTCTTGCTCAAGAAAGCTGTTAGATCTTGATAACCCTTGCAGGGGGGGCAACTTGATTTATAAGCTTGATATCAAGAAAGCATATGATACTCTGGAATGGAATTTTATTCTTCAGGTTCTGCAATCTAGAGGTTTTAATGAAGATTTCTGTGTTTTGATCAAGAATTGGCTTAAATTTAATCACCATTCCATTTTGATCAATGGTCAGAGCTGGGATGGTTTTCAAGCCACTAGGGGGCTTAAACAAGGGGACCCTCTATCCCCCTCTATTTTCATATTGGTCATGGATTATCTGTCTAGGCTCATTAACTATCAGATTGGTCCTCTCCAGCATGCTAGATACCACCACAAATCCAACATTATTATCTCTCACCTTCTTTATGCTGATGATATAATGGTGTTCTCTAGGGCTTCAAAAAATGCTGTCAAGCAAGTGACCAAATGCCTCAACCAGTTTCAACTCATTTCTGGCCTTCAGTTTAACAAAGCTAAGTGTGAAATCATTTTTCCAAAGAATATCAATGTTAATGTAACCCACTGGATTTTGCATCACACAGGTTTCTCTAAAGCTTCCCTTCCTATGAAATATCTTGGAGTGCAACTCATTAAAGGGAGGGTCAGGCAGACTCAATTTGATGATATCATTGGGAAGGTGAAGGCTCAATTGGAAAACTGGACAAATTCTTATTTATCTACTGGAGGTAGATTCACTCTACTTCATAGCATTCTCACCACTTTTCCTAATTATGTCCTCCAAATGACTACAATGAAAAGAAGCACCAGGCACTATCTGGAAGGTTTATTTAATAGGTTCCTATGGACTGGAAACAGAAAGGAGATCCATTGGATGGCTTGGAATAAGTTGGCTAAACCTTTAGAGGCTGGGGGTTTGGGTTTTAAAGGCATCCAACAGCTACAGAAAGTTAACTATTGCAAGCTCTGGATTCAGTTCAGGAAGCAGAATTCTCTTTGGGCCAAATTTTTGATTGGGAAATATTGCAAAGGCTGCCATCCTTCTAAGGTTAGTATTAAGAAGGGTGCTTCTAGAACTTGGAATCATATGCTGAAGAATAGGGAAATTGCTGAATCACTGTATAGCTGGGAGCTGGGTAATGGCCAGGTTAATTTCTGGGAAGACAATTGGTGCCCTCCCCATATGAAGGAAGCCATCCCAAACATTGATAAAACCTGTTTCACTGTTTCAAATTGTTGGGAAAGTGAGAAGTGGTCTTTACAGGAACTTCAGAAGTTTGTCACTGCTGAGTCTGCTAACCAGATTGCCACCATCCCATTTGATAAAAATAATTATGATAGAATCATTTGGAGTAATGGTACTACTCACAAGCATTACTAAACAAATATATCTAAAGATCCATGAGTGGCCTAAAGTTCATTGGGGAAGAATTATCTGGAACAAATACCTCACCCCTTCAATGACTTTTCTCACCTGGAGAGTGTTTCATAAGCTTATTCCTACAGATGATATACTAAAGCTAAAGGGGATCAGAGGACCTTCAAAATGCTATCTGTGTGGGGTGGAGGAGGAGACAGTTCAACATATGTTTTTCCATTGCAATTTTTCCCAAGAGGTGTGGAAGGGGATCATTAGAGAGATTAACATAAACACCATCCTTCTGGACTGGTTGGATCTAAGCAGCTGCTGGATTTCTTGGCAGAATTCTAAATTGGGTACCATCCCTCTCATTATTACTTGGTTTATTTGGATGCATAGAAATTCAATCAAATTTGAGAATGGTGTTAGCACTGTTGATACTGTGGTGGGTAATTGTGTATCCTTTCGACTAAAGCTGATCCAGCTTAAGAATTTCCCAGCCATTTTGAAGGTCACACATAAACAACACATTATAAGATACCACATTCAAACATTCTACTGGAAGTACCCACCCACCCCTTACATTAAGGCCAACACAAATGGTTCCTACTCGGCTGAGGGGGCTGGCTGTGGGGGTTTGTTCAGGAATCATGAGGGAAGATGCCTTGCATATTTTCAATCTCCTGTTACTGTTGAAGATGTTTTGGAATCTAATCTGGCAGCAATTTGTAAGGCTCTTGAACTTGCTAAGGCTTTCAACTGGAAATTCATCATTGTGGAAAATAACTCAGCTGTGGTAATTAATGCCTTAAAGCAAAATCAACATCTAGCCTGGCCCTCTCCTAATGATTATCAATTAAAATGGCAGCATGTGTACTGGATTAACAAAATTAAGGCTTTTGCAATTCAGTCCAACATCAAGTATAGCCACATCTATAAGGAAGGGAATAGACCTGCTCATTGGCTTGCTAGAAATGCTGAAACTACTCTTCAGGTGATGGTGTCTACTACCCCAACCCCACATCTGCAATTTCTAATGGATGCTGATTGTTTAAAGGCACCATATTTCAGATTTGTGAGCCACTGATTTTTTTTTTGTGTTTTGGTCTTGGGATGGAGGTTCCATGTTCCAGCTGCAGCACTTTCATATTTGCTCCTTCAGGATTTCCATGTTTTTCTTCATGCTATTTTTGGGGACATACATCACCCAGGTTGGCACCATGTCTTTTGGACCTAACAAATTTAAAGCTATCTCCCAACATTGTGATATTAGGTATCAGTTCATTTACAAGGAAGGTATCCGGCTCGCCAATCGGCTTGCAAGAAATGGCTCCGGTGCTCCTTACTTCGGATTGGTTCACGGCTAGGCATTCGGTTTTTCTCCTACTTGCCGATCCCTTTTTGGCTTGTTGGTGGTCCTTTTTGCTCCTCCTACAATCTGCCCCTTACTCCTTGGAAAGTGCCTAAGTTTTCTCTTTTTCTATTTGCTTGGATTTTGTGGTTATAGGGCACACATTTTTGAGATAGGTTTACTTTTTTACTTCTTACTTTAGGTAGTTTCCATTTTGGTGTGGAGTTTTTGTACTCGGATTTGGTTGTCTCCCATTTGGGATATTTTGTAACTTCACCCTTTTCAATCAACATGTAGGGAGCCTAAAGTAGCTCCTTCCCCAAAATATATATATATATATATATATATATATATATATATATATATATATATATATATATATATTTTTTGGGGGAAGGAGCTACACTTGGCTCCCTACATGTTAATTAAAAATGTTGAAGTTACAAAAGTGATCCCACAGGAAAGAGGAACCCATTACAACTCCACACCAAAAAGAAAAGTGACTAAGTAAAATAAATAAACAAGTAATAAATAAGACACTCCCAAAAAGATAGACAAATCAGCCCAGGAGAAAACACCCAAAAGCAAATAAACCATGAAAAGCTAAAAATCTCCTACAGTGACTATAAACAGCCCATAGCAGGTGCAGGGAGAGTAACAAATGCTGGGACATTACTCCAATATTCTGAAATGAGGAGCTTGGAAAGAGTCAGCCTGGATGAGTTGATGAAGCTGAGGAGGTAGAGTAGAGGAGACCATTATCTCTTGGGAAGATAAAGCTTTTTTAGCAATCCAATTAGCAGGCCTGTTACCTTCTCTGAAAATAAAGTTAAATTGAACAGTAAGCTGGGGCAGCAAGGATCTGATTTTGTAAACCCAAGTGGAATGGTGCCATGGAGGGGGAAGGTCATTCTGAAAATACTGTAGTAATGTAGAAGAGTCACCCTCCACAATGATATATGACCACCGAAAAAGAGTAGCAATGTGAAGAGCCCAAAAACAACGAGCCAATTCAGCTTCCAATGGATCGACTAGCAGTAGTGGGAGCTCTGGAAGAAGAGCAAACCTTTACCAATGTGGTTTCGAAAATACCTCCAATGCCGGCAATCCGATTTTTAAAAGCACCATCGGTATTGACTTTAATAAAAGGAGGGCTAGGAGCTTTCCAAAAAATCTTAATGACTTTGTGAGGCATAGGTCTATTGGCGGACAAGGAAGATTGTAGGATATTTGGAAAGTTTTTAACAGAAATCAATTTTGAGATAAAAGTGAGACAGTGGGTAACAACCCTATCAACTTTATGAAGCACCCCATCATATTTAACCCCATTTCTGTGCATCCAAATGAACCAAGCCACAATACAAGGGATTTCCCCAACTTTAGCTTTCTGCCAGGAGTTCCAGGAAGCATTAAATTCTTGCCAATCTAACTGAAGCAGATTAATTTTCAATTTGCTGATCAGACCAGACCAAACCTCTTGAGAGAAAGGGCATTTGAAAAAGAGATGGCTCAGAGATTCTGAATGAACAGCACAGAGAAGGCATTTAGAAGGGCCTCTCAAACCTTTGAGTTTTAGAATATCATCAGTTGGGAGGATCCCTTGGAAAATTCTCCAAATGAGGAAAGACATGGAGGGTGTAAGATATTTGTTCCAAATGTTATTGCCCCAATCAACTCGATTCCGAGGAGTTGATAGTAGAATAAATATGCTTGGTAATACTACTATGTTTACCATTAATCCATCCGAGTTTATCGAGGTTGAGACCTATCAAAAGGGATTTGAGCCACCCGATCCACAACAGTGTTAGCCAATAAAAGTTTCAGCTTAGGAATGGACCAATTCATGTTGTCCCAACAGCATGAAATAGGGAAATGGTCTTTGTTAATATTAGGTAGGGGAACCAAAAGTTCCCTTTGACACCAATTTTCTTGCCAGAACAGGATATCACCCTTGCCCAACTCCCAGTAAATAAGAGATTCAGCTGTATCTTTGTTGATTAGCATATGTTTCCAGATTCTAGAAATACCTGTTTTAATTTGAGAGGATAAGGGATGAGTATTTCTGCAATATTTCCCTTTCATGAATTGAGCCCAAAGGGAATTCGCTCCACGAAATGAATCCATAGCTTACGGAAATTAACTTGCTGTAGATGTTTCAAGCCTTTAAATCCTAAACCACCAGCAACTTTAGGCAAGGCTACCCTTTGCCGACTAGCCTAATGGAATTGTTTTCTTTGGCCGGACTAAAGAAATCGTTAAAGATTCTTTCAATCCGAATCCCGGAACTTTTCTTTAAACAAGCCATCCGTAAGATATAAGAAGGGAAAGAGGTTAATATACTATTCGAAGTGTAATTACGCCACCAGATGAGAGGAAGGAATTGGACCAATTTGAGAGTTGGGTATTCAGCTTGGCAATAATCTCCTCAAAATGAGTTTGTTTAGATCTGCCTTTGATAAGAAGGACCCCCAAGTACTTTATAGGGAGGCTAGTTTTGACAAAGCCAGTGAATTCAGTTGTCCAAGTGGATAGTGTTAGGATGGATGTTGTTGGGGAATAGCAATTCACACTTATTTTTGTTGAAATGAAGGCCGAAATCTGTTGAAACTTGTTGAGTGCGTAACATCACCTTATTGATCTGCAGCTTTAGAAGCTCTGGAAAATATCATTAAATCATCAGCATATAAAAGGTGAGAGATATTAATGTCTGACCTATGGTGGAATTGAGCATAAGGATGGTTAGAGACATGAGTGTCCAGTAGCCTGGAGAGATAGTCCATAACAATGATAAAAATGGTGGGAGAGAGAGGATCTCCTTGTTTCAGCCCTGTAGTAGCTCTGAAATCACCCCAGCATTTGCCATTAATAAGGATAGAATGGTTATTATTCTGAAGCCATCTCTTTATAAGTGAACAGAAATCCCTGGAGAAACCTCTAGCATGAAGCACCTGAAGAATAAAGTTCCAGTCAATAGTATCATAAGCCTTTTTAATGTCAAGTTTGTAAATCAAGTTACCACCCCTTACAGGTCTGTCCAGATCCAACAAAATTTCTTGAGCAAGGAGGGCATTATCAGCAATGGATCTGCCTTTAACAAAAGCTGATTGGTTGGGGTCGATAATTTGAGCAAGGTGAGGTTGCAATCTACCTACCAAGATTTTACCGATCACCTTACTAATAACGAGTGGTTAGAGCTAATAGGTCTATAGTGGTTCCAGCACACTGGGGCATTGATCTTAGGCACAAGAACAATGGTGGATGCATGGAAGTATTGGGGAATGTCCTTTCCAGAGAAGAAGCTTTGGATAGCAGAGGTAACCTCAGCTTTACAAGTGTTCCAGGTTTTTTTATAAAAATCAGCACTATACCCATCGAGTCCCGTCGTTTTAGAGTCTGTCAATAGAGTTGAGTGCCACCCAAATTTCCTCCAGGTGAGGGAATATCGGCTAATTGGAGAGACTGAGTGTAATTATGTTCTTTATCAAACAGTGCTATCATCAATAGGAGATCTACTTGCCAGGCTTAAAAGTAAGAAGTTCCCGGTAATACTTGACAAGACATCATTGGCAATAGCGAGCTTCCTCATTCGATAAAAGACCTTGATCATTTAAAATGGAATGAATAGCATTACATTTCCTTTTGAATTTTATCCATGCATGAAAGAATTTAGTGTTCCTATCTCCATCTTTAAATTTAGAGGTAGCAGCTTTTTGTCTAAGGAGTTGGTCTTGCCGATCAATAAGAGTAAGAAGATGCTCTTGAGCGATGACTATCCGGCAATATTTAGTATCATCGAAAGGGCAGCAACTTCCAAAGAAGAGAGATCCTTCTCGACTCGTACAATGTTTTGAGTGATATCACCAATAGTTTCCCAACTCCGGTGAGAGAGGACAAGCAGCCAATTTCAGTTGAAGATTCGAAGTCCGATAAAAGGATTGGAGTGGGGACAACCAATCACTCGCTTAGAGACAATAGATTGAAATTGAGGGTGGGAAGACCAGAAATTTAAGAATCGAAATGGGGGAACCGGTTAGGTTGGGGGAGTATTAATGGAAATAAGTAATGGTCCGTGATCGGACCCAAGCAAAATTAAGATGTGAAATGGTAGTATGGAGAAAGGTATGGTGCCAAGAGTTATTTGCCGGAATCTATCTAATCTCTCCCAAATTTTCCCCTCCTCCAAGTAAAAGGGTTCCCTTGGAAGCCCAAATCAAAAGATTTGCTCTCTGGATATTATCATTAAACTCAGTAAGTTGGTTAAGATTAGGAGGCCTACCACCGGATTTTTCTATAGTAGAAGAAATGTTGTTGAAATCTCCACCCACAATCCAAGCTAAGAGTTTCCCTTGAGCCGAGTAGATGAATTTCATGCCGAGTTCTCTTCTTGCGGTTTTAGTGCAACTTGCATAGACAAAAGTTGTAGCAAAGGTAATACCATTAACTCGTACAATGTAAATGAATCGAGTTGAGGATGGTCCACAATAACTTTGCAATGGAGTTCCTGCCTGCTGAGAACCCAGATTTTATTTGAGGAGTTGGTAAAAATGGAACAGCCAGCAAACCTGGAAAACAGTTTAGATTTGTGTTTGTGTACCAAAGGTTCAAGGAGCACAATACCCCAAAGTTGGTGTTTCTTAAAGAGATGCAATAGCCTTTTAAGAGATGAGGGGTGGGCCACACCCCTAATATTCCAACATAAAAAGTTAAACATCTGGAGGTTTAGGCTGGGGTGGGGAGTGAGCTGGGGCAGATCTGGATCTAGATCTAGTTCTGCCACTTCTGGTGTCAGGGGGAGTAGTAACATTTTCCCCACCTTGGGTCAGTTTCTGAAGTTCAGACAACACCTTTTTTTTCTTTTTTGCCTTTTGTTCCTGCCAGGCAGCTTGAATACTGTTCTGGGATGTAGATATTATATCTATGGAGGGTAAAATGTCCTGTTCAATGATTTCTTGACTGTGTGAATCTTTTAGAACTTTAATTGGGATTTCAGGGGGTAATGTAGATGTGTCTTCTTGAACAAGATTTATCTGATCCTCTGGACTATTTTCTGGGTTAATTTCTCTATGCAATCTGGAGTCATCAACCAAAGAATCTAGAGCAATAGGTTCTTCTAATGAGTTCCCTTTAACGATATCTTTAGTCCGTTGCACTAAAGGCCGTGATCCGACCGAGCTTCTTGAAAGAGGGTTTTAATCCGTAACAGCTTCTCCATTAAATGACCAAACATTCTACGAGTGTTTGCAAAACACTGGTTTAGTTTCCATTTGGACTTCTTGCCAGAAACCCTCACCACTGTCTGAGATGGTAATCCACAATTTATCTAACTCTGGGAGAGAGACATCTCTCTCAATCAGCACTCTAGCTCCATGGGTGTTCCCCAAGTCAGAAGTGGAGGGGTCAACTTTTAAGGGAGTACCTAATGCTCTACTAATCTGAAATAGAGCATTAGTCTGAAACAGTTCAATAGGTAGATTAGGAAATTTAAACCACATAGGTTTAAGTGGAGGTTCTTTAGCTGGATCAAAACCAGGGTACCATTTGATGAGTTTCATCTGGGTGTTAGCTATTTGCATAATCTGCATTCCAATTAATCTTGCATAGTCTTCTTCCCTGGATAATCTGATAAGGAGGTGTCTTCCATCCATCACTCCAAGTTTCCATTGACCCACAAAGGGATCCGCTCAAAATAATTCCTGACTAATTCCATCTTAGGATGGCCATATTGAAATTGACCCACAATGGAGAATTTAATTGCTTCAGCAAGAGATTCCATTTCCTTAGTAGTGAACATAATGGCAGGTCTGCCCTCCTTGGAGCCAAGAGGTCTAATGAAAGGGCATTCAGTTTTCCCAGCAGCTGCATCATGTAAATTTTGGGGGAAGAGTAATTTATCTGCAGCCTTAGTAGGAGGCAGGCCCTTACTAAGTGCAGAAGCATAAGAGGTGGAAATGTGAATCCCAGCCATGGCAGCAGAATGCCAGAGCTAAATTAACTTCAGAAAACACAAAGGAGGAAGAAGCTACTGGGAGGAAAAGACAGCAAGCAGCTGAGCCCAACCAATGGAACAGTAATTATTCAAAAACTTTGCCCGGGAAAGATCAGAAACCCCTTGAAAGAGCCTTACCAGCCACCTACCACCACCTGAGAAGGTCAACCTGAGAACCCAACAAAGACCCCCGACTCAGGAGAAACGACCAAAGAGCCCGAACTCGCCACCTGGGAAGCCATCACCGACCAAACCCTAACAGAGCAAAGAAGCCAGCCGCCATTTATATATATATATATATATATATATATATATATATATATATATATATATATATATATATATATATATATATATATATATATATATATATATAAAGAAAAAGGCTCAAAGGCCCTTACATGTTAATAAAATGGAAAATTACAAAAGTTCCCCCAATGGGAGCAGCCCAAAACCTCACAAGTCAAGCAACAAACATTAAGGTGTAAGCCGAAATTCTCTCGACCCAATACATAACAAAAGCAGGTCCCACTCCCTGTAGAAAGTAAACCAAACAGAAAATCAAAAGTGAAAAGGCAGTCAGATGTGGATTAGATTCCCTGCAAGGTTTGTGACTGGATTCTGAGGTGGGGGGCCTCCTGTAGGTCCCCAAGAAGCAGTAATCTAAGCTGGGGGGAGGGGAGGTGGACAGGGACACATCAGTGGCATCAGCTCCTCTCTTAGCTAACCAATTAGCATGTTTGTTTCCTTCCCTGTAAGTGAATTGGAACTGGACTGCAAGCTTGTTTTTAATTGTTTGAATCTTCCTCAGCCATTGAGAGTGGTGCCAATTGGTAGAACAGTTTGATTGAATCAAAGCAATCACCTCCATAGAGTCACATTCAACAAGCAGTCTGTTCCAATGAAAGAAATGGCCAAGCTTAACAGCCCAATAGAATGCAATCAATTTAGATTCCAGGGGGTCAAAGGCAATTATAGGGGAGGAGAAATATAGTAAGCATTTTCCCTTAGAGTTTCTGAAAACGCCTCCCATGCCAGCAGCATCATCTCTATAGCTCCCATCAGTGTTTACTTTAATAACATTCTGATTTGTGGGGTGCCAGAAAACTGGAATAATTCTGAGGGACTGCAGCTGAGGGGGAGGGGGGATGTTGCAGATATTGGGGAGCTGTCTAGTTTGAATAAGTTTGTGAAGGTAAGATAGGCAATTCCTGGACACTGCCTCAATCGTGGAATTTGATTATCAAAAATTGCACTATTTCTTGCCATCCACGGGAACCGAGCGATTAACAAAGGAACAACACCAGCTCCCGAGTATACCAATCAGTCCAAAGATCTAGAAAGATCCAACCATCGAAGAAGCATGGTGTTTATATTCAACTTCTCAATAAGCCTATGCCGGACTCGTTGAGAGAAATGACAAGTAAAGAAGAGGTGGGGGATTGATTCTTCGACCTCGATGGAAAAGGTTGCAGCAAGAGGGGCCCCTCAGTCCTTTCATTTTCAATATATCATCTGTAGGTAGGAATTTCTTGAATAGCCTCCAGCTGAAAAAATTCATAGAAGGAGAAAGCTGTCTATGCCAAAGGATTTTAGTCCAATCCACAGTCTCCCAATGGAAAATTTGGGAATAAATTGCCTTAGAAAGACTTTGAGTTGTATAAGCCTTCCAAGTAATAGAATCAGCAGAAGTTCTATTAAATGTGATGGAAGCAACTTTTCTGGCAGAAGGGGCTTGTAAAATGGTGTGGAGTAGAGGTAAAGACCACTGGTCTCCATCCCAGCACTCAGAAACCTGCAGATTAAGATTGAGCTGGGTAGTGCAAGGTTGGAGCCAATCAAGAGGGCACCAATGATCAAGCCAAAAATTTATGGTACCCTTGCCAAGATTCCAGAGATAAATTGTTTCAGCTTGCTGTCTATTTTTCAGCATGGCCTTCCACAGCTTGGAGTCCCCCACTTTACTGGTGACCAAGGCAGGATGTGAGTGTTTGCAGTATTTACCATTGAGGAATTGAGACCATAAGGAATTCTGAGATCTGAATCTTATCCATAGCTTACAGAAATTAAGCTGGAAGATCTGATTAAGACTTTTGAAACCTAACCCCCCAGCCCAGTCAGGTTTAGCCAGTTTAGCCCAAGAGGCCCAGTGGATCTGCTTCTTTTGACCGACCACGTAAATGCGTTAAAAAGCCTTTCAAATTGAGCTTGGGTACTTTTCTTCATGGCGATCATCCGCATCACATAGGAGGGGAGGCTAGTGAGGATGCTCTTGAGTAATGTGAGTCTCCCTCCAGAAGAGAGGTACAAATGAGTCCAATTGGAAAGATAACTGTTTAGTTTGTTAAGGATTTCATCAAAATGATTTTGTTTGGTTCTGCCTGCAGATAATTTAAACCCCAAATATTTCAAAGGTAAGTGGGTAGAGGAGAAACTAGTGTAGCTGAGGACCCAGTGCTTAACTTACGGGGAAGCTTCTTGGAAAAAGAATTTGACATTTAGAAGGGTTGAACTGTAATCCAGATGTGTCTTGGAAGTGTTGAAGACACTTGTGGATGAGCTTGACAGCAGGTTTTGATGCATTTGAAAAAACCATAACATCATCTGCATAGATAAGATGAGTAATTAGTATATTTGACCTGTGGTGGTACCTGTATGAGTGGCTGGAGCTCAGCTGTTTATTTTAGATTAAAGAGAGATAATCCATGGCTAGAATGAAAAGAGTGGGAGAGAGTGGATCCCCTTGCTTTAGTCCTCTGGTAGCATTAAAATGGCCCCAGCTGGATCCATTGATGAAGATGGAATGTGAATTATTTTTCAGCCATCTGTGGATAAGGTTACAGAAAGATTGGTTGAATCCCTTGGCAGAGAGAAGCTGAAGCAAAAACTCCCGCTTAGAGTATCATAGGCCTTTTTAATATCCAACTTATAAATCATATTGCCACCCCTACAGTTTTTGTCCAAATCCAGGATCAATTCTTGGGCCAAAAGAACATTATCAGCAATAACTCTTCCTTTAACAAATGCAGTTTGATTTAAGCAGATCAAGTTCCCAAGGTGAGGTTGGAGCCTGGCAGTAATGATCTTACTAATTGTTTTGCTGATGACTGAGGTTAAGCTGATGGGTCTGAACATGTCCTAACTAGTAGGGTTATTGTTTTTGGGGATCAAAACAGTGCTTAAGGATGTGAAATATTGTGGAAGATCCTGCCCAGTGAAAAAGCTGGAGATGGCAACTACCACATCGATTTAATAACTTCCATATATATATATATATATATATATATATATATATATATATATATATATATATATATATATATATTTTTTTCAAAAGACTTGCCTAACGGGCAAGTAATATATTAATTTCTTTCATCAATACAGATGAGTTCTTACAAAAGGAATGCCTAGTCTATCCCCATGCATCAAAACAGCAAGGGGAGAGGGAGGTGTAGTTTCTACCAAAATTTCCCCTTTACAATAACCCTGAGAGGCAAGCCAATGTGCAGGAGCATTACCCTCCCTAGGTATATAGGAAAAAATTACATCTTTTCTCTCAATCAAACCCCTTCACTCTATTCAGCCATCTCTGAATGTACCAAAGCATATTAACTGCCTATCAGCTAATTTGCCTATCAGCTAATTTGCCTATCAGCTACTTGGGAGTCCATTTGATTAAGGGAAGATCTAGACAAACTCAATTTCAAGAAATTACTGAGAAAATCAAAGCTCAAATATCTGGGTGGTCTAATTCTTTTCTGTCAAATGGGGGAAGGCTAACATTATTGAAGAGCATATTAACTGCCCTCCCCTCCTATGCTCTACAGATGTTTATCATGAAAAAAAGTACACAAACAAGCATTGGCAGAATTTTCAATAAATTTCTATGGGCTGGTCAACATAGGCAGATTCATTGGTTATCCTGGAAACAGCTTTGTAAACCCCTACAGGCTGGGGGGCTGGGGTTTAAAAGTTTTGAACAGCTTAGCTTCATAAATTTATGTAAACTGTGGATTAGATTCAGGGCTAATGACACCATTTGGTCACAGTACATGCATGGTAAATACTGTAGAAAGGACCATCCTTCTCTGGTGGTGCCCAAACTGGGGGACTCTAGATTATGGAAAGAATTGCTGAAGGTCAAAGATAAGGCTGAACAGACCTTTATCTGGGAGCTGGGTGAGGGCCAAGTCAATTTTTGGCTAGATAATTGGGTGTGGGGAGGGGAGAAACTCACTTTTCCTCACAATGTGGATGGACCTTCTATCTCTCAATGTTATGTTAATACCTTTTGGTCAGAGAACCAATGGAATTGCAGGTGTTCGAGGAACATCTTAACTTCCGATCGGCTACGGCAGGTTCTCTTGACTCCCTTTCATCCCGAGAAAAGAGACAAGCTTATCACCAAACAACAACACCTTCAAAAGTCGGGGTCCTTTATTTTTCGAAATTCTATTCCCAGGATCACATTAGGTGGGGACTCGAGCCGTGGAGCAAGCCGCCGTCACCATCCATGTCCTTCTTTCTGCTGGAGAGCAAGGCATTTGTTACTACCTACTGATGATATCCTTAAATTAAAGGGACTTAGAGGGCCTTCATGCTGTCAATTATGTATGCAGGAGGAAGAATCTGGGGATCATTTGTTCTTTAGGTGTTCTTTCTCTCAAGAGGTCTGGACTCATATTATTAGCAGGATTCAGGTGGATACTTTGAATTTAAGTTGGCTTGATCTTTTGATGTCTCTGGGGACTGGCATAAGGTGAATCTCCTGGTTGTTCCTTGTGTTGTGGCCTGGTTTATCTGGATGGGCAGAAATAAGGTAAGGTTTGAGGGGTGTTCTATTCCAGCTTCCCTTGTTGCTGCTCATTGTTTAACTTACTTTCAGAAACTAACCAAATACCACAAATTCAGTGATATCTGCCAAGTTGGTTCTGGAATTTCTCCCTCACCTTCCCTGGTGGCTGGTTGGTCCCCTCCCCCTTCCACTTGGATCAAAGTAAATACTGATGGTAGCTATAATGTTCAGCGAGTCGGGATTGGTGGTATTTTTAGAAATGGGGTGGGGAAATGTCTTTTGTTCTTCTATTCACCTATTGATGCTTGTGATGCTCTTGAGGCTGAAATGGTTGCCATCTATCGGGCTCTTAAAATTGCCGGGATCCGTGAGGTGAGGCTACCGATTGTGGAATCGGATTCTTCCAATTGCATTAGCTTCCTGCAGGGGATCGAAATATATATATATATATATATATATATATATATATATATATATATATATATATATATATTAAAAGAAACTTGTCAATGGCAAGTGATTCATTAGATTACTTTTAAGAGATACAATCTAAGGTCTAACATGTGATAGACCCAAAATGTCACTATGAAGCAAAAAGGCTAGAGGGGGGGAGGGGATAATACACTAAGAACAATATCTTCATTAATACATCCTTGATTAGCAAGCCAGTTTGCAGGAACATTAGCTTCTCTGGGAACATAATGGAATTCCACCTGCATGAGATTATGGAACTCAGCAAATCTTCTAAGCCATCTTTTGATATGCCAAGGGGCGGAAGTATCATTATAAAGAAGCTGAATACTAATAGAGGAGTCGGTCTCCAGCATCAACTGTTTGATTTTGCATTGGAGAGCAATCTTTAAGGCTCAATATATAGCAATAACCTCAGCTTCAAGTGCATCCAAGGCCCAGGTGGGGGACTGAAAGGATAGAAGACATTTCCCCATATGATTTCTGAATAAACCACCAAAACCAGCTTTCGTCCTGTAGTAGCTACCATCAGTATTTACCTTCAACACATATACATATTGATTATACACACACATATATATATTGATTATGAGATAAGTCTAAAGAACAAGAAAGAGAGGGCGGGAGAGTGAGATGGAGAGCATGGGAGAGAGGGTAAAAAAGAGAGATAGAAGAAAGAGAAAGTGGAGAGAGAGGAAAAAAGCAAGAAGAAAATGTAGAGTAAGTAAATAGATGAAAAGAGAGCAAGACAAGGAACTAAAGTGATTGAGAGAGAAAAAAAGTGAGAAGATATAAGGTTGAGAAGAAAAGGAGGTAGGAATTTAAGGAGAGGAAGGGGGATAGAGAGAAAGATAGAGATATAAAGAGAGAGGGAGAGAGCGTGACACAGGGAGAGAGAGAAAGAAAGAGAGAGAGAGAGAGAGAGGTTGGATAGGGGTGGGAAAGGGGTGGCAGAGGTGTGGGAGAGGGAGATGGAAAGAGTGGGAGTTAAAATGCATGCGAGAGAGAGAAGGCGGGCGAGTGATAGAGAGAGAGATAGGAGCAAGGGAAAGAGAAGAGGGGAAAGTTAAAGAGAGAAAGTGAGTTAGTGAAAGTAAGCGGGAGTGAGGGTGTGTGAGAGACAAAAGAAGAGAGAGAGCAGAAAAATGTGTTGGAGTGAAATTGAAGAGAGAGAGAGAGAGAGCAAGTGAGGGGTTGAGGGAGAAAGATAGCGATAATGAATTAGAGAGTGAGGGCGTGTGAGAGACAAACAAAGAGAGAATGTTAGAGAGTGGCAGAGAAAGGGAAGATGATAGAGTGAGCAAGAGAGGTGAAGTGAGGGGGAGGGGAGGAGAGAGAGATAGGGGAAGGAAAGAGAGTGTGTGAGAGTGAGTGAGGGTTAGATTGGGAGAGAGGGAAATATGGATGGAGAAAGAAAAGAAGAGATTATGTGTGAGAAAGTGGAAGAAGAGAGAGGCACAAGGAGAGAGGAGAGAGGGAAATAGAAGAGAAAGAGTTAGAGAAGAGTGAGCAATAAAGGAGAAAAAGAAAGTAAACGAACTGTGAGAAACAGAGAATAACGGAGCAAATGAGGAAGAGAGATATAGGGAGAGAAGGAAAGTGGGGGAAGATGGAGAAAGGGAGAGTGAGGAAAGGGGAAAAAGTGAGGGAAAAAAGATAACGAGAGAGAGACAGACAGAGAGAGAGAGTGGGAGAGCCAGAGAGGTCAATTGGAGAGAGCTTGAGAGAGAGAAATGGATGGATGTGAGAGAAATAGAGAAAGAGAGAGTGGGGGAATAGATGAATAGATAGTGAGAGAGAGATAACGATAGAAAGTGGAAGAGAGAATAAAGATTGTGAAAAGGTAAAGAGAGGGAGTAAAAGTGCTTAAGCTGAAGAAAGAGATTGGCAGAAGAAAGAGTAAGAGAAAGGGTGCAAGAGGTAACGATAGATGAAGCTAGAGATAGTTTGGGAGGGAGAGAGTGTGAGTGAGAGAGAAAGAGGGGGAGATAAAGAGACAAAGAGGGCAAGAGAAATAGATGGTGAACAATATGGAGCAAGGAGCAAGGTTAAGAGAATGAGTGAGAGAGAGGAGAGAGGGAGTGAGATTGAGATAAAGAGAGTGGAATGGAGAAAAGTGAGGGGGAGAGAAGGGGAGAGAAACAAAGCGAAGAGAATGTGGAGAAGAGAAAGCAAGAGAGAGGGTATGAGAGAGTGCAATGGAGAAAATAAGAGGATGGGAGGGAGATTGAGTGAGTGGGTGCAAGAGAGGAGAGATAAGAGGAGAAATATATGAAGAAAGGGAGAAAGAGAGGCCAGGAGGGAGTGAAAGAGGGATAGACAAAGGAGGAGAGATGGATCTGTGAGAGAAAATAATCAATAATGAGCTGGAGATAAAGGACGAGAGTGAAATGTGAGAGCAACGGAGAGTGAGAGGGGACGGAGGGAGAGTAAGAGAGAGTGAGGGATAGAAGGAGAGTAAAGAGAGAGAAGAGAGGGTGATAAATAAATAAGCAAGATAAAGGGCAAGAGAGAGCAAGCAAACTACAAAGAGAGAGGAAATAGAGAGTGATGGAGTGAGTGCACTAGAAATAAAGAGATAGTGGGAGGGAGTGATAGAGTATGAAGAGAGAGCTAGAGAAAGAAATAGAGAAAGAGAGATAGAAATAGAGAGAGAAGAGAGACTCAGAGAAGATAGAACAAAAGATCAGGGTGAGAGATAAAAAGAGGGAGATATAGATGAAGATATGGAGAGCGATGAACGGTGAGAGGGAGATAGAGAGAGATGGAAGTCGAGAGAGAGAGATAGAGAGAAGAATGGAGGAAGAGACTAAGCGATGGATGGAGAGAAAGAGAGACTAAAGAGATAGGAGGGAGTGATAAAGAGAGCAAGAGAGAGTGTGTGAGAGCGAGAGAGAGAGAGAGAGAGAGAGAGAGAGCGAAAGAGAAAGAAAAAGTGATAATTCATAAATTGAGAGATGAACGATATAGTTGGAGTGTGAGAATGAGAAAGAAAGTGGGAGGGAGTGGGAGTGAGAGAGGAAGTGAGAGTGAGAGAGAAGAGAGAGTGAGCGAAGATATGGAGAACATGAGTGAGAGGGAGAGAGGGGGTAGAGAATGAGATCTTATGGTAGAGTAAGCAGGAATGAACCAGAAGAGTGTGAGAGGGGGACAGTGATAGTGTTTGAGAGAGAGAATGATATACTAAGAGGGGGAGAGAGGAGGGCAAGATGGAAGCAAGTGATAGGGGAAGAGGGATTGAAGAGAGAGTAACATAAGTGAGAGTTGGTGAGAGTGTGAACAAGGAGTGAGAAAGAGTGAGGGAGAGAGGGAGTAAGAATGAGAGTGAAACTGAAGAGAGAGAAAGAGGGAGCGAGATTGAGAGAGAGTGTGAGATAAATAGGGAGAAGAGAGTGCAACCAAATAGAGAGCGTGAGAGGGAGAGAGCAAGCAAGGGAGGGAGAAATAAAGAGAGAGATAAGGAGAGTGAGAGAGAAAGGAAGTGAGGGATAATGGGAAGGTCAAAAGTGAGAGAAAGATGAGACGGTGAGAGAGAAAGAGAGATAAAGAGAGATGGAATAGAGACACAAAGAGAGGAAGTGAGAGGGTTTATATAGAGAGTGTTAAAAAGAAAGTGACAGAGAAAAGAGGCTTTAGGAAAATTGCATTAGAGTGAGAAACAAAGAGAGGGGAAGAACAGGAGCATGGTGAGAGAGAGGGAGCGAGAGAGGGAGACAGAGAGCTAGAGGGAGGGAGAGAAGAGAGAGAAAGAGAGAGGGAGGGATGAAGCAAGAGAGAGGGGAGAGAAAGTGGAGGATCGAATGAGAGAAAGAGTAAAAAGAAAGAGAGAAAAGAGCAAAAAAAGGAGAGTTTAAAAGAGATTATAATATAGAAATGGGAATAGAGAGTGAGAGATAAAAATAGATAAGAGGATAAAGAGCGACAAGAGAAATATGGAGCATGGGAGTGAGAGGAGAGAGTCAGCGAGAAAGAACAAGATAATAAAAGAAATTGAGCTAAAAGTGGGCAAGAGGGAGAGAGATTGAGAGAGAGTGAGAGAGCGTATGAGTTTGTGAGATGGAGAGAGAAAAGTGAACTACATACGGGAGACAAAGAGAGGGCAGGAATGAGGGAAGGGGAATTATAGATGGAGTGAGAGTGATAAAGAATATAATAGTGAGAGAGTTAAAAAGATAAAGAGAGAAATAGGAAAAGATAGTGAGGGAGAAGAGGATATAAGAAAGGAAAGAGAGAGAAGAACAGGAGAGTAAAGAAGATAATAGGAGGGTGGGAAGGTAGAGAGAGTGTGAGCTAGGGGAGGAAGAGAAGAGAGAGATAGAGAGTGAGGGAGGGATCAAGAGATATGTGTAGGTAGAGAGTGAGGGAGTGAGAACAAGAGTAAGGAAAAGAGATTGAGGAGTGTGAGAGATAGAGGAGAGAGAGAGAGAGAGAGAAGTGTGAGAGAATGTAAGAAATAATGAGAGAGAAGAGACACAGATGGATAGACATAAAAGTTGGAGAGTGAGAGAGAGATTGTGTGTGTGTGTGAGGATGATGGATTGAGAGAGAAACTTAATAGAAAGAGTTAGAGAAGGGTGAGCAATAAAAGAGAAAGAAAGAGAGAATAAGAGATTGAGAGAGATATAGGCAGAGAAGGAGAATGAGGGGAGATAGAGAAAGAGATAGTTAGCAAGAGAGAGAGGGAGGGAGAATAAGAGATTGAGAGAGAAAATGAGCGAGAGATGGAGAGAGGAAGGCCAAGAATGGAAATTGGGAGGGATTGTAAGAGAGAAAGGAAGAGGGAAGTGAGAGAAATAGAGAAAGAGAGTGGGGGATAGAGGAAGAGAAAGAGAGAGAAGAGTAATAGAAAAGTTGAAAGAAAATAAAGAGTGCGACTGAATAGCGAAAGAAAGTGGAAGAGAGAATAGAGGGTGTGAAATAGATAAAGAGAGGTAGTATGAGTGAAAGTGAAGATGAAGAGAGTGGGTGAAGTGAGAATAATAAAAAAGGAGCAAGAGAGAGAATGACAGATAGAGCAAGAGAAAGAGGGGAGAGAGAACAATAGAAGAGTGTGATCTTGGAGGAAGAAAGAGAGAAGGAATGTGGGAATATTAGAGAGAGAAACTGAAGGGAGAGGAACGGGAGAGAGTGTGAGAGTAAAATAGAGAAAAAAGAAAGTGAGGGAAGAGAGAGCAGGAGAGAGGAAAAGAGTGAGTGAGTGAGAGAGGGAGTAAGGGAGAGGGAGATTAGGAGATTAGGAGGAAGAGAGGGAGAGCAAAAGAGAGGCTATGAATGAAAAGGGAGAGTTGAAAGAGAAAGATAGAAGATAGAGCAAAAGAGAGATAAAAAGAGGTGGAATAGAGAGTGAGTGAGAAAGAGAGATAGGAGGAGGTAGTGAGAGGGTTTAATGATAGCAGGAAAGAGAAAGGAAGAGAGAGTGAGAGAGAGAGAGCGACAAGAGAGATCAGGAAAGATCGAGTAAGACTAAGTGCATGAGGGGTACAAATAGAGGTAGAAGAGGAGAATGATGAGAGCAAGAGGGAGCAAGGGATAGCGAGGGAGATGGAGAGGGATAAAAGTAGAGAGAGGGGGAAGGAGGGAGAGAAGAGAGAGAATTTAAGAGGGAGGGATGGAAAAGAGGAGAGAAAGAGTGGGAATAAAGTAAGAAAATTACGAGGAAAGAGAGAAGAGAGAGAATCAAAGGTGAGTGTAAAAGAGAGTACATTATAGAAAAAAGAATAAAGAGTAAGAAGAGAGACTGAGAGTGCATGAGAGAGAGTAGAAAGAGGGGAGAGAGATTGGCGATAGAGGGAGAGAAAGTGTTAGATGATATATATAGAGTGGAAGAGAGAAAGATGAAGGGAGTGTATGTGAGAGCATGATAAGAAGAGAGAGTGAGAGAAACTATGAGAGTAGGAGGTAGAGAGAATGATGCTTAAACGTAGAGGGACAGAGTGAGAGAGGAAAATAAAGGAGGGATAGAGGGAGAGAAGAGGAGAGGAAGGGAGTGAAGGAGGAAGTGAGAGTGAGAGAGATATAGGGAGAGAAGGAGAATGCGAGAAGATAGAAATAGAGAGAGTGAGCAAGAGAGAGAGAGGGAGAATAATAGAATGAGAGAGAGAGAGAGAACGAGAGAGAGATGGAGTGAGAGAGTGTGAGAAAGGGAAGTAAGAGGGAGCATGAGAGAGAGTGACATTGGAGGGAGTGAAGAAAAAGAGAAAGAGTGGAGGGATGGAGGAAGAGAAGGGAGTGAGAGGAGTAAGAGAGAAGCTAACAGAGAATAAAGAGTACGAGCGAGATAGCGATAGAAAGTCGAAGAGGAATAGAGAGTGTGATGGAGATAAAGAGAGGGAGTAGGAGTGAGAGTGAAGCTGAAGAGAGAGTGGAGAAGAGAGTGCAAGAGAGAGAGTGTGTGAGAGGAAAAGTTAGAGAAGGAAAGGGAGAGAGAGAGAGGTGAGCGAGGAAGTAAGAGTGAGAGAGAAATTAAAGAGTGTGAGGGAGCAAGGAAGGGAGAGATAGACAAAGCAAGGCAGAAATAGAGAAAGAATGGAGAGAGAGGGAGCTAGAGAGATAAAAGAGAGCGGAGTAAGGAGGGAGGGAGAGGAGAGAAAGTAATAAACAATGACGCAAAGAGTGGGTTAGAGATAGAAGAGAAAATGAGAGGAAGGGAGAAAGAGTTAGCATGATGGATATAGGAAGAAAGAGTGGGCAAAGGGAGAGAAAAGAGAGCAAGAGAGTGTGAGAAAGTTAGAGAGACATAAGAGAAAGTAGGCGACATACTAAGAAAGGGAGGGAGTGAGACAGAGAGATAGAGGGCAAGAGCAAGGAAGAGAGTGAGGAAAGGGAGGGAGAGAGAGGAAAAGATAGTTAGTAATATGGAGATAGGGAGGGAGAGTAAGAGAATGAATGAGAAGGGGAGAAGAAGAGAGGGAGATGGAGAGGGAGAGGGTAGAGTGGGTGAGACATTGAGATAGAGAGATTAGTAGGAGGGTTACAGAGGGAGAGAATGAGAAAGAAAAGATCAGAGAGAGAATAAGATGTGAGAGCAATTGAAAGAGTATGTGTGAGGGAGGGAGAGTGAGAGAGAGAATTAGAGATAGAGGGAGAGAAAGAGTGAGTGAAGAGAGAGAAGAGAGGGGGATAATAGAAAGGGCAAGAGAGAAGAATAGAGGGTGAAAAAGCGAGAAAAGAAATAACAATGAGAGATGAAATAGAAAGTGAGAGAGTGATAGATCAATATAGGAAGTGAAGATAGGTGTTAAAGATTGAGTGGGAGGGAGAGATAGTTCGGCAGAAGAAATAGATAGAGAAGAGAGACTCAGGAAAGATTGAGCAAAAAATAGTGAGTGGGAGGTAGAGAGCAGAAGCTATAAGGGGTTAGAGAATAATGAGCGAGAGAGTGAGGGAGTGAGAGAGAAAGATATATTAAGAAAGTGGGATAGAGTGAGAAGAAGGTAAAGAGAGTAAGACATATGAAGAGAGAAGGAGAGAGGGAGGGAGTAAAAGTGGGAGAGTGAGAGAGGAAGAGATGTGTGAGAGAATGTGATAAATAATGAGAGAGAGAAGAGGTAGACAGAGTGAAAGACAGAGGGAGAGGTGGGAGTTAGATTGAATGAGAGATAGAAGTTGGGAGAGAGGGAGAGCAATAGAGTAAGGGATTGAGTGAGAGAAAAAGAGAGAATAAAGGGCAACATAAGAGAGATCTAAAGACTGAGAAAGAAAGATATAATTGAGATTGTGAGAGAGAGCATGCTTGGTAAAGAGAAAGAAATATAGAAATAGATAGAGAGAGGATATGAGAAAGATTGAAGTGAGAGAGGGACCAAGAGAAAGAGAGTGTGGGAGAGAAATAGAGAGTGCTGGAAGATAGAGCAAGAGTGAGTGAGAGAGAAGGGGAAATAGAGGGAAATCAAAAGAATGAATGATAAATAGTGTGCCTCTCTCTTAGAGAAGAGAGAGCAAAAGAGAGGAATGGAAGAGAGGTATAGAGCAAATGAGGGGGAAGGAAAAAGATTGATTGAGTGTAAGAGGAGAGAGAAGAGAGATAGGGGAAAGGGAGAAGGAGAGGGAAGGAGGGAGGAACTGAGATAGGTAGGGAGAGTAGGAGAATGAGTTAAGAGAAGAGAAGGAGAGAGGCAGGTGGAGAGGGAGAAAGAGAGAGAGATTGAGAACGAGATCATGGGATGGAGGGTAGTAGAGGAAGAGAATGACAGAGAAAGAATGGGAGACAGGGCGAGAGAATGGGGAGAGGGAGCGAGAGAGAAATAGAGAAAAGTAAAAGTGAGAGAAAATAGAGCAGAGATAGGGAATGCGAGAGAGCGATAGAGAAAAAGAGAGGGAGAGTGAGGGAGTAAACAAGTGATCGCAAAAGGAGAGAGAAGAATAAAGGGAGGGAGGGATGGAGTGAAACAGGAAGTTATTGAAGAGGAAGGAGAGATGTACGAGAGAAAATAGTAAATAGTGAGAGGATATGAGGAGAGAGAGCATGATGTGAGAGTGATTGAGAGTAGTGTGTAAGGGAGGGAGTGTGAGAGACACTGTGATAGATAGAGGGAGAGAAAGACTGAGTAAAGAGAGGGAAGAGAGGGAGATAGAAGAAAGATCAAGACAGAGAGATAATGAGGGGACAAAAATGAGCATACAAATAATAAAGAGAGATGAAATAGATAGTGAGAGAGACATAGCAAGAGAGGGAGTTAAGATAGGGATTGAAGAGTGAGTAAAGAGAGAGGAGGAGAGAGGGCAAGGCATAAATCGAGAGAGAAGAATGACTCAGAGAAGATAGAGCAAAATATAATGAGTGAGAGGTAGATAGAGGGAGATATTGAGGAAAATATGGAGAATGAGGGAGGGTGAAAAGACATAGCAAGAGATTGAATTAATGAAAGAGGGAGAGAGGGGGAGGAAGAGAGTGAGAGATTGTTGGAAAGAAAGAGTGAGTGAAGTAATAAAAGAGTGATAAAACAAAGAAGAAGAGAGTGTGTCAATGAGAGCAAGAAGAGAGCAATTGAGAAAGAAAAAGTGGTAAAGCATAAATAGAGAAATGAGCAAGTGAGGAAGAGAGAGGTGGATGGAGAGAGTGAGAGGGATGGAAGAGAGTGGGTGTGAGAGAGCAAGAGAAAAAAGTGATGGAAAGAGAGTGAGAGAGAGGGAAAAATTGAGCGAGAAAGAGTGAAAGGAGGCGTTTAAAGAGAGATTAGGAAACAGATAGGAAATCGAGAGCTAGAGAGAGATGGAAAGGGGGAGTGGGAGGTGGAGGGAGAGATAATGTGGAAGAGTGTAAGATATAGTGTGTGAGAGAGTGACGGAGTTAGGGATGAGGGAGGGAAGGCAACAAGAGAGGAGGAGAGAGAGTGTCTGGAGGATAGAGAGCGAAAGAGTGAGAGGAGAGAGAGTAAGATATAGAGAGAGAACAGTGAGTGAGTAAGACAGAGTGTAATTAAAGAGAGATAGGGAGGGAGAGAGGGGAGAGAGTGAGAGAGAAACAGAGATAGAAGAGAGAGTGAAGGAAGAAAGAGCAAGAGAGCTAAAAAGGAGCAGAAGAATGAGAAATAGATAGAGAGTTAGATATAGGAGGATAAAGTGAGAGGGAAGAGGGTGGAAGGGAGTGCAGGGAGAGAGAAGTGTGAGCTAAATTAAAAAATAATTAGAGAGAGAAGAGGAGAAAAGAGTGAGAAGAGAGAAGGATTGAAAGACAGGGAGGGAGGGAGGGAGGGAGGGAGGGAGGGAGGGAGGGAGGGAGATAGAAGGAGAAAAAGAGTTGAGTAATGAGAGAAATGAATAAGCCACATAAGAGAGATGGACTGAGCAACAATGCAATAATGAAGGTGGAATAGAGAGTGAGTGAGAGAGGGAAAGCAAGGGAGAGAGCAAGAGTGCTCGAGAGAGAGAAGAGAGAGGGTAGAGAGAAGTGTTAGATAGAGGGAGAGAAAGTTTAAGAGGAAGAGAGAGATAAAGGGAGGGAGTGTAAGAGAGCATGATAGGAAGAGAGAGATAAAGGGAGGGAGTGTAAGAGAGCATGATAAGAAGAGAGAGCGAGGGACAGTATGAGAATAAGAGGTGGAGAGAGAAATGGTTAGAAGTAGAGGGAGAGAGTGGCAGAGAAAAACAGAGGGACAAACGAAGAGGAAGATGGAATGAGAGGTAGATAGAGGGAGATAGAGGCAGGGTGGAAGAGATAGATAAAGAGAGAAAGAAAAGAGGGACAGTAGGTATAGAGATAGAGATAAAGAGGGATAGAGAGATGGAAAGAGTGTAAGTAAAATGAGTGAGAAATAGCGAGAAAATAGAAAGGCTTAAGGAAAGTGAGAGTGGGATGGAGGATGAAGAGGGAAAGAAAAAATGAGAGAGTGAGAGAAGAGAGTGAGATAGCAGACACATAGAGAGAGCACAAGAATGAAAGAGAGGGAGAGTGAGAGAGGGAGTGGAGGATAGAGGGAGAGAATAATTCATAGAAGGGAAAGGAATAAAATATATAGTAAGAAAGAGTGATAGAATAATGTGTGAAAGAATGAGCGAAATGGAAGTTGAATAAGAGAATGAGTAAGAGAGAGAGGGAAGGGATTGATGTGGAGATGGAGAGAGGGAGAGCGAGGGAGGAAAAGAGGGAGAGAAAGAGAGAGCTTATGTGTGTGAGAAAGATAGAGAGAGGGAGAGAGGAGAGTGTGATTCTCGCTCCCTTGTTTTCTCTTCTCTCTTTATTTCTCTATTGTTTGTTCCCATTTTCTCGCTCCCACTCTCTCTCGTCAATTTCACTCACTTTACTCCCTCTCTCTCTCTCTTTCTCACTCAATATTCTCTCTCACATGAGTGCTCTTACTATCTCTTCTATTAGTATCTCTTCCCTCTCTCCTCTCACACTTTCTCCTCCTCTATCCCTCCTTGCCTCCCTCCCTCTCAACCACTCTCCCTCCCTCCTTTCCTCGCTCTCACTCTCTCCTCTCTCTCTCACTCATTCTCCTATTCTCTCTCACTCATTCTCCTATAGTTTCCTCTAGAATATTATCTCTTGCTTTACCTTCCTTCACTCTTTCTTCTCTCTCTACTCTCTCACTCTCTCTACCTTTATCACTCCCTTTCATCAATCTCTCTCACTCCCTCGTCTCTCTATTTTTTACTCTTTATTCCTTATCTTTCTTGCTCTAATTTCTATTACTCTCTTTTCCATTACACTCATTCACACGCACACACTCCCTCTCTCTTTCTCCTACTCACACACACTCTCTCTCACAATCCAACTCTTCATGTATATATCACTTTCATTCTTTCCCACTCCATTCTAAGTATTTGTTCCTTCTCTCTTATTATCTCTCTTTTATTGCTCTCTCTTCTCTCTCGTCTCTCACTTTCTCTTCATATATCCCCAACTCTCTCTCCCTCTCATTCTCACTTCCCTCCTTCCCACTCTGTCTCTGTTTCTCAGTCTCTCATTCATTATCTCGCTCTATACCTCTCTCTTCTCTTGCTCCCTCCCTTGCCCACTATCTCTCTCTTTTCTCACCCTCCTATTATCTTTTTTTCACTCTTGTTCCTCTCCCTCTTTCCCTTTCATATATCCTCTTCTCTCCCTCACTCTCTCTTTCTTTTTACTCTAGATATTTTTACTCTCTCACACTTGTTCCCTTTATCACTCTCATTCTCTCCCTCTACCATTCTCACTCTCATTTGTGCCCTCTGTAGGTCTCTTTTTGTTGCTCACTCTTCTCTCTCCATCTCACACACTCAAACACTCACTCCCTCCTAGTCTCTCTCCCTTTCACCTTTTGTAGTTCCTTTTCTTGCACTCTATCTCACTCCTTTACTATCTTGTTCTTTCTCGCTCACTCTATCCTTTCTCTCTCCCTCACTCTACCTTTTTCTTTTCACTCTCTATCCTCTTCTCCATTATTCTTTCTCTCTCTATCTATTTCTCACTCTCTATTCCATTTATCGATCTTATACTCTCTTTTACACTCTCCTTTGTTTCTCTCTTTTCTCTCTTTCTTTTACACTCTCTCTCATTCTATCCTCCAATCTCTCTCCCCCTCTCTCTTGCTTCCAACCCTACCTCTCTCTTTCTCTCTCTTGTCTCCATCACTCCCCCTCTCTATCTCCGGCTCTCATGCACCCTCTCTCTCACCATTCTCTTTTTCCTCCCCTCTATTTACCCCTCTCACTTACTCTTACTCGATCTTCTCACAGCCTCTCTTCTCACTCTGTCATGCATTCTCTCTGTCATCTTCTCCTTCCTACTATCTCATTAAACCCAATCACTTCCTCTTTCTGTCTCACTTTCTCCCTCACTTCCTCAATCTCTCTCTCACTCTCTATTCCATCTCTCTTTACTTCTCTCTCCCTCGATATATCTTCTCTCTCGCTTTTAACATGCTTATTATCCCTCACTACCTTTCTGTCACTCTCCCTCCCTCTTTCACTCCCTTAATCCCTCTCTCTTCCAACAGAGAAAAGGCGAGTGAGGGCAAGATAAAAATAGAGTGAGAGAGTAAGAGTGAGAATGAAATAGAAGACAGTTTGGGAGCCAGAAATGCAGAGAGAGAAAACAAAGAGAGAAATTAAGAAAGAATAGAGATTCAGGTAAGCGAGGGAACCAAGAGCGAAATAAGGAAGGATGAAGGTAGAGAGGGAGGGAGTGGAAGTAATAAACAATAAGAGAGGGGGTGAGAAAGAGAAGCGACGGAGAATGAGAAGAAAATAATGATATAGAAGTGATGGATATAGGGAGATAATGTGTGAGTAAAGAAAGCAAGCGAGAGAAACAAAATAGAGAGTGAGAGACATAGTGAGAAAGGGAGAGAGTGAGAAAGAGAGAGATAAAGGGTGAGAGTAAATAGAGAGAAAAGATAGCAAGAGAGAACAACAGAGCGGGAGAGATAGAACATAATTGAGAGTGAAAGACATAGTAAGAAAGAGAGATAATTATAAAGAGAGAGATAGACGGCAAGAGTAAGGGAGAGAGTTAGACGGGGGAGAGAGAGGGATTGAAGAGAAGGGGAGTGAGAAAGGGAGAGAGAGCAAGAAAGAAGTGGGGGAGATAGAAAGGAAAGAGGGGAAGAGGGGAAGAGGTTGACGAATAATGAGCAATATGGAGATAGGGAGCGAGATTAAGAGAATGAAGGATAAGGAGAGAAGGAGATGGAGAGGGGGAAAGAGAGAGAGGGAGTGAGATTGAGATAGAGAGAGTGGGTTGGAGAGAAGTGAGAGGGCAAAATAAATAATGAGAGAGGGGGAGAGAAAGGATGAGGAATAAAGAGAGAAAAATATAGAGAAAAAAAGTGAGAAAAGAGAGAGCAAGAGAGGGGGATGAGAGAGCAATGGATAAAATAAGAGGGAACAAGGGAGATTGAGTGAGGAGGGCAAGAGGAGAGAGAGAGGAGAGAAATAAGGAGAAGGGGGAGAAAGAGAGGAAAAAAGAGAGTGAAAGAGAGAGGGACAAAGGAGGCGTGAGAGAAGTGTGAGAGATAATAATAAATAATGAGATTGTTAAAATGGGGCTAGACTGGAATGTGAGAGCAATTGACAGAGGGAGGGATGGAAGGAGAGTAATAGAGAGTGTGAGAGATAGAGGGAGAGAAGGAGTGAATTAAGAGAGAGAAGGGAGCTTGTTAGATCAAAGAGCAATAGAGGATAGAGAGGGAAAGAGAGAGCAAGAAACGCTAAAGAGAGATGAAATAGAGTGAGAGATTGAGCAAGAGAGAGTGAACTAGAAATAGAGGGATAGAGGGAGGGAGTATAGGAATTGAAGAGAAAGCAGGAGGAAGAAAGGGAGAGAGAGTGAAACAGAAAGGAGACAGAAATGATGAGCAGGTAAGATAGAACAAAAGATCACTAGTGCAAGGTAGAGAGTGGGAGATATAGAGGAAGATATGGAGAGAGATGGATGGAGGGTGAGATAGAGAGAGATAGAGCGAAAAAGTACAAGATAGTAAGAGAGAGTGAGATAGAGAGCAATAAATGGAGCTAAGGAGGGTGTGAGCTAAAGAAGAGTCAGAGATAGCGAGAGAGAGGAGAAAGAGAGAAGAGAAAGATGGGGGAGGATAAAGAGGCGTGAGACAAATATCAAAAAGGTATGGGAGAGCGACACAGAGAGTGAGAGTGAGAGAGAAGGTAAAATAGAGGAGAGAAATTGTGAAAGAAAGAAGAAGAGTGATAGAGTGTGTTTGGGAGAGGGTGTGACATAGGGGAGACCTAGAGAGAGCAAATAAGATGGTGTGAGCAATATAGAGAGAGAAAAAGAGCAATAAAAAGAGATAGAGGGAGATTGAGAGTGTGATCTTGAGAATGAAAAAGTGAGTGTGTGAGGGTAAGGACATAAGGGAGGGAAAGAGAGACTAGGAGGAGATAGAAAGAGAGAGATTAGGAGGGAGGAATGGATGTGAGGAGAGCAAGAATAACTGAGAAAGAGAATGAATGATGGAGAGAAGGAGAGAGTAGGGGAGACTGAGAATAATAGTAAAATAACAAGAGTGAAAGATACTGAGAGAGAGAGAGAGAGAGAGGAAAGAGGGGAGGGAGAGAGTTAGAAATGTGAGAGAAAGTACAAAACAATGAGAGAAGGGGGGAAAAAGAGAGAAAATAGAGGGATTCAGAGAAGGTGAAAGTACAATGAAAGAGAGAGAGTGTGAGATATAGAGAGAAAATGAGTTAGTAAATAGAGAGAAGATAGAATGATATGAGAGAGTAAGAGATAGAGAGGAAGAGAGATAGAATAGAGAATGAGAGGGGCAGAGAGTGAGAAAGGGAGAGATAGAGGGAGGAAGTCAGAGAGATTAAAGAGATTTAGGGACTGAGAAAGAAGAGATATTGAGAGAAAAATAAAGAAAAAAGAGAGCGTAATGTAAGATAGAGCAAATGAGAGTACTCGATTAGGATAGTGGTACGGAGAGCAAAAGAATGAGTGGGAGAAAGAGAGCTAGAGAGATATGGAGAGGGCGAAAGGGAGGTAGAGGGATAGTGAGTGTGGAAGAATGGAAGATAAAGTGAGTGAGAGAGGGGGAGGGAGGGAGGGAGGGAAGCAAGAGAGGAAGAGAGAGAATATGTGGAGGACGGAGGGAGTAAAAGAGAGAGAGGAGAGAGCAGAAAAGAGAGAATAAGATAAAGAGAGAGCAAAGAGTGAGTAAAATGAGGGGGAGTAAGAGAGAGTGAAACTAAAGAGAAAGATGGAGGAAGAGAGAAGAGAGAGTGAGAGAGAAAGAGGGATAGAAGGGAGAGTGAAGGTTGATAAAGCAAGAGATATGTAACAAAGAGCAAGAAAGTGGCAGAAATTAGAGAAATATATATAGACATAAGAGTTGGACAAAGAGAGAGATTGTGTGTGTTTGTGTGAGGACAAGAGATTGAGAGAGAAACTTAAGAGAAAGAGTTATAGAAGTTGAGCAATAAAAGAGAAACAAATAGCAAAAATGAGTGAGCAATGGAGAGAAGGAGGAAGTGAGAGTGCGAGAGATAAAGGGAGAGAAGGAGAATGAGGGAAGATAGAGAAAGAGATGGTGACAAGAAAGATGGGGGAGAATAAGAGATTGTGAGAGAGATTGAGAGAGAGATGGAGAGGAGAGCCAAGAATGGAAAGTGGGAGAGAGCGTAAGAGAGAAAAAAGTAGGAGGGAAGTGACAGAAATAGAGAAAGAGAGTGGGGGGATATTGGAAGAAAAAAAGTGAGTAATAGAAATATTGAAAGAAAATAAAGAATGCGAGCGTATAACAATAGAAAGTGGAAGTGAGAATAGAGAGTGTGAAAGAGATAAAGAAGGGAGTATGAGTGACATTGAAGCTAAAGAGAGTGGGAGAAGAGAAAGTTATATAAAAGGAGCAAGAGAGAGAATAATAAATGGAGCAAGAGAAAGAGTTATGGAGGGAAAGTGAGAGAGAGAAAGTGTAAGAGAGAACGAGTGAGAGAGGCGACTGAGGGAATAAAAGTGAGAGTGAAATTGAAGAAAATGATGGACCAAGGAAGGGAGAGAGAAAATGGAGAATGAATGGAGAGTGAGGGAAGAGAGAGAAAGTGAGAGGGAGCTAGAGAGAATAAGAGAGCGAAATAAAGTGGGAGAGAGAAGAGAGAGAATGAGTTGAATAGATGGCAAGTTAGAGTGAAAGATATATAAAGATAAAGGCGCGACTAATGAGAGAAAAAAGAGAGAGTGGCAAGAGCGAGAGAGACAAACATAATAGAAAGTGAAAGACAGTGAGAAAGGGGGAGAGTGAGAAAGAGAGATAGAGGGCAAGAGTAAGGGACAGAGTGAGAAAGGTGGAGATAGAGGGAGAGGAGAGAGATTGAAGAGAGAAAGGGAGTGAGGGTGGGAGAGAGAGCAAGAAAGACATAAGAGAGAGAGATAATTAAGCGAGAGAGGAAAAGAACGCAAAAGACTGTGAGTAAGATTGAGATATGGAGGGATTGCAAGAGAATGACTTAGTAGAAGAGAAGAATATAGGGAGATTGAGAGGGAGAGAGGGAGAGAGACTTGGATAAAGTGGGGATAGGAGGAGAGAATGAGAGAGAAAGGATGAGAGAGACAGCGAGAGAAAGGGAGAGGGAGAATGAGAAAGAAATAAAGAAAGGGATGGAAAGGAAAGGAAGAGAGATGTATGCGAGAAAATAAGAAATAATTGGATGGTTTTGTTTGGAGAGAGCAAGATGTGGGAGCAATTGGGAGAGAGTGTGTGAGGGAGAGAAAGTGAGAGAGAGAGTGAGAGATAGAGGAAGATAAAGAGTGAGTAAAGAGAGAAGAAGGAGCAGAAGAGAGACAAAGAGAGGGCAAAAGAAAGTAAACAAACAATAAAGGGAGATGAAATCAAGAGTGAGAGATAGCAAGAGAGGGAGTGAGGCTAGGAATTGAAGAGTGAGCGGGAGGGAGAGAGAGTAAGGCAGAAATAAAGAGAGAAGAGATACTCAGGGAAGATAGAGCAAAATATAGTGAGTGAGAGATAGAGAATGATATATAGAGAGGCTAAATTAATGAAAGAGGGAGAGAGGGAGGGAGGAAGAGAGTGAGAGATAATTGGAGAGAAAGAGTGATTAAAGTGATAAGAGAGTAATGAAAGAGAGCAATAGAATTCGAGAGAGAATAAGAGGGCAATAGTGAAAGAATAAGTGATAAAACATAAATAGAGGAAAGAGCGAGAGGGAGATAGTGAGAAAGAGAGAGATAGAGGGATCAGAGGGATGGAAGAGAGTGGGAATGAGACAGGAAGAGAGTGTGAAGGAAGATATAGAGAGAGATTGAGAGGGAGGGAGAGAGGGGGTTGAAAATGATACTTAATGACAGAGTGTGAGGGAATGAATTGGAAGAGAGACATGGAGAGAGGGGGAGAGTGTGTGAAAGAGAATGAAGAGCTGGAGAGAGTTTGCTAGAGAGAGTGGGATAGAGAGCAAAAAAGGGATTGGAGTGAGTGAGATGGAAGATGAATAAAGGAATGGTGAGAGAGAGGGGGAAGGAGAGATAAAGAGACGGTGAGAGGGAGAATAAGGAAAAGAGGGAGAGAAAAAGAGAGTGCATGATAGAGAGAGGGAGAGAAGAGTGTGTGAGAGATAATGGGAGGGGAAGAGAGAGAGCGAGAGATGGAGATTGTGATAGAGTGGCGAATAGACAGAGAGAAAGAGTAAGAGGAGAGGAGAATAGAGTAACATAAGAGAGTAAGAGAGAGGCGAAGAGAAAAGGAATGAAGAGAGAAAGGGAGAAGGTGGGAGAAAGACTGAGATTTAAACTGGATAAAGGGAGAGAGGGACCAAGAAATGAAGACAAAAATAGGGATAAAAGAGAGATGGTAGGGAAGAAAGGGCAAAAGAGAGGGAGGGAGATTAAGAGAATGAGCAAGAGTAACAGAGAGAAGAAGTGAGGAAGGAAGAACAAGAGAGAAAGAGGAGTAGGAGAGAGGTTGTGTGAGAAAGTGAAGTAATGAACAGTTATATTGAGAGAGAGCAAGATAATAGATAGGTAAATTGGTAGATAGAGAGAGATAAAGATAGGAGAATGATATGAGGGGGCCAGAGATTAAAATAGTGTGGAAGAAATGGAGAGTGAGGGAAAAGAGAGTGAGAGAAATTAAGAAAGAGAGATTACGAGATTGAGATAGAGAAAGTGTGAGAATATATGGGTTTGAGAGAAATGACAAAGGGGGGAGGAAGTGTTACAGTTAAATTGAAGAGAGAGAGAGAGAGGTAGGGAGAAAGAGAGAAAGATAAAGCATGAGAGAAAAGAAGAGAGATGGTGAGAGTAATCAAGAGGAATGAGGGAGAGGAATCATGTAAGAGTAAGAGTGAAATTGAGAAGAAAGAGAAGAGAAAGAAAGGGAGAGAGTCAAGAGATAAATAGAGAGAAGAGAGAGTAAGGAAAAGAGAGCAAGTGAGAGTGCGAGAGAGTGATACTGAGAGAGATATAGAGTATGTGTGGGAGAGATAGACTAGACAAAAAGAGAGGATAGAAGGGAGGAAGTGAAATAAGAAGGAAGGGAGGAAGATTGGGAGAGAAGTGTAGGAAAAAGTGAGAACGATGAGAATTAGTGGGTAATAGGGGAAGTGTTGAAAGTGACAAGAGAGCGAAGTGATAGATAAAGAGCAAGAGAGTGAGTGAGGAGCAGAGAGACTGGGAGGGTGGACGAAGAGAAATAGTGAGAGAGGAGAGAGCAGCAGTACATAGAGTAGGTGAGAAAGAGATAACAAAGTGTAAAAAAAGCGAAGAATGGAATCAGCTAAGTTGATGCAAGAGAGGGAGCAATAGAGGAGAGAGAGTGGAGAAGAAATTGGGAGAGAAAAGACTGATAAAAAAAGGAGAAGGAGATTTGGAGGTAGACTGAGGGGGAAGAGAGGGCAAGAGAGAGAGCCAGAGAAAAGAGGGTGAGAAAAGGAGGGGATAAGAGTGAGAGTGAAATTTAATAGAGAGAAGGAGAGAGAAAGGGAGAGGTAAAGATGGATAGAGAGAAATGAAGAGATTGTGTGTGAGAAAGTGGGAAGAAAAGAGAAAGGGACAAAGAAAGGGGAGAGAGACAGAAGATAAAGTTCTAGAGAAGAGTGAGCAATAATGGAGAAAGAGAAAGCAAATAAATAGTGAGAAAGAGAGAGGAAGGGAGCAAAGGAAGAAGAGAGAATGAAAGAGATATCGGGAAAGAAGGAGAGTGAGGAAGTTAAGAAAGAAAGTGAGCAGGAGGGAGAGAGAGAGGGAGAATAAGTGAATGAGAGAGATAATGAGAGAGAAATTAATAGTGAGTTAGAGAGAGAAGGAGAGCCAGGGAGGACAAGTGGAGAGAGTGCGAGAGAGAGAGAAAAGAAGAGAGGCATGTGTGAGAAATAGAGAAAGAGAGTGGGGGATAGAGGAAGATAAAGAGTGAGAAAAGGAGAGAAGGTGAGGGAGAATAGAGAATGATAGTGAGATAACGAAAGAAAGAGGAAGAGAGAATATAGATTGTGAAAGAGATAAAAAGACAGGAAAGGGAGCAAGAGAGAATGTGGATGGAGTAAGAGAGAAAGTTAGGGGATGGTGAGAGAGAGAGAGGGAGAGAAAAATGGTTGAGAGAGCACGAGAGAGAAGCGAGTGAGAAAGTAAGAGTGATAGTGAAATTGAAGAGAGTGAGAGAGCTAAGTACGGAGGGAAAGTAAAAAAGAGATAGAAATAGAGAATGAATAGAGAGTAAGGTAAGAGACGGTAAGAAAGAGGGGACTAGAGAGAAATAGAAAATGAAATAATGAGGGAGTGAAAGTAATAAAAAATAAGAGAAGGGGTGAGAAAGAAAAGAGATAGAGAATGAGAGGAAGGTAGAGAGAGATGGGGTGATAAATATAAGGAGATAATGAGTGAGAAAAGAGAGGAAGATGGAGCAAGAGAAAAATTGAGAGAAACATAATTGAGAGTGAAAGACAGTAATAAAGAAGAGAGGTAGAAAGAGAGAGATAGAGAGAAAGAGTAAAAAGAGAGAAAGGTAGCAAGAGAGTGCAAGAAAGTAAGAGAGAAATAAAAGAGTGAGTAAGAGACATAGTAAGAAAGTGAGAGAGTGAGAAAGAAAGAGATGGAAGGCAAGAGTAAGGGAGAGAGTGAGAATTGGGGAGATAGAGGGAGAGAGGGAGATATTAAAGGGAGAGAGGGAGTGAGAGATGGAGAGAGCTTGAAAGATTTAAGAGGGGGAGAGAGGAAAAGATAGGGAGTAAGATGGCGATAGAGGCAAGATTAAGAGAATGAGTGAGAAAGAGAGATGGAGAGAGAGGGATATATTAAGATATAGAGAGTGGCAGGATGAGAAGTGGGAAGGAGGGTGGGAGTCAGAAAGGAGGATAGAGGGAGAGAGAAAGGTTGAGGGAGAATGAGAGAGAATTAGAGAGAAGAGAAAGTGAGAGAAGTGAGATCAAGAGAGAGGGAATGGGAGAGTGCAATGAGAAAATGAAATGGAGGGAGGCAGATTGAGTGAGTGCAAGAGGAGAGAGAAAAGAGTGAGATTGGGAGAAAGGGGAAAGAGAGGGAAGGATGGAGTGAAAGTGGGAGGGACAGAGGAGAAGAGAGAGAACCTAAGAAATAATGACATGGGGAAGAGGGGCGAGATTGAGATGTGAGAGCAATTGAGAGAGAGAGGGAAGGAGAGAGATTAAGGGAGAGAGTGAGTTGTAGAGAGAGAAATATTGAGTAAATATAGAGAAGAGAGGGTGATAGAAGAAAGATTAAGAGAGAGGACAGAGAGAGGGAAAGAGAGAGTAAGCAAAAGATAAAGTTAGATGAAATATAGAGTGAGGGCGAGAGCAAGAGAGGGAGTGAACTAGAAATAGAGAGATAGAGGGAGGGACTAATAGAAATTGAGGAGTGAGAGGGAGGGAGAAAGGGTGTGAGAGTAAGACAAAAACAGAGAGAACAGATAGACTAAGGGAAAATTAAGAAAAAGATAGGGAGTGAGAGGTGGAGAGTGAGGGAGATAGAGGGTGAGAGAGATAGAAAGAGGGAGGGAGGAAGAGAGAAAAAGTGTGAGTTAGGAAGGGAGAAAATGTAGAGAGAGATAGAGAGCATGAGAATGAAGGAGAAAGTTAGGAAAAGATCAAGAGAGATATATAGATAGAGAGGAAAAGAGTGGGAACAAGAATCATGAAAAAAGAGAGGGAGATAGAGGAGGCAGAGAGAGGGAAGGAGAGAGGGTGAGAGAAAGAGAGAGAGAAGTGTGAGAGAATATGAGAACTAATGAGATACAAGGCAGAGGATATGAAAAGGATAACAGTTGGAGCAAGAGAGACGGTACATGTGAGGGATAGTAGGAGAGAAAGTTTGAGTAAAGAGAGATTATGTGTGTGTGTGTGAGGAAGAGAGTGAGAAAGAAACATTAGAGAAAGAGTTAGAGAAGTGAAAGAAACAAAAGAGAAAGGGAGAGAACAAATAGTGAGAATGAGAGAGAAAGGGAGCGAAGGAGGAAGGGAGTACGAGAGAGAAAGAGAGTGAGCAAGAGAAAGTGAGGGGGAGAATAAGAAAATGGGAGAGAGTGTTATGGAAAGATGGAGTGTCTGGGACAGCAAAACAGGAAAAGTGGGAGAGAGCGTGAGAAAGAGAGATGAAGCGAGTGATGGAGTAAGAGTGAGAGTGAAATTAAAGAGAGTGAGGGAGCGAGGAGGGGAGAGAGTGATAAAGCGAGAGAGAAATAGAGAAAGAATACAGTGTGAGGCAAGAGAGGGCAAGATAAAAGGAGCCAAAGAGGCAAAGAGAGCAGAAAAGGAGGGAAGAAGGGTGGGAGGGAGGGAGAGAAAGTAATAAGCAATCAAAGAAAAGAGTGGGATGAGAGAAAGAAGAGAGAGAAGAGAGAGAATGAGAGGAAGGGAGAGAGTTTGAGTGATGGATATAGAAGATAAAGAGTGAGTAAAGAGAGAGTACAAAGAGTAAGAGAGAGTTTGAGAGCTAGAGAATGAAGCATAAAATAGAGTGAGACACAGTGATAGAGGGAAAGAGCGAGAAAGAGAGAGATAGCGAGCAAGAAAGAGAACTTGGGAGATAGATGAAGAGAGTTAGAGAGACTGAATCGAGATAGGGAGTGAGAGAGGGGAGATAGAGAAAGATTTAAGAGGGAAATAGGAAGCGAGAGAGGAGAGAGAGCAAAAGATATAAACCAAGATTGAGATAGGGAGGGAGATTAAGAGAACGTTGGAGAAGGAAAGGAGAGAGGAGATTGAGAGGGAGAGAGATTGACATAGAGAGTGGGAGGGAAGGATGCAGCAGGGGAAGAATAAGGTAGAAAGGATGAGAGAGAGTGAGAGAATGGGAGAGGATGGTGAGAGAGAAGTAAAGAAAAGAAAAAGTGAGAGGAGAGAGAGCAAGAGAGAGGGAGTGAGAGAGAGCAAAAGAGAAAATGTGAGAGAGGTAGAGGGAGTCAGAAAGTGAGTTCAATAGGAGCGAGAGGGAAGAGTGAAGTGTGGAGAGAGTGAGAAAGAGAGGGATGTGGGGATTGAAAAAGGGTGGGATCGAGGAGGAAAGAGAGATCTATGAGATAAAATAAGAAACAATGAGATGGATTTGTTGGGAATGAGCAATATGTGAGAGAAACTAAGAGTGAGTGTGTGAGGGAGGGAGAGTGTAGAGCGAGCAATCGAAGAGAAAGTGATGAGTGAAAATGGATTGAGAAAGAGAGAGAAAGTGAGGGAGTAAGAGTGAGAGTGAAACTGAAGAGAGAGGAAGGGGAGTGAGAAAGGGAGTGAGTGTGAGAGAAAAATAAAGTGAAGAGAGAGTGAGGGGAGTGGTAACATGAGAGAGGGAGAGAGCGAGCAAGTAGAGAAAAGTCTAAGTGAGAGAAGAGAAAGCAAAAGAGAGGGAATGAAAGAGAGAAAACGAGGGGGGAGAGGGACTAAATGAGTGAGAGCAAGAGGAGAGGGAGAAGAGTTAGATAAAGAGAGAAGCATAAAGAGAGGGAAGGAGGGATTGAAGGAGGGAGGGATCAAGGAGGTAAGAGAGATATATAAGCAAAATAATAAATAATGAAATGGATATAAGGGGAGAGAGCAAGATGAGAGAGCATTTGAGAGCATTTGTGAGGGAGGTGGAGTGAGAGATGGAGGAAGGGAAAGGCTGAGTAAAGAGATAGAAGAGAGGGAAATAAAATTATGAGCAATAGAAAGATAGAGAGGAGGAAATTGAGAGCAATGAAACAACAAAGAGAGATGAAATAAAGAGTGAGAGAGAGATCAAGAGATGGAGTGAAGAAAGGGATTGAAGAGAGAGTGGTAGGGAGAGATGGAGAGTAGGAAAGGCAAAAATAGAGTCAGAATGAGTGAGGGAGAGAGGGAGTAAGAGTGAGAGTGAAATTGAAGAGAGAAAAAGAGGGACTGAGAAAGGGAGAGAGTGTGAGAAGAAAAAAGAGAGAAGAGAGTGCGTGGGAATAAAGTGTATGAAAGAGAGAGGAGATAGAATGAGGGAAGATAATGAGAGAGTGTGCGAAAGGGAAGGAGGCGTAGAGAATGAGATTGTCTAGAGGGAGAGCAAAAGAATGTGAGAGGGGGAGAGTTATAGTGTATCTGAGAGAGATAAGGAGAGACAGAGAGGGATGGCAGAAGGAAGCAAGAGACAAAGGCGAGAGGAAGAGAAAGATTGAAGAGAGTGAAGAGAGAGCAACATAAGTGAGTGAGTGAGAGAGTGCGAATATAGAGCTAGAAAGAGTGAGGGAGGGAGTAAGAGTGAGAGTGAAACTGAAGAGAGAGAATGAGGGAGGGAGAAATGCAAAGAGTGTGAGAGATAATAGAGAGAAGAAAGTGTGAGAGAATAGAGAGCGTGAGAGGGTGAGGGAAGAGATAACATGAGAGAGGGAGAGAATGAGCGAGTAGAGAAAAGTGTGAGAGAAGAGAGAGAAAAAGAAAGGGAATGAGAGAGAGATAGAGAAAATGAGGGGGAGAGGGAGGGAGGAGTTAGATAGGGAGAGAGGCATAAAGAGAGGGAAGTAGGGATTGAAAAAGGGAGGAATCAAGGAGGTAAGAGAGATGTATGAGCAAAAATAATAAATAATAAGATGGATTAAGGGGAGAGAGCATGATGCGAGAGCAATTAAAAGAGAGTGTGTAAGGAAGGGGGAGTGAGAGATTAAGGAAGAGAAAAAGTGAGTAAAGAGAGAGAAGAGAGGGAGATAGAATTATGAGAAAGAGAGGGATGGAGAGGGGGTAAATGAGAGCAAAGAAACAACAAAAATAGATAACATAGAGAGTGGAAGAGAGAGCAAGAGAGAGAGTGAAGAAAGAGACTGAAGAGGGAGCGAGAGGGAGAGATGGAGAGAGGGTAAGCAAGAAATACAGAGAAAAGAGAGATTCATGGGAGACGAATCAAAATATAATGAGTGAGAGGTAGAGAGTGGGAGATATAGAGGGTGATATAGAGGGAGATGGAGGGAGAGAGAGACTTAGAGAATAAAGAGTAAGAGAGTGGGAGAGAGTGAAATATATGGAGACATGGAGAGGGGGAGGGAGGGAGTGAAAGTGAGTGGGGAGAAAGGAAGATATGTTTGAGAGAATGGGAGAAATAATGAATCGAAAAGTAGAGAGAGAAAGATAGAGAGAGCTAAGAGTGGGATTGAAAGAGAGAGAGAAGTAGGGAGAGAGGAAGTGAGGGTTTGTGAGGGATAGAGTGAAAGAAAGAGAGAGAATATAAGTTAACATAACAGAGAGAGATAGAATAGAGAGTGTAAGAGAGAGCATGGGTTGTAAAAAGAAAGCAATAGAGATATAGAGGGACCTACTCTCTCTCTTTATCTCTTTCACACTCTCAATTTTGTCTTCCACTTTCTCTTCCCCACTCCCTTTCTCTCTTTAATTCTCTCTTTCTCTTCCTCACTCTCTCTCCCTCACTCCCCCAACTTCCACTAACTCACTTTCTCTCTATAGCTTTCCCCTCTCACTTTTTTCCCATGCTACTATCTCTCTCTCTCGAACACATTCTAACTCCCCCCTCTTTCTTTCTCCCTCTCCCAAGCCCCTCCCACTTTTATCCAGCCCCCTCTCCCTCCCTTCCTCTCTCTCGTTGCCATGCTTTCTCCCTCTCTCTCTCTGTCTCTCTCTTTCTCTTTCTCTTTATTCCCTTGCTCTCCATGGCGTCCTCCGAACTCGTTCTTTCAACCTCATACCTTCTCTCACTTCTCTTCTTTCTTTCACTCCAACTCACTTCCTTTCTCTTCCCTCGATATCTCTTCCCTCTTCCTTTCTCTCTCCTTCTCTCTATTAAATTTCACTCTCAGTCTTACTTGCTCTCTTTCACACCCTCTTTTGTTTGTCTCTCTCTCAATCTCTCTCCCTCACTCTACCTTTCTATCATCATCTCTCCCTTTCTATCACTCTCTCCTCTCCCAATTTCTTTCTCAGTCTCTCTTTTTGTCACTCCTTCCCTCATTTCAACTTAGCTCACTCCCTTCTTCTCTCTTTCTCACTCTTTGTTATCTCTCGCTTACTTACACTCTGTACTGTTGCTCCATGTTCTCTAACTATTTCTCTTCGTCCATCCTCCCCTCTCTCCTCTCTCTCCTCTCCCTCCCTCCCATTCTCACTTACGCTTTCCTCTATCTCGCTCTCACACACTTCTCTCCCTCTCTCCCCTTCCTTCTCCCTCTCTCCATTTATAACTCCTCTCTCTCACTCTTTATCATCCATTCTTTTCCTCTCCCTCTCTCTCCCATTCTCGCTCGCTTCTCTTGCTCTAGCTTCCATCACACTTTATTTCTCTCTCACACTATCTCTCCCACTCTTGCCACGTCTCTCTTTTCAATCTTTCTCACGAGCTCCCTTTATCTCTCTAATTCTTTCTCTTTACCACTCACGTGCTTTCTTACACTCTCTATTAAATCTCTCTTTCTCATTTTTTTGTCATTTTACGTTGCCCTTTATTCTCTCTCTTTCTCTAACTCTATCCCTCACTTTCTCTAGCTCTCCCTATCTCCTATTCTCTCCCTAACTCTTTCTCTCCCTCCATCCCCCACTTCCTTTCTATTGGTTCCATTCCTTTTATGTCTAAATTGAGAGCTAAAAGGAGAGATTGTGTGTAAGAAAGTGGGAAGACAAGAGAAAGGGACAAATAAAGAGGAGAGATAGAAATAGAAGAGAAATATTTTTAGTACAGTCAGCAATAATAGAGAAAGAGAAAGCAACTAAATAGTGAGAAAGAGAGAGAAAGGGAGCAAAGGAGGAGGAGAGAGTGAGAGTGATAAAGGGAGAGAAGGAGAGTGAGGGAAGCTATAGAAAGAGAGTGAGCAAGAGGGATAATAAGAGAATGAGAGAGAATTAGAGAGAGTGATGAAGAGTGTGAAGAAAAAGAGGATGAACGAGGAGGGTAGATGGAGAGACCTTGAGTGAGAGGGTGAAGGGAGGGAAGCGAGATAAATATAGAAAGAGAGAGTGGGGGCAGAAGAAGAGAAAGAGTGATAAGAATAAGAGAGAAGATGAGAGAGAATATGAAGTGAGAGCAAGATGATGATAGAAATATGAAGAGAGAATAGAGATTGTAGAAAAATAAAGAGATGGAGTAAGAGTGACAGTCAAGCAGAAGAAAGAGAGTGGGGGCCGAGAGAGTTAGAGAAAGGGAGCAAAAGAGAATGATAGATGGAGCAAGAGAGAGAGCATAGAGAGAGAGAGAGAGAAATGATTTAGAGTAAGACTAGAGTGAAATTAAAGAGAGTTAGAGAGCCAATAAGGGAGATAGAGAAAAAAGGAGAAAGAAATAGAGGAAGAATAGAGAGTGAGGTGAGAGAGGGAAAGAGACAGAAATAGAGAGCAAAAGAAGGGAGGGAGGGGAAGTAGAGAGATTGAGTGATGGATATAGGAGAAAAAGAGAGAGAAAAGCGAAGAAGAGTGTGCAATGAGCTAGAGAGAGAAACATGATGGAGAGTGAGAGACAGTGAGAAAGGAAGAGAGGGAGAAAAAGAGAGATAGAGGAAAGAGATAGCCAAAAAGAGAGAGAGACAGAGAAAGAGAGAAAAAAGAATAAAGAGTGAGAGACAGTAAAAATGGAGAGAGTGAGAAAGAGGGAGAGAGTGAGAGATTTAAGAGAGTGAGAGAGAGAGGGCATGAAAGATTTAAGAGGGACAGAGGGGAAGCAAGAGAGGAAACGATATTGAGCAAGATGGAGGTAGGGAGCAAAAGTTCAATAGGTGGAGAGGGGGAGAGAGAGAGGGAGAGAGATTGAGATAGAGAGAGTGGGAGGGTGAGAAGTGGGGTGGAGAGAGGGAGAGAGATTGAGATAGAGAGAGTAGGACAATGAGAAGTGGGATGGAGAGAGGGGAGAGAAAGTATGAGGGAGATTGAGAGAGATATAGAGAGAAGAGAGAGGTAAAAAGAAAGAAATAGAGAGAGGGAGGGAGAGCATGAGTGGTAAAAAGAAAGTGATAGAGAGATAGAGGGAGGCTGTGAGAGAGAAAAAGAGAGAAGAGAAAGTGAGAAGAGAGCAAGAGAGAGAGAGGGGAGAGTGCAATGGAGAAAATGAGAGGGAGGAGGGAGATTGATTAAGTACAAGAGGAGAGAGAGAGAAGAGAGATTGGGGGAAAGGGAGAAAGAGCGAAAAGGAGGGAGGGATTAAGATAGGGAGGGAGAGTAAGGGAACGAGTTAAAAGGAGAGAAGGAGAGAGGGAGATGGAGAGAGAGTGAGGGAGAGAGAGGGAGAGAGATTAAGATAGAGAGCATGGGGGAGAGGGTAGTGGAGGGAGAGAATGATTGAAAGGATGAGAGAGAGAGGGCGAGAGAAAGGGAGAGGAAAGGAGAGAGAGAAATAGAGAAAGAGAGAAGAGAGGGAATGAGAGAGAGATAGAGAAAAAGAGAGGGAGAAAGAGGGAGTGAACAAGTCAGTGCAAGAGGAGAGAGAGGAAGAAAGATAGGGAGGGATGGATTGAAAGAGGGAGGTATCGAGTAGGAAGGAACGATGTATGAGAAAAAATAATAAATAATGAGATGGATATGAGGAGAGAGAGCAAGATGTGAGAGCAATTGAGAGATAGTGTGTGAGGAAGGGAGTGTGAGAGAGTGTGTGATAGGTAGAGGGAGAGAAAGAGTGAGTAAAGAGAGGAATGAGAAGGTGATAGAAGAAAATGCAAGGGAGAGAGACAGTGAGGGGGCAAAAGTGAGCATAGAAATAACAAAGTGATGAAATAGAGAGTGAGAGAGAGAGAGCAAGAGAGGGAGTTAATATAGTGATTGATGAGTGAGCGATGGGAGACAAGGAAAGATGTTTAGGCCTAATTTGAGAGATAAAAGAGAATCAGGGAAGATAGAGCAAAAGATAGTGAGTGAGGTAAATAGAGGAAGATATTGAGGGAAATATGGAGAGAGAGGGAGGGTGAAAAGATAGAGCGAGTGATTGAATTAATGAAAGAGCGAGGCAGGGAGGGAGGAAGAGGGTGAGAGATGGTTAGAGAGAAAGAATGAGTAAAGTGACAAGAGAGTGATAAAAGAGAGCAAGGGACAGTGTGTCAAAGAGAGCGAGAAGAAAGCAATAGAAAAAGTAAAAGTAATAAAGCGTAAATAGAGAAAAGAGTGAGTGAGGAAGAGAGAGATGGGCAGAGGGAGTCGCCGGGATGGAAGAGAGTGGGAGTGAGAGACAAAGAGAGAGTGAAGGAAGATATGGAGAGAGAATGAGAGAGATGGAGAAAGGGGTACAAAATGAGATTTCATGGAAGAGTGAGGGGGGTGAATTGGAAGAGATTGAGAAGGAGAGAGGGAGAGAGTGTGTGTGAGAGAGAAAGAGAGAGCAAGAGAGGGAGAGAGAGGGAGGAAAAAAATAAATGGAGTGGGGGAGAGTAGGAGAGAAAGATTGACAGGAGAGAGAGGAGTGAGCGCAGTAGAAGAGAGAGTAGGTGAAGAGAGTGAACATGGAGTGAGAAAGAGAGAGGGAATGAAGAAGTATGTGTGAGAGTGAAACTGAAGAGAAAGCAAGAGGGAATGAGAAAGGGAGTGTGTGAGAGAAAAATGGAGAGAAGGGAGGGTGAGGGAAGAGAGCGCAGGAGAGTGGGAGAGGGTGAGCGAGCGAGAGAGGGAGCAAGAGTCAGGGAGATAAGGAGAGCAGGAGAAAGAGAGGGATGGAGTGAAAGAGGGAGGCAGAGCGAGAGAGTGGCGGTTAGGGTTAAACTGAGTGTGAAAAGAGAGAGACAGAAGAGAGGGCGAGAGAAAGATGGAAAGAGGTGGAACAGAGAGTGAGAGAGAAAGGAAAGTGTGAGGAAGAAATAAATATAGAAGGAGGGATTGAGAGAGTTTAAAGAGAGAGAGCAAGAAAGAGAAAGGAAGAGAGAGTAGAAGGGACAGTGACTGAGAAGAGAGACTGAGAGAAGATCAAGCAAGAGTAAGTTAGTGATGATTAAAAGGCGAGGGAAAATAGGAGATTGTTGAGAGAGAGCGAGATGGAGAGGGATAATGGGAGGGAGAGGGATAATGGGAGGGAGAGAAGAGATAAAATGAGAGGGAGGGATAGAAGCAAGAGAGAGAGGAGAGAGGAAGTGGAGGATGGAGTGACAAAATGTAAGAGACATGAAATAATAGAGAGCAACAAAGGAGTGTGTAGAAGAGAGTACAATTTATAAAAAGAGAATAGAAAGAGAGACAGTAGGATAATATAATAGAGAAGGGATAAAAAAAGTGAGAGAAAAAATAAAATGAAAACAAAGAGATAGATAAAAAATGGAGCTAACGAGGGTGAGAGAGAGAGAGGTTGAGAAAGAGTGAGAGCATGTATGTGTGAGATAGAGAGAAAAGAGTGCACTACATGAGGCAGATCTAGAGAGGGCAAGATTGAGGGAGTGACAAAGAGAGAGCAAGAGGGATAAAAAGAGATGGAATAGAGAGTGAGAGGGAGAAAGTGAGTGAGAAGAGAGAAATAATAAGGTAATGAAGGGTTTAAAGAGAGAAAAAGAAAAAGAGAGCAAATAGAGAGCTAGAGAGAGATGGAAAGGGAGGGAGAGAACAGAGAAAGAGAGTTTGGGAGTGAGTGATTGAAGAGAGAGCGGAAGGGAGAGCGGGTGAGGCAGGAATAAAGAGAGAAAAGAGATTCAGGGAAGATAGAGCAAATGATAGTGAGTGAAAGGTAGAGAGGGAGATATAGTTTGAGATATCGAGAGAAGGAGGGCGAGAGAGAGATAGTGAATAAATGAAAGAGAGAGTAGGAGGGAGGAAGAGAGCGAGAGATGGTTTGTGAGAAAGAGTGAGTAAATTGATAAGAATGTGATGAAAGAGAGCAATAGAGAGTGTGCGTGAGAGAGAAAGAGATAGAGAAATAGAGAAAGAAATAGTGAAAAAGCATAAATAGAGAAAAAGGCGGAGAAGGCAAGAGTGAGAATGAGAGGAATGGAAGAGAGTGGGAATGAGAGAGGAAGAGAGAGTGAAGGAAGAAATAGAGATAGACTGAGAGAGATGGAGAGATGGGTAGACAATGAGGCTTACTTGGAGAGAAAGGGGGTGAACTAGAAGAGAGTAAGAGGGAGAGAGGGGGAGTGCGTAAGACAGAAAAATAAGAACGAGGAAGGGAGAGAGTGGGAGGTAGGGAATGAAACATGAAAGTTTGGGAGAGAGGGAGAGAAAGATTAAGAGGAGAGCAATAGATAGAAGAGAGAGTGAACATGGAGTGAGAAGGAGAGAAAACGAGGGAGTAAGAGTGACAGTGAAACCCAAGAGAGAGGAAGAGAAGCTAGAAAAGGAGAGAGTGCGAGAGAGAAACAGAGAAAAAAGCGAGTAAGGAAAAAGTGAGTGGGAGAGAGGGACAGAGCGAGCGAGCGACAGAGGGAGTAAGAGAGAGGGAGATAAGGAGAGCAGGAGAGAGAGGGGGATGAAGGGAGTGAAAATGGGAGGGAGAGCAAGAGAGACTCAGTGAGGGAGCAAGAGAGAGAGGGAGAGAGAAAGGGCGAGAGAGAGCAATAGAGAAAGAGAGAAGAGATTGAGAGTAAGAATGAGAGTAAAATTAAAGAGAGTTAGGGAGCCATGAAAGGAGAGAGAAAAAAGGAGAAAGAAACAGAGAAGGAATAAAGAGTGAGGTAAGAGAGGGAAAGAGAGACAAATAGAGACTGAACTAAGGGATGGAGGGGAAGTAATAAACAATAAGAGAGAGGAGTGGATGAGAAAGCAAAGAGATAGAAAAAGGAGGAAGGTAGAGAGAGATTGAGTGATGGATATTAGGAGAAAAAGAGAGAGAAAAGAGAGAAAGAGAGCAACGAGTGAGAGAGAGAGAGAGAGAGAAATATGATGGAGAGTGAGAGACATAGTGAGAAAGAAAGAAAAAGAGAAAGAGAGAGATAAAGGGAAAGAGTAAAGAGAGTGAAAAGATAGCAAGAGATAGCAAGAAAGCAAGATAAAAAAAAAATATAGAGTGAGAGACATAGTAAGAAAGGGCAAGAATAAGGGAGAGAGTGAGAAAGGGGGAGTTAGAGGGAAAGTGTAAGGGAGAGTGGGAGAACTGGGGAGATAGATGGAGAGAAAGATTGAAGAGAGTAAGAGAGAGAGAGAGCATGAAAGATATAACAGGGAGAGAGGGGAAGCGAGAGAGAGGAAACAATATTGAGCAAGATGGAGATAGGGAGTAAGAGGACAGTGCATGGAGAAGGGGGAGAGAGAGAGGGAGAGAGATTGAGATAGAGAGAGTGGGAGGGTGAGAAGTGGAATGGAGACAGGGTAGAGAAAGGATGAGGGAGTGAGAGAGATATAGAGAGAAGAGGGGTAAAGAGAAAGAAATAGAGAGAGTGAGGGAGAGTACGGTAAAAAGAAGGAGATATAGAGATAGAGGGATGCTGTGAGAGAGAATAGAGACAAGAGAAAGTGAGAGAAGAGAGGAGCGAATGGGAGAGTGTGATGGAGAACATGAGAGGGAAGGAGGGAGATTGATTAAGTGCAAGAGGAGAGAGAGAAGAGAGATAGGGGAAAGAGGGAAAGAGAGAAAGAGAGGGAAGGAGGGAGGGATTGAGATAGGAAGGGAGAGTAAGAATGAGTTAAATGCAGAGAAGGAGATGAATAGGGAGTGAGGGAGAGGAGAGGGAGAGAGATTATGATAGAGAGCGTGAGAGGGAGGGTAGCAGAGGGAGAAAATGAGAGAGAAAGAATGAGAGAGGGGGCGAGAGAAAGGGAGAGGGAGAGCGAGAGAGAAATAGAGAAAAGTGGAAGTGAGAGAAAAGAGAGCATAAGAGAGGGATGAGAGAGAGCGATAGAGAAAACGAGAGGGAGAGAGAGTGTGAATGAGTGAGTGCAAGAGGAGAGAGAGGAAGAAAGAGAGGGAGGTATCGAGAAGGAATGAGAGATGTATTAGAGAAAATAATAAATAATGATATGGATATGATGAGAGAGAGCATGATGTGAGAGCAATTGAGAGATAGTGTGTAAGAAAGGGAGTGTGAGAGAGAGTGTGATAGATAGAAAGAGAGAAAAAGTGAGTAAAGAGATGGAAGAGAGAGAGAGATAGAAGAAAGAGAAAAAGAGAGGGAGAGAGAGTGTATGAACGAGGTGCAAGAGGAGATAGAGAGGATGAAAGAGAGGGAGGGATGGATTGAAAGAGGGAGGTATCGAGGAGGAATGAGAGATGTATGAGAGAAAATAATAAATAATAAGATGGATATGACGAGATAGAGTAAGATGTGAGAGCAATTAAGAGATAGTGTGTATGGGAGGGAGTGTGAGAGAGAGTGTGTGATAGATAGAGTGAGAGAAAGAGTGAGTAAAAAGAGGGAAGAGAGGGAGATATAAGAAAGAGTAGGAGAGACGACAGGGAGGGGTAAAAGCAGACAAATAACAAAGAGAGATGAAATAGAGAGTAGGAGAGAGAGAGAGTAAGAGAGGAAGTTAAGATATCAATTGACTAGTGAGTGAAGGGAGTGAGGGAGAGGGGGGTGTAAGGCGAAAATTGAGAGAGAAGAGAGACACGGGAAAGCTAGAGCAAAAGATAGTGAGTGAGAGGTAGATAAAGAGAGATATTGAGGGAAATATGGAGAGAGATGGAGGGAGAAAGTCGTAGCGAGAGATTGAATTAATGAAAGAGTGAGAGAGCGAGGGAGGAAGAGAGTGAGATATGGTTGGAGAGAAAGACTGAGAAAAGTGATTAGAGAGTGATAAACAAGAGCAAGAGAGAGTTTGTCAAGGAGAGCAAGAAGAGAGCAATAGAGAGAGAAAAAATGATAAAGCATAAATAGAGAAAAGAGCTAGTGAGGACGAGAGAGATGGACGGAGGGAGTGAGCGGGATGGAAGAGAGTGGGAGTGAGAGAGGAAAAGAGAGTGAAAGAAAATATGGAGGGAAGAGTGAGAGAGATGGAGAGAGTGGGTACAGAATGAGATTTAGAGGGAGAGAAAGGGGGAAAAGAGAGATAAGGGAGCAAGAGAGAGTCTTAGAGTGAGAGAAAGAAACATAATAGAGTGTGAAACATAATGGGTAAGGAAGGGAGCGAGAAAGAGAGAGATAAATGACAAGAGTATGGGAGAGAGTGAGAGGGGGAGATAGAGGGAGAGAGTGAGAGAGATTGAAGAGAGAGGGAGTGAGAAAAGGAGAGAGAGAAAAGGATTTAAGAGATAGATAGGAATTGAGAGAGGAAGAGAACGAAAAAGTTAGTGTGCAATATTGAGATAAGGAGGGAGATTAAGAGAATGCTTTAGAAGGAAAAGAGAGAGTGATAGGGAGAGGGAGAGAGGGAGATGGAGGGAGGGATATTGAGATAGGGGGAGTGGGAGGGAGGGAAGTAGAAGGGAGAGAATGAGAGAAATGATGAGAGAGATTGGGAGAGGAAGAGTGAGAGAGAAATAGAGAAAAGAGAATGTGAGAGAAGAGGGAGCAAGGGAGAGGGAATGAGAGAGAGCAATAGAGAAAAGACTTAGTGAGTACAACAGAAGTGAGAGAGAGGAGTAAGGTGAGTACAGAGAGAGAAATTAAGGCAAAAGAAGAAAGAACAAGAGAGAGATCAATAAATCAATAAAGATAGATGAAATAAAGATAGAAAGAGAGCGAAAAGGGATTGAAGAGTGAGTGGGAGGGAGAGAAGGAGAGTGGGTGAGATAGAAAATAAGAGAGAAGAGAGACTGGTGGAAGATGGAGAGTTAAGTGTGAGGTAGAGAGAGGGAGATGTAGAGGGGATATGGATATAATGGAGAGTGAGTGGGCGATAGAGTGAGAGATTGTAATAATGAAAGAGGGAGAGAGGGAGGGAGGAAGAGAGAGCTTGAGATGGTTGGAGAGAATAGTGAGTAAAGTGATGAGAGAGTGTTAAAGGAGAACAAGAGTGTGCGTGCGTGGGAGTGAAAGAGAGAAAAATAGAGGAAGAAAAAGTGATAAGGCATAAACAGAGAAAAGTGTGAGAGAGGAGAGTGAGAAAGATAGAGATAGAGGAAGGGAGTGATAGACTTTGAAGAGAACGGGAGCGAGAGTGGAAGAGAGGGCGAGAGAGAAGATTGATTGATGGAAGATATTGAGATAAAGTGAGAGAAATGGGGTGGAGAATAAGATTTAGTGGGAGAGAGGGGGATGAGTTGGAAGAGAGAGACAGAGGGAGAGACGGAGAGAGAGAGAAGGAGAGACAGTGAGAGGGCGAGAGGGCGAGAGTGAGGGAGAGAGGGAGGGAAGGAAGCAAGAGAGCGGGGAGAGAGGGAGGAAAGATTAACAGGAGAGATGAGAGCAAGTAATCAAAGAGAGAGTAAACATGAAGCGAGAAAAAGAGCGAGTAGAAGTGAGAGTGAAACTGAAGATAGATGAAGAGGGGCGAGAAAGGGAGAAAGTGTGAGAGAGAAATAGTGTAGACAGAGTGAGGGAAGAGAGAGTTGAGAGAGGGAGAGAGTGAGTGAGTGAGAGGGGGAGCAAGAGTGAGGGAGATAAGGAGAGCAAGAGAAAGCAAGGTTGAAGTGAGTGAAAGAGGGAAGGAGACGACAGAAAGGCAGTGAGGGATAAAGGGAGCATTAAAAGAGAGACAAAAGAGAGAGTGAATCAGAGATAAAATGAGATGGAATAGAGAGTGAGAGAGATAGGGAAAAAGTGAGTGAGAAAGAGAGATTGAAGGAGCTAGTGAGAGGGATTAAAGAGAGTTCAAGAAAGAGAATGGAAAAGAGAGTGAAAGGTTAAGAGTAAGGAGACTAAGGGAAGATCGAGTAAGGGTATAAAGAGCGGGAGTACAGGTGAATGATGAGAGTGAGAGGGAGAAACGAAAGGAGAGGAATTTGGAGAGGGATAAAGGTAGGAGGAGGGAGGGAGGGAGAGAGAGGGAATGAGAGAAGTTGGGATGGAATTAGGTGAACGAGAAAGGAGAGAGAGTGAGGAATAGAGTGAGAGAAAAATAAGAGGAAAAAGAGAAGAGAGAACAATAAAGGAGAGTGTAAAAGAGAGAGAAATGGATTAAGGGAGCAAAAGAGGTATGGAGAGCTAGAGAGAGGAAGTGAGGGATAATGGGAGGGTCAAAAGTGAGAGACAAAAGAGATATTGAGAGGGAGAGATAAAAGGGCTGAAATAGAGAGTCATAGAAAGATGGAGGTCATAAGGGAGAAAGAGAGATAGGTAGAAGTGAGAGTGTTTAAAGAGAGAGTAAGAAAGTGAAAGTGAGAGAGTGAGAAGAGAGTTTGTGGGATGATCAAGTAAGAGTGAGTCAGTGAGGTGTAAGGTGAGCAAAAGAAGAGGATATTAGTGAGTTAGAGAGGGAGCAAGAGAGAGAGAGATAAAGAGTGAGATAAGGAGGGATAGAGGGGGAAGGACGGAAGGAGAGAAGATAGGGAAAGAGAGTGGTAGGGTTGAAAGCAAGAGAAAGGAGAAAGGGAGTGGAGGTAGAATGAGAGAAAGTGTAAGAGGAAAAAGAGCAACAAAGGAGAGTGTAAACATGAGAGAGAGAAAGAGAGGGAGATAGAATAATACAAAAGAGGATAGAGAGTGAAAGGAGAAAGATAGAGTCGGGAAAAGAGAGGAGAGATTAAGCGAGAAAGAACAAGATAGTTAGAGAGAGTGAGATAGAGAGCAAGAAATGTGGAGCTAAAGAGGGTGCGAACGAGAGTGATTAAGAGAGTGAGAGAGCATATGAGTGTATATATAGAGAGAAGTTTGAGCTACATACGAGAGACCTAGAAAGGGCAATAATTAGGGAGTGAGAATGATAGAGGTAGAGAGTGAAAGCGATAAAGAGAACAAGATTGTGAAGTTTGAATGAGAGATATATAGAGAAAGAGAAAATGACCGTGAGGGAGAGAAGAGGATATAAGAAAACAAATAAGAGAGAGGTACAAGAGATAAGAAAATATATTAGGAGGGTGAGAATGGAGAGAAAGTGTGAGTGAGGGAGGGAGGAAGAGAAGAGAGAGATGGAGAGAAAGTGTTAGTAAGGGAGGGAGGAAGAGAGATATATAGATAGAGAGGAAAAGAGTGAGAGCAAGAATCATGAAAAGAGAGTGAGAGATAGAGGAGGAAGAGAGAGGGAGGGAGAGAGGGTAAGAGAAAGAAAGGGAATAGTGTGAGAAAGTGTGAGAATCAATGAGATAGAAGACAAAGGATATGAGAGGGATTGAGCAAAGAGAGATTGTGTGTGTGAGAGAGAGGAAGAGAGTGAGAGAGAAACATTAGAAAAAGAGTTAGAGAAGTGTAAGCAATAAAAGAGAAAATAGAGAACAATTGGTGAAAGTGAGAGGAAGGGAGTGTGAGATTGATATAGGGAGAGAAGGAGAGTGAGGTAAGATAGAGAAAGAGAGTGAGCAAGAGAAAGTGAGGGAGGGAGAATAAGAGAATGAAAGAGAGAATGATAAAAATATGGAGAGAGAGGGACAACCAAGAAGGGAAAGTGGGAGTGAGTGTGACAAAGAGAGATAAAGCGAGTGAGGGAGTAAGAGTGAGAGTGAAATTAAAGAGAGTGAGGGAGCGAGGAGGGGAGAGAGTGACAAAGGGAGAGAAATAGAGAGAATACAGAGTGAGGAAAGAGAGGGCAAGAGAAAGGAAGCTAGAGAGACAAAGAGAGCATAAAAAGGAGGAGGAAGGAAGGGAGGGTGTGAAAGTAACAAACAATGAGAGAGAAGATGGAAGAAGAGAGAGAAGAGAGAGAAGAGGGAGAATGAGAGGAAGGGAGGGAGTTAGATTGATGGATATTGAGTGAATAAAGAAAGAGAACAGAGAGTAAGAGAGAGTTAGAGAGCTAGAGAAGGAAGCATAAAAGAGAGTGAGACATTGTGAGAAAGAGAGAGAGCGAGAAAGAGAGAGATAGAGGGCAAGAAAGAGAAAGGGGAGATAGATGGAGAGTATTAGAGAGACCAAATAGAGAGAGGGAGTGAGAGAGAAAGAGAAAGAAAGATTTAAGAGAGATAGGAAGTGAGAGAGGAAGCGAGAGCAAAATATAGCAAGATTGAGATAGGGAGGGAGATTAAGAGAATAAGTGAGAAGGAAAGGAGAGAAGGAGATGGAGAGGGAGAGAGATTGGCATAGAGAGTGGTTGGAGGGGGAGAATAAGGGAGAAAGAAAGAGGGAGAGTGAGAGAATGGGAGACAAAGAGTGACAGAGATGTAGAGAAAGAAAAGTGAGAGACGAGGGCAAGAGAGAGGGAATGAGAGAGAGCGATAAAGAAAATAAGAGGGAGGGAGAGGGAGTCTATGAGTGAGTGCAATAGAAGCGAGAGTGAAGAGTAAAGTAGGGAGAGCGAGAAAGAGAGGGATGTAGGGATTGATGAGGGAGGGATCAAGGAGGAAAGAGATATCCATGAGATAAAATAAGAAACAATGAGATGGATATGACAGAAGAGAGCAATATGTGAGAGAAACTGTAAGTGAGTGTGTTTGGGATAGAGAGTGTGAGTGAGTGAGATAGAGGGAGAGATGGAGTGAGTAAAGAGAGATGAGAGGGTGATAGGAGAAAGAGCAAGAGTGAGAGATAGAGAGGGAGCGAAGGAGAGCATGAAAATAATAAAGAGAGATGAAATAGAGAGAGAGAGCAAAAGAAAGAGTAAAGCCAGAGATTGAAGAGTGAGCAGGAGGGAGAGATAGAGAGAGGGTGAGATAGAAATATAGAAAGAAGAGAGACTAAAGGAAGGAAGGATGAGAGAGGGGGATTTTATATGGAGATAACAAGAGAGAGAGAGAGGGTAATAGAGAGAGATACTGAATTAATGAATGAGGGAGAGAGGGAGTGAGGAAGAGAGTGAGAGATGGCTGAAGAGAAAAAGTAAAGTGATAAGAGAGAGTGAGAGCAAGGGTACTTGTATGTGAGAGAGAAAGAGAGAAAAAAAGTGATAAAGCATAAATAGAGAAAATAATGAGGAGGGAGAGAGTGACAAAGAGAGGGACAAAGGGAGGGAGTGCATGAGATTGAAGAGATTGAGAATGAGAGAGGAAGGGAGAGTGAGAGAGATGATAGAGTGATGGAAGATATAGAGAGAAAGTTTGAGTGAGGGAGACAGTGGGTAGAGAGAGGAATGGAAGAGAGTGGGAATGAGAGAGGAAGAGAGAGTGAAGGAAGAAATAGAGATAGAGTGAGAGCACTAGAGAGATGAGTAGAGAATGAGGCTTACTAGGAGAGAAAGGGGTGAACTAGAAGAGAGTGAGAGGGAGAGAGGGAGAGAGTGCATGAGACAGAGAAATAAGAGCGAGGAAGGGAGAGAGTGAGAGGTAGGGAATGAAACATGATAATTTGGGAGAGAGGGAGAGAAAGATTGAGTGGAGAGTAAGGACAGAGAGCAATAGAAGAGAGAGTAAGAGAGAGAGTGAACATGGAGTGAGAAAGAGAGAGAAAACGAGGGTGTAAGACTGAAAGTGAAGCCTAAGAGAGAGGAAGAGAAGCTAGAAAGGGAGAGAGTGCGAGAGAGAACAGAGAAAAAAGAGTAAGGAAAGAGTGAGTGGGAGGGAGAGAAAGAGCGAGCGAGCGATAGAGGGAGTAAGAGAGAGGGAGATAAGGAGAGCAGGAGAGAGAGAGTAATGAAAGGAGTGAAAGTGGGAAGAGTGAGAGAGACTCAGTGAGGGAGCAAGAGAGAGAGGGAGAGAGAAAGGGTGAGAGAGAGCAATAGAGAAAGAGAGAGAAGAGATTGAGAGTAAGAGTGAGAGTGAAATTAAAGAGAGTAAGGGAGCCACGAAAGGAGAGAGACAAAAAGAGAAAGAAACAGAGAAGGAATAGAGAGTGGGTAAGAGAGGGAAAGAGAGAGAAATAGAGACCAAAATAAGGGAGGGAGGGGAAGTAATAAACAATAAGAGAGAGGAGTGGGCAAGAAATCAAAGAGATAGAGAAAGGAAGAAGGTAGAGAGAGATTGAGTGATGGATATTAAGAGAAAAAGAGAGAGAAAAGATAGGAAGTGAGAACAACGAGTGAGAGAGAGAGAAACATGATGGAGAGTGGGAGACATAGTGAGAAAGAAAGAGAGGGAGAAAGAGAGAGATAGAGGGAAAGAGTAAAGAGAGTGAGAAGATAGCAAGAGATAGCAAGAAAGCGAGACAAAGAAGAAGAATAGAGAGTAAGAGACATTGTAAGAAAGGGCAAGAATAAGGGTGAGAGTGAGAAAGGGAGAGTGGGAGAACTGGGGAGATAGAGGGAGAGAGAGATTGAAGAGAGTGAGTGAGAGAGAGCATGAAAGATAAGGAGTAAGAGGATAGTGCGTGGAGAGAGGGAGAGAGAGAGGGAGAGAGATTGAGATAAAGAGAGTGGGAGGGTGAGAAGTGGAATGGAGAGAGGGGAGAGAAATGATGAGGGAGTGAGAGAGATATAGACAGAAGAGGGGTAAAAAGAAAGAAATAGAGAGAGTGAGGGAGAGCACGGTAAAAAGAAGGAGATAGAGAGATAGAGGGAGGCTGTGAGAGAGAATAGAGAGAAGAGAAAGTGAGAAAAGAGAGAAAAAGAGAGGAATGAGAGAGTGATGGAGAACATGAGAGGGAAGGAGGGAGATTGATTAAGTGCAAGAGGAGAGAAAGAAGAGAGATAGGGGAAAGAGAGAAAGAGAGGGAAGGAGAGAGGGATTGAGATAGGAAGGTAGAGTAAGAGAATGAGTTAAATGCAGCGAAGGAGATGGAGAGGGGGTGAGGGAGAGAGAGGGAGAGAGATTGAGAAAAAGAGCGTGGGAGGGAGGGTAGCAGAAAGAGAGAATGAGAGAGAAAGGATGAGAGAGAGGGCGAGAGAGAGCGAGGGAGAGCGAGAGAGAAATAGAGAAAAGTGGAAGTGAGAGAAAAGAGAGCAAAAGAGAGGGATGAGAGATATAGAAAATGAGAGGGAGAGAGAGATAGAGTGAACTAGTGTGTGGAAGAGGAGAAAGTAAGGAAGAAAGAGATGGAGGGATGGATTGATAGAGGGAGGAGGAATGAAAGATGTTTAAGAGTAAAAAAATAATGATATGGATATGATGAGAGAGAGCAAGATGTGAGAGCAATTAAGAGATAGTGTTCAAGGAAGGGAGTGTAAGAGAGAGTGTGATAGATAAAGGGAGAGAAAGAGTGAGTAAAGAGATGGAAGAGAGAGAGATAGAAGAAAGAGAAAAAGAGAGGGAGAGAGAGTGTGTGAATGAGTGAGTGCAAGAGGAGAGAGAGGAAGAATGAGAGGGAGAGATGAATTGAAAGAGGGAGGGATCGAGGAGGAATGAGAGATGTATGAGAGAAAATAATAAATAATGATATGGGTATGACGAGATAGAGCAAGATATGAGAGCAATTAAGACATAGTTTGTAAGGGAGGGAGTGTGAGAGAGAGTGTGATAGAGGGAGAGAAATAGTGAGTAAAGAGAAGGAAGAGAGGGAGATAGAAGAAAGAGAAAGTGAGAGACAACAAGGGGGCAAAAGTAGACAAATAGCAAGAGAGATGAAATAGAGAGCGAGAGAGAGAGAGAGCAAGAGATGAAGTTAAGATAGGGATTGAAGAGTGAGCGAAGGGAGTGAGTGAGAGGCGGTGTAAGGCAAAAATCGAGAGAGAAGAGAGACTCCGGGAAGCTAGAGCAAAATATAGTGAGTAAAAGGTAGATAAATGGAGATATTGATGGAAATATGGAGAGAGATGGAGGGAGAAAAGACAGAGCAAGAGATTGATTAATGAAAGAGTGAGAGAGGGAGGGAGGAAGAGAGTGAGAGATGGTTGGAGAGAAAGACTGAGTAAAGTGATAAGAGAGTGATAAACAAGAGCAAAAGAGAGTTTGTCAAAGAGAGCAAGAAGAGAGCAATAGAGAATGAAAAAGTGATAAAGCATAAATAGAGAAAATACCTAGTGAGGAAGAGCGAGATGGACGGAGGGTGTGAGAGGGATGAAAGAGAGTGGGAGTGAGAGAGAAAAAGAGAATGAAGGAAAATATGGAGGGAAGAGTGAGAGAGATGGAGAGAGGGGGTACAGAATTACACATAGCGGGAGAGAAAGAAGGAAAGAGAGAAACATGAGCAAGAGAGAGCCTTAGAGTGACAGAAAGAAACATAATAGAGTGTGAAATATAGTGGACAAGGCAGTGAGCGAGAAAGAGAGAGATAAATGATAAGAGTTTGGGAGATAGTGAGAGAGGGAGATAGAGGGAGAGAGTGAGAATGATTGAAGAGAGAGAGGGAGTGAGAAAGGGAGAGAGAGAAAAGAATTTAAGAGATAGATAGGAATTGAGAGAGGAAGAGAACGAAAAAAATAGTGAGCAATATTGAAATAAGGAGGGAGATTAAGAGAATGCGTCAGAAGGAAAAGAGAGGGAGATGGAGAGGGAGAGAGGGAGATGGAGGGAGGGAGATTGAGATAGGGGGAGTGGGAGGGAGGGGAGTAGAAAGGAGAGAATGAGAGAGAAATGATGAGAGAGAGAATGGGAGAGGAAGAGTGAGAGAGAAATAGAGAAAAGAGAAAATGAGAGAAGAGGGAGCAAGGGAGAGGGAATGAGTGAGAGCAATAGAGAAAATGAGAGTGAGGGAGAAGGAGTGACTTAGTGAGAACAATAGAAGTGAGAGAGAGGAGTAAGGTGAGTAAAGAGAGAGAAATTAGGGCGATAGAAGAAAGGACAAGAGAGAGATCAAGAATCAATAAAGAGAGATGAAATAGAGATAGAAAGAGAGCAAAAAAGGGATTGAAGTGTGAGTGGGAGGGAGAGAAGGAGAGTGGGTGAGATAGAAAATAAGAGAGAAGAGAGACTGAGGGAAGATAGAGAGTAGAGTGTGAGGTTGAGAGAGGGAGATGTAGAGGGGATATGGATATAATGGGAGAGTGAGTGGGCGATAGAGTGAGAGACTATAATAATGAAAGAGGGAGAGAGGGAGGGAGGAAGAGAGTGTGAGATGGTTGGAGAGAATAGTGAGTAAAGTGATAAGAGAGTGTTAAAGGAGAACAAGAGTGTGTGTGCATGGGAGGGAAAGAGAGAAAAATAGAGGAAGAAAAAGTGATAAGGTATAAATAGAGAAAAGTGTGAGAGAGGAGGAGAGTGAGAAAGATAGAGATAGACGAAGGGAGTGATAGACCTTGAAGAGAGCGGGAGTGAGAGAGGAAGAGAGGGTGAGAGAGAAGAGTGACTGATGGAAGAGCTATTAAAAGAGAGTGTGTAAGGAAGGGGGAGTGAGAGATTAAGGAAGAGAAAAAGTGAGTAAAGTGAGAGAAGAGAGGGAGATAGAATTATGAGCAAGAGAGGGATGGAGTGGGGGCAAATGAGAGCAAAGAAACAACAAAAAGAGATAACATAGAGAGTGAAAGAGAGAGTAAGAGAGAGAGTGAAGAAAAGGACTGAAGAGGGAGCGGGAGGGAGAGATGGAGAGAGGGTAAGCAAGAAATACAGAGAAAAGAGAGATTTATGGGAGACGAATCAAAATATAATGAGTGAGAGGTAGAGAGTGGGAGATATAGAGGGTGATATGGAGGGAGATGGAGGGAGAGAGAGACTTAGAGAATAAAGAGTAAGAGAGTGAATGAGGGAGTGTGAAAGAAAGATATATAAATAAAGTGGGAGAGAGTGAGAATAAGGTAAAGAGAGTGAAATATATGGAGACATGGAGAGGGGGAGGGAGGGAGTGAAAGAGATGGGGAGAAAGGAAGATATGTTTGTGAGAATGGGAGAAATAATGAAAGCGAAAAGTAGAGAGAGAAAGATAGAGAGAGCTAAGAGTGGGATTGAAAGAGAGAGAGAAGTAGGGAGAGAGGAAGTGAGGGTTTGTGAGGGATAGAGTGAAAGAAAGAGAGAGAATGTAAGTTAGCATAACAGAAAGAGATAGAATAGAGAGTGTGAGAGAGATCATGGGTTGTGAAGAGAAAACAATAGAGATATAGAGGGACCTACTCCCTCTCTTTATCTCTTTCACACTCTCGATTTTGTCTTCTGCTTTCTCTTCCCCACTCCCTTTCTCTCTTTAATTCTCTCTTTCTCTTCCTCACTCTCTCTCCCTCACTCCCCCAACTTCCACTAACTCACTTTCTCTCTCTAGCTTCCCCTCTCACTTTTTTCCCATGCTACTATCTCTCTCTCTCACGAACACATTAGAACACCCCCCTCTTTCTTTCTCCCTCTCCCAAACCTCTCCCACTTTTATCCAGCCGCCTCTCCCTCCCTTCCTCTCTCTCTTTGCCATGCTTTCTCCCTCTCTCTCTTTGTCTCTCTCTTTCTCTCTCTCTTTATTCCCTTGCCTCCATGGCGTCCTTCCAACTGTTCTTTCAACCTCATACCTTCTCTCACTTCTCTTCTTTCTTTCACTCCAACTCACTTCCTTTCTCTTCCCTCAATTTCTCTTCCCTCTTCCTTTCTCTCTCCTTCTCTCTATTAAATTTCACTCTCACTCTTACTTGCTCTCTTTCGCACCCTCTTTTCTTTGTCTCTCTCTCAATCTCTCTCCCTCACTCCACCTTTCTATCATCATCTCTCCCTTTCTATCACTCTCTCCTCTCCCAATTTCTTTCTCAGTCTCTCTCTCCTTCTGTCACTCCTTCCTACATTTCAACTTAGCTCACTCCCTTCTTCTCTCTTTCTCACTCTTTTTTATCTCTCGCTTATACTCTGTACTGTTGCTCCATGTTTTCTAACTATTTCTCTTCGTCCATCCTCCCCCTCTCTCCTCTCTCCCCTCTCTCCCTCCCATTCTCACTTACGCTTTCCTCTATCTCGCTCTCACACACTTCTCTCCCTCTCTCCCCTTCCTTCTCCCTCTCTCCATTTATAACTCCTCTCTCACTCTTTATCATCCATTCTTTTGCTCTCCCTCTCTCTCCCATTCTCGTTCACTCCTCTTGCTTTAGCTTCCATCACTCTTTATTTCTCTCTCACACTATCTCTCCCACTTTTTCCACATCTGTCTCTTCAATCTTTCTCACGACCTTCCTTTAACTCTCTAATTCTTTCTCTTTACCACTCATGTGCTATCTTACACTCTCTATTAAATCTGTCTCTCATTTTTTTGTCATTTTACGTTGCCCTTTATTCTCTCTCTTTCTCTAACTCTATCCCTCGCTCTCTAGCTCTCCCTATCTCCTATTCTCTCCCTAACTCTTTCTCTCCCTCCATCCCCCACTTCCTTTCTATTGCTTCCATTCCTTTTATGTCTAAATTGAGAGATAAAGGGAGAGATTGTGTGTAAGAAAGTGAGAAGACAAGAGAAAGAGACAAATAAAGAGGAGAGATAAAAATATAAGAGAAATATTTTTAGTACAGTGAGGAGTAATAGAGAAAGAGAAAGCAAATAAATAGTGAGAAAGAGAGAGGAAGGGAGCAAAGGAGGAAGAGAGAGTGAGAGTGATAAAGGGAGAGAAGGAGAGTGAGGGAAGATATAGAAAGAGAGTGAGCAAGTGGGATACTAAGAGAATGAGAGAGAATTAGAGAGAGTGATGAAGCGTGAGAAGAAAAAGAGGATGAACGAGGACGGTAAGTGGAGAGACCTTGAGAGAGAGGGTGAAGGGAGGGAAGTGAGATAAATAGAGAAAGAGAGAGTGGGGGGCAGAAGAAGAGAAAGCGTGAGAAGAATAAGAAAGAAGATGAGAGAGAATATGGAGTGAGAGCAAGATGATGATAGAAATATGAAGAGAGAATAGAGATTGTGAAAAAATAAAGAGATGGAGTAAGAGTGACAGTCAAGCAGAAGAAAGAGAGTGGGGGCCGAGAGAGTTAGAGAAAGGGAGCAAAAGAGAATGATAGATGGAGCAAGAGAGAGAGAAGGAGAGAAAAGGGCGAGAGAGAGCATAGAGAAAGAGAGAGAGAGAGAAAAAATTTAGAGTAAGATGAGAGTGAAATTAAAGAGAGTTGGAGAGCCAAGAAGGGAGAGAGAGACAAAAGGAGAAAGAAATAGAGGAAGAATAGAGAGTGAGGTGAGAGAGGGAAAGAGACAGAAATAGAGAGCAAAAGAAGGGAGGGAGGGGAAGTAGAGAGATTGAGTGATGGATATAGGAGACAAAGAGAGAGAAAAGAGAAGAAGAGTGTGCAATGAGCGAGAGAGAGAAACATGATGGAGAGTGAGAGACATAGTGAGAAAGGAAGAGAGGGAGAAAAAGAGAGATAGAGGAAAGAGTAAAGAGAGTGAGATGATAGGAAGAGATAGCAAAAAAGAGAGAGAGACAGAGAAAGAGAGAAAAAAGAATAGAGAGTGAGAGACAGTAAAAATGGAGAGAGTGAGAAAGAGGGAGAGAGTGAGGGATTTAAGAGAGTGAGAGAGAGAGGGCATGAATGTTTTAAGAGGGACAGAGGGGAAGCAAGAGAGGAAATGATATTGAGCAAGATGGAGGTAGGGAGCAAAAGTTCAGTGGGTCGTATGAGAAAAAATAAGAAATAAAGAGATGGATTTGAGCAGAGAGAGCAAGATGTGAGAGCAAATGAGAGAGTATGTGTGAGGGAGTGAGAGTGAGAGAGAGAAAGAGTTAGTAAAGAGAGAGAAGAGAGGGTGATAGATGAAAGAACAAGAAAGAGGATAGAGGGAGGGCAATAGAGAGCAAGCAAATGATAAAGAGACATGAAATAAAGAATGAAAGAGTGAGCAAGAGAGGGAGTGAACTAGAAATAGAGAGATAAAGTAAGGGAATGATACGGATTAATGGGAGTGCAAAAGGGTGAAAAGGAGAGAGAGTGAGACAGAAATAGTGAGAGAAGAGACTCTCAAGAAAGATAAAGCAAAAGTTTGAAAGTGAGAGGTGGAGAGAGGGAGATATAGAGGAGGATATAGAGAGAGATAGAGGGGGAAGGGAGATAGAGAGACAGAAGGCGGGAGAGAGAGAGAGGGAGGGAGGAAGATGCTGGACGTTAGTTAGACAGAAAGAGTGAGTAAAGAGATAGGTGGGAGTGGTAAAAGAGAGAAAGAGAGAGCGTGTGAGAGAGAAAGATGGAGAGGTAAAAAAGAAAGAAAAGTGATGTCAAAAAAAGAAAAAAATGAGATAGGGAGAGAGTGAGAAAGAGGGAAAGAAGGGGAGTGAGAGAGATTGAATAGTTGGAGTGAGAGAGGAAGTGAGAGTTAGGGATGATATAGAGAGAGTGAACGAGAGGGAGAGAGGGGGTAGAGAATGTGATTTTGATAGAGAATGAGAAAGAGCCAACATGAACCAGAAGAATGTGAGAGGGGGAGAGTGTGTGTCTGAGAGAGAGAAATTGAGAGCAGAATGTGAGAGAGAAAAAAGGAAGCAAAAGACAGGGGAGAGTGGGAGAGAAAAATTAGGAGTAGAGAGAGAATAGAGAAAACATAAGTTAGAGTGTGTGTAAGAGGGTGAACATAGTGTGAGAAAGAGTGAGGGAGAGAGGGAGTAAGAGTGAGAGGGAAATTGAACAGAGATAATGAGGGAGCAAGAAAGGGAGAGAATTGTGAGGGAATATAGAACGTGAAAGAGGGAGAGATTGAGTGAGCGAGAGTGGGAGCAAGAAAGAGAGACACGAGTGTGGAAGAGAGAGGGATTAAGTGAGCAAAAGAGGGAGGGAGAGCAAGAGAGAGGTGGTGAGAGATAATGCGAGGGTCAAATGTGAGAGACAAAAGAGACGACGATAGAGAGATAAAGAGAGATGGAGGTAGTGATGGAGAAAGAGAGATAGGAGGAAGTGAGAGGGTTTAAAGAGCGAGCTAATGGGAGAGAGATTGAGAAGAGAGGCTGTGGAAAAACTGAGAAAGATTAGTGGGGGTAAAGAGAGGGGAAGAACTGAGAAAGATTAGTGGGGGTAAGAGAGAGGGAACAAAAGAGAAGGGGACGAAGGGGAGATAGCAAGGTAGAGGAAGGGAGGGAGGGAGAAAAGAGAGAAAGAAAGAGCGAGGGACAGAAACAAGAGAGGGGGAGAGTGAGAGAGAGGTTGTTTGAATAAGAGAAAGAGTAAGAGGAAAGAGTGAAAAGAAAATAACAATGCGAAGTTTAAATGAGGTTGTAAAATGTACGAAGGGAACAGAGAGTAAGAAAAGAGAGAGAGAGATAGAAAATAGGTAAGAGGATAAACAGTGAAGAGGTAAAGATGGAACAAGGGAGAGATAGGAGAGAGTGATCGAGAAAGAACATGATAGTAAGAGAGAGTGAGATAAAGAGCAAGAAATAGAGCTAAAGAGGGTGAGAGGGAGAAAGATTGAGAGAGAGAGAGTGAGAGACTATGAGTGTGTTAGATGGAAAGAGAAGAGTGAGCTACAAAGGGGATGTAGAAGGGCACGAATGAGGAAATAAGAATTATAGAGGGAGAGTGAGAGCGACACGAGAGAAAAAAGTTATCAGGTGGGCGCAAAGGGAGAGAGATAGTGAAATAGGGAGGAAGGAAGAGAAGAGTGAGATAGTGAGCAAGAAAATGAAAGAGAGAGTGAGAGAGGGATCAAGAGAGATATAAAAATAGAGAGGGAGAGAGTGGAACAAGGGTAAGGAAATGAGAGTTAGAGATAGAGGACACATAGAGGGGAGGGAGAGAGAGAAATGGGTGAGAGAATGTGAAAAACAATGAGAGAGAGGAGAGAGGGATTGAGAGATATAAAAGCTGAAGAGCGGGAAAGAGAGAGTACGTGTGAGGGATAGGGAGACAAAGATTACGAAAAGAGAGATTTTGTGTGTGTGTGTGAGGAAAAGAGAGTGAGGGGAAAACATAAGAGAAAAAGTTAGAGCAATGTGGGAAATAAAAGAGAAAGAAAGAGAGAACAAACTGTGAGAAAGAGAAAGGAAGGGAGCAAAGGAGGAAGTGAGAGTGAGAGAGATAAAGGGAGAGAAGGAGAATGTGGAAAATAGAGAAAGAGAGAGTGAGCAAGAGAGATAGGGAGGGAGAATAAGAGAGTGAGAGAGAGTCCCAGGAATGGAAGTGGAAGAAATAGAGAAAGAGAGTGGGGAAATAAAGGAAAACAATGAGTGGGAAGAGTAAGAGAGAAGTTTACAGAGAATTAAGATTGCGAGCGCAAGAGTGCGAGCGAGATAGCGATAGAATGTGGAAAAGAGAATAGAGTGTGAAAGAGATAAAGAGAGGGAGTAGTGGTAAAAGTGAAGCTAAATAGAGAGTAGCTAAAGAGAGAGTAAGATAAAAGGAGTAAGAGAGAGAATGATAGATGGAACAAGAGAGAGTTGGGGAGGGAAAGTGAGAGACAAAATGAGAGAGAAAGGGAGATAAAGTGGAAGAGAGAAAGAGAGAGGCGAGTGAGGGAGTAAGAGTGAGAGTGATAAGAGAGGGTGAGAGACAGAAGAGTGAGGGAATGAGAAGAAAGGAGAGAGATTTAGAGTGATGGATATATAATGATAAAGTGATAGAACTGAGCGATACAGCGAGAGAGAGCGACAGAGCGAGGGAGAGAGAAATATAATAGAAAGTGAGAGACAAAAGGCATGAGTGAGGGAGAGAGTGAGAAAGAGGAACATAGAGGGAGATAGGGGGAGATTGAAGTGAGAGAGGGAGTGAGAGTGGGAGAGTGAGCGAGAAAGATTTAAGAGAGAGATAGAATGTGAGAGAAGACAAAAGCGTGAAAGAATGTGTGTAAGATTGAGATAGGGAGGGAGAGTAAGAGAATGAGTGAGAATGAGAGAAGGAGAGAAGGAGAAAAGGAGATGGAGAGGGAGAGAGGGAGAGATGGGAAGACAGATTGAGATAAAGGGGGTAGGAGGGAGGATAGCAGAGGGAGAGAGAGAGCTAGAGAAAGGGAGGGGAGAGTGAGTGAAATAGAGAAAAATGAAAGTGAGAGAAGAGAGAGAAAGAGAGAGGGAATGAGAGAGAGAGATAGAGAAAATGAGTGGGAGATAGAGGGAGTGAATGAGATAGAGCAAGAGGAGGTAGAGCTAGGAGTGAGACAGGGAGAGAGGGAGAAAGAGAGTGGAGGGATTGAAAGAGGGAGTGCTTGAGGAGGAAAAAGAGATGTTTAGGATAAAATAGTAAATAATGAGATGGATTTTAGGGGAGAGCAATTGAGAGTGTGAGGGAGGGAGAGTGAGAGAGAGTGAGAGATAGAGGGAGAGAAAGGGTGAGTAAAGAGAGAGAATAGTGGGTGATAAATGAAAAAGCAAGAGAGATAGAGAAAGGACAAGAGAGAGCAATTCTATCTCTTTTCTTCAATCTCAATCTTTCACTCTCTCTCTCTCTCTTGTCGCACTCTCTTCTTTATTTGCTCACTTTTTCTCTTCATCTATTCCTCACTCTCTTTTACACTCTCCCTCCTTTGGCTCCTCTTTATCTCTCACAACCCACTCTCTTCTCACTCTCTTCCCTCTTCTCTCTCTTTGTTTCTCACTTTCTCCATTTCTCTTTCCCTCCTCATCTCACTCTCTACCCTCTCTCACTCCCTCACCCTTAATCTCTCTCTTGCTTTCTCTTATTCCTTCTCTCACTCTCTCTCTTGTTCTCCCTCTATCTCTCTCTCGCACTCCCTATTTCACTCTCTTTTCTTTTCTATATTTTTATCTCAAGCTCTTTCTCTTGTTCACTCTCTTGCTCTCTTCCTAACTCTCGGCCTTCTTTTCCTCTCTCTCTCTCTCATTTTAAATCTCCTTATCATAATCTCACTTCCCCCTCTCTTCCTTCGTGTTTCTCTCTCTTTCTGTTGCTTTCTATTTTTTTCTCTTTTTCTTTCACTATAATTTCTCTCCTCACTCTCTTTCCCTCTTCTCTCACTCGTTCTCTCTCTCCTCTCACTCTCTTTCCCACTCCAATTCTCTCGCTCTCGCCTCTCTACTTTTACTCACCTTTTTCTCAATCTCCTTCTCTTAAGCTCTCTCTGTCGGTGCTCTCTCTTTCTTTCTTTCTCACTCTCTCTCGAACACACTCCCTTTCTCCTCTCCTTCCCTCCCTCGCCCTCTCCGTCTATATCGATATTTCTCTTTAACTCTCTTCATCCCACTCTTGTTCTCTCTCTCTCTCTAATTTTCTTTCTCCCTCACTCCCTTGTTAGCTCTCTCACTTTCTCTCTCTCTCCATACCTCACGTCTCTCACTCTCTCTCTTTTTCCCTTCCTCCTCTCTCCTCCCTCCCTCCCACCTATCTCTCTTCTCAACTCTTCTCTTCTATCTCTCACTCTCTCTCCCTCTCTTTATTTCTTTCTTGCTCCTCTGACTCATTCTCTCTTTCTTGCACTCACTCGTTCTTTCATGTCACTCACACTTTATCGACCTCTCCCTCCCTCCCTCCCTTCCTCCCTTCCTCCCATTCTCTTCCCATCTCTCAACCTCTCCATCTCTCTCCATCTCATTTTCTCACTCTATCTCATTCTCTCTCGCTCTCTTCTCAAGCTCTAACTTCTTTTGCTCTCACTGTAATGCCTTCTAACTAATTGTTCTCTCTATACTCTCCACCTCCCTTAATCTTTTCTTATTTCTCTCCCTCTCTTAATATATCTCCCTTCTTTTTCTCCCTCTCTATTCTTTCACTTTGTCTCCTTCACTCCTTCACAACCTCTCTCCACATACCTTATTCTCCCTCCATCTTTTTCTCACTCTCTAGTTTGCTCTCCTTCCCTATCTCTCTTTCTGTCTATCTCTTCCTCCTTCCGTCCCTCTCTCTTGATTTCACTATTGCTCTCCCTCTTTCTTCCTCCCTCTTTTGCTCACTCTCTCTTGCTCGCTCATACAATCTCTTCTATTGCTACATATTCCCTCTTTGTTCTCACTCTTTCTCCTCCTTAATCCCTCCCCACCACACTCTCTTGCATCTTACCCTCCCTCTTCCGTCTCAATCACTTACCCTCCGTCCCTTCCTCACTTCCTTCCTTTCTCCCTCCCTCTCATCCCCTCCATCTCCCACTCCACTTGCTCACTCTATCTCTCTCACTCATTCTCTTATTCTCTCTCCCTTTTTTCCGCTAACACTCTCTCTTTCACTATCTTCCTTCGTGCTCTCTTCTCTCTCTATTTCTCTCTTCACCCCTCTTCCTCTCTTGTTCCCTCTCTTTCAATCTCTCTCTCTCACTCCCTCCCTCTCTCTATTTTGCACTATTTATTCTCTATCTTTCTTGCTCTCTTTCTCCTATTGTTCTCTCTTTTATTACTCACACACACTCACTCTCTCTTCCTCATTCCCTCTCTTGCTCTTCTCTCCTAGTCCTTCTCTCGCTCTCTCTCTCTCCCAGTCCCTCTCTTCTTCTCTATATCACTCTCACTCTTAATATATCCCTTTATCCTTCTCAATCTCTATTCTTTCTTTCTCTCTTAATATGTCTTCTATTTATTTCTCTCCACTCTCATTCCTTTCACCCTTCCTCTCCATATATCCCCAACTCTTTCTCTCCCTCTCTCACTTTCATCCTTCCCTTTATAGGTCTCCCTCTTTCTCTCTCTCCCTCTCTCTCTTCACACACTCTCTCGCTCCCTCCCTTAACCTCTGCATCCCCCTCAATCTCTATTTCTCAATCTCTCTCTCTCTATCTCTCTCACTTGTTCTCTTGCTCTCCTTTCCTCTGTCCCTCTCACTAACCCTCTCTTCACTTACTCTAACTTTTCATAACCACCTTCCCATCTCTCTCTTTACCTCTCATTCAATCTTTTCTCTCTTCTTTTCTCACACTCTTTCTCTCCATCTTTCAATCTCTCTCATTGACTCTTCCTCTCGCTACCTTTCTCGCTCTCCTTCTCTCTTTCTCCCTCTCCCTCTGTCGCTTGCTCTCACTAAGTTTTTATTTTTTGCTCTTCTCTCTCTATCTGTCACACTTGTGCTCTATCACTCCCTCATTATTTCTCCCTCCCATCCCCTCTCCCTCCATGCCTCCCTCGAACTTTATCCCCAACAATCTCTCCAAGTACTTCACTTTTTTTTCTATCACAAAGGAAGATTGAGCAAGAGGTTGAGCTAGAGGAATGAGGAGAGAGAAGAAGAAAGTGAGAGTGGGAGAGATAGAGCAAGAAAGTGAGAGAGGGAGATGGAGGTGTTGAGAGGGAGATGGAGAGGGAGGGAGCGAGGGAAGGAGGGAGCGAGAGTGACTGAGTGGGAGGGATGCAAGAGAGTGTGTGTGTGAGTGATAGAGCAGGATAAAGACTTAGAAGAGAGGGAATGGGTAACAATAGGACAGATTGTAAGAGAGAGTAAGAGAGAAAATGAGAAAGGGAGGGAGAGGAGTACGAGTGAGTGAAATCGAGGATGAAGAGAGGGCGAATAAGAGAGAAGGGAAATAGAGAAATCACGAGAGAAGAGGAAGAGAGAACAAAAGAAATAGGAAGAGCAAGAGGAAAAGTGGGGAGGGAGATAATAAGTTAGAGAGAGGAAGAGTGAGAGAGACATTATGAGAGAAGGAGAGAATACATATAGAGAGAGATGTAAGATAGTCTCAACTATCTTTCAACTGCATACCTTCTCTCACTTCTCTTCACTCTGCTCACTCCATCTCACTTCCGTTCTCTTCCCTTAATATCTCTTCCTCTTCCTTTCTCTCTCCTTCCTCTATTAAATTTCTCCCTTTTACTTGCTCTCTTTCTCACCCTCGTTTGTTCGTCTCTCTCTCAATCTCTCTCCCTCACTCTACCTTTCTATGATCGTCTCTCCTTTCTATCCTCTCTTCTCTCATTCTTTCACCGCTCCATCTCTCATATCCCTCCTTCCCTCATTTCAAGCTTAGCTCACTCCCTTCTTCTCTTTTTCTCACTCTTTGTTATCTCTCACTCACTTTTCTGTGTTGTTGCTCCATGTTCTCTAACTATTTATCTTCGTCCATCCTCCCTCTCTCTCCTCTCTCTCCCTCCCTCTATCACCATTCTCACTTACGCTTTCCTCATCGCTCTTACACACTTCTCTCTCTCTCCATTTATAACTCCTCTCTCTCACTCTTTATCATCCATTCTTTTTGCTCTCCCTCTCTCTCAGGTCATCCTCCTCTTGCTCTGCTTCCCATCGATCTTTATTTCTCTCTCATAATATCTCTCCACTCTTGCCGCGTCTCCTCTTGATCTTTCTCGTGACCTCCCTTTATCTATCTATTTCTTTCTTTTTTACCACTCATGTGCTCACCCACACTCTCTTATTGAATCTCTCTTTCTCGATTTTTTTCTTTATTTTCGGTTACTTTTTATTCTCTCTCTTTCTGTACATCCTCGCTCTCTACAGCTCTTCCTATCTCCGTTCTCTCCTGTTCTTTTCTCTCCCTCCATCCCCCACTTCCTTTCTATTGCTTCCATTCCTTTTAATGTCTAAATTGAGAGATAAAAGGGAGAGATTGTGTGTGTAAGAAAGTGGGAAGACAAGAGAAAGGGACAAATAAAGAGGAGAGATAGAAATAGAAGAGAAATATTTTTGAAATGCAGTGAGCGATAATAGAGAAAGAGAAAGCAAATAAATAGTGAGAAAGAGAGGAAGGGAGCAAAGGAGGAAGAGAGTGAGAGTGATAGGCGGAAAGAAGGAGAGTGAGGAAGTTATAGAAAGAGAGTGAGCGAAGGGATCATAAGAGAATGAGAGAGAATTAGAGACGGTGATGAAGGCGAGAAGAAAAAGAGGAAAGAACGGGGAGGGTAAGTGGAGAGACTGACAGAGAGAGAGGGTGAAGGGAGGGAAGTGAGATAAATAAAGAAAGAGAGTGGGGCTGAAAGAAAGAGAAAGAGAGAGTGAGAGGGAGGGAGGAAGATTGAGAGAATGATAGAGGGATAGAGAGAAAGAGAGGAAGGAAGAACGAGCGAAAGAGAGTGGGAGAGAGGTTGTGTGAAAGTGAAGTAATAGATAGTTATATTGAGAGAGAACGAATAATAAATAGATAAATTGGTAGATAGAGAGAGATAAAGATTGGAGATAGATATGAGAGGGAGAGAGATTAAAATAGTGAGAAAGAAATGGAGAGTGAGAGAAATTAAGAAAAGAGAGCGAGAGAGATTAAGAAAAAAGAGATTAGGAGATTGAGATAGAGAAAGTGTGAGAATATATGGGTTTAAAAGAAATGACAGAGGGAAGAGGAAGAGTTACAGTTAAATTGAAGAGAGAGAGAGGTAGGGAGAAAGAGAGAGAGATAAAGCACGAGAGAAAAGAAGAGAGATGGTGAGAGTAATCAAGAGGAATGAAGGAGAGGAATCATGTAAGAGTATGAGTGAAATTGAGGAGAAAGAGAAGAAGAAAAGGGGGAGAGTCAAGAGATAAATAGGGAGAAGAGAGAGTGAGCAAAAAGAGGCAAGTGAGAGTGAGAGAGTGATGCGAGAGAGATAGAGTATGTGTGGGAGAGATAGAGCGAGACAAAAGAGAGGATAGAAGGGAGGAAAGGAAGGGAGGAAGATTGGGAGAGAAGTGTAGGAAAAAAGAGAGTAGGAAGAGGCTTGATAAGAATTAATGTGTAATAGGGGAAGTGTTGAAAGTGACAAGAGAAAGAAGTGACGAGATAAGAAGAAGCGAGAGAGTGAGTGAGGGAGTGAGAAAAGCTATATAAAGAAAGTGGGAGAGAGTGAGAAGAAGAAAAAATAGAGTGAGATATATGAAGAGATAAGGAGAGAGGGACGAAGGGAGTGGCGGAGGTAGAGGAAGAGATGTGTTAGTGAAGGTGAGAAATAACGAGAGAGAGTGAGAAGGGGTAGACATAAAGAAGGAGAAGGGAGAGGCGAGGAGAGAGTGGGATTGAAAGTGAGAGTAGGGATAGAGGGAATGCGAGTGAGAGAGAGAGAAGCAAAGAATAAAGAGCGAAAAGAAAAGCAAAAGACCGAGAAAGAGAGAAATTAGAGAGCGTGAGAGAAAGAATGAGTGGTAAAGAGAAAGAATAGAGAGATGGGGGAGGTCATGAAAGGAAGATTGAGGAGAGAGAGGGAGCAAGAGTGGGAGAGAGAGTGTTAGATAGAAATAAAGTGTTGGATGATAGAGGAAAAGAGTGTGAGTGAGAAAGGGAGAGAGGGACAACAAAAGTATGTGTTAAAGTGTGAGAGAGAGGAGTTGGAAAGGGATAGGGAGAGAGGGAGAGAAAATATGACAGTGAAAGGGAGAGGGAGGAAAGCATGAGTGAGAGATTACGGAGGAGGAGCGAGAGGGGCGGGGAGGGTGAACGAGAGAGAAATAGTGAGACGGGGAGAGAGCAGCGGTACAGAGAGTAGGAGAGAAAGAGAAAACAAAGTGTAAAAAAAGAAGAAGGGAATGAGCTAAGTTGATGCGAGAGAGGGAGCGGCAGAGGAGAGAGAGTGGAAAAGAAATTGGAGAGAAGAGACTGATAAAAAAAGGGAGAAGGAGAGAGAGAGAGAGAGCAGAAAAAAGAGGGTGAGAAAGAGAGGGGATAAGAGTAAGAGTAAAATTTAATAAAGAGAAGGAGAGAAAGGGAGAGGTAAAGATGGATAGAGAGAAATGAAGAGATTGTGTGTGAGAAAGTGGGAAGAAAGAGAAAGGAACAAGAAAAGGAGAGAGACATAGAAGAGAAAGTGCTAGAGAAGAGTGAGTAATAATGTAGAAAGAGAAAGCAAATAAATAGTGAGAAAGAGAGGAAGGGAGCAAGGAAGAAAGAGAATGACAGAGATATCGGGAAAAGAAGGGAGGTAGAGGAAGATTAAGTAAGAGAGAGTGAGCAGAAGGGAGAGAGAGGGAGAATAAGTGAATGAGGGTGATAATGAGAGAGAAATTAATAGTGAGTTAGAGAGAAGGAGAGCTAGGGAGGACGAGTGGAGAGAGAGTGTGAGAGAGAAAAAAGAAAGAGAGGCATGTGTGAGAAATATAGAAAGAGAGTGGGGGATAGAGGAAGATAAAGAGTGAGAAAAGAAGGAGTGAAGGTGAGGGAGAATAAAGAATGATAGTGAGATAACAAAAGAAAGAGGAAGAGAATATAAATTGTGAAAGAGATAAACTGAGAGAAGGAAGCAGAGAGAATGATGGATGGAGTAAGAGAGAAAGTTAGGGAGGGATGGTGTGAGAGAGAGAGGAGAAAAAAATGGTTGAGAGAGCACGAGAGAGAAGCGAGTGAGGAAGTAGGAGTGATAGTGAAATTGAAGGGTAAGAGAGCCAAGTAAGGAGGGAGAGTCAAAAGCGTGTGAGGTAAGAGATGGTAGAGAGAGGGGACTAGAGGGAGAAATGAAAATGAAATAATGAGGGAGTGAAAATAATAAAAAATAAGAGAGAAGAAGGGTGAGAAAGAAAAGAGATAGAGAATGAAGGGAAGGTAGAAAGAGATGGGGTTATAAATATAAGGAGATAATGATTGAGAAAAGAGAGGAAGAGGGAGCATGAAAAAGTGAGAGAAACATAATTGAGAGTGAAAGACGGTAAGAAAGAAGAGAGAGGTAGAAAAAGAGATGGGGAAAGAGTAAAAAGAGAGAAAGAGAGACTGGCAAAAAGAGTGCGAGAGAGTAAGAGAGAGAAACGAGAGAGTAAGAGACACAAGTAAGAAAGTGAGAGAGTGAAAAGAGATGGAGGACGAGAGTAAGGGAGAGAGTGAGAACGCGGGGAGATAGAGGGAGAGAGGGAGTGAGAGATGGAGAGAGAGCATGAAAGATTTAAGAGGGGGAGAGAGGAAAAGATAAGGAGCAAGATTAAGAGAATGAGTGAGAAAGAGAGATGGAGAGAGAGGGATATATTAAGATATAGAGAGTAGCAGGATGAGAAGTGGGAAGGAGTAGGAGTCGGGAAAGGGAGGATAGAGGGAGAGAAAGTTTGAGGGAGAATAAGAGAGGTAGAGAAGAGAAAGTGAGAGAAGTGAGATCGAGAGAGAGGGAATGGGAGAGTGTGATGGAAAAATGAAATGGAGGGAGGCGATTAGTGGAGTCGGTGCAAGAGGAGAGAAAAGAGAGTGAGATTCGGAGAAAAGGGAAAAGAGAGGGAAGGATGGAATGAAAGTGGGAGGACGAGAGGAGAAGAGAGAACTTAAGAAATAATGACATGGGGATGAGGGGCGAGAGTGAGATGTAGAGAGCAATTGAGAGAGAGAGAGAGGGATGGAGAGAGACTAAGGGAGAGAGTGAGTTATGGGGAAAGCTAGTGAGTAAATATAGGAGTGAGGGATGCGGCGGGGGGAGAATAGAGAGAAAGGATGAGAGAGAGTGAGAGAATGGGAGAGGATGGTGAGAGAGAAGTAAAGAAAAGAAAAAAGTCGGAGGAGAGAGAGCAAAAGAGAAAATGAGAGGGAGGTAGAGGGAGTCAATAAGTGAGTTCAATAGGAGCGAGAGGAAGAGTGAAGTATGGAGAGAGCGAGAAAGAGGGATGTGGGGATTGAATAATGGTGGAATCGGAGGAAGGAGAGATGCATGTGATAAAATAAGAAACGATGAGATGGATTTGTTGAGGAAAGAGCAATATGTGAGAGAAACTAAGAGTGAGTGTGTGAGAGAGGGAGAGTGTAGAGCGAGCAATCGAAGAAAGCGATGAGTAAAAATGGATTGAGAAAGAGAAAGAAAGTGAGGTAAAATTGAGAGGGAAACTGAAGAGAGAGGAAGGGGAGTGAGAATGGGGAGAGAGTGAGGGAGAGAGAGCGAGCGACGAGTAGAGAAAAGTCTAAGTGAGAGAAGAGAAAGCACGAGAGAGGGAATGAGAGAAAACGAGAGGGAGGGAGCGAGATGAGTAAGTTCAACGGAGAGGGAGATAAGAGTTAGATAAAGAAAGAGAGGAAGGAGGGATTGAAGGAGGGACGGATCGAGGTAAGAGAGATATATGAGCAAAATAATAAATAATGAAATGAATATAAGGGAGAGAGCAAGATGAGAGAGCATTTGAGAGCATTTGTGAGGGAGGTGGGTAGAGAGATGGAGGAAGAGAAAGTGAGTAAAGAGATAGAAAGAGAGGAAATAGAATTATGCGCACTAGAGAGAGATAGAGAGGGGGCGGTGGGGAGAAACGAAAAGCAGTAAAGAGAGATGAAATAAAGAGTGAGAGAGAGAGAGCAAGAAAGAGAAGTGAAGAAAGGGATTGAAGAGAGCGGGAGGGAGAGATGGAGAGTGGGTAAGGCAAAGAAATAGAGTGGAATGAGTGAGGGAGAGGGAGTAAGAGTGAGAGAGCTGAAGAGAGAAAAGAGAGGGTGAGAAAGGGAGAGAGTGTGAGAGACAAATAGAGAGAAAGAGAGTGTATGGGAATAGAGTGTATGAGAGAGAGTAGAATGAGGGAAGATATTGAGAGAATGAGCGAAAGGGAAGGAGCGTGGAGAATAAGATTGTAATACAGGGAGAGAAAAAGAATGTGAGAGGGGGAGAGTTATAGTGTATCTTAGAGAGATAAGGAGAGGCAGTGGGCGAGAGGATGGCGGAAGGAAGAAAGAGAGAAAGGAGAGAGGAAGAGAAAGATTGAAGAAAGTGAAGAGAGTGCAACATAGGTGAGAGTGAGTGAGAGAGTGCGAAGATAGAGCTAGAAATAGTGAGGGAGGGAGTAGAGTGAGTGAGCGAAAAGAGAATGAGGGAGGGAGAAATGCGAAGTGTGAGAGATGACAGAGAAGAAAGTGTGAGAGAATAGAGTGTGTGAGAGGGTGAGGGAAGAGATAAACATGAAGGGAGAGAATGAGCGAGAGTAGAGAAAAGTGTGAGAGAAAGACGAGAGGAAAAAGAAAGGGAATGAGAGAGAGATAGAGAAAGAAAATGAGGGAGAGGGAGAGAGGAGTTAGATAGGGAGGGAGGCATAAAGAGAGGGAAGTAGGGATTGAAAAAGGGAGGAATCAAAGAGGTAAGAGAGATGTATGAGCAAAAATAATAAATAATGAGATAGATTAAGGGGAGAGAGCATGATGCGAGAGAAATTAAAAGAGAGTGTGTAAGGAAGGGGGAGTGAGAGACTAAGGAAGAGAAAAAGTGAGTAAAGAGAGGGAGATAGAATTATGAGCAAGAGAGGGATAGAGAGTGTGCAAATGAGAGCAAAGAAATTTAAAAAGAGATAACATAGAGAGTGAAAGAGAGAGCAAGAGAGAGTGAAGAAAGAGTGAAAGAGGGAGCGAGAGGGGGAGAGATGGAGAGAGGCTAGCGAGAAATACGGAAGAAAAGAGAGACTCATGGAAGACGAATCAAAATATAATGAGTGAGAGGTAGGTGGGGGATATAGAGGGTGATATGGAGGGAGATGGAGGAGAGAGAGACTTAGAGAATAAAAAGTAAGAGAGTGAACGAGTGTGAAAGAAAGATATATAAATAAAGTGGGAGAGAGTGAGAATAAGTTAAAGAGAGTGAAATATATGGAGACATGGAGAGGAGAGGAGGAGTGAAAGAGAGGTGGGGAAAGGAATATATGTTTGAGAGAAGGGAGAAATAATGAAAGCGAAGAGTAGAGAGAGAAAGATAGAAGGCTTAAGAGTGGGATTGAAAGAGAGAGAGAAGTAGTGAGAGAGGAAGAGAGTTTGTGAGGGATAGAGTGAATGAAAGAGAGAGAATATAAGTTAGCATAAGAGAGAGAATAGAGAGTGTGAGAGAGAGCATGGGTTGTAAAAGAGAAAGCGATAGAGATATAGAGAGAGACCTACTCCCTCTCTCTTTATCTCTTTCACACTCTCGATTTTGTCTTCCATTTTCTCTTCCTACTCCTTTCTCTCTTTAATTCTCTCTTTCTCTTCCTCACTCTCTCTCCCTCCTCCCCCAAACTTCCACTAACTTACTTTCTCTCTCTGGCTTCCCCCTCTCACCTTTTTCCCTTGCTACTATCTCTCTCTCTCTGCGAGCATATCTCCCTCTCCCACACCTCTCCCACTTTTATACGCCCCCCCTCTCTCTCTCTTTCTCTCTCTTTCTCTTTCTCTTTATTCCCTTGCTCTCCCATGGCATCCTCTCAAGCTGTCTTTCAACCTCATACCTTCTCTCACTTCTCTTCTTTCTTTCACTCCATCTCACTTCCGTTCTCTTCCTTAATATCTCTTCCTCTTCCTTTCTCTCTCCTTCTCTCTATTAAATTTCACTCACTTTTACTTACTCTCTTTCTCACCCTCGTTTGTTTGTCTCTCTCTCAATCTCTCTCCCTCACTCTACCTTTCTATCATCGTCTCTCTCTTCTCTCGATTTCTTTCTCACTCACTCTCTCTCATCCTCCTTCGCATATTTCAACAGCTCACTCCTTCTTCTCTTTTTCTTGCATTATCTCTCACTCACTTACACTCTTGTTGTTGCTCCATGTTCTCTAACTATTTCTCTTCGTCCATCCTCTCTCCTCTCTCTCCCCTCCCTCCCTCTCATTCTCACTTACGCTTTCCTCATCTCGCTCTTACACACTTCTCTCTCTCTCTCTCCGCTTGCTCCTCTCTCTCGCTCTTTATCATCCATTCTTTTGCTTTCTCCCTCTCTCTCCCATTCTCGCTCCTCCTCTTGCTCGCTTCCATCAGTCTTTATTTCTCTCTCATAATATCTCTCCCACTCTTGCCCGTCTCCCTCTTGATCTTTCTCATGACCTCCCTTTATCTCTCTATTTCTTTCTCTTTACCACTAAATGTGCTCACTTACACTCTCCCTATTGAATCTCTCTTTCTCAGTTTTTTGCTATTTCGTTGCCCTTTATTCTCTCTCTTTCTCTAACTCTATCCCTCGCTCTCTACAGCTCTTCACATCTCCCATTCTCTCCACAGCTACTCTCCCTCCTCCCCACTTCCTTTTCTAATTGCTTCCATTCCTTTTAATGTCTAAATTGAGAGATAAAGGGAGAGATTGTGTAAGAAAGTGGGAAGACAGAAAAAGGGACAAATAAAGAGAGATAGAAATAGAAAGAGAAATATTTTTTTAGTACGGTAGGCAATAATAGAGAGAAAGAGAAAGCAAATAAATAGTGAGAAAGAGAGAGGAAGGGAGCAAAGGAGGAAGAGAGAGTGAGAGTGATAAATGGAGAGAAGGAGAGTGAGGGAAGTTATAGAAAGAGAGTGAGCAAGAGGGATCGCTAGAGAATGAGAGAGAATTAGAGACGGTGATGAAGGCGAGAAGAAAAAGAGGAAGAACGGGGAGGGTAAGTGGAGAGACCTTGAGAGAGAGGGTGAAGGGAGGGAAGTGAGATAAATAGAGAAAGAGAGAGTGGGGGTAGAAGAAGAGAAAGAGTGAGAGGGAGGGAGGAAGATTGAGAGAATGATAGAGGGACAGAGAGAAGAAGAGAGGAAGGAAGAACAAGAGCGAAAGAGGAGTGGGAGAGAGGTTGTGTGAGAAAAGTGAAGTAATGAATGGTTATATTGAGAAACAGAATAATAAATAGATAAATTGGTAGATAGAGAGAGATAAAGATAGGAGATAGATATGAGAGGGAGAGAGATTAAAATAGTGAGAAAGAAATGGAGAGTGAGAGAAATTAAGAAAAGAGAGCGAGAGAAATTAAGAAAAAAAGAGATTAGGAGATTGAGATAGAGAAAGTGTGAGAATATATGGGTTTAAAAGAAATGACAGAGGGAAGAGGAAGAGTTACGGTTAAATTGAAGAGAGAGAGAGGTAGGGAGAAAGAGAGAGAGAGATAAAGCACGAGATAAAGAAGAGAGATGGTGAGAGTAATCAAGAGGAATGAAGGAGAGGAATCATGTAAGAGTATGAGTGAAATTGAGAGAAGAAGAAGAGAAAGGGAGAGTCGAGAGATAAATAGGGAGAAGAGAGAGTGATCGAAAAGAGAGCAAGTGAGAGTGAGGGAGAGTGATGCGAGAGAGATAGAGTATGTGTGGGGGAGGGATAGAGGGAGACAAAAAAGAGAGGATAGAAGGGAGGGATGTTAATTAAGGAGAAAGGAAGAGAGGAAGATTGGGAGAGAAGTGTAGGAAAAAGTGAGAGAGCAGGGAAGTAAGAATTAATGTGTAATAGGGGAAGTGTTGAAAGTGACAAGAGAAAGAAGTGGCAGATAAAGAGCAAGAGAGTGAGTGAGGGAGTGAGAGAGAAAGCTATATAAAGAAAGTGGGAGAGAGTGAGAAGAAGAAAAAATAGAGTGAGATATATGAAGAGATAAGGAGAGAGGGACGAAGGGAGTGAAAGTAGGAGGGAGAGGAAGAGATGTGTTAGTGAAGGTGAGAAATAACGAGAGAGAGTGAGAAGGGGTAGACATAAAAGAAGGAGAAAGGGAGAGGCGGGCGAGTGGGATTGAAAGTGAGAGTATGGATAGAGGAAATGCAGAGTGAGAGAGAGAACAAGAATAAAGAGAGAAAGAAAGAGAAGCAAAGACCGAGAAAGAGAGAAATTAGAGAGCGTGAGAGAAAGAATGAGTGGTAAAGAGAAAGAATGAGAGATGGGGAGGTCATGAGGAAGATTTAGGAGAGAGAGGGAGCAAGAGTGGGAGAGAGAGTGTTAGATAGAAATAAAGTGTTGGATGATAGAGGAAAAGAGTGTGAGTGAGAAAGGGAGAGAGGGACAACAAAAGTATGTGTTAAAGTGTGAGAGAGAGGAGTTGGAATGGGATGGGGAGAGAGGGAGAGAAAATATGACAGTGAAAGGGAGAGGGAGGAAAGCATGAGTGAGAGATTACGGAGGAGGAGCAGAGAGACCGGGAGGGTGAACGAAGAGAAATAGTGAGACAGAGAGAGCAGCAGTACGAGTAGGAGAGAAAGAGAAAACAAAGTGTAAGAGAAAGAAGGGAATGAGCTAAGTTGATGCGAGAGAGGGAGCGACAGAGGAGAGAGAGTGGAAAAGAAATTGGGAGAGAAAGAGACTGATAAAAAAAAGGGAGAAGGAGAGAGAGAGACAGAGAAAGGGTGAGAAAGAGAGGGGATAAGAGTAAGAGTAAAATTTAATAAAGAGAAGGAGAGAAAGGGAGAGGTAAAGATGGATAGAGAGAAATCAAGAGATTTATTATTGTGAGAAAGTGGGAAGAAAAGAGAAAGGAAAAAAGAAAGAGGAGAGAGACATAGAAGAGAAAGTGCTAGAGAAGAGTGAGCGATAATGTGAAGAAAGCAAATAAATAGTGAAAAGAGGAAAGGGAGCAAAGGAAGAAGAAAGTCAGCAGAGATATCGGGAAAGGAGAGTGAGGAAGATTAAGTAAGAGAGAGTGAGCAGGAGGGAGAGAGAGAGGGAGAATAAGTGAATGAGGAGATAATGAGAGAAGAATTAATAGTGAGTTAGAGAGAGAAGGAGAGGCTAGGGAGGACAAGTGGAGAGAGTGTGAGAGAGAGAAAAAAGAAGAGAGGCATGTGTGAGAAATATAGAAAGAGAGAGTGGGGGATAGAGGAAGATAAAGAGTGAGAAAAGGAGTGAAGGTGAGGGAGAATAAAGAATGATAGTGAGATAACAAAAGAAAGAGGAAGAGAGAATATAAATTGTGAAAGAGATAAAAAGACAGAAAAGGAAGCAAGAGAGAATGATGGATGGAGTAAGAGAGAAAGTTAGGGAGGGATGGTGTGAGAGAGAGAGGGAGAAAAAAATGGTTGAGAGAGCACGAGAGAGAAGCGAGTGAGGAAGTAGGAGTGATAGTGAAATTGAAGAGATTAAGAGAGCCAAGTAAGGAGGGAGAGTCAAAAAGAGTGTGAGGTAAGAGACGGTAAGAAGGAGACTAGAGAGAAATAGAAAATGAAATAATGAGGGAGTGAAAATAATAAAAAATAAGAGAAGAAGGGGTGAGAAAGAGATAGAGAATGAGAGGAAGGTAGAAAGAGATGGGGTTATAAATATAAGGAGATAATGAGTGAGAAAAAAGGGGAAGAGGGAGCATGAGAAAAAATTAGAGAAACATAATTGAGAGTGAAAGACAGTAAGAAAGAGAGGTAGAAAAGGAGAGTGATAGAGGAAAGAGTAAAAAAGAAGGTAGCAAAAGAGTGCAAGAGAGTAAGAGAGAAACAAAGAGTAAGAGACATAGTAAGAAAGTGAGAGAGTGAGAAAGAGAAAGAGATGGAGGGGAGAGCGGGGGAAGTAAGGGAGAGAGTGAGAACGGGGGGGAGATAGAGGGAGAGAGGAGTGAGAGATGGAGAGAGAGCATGAAAGATTTAAGAGGGGGAGAGAGGAAAGATAAGGGCAGATTAAGAGAATGAGTGAGAAAGAGAGATGGAGAGAGAGGGATATATTAAGATATAGAGAGTAGCAGGATGAGAAGTGGGAAGGAGAGTAGGAGTCAGAAGGGAGGATAGAGGGAGAGAGAAAGTTTGAGGGAGAATAAGAGAGAATTAGAGAGAAGAGAAAGTGAGAGAAGTGAGATCAAGAGAGAGGGAATGGGAGAGTGTGATGGAAAAATGAAATGGAGGGAGGCGAGATTGGTGAGTCGGTGCGAAGAGGAGGAGAAAAGAGTGGGGTCGGAGAAAGGGAAAAGAGAGGGAAGGATGGAATGAAAGTGGGAGGGACAGAGGAGAAGAGAGAGAGCTTAAGAAATAATGACATGGGGATGAGGGGCGAGAGTGAGATGTGAGAACAATTGAGAGAGAGAGAGAGGGATGGAGAGAGACTAAGGGGAGAGAGTGAGTTATAGAGGGAGAGAAATAGTGAGTAAATATAGGAGTGAGGGATGCGGCAGGAGAATAAGAGAAAGGATGAGAGAGAGTGAGAGAATGGGAGAGGATGGTGAGAGAAAGAAAGAAAAAGTCAAAGGAGAGAGCAAAGAAAATGAGAGGGAGGTCGAGGGAGTCGATAAGTGAGTTCAATAGGGCGAGAGGGAAGAGTGAAGTATGGAGAGAGCGAGAAAGAGAGGGATGTAGGATTGAATAATGGTGGAATCGAGGAGGAAAGAGATCTAATGTGCTAAAATAAGAAACAATGAGATGGATTTGTTGGGAAAGAGCAATATGTGAGAGAAACTAGAGTGAGTGTGTGAGAGAGGGAGAGTGTAGAAGCGAGCAATTGAAGAGAAAGCGATGAGTAAAAATGGATTGAGAAAGAAAGAAAGTGAGGGAGTAAGAGTGAGAGGGAAGGCGAGAGAGAGAGGAAGGGGAGTGAGAATGGAAGAGAGTGAGGGGAGAGAGCGAGCGAGGGAAGCAGAAAAGTCTAAGTGAGAGAAGAAAGCACAAGAGGGAATGAAAGAGAGAAAACGAGAGGGGAGGGACTGAATGAGTAAGTGCAAACGGAAAGGGAGATAAGAGTTAGATAAAGAGGGAGGCATGAGGAAGGAGGGATTGAAGGAGGGACGGATCGAGGAGGTAAGAGAGATATATGAGCAAAATAATAAATAATGAAATGAATATAAGGGGAGAGGCAAGATGAGAGAGCATTTGAGAGAGCATTTGTGAGGGAGGTGGAGTGAGAGATGGAGGAAGAGAAAGTGAGTAAAGAGAGATGAAGAGAGGGAAATAGGAATTATGCGCACTAGAGAGATAGAGGGGCAATTGAGAGCGAAACAATAAAGAGAGATGAAATAAAGAGTGAGAGAGAGAGCGAGAGAAGAAGTGAAGAAAGGGATTGAAGAGAGAGCGGGAGGGAGAGATGGAGAGTGGGTAAGGCAAAAATAGGAGTCGAGTGAGTGAGGGAGAGAGGAGTAAGAGTGAGAGGGAAAGCGAAGAGAAAAAGAGAGGGTGAGAAAGGGAGAGAGTGTGAGAGACAAATAGAGAGAAGAGAGTGTATGGGAATAGAGTGTATGAGAGAGAGAGGAGATAGAATGAGGGGAAGATATTGAAGAGAATGAGCGAAAGGGAAGGAGGCGTGGAGAATAAGATTGTACGGGAGAGAAAAAGAATGTGAGAGGGGAGAGTTATAGTGTATCTTAGAGAGATAAGGAGAGGCAGAGAGTGGGCGAGAGAGGGATGGCGGAAGGAAAGAAGAGAGAAAGGAGGAAGAGAAAGATTGAAGAAAGTGAAGAGAGTGCAACATAGGTGAGAGTGAGTGAGAGAGTGCGAAGATAGAGCTAGAAATAGTGAGGGAGGGAGTAAGAGTGAGTGAGCGCGAAAGAGAGAATGAGGGAGGGAGAAATGCAAAGAGTGTGAGAGATAATAGAGAAAGAAAGTGTGAGAGAATAGAGTGTGTGAGAGGGTGAGGGAAGAGATAAACATGAGAGAGGAGAGAATGAGCGAGTAGAAAAGTGTGAGAGAAAATAGAGAGAAAAAGAAAGGGAATGAGAGAGAGATAGAGAAAATGAGGGGGAGAGGGAGAGAGGGATTAGATAGGGAGGGAGGCATAAAGAGAGGGAAGTAGGGATTGAAAAAGGGAGGAATCAAAGAGGTAAGAGAGAGATGTATGAGCAAAAATAATAAATAATGAGATGGATTAAGGGGAAGGCATGATGCGAGAAATTAAAGGGAGTGTGTAAGGAAGGGGAGTGAGAGACTAAGGAAGAGAAAAGTGAGTAAAGAGAGGGAGATAGAATTATAGGCAAAGGGATAGAGAGTGTGCAAATGAGAGCGAAAGAAATTTAAAAAGAGATAGCATAGAGAGTGAAAGAGAGCGAGAGAGTGAAGAAAGGGACTGAAGAGGGAGCGAGAGGGAGAGATGGAGAGAAGGCTAAGCAAGAAATACGGAGAAAGAGAGACTCGTGGAGAGCCCGAATCGAAATATAATGAGTGAGAGGTAAGTGGGGGATATAGAGGGTGATATGGAGGGAGATGGAGGGAGAGAAGAGACTTCAGAGAATAAAAGTAAGAGAGTGAACGAGGGAGTGTGAAAGAAAGATATATAAATAAAGTGGGAGAGAGTGAAGAATAAGTTAAAGAGAGTGAAATATGTGGAGACATGGAGAGGGAGAGGGAGGGAGTGAAAGAGATGTGGAGAAAGATATGTTTGAGAGAAGGGGAGAAATAATGAAAGCGAGAAGAGTAGAGAGAGAGAAAGATAGAGAGAGCTTAAGAGTGGGATTGAAAGAGAGAGAGAGAAGTAGTGAGAGAGAAAGAGAGTTTGTGAGGGATAGAGTGAATGAAAGAGAGAGAATATAAGTTAGCATAAGAGAGAGAATAGAGAGTGTGAGAGAGAGCATGGGTTGTAAAGAGAAAGCAATAGAGATATAGAGAGGACCTACTTCCTCTCTTTATATCTTTCACACTCTCTATTCTCTACCCTCTCTTCAGCTTCCTTTCTTTCTTTCATTCTCTCTTTCTTTCTTAACTCTTTTCTCTTCCTCGCTCGTTCTTTTGTGTCTCTTACACTCCCTCACTCCCCAAATTTCAGCAACTCACTTTCGCTCTCTAGCTTCCCCTCTTGCCTTTTTCCATACTCACATCTATCTCTTTCACTCTCGCGAGCAGTCTAAATTCCTCTTTTTCTTTCTCCCTCTCCGCACCTCTCCTACACTTCTCCCACGGCCTCTCCTACTTTTGTCAGCTCCCTCTCGTTCCTTCCTCTCTCTCTTTGCCCTTTTATCCCTCTCTCTCTCTTTTCTATATCTTTCTCTTTATGCCCCTTCTCCCCATGGCATCCTCTGGCCCCATTCTTTCAGCCTCTTACCATCTCTTACTTTCCCTCTCTCAATTTATTTAGTTCCCTTATTTGCTCTCTTTTTGTCTCTTCCCTCTAGCTACACATTTCTTTTGCTCTTCCTCCCTCTCACCTCTTTCTCTTTCTCTATCTCCTCTCACTCTACATTTTGTCTCTTTCTCTTTCTCCTAGCTCTCCCTATCTCCTTCTCATCTCCCTCTCTCTCTCTTTCATCTCTAGACCTTTCCATAATCTATATGTATGTATATTCTCCCTATAGAAATATCTCTATCTCCTTTTATTTATTTTTCTCCACATCTCTGCTTTATTATACTCTCTCACTATTTTTTGTATCTCTCTCTTACTTATATTATGAGGTCTCTCGTCTCTCATTTCACATCTTTCACCCACAACCATTCTCTCTTACTCATTTCTTTCTTTCACTCATCTCACTATCTATCTTCTCTCGATATCTCTTCCCTCTTCCTTTCTCTCTCATTCTCTACATTATATTTCACTCTCACTCTTACTAACTCTCTTTTCTCACCCCTTTTCTTTGTCTTTCTCTCTCTCTCTCTCTCAATATCCTCCCTTCTACTCTACCTCTCTATCACCGTCTCACTCATTCCTATCACTCTCTTCTCTCTGATTTCTCTCTCACTCACTGCATGCTTTGTCACTCAACACCTCATTACGACATAGCTCTCCCTTCTCTATTTCTCTCACTCTTTATTATCTCTCTCACTTACTATTGCTCTATACTATTACTCCATCTTCTCTAACTACTTGTCTTCATTCATCCTTTCACTCTCTCTTCCTCACTCCCTCACCCATTCTCACTTACGCTTTCCTACCGCTCTCTCTCCTTACTTCTCTCCTTTATAACTCCCCTCTCTAACTGTTTATCATCCATTCTTTGCTCTCCCTTTCTCTCCCCTTCTCACTAAATCTTTCTTGATTTATCTTGGCTATTTCTCTCTCACACTATCTCTCCCTCTCTTTACTGCTCTTCCTCTTGATCTGCATGACCTTTCTTTCACCTCTCCATTTTATTTCTCTTTACCACTCATCTTATCTCTTAACTCTCTGTTAAATCTCTCTTTCTCGGTATTTTCTCTCTTATGTTGCCTTTTATTCTCTCTTTTTCACTCATCCCTCGCTCTCTCTAGCTCTCCTGTTCCTTCTCTCTCTCCATCCCCGACTTCCTCTCTGTCTTCCATCCTCGATGTACGGATGGAGATAGAAAGGGAAGACACGTGTGAGAAATAGAAAAGAAGAGAGGAAGGGACAAACGAGAGAGGAAAGAGAAATAGAAGAAAGAGTTAGAGAAGAGTGACGACTATAGAGAAAGAGAATGTAAATAAATAGTGAGAATGAGAGAGGAAGGGAGTAAAGTAGGAAGAGAAAGAAGAGCGAGATAAAGGGAAAGGAGAGTGAGGAAAGGTAAAGAAAGTGAAATTGAGCAAGAGGGAGAATTAGAGAATGAGACAAAATGAGAGAGAGTGTTTGTGAAGAGTGAGAAGAAAGAGGGAAGTTGACAGAGAATAGAGAGTGAGAGCAAAATAACAATAGAAATAGGAGAGAGAATAGAGATTGTGAAAGAGAATAGCGAGAGATTAAATTAATGAAAAAGGGAAAGAGTGAGGGAGAAAGAGAGAGAGATATATGGAGAGAAAGTTTGAGTAAAGTAAAAGTGATAAAAGACGAGATAGTGTGTCGAAGAGAGCAAGAAAGAGAGCGATAGAGAAGAAAAAAGTGAAAGTATAAATTGAGAAAGAGCGAGAGAGAAAGAGAGTGAGGAAGAGAGAGAAGAGAATAATGGAGAGAGTGAGAGAGAGATGGAAGAAAGTGGAAGCGATAGAGGAAGGGGAGTGAAGAAAGATATGGAGAGGCAGGTGAGAGAGATGGAGAGAGGAGGTACAAAATGAGATTTAGTGGGAGATGGGGGTGAATTGGAAGAGAGTAAGAGGGAGAGAGGAGAGTGTGTGTGAGAGAGAAAGAGAGAGAGCAAGAGAGAGGGAGGGAGGGAAGGAATGAAGGGAATGGGGAAGAGTGGGAGAGAGAGATTGGGGAAGGAGAGAGAGGAGAGAGGAGAGAGCGCTATAAAAGAGGAAGTAAGTGATGGAGAGTGAACATGGAGCGAGAAAGAGGAATGATGGAGTATGTGTGTGATGAAACTGAAGAGATAGGAAGAGTGAATGAGAAAGGGAGAGTGTGAGAGAGAAATGGAGAGGAGAGATGGCAAGGGAAGAGAGAGCGAGGAAATAATGATAGATGGAGAGGGTTGGGAAGGAGGAAGTGAGACGAGGGAGAGAAAAGGGAGAAAGAGGGCAAGAGAAAAAGAGGAAGAAAGAAAGTTAGGGAAGTAGATGATGAAATTGAAGAGAGGGAGCCAAGGAGAGAGAGAGAGATAAAAAAGAGAAATAGAAAAATTAGGAGAGGCGTGGAAGTAATAAACAATAAGAGAGAAAGGGGTAGAAAGTAGAGAAAGATTGAGGGACTCACTCCATTCCTCCCTCTCTTCCCTCTCTCTCTCTCCTCTTGTACTCACTTCTTCGCTCCTTATCTTTCTCTCATTTCTTGTAACTCTCTGTGCCTCTCTCTTGCTCTCTTTTCTCTCAATTTCATTTTCTCATTTCTCTCTTGCTCTCCCTCTCCCTTTCTCTTGCCCTCTCTCGTCCCCTCTCTCTCGATTTCTCCCTCTGTACCCTCCTTCATGTTCTCCCTCTTTCTCCCCTCACTCCCTCTTTCTTCTTCCTCCCTCTCCATCTCCCCCTAATTCTTGTCATTTTGCTCATTCTCTTACTCTCCCTCCCAATCTCGATCCACTCCTCCTTCCCTCTTTTCTCCCTTTCCCCCTATCACTCTTTCTTTCTCCCTCTTGCACTTCGTGATCTCCTCCTTCCCTCTCGTTTTCTCCATTGCTCTCTCGATTCACCTCTCTCTTTCTCTCTCTTCTCTCGATTTCTCTTCTCTACATTTCTCTCGCAACATCATTTTGTCTCTGTCTCTTTCTTTTGCACTCATGCTCTCTTTCACTCTCTCTCTCTTTCATTCTTTTTACCCCTCTTCTCTCTTTATCTTCTTTATATCTCTCCCTCTCCCTCATTCTTTCTTTCCTCTCTCCATTCCACTTCTCACCCTCGATCTCTACATCTCAATCTCTCTCCTCACTCTAATCCACTCCTTTGCCCTCTTGCTCCTATCACCAGCATCTTGATCGATATTGTTTCCCCTCTCACTTCCTCTCTCCCTCTGCCTCTTTCATTCTTTCTCTCTCATAGTCTCCCGTCTCTCACTCTCTCCTTACTCTTTCCCTCATCTCTCTCTTTCTCCAAATCTCACCCTTTCTTACTATGTCTATAACTCTCTATTCTTTATCTCTTTCTCTCTCGCTTTATTCTTATCCTTCTTTATCTTCTCACTCTCTTTACTCTTTCCTCTATCTCTGTTCTCCCTCTCTTCCATTCTTACTATGTCTCTCACTCTCGAACGTATTTCTCTCTGAGCCCGTGCTCTCTCTTCCTCTCTTTCTCTCTCTTTGTCTCGCTATTTCCATCACTCGAGTCTCTCTGCCTTCCTGCCATTCTGCACATCTCTTTGTTTTTCCTCGCCCTCTTCTCTGCGCTATTTATTGCTTTTCCTCCCTCCTTATTCCGCTCTTTATTTCTCTCTCTTTCCCTCTCTAACCTCGCTCTCTATCATTTCTGTTTCATTCTCTTTTTAACTCTCTCCCCATCTCCAGCTCCCTCACTCTCTTTAATTTCCTTGTCGTTCTTACTCGCAGTCTCTTCCTTTCTCTCTCTTTCTCACGTGCTCTCTCACCCTTTCACTCTCTCTCTCTCTTGCCTCCCTCCCCATCATTCTCTCTTCTCCCTTTCTCTTACTCTCTTTTTCCGCCCTCTCTTTCTTCCGCTTCACTCTCTCACTCTTATTCCCTCTCTTTATCTCTTTTCGCGATCTCATTCTCTCTCTACATTTACATTGTTTTGCTCTCACTCTCTATTCTCATCGACTTCCTCTTTCTCTTCCTACCATCTTCGGCCTCTCTCTCATTTTTGTCTCGTTCTCTAATTCTCCCTCTTGCTCGATTTCACTTTCTTTACCTTCCTCACTCTCCTTCCTCACTCCCTTTATCTCGCTCTTTCTCTTCTGCTACTCCTTCCTATGATTTCTCCTTCCATTTTATTTTACATTCTCTTTCTGCATAGTTGCTCGCTCTTCTCACAACTCTTTCTCTTCTATTTCTCTCTTTCCTCTGCATTTGTCCCTTCTCTCTTCTTTTCTATTTCTCACACGTAATCTCTCCCTTTCTATCTCCATCCATTGCCCATTGGGAGGGATGGAAGCATTAGAGAGGAAGTTGGGGATGGAGAGAGAGAGAATGGGAAATAGGGAGAGCTAGAGAGAGCGAGGATAGAGTGAAAAAAAGAGAAGAGAATAAAAGGCAACATAAGAGAAAATGCGAAAAGAGAGAGATTTAATAGAGAGTTAAGAGATGGCATGAGTGGTAAAGAAATAAATGGAGAGGTAAAGAAAGGTCATGAGAAAGATTGAAGAGGAAGAAGCGAAGAGAGGGAGAGATAGTGTGAGAGAGAAATAAAGAGTGCTGGAAGATAAATCAAGAAAGATTTAGTGAGAAGGGGAGAGAAAGGGAGAGCAAAGAATGGATGATAAAGAGTTAGAGAGGGGAGTTATAAAGGGAGAGAAGTAAGTGAGAGAGATAGAGGAAAGCGTAAGTGAGAATGGGAGGGAGGGAGGGGAGAGAGAAGAGAGAGTGAAAGGATGAATGAAGGCAAGTAGTTAGAGAAGATGGAGTAATAGTATAGAGCAATAGTAAGTGAGAGAGATAACAAAGAGTGAGAAATAGAGAGGAGTGAGCTATGTTGAAATGAGGGAAAATTGTGAAAAGGCAGTGAGTGAGAGAGAATTGGGAAGAAGAGAGTGATAGAAGGAGTGAGACGGTGATAGAGAGGTAGAGTAGAAGGAGTGATATTGAGAGAGAGAGAGAGAAAGACAAAGAAAAGGGGTGAGAAAGAGAGCAAGTAAGAGTGAGAGTGAAATATAATAGAGAGAATGAGAGAGAAAGGAAGAGGGAAGAGATATTGAGAGAAGATAGAGGAAGTGAGATGGAGTGAAAGAAAGAAAACGAGTAAGAGAGAATGGTTGTGGGTGAAAGATGGTGAAAAAAATGAGAGACGAGAGACCATCATAATATAAGTAAGAGAGAGACACAAAAAATAGGAGAGGAGTATAACAGTGAGAGAGTGGGGAGAAAATAAATAAGGGATAGAGATATTTTGAGAGAGGGAGAGAGAATATACATACATATAGATTATGGAAAGGTATAGAGATGAAGAGAGAGGGAGGGAGATGAGAAGGGGTAGTGTGGGAGAGCTAGGAGAAAGAGAAAGAGACAAAAAATGTAGAGTGAGTGAGATAGGAGAAAGAGAAAGAGGTGAGAGGGAGGAAGAAAAGCGAAAAGAAAATGTAGAGGTAGAGGGGAAGAGACAAAAAGAGAGCAAATAAGGAACTAAATAAATTGGGGAAAAGTAAGAAGAGATGGTAAGAGGTTGAAAGAACGATTGGGGAGGATGCGGCGGGGAGAAAGGGCATAAAAGAGAAAGATATAGAAAGAGAGAGGGATAAAGCGTGGCAGAGAGAGGAACGGGCGAGAGGGAGCTAGATAAAAGTAGGAGAGGCTGTGGGAGAAGTGTAGGAGAGGTGTGGGGAGAGGGAGAAAGAAAAAGAGGAATTTAGAATGTGTTCGTGAGAGTGAAAGAGATAGATAGTAGCGAGGGAAAAAGGCGAGAGGGAAGCTAGAGAGCGAAAGTGAGTTAGTGAAATTTAGGGGGAGTGAGGGAGTGTAAGAGACACAAAAAGAGCAGTGAGGAAGAGAAAAAGAGTTAGTAAAGAAAAGAGAATGAAAGAAGAAAGGAAGTGGGGAAGAGAAAGCGGAAGAGAGAATAGGGGGAGTGTGAAAGACATAAGAGAGGAAGTAGGTCCCTCATGTCTCTATTGCTTTCTCTTTACAGCGATGCTCTCTCTCACACTCTTTATTATATCTCTCTCTCTTATGTTGCCCTCTATTCTCTCTCTTTCTCTCGCTCTATTCCTCGCACTACTCTCCTTTCTCTCCGTATTTCTCTCTCTTTCAATCTACTCTTAGCTCTCTTTGTCTTTTTTCTCTCTCTACGCTCTTTGCTCTCTCTCATTAATTCTCACATTCACATCTTCTTTTCTCCCCTACTCTTTCATTCCCTCCCTTGCTCTCTCCATGTCTCAATATATCTCACTCTCTTTTCCTCTATTCTCACTCTCTCCCGCACTATATTTATATATTTTTCTCTTGCGGTCAACGTTCACTCTCTTGCTCTTTGTTCTCTAGCTCCTTCTCTCCCTCCATCCTCTCTGTCTCTCCTATATCTCCTCGACTACCTCTTACTCTACTACTTATATCTTGAGTCTCTCTTCTTTCTCACATTTCCGGCCATACCCTCTCTCCATCTCTCCCTCGATTTCACTCTTCGGTTTCTTCACTCCCTGCTTGTGCTCTCTCACTCTGATTTCATCTCTCTTTGATGTTGCTTTGCTCTCATTTGCTATCTCTATCTCTCCCTTGCTTGTAATTCTATCTCCCTCTCTTCTCTCTCTCTTTACTCACTCATTCTCTTCCTCTATCTCTCACTACCCCTCCTACTTCTGAAACTCTCTCAATTGATTTCACAACCTCCCTCCTTATATCCATCTCATTATTTATTATTTTTGCTCATATATCTCTCTTAACTCCTTGATCCCCTTCCTCTTTCAATGTTCCTTCACTCTCATTATGCCACTTTGCCTATCTAAATCTCTCTCCCTCTCTCTTTTCTGAACTCACTCTCTCTCGCCTCTTTTTCTCTCCATCTCTCTAATTTCATCTCTGTTTCTCTCTCTTCTCTCACTTACACTTTTCTCTACTCGATAGTTATCTCCCTCTCCCACATTATCTCTTCCCTCACTCTCTCATGCTCTATTCTTTTTCTGCTGTATTCTCTTACTCCCTCTCTCTCGCTCTTTTCAAGCCTACATGTTCCTCTCTCTCACTCACTCACATAATTTATCGTCTCTCTCTCTCTCTCCTCTCAATCTTTCCTCCCCTTCTCTCCTGTCTCTTGCCCCACTTCCCCATCCCTCTCGCCCTCTCCCTCTTTTCGGTTTCACTCGGACTCTGCTCCCTCTCTCCTAACTCTTTTTGAATCTGTTCTACCTTGCACTCTCTCCATCTCTCCTCCCGCTCGCTCTTCATTCCTTTCTTAACTCCCTCTCTTTTCTGTCACTCTCCTATTTAACGCACTTTAGTTTTCTTGGCTCTCATTTGCCCCTTTATCTCTCTTGATTATAATTCTCTCTCTCTTTCTCTTTCTCACTATATATTCTCTTTATCGCATCTTATACTCTCTTTTACACTCTCTTTTGTTGAGCTCTTTTCTCTTGCTTTATCTCATTCTACCTGCATGTTTCTCCCTTTCTCTTGCTTTCAACCCTACCACACTCATTTCCTACATCTTCTCTCTCTCATCCTTCCCTCCTATCCTCCCTTATCTCCGTCTTGTCTCCCTCTCTCTTTCTCCCTCTCTCCTCCATTAATATCCTCTTCTTGTACTCACCTTACACTATTTCGCTCACTCTTACTTGATCTTCCCGGCCTCTCTTCTCACTATCTCTCACTTCCTCTTTCCTACTCTCTATTTAAACGCTCTCACTTCCACCTATCTACAATTCTCCCTCATGACCTCCATCTTTCTATGACTCTCTATTTTAGCCCTTTTTATCTCTTCCTCTTAATATCTCTTGTCTCCCGCACGACCCTTCCATTATACTCACTTCCTCTCTCTCGCTCTCCACCTCTTTCGATCCCTTAATCCATATCTCTTTTACACTCTCCTTTTATTGATCTCTCTCTTCTCTTTTCCTCTTACTTTTGTCTCACTCTATTCCCTCCTCTCCTTTCTCGCTCATCTGATTCCATCTGACTTCTTTCTCATTCTCTCTCTCTCCTCCCTCCCTCTTCCTATCCCTCACCAAATTCCTCGCCCTTCGTTTCTCCCTCTCACTCTCATCATTCTCCTGTTCTCTCGCTCTTTATACCACATACCCTTACTCGATCTTCCCTTAGTCTCCTCACTCACCCTTTCACTCTCTTTTCCTTTCTCTTTCTTGAACTCTCTTTAATCCCTCTCAAGCTCCTTGATCTCGGTTTCTCACTCACTCTTTCACATCTCTCTCACTCTCTATTCCATCTCTATCTCGATTCCTCTCTCTACATTTCGCTTTAACGCTCCTTTATCCACCATTTGCCTTTTCTCTCGTCTCCCTCCCTCTTTCACTCCCTTCAGCCACCTTTCTCTCGCTCTCCTTATCTCCCTCACTCTTGCTCCCTCACTCGCCCATTCTCTCCCTCTCTCAAGTTCTCTCTTCCCTCACTCTGTCTACACTATTTCTCTCTCACACTTTCTCCCTTTCTCGCCCCACTTCCTCTATCTTTAGTTTCACTCTCACTTACTCGCTCTTTTTCTCGCTTCATGTTCACTCTCTCTTTGATTGCTTGCTCTCCTCTCTCCTATTAATCTTTCCTCCCTCTCTTCCCTCTCTCTTGCTTCCTTCCCTCCCTCTCTCTGCCTCTCTCGCTCTCTAACTTTCTCTCTCTCCCTCTCCCCCTCTCTACCTCTCTCTCTCTTCTAACTCATCCCCTCTCTCTCCGACCCGTCATTCTTCTCTGTTCTCCTCCTCTCACTTTATCTACATATCTTCCATCGATCCTCTTCTCTCTCACCCTCTATTCCCTCTCTCATTCCCGCTCTCTTCAAGGTCTATCACTCCCTTGGTCTATCTCTATCTTTCTCACTCTCCTCCCTCTCTCACACCCCCTATAAATGCATACCCTTCTCTTTCTTCCTCTATTTTTCTCTCTTTCTCCCATGCACGCACCTCTTGTTCTCCTTTAACACTCTCTTATGACTTCTCTATATTCTCTCCAACCATCTCCCTCTCTTCTTCCCTCCCTCTCTCCCTCTTTAATTATTATAGTCTCTCACTCTATCGCCTCACTCTCATTATATCCATATCCCGTTGCATCTCCCTCTCTCGGCCTCGCACTCTACTACCATCTTCCCTCGGTCTCTCTTCTCTCTTATTTTCCTCTGCCCTCTCCTTCTCTCCCTCCCTCCCTTTGTCCCTTTGCTCTCTTTCTATCTCTGTTACATCTCTCTTTATTGTTTCTTGATCTCTATAGCATATCCTTTCCTTCTATAAGCCTAATTTCTCTCTCTTTACTCGCACTTACTCCTCTCTCTCCCCTTGTTGTACTCACTAAGTCACTCCTTCTCCCTCTCTCATTCTCTGTGCTCTCTCTCTCTCATTCACACACACACACCCCCCCCCCGAAAAAAAAAAAAAAACTCCCTCTTCTCTGACACTCTCTTTTCTCTATTTCTCTCACTCTTCCTCTCATTCTCTCTCTCATCATTTCTCTCTCGTTATCCTTCTTCCTACTCCTCCCTCTCTCGGTCCCCACCCCATCACCAGTCTCCCTCCTCCGTCTCCTCTCTCCTCTCCCATCTCCTGTTTTTTCCTTGACGCATTCTCTTAATCCCTCCTTATTTCAATATTGCTCACTGTTTTTGGTTTCTCTTCCTCTTTCAATTCTGTCACATCTCTTAAAATCCTTTCTCTCTCCCTTTCTCACACTCTCTCTCTCTTCCATTTCTGCATCTCTCCCTCATCACCACCCCCTCTCCTCTCTCTCATACTCTTGTCATTTATCTCTCTTTATCGCTCACTGCCTTATCCCATATATTTCACACTCATATTATGTTTCTTTTACGTCGCTCTAAGGCTCTCTCTTGCTCACATTTCTCTCTTTCCTTCTTTCTCTCCCGGCTAAGTGTAATTGCCTCTCTCCATCTCTCTCACTCTTCCCTCCATATTTTCCTTCATTCTCTTTTTATCTCTCACTCCCACTCTCTTTCATCCCTCTCGCACCCTCCATCCAACTCTCTCTTCCTCACTAGGTATTTTCTCTATTTATACTTTATCACTCTCTTATCACTTTACTCAGTCTTTCTCTCCAACCATCTTTCGCTCTCTTCCTCCCTCCCTCTCTCACTCATTCATTAATTCAATCTCTCGCTATGTCTTTTCTCCCTCCATCTCTCTCCATATTTCCCTCAATATCTCATTTATCTGCTTTTACTCACTATATATTTTGCTCACAGCTTCCCCGAGTCTCTCTTCTCTTGTCGATTTTCCTTACACCGCCTCTCATGCCCTTCGCTCCTCTTCAGAAATCACATCTTGTTCTTCCCTTGCTCTACTCTCGCTCTCTATTTCATCTCTCTTGCTATTTGTCTACCTTTACTTGTCTCTCACTTTCTCTTTATTCTATCTCCCTCTCTTCCCTCGCTTGCTCACTGCTTCTCTTCACCTCTCATCACACTCTCTCTCCCTCCCTCCCTTACACACTATCTCCTAATTGCTCTCATATCTTTGCCTATCTCGTCATACCTATATCATTATTTATTATTTTCTCTCATACACCTCTCATTCCTCCTTAATCCCTCCCACTCCTTCAATTAAATCTCTCCCTCTCGTTGCTTTCTCTCTCTCCTCTTGCACTCACTGCATTCACACACACTCTCTCTCCCTCTCTTTCTCTCTTTCTTCTATCTCTACGATTCCCATCTCTTTACTCACTCTTTCTCTCACTCTATCTATCACACTCTCTCTTACCTCCCCTTCCTTAAACACTATCTCATAATTGCTCGACATCATGCTCTCTCTCACAATAAGCATCCGTATCATTTATTTTTTTACTCTTAAACATCTCTCATTCCTCCTCGTACCTCCACTTTCAATCCATCCCTCCCTCTCTTTCTTCCTTACTCTCTCCTCTTCCACACACTAGTTCACTCTCTCTCACTCCCTCTCTCATTTTCTATATCTCTCTCTCTCATCCCTCTCTTTCTCTCTTTTCTCTCACTTACTTTTCTCTGGCCTACTCTTGCTCTCCCTTGCCCTCTCTCTCGCCCTCTCTCTCATCTTTCTCTCTCATTCTATTCCTCTGCTACCCTCCCTCCCACGCTCTTTATCTCAATTTCTCTCCCTCTCTCTCCTCACCCCCTCTCCATCTCCCTTCACGCATTTAACTCATTCTCTTACTCTCCCTTCTATCTCAATCCCTCCCTCCCTTCCTACTCTTTCTCTCTTTCCCCTGTCTCTCTTCTCTCTCTCTCTTGCACTTAATTAATCTCCCTCCTTCCCTCTCATGTTCTCATCACTCTCTCCCATTCCTCTCTCTTTTCTCTCCCTTCTCTCACTTTCTCTTTCTTCTCTCTAAAGCTCTCTCTCTCGCAGCCTCCCTCTCTCTCTCTCTATCTCCTTTTACCTTGCTCTCCCCTCCTCTCTCTATTTCTTTCTTTTTACCCCTCTTCTCTCTATATCTCTCTCACTCCCTCATCATTTCTCTCCCTCTCTCCATTCCCGCTATCACCCTCACACTCTCTTTATCTCAATCTCTCTCCTTCTCTCTCTTTCTCCACACACTATCCTCTTGCTCCTTGTCTCCATCTTGCTCGATATTGTTTCTTCTCTTATTTCCCTCTCCCCTTTCTTATATCTTTCATGCTCTCCCTCACTCTCCCTCTCTCCCTCTATCTCCCCAGTTCTCCCTCTCCCTTACACTTGCCCTCTAACTCCCCCTTTCTCCTCTCACCCTTATTTTTCTTACTTTCTTGCAATGTCTCTCCCTCTCTGTTCTTTTCTTTGTCTCGCTTTCTTGCTATCTCTTTCTATCTCTCACTCTCTTTACTCTTTCCTATCTCTCTCTTTCTCCCTCTCTTTCTTTCTCACATGTCTCCACTCTCCATCATGTTTCTCTCTTTCACTCGTTGTTCTCTCTTCTATATTTTCTCTCTCTTTTCTCTTAATATCCATCACTCAATCTCTCTCTACCATCCTCCTTTCTGTCCCTTTGATTCTCGCCCCACTCCTATCTCTTATTGTTTATTACTTCCCCTCCCTCCCTTATTTTGGTCTCTATTTCTCTCTCTTTCTCTCTCTTACCCCACTCTCTATTCCTTCTCTGTTTCTTTCTCTTTTTTTGTCTCTCTCCTTTCGTGGCTCCCCCACTCTCTTTAATTTTACTCTCACTCTTACTCTCAATCTCTTCTCTCTCTTTCTCTATTGCTCTCTCTCACCCTTTCTCTCTCCCTCTCTCTCTTGCTCCCTCGTAGGTCTCTCTCGCTCTCCTTCCCACTTTCACTCCTTTCATCCCTCTCTCTCTCTCTCTACTCACCTCGTCTCCCTCTCTTTTACTCCCTTCTCTTTATCGCTCGCTCGCTCTTTCTCTCTCTCCCACTCACTCTTTCCTTACTCTTTTTCTCTGTTCTCTCTCGCGCTCTCTCCCTTTCTAGCTTCTCTTCCTCTCTCTAAGGCTTCACTTTCAGTCTTACACCCTCATTTTCTCTCTCTTTCACACTCTCTCACACTTTTCCCTCTCTTTCTCTTACCCTCTCTCCCTCCCTCTCTCTTCCTCCTCTATCTCTCACTCTCTTTTCATGATTCTTGCTCTCACTCTTTTCCTCTCTATCATATATCTCTCACTTGCTCCTTCCTCGCTTTCTCCATATTCTCTTACTCTCTCTTTCTTCTCTTCCTCCCTCCCTCACTCACACTTTTTCTCATTCTACTTCTCACAATATCTTTTCTTCTCTCTTGCCTCTCTCTCATTTGTTTTCTTATATCCTCTTCTCGCCCTCACGATCATTTCCTCTTTCTCTATATATCTCATTCACACTTCACAATCTTTTCCTCTATCGCTTTCACTCTCTACCTCTATCATTCTCACTCCCTAATTATTACCCTTTCTAGGTCTCTCGTATGTTGTTGAAATTCTCTCCATATTATACACTCATACGCTCTCTCACTCTCTTAATCACTCTCGCTCGCACCCTCTTTAGCTCCACATTTCTTGCTCTCTATCTCACTCTCTCTAAATATCTTGTTCTTTCTCGCTTAATCTCTCCTCTCTTTTCCCGACTCCATCTTTCTCCCTTCACTCTCTATCCTCTTTTGTATTATTCTATCTCCCTCTCTTTCTCTTTCTCACATTTACACACTCCTTTGTTGCTGTCCTTCCTCTTACACTTTCTCTCATTCTACCACTCCCCTTTCTCCTTTCTCTTGCTTTGACTGCCCTACCCTCTCTTTCTATCTTCTCTCCCTCCGTCCATCCCCCTGCATCCCTCCTTATCTCGCTCTTTGTCTCTCTCTCTCTATCTTGCTCTCTCCCTCGCTAATATCATCTTCTTGTGCTCACCTTACACCTCACGACTCAATCTTACTTGATCTTCCCACAAACTCTCTTCTCACTCTCTCACTTTCTCTTTCTTATTCTCTTTAAATCTCTCACTTCCACCTATCTCTCTTTCTCCCTTATGACCTCCATCTTTCTATGACTCTCTATTTCAGCCCACTCTTTATCTCTCCCTCTCAATATCTCTTTTGTCTCTCACTTTTGACCACTCGGCCCATCCCTCACTTCCTCTCTCTAGCTCTCCATACCTCTTTCGCTCCCTTAATCCATTTCTCTCTCTTTTACACTCTCCTTTATTGTTGTCTCTTCTCTTTTTCCTCTTACTTTTCTCTTACTCTATTCCTCACTCTCTCTCCTTTCTCGCTCACCTGATTCCATCCCAAACTTCTCTCATTCTCTCTCTCTCCCTCCCTCCCTCCTTCCTACCTTTTATCCCTCTCCAAATTCCTCTCCTTAGTTTCTCCCTCTCGCTCTCATCATTCACTGTTCTCTTGCTCTTTATACCACGTACCCTTACTCGATCTTTCCTTAGTCTCCTCACTCTCAACCTTTCACTCTCTTTTCCTTTCTCTTTCTTGAACTCTCTTTAATCCCTCTCACTAGCTCCTTCAATCTCTCTTTCTCACTCACTCTTTCCCTATCTCTCCCATTCTCTATTCCATCTCATTTTATCTCTGATTCACTCTCTCTTATGTCTCTCTTTTAATGCTCCCTTTATCCCTCGCTGCCTTTCTGTCGTCTCCCTCCCTCTTTCACTCACTTCACCCTTGCTTTCTCTTGCTCTCCTTATCTCCCTCACTCTTGCTCCCCCTCTCACTCGCTCACTCTCTCCCTCTCTCAACTCTCTCTTCCCTCACTCTGTCTACAGTATTTCTCTCTCACACTTTCTCCCTTTCTTGCCCCTCTTCATCTATCTTCAGTTTCACTCTCACTTCTACTCGCTCTTTTCCTCGCTTCATGTTTACTCTATCTTTGATTACTTGCTCTCTTCTCTCCTATTAATCTTTCATCCCTCCCTCCCCGCTCTCTTGCTTCCTTCCCTCTCACTCTCTCTCTCCCTCTCTCGCTCTCTCTCTCTCTCTCCTCTCTCTCTCCCTCTCTCCCTCTCTACCTCTCTCTCTCTTCCAACTCATCCCCCTCTCTCCCACTAAATCTCATTCTCCACCCCATTTCTCCTCCCTCTCACTTTATCTCTATATCTTCCATCAATCACTCTTCTCTCTCACCCTCTCTTCCACTCTCACTCCCGCTCTCTTCAAGGTCTATCACTCCTTTCCTCTATCTCTATCTTTCTCACTCTCCTCCTCTCTCACACTTTTCTCTGTTATGCCTTATCACTTTTTCTTCCTCTATTTTTCTCTCTTTCGCTCTCACGCACGCACACTCTTGTTCTCCTTTAACACTCTCATCACTTTACTCACTATTCTCTCCAACCATCTCACACTCTCTTCCTCCCTCCCTCTCTCCCTCTTTCATTATTACAATCTCTCACTCTATCACCTACTCACTCTCCATTATATCTATATCCCCTCTACATCTCCCTCTCTCTACCTCACACTTAACTCTCCATCTTCCACCGGTCTCTCTTCTCTCTTATTTTCTATCTCACCCACTCTCTTTCTCTCCCTCCCACTCACTCTTCAATCCCTTTTTCGCTCTCTTTCTATCTCCATTTCATCTATCTTTATTGATTTCTTGATCTCTGTCTTGTTCTTTCTTCTTTCGCCTTAATTTCTCTCTCTTTACTCACCTTACTCCTCTCCCTCACTTCTGTTGTACTCACTAAGTCACTCCTTCTCCCTCACTCTCCTTTTCTCTATTGCTCTCTCTCATTCCCTCTCTCTTGCTCCCTCTTCTCTCACTTTCTCTTTTCTCTATTTCTCTCTCACTCTTCCTCTCTCAATCCCTCTCTCTCATCATTTCTCTCATTCTCTCCCTTCTACTTCCCTCCCTCCCACTCCCCCTATCTCAATCTCCCTCCCTCCATCTCCCTCTCTCCCTCTCCCTCTCCTTCTCTCTTTTCCTTCTAAAGCATTCTCTTAATCTCCCTCCTTATATCAATATTGCACACTAACCTTTTCATTCTCTTCCTTTCTCAATTCCTATCTATCTCTTAAATCCTTTTCTCTCTCTCCTTTTCTCACTCCCTCTCTCTCTTCAATCTCTCTCGCTCTCTCCCTCTATCTCCCCCTCTCACTCTCTCTCATACTCCTGTCATTTATCTCTCTTTCTCGCTCCCTGCCTTACCCATTATGTTTCACACTCTATTATGTTTCTTTCTCTCACTCTAAGACTCTCTCATGCTCCCTTTTCTCTCTTTTCCCCTTTCTCTCCCTCTAAATCTCATTATGTACCCACTCTCTCCATCTCTCTCACTCTTCACTCCATATTTTCTTTCACTCTCTTTTCCTATCTCACTCTCACTCTCTTCCATCCCTCTCACTCCCTCCGTCCATCTCTCTCGTCCTCACTAGCTCTTTTCTCTATTTATGCTTTATCATTTTTTCTTTCTCTATTGCTCTCTTCGTGCTCTCCTTGACAAACTCTCTCTTGCTCTTATTTATCACTCTCTAATCACTTTGCTCAGTCTTTCTCTCCAACCATCTCTCACTCTCTTCCTCCCTCCCTCTCTCACTCTTTCATTAATTCAATCTCTCGCTATGACTTTCTCCCTCCATCTCTCTCCATATTTCCCACAATATCTCCCTTTATCTACCTCTCACTCACTATCTTTTGCTCTAGCTTTCCCGGGTCTCTCTTCTGTCTCAATTTTCACCTTACACCCCCTCTCCCTCACTCCCTTGACTCACTCGTCAATCCCTATCTTAACTTCCTCTCTTACTCTCTCTCTCTCTCTCCTACTCTCTATTTCATCTCTCTTTATTATTTGTCTGCTTTTACCCCTCGCTGTCTCTCTCTCTTACTCTTTCTTCTTTCTCCCTCTCTTCCCTCTTTTACTCACTCCTTCTCTCACTCTATCTATCACACTCTCTCTCACACTCCCTCCCTTACACACTATCTCTTAATTGCACGCACATCTTACTCTATCTCGTCATATCCATCTTATTATTTATTACTTTCTCTCATACATCTCTCATTCCTCCTCGATACCTCCCTCTTTCAATCCATCCCTCTCTCTTTCATCCTCTCTCTCTCCTCTTGTACCTCGTTCATACACACTCTCTCCCTCTCTTTTTCTCTTTCTTCTATCTCTCTCTCTTCCATCTCTTTACTCACTCTTTCTCTCCCTCTATCTATCACACTCTCTCTCACACTCCCTTCCTTACACACTATCTCTCAATTGCTCTCACATCTTGCTCTCTCTCATCATATCCATAACATTATTTATTATTTTCTCTCATACATCTCTCATTCCTCCTCGATAACTTCCCTCTCTTTCTTCCTCTCTCTCCTCTTGCACTCACTCTTTCACACTCTCTCTCCCTTTCGTTTTCTATATCGCTCTTCTTATCCCTCTCTTATGCTCTCTTTTCTCTGACTTCCACTTTTCTCTATTTCTCTCTCGCTCTCCCTCTCCCTTTCTCTCGCGCTCTCTCTCATCCTTTCTCTTTCATTCTCTCCCTATGCTACCCTCCCTCTCACACTCTCTATCTCAATCTCTCTCCCTCTCCTCTCCCTCACTCCCTCTCCATCTCCTTCTCTGCATTTAACTCATTCTTACTCTCCCTTCCTATCTCAATCCCTCCCTCCTTCCCTCTCTTTCTCACTTTCCCCTATCTCTCTTCTCTCTCTCGTCTTGCACTTAATTAATCTCCCTCCTTCCCTCTCATGTTCTCCATCGCACTCTCCCATTCTGCTCCTCTCTCTTCTCTCACTTTCTCTTCTCTCTATTCTCTCTCACAGCATCCCTCTATCTCTGTATCTCCTTCTTTTTATTGTACTCTCCCTCACTCTCTCTATTTCTTTCTCTTTACCCCTCTTCTCTCTATATCTCTCTCACTCCCTCATCCTTTCTCTACCCTCTCCATTCCACTTCTCACCCTCCCACTCTCTCTATCTCAATCTCTCTCCCTCTCTCTTTCCCCCTTCTCCATGCACTGTCCTCTTACTCCCTATCTCCATCTTACTCAATATTGTTTCCTCTCTCGCTTCCCCTCTCTCCCTCTTATATCTTTCATGCTCTCTCTCTCTCACTCTCTTCAATCTTTCTCTCCATCTATCTCCCCAGTTCTCCCACTCTCCCTTACACTTTCCCTCTAACTCCCCCTTTCTTACTCTCTCCCTTATTCTTGCCCTTTCTTACTATGTCTCTCACTCTATATTCTTTTTTGTTGTCTCGCTTTCTTGCTATCTCTTGCTATCTTCTCACTCTCTTTACTCTTTCCCTCTATCTCTCTCTTTCTCTTTTTCTTTCTTTCACACTATGTCTCTCACTCTCCATCATATCTCTCTCTCTCTATCACTCGTTGCTCTCTCTCTCTTTTCTCTCTCTTTTTCTCCTAATATCCGTCACTCAATCTCTCTCTACCTTCCTCCTTTCTCTATCTCTTTGCTTTCTCATCCACTCCTCTCTCTTATTGTTTATTACTTTCCCTCCATCCCTTATTTCGGTCTCTATTTGTCTCTATTTCCCTCTTACCTCACTCTCTATTCCTTCTCTGTTTCTTTCTCTTTTTGTCTCTCTCCTTTCGTGGCTCCCTCACTCTCTTTAATTTTACTCTCATTCTTACTCTCAATCTCTTCTCTCTCACCCTTCCTCTCTCCCTTTCTCTCTCTTGCTCCCTCACTGAGTCTCTCTCGCTCTCCCTCCCACTTTCACTCCCTTCATCCCCCTCTCTCTCCTGCTCTCCTTATCTCCCTCTCTCTTACTCCCTCTGTCGCTCGCTCGCTCTTTCCCTCTCTCCCACTCACTCTTTCCTTACTCGCTTTTTCTATTTCTCTCTCGCACTCTCTCCTTTTCTAGCTTCTCTTCCTCTCTCTTGGGTTTCACTCTCACTCTTACTCCCTCATTTTCTCTCTTTCTCACTCCATGTTCACTCTCTCTCTTCTATTGCTCTCTCTCCATGCTCTCCTCTTAATCTTTCTCTCCCTTTCTCCCAAACTTTCATGTTTCATTCCCTACCTCCCACTCTCTCCCTTCCTCATTCTTATTTCTCTGTCTCACGCACTCTCCCCCTCTCTCCCTCTTACTCTCTTCTAGTTCACCCCCTTTCTCTCCCAGTAAGCCCCCATCTCTCCATCTCTCTCAGTCTATCTCTATTTCTTCCTTCACTCTCTCTTCCTCTCTCATTTCCACTCTCTTCCATTCCTCTGACTCCCTTTGTCAACCTCTCTCATTCTCACTCTTGCCCTCTCCGCCCTTTTCTCTGTTTATACTTTATCACTATTTCTTTCTCTATTTCTCTATCTCTTTCTCTCTCATGCACACTCTCTATTGCTCTCTTTCATCTCTCTCTTATCAATTTACTCACTCTTTCTCACCAACCATCTCTCGCTCTCTTCCTCCCTCCTACTCTCCCTCTTTCATTTATTCACTGTCTCTCTCTCGCCCTCCTTCTTTCGATATCTCACACTATATCTCCCTGTCTACCTTTTACCCAATATCATTTGCTCTATCTTCCCTGAATCTCTTTTCTCTCTTTATTCCTGCCTCACCTGCTCTCCCTTCCGCTCTCTCTTCAATCACTCACTCCCAAACTCTCTCTCTGTCTCTCTCCCTCCCTTTCCATCTCTCTCTAGCTCTCTATTTGCTCTCTTTTTCTTGTTCTCTCTTTAAACCCTTCATTACCTTATTATTTCTCTCTTTTCACTCACTTTCTCCCTATCACTCTATATTCCATCTCCTTTTATCCCTCTTGCTCTCTCTTTCTCACTCCCTCAATCTTGCCCTCTCTAGATCTGGCTCATGTAGACTCTTTTCTCTCCATCTCACACATACATGCTCTCACTCTCTCGCAATCTCTCTCTCTCACCCTCGTTAGCTCCATTTTTATCTAACTCTTTGTTTTCATTTTATTTTTTCTCTCTCACTTTTTTTATCCCTTCTCCATTATATTATCCTACCGTCTCTCTTTTTATTCTCTTTTTATAACTTGTACTCTCTTCTACACACTCATTTGTTGCTCTCTCTTATTTCATTTCTCTTACATTTTGTCACTCCATCCTCCACTTCCTCTCTCCCCTCTCTCTTGCTTTTATCCCTCCCTCTCTCATTTTATCTCTTCTCTCCCTCCCATTATCCCTCTCGCTCCCATTATCCCTCTTCATCTCGCTCTCTCTCTCAACAATCTCCTATTTTCCCTCACCTTTTAATCATCACTAACTTACTCTTGCTTGATCTTCTCTCAGTCTCTCTTATCAGTCACTGTCCCTTCTACTCTCTCTTCCTTTCTCTTTCTTGCTCTCTCTTTAAACTCTCTCAATCCCTCCTTCTATATTTATTTCTTACTCACACTTTCCTTTCTCTCTCACTCTTTGTTCCACCTCTTTTCATCTCTCTCTCTCGCCCTCTCTTCTGTCTCTCTCTTTTCACACTCAGTTTAACCCTGACTGCCACTCTCTAGCTCTGCCTCCCTCTTTCACTCCATCCCTCTCTTTCTCCTGCTCTCCTTATCTCCCTGACTCTTGCTCCCTCTCTCGCTCGCTCACCCTCTCACTCTCCTGCGCTCTCGTCCATCACCCTCCTCTCCATTTTTCTCTCACACACTCCCTTTCTCATTCCCTCTTGCTTTCTCTTCAGTTTCACTCTCACACATACTTCTTTATTCCCTCTCTCTTTCTCGCTCCATGTTCACTCTCTTCGCTTACTCTCTCTTCTACTGCGCTCACTCCTCTCTCTCCTTCAATCTTTCTCTCCTACTCTCCCCCACTCCATTTATTTTTTTCCTCCCTCTCTCTCCCTCTCTCTCCCTCTCTCTCTCTCTCTCTCACACACACTCTCTCCCTCTCTCCTTCTCAATCTCTTCCAATTCACCCCCTCACTCTCCCATGAAATCTCATTTTGTACCCCCTTTCTCCATCTCTCTCATTTTCTCTCCATATCTTCCTTCACTCTCTCTTCGTCTCTCACTCCCACTCTCTGCCATCCCGACGACTCCCTCTGCAAATCTCTCTTCCTCACTCACTCTTTTCTCTATTTACGCTTTATTACTTTTATTTATTCTATTGCTTTCTTCTCGCTCTCTTTGACACAATGTCCCTTGCTCTCTTTTATCACTCTCTTGTCACTTTACTCATTCTTTCTCTCTAACCATATCTCACCCTCTTCCTCCCTCCCTGCCTCGCTCTTTCATTAATTCAATCTCTCGCTCTATCTTTTCACCCTCCTTCTCTCTCCATATTTCCCTCAATATCTTCCTCTATTTACCTCACTCACTATCTTTTGCTCTATCTTCCCTGATTCTCTTTTCTCTCTTAATTTCGGCCTTAACATCTTTCCTTGTCTCCCATCGCTCACTCATCAATCACTATATTAACTCCATCTCTTGCTCTCTCTCTCTCCCTCTCTATTTCATCACTCTGTTTGTATGCTCACTTTTGCCCCCTCACTGTCTCTCTCCCTTGCACTTTCTTCTATCACTTTCTCATTCCTCTCTTTACTCACTCTTTCTCTCCTCTACCTATCACACACTCTCTCACACTCCCTTCCTCACACACTATCTCTCAATTGCTCTCACATCTTGCTCTCTCTGCTCATATCTATCTCATTATTTATTATTTTTTCTCATACATCGCTCCTTCCTACTCGATACCTCCCTCTTTCAATCCATCCCTCCCTATTTTTCATCCTCTCTCTCCTCTTGCACTGACTTGTTCACGCCCTCTTTCTCCCTCTTTTTCTCTATCTCTCTCTCATTCCCTCTCTTCTCTCTTTCTCTATTTCTCTCTCCTTTCCTCTCCCTTTCTCTCGCCCTCTCTCTCATCCTTTCACTCATTCTCTCCCTCCACTACCCTCTCCCCCATGCTCTCTATCTCAATCTCTCTCTCTCTCTCCCTCACCCGCTCTCCATCTCCCTCTCTCCTTCTCTCCTTTTAACTCGTTCCCTTACTCTCCCTCCCTATCTTAATCCCTCCCTCATTTCCGCTCTTTCTCCCTTTCCCCCATCTCTCTTCTCTCTCTCCTCTTGTACTTAATCAATCTGCCTCCTCCCTCTCATTTTCTCCATTGCTCTCTCCCCTCTCTCCTGCTCTCTTCTCACTTTCTCTTCTCTCTTTTTCTCTCTCACAGCTCTCTCTCTCTCTATCTCTTTCTTTTTACCACTCATGCTCTCCCTCCCTCTCTCTATTTCTTTCTTTTTACCCCTCTCTTCTCTCTATATCTCTCTCAATCTCCCTCATACTTTCTCTCCCCTCTCTCCATCCCACTTCTCATTGTCCTACTCTCTATCTCAATCTCTCTCCCTCTCTCCATCCCACTTTTCACCCTCCCACTCTCTCTATCTCAATCTCTCTCCCTCTCTCTCCCCCTCTCCACCCACTGAACTTTTGCTCCCTACCTCCATCTTGCTCAATATTGTTTCCTCTCTTGCTTCCCCTCTGTCCCTCTTAAATCTTTCATGCCCTCTCTCTCTCACTCTCTTAAATCTCTCACTCTCTGCCTCTTTCTCACTCTCTCCATTTTTACTGTCTCTCTCTCTTTTTTGCTATCTCTTTTTATCATCTCACTCTCTTTACTCTTTCGTCTATCTCTCTTTTTCTCCCTCTCTTCTTTTCTCACTATGTCTCTCACTCTCCATCATGTTTCTCTCTCTCGCTCATTGCACACTCTTCTTCTCTTTTCTCTCTCTTTGTCTCCTATATCCATCACTCAATCTCTCTACTTCCCCTCCCTCCCTTCTATTGCTCTCTATTTCTGTCTCTTTCCCTCTCTCACCTCACTCTCTATTCTTTCTCTATTTCTTTCTCCTTTTGTCTCTCTCTCCCTTGTTGGCTCTCCAACTCTCTTTAATTTCACTCTCATCTTACTCTAAATCTTTTCTCTCTCTCTCTTTCTCTATGCTCTCTCTCACCCTTTTGTCTCATTCTCTCTCTCTTGCTCCATCTATCACTCTTTTGATCTCTTTCTCTAACTCTCTCGGTCCCCACTCTCTTTCTTCTGCTTGACTGTCACTCTTACTTCATCTCTTTATTTTTTCACAATCTCTATTCTCTCTTCATATTTCTATCATCATCTTGCTCTCACTCCATATTCTCTCTCATCTTCTCTCTTATTCTTCTCACTCTTTTTCTTCTTCTGCCCCCCACTCTCTCTTTCTCTATTTATCTCACATCCCTCCCTTCACTCTCTCTCTCAGGTCTCTCCACTTACCCTCCTCGTTCATCCTTTTTTTCTTCTCACTCTTCATAACTCTCTCTAATTCTCTCTCATTCTCTTATTATCCCTCTTGCTCACTCTCTTTCTATATCTTCCCTCACTCTCCTTCTCTCCCTTTATCACTCTCACTCTCTCTTCCTCCTTTGCTCCCTTCCTCTCTCTTTCTCACTATTTATTTGCTTTCTCTTTATCTATTATTGCTCACTGTAATAAAAATATTTCTCTTCTATTTCTATCTCTCCTCTTTATTTGTCCCTTTCTCTTGTCTTCCCACTTTCTTACACACAATCTCTCCCTTTATCTCTCAATTTAGACATAAAAGGAATGGAAGCAATAGAAAGGAAGTGGGGGATGGAGGGAGAGAAAGACTTAGGGAGAGAATGGGAGATAAGGAGAGCTAGAGAGAGTGAGGGATAGAGTTAGAGAAAGAGAGAGAATAAAGGGCAACTTAAAATGACAAAAAAATGAGAAAGAGAGATTTAATAGAGAGTGTAAGATAACACATTAGTGGTAAAGAGAAAGAATTAGAGAGATAAAGGGAGGTCGTGAGAAAGATTGAAGAGAGAGACGTGGCAAGAGTGGGAGAGATAGTGTGAGAGAGAAATAAAGAGTGATGGAAGCTAGAGCAAGAGGAGTGAGCGAGAATGGGAGAGAGAGGGAGAGCAAAAGAATGGATGATAAAGAGTGAGAGAGAGGAGTTATAAATGGAGAGAGGGAGAAGGAAGGGGAGAGAGGGAGACAATTGTGTGAGAGCGAGATAGAGGAAAGCGTAAGTGAGAATGGGAGGGAGGGAGGGGAGAGAGAGGAGAGAGAGGGGGAAGATGGACGAAGAGAAATAGTTAGAGAACATGGAGCAACAGTACAGAGTGTAAGTAAGCGAGAGATAACAAAGAGTGAGAAAGAGAGAAGAAGGGAGTGGGCTAAGTTGAAATGAGGGAAGGAGTGATAGAAGGAGAGAGAGACTGAGAAAGAAATTGGGAGAGGAGAGAGTGATAGAAAGGGAGAGATGATGATAGAAAGGTAGAGTGAGGAAGAGAGATTGAGAGAGAGACAAACAAAAGAGGGTGCGAAAGAGAGCAAGTAAGAGTGAGAGTGAAATTTAATAGAGAGAAGGAGAGAGAAAGGAAGAGGGAAGAGAAAGGAAGTGAGTTGGAGTGAAAGAAAGAAGAGAAGTGAGAGAAGGTATGAGGTTGAAAGAACAGTTGGGAGGACGCCATGGAGAGCAAGGGAATAAAGAGAAAGAGAAAGAGAGAGACAGAGAGAGAGAGAGAGGGAGAAAGCATGGCAAAGAGAGAGAGGGAGGGAGAGGGGGTTGGATAAAAGTGGGAGAGGTTTGGGAGAGGGAGAAAGAAAGAGGGGGGAGTTAGAATGTGTTCGTGAGAGATAGTAGCATGGTAAAAAGGAGAGAGGGGGAAGCTAGAGAGAGAAAGTGAGTTAGTGGAAGTTGGGGGAGTGAGAGAGAGAGAGTGAGGAAGAGAAAGAGAGAATTAAAGAGAGAAAGGGAGTGGGGAAGAGAAAGCGGAAGACAAAATCGAGAGTGTGAAAGAGATAAAGTGAGGGAGTAGGTCCCTCTATATCTCTATTGATTTCTCTTTACAACCCATGCTCTCTCTCACACTCTCTATTCTATCTCTCTTTATTATGCTAACTTATATTCTCTCTCTTTCTTTCACTCTATCCCTCACAAACTCTCACTTCCTCTCTCCCTACTTCTCTCTCTTTCAATCCCACTCTTAGCTCTCTCTATCTTTCTCTCTCTACTTTTCACTTTCATTATTTCTCCCATTCTCTCAAACATATCTTCCTTTCTCCCCCTCTCCATGTCTCCATATATTTCACTCTCTTTACCTTATTCTCACTCTCTCCCACTTTATTTATATATCTTTCTTTCACACTCCCTCATTCACTCTCTTACTCTTTATTCTCTAAGTCTCTCTCTCCCTCCATATCACCCTCTATATCTCCCACTCTCTACCTCTCACTCATTATATTTTGATTCGTCTCCCATGAATCTCTCTTTTCTCTATATTTCTTGCTTACCCTCTCTCCATCTCTCCCTCCCGCTCCCTCTTAAGTCCCTTTCTTCACTCTCTCTCTTGCTCTCTCTTTCACTCTCTATGTTATCTCTTTTTGTTATTTCTTTTCTCTCATTGGTCCCTCTCCATCTCTTTACTCACTTTTTCTCTTCCTTAATCTCTCACTCCCCCTTCCTTACAAACTCTCTTTTAATTGCTCTCGCATCATGCTCTCTCCCTTTAATCCATCTCATTATTTATTATTTTTGCTCATAAAACTCTCTTACCTCCTTGATTCCTCCCTTTTTCAATCCCTACTTCCTTCTCTTTATGCCTCTCTCCCTCTCCCCCCTAATTTTCTCTATCTCTCTCTCATTCCCTTTATTTTTCTCTCTCTTCTCTCACACTTTTCTCTACTCGCTCATTCTCTCCCTCTCTGATGTTATCTCTCCCTCACCCTCTCATGCTCTCTATTCTCTCACACTTTCTTCTCTCTATTATCTCTCACACTCTTTGCATTTCTCCCTCCCTCATTCTCTCTCTTCAGTTTCACTCTCACCCTTACTCTCTCCCTCACTCTTTCTAGCTCTATATTCGCACTCTCTCACTCACTCTCACTTATGTTGCTCTCTCTTCACTCTCTTCAATCTTTCTCTTCCTCTCTCCTTTGTTGTCTCTTGCTTCCTTCCGCCATCCCTCCCTCGCACTCTCTGTATCTCTCCTTATCTCTCTCAGATACACTATAACTCTCCCCCTCTCACATTCTTTTGCTCTCCCTCTAGACAATCTCATTCTCTACGCCTCCTTCCCTTTCACTCACTCTCTCATTATCTTCCCTCATTTTATCTCCTCTCTCTCTCATACACTTTATTCCCACACACTCTCTTCTCTCTATTTGTCTCTCACACTCTCTCCCTTTCTCACTCCCTCTTTTTCTCTCTTCAATTTCACTCTCACTCTTACTCCCTCTCTCCCTCACTCATTCTGACTCTATTTTTGCCTTTCCTACTCTCCATCTCTCCCTACCGCTCTCTCTTCTATCCCTTTCTTCACTCCATCTCTTGATCTCTCTCTAACTCTTGATTTCATCTCTCTTTGTTGTTTCATTTCTCTCAATTTCCCCCTCTCTATCTCTCTATTGCGCATAATTCTATTTCCCTCTCTTCTATCTCTTTACTCAGCCTTTCTCTTCCTCCATCTCTCACTCCATCTCCCTCACAAACGCTCTCTCAAATGCTCTCTCATCTTGCTCTCTCTTCTTATATCCATTTCATTATTTATTATTTTTCTTATATGTCTCTCTTACCTCTTTGATCCCACCCTCCTTCAATCCCTCCTTCCCTCTCTTTATGCTTCTCTCTTTATCTAACTCTTCTCTCCCTTTCCTCTTGCTCTCACTCATTCAGTCCCTCTCCCCCCTCGTTTTCTCTCTTTCATTCCCTCTCTTTTGCTTTATCTTCTCTCACTTAGACGTTTCTCTACTTGCTCGCTCTCTCCCTCTCTCATGTTACCACTCCCCTCACTCTCTCTTCACTTTATTTTTTACTCACACTCACTCCCTTTCTCACTCCCCTTCCTCTCTCTTCAGTTTCACTCTCACTCTTACTCCCTCACTTTCTCTCTTTTTCTCAATCCTTTTTCACTCATCACTTTCTCTTCGATTGCTCGCTCTACACTCTCCCTCCCTCACACACTCACTCTTAGTTTCTCTCACATATTGCTCTTTCCCAACAATTCCATCTCATTGTTTCTTATTTTATCTCATAGATCTCTCTTTCCTCCTCGATCCCACCCTTTTTCAATCCCCACATCCCTCTCTTTCTCGCTCTCTCCATACTTCACTCTTCCCTCTTGCTCCTATTGAACTCACTTATTGACTCCCTCAACGTCCCTCTCATTTTCTCTTTTGCTCTCTCTCACTCCCTCTCTCTTACTCTCTCTCCTCTCACTTTTTCTTTTCTTTACTTCTCTCTCTCTCTCACCATCCTTTCCCTTATTCTCCCCTTGCCGCATCCCTCCCTCCCACTCTCTATGTCAATCTCTCTCCCTCTCCATCTCCTCTCTCCTTTCCTTCTCAAACGTTCTCTTAATCTCCCTCCCTATCTCAATCTTGGTTGCTATCTTTTGCTATCTCTTCCTCTCTCGCTCCCTATTTCTCTCTTAAATCTTTCTTTCTCTCAGCCTCTCTTACTCCCTATCTCGATTCAGTCTCTCTAACTCTCTCCATCTATCTCCCCAGTTCTCTTTCTTGCTCGCTATCTCTCTCTTTCTTGCTCTCTCCCTATATCACTATGTCTCACTCTATTTTATACTTCATTCTCTAGGTCTCAAGCTCTCTCTTACTCTTTGTACTCTCTCTTTACTCACTCTTTATCTTCTATATCCATCACTCAAACTCTCTCCCTTCCTCTCATTCTCTCTCTTCTCTCTCTTCTTTCTCTCATCCCGCTCTTTTCTTTGATTGCTTATTACTTTATCTCCCTCCCTCCCACCCTTCCTCCCTCCTTTTCTGCTCTCTCTGCCTCTCTGGCTCCTTTTATCTTGCCAAGTCTTGCCTCACACTGTATTCTTTTTCTATTTCTCTCTCGCTTTATCACTCTCTCCCCTCCTTGTTCCCTCACTCTCTTTAATTTCACTCTCACTCTTACTCCATCACTCGCTTCATCTCTCTTTCTCACGCTCTCTCCCACTTTCCCTGTTTGGCTGTCCCAGACACTCCATTTTTCCATCACTCTCTCTCTCCCATTTTCTTATTCTCCCCCTCACTTTCTCTTGCTCATCTCTTTCTCTCTCGTACTCCCTTCCTCCTTCGCTCCCTTCCTCTCTCATTCTCACTATTTGTTCTCTCCCTTTCTCTTTTGTTTCTTACACTTCTCTAACTCTTTCTCTAATGTTTCTCTCACTCTCTTCCTCTCTCACATACACACAATCTCTCTTTGCTCAATCTTTCTCTCCTACTATCCCTCACATGTACCGTCTCTCATGCTCCCACTATTATCCTTCTCATATCCTCTGCCTTGTATCTCATTAATTTTCATATTCTCTCACACTTCTCTCTCTCCTTCTCTCACCCTCTCTCCTTCCCTCTCTCTGCCTCCTCTATCTCTCTCTCTTTTTTCATGATTCTTGTTCCCACTATTTTCCTCTCTATCTATATATCTCTCTTGCTCCTTTCCTAACTTTCTCCTTCATTCTCATGCTCTCTATCTCTCTCTTCATTTTCTCCCTTCCTAACTCGCACTTTTTCTCTCTTCCTCCCTCCCTCTTTCTATCTCTCTCACCCTCTATCTCCCTCACTCTCCACCTCTCACTCCCTATCTTTTTCTTAATTTTCCCTTAGTCTCTCTTTTCTCTCTGTTTTTGTCTTACTCTCACACCCTTTCTCCCTCCCGCTCACTCCTCAATTTCTATTAGTCCCTCCCTCTATCTCTCTGTTTCTAGTTCACTCCCTCTCTTGCTCTCGCCCTCACTCTATATTTCATCTAACTTTATCTTTTGCTTACTCTCTCTTTCCCTCTCTCTGTCCTCTCTCTTAATCTTTCTTCTATCACCCTCTCTTCTCTATATTTACTCACTATTTCTCTCCCTCTATAACTCACTCTCTCCCTTAGTCTCTCTCCATCCCTCTCTCTCTCAATTGCTCTCACATCTCACTCTCGCCCCTCTTCCCAATGTCATTATTTCTTTGGTTCTCTCTCTTCTCCTCTGTCCCTCCCACTTTCACTCCATCCTTCCCTCTCTTTTCCCTTTCTCCCAATCTCACTCTTTTCTCTCTCCTCTTGCACTCACTCACTCAATTTGTCTCCCTCCATTTCATTTTCTTATGGCACTCTCCCATTCCCTCTCTCTTGATCTCACTTCTCTTACTTTCTCTTCTCTCTAATTCTCTCTCATTCTCCCTCAACCTTTCTTTCTCCCTCTATCCTCCCTTCTGACTCCCACCCTCCTTCCCACTTCTAATCCTGCCACTCTCTATATCTTAATATATCCCTCTCTCCATCTCTCTTTCTCACTCATTCTCTTAATCTTGCCTGTATCGCCATCTTACTCCCTATCTTTTCCTCTCTTCCCCTCGTAAATCTTTCAAGCTCTCTCTCCATCTCTCACTCCCTCACTCCCTTCAATATCTCCCTCTCTCCCTCTATCTCCCCCGTTCTCACTCTCTCCCTTACTCTTGCCTTCCATCTCTTTCTTTCTCACTCTCTCACTTTCTTACTATGTCTCTTACTCTCTTGCACTCTCTTGCTACCTTTCTCTCTTTTTACTCTTTCCCTCTATCTCTCTCTTTCTACCTCTCTTCTTTCTTACTGTCTTTAACTCTCAATTATGTTTCTCTCACTTTTTCTCTTGCTCCCTCTTCCTCTCTTTTCTCACTCATTATCTCCTTATATTTATCACCCCATCTCTCTCTGGCTTCCTCTCATTCTCTATCTCTTTTCTTTCTCACCCCTTCTCTTATTTTTTATTACTTTCAACCCTCATTATTTCATTTTCTATTTCTCTCTCTAGTCCCCTCTCTCTTACCGTCTCTTACCTTACTCTCTATTCATTCTCTATTTCTATCTCTTTTTGACTCTCCCTCCGTACTTGGCTCTCTCACTCTCTTCAATTTCACTATCACTCTTACTTCCTCGCTCGCTTCTCTCTCGTGCTCTCTCAACCATTTTTCTCTCCCTCTCTCTCTCACACCATCCCTCCCTAACTTTTTCTCTTACTCCATCCACATTCTCTCTTGCTCCCTTTCCCGTCTTTTTATCTCTTTCATAATCTTCTCTCTTCCTATTTCTTTCGTTATCTCGCTATCATTCTCTATTCTCCCTCACCTTCTCTCCTCTTCTCACTCTTTATCTTCCTCTATCTCCCACTCTCTCTTTCTCTATTTCTCACACATGCCTCTCTTCTTTGCTCTCTCTCGCACTCTCTCCACTTGTCCTCCCTGGCTCTCCTTCTCTCTCTAACTCACTATTAATTTCTCTCATTATCTCTCTCATTCACTTATTCTCCCTCTCTCTCTCTCCTGCTCACTCTCTTTCTTAATCTTCCTCACTCTCCTTCTTTCTCGATATCTCTTTCATTCTCTCTTCTTCCTTTGCTCCCTTCCCCACTCTTTCTCACTATTTATTTGCTTTCTCTTTCTCCATTATTGCTCACTCTTCTCCAGCACTTTCTCTTCTGTCTCTCTCCCCTTTCTTTGTCCCTTTCTCTTTTCATCCCACTTTCTCACACACAATCTCTTCATTTCTCTCTATCCATCTTTACCTCTCCCTTTCTCTCTCCTTCTCTCTATTAAATTTCACTCTCACTTTTATCCTCTCTTTTTCTCACCCTCTTTCTCTGTCTCTCTCTCTTGCCCTCTCTTCCCCCTCAGTCTACCTCCAAATCTCCTTCTCCCTTTTTTTATCAGTCCCTTCTCTCCCAATTTCTTCTCCATTCTCTCGCCTCTATCGCTCCCTCTCTCGCATCAACTTAGCTCATTCCATTCTTCTCTTTTTTAATACTTTGTTATCTCTTTCTCACCTACTCTCTGTACTGCTGCTCTCTCCTCTCTCACTATTTCTCTTCGTCCACCCTCCCAGTCTCTATGCTTCTCACTCACTCTCTTGCTCTTTCTCTGTCACTTCTTTCTCTTGTCACTTTCAACACTTCCCCTATTACCCACTAATTCTCATCGTTCTTACTTTTTCCTACACTTCTCTCCCAATCTTCCTCCCTTCCTTTCTCCTTATTTCACTTCCTCCCTTCTATCCTCTCTTTTTGTCTAGTCTATCTCTCCCACACATACTCTATATCTCTCTCAGTATCACTCTCTCTCACTCTCATTTGCTCTCTTTTCCTCACTCTCATTTGCTCTCTTTTCCTCACTCTCTCTTCTCTCTATTTATCTCTTGACTCTCTCCCTTTCTTTCTCTTCTCTTTCTCCTCAATTTCACTCTTACTCTTACATGATTCCTCTCCCTCATTCCTCTTGATTACTCTCACCATCTCTCTTCTTCTCTCTCATGCTTTATCTTTCTCTCTTTCTCCCTACCTCTCTCTCTCTCTTCAATTTAACTGTAACACTTCCTCCCCCCTTTGTCATTTCTCTCAAACCCATATATTCTCAAACTTTCTCTATCTCAATCTCCTAATCTCTCTTTCTTAATTTCTCTCACTCTCTTCTCCCTCACTCTCCATTTATTCCTCACTATTTTAATTTATGTCCCCCCTCATATCATTCTCCTATCTTTATCTCTCTCTATCTACAAATTTACCCATCTATTATCTTGCGCTCTCTCAATATAACTGTTCATTACTTCACTTTCTCACACAACCTCTCTCCTACTCCTCTTTCTCTCTTGTTCTTCCTTCCTCTCTTTTTCTCTCTGTCACTCTTGCTCATTCTCTCAATCTCCCTCCCTCCATTTTGCCCTTTCTTTCCCTACCATCTCTTTTATCCCTATTTTTGTCTTCATTTCTTGGTCCCTCTCTCCTTTTATCCAGTTTAAATCTCAGACTTTCTCCCACCTTCTCCCATTCTCTCTTCATTCCTTTTCTCTTCACCTCTCTCTTACTGTCTTATGTTACTCTATTCTCCTCTCCTCTTACTCTTTCTCTCTGTCTATCCGCCACTCTATCACAGTCTACATCTCTCGCTCTCTCTCTTCCCCTCCCATTATCTCTCGCACACTCTTCTCTCCCTCTCTCTCTATCATGCACTCTCTTTTTCTCTCCCTCTTTTCCTTATTCTCCCTCTCACCGTCTCCTTATCCCTCCTTCCCCCCTCTCTCTCACTCATTCCCTTATTCATCTTCCATCTCACTCACTCCAATCCCTTTTTTGCTCTCTATCCCACTCTCTCTAGCACACTCTCTCCCGCTCTTCATTCTCTTTCACACACTCTCCCCTCTCTCCATGTCTCTCTTCCAATTCATTCCCTCACACTTTGTCATTAAGTATCATTTTCAATCCCCTCTCTCCCTCCCTCTCAATCTCTCTCTATATCTTCCTTCACACTATCTTCCTGTCTCATTCCTACTCTCTTCCATCCCTCTGATCCCTCTATCTCTCTCTTTCTCACTATCTCCCTCTCTTGCTCTTTCCTCTATTTATTTTTTTATCACTTATTCTTTCACTATTGCCCTCTTATTCTCTCTCACACTCTATAGCTCTCTTTCATTACTCTCTTATCACTTTAATCACTCTTTCACTCCAAAAATCTCTCGCTATCTTCCTCCCTCCCTCTCTCGCTCTTTCATTAATTTAGCCTCTTCATATATCATTCTCTATCTCTCACTCACTATATTTTGCTCTACCTTCCCTAAGTAGCTCTTCTTTCTTTATTTCTGCCTTACTCTCTCTCCCTCCCGCTCACTCTTCAATTCCTAGCCTAACTCCCTCTCTTGCTATCTCTCACTCTTGATTTCATCTCCCTTTATTGTTTGTTTGCTTTCTTTTGCCCTCTCTTTGTCTCTCTTCTGCTCCTTCTTCTCTCTTTACTCACTCTTTCTCTTCCTCTATCTCTCACTCTCTCTCTCTCACTTTCTCTCCCTCACACATTCTCTCTCAATTGCTCCCACATCTTGCTCCCTCCAAACAAAACCATCCCATTATTTCTTATTTTCTCGCATACATCTTCTTCCTTACCTTTCCATCCCTTTCTCTATTTATTTCTCATTCTCCCTCTCCCTTTCTCTCGCTGTCTCTCTCATCCTTTCTCTCTCATTCTCTCCTCCTATCCCCACTTTATCCAAGTCTCTCTCCCTCTCTCCCTCTCAATCTCCCTATATTCTTCTCTTCTACTAAGTCATTCTCTTGCAATCCCTCCATATCTCAATCTTACTCACAGTCTTTTGCGTTCTTTTCCTCTCTCGCTTAATTATCTCTCTCTTATGTCTTTCTTGCTCTCTCTCCCACCCTCACTCCCTTTCTCTCTTCAATCTCTCTCCTCTCCCTCTATCTCCACCTTTCTCACTATGTCCTTACTCTTGCCCTCTATCTCTCTTTCTCACTCTCCCCCTTTCTCACTATGTCTTTCACTTTCTATTATGTTTGTCTCTCTCGCTCTTGTCACTCTCTTTTTTCTCTCATTAATCGTGCCTTTCTCTTTATATATCTTTCACTCTAACTCGCCATCCATTCAACTCATTCTCTCTCTTCTCTCTCCCACTTTATTTCGCTCTCTTTTTCTCTCTAGCTCCCTCTTGCTTTCTCTCTCTTCCCTCACTCTCCATTCATTCTCCGTTTTCTCTCTCCCTTCCTTGGTCCATCATTTTCTTCAATTTCACTCTCACTTTTATTCCCTCAGTCGCCTCTCTCACTCGTTCTCTCTTACACTTTCTCTCCAATTCTCACTCCTTTTCTCTCTCTCTTACTTTCCCTCCATAACTCTTTCTCTTGCTCCATCTATCATTCTCTCTTGCTCCTTTTCTATTACTTTCTCTTCTCCCACTCTCTTTAGCTTCACTGTCACTCATACTCCCTTCTTTATCTCTTTCACACCCTCTATTCTCACTTCCACTTTCTATCGTTATACACTCGCATTCTTTATTTTCTTTCAATATTTCTATTACTCTTCTCACTTTTTTTCTTCCAATATCCCCCACTCTCTTTCTCAATTTCTGTCACTTCCCTCCTTCCTTTTTCTCTCTTACGCTCTCTCCCACTTTCCACTCTTGGCTCTCCTCTCCATGTCTCTCTCAATCTCTCTCACAACTCTTATTCTCCCTCATCTTTCTTGTCACTATCTCTTTCTCTATCTTCCCTCATTCTCCTTCTCTCCCTTTATCTCTCACACTCTCACTTCCTCCTTCTCTCCCTTCCTCACTCATTTTTGCTATTTGTTTTCTCTTTCTTTCTCTTTTATTGCTCAACTTCTATAACTCTTTCTCTTAAGTTTCTCTCTCAATCTCTTGTCCTCTCACACACACACAATCTCTCTCTTTGTCCAACTCTTATGTCTATATCTATTTTTCTAATTTCTAACACTTTCTTGATCTTTGTTACATTTCTCTTGCTTTATCTTCCTTCACTCTCCCTTCTATCTCTATTTCTCTCTCACTCTCTCTCCTCTCTTCCTCCCTCTTTCTCTTTAGTTTCACTCTCTCTTACTGCCCCTCATTTTTACTCACTCTTTGCTCTCTCTCTTTATCTTATTCTCTCTTTTCTGCTCTCTCCTCTCAAACTTTTGCTCCCTCTGTCCTCCACATATTCTCTCTCTTCCTGTCTTGCTTCCCTCCCTCTCTCCCTCCCCATCTCTCACTCTCTTTATATTCCATTCTTCCACACTCACTATCCCTCTACTTCCCTTTCACCCTCTCCATATCTCTCTAGCTCTCTTTCTCCCACTCATTCTTTTGCTCTCCGTACCACTATCCTAATCGAGTACTCTCATTTGCTCTATCTTCCATTACGCTCTCTTTTTTCTTTATTTTTCTCTCAATATCTCTTCTTTCTCAGTCCCTAAATCTCTTCAATCTCTCTGACTTCATCCCTCTATCTCTCCCTTTCTCACTCTCTGCCCCTCTCATTTTCTATTCTATCTCTCTTCCTTTGTATCTCTTGCTCTCTCATATCATTCTATCTTCTCTCTATTTACTAACTCATTTTCTCTCTATATATCTCTCTCTCTCTCTCTCTCTCTCTCTCTCTCTTTCATTGTGCTTTCACCTTCTCTGAATCCCTCTCTTTTCTCTCTTTTTCTCTCTTCTCTCATTGTTTTGTACTTTCTCTCACATTTCTAACTCTCTCCCTCCCCTCTCTCTCTCTGTATCTTTCACTCTTGTTATTTTACTATTATTCTCAGTCTCCCCTACTCTCTCCTTATCCCTCCTTCTCTCCTTCTCTCTCTATCATTCATTCTCTTTCTCAGTTATTCTTGCTCTCCTCACATCCATTCCTCCCTCCTAATCTCTCTCTTTCTATCTCCTCCTAGTCTCTCTTTCCCTCCCTTATGTCCTTACCCTCACACAGTCACTTTTCATTCTTAAGATCACACTCTCAATCTCCCTCTATCTCTTTTTATTGTTTTTTTCTCTCTCTATCTTGCTCACTCCATCTTATTTTCTCTCTCTAGGTCTCCCCTATGTCACACCCTCTCTCAAACACACTCTATCACTCTTCTTCTTTCTTTCACCATTTCTCTCCTCTATTTTACCTTCTCTCTCACTCTCACTCTCTGTGTCACTCTCCCATACCTTTTTGATATTTGTCTCACACCTCTTTATCCTCCCCCATCTTTCTCTTCTCTCTTTCTCCTCTCTCTCACTATCTCTCACTCTTCTTTAGCTCACACTCTCTTACTATCTTCCTCTCATTCTCTATCAAATTTTCCACCCTCCCTCCCATTTGTTTTTCTCTTTCTTTATCTCATTCGCTCTCTTCCCTCCTTCCCTCCTTCAGTTCTCTCCTTTTCTCTCTTTCCCCCTCTCTCTCTTTTAACCTCCATCTTTCAAATTCTCAATGGCTTACCCTCTCTCTAACTTTCTCATGTTCTCTATCTCCTTATCCCTCTCAAACGCTCCCTCTATTTTTCTCACTCCCCATTCATACCCTGTCATTGTCTCCCTTATCTAGCTCACTATTCTCTCTCCATCTCAGACACTCATACACTCTCTCACACTCTAAATCACCCTTATCTAACTGACCCTCCTTAGCTTCATTTATTGCTCTCTATCTCACTCTCTCTTACTATCTTGTACTTTTTCGCTCTATCTCTCTCTATCTCACCCTCCATCCATCTCTCTCCATATCTTCCTCTATATCTCCCACTCTCTACCTTGCACTAGTGATCTTTTGTTCTATCTTCCCTGCTCATCATTTCTGTCTCCTTTTTGTTTCACTCTCTCTCCCTTTTCTTCCTTCTGCTTTCTCTTCAATTCCTATACTCCCTCCCTCTATCCCTCTATTTCTATTTCACTCTCTCTTGCTCAATCTCTAACTCTATTTCATCGCTCTTTATCATTTCTTGCTCTCTCTTTTCCTCTATATCCTCTATTTCTCTTTGATCTAACGAGCTCCCTTCTCTCTCTTTATTCACTCCTCTCCCTCTATCTCTCACACTCTCTATTACTCTCCCTCCATCCCTCCCTCTGTCAATTGCTCTCACGTCTCAGTCTAGCCTAATTTTAACAATCTCATTATTTATTATTATCTATCACACATCTCTCACTCCTCCTTTGTCCCTCTATCTTTCACTCTCTTTTTTCCTCTCTTTATCCCCTTATCCTTATTTCTCTCCTCTCTCTCTCTCTTCTCTTGCCCTCACTCACTCAATCTCCCTTGTTCCCTCTTATTTTATCCATTGCTCTCTCATCCCCCTCTCTTGCTCTCTCTTTTCTCACTTTTTTTCTCTATATTTTTCTCTCTTTATTCCTCATCCTTTCTCTCCCCCTCTCTCATTATTTATTTTGCCCTCTCACTTCTCTCCAACCCACTCTCTCTATCTCTATCTCAATCTCAATCTCACTCCCTTTCTCTCTCTCTCCCTCTCCATCTCCTTCTCTCCTTATCACTCATTCTCTTAATCTCACTCCCTATCTCCATATTGCTCATTATCTTTTCCTCAACCTCTTCCCCTCTTCCCCTCTTCCTTTCTATCTTCCCCACTTCTTTCTTGCTCTCTCTCCCTTTCTCACTCCCCTTCTCTTCAATCCCTCTCTCTCTCCCTCTCTCCCCCTTCTAACTCTCTCCCTTACTCTTGTCGTCTATCTCTCTCTTTATAATTGTCTCTCTTTCTTACTATGTCTTTCACTCTCAATTCTGTTCTATCTCTCCCGCTCTGTTGTTCTCTCTTGCTATCTTTTCTCTCTATTTACTCTCACCCTCTATCTCTCTCTTTCTCACTCTCTCCCTTTCTCACTATGTCTCTCTATTTTGTTTCTCTCGCTTGCTCTCTTTACTTACTCATTATCTCCCTATATCCATCACTTCTATATCATTATTTTATTCTCATTCTCCGTCGCTTCTCTTTCTCACCCCCTCTCTTATTGTTTATTACTTCCCCTCCCTCCCTCTTTATATCCATTCCTCCTTATTTCGCTCTTTGTTCCCTCGCTTACCTGAATCTCTATTCTTTCTTAATTTCTCTCTTGTTTTCTCTCTCTGCATTTCTGACTCCCACACTCTCTTCAATTACATTCTCACTCTTACTCTCTCACTTTATTTTTATCTTGCCCTCACTCACCTTTTCTCTGTTGGAAAAAGAGGGATTAAGGGAGTTAAAGAGGGAGGGAGAGCGACAGAAAGGTAGTGAGGGATAATAAGCATGTTAAAAGCGAGAAATAGAAGATATATCGAGGGAGAGAGAAGTAAAGAGAGATGGAATAGAGAGTGAGAGAGAGATGGAGGAAGTGTGGGAGAAAGTGAGACAGAAAGAGGAAGTGATTGGCTTTAAAGAGATAGTAGGAAGGAGAAGATGACAGAGAGAATGCATGACAAAGTGAGAAGAGAGGTTGTGAGAAGATCGAGTAAGAGTAAGTGAGAGGGGTAAATAGAGGGGAGGAAAAAGAGAATGGTGAGAGAGAGGGTACATGAGAGCGGGAGATAGAGAGGGGGAGTGATGGAGATAAGAGAAAGAAAGATAGAGGTAGGGTTGGAAGCAAGAGAGAGGGGGAGAGAGATTGGAGGATAGAATAAGAGAGAGAGTGTAAGAGGAAAGAGAGAAACAAATGAGAGTGTAAAAGAGAGTATAAGATCGATAAATGGAATAGAGAGTGAGAAAAAGAGAGAGGGAGAAAGAATAATGGAGAAGAGGATAGAGAGTGAAAAGAGAAAGGTAGAGTGAGGGAGAGAGAAAGGATAGAGTGAGAGAGAAAGAACAAGATAGTAAAGGGGTGAGATAGAGTGCAAGAAAAGGAACTACAAAAGGTGAGAGGGAGAGAGACTAGGAGGGAGTGAGTGAGTGTTTGAGTGTGTGAGATGGAGAGAGAAGAGTGAGCAACAAAAAGAGACCTAGAGAGGGCACAAATGAGGGAGTGAGAATGGTAGAGGGAGAGAATGAGAGTGATAAAGGGAACAAGTGTGAGAGAGTAAAGAGATCTAGAGTAAAAAGAAAGAGAGAGTGAGGGAGAGAAGAGGATATATGAAAGGGAAAGAGGGAGAGGAACAAGAGTGAAAAAAAAGATAATAGGAGGGTGAGAAAAGAGAGAGGTAGTGTGCAAGGGAGGGAGCAAGAGAAGACAGAGATAGAGAGCGAGATAATGAATGAGAGACCAAGAAACAGAGACAGAGTGGGAAGGAGGGAAGTGAGAATGAGAGGAAGAGAGAGTCAAGGATATATGAAGAGAAAGTGAGAGACAAGAGAGAAGAGAGAGCAATAAATGAGAGATAAGAAGAGAGAAGGAACAAATACTTAGAATGGAGTGGGAAAGAATGAAAGTGATATATACATGAAGAGTTGGATTGTGAGAGAGAGAGTGTGTGTGTAGGAGAAAGAGAGAGGGAGTGTGTGCGTGTGAATGAGTGTAATGGAAAAGAGAGTAATAGAAATTAGAGCAATAAAGATAAGGAATAAAGAGTAAAAAATAGAGAGACGAGGGAGTGAGAGAGATTGATGAAAGAGAGTGAGAGAGGTAAAGAGAGTGAGAGAGTAGAGAGAGAAGAAAGAGTGAAGGAAGATAAAGCAAGAGATAGTAATCTAGAGGAAATGAGGGAGAGAGAATAGGAGAATGAGTGAGAGAGAGAGTAGAGAGTGAGAGCGAGGAAAGGAGGGAGGGAGAGTAGTTGAGAGGGAGGGAGGCAGTGGGGGATAGAGGAGGAGAAAGTGTGAGAGGAGAGAGGGAAGAGATACTAATAGAAGAGATAGTAAGAGCACTCATGAGAGAGAGAATATTGAGTGAGAAAGAGAGAGAGAGAGAGTAAAGTGAGTGAAATTGACGAGAGAGAGTGGGAGCGAGAAATAGGGAAAAAACAATAGAGAAATAAAGAGAGAAGAGAAAACGAGGGAGCGAGAACAAGAGAAAAAGGAAGAGCAAAAGAGAAAGAGGAGAGGAGGATAATATGTGTTATGTCTCTTCCTCTCTTACACTCTTATGTTACTTCATTCTCCTCACCTCTTACTCTTTCTCACTATCTATCCCCCACTCTATCTCGCTCTTCTTTTCTCGCGCTCACTCTCCCGCCCACTCTCACGCTCTCCTCTCTCCCTCTCTCTGTCTTTCTCACACACATAAGCTCTCTCTTTCGCTCCCTCTTTTCCTCCCTCGCTCTCCCTCTCTCCATCTCCCCATCAATCCCTCCCCTATCTCTCTCTCACTCATTCTCTTATTTAACTTCCATTTCGCTCATTCTTTCACACATTATTCTATCACTCTTTCTTACTATATGTTTTAGTCATTTCCCTTCTATGAATTATTCTATCCCTCTATCCTCCACTCCCTCTCTCACTCTCTCAATCTTTCTCTCACTCTCCCTCTCTTTCATTCTTGTGCTCTCTCTATGTGTCTGCTATCTCACTCTCTTATTTTTTCTTTCCCTCTCCATTCTCCATCCCACTCTCACTTTCCTTACGCCTCTCTATTTTCTCACTATTTCTCACTCATTTTACTTACACTCTTTCCATCTCTCTCTATCCCTCTTTATCTCTATCTCTATACCTCTTGTCCCTCTCTTCTTTCTCTCTTTATCTGTCTCTTCCACTCTGCCTCTATCTCCCTCTATCTACCTCTCATTCCATCTTCCTCTTCATTCGTCCCTCTGTTTTTCTCTGCCACTCTCTCCCTCTACTTCTAACCATTTCTCTCTCCACCTCTTATTCTCATACTGTCCCTCGCTCTCTCTTCTTATCATGCTCTCTTACACTCCCTCCCTTTATCTCTCTCTTCCTCTATATATATCCTCTTAAACTTTCTCTCCCTCTATCCAACACATCTCTCTACCCTCTCTCTTCTCTCTCTCGAGCACTCTTGCTCTCTCCCTTGCTTTCCCTCTCTCACTCACTCTCTATTCCACCTTCATTATTGCATTGTTGCTCAGTCCATCTCTCTTATGTGGCTTATTCATTTCTCTCATTACTTAACTCTTTTTCTCCTTCTATCTCCCTCTCTCACTCCCTCCCTCCCTCCCTCCCTCTCTTTCAATCCTTTTCTCTTCCCACTCTTTTCTACTCTTCTCTCTCTAATTATTTTTTAATTTAGCTCACACTTCTCTCTCCCTACACTCCCTTCCTCCCTCTTTCCTCTCACTTTATCCTCATATATCTAACTCTCTATCTATTTCTCATTCTTCTGCTCCCTTTCTAGCTCTCTTGCTCTTTCTTCCTTCACTCTCTCTTCTATCTCTGTTTCTCTCTCACTCTCTCCCCTCTCTCCCTCCCTATCCCTCTTTTATTACACTCTGTCTTACTCACTCACTGTTCTCTCTCTATATCTTACACTCTCTCCTCTCACTCTTTCGCTCTCTATCATCTAGACACTCTCTCTCCTCTCTTGTTGCCTTCCCTCTCTTGTCCCTACCTCCGCCACTCTCTCACACACTATGAGTGAGAGAATAAAAGAGAGAACAATAGAAGAGAGAGCAAGAACAATAGAAAATAAATAGTGGAAAAATTGAGAGGGAGGAAGTGAGAGAGATTGAAGAGAGAGAGAATAAGAGAGGAAGAGAGATGGAGAGAGAAATAGAGAGAGAAGAGAGCATGAAGGAAGATAAAGAAAAAGAGAGTGATAGCAGAAATAAGGTAGAGAGAATAAGAGAATGACTGAGAGAGATATAGGGACTCACTTTCCCTCTCCTTTTCTCACACTCTCTCTCATCCTTTTTCACTTTTCGTCTTCCTCTGCTGCTCTCCCTCCCATTCTCGCGATCTCAATCTCTCTTCCTCTCCATCGCCCTCTCCTCTTCTCTCCTTCTCTGTAATTCTCTTACTCTCTCTCCCTATCTCCATATTGCTCACTATCTTTTCCTCTCTCTACTCCTCTCTCACTTCCTCTGTCTCCTTTTTAAATATTTTTTGCTCTCGTCCCTCTCTCTCTAATCTCTTTCCTTCTCTCCTTCCATCTCTTCCTTCCTCCCTATCTCCCTTTCACTTTATGTCTCACTCTCTCTTATGTTTCTCTCTCCCGCTCTCTCGCTCTATCTTGCTCTTTTTATCTATTGTTTGCTCGCTCTATCTCGTTTTATCTATTCTTTGCTCACTCTTGTGTTTCTTTACTCTTTGCTCACTCTTTCTTTCTATCTCCTTGCTCTCCACTCAATCTTTCTCTCCCTCTCTCCCAAATTTTCATGTTTCATTCCCTACCTCTCACTGTCTCCCTTCCTCACTCTTATTTCTCTGTCTCGCGCACTCTCCCCCTCTCTCCCTCTCACTCTCTTCTAGTTCACCCCCTTTCTCTCCCAGTAAGATTCATTCTCTACTCATCTCTCCAGCTCTCTCACTTTATCTCTATTTCTTCCTTGACTCTCTCTTCCTCTCTCATTCCCACACTCTTCCATTCCTCTCTCTACCCACTCTCTCCCTCACTCTAACTTTCTCTCTATATCTTCCATCACTCTATCTTCTCTCTCACCCTCCCTCTCTCATTCTCACTCTCTTCAATCCATGCACTCCCTTCCTTTGTCCCTCTCTTTGTCACTCTCTCCCTCCTCATTCTTTTCTCTATTTATGCTTTATTACTTTTTTCTCTCTTTCTCTCTCACACACGTACCCTTGCTCTCACTCTCTTATCACTTTACTTACTCTTTCTCTCCAGCCATCCTCACTCTCTTCCTCACTCCCTCTCTCCCTCTTTCATTAATTCAGTCTCTCTCTATTACCCTCTCGCCCTCTTGCTATCTCCATATACCCTTTATATCTCAATCTCTCATCCTCCCTTCCTTTAGTCTCTCTTCTTTCTATATTCTATCTCACCCTCTCTCTCTCCCTCCCGCTCACTCTTCAATCTCTAGCTTTACTCTTTCTTTTGCTCTCTCTCTATTTCTTCTCTCTTTATTATTTTCATGCTCTCCTTCGCTCCCTCTCTATCTCTCACTCTTGTTCTTTCTCCTATAACACTCTCATCTCTCTTTACTCACTCCATCTCTCCCTCTATCTCACTCCCTCACACTCTCCCTCCTAAACACACTCACTTACAGTTTCTCTCACATATTGCTCTCTCCTATCATATCCATCTCATTGTTTCTTATTTTATCTCATGGATCTCTCTTTCCTCCTTGATCCCTCCCTCATCAATCCCTACTTCCCTCTCTTTCTCGCTCTCTCCCTTCTTTACTCTTCACTCTCGCTCCTATTGCACTCACTCAAAGACTCCCTCTCCCTCCCTCTTATTTTCTTTATCGCTCTCTCTCTCATTCCCTCTCTCTTGCCCTGGTCTCTCACTTTTCTTTCTCTACATCTCTGTCACTCTTCCTCTCCCATTCTCTCACTCTCCCTCTTTCTTTCTCCCCTATTCACCCCTCCAACCACATCTCTATACCAATCTCTCTCCCTCTCCAGCTCATTCTCTCCTTTCCTTCTCACTCATTCTCTTAATCTCCCTCCCTATCTCAATCTTGCCATCTTTTTCTCTCACTTCCTATCTCTCTTAAATCTTTCTTTCTCTCCTCTCTCACTCCCTCTCTCTATTCGGTCTCTCTAACGCTCTCCATCTATCTCCCCTTTCTCTTTCTTTCCCTCTATTTCTCTCTTTCCCGCTCTCTCCCTTTCTCACTATGTCTCGCTCTCTATTATTCTTCTTTCTCTAGCTCTCTAGCTCTCTCTTACTCTCTATTCTCTTTCTTTATTCACTCTTTATCTTCTATATCCATCAATCTAACTCCCTCCCTTCCTCTCATTCTCTCTCTTCTCTTTCTTCTCTCTTCTTCCACCTTCTCTCTCATTGTTTATTACTTTCACACCCTCCCTCCCTTCCTTCCTCCTTTTTATGCTCTCTTTGTCTCTCTAACTTCTTTTCTCTTGCCCTCTCTTTCATCACTCTTTATTCTCTCTATTTCTCTCCCTTTGTCACTCTCTCGCCTCCTCGCTCCCTCACTCTCACTCTTACTCCCTCACTTGCTTTATCTCTCTTTGTCACACTCACTCCCACTTTCCCTTCTTAGTTGTCCCTCTCTCTCTATATTTCCTCTTCCTGTCTTTTGTTCACACTCTCAAACACACACTCTCTCTCCTTCTCATTCCCTCCCTCTCTCGAATTTCACTCTTACTCTCTCTCCCTCACTCCCACTCTCTCCATACTCTTTTTTCTCTCGATTTCTCTCTCTCCTTCCTCTCTCCTCCCTCCATCTCTTCTCCGTCTTTACTCACACTTTCTCTCTCTCACTCTCACTCCCTGACACACACTGTCTCTCAATTGCTCTCACATTTTGCTCTCTCCCATCAAATCCCTCTCATTATTTCTTATTTCTCTCGTACATCTCTCTTTCATCTTGATCCCTACCTCTTAAGAGGAGAGAGAGAGAGTTGTGAGCTTAGAAGTGAGGTAGAAAGAGTGTGAAGAAGGATTGAAACAGGGAGGGGTCGAGAGGAAAGAGAGATGTATGACAGAAAAGAAGAATTAATGAGTGGATTTAAGGGAAGAGAGCAACATGTGAGAGAAATTGAGAGAGGGTGTGTGAGGAAGTGAGACTGAGAGAGAGAGAGAGAGAGAGAGAGAGAGAAAGAGTTAGTAAAGAGAGAGAAGTGATGGTGATAGATGAATGAGCAAGAGAGAGGATAGAGGGACGGCAAGAGAGAGCAAGCAAACGATAAAGAGAGATGAAATAAAGAATAAAAGAATGAGCAAGAGAAGAAGTGAACTAGAAATAGGGAGATAGAGGGAGGGAGTGATAGGGATTAAAGGGGGAGCCGGAAGGTGAAAAGGAGAGAGAGTGAGACAAAAATAGAGAAAGAAGAGAGACTCGGGGAAGATAGAGCAAATGCTTGGAGATGAGAAATAGAGAGAGGGAGATATGGAGGAAGATATAGAGAGAGATTGATGGGAAAGAAAGATAGAGAAACAAAATACGGGAGAGAGAGAAAGGGAGGAAGAAACTGGACAATAGTTGGAGAGAAAGAGTAAGTAAAGAGAAGGAGGATGTGATAAAAGAGAGCAAGGGAGAGTGTGTGAGAGAGAAAGAGAGAGGGAGAGAGTAAAAGAGAAAGAATAATGATAATTCATAATGAGTGAAAAGAATGAGAGAGGAAAGGAGTGAGAAAGAGGGAGAAAGTGGGGGAGTGGGAGAGATTGAAGAGTGGGAGTGAGAGAAGCAGTGAGAGTGAGAGAGATGAGAGGGTGAGAGAAGATATAGAGAGAGTGAACGAGAGGGAGAGAGGGGGCAGACAATGTGATTTTGAGAGAGAGAGTGAATAGGAATGAACCAGAAAAATGTGAGAGGGGGAAATTGATAGTGTGTCTGAGAGAGAGAAAGAGAGAAGGAGAGAGAGGGAGGGAAGGAAGGAAGCAAGAGACGGTAGGAAAGAGAAAGAGAGAGAGAGAGAGAAATTAAGAGGTGAGAGAGAAACATAAGTTAGAGTGTGTGAGGGAGAGTGAACATAGAGTGAGAATGAGTGAGAGAGAAAGGGAGTAAGAGTGAGAGTGAAACTAAATATGAAGAATGAGGAGCAAGAATGGGAGAGATTGTGAAAGACAAATAGAGAGAAGAGATTGTGAGGGAATAGAGAGCATGAGATAGGGAGAGATTGAGCGAGCGAGAGAGAGAGCAAGAAAGAAAGAGATGAGTGTGGGAGAGAGAGACAGAGAGATTAAGGGATTGAAAGAGGGAAGGAGAGCAAGAGAGAGGTGGTGAGGGATAATGCGAGGGTCAAATATGAGAGACAGAAGAGATTGCAAGAGAGATAAAGAGAGATGGAATAGAAAGAGAGAGAGATGCAGGTAGTGAGGGAGAAAGAGAGACAAAAGGAGGAATTTAGAGGGTTTAAAGAGAGAGTGAATTGGTTAGAGTGAGAAGAGAGGCTATGGAAAGAATGAGTATGATTAGTGAGTGAGGGGTAAAGAGAGAGGAAGAACGAGGGAATGGTGAGCGAGGGGGAGCAAGAGAGAAGGAGATAGAGAGGGAGAGGGAGAGTGAGGGAGGGAGGGAGAGAAGAGAGAGAAAGAGAGAGCGAGGGATGGAAGCAATAGAGGGGGAGAGAGAGAGCGAGAGGAGAATAGAATGAGAGAATGATTAAGAGGAAAGAGTGAAAAGCAAAAAACCAAAGCAGTGTAAAAGAGGGTATAAGATATAAAAAGGGAATGGAGAGTGAGAAAAAGAGAGCGGTAGAGAGAAAATAGAGAAGAGGATAGACACTGAAGAGAGAAAGATGGAGTGAGGGAGAGGTAAGATGGAGTGAGGGAGAAAGAACATGATAGTTAGAGGGAGATTGGGAGAGAGACTGAATTAATGAAAGAGGGAGAGAGGGAGGGAGAAGAGAGTGAGAGATGCTTGGAGAGAAAGAGGGAGCAGAGTGATAAAAGAGTGATGAAAAGAGAAAGAGAGATTGTGTGTGAGATAAAATGAGAGATCAATAGAGAAAGAAAAAGTGATAAACCATCAATAGACAAAATGAGAAAAGGAGAGAGTGAGAAAGAGAGAGATAGATGGATGGAGTGAGAGGAATGGAGTTGGAGAGATACAAAGTGCGAGTCGGAGAAAGTGAGACAGAAAGAAGATATATAGAGAGTGAGAGAAAGAGAGAGGGGGTAGAGAAAGAGATTTTGTAGGATAGAGAGGAGAGATGAATTGGAAGAGGAGGAGAGTAAGTGAGAGAAAAAGAAGAACGAGAGAGCTAGAGAGAGGACGACAGGGACGGAAGCAAGAGAGTGTGAGAAAGTGTGAGAGAAAGATTGAGAGGAGAGATAGCAATAGAAGAGAGTAATCATGGAGCAAGAAAAAGAGAGGATATGAAGTCGTAACAGTGAGAGTGAAACTGAAGAGAGAGGAAGAATGATGAAAAGGAGAGAGTGTGAGAAAGTAATAGCTAAGAGAGAGTGAGGGAAGAGAGAGTAGGAGAGAGGGAAAGAGTGAGCGAGTGAGGGAGGGATCAAGAGAGAGGGGGATAAGGAGAGGAGGAAGAGAGGGATGAAGAGTGAAAGAGAGAGGGAAATAATAGTAACGTCAAAAGATCGAGACAGAAGATAGAGTGAGAGATATAAAAAAAGGTTGGAATTGAGAGTGAGAGAGTGGGAGAGACTGAGTAAGAAAGAGAGATTGAATGAGGTAGTGAGACATTTTAAAGCAAAGAAAAGAGAAAGGAAAAGAGAAAGTAAAAGAAAGAGATGGTAAGAAAAGTGACTGAGGGAAGATCGAGTTAGTGCAAGTGAGTGTGGGTTGAAAAGTAAGGGAGATAGGAGAATGGTGAGAGAGTGTGGAAGTAAGAGAGAGAAAAAAGGAGGGATAATGGGAGGGAGAGAGGGAGGGAGAAAAGAGAGAATGAGAGTGGTGGGATGGAAGCAAGGGAGAGGAGAGAGAGTGGGGGATATAGTGAGAGAAAAGTAAGAAAAAAGAGAGAAGAGAGCAACAATGGAGAGTGTGAAAGAGGGTATAAGATAAAAAAGAGAAAAGAGAGTGAGAAAAAGAGAGTGAGAGAAAATAATAGAGAAGAGGATAGAGAGAGAATAGAGAAAAATGGAGCAAGGGAGAAGAGAGTGAGAGAGAAAAAACAAAATGGTAATAAAGAGTGAGATAGAGAGCGAGAAATGGAGCTAAAGTGGGCGAGAGGGAGAGAGATTAATAGTGAGTGAGCACTAGAGAGTGTGTCAGTGTGTGAGATGGAGAGAGAAAAGTGAACTACATAAGGGAAACCTAGAGAGGGCACAAATGAGGGAGTGAGAATGATAGAGGGAGAGTGAGAATTATAACGAGAAAAGGTGAGAGAGTGAAAGAGATCTAAAGAGAAATATGAAAGGAGTAAGGGAGAGAAAAGTAAATAAGAAAGGAAAGAGAAAAAAAAGATATTCGGAGGTAAAGAGTGAGACAGTGTGAGTGAGGGAGGAAAAGAAGAGAGACAAAGAGAGGAAGAGAATGAAAGAGAGAGTGATGGATATATAGATAGAGAGGAAGACAGTGAGAACAAAAGAGGATAGAGAGGGAGAGAAGGAGGTAGATGGAGAGTGAGTGTGAGAGAGTTGAAGATAGAGTGAGTAAGAGAGAGAGAGGGAGGGTGGGTGGGAGGAGGGAGGGAAAGAAGCAAGAGAGGAAGAGAGATTGTGCGTGGAAGATAGAGAGTATAAAGGAATGGGTGGAGAGAGAGCAGAGAAGACAGTAAGATAAAGGGAGAGAACAAATAATGGGTGAGACAGAGGGAAACTAAGAGATAGTGAAATTAAAGAGAGAGAGGGAGGGAGAGAAGAGTGAGAATTAGAGAGAAACAAAAGAGAGAGCAAGGAGGGAGAGATATAGATAAAGAGAGATAAGGAGAGCAAGAATAAATAGATAGAGAGTGAGAGATATGAAGATAGAGAGAGAGAAAAGGTAGGAAGAGAGAAAGGTAGAAGAAAGTGTGAGAGAAAGTAAGAAATAATGAGAAAGAGAAGGAGAAAGAGATAGAGGGAGGGAGGGAGGGAATGAAAAATGGAGATAAAGTGAGAAAAAGAGTTTAGTAATGAGAGAGAGAGTGAGAGCGATAGAAGAGAGATTAAAAGAGATTCATTGAGCAACAACGCAATAATGAAGGTGGAATAGAGAGTGAGAGAGGGAGAGCATGAGAGAGAGTGAGTGTGATGGAGATAAGAGAGAGCGGAGAGAGAGATGTGGGGGATAGTAAGTGTGAGAGTACATATACAGAGAGGAAGAGAGAGATAGAGGGAGGGAGAGTAAGAGGGAGCATGATAAGAAGAGAGAGTGAGAGAAGTATGAGAATAAGAGGTGGAGAAAGTGATGGTTGAGGTAGAGGGAGAGAACATGAGAGAAAAAGAGAGGAGTGACAGAGGTAGAGGGAGAGGAGAGGAAGGGAGCAAAGGAGGAAGTGGGAGTGATAGAGATATAGGGAGAGAAGGAGAATGAGGAAAGATACAGAAACAGAGAGTGAGCGAGAGCGATAGAGGGAGGAGAATAAGAGAATGAGAGAGAGAATGAAAGAGAGTCAGAAGGGAAAGTGGGAGAGAGAGTGATGAAGGAGGGAAGTGAGAGAAATAGAGAAAGAGAGTGGCTGAATTGAGGAAGAGAATAAGTGAGAAGAGTAAGAGAGAAGTTGACAGAGAATAATGACGGTGATTTAATGTAGAAGAGATGATAGAGAGTGTGAAAGAGATAAAGAGAGGGAGTAGGAGTGAGAGTGAAACTAAAGAGAGAGTGGGAGAAGAGATAGTAAGAGAAAAGAAACAAGAAAGAAAATGACAGATTGAGCAAGAGAGAAAGAGTTAGGGAGGGAAAGTGAGAGAGGGAAAAGGAGAGAGAAAGGAAGAAGTGCAATAGAGAAAGGGAGAGAGAACCGAGTGAGGGAGTAATAGTGGGAGAGAATTTAAGGAGAGCGAGGGAGCGAGGATGGGAGAGAGTATCAGAGCGAGAGAGAAATAGAGAAAGAAGGGAGAGTGAGGAAATAGTGTGAGAGAGAGAGGGAGCTATCGAGAGAAAAGAAAGTAAAATAAGTAGTGAGGGAGGGCAAGAGGGAGGGAAGGAGAGAAAGTAAGAGAATAAGAGGAAGGGAAAGAGAGAGAGAAGAGTGAGAGAATGAGAGGAAGGGAAAGAGAGTTAGATGATGGATATAGGATGTTAAAGAACTAGTAAAGAGAGAGAAAAGGGAGCAAAAGAGAGCGAGAGAGCGACATGAAGAAACATAAGATAAAGTGAGAGACAGAGTGAAAGGGAGAGAGTGAGAAATTGAGAGATAGAGGGCAAGAGTAAGGAAGAGAGTGACAAAGGGGGAGAGATGGAGAGAGATTAAAGAGGGAGAGGGAGTGAGAAAGGGAAAGCGGCAAGAAAGACTTAAGAGGGGGAGAAAGGAAGCGAGAGAGAAAAGAGCGCAAACGATTGTGAGCATAACTGAGATAGGGAGGGAGAGTAAGAGAATGAGTGAGAAAGAGTGAAGAAGAGACGGAGATGGAGAGGAAAAGAGGAAAAGAGGGGGAGAGATTGAGATAGAAAGAGAGGGAGGGAGAGTAGCTGAGGAGAGAGTTCGATAGAAAGAATGGAGAGAGCAAGATAAAGGGAAAGGGAGAGTGGGAGAGAAATGGAGAAAAGTGATTGTGAGAGAAAAGAGAGCAAGAGAGAGAGGGAATGAGAGAGAAAGTAAGAAATAATGAGATGAACATGAGGGGAGAAAGCAAGATATGAGAACAATTGAGAGAGAGTGTGTGAGGGAAGGAGTGTGAGAGAGAATGAGAGATAGATGGAGAGAAAGAGTGAGGAAAGACAAAGAAGAAAGTTATTACTTTCTCTTCTTCCTCCCTCCCTCTCTCCTTATTTTTCTCTCTTCTTCTCTCTAGCTCCCTCTCTTTTGCCCTCTCTTTCGTCACTCTTTATTCCTACTCTATTTCTTTCCGCTTTGTCAATCTCTCCACTTTTCGCTCCCTCGCTCTATTTAATTTCACTCTCACTCTTACTCCCTCACTCACTTCTCTCCCTCTTTCTCTCTTGCACTCCCTTTCTTTCTGTCCCCCACTCTCTCACTCTCCCTCCCTAACTCTCTTTCTTTCTTCATATATCATTCTCTCTCTTACTCCTTTTCTCTTTCTCTATTTTCACCCACACTCTCTCTTCACCCACACTCCCTCTGTTTATCACTTTCCCACTCTATATTCTCACAACCACTTTCCATATATATATATCTCACTCACACTCTTTATCTCTTTTGCTTTATCTTCTTTGAGTCTCTCTTCTCTCTCTATTTCTATCTTACCCTCTCTTTCTACTGCTTACTCTTCAATCCCTCTCTTACGGGTCACTCTCTCTGTTTCATCTCTCTTTGTTGTTTATTTGCTCTCTTTTGCTCTTTCTTTTATCTCCCTCTCTTCTCTCTCTTTACTGACTCTTTCTATCCCTCTATATTCCTCTCTCTCCTTCTCTCCTTCTCAGGTATTCTCTTACTCTCCCTCTCTGTATCAATCCCATCATCTTTCACTCCCTTCTTCCCTCTCTTTTTCCTTTTCTCCCTATCTCTCTTCTCTCTCTCTTATTGCACTTACTCTTATTTTCTCCATCGTTCTCTCCCATTCTCTCTCTTGCTCTTCGTTCTCTCACTTTCTCATCTATCTATTTCTCTCTCATCCTTTCTCTGTCCCTCATCATCCATTCTCTCTCCCTCTCTCCCACTTCTCACCTACCCACCCTCTCAATCTAAATTTGTATCCATCTCTCTTTCTCCCTCTCCTTCTCCCTCTGTCCATCTCTTATTCACACCCAATCTCTTAATCTTGCTCCCTATCTCTATCTTCCTCACTCTCTTTTCCTCTCACTCCCTCTTTCTTCAATCTCTCACTCCCTCTTTCTTCAATCTCTCACTCTCTCACTCTATCTCCCCCATTCTCACTCTCTCCATTACTCTTGCCCTCTCTCTCTCTCCCTTTCTTACTATTTCGCTTACTCTCAATCAATTTTTCTCTCTCACGCTTTTTCTCTCTTTAGTTATCTTTTCTCTCTTTTTACTCTTGCCCTCTATCTCTCTCTTTCTCCTAGTCTCTCTTTCTCACTTTGTATCTCAATCTCTATTATGTTTCTCGTACTTATTCTCTTACTCTCTCCTCTCTTTTATCTTTCTTTACCTCTCTATATTTATCACTCAATCTCTCTCAACATTCCTGTCATTCTCAATCTTTTTTTCATTCTCACCCCTCTTCTCTCTTATTGTTTATTACTTCCCCTCCATCCCTCCCTCCCTCATTCCCTCCCTCCTTCCCTCCCTCCCTCCTTATTTCACTCTATGTTTCTCTCTAGCTCCCTCTCTTTTCTTCACATTCCTCAATATCTATTCTTTATCCATCTCTCTCTCTCTTCCTAGCTCCCTCAATCTCTTCAATTTCACCCTCAATCTTACTCCCTCACTCTCTTCTCTCTGTCTTTCTCTCTTCCTATCTCTCACTCTTTCTCTCTTTTCCTCTTTCAATATCGATCTCTTTCATTTTCCCACTCTCATTCTCTTTATCACACACTCTATCTACCTCAACTTTTCTCACTCCCTCATTCTTGACCTCTATAGTTCTCCCTAATGTAGCTCACCCTTCTCTCTCCATCTCACTCACACACTCTCTGTCTCGAGCTCTCGTACACACTCTACACTTCTCACTTTCTCTCTCAAACTCTCTCCCTCTCACCCTCTTAGAGCACTATTTCTCGATCTCTATCTCGCTCTCTCTTACCATCTTGCTCTTTTTCTTGCACTCCATCCTCTCTCTCCATTGCTACATCTTCCTTTCTTCTCTCTCTATCTCCATCTCTATATTCTCTCTCCCTCGTTCTCTATCCCTCACTCTCTTTCTTGCACTATATTATCTTTTTCTATCTTATGCTCTTTTTTGCTCTTTCTTCATATTTGCTCTCTCTTCTCTTTCATGTCACTCCTTCTCTCCCTCTATCCCCCACTCTCTATCTCTCGCTCTATTTCTTCTATCCCTCCCACTATCTCCTTCTCCATCTTCTTTCCCTCCCTCCCTTCCTCCGGTACTTCTTCCCTCCCTCCATCTCCTTCCACAGCTCCCTCTCTGACTTCCTCTCGCTCTCACTCTCTCGCCATTATTCCATTCTCCCTTTCTTTTTACCTCTTCCTCTCTCCTACTAAATCTTCCCTCAATATCTCTTCTTTTTTTTTTCCTTTTCATTTTCTATCACTTTCTCTCTATTGTTCTGTCATTAATCAATCTAACTCCCTCCCTCTATCTCTACTTCTCACTCCCTTTCTTCCGTCTCCCTCCCTCTATCTCATCCCCATCTCTGTTACTCTCTTTTCCTCTTTCTCTATTTAACTCTTTCATTATCCCACTTTAATTCTCTTTATAACTCTCTCTCAATTCTTCTCACTTCCTTAATCATGCCCTCTCTTGAACTCCTTTGTGTAACTCATCCTTCTCTCTCCATCTCACTCATACTCTCCCTCAAGCTCTCACACACACTCGTACACTCTTTCACACTCTTTCTCAATCTCTTTCCCTCTCACCCAGTTAAGCTCCATACTCCTCTCAATCTCTAGCTTCTCCCCCTAACCTTCACACACACACTCTCTCTCGGTCTCCAACTTTTATCTCTCTCAATCCCTCTCTCTTCTCTCTCTATTTCTCTCTCCCTCTCTCCCTCACCCTCTCTATCTCCTTTATCTGTCACTCTCTTTTCCTTATTATTTTTCTCACTCTCTCCCTCTCTATCTATAGATCTATCTGGATCCTTCCCTCACTCTATCTTTCATTTTCTCGCACTCACACTTCTCTGACTTTCTCTTATGTTTTTTCTTCACTCCCTCTTCTTCACACACACACACAATCTCTCTCTTTGCTCAATCTTTTTCTCCCCTATCCCCCACCTACACCCTCTCTCTTATTCTCCAACTTTTATCTCTCTCAATCCCTCTCTCTTCTCAATCATTGTTTCTCACGTTCTCACACTTCTCTCTCAAACTTTCTCTCTCCCTCTCACCCTCCCTCTCTATGTCTCCTCTATCTCTCACTCTCTTTTCCTTACTCTTGTTCTCACTTTCTCCCTCTCTATCAATATACCACTCCCAATCCCTCCCTAACTCTCTTTTCATTCTGTTGCTCATTATCTCTTTTCTCTTCCTCCCTCCCTCGCTCACACTCTCTGTCTCACTTCTCTAGGACTCCCTTGTGTAGCTTACCCATCAATATTTATCTCCCTCACACTCTCCCTCGAGCTCTCACACACACTCATACTCTCTCACACTCTCTCTCAATCTCTCTCCCTCTCACCCACTTAAGATCCACACTCCTTCCCTCACCCTCTAGCCTCTCCCCCTATCTTTCACACATACTCTCTCTCTTGCTTTCCAACATTTATCTCCCTCATTTTTTCTCACATTCTCGCACACTTCTCTCTCTATTTCTCTCTCCCACTCTCCCTCCCTCTCTCAGTCTGCTCAATCTCTCACTTTATTTTCCATACTCATTTTCTTACTCTCTCCCTATCTATCTATATATATCTCTGAATCCTTCCCTCGCTCTCTCTTTCTATCTCTCTAACTCATACTTCTCTAACACTTTCTCTTATGTTTTTTCCTCACTCCCTCTTCCTCACACACACACACACACACACACACACAATGTCTCTCTTTGCTCAATCTTTCTCTCCCTTATCCCCCACACACACCCTCTCTCCTCTTCTCCAACTTTTATCTCTCTCAATCCCTCTCTTTGGTCAATCATTGTTTCTCACCTTCTCTTACACTTCTCTCTCTCAATTCTCTCTCCCTCTCTTCCTCACTCTCTTTTCCTTACTCTTGTTTTCACTCTCTTTTCCTTACTCTTGTTCACACTCTTCCCTTTCTATCAATAAATCTCTCTTGATCCCTCTGTCACTCTCCTTTCATTCTCTTGCTCACTATCTCTCTTCTCTCCCCCCTCCCTCGCTCACACTCTGCCTTCTCAAATTCCTAATATCTTTTTTTCTCTTGTCCCTCTCTCTTTCCCTTTCTTATATCCTCTACTCTCTATCACTCTCCTTTCCTATTTCTCTCTAGATCTCTTTCACTCTCTAACTATTCTACTCTTTATAACTATCACTCTCTTCCTATATCATTCCCACTCCCTCATTTGTGCCCTCTCTAGGTTCAATTTTTCCCTCCCTATCTCCCTCTCTGTATCCCTCTCTCTTACTCCCACTCTCTCACCATTCTCTTGTTCTTCCCCTTTCTTTACCCTTCACTAACATACTGTTACTTGATCTTCCCACAGCCTCTCTTCTCACTCCCTCTCTCATTCATTCTATCTCACTTTCACTTTCCTACTCTCATATTTTCTTTCACTCCCTCTCACATTATTTCTTTTCTCTCAACATCTCTTCTCTCTTCCTTTTCTCTCCTTTCTCAATCTAATTTCACTCTCACTTTTATTGCTCTCTTCCTCACCCTCTTTTCTCTGTCTCTCACTCTCTCTTGGTCTCTCTCCCCTCACTTAATCTCTCTATCTTCAAATCCCTCTTCTCTCGCTCACTTCTTTCCCAATTACTCTCTCACTCTCTCACTCATTCTTTTGCTCCCTCCCTCTCCCTAAACTTAGCCCACTCCCTTCGTCTCTCTTTCTCACTCTTAGTTATCTCCCTCTCCCTTACTCTCTAAAATGTTGCTACCTATTTTCTCACTATTCTCTCCCTCCCTCTCTCCTCTCTCACATTATTTGTTATCCATTATTTTGCTCACCCTGACTCTCTCAATCTCACACTCTCTCACACTCTTGCTCCCTCTCTCTCTTCAATCTTTCTCATGACCTCCCTCTATCTCTCTATTTATTTATTTTTCTCGATTCTATATCTCTTTCTTGATCTTTTGCTCTCTCTTATGTTGCCCTTTATTCTCTCTCTTTCTCTCACTCTATCTCACACTCTCTCTTGCTCTCCCTCTCCCTTCTTCTCACTCTTTATATCCCACTCTCACTTCTCTCTCTGTCTTTCTCTCTTTGCCTCTTTTCTCTCTCATTATTTATCACCTTCTCTCACACATCTCTACCTCTCTCCCCTACCTCTTTCACTTTCTCCCTCCCTCTCTCCTTCTCTCTCCATATATATCACTCCCTTTCCCTTAATCTTCTTTTCACACTCTCCCACTTTCTTTATATATCTTTCTCTCACTCCCTCACGCACTCTCTTGCTCATTATTCTCTTACCCCTCTCTCCCTTCATATCTCCCCCTATATCTCCCTCTGTCTGCCTCTCGCTCACTATCTTTTGCTCAATCTTCCTCGAGTCTCTCTTCTCTCTATTACTGCTTTACCCTCTCCCTCTCCCCCCACCACACACTATTCAATCCCTGTCTTCACCCTATCTCTTGCTCTCTCTCTCTCTCTCTTTCATTTCTCTTTCTTATTTCTTTGCTCTCTTTTGGCCCCTCTATGTTTCTCTCTTGCTCTTTCTTCTATCCCCCTCTCTTCTCTCTCTTCACTCACTTATTCTCTCCCTCTATCTAAAGACAAGGGAGAGCGATAGAGAGTGAGAGAGTTAGATAGTGAACTAAGCGAGTGAGAGAGAGAGAGAGGGTGGAATAGTGGAGAGAATGGGTGAAAAAAAGGATAGATAGAGAGGGATATAAAGAATGTGCTTGAAAGAGAGTACGTAACATAAAGGAGACCTAAAGAGAGAAACTAAGAGGAAGTGAGCAAGATAGAGTGAAAAAAGAGAAATAAAGAGAGATGGAGAAAGATTGGGAGGGTGACCTTGATAGAAAAGGAGAGTGTTTGAGAGAATAGCACACAAGAGAAAGAAGGAAAGATCGAGAAGAGATAGAAAGAGAGAGATTAGCAATACGTAACTGGAACGAAGCATATGAAAAATAGAGAAGAGGGTTAAGTGACAAAGAGAGTGAATGATGGAGAGAAAGAGAGAGAGGGAGTGGGAGATGTAGGGAGAGAAATAGTCATGTATGAAAAGGAATAAAATATATAGTAAGTGACATGGATGCTAAAAAAGAGAATGAGTGAGAGAGAGGGGGAACAGAGGTATGGGGTGATGAGGAGAGGGAGAGCGAGGGAGGGAAAGAGAGAAAGAGAAGGTGCAAGTGCATATGAGAGAGAGTGAAGAGAGGCAGAAATAGTGAAAGGTTGATAGAGCCGTGAAGGGAGAGGAAGATAAAGGCCAGAGATAATGTCAGAGAGAAAGAGTAAGACAGAGAGGAATAGAGTAACATAAGCGGTAAGAAAGAGACAAAGAGAGAGAATAAGAGAGTGAGAAAGGGAGAGGGAAGGGAGTAGATTGAGATTGAAATTCAATAAAAAGAGACTGACTCAATTTACAGAGACAAAATAAGAGAGAAAAGAGAGAGAGTAAGGAAAGAAAAAGTAAGAGAGAGGGAGGGAGAGAAAGAATGAGAGAGTTCGAGAGAGAATAAGAGAGAAAGGTAGACCAATGAAAGAGGAGAGGGAGAGGTGGTGTTAGAAAATGATATTAGTTAAGGGTTAAATTGAGAGAGTGAGAAAATATAGAAGAATTGGTAACAGAGAGATAGAGATATGATGAGATAGAGGGGGAGAGAGATAAGATGGTCAGAAAGAAACGGAGATTGAGGCAAAGAGAGCAAGATAGATCAATAGAAAGAGCTAAAAAAAAAGAGATCGAGATGTAGGAAGTTCGAGAATGTATGTGCTCGAGAGAAAGGGAGAAAGGGGAGAAGGAAGCGTGATAAAGGAAATTGAAGATAAGCCGCAGATAGGGAGAAAGGGAGAGATAAAATGAGACATGGTGAGAGTAAATCATGAGGAAAGAGAGAGAGAGAGAGAGAGGTATAATGTAAGAGTGAGAAGTGAAATAAGGAGAAAGGGAGGGAGGGAGGATGGGAGAGAAATGTAGGATAACCGAGAAACATTTAGGAATGATGAAAGTGAGAGATAGAGGAAGAGATTAAAGGGATCAAAGAGAGAGAGAAAGTGGGAGAGAAGTGACAGATAAAGAGCAAGAGAGTGAGCATGGGAGTGAGAGAAAGATATATAAAGAAAGTGGGAGAGTGTGAAAAGAATAGTAAGGTAAAAAGAGTGAGATATACTAAGAGAGAATGAGAGAGGTAGGGAGGGGGCAAAAGAGGGAGGGGAGAGTGAAAGAGATTTGTGTTTGAAATAATGAGAGAGAAGAGGCAAAGAGAAAGAGAGAGAGGGTTGAGAGCAGGATTGAAAGAGAGAGAGGTAGGGAGAGAGCGAGAGCAAGAGAGAGTGAGAGATAGAGTGAGAGAAGGTTAAGAAAGGGAGAGTAAGAAAGAGAGATGAGGGCAATAACGCTTGGGAGAGAGTAACTATAAAGCTTGAGATGGCTGACTTAAACCACTCTCTCTCTCTCTTTAACTTCACTCTCACACCTACACTCTCATTAACCCTTTTGTTCTATCTTCCCTGAGTCTCTCTTTCTCTCTCTCTATTTCTGCCTTACCCTCTCTCCCTCTCCCTATCCCGCTTACTCTTTAATCTCTATCTTCACTCCTTTACTTGCTCTCTCTCACACTGTCTATTTCATCTCTTTTTGTTGTTATTTTTCTCGCTCTTGTCCCCTCTTTATCTCTCTCTTCTTCCTTCATCTATAACCACCCTCACTTATTTCTCTTTACACACACTTTCTCGCATCTATCCCCACTCTCTCTCTTATTCTCCCTTCGTCCCTCTATCTCAGTTGCTCTCGCATCTCACCCTCCCCTCTTATCTCCATCTCATTATTTATAATTTTCGCTCACACATCTCTCTCTCCTCCTTTGTCCCTTCCTCTTCACTCCCTCCTTCCAACTCTTTTTACTTTTCTCCTATGTCTCTCCTCTCTCTCTTCTTTGCACACACTAGATCTTTCTCCCTCCCACTTATTTTCTCCATCGCTCTCATTCCCTCTCTTGTCCATTTTTCTCTCATTTTCACTCTTATTTATATCTTACCCTCCCTCTCCCATTCTCCCGCTCTCTCATTCTCTCCCCGCTACCCTCCCTCCTACTTCTCTATAAACAGTCTCTCTCCTTCTTTATCCCTCTCTCACTCCATATTCCCTCACTCCTGATCTCCTTCTCACTCATTCTCTTACTCTCGACCCCTATCTCGAATCACTCCCTCCATCCCTCTCCTTCTCCCTTCGTCCCTATCTCTTTGGTCTTGACTCAATTAATTAACTTCCTCCTCCCTACAATTTTTTCCATTGCTCTATCTATTCCTTATGTCTTCTCACCTTCTCTTCTCTCTCTATTTCCCTCTCAATTTCCTCATCCTCTCTCTCTCACTTCTCACCTCCCACTCTATCTAAATCTCCATCTCCCTCTCTCCTTCTCTCTTTCTCATTCATTCTATTAACGTCTCTCTCTATCTCCATCTTGCCTGTCTGATCTTTTCCTTCTCTCTCGCTTCCTCTCTTTCCCTCTAAATCTTTCAAGCTCTCTCTCCCTTCACACTCCCTCCCTCTCTTTAATCTGCTTCCCCTCCTCTATCTCCCTTGTTCTCGCTCTATTCATTACTCTTGCCCTATCTCTTTCTTTCACTCTTTTCTGGCTTAATGTCTCTTACTTACTCGTTTCTCCTCACTTTGCTCTCCTAGCCATCTTTTCTTTCTCTTTACTCTGCCCTCTATCTCTCTTCTCTCCTACTCTCCCTTTCTCATTGTGTCTCTTACTCTCTATTTTGTTCCTTTTTCTCTCTCACTTGGTCTCTTCCTCTCTTCTCAAGGAAAGATAGAGAGAGGAACGAGAAAAGAAGAGAGAAGACAGAGTGGGACGGAGGGATTAAATGAGGGAGGGATAGTGGAGGAAAGGAAGATGCATGAGAGAAAAAAAAATATTAAGATGGATATGAGGGGAGAGAGCAAGTTGTGATGTTTAATTGAGAGAGAGTGTGTGAGGAAGGGAGAATGAGAGGTGAGAGGTGTGTGTCCGAGGGAGAGAGATAAAGTATAGAGTAAAAGAGAGAAGAGAGGGATAGATGAAATGGCATGACAGAGAGAAAGAAATTGGGTAAAAGAGAGCAATAAACAATAAAGAGAGATGAAATAGAGAGTGAGAGAGAGCTAGAGAGGGAGTGAAGATAGGAATTGAAGAGTGAGTGAAAGAGAGAGAGAGGGAGTGTGGGTAAGGCATAAATACATAACATAGAAGAGATTCTCAAGAAAGATAAAGCAAAAGATAGTGAGTGGGGAGGTAGAGAGAGGGAGATATTGAGGGAGATATGGATAGAGAGGGCAAGGGAGAAAGAGAGAGACACCGAATTAAAGAATGAGGGAGAGAGGGAGAGAGGGAGAGAGTGAGAGGGTTGGAGGGAAGAGTTTGAAAGTGATAAGTGAGTGATGACATCGAGAAATAGAGTGTGTGAGAGAGAATCAAGGCACAGATAAAGAAAAGTGATAAAGCATAATGTAGAAAAGTGAAAGAGAGGCAGAGAGGGAGAAAGAGAGAAATAGATGAGGGAGTCAAAGGGATGGAAGATAACCGCAGTGAGTGCGGAAGAGACATACGAATGGAAGATATCGAGAGTGAGAGAGAGAGAGAGGGAGAGAGGGGTATATAATGAGATTTATTGGGAGAGAGAGGGGGATGAAGGAAAGAGAGTGAGAGGGAGAGAGAGGGAGGGAGGGAAGGAAGCAAGCGAGGGTGAGAGGGAGAGAAAGATTGTGAGGAGAGAGGGATGAAGAGATCAGTCGAAGAGAGAGTAAGCGAGAGAGAATGAATATGGAACGATAAAGAGAGAGGGAATGAGGGGAGGGTAGAGTAAGAGTGAAGCCGAGGAGAGAGGAAGAGAGAGTGAGAAAGAAGAGTGAGAGAAATAAAAGAAAATATAGGGTTAGGGAAGAGAGAGCGGGAGAGAGGGAAAGAGCGAGTGAGCGCGTGTGGGAGCAAGAGAGCGAGAGATAAAAAGAGCAAGAGAAAAGAGAAGGAAGGAAGGGAGTAAAATGAGGAGAGGAGAGAGGCGTGAGGGATAAAGGGGGCATCAAAAGAGAGGACAGAGAGTGAGAGAGAGAGATAAAGAGCGTGAACAAAGTGTGAGAGAGAGAGAAGAGAGTAAGTGCAAAGAGAGATAAGGGAGGTAACGAGAGGGTTTAAAGAGAGCAAGAAAGGAAAGGAAGAGAGTGAATGAGAGAGAGAGCGAGAAGAGAGACCATGATGATCGAGTAAGAGTATGTGAGTGAGAGGTTAAAATTGAGGGAAAATGGGAGAATGTTAAGAGAGAGGAGTAAGAGTGTGGAGAATGCAGAGGGATAACGAAAGGGAGAGGGAGGGAGGGAGAGAGAGCAGAGAGAATGAGAAAGGAATGGATGGAAGCAAGAGAGAGAATGGGGGGAGGAGGAGAGAAAAGCAAGAGAAAGAGAAGAGATCTACAAAGGAGACTCCCCTAAAGAGAGTATATGATAAACAAAGAGAATAGAGAATGAGAAAGAGAGAGAGTAAGAGAAACACTGGTGAGGATGAGAGAGAAAAAGAGAAAAGCAGAGCAAGGGTGGAGAGAGAGAGAGGAGAGTGAAAGAACTAAATGGTAACAAAGATGAGATAGAGAGAGAAATTAAGCTAAAGAGGGTGATGGGAGAGAGATTGAAAGTGAAAGGGAGTGTATGACTGTGAACAGATGGAGAGAGAAGAGTTAGCTACATAAGGAAGCCCCTGAGAGGGTACTGATGAGGGAGTGAGAATGACAGAGGGAGACCGTGTGAGACATAAAGAGAACAATAGTGAGAGAGTGAAAGAGATCCAGAGAGAAATAGGAGAAAGAGAAAGAGAGATACTATCACAACTTTCTCCCCTTTCCTCACTCTCTCTTTCTCCATCTTCCCTCACTTTCCTTCACTCCCTATATCTCTCTTTCTCTTCCTCATTTGTTTGCTCCATTGCCTCTCTGCTTTCTCACTGCTCGTTTACTTTCTCTTTCTCCTTTATCGCTCACTCTTCTCTAACTCATTCTCTTCTATTTCCTCCTCTCTCCTCACAGGCTCTCTCTTCTTTCCACTTTCTCACACGTAATCTCTTCTTTTTCTTTCTCCATCCATATTTCCCTCACCCACAATCTAACTTCTCACTACCTTTCACACACTCTCTTTCCTTCCCCTATCTCTCTCTCCTTCCCCTCCATATTTCCTTTTCTCTGCCACTCTCTGACATTCTCTCTTTATTTATCTCTCACACTCCCTCACTCCCTAATTCATTATCTCTATCTTCCTCCCTCAACCCTCTCGCCGGCTTCTCTCTCTTCAATTTCACTCCAACACATTTTTCTCTCTCTTTCTTTGTCTCTCACACGCCCTCACAATACGCCATTTCTCACTAACTCACTTTCTCTCTTTAACTTTCCCCTTCTCTTTCCCTTGCTCCCGCCTCTCTCTATCACTTGCCCACTTCTCTCTCGCATGCATTTTAACTTCCTCACTCTTTCCATCTCCCTCTCCCCGCACCTCTCACCCCTTTCCCACCTCTATCCAACCCCTTTCTCTCTCTTTCTCTCTCTCTCCCCGTGTCACGCTCTCTCTCCCCTCTCTTTATTTCTCTATCTTTCTCTCTATCCCCCCTTCCCTCTCACCCTACCTCCTTTCCTAACCTCATCTTCTCTCACTTTTTTTCTCTCTCAATCACTTTAGTTCCCCGTGTTGCTCTCTTTTCTTCTATTTATCATTTCACATTTCTTCTTGTTGTCTCTCTCCACTTTCTCTTTCTTCACATCTCTCTCTTAGCCTCTCTCCCACGCTTACTATCTCACTCTCCCGCCTTCTTCTTGTTCTTTAAAGACCTATCTCATAATCAATATGTATATATATATATATATATATATATATATATATATATATATATATATATAATATTCTCTCTCCCTCCTCCCTCAAAGTATCTCTCAGCTCCTCTATTTACTTCAACCATCGCTTAGTCTCTTTCTACCTCGCTCTCCCTATCTCCCTCTCACCTTACATCTCGCTCTATCTCCCCCTCGCGCTCTATCTCTCCTCGCATATCTCCCTCCTATATCTCCCTCTTTCTACCTTTTACTCTATATCTTTGCTTTATCTTCCCTTAGTTTCTCTTATATCTATTTTTGTCTCACTCTCCCACCCTTCATCCCTCCCGCTCTCTTTTCAATCCCTATCACTCCCTCCATCTATTTCTCTATTGCTAGTTCACTCCATCCCTTCCACTCTCCCCTCTACCTCTCGCTTCTCGCTCGCTCTATCTTTCTCTCCCAATTTTTCTCTCACTCATCCTCTTGCTCTCCTTCCTTCTGTCCTTTCTTCTATGTTGCTTTCCCCTTTGCCTTTTTAATATTATCCATCTTGCTATTCTATCTTTCCCCACCTCTCTCACTTATCTAACTCTTTCTCTTATAAGCTGCCCATCACTCTCTTCCACTATCCTCACACGCACTCTTTCTCTAGCCCAACTTTTATTTCTCTCAATCCTCTCTCTTCTCTCTCACTTTTCTCACATTCTCTCACACACAAATTAGAGGGAGTAAGTAAGATAGAGAGAAAAAAGAAAAATAGTAAAATATTGAGCGAGGTTGTGACCGTGATCTCGAGAGAGAAAAAGAAAGTGTGTGAGAGAGAAGAGGACATAAGAGAGGGAAGGAGAGGTGGTGAGATAGAAAGAGAGATAGGAGGCAAGAGGAAATGGAAGTTATGAGAGAAAGAAAAATAGATAAGAGGGAGAGTGAGGAAGAGAATGAATGATGGATAGAAGAGAAAGAGTGAGAAAAGAGAGAAATGTAGGGATAGAGAGACAGTGTGGAGAGAGTGAGAATAATAGTAAGAAAATGAGTGTGACATATAGGAATAGAGAGAGGGAAGAAAGGTAGGGAGAGTGTGAGAAGTATGAGAAAAATTTAGAAAAATTAGAAAAGAGGAAGAAAGAGAAGAGAGAAGGATTAAGAAAAAGAGGAAAGGATAATGAAAAGGAGAGTGAGGGATAAATAGAGAAAATGAGTTAGTAAATAGAGAGAAGATAGAATGATATGAGAGAGCAAGAGAGAGAGAGAGAAAGAGAGAGAGAAAGAGAGAGAATAGAGACTGAGAAAGACAAAATGAGAACGAAGCGATTAAGGAGCGAGAAAGGGAGAGTATTGGGGGAGGAAGTCAGGAGAGATTAAAGAGAATGAGAGAGCAAGAAAGGGAGTTATTTAGAGAAAAATATAAGGGTAGAAGTAGGAGGCATGAGGGAAGATAAAGAGTAAGTGAGAGTGGGCGATTGGGAGTGTGTGACAAAGGAAAAGAACGAATGGATAGAGAGAGCTAGAGAGAGATGCGTAGGACAATGAGTGGAAGAATGGAAGAGAGAGTGAGAAAATGAGAGAAGGGAAAGAGTGAGAGAGGGAAAGAGAAAGGGAGAGAGAAAGAGGGAGACGGAAGAGAGTAGGATGATAGTGAGAGAGGGAGAGAGAGCTGGGGATATATGGAGAGAAAGGGTAAAAGGAATAAGAGAAAGATGTACAAACAAAAGACAAATTAGACAGAGAAAGAATGTAGAATGAAAAAGATGTAGGATAAGAGTGTGAGTGATATAGATGAAGAGACGGACCGTGAGAGAAAGAGCAAGAGAGGGAACAAGAGAGAGAGAAATATAGAGTGAAGAGATATTGAGGGAAGATAGAAAGTAACCGAGAAAGATTGATAAAGTAAAGAGATGTAGAGAAAATGGAATGAGTGAGAGAGAGCGCAGAGAGATGAAGATGAGAAAAGGGAGGTCGAGGGAGAGTGAGTGTGGAAGATAAAGTGAGTGTGAGATAGGGTGAGTAAGAGAGTGTGAAATTACTGAGAGAGGGAGGGAGAAAGAAGAGAGTGTGAGAGACAAATAGAGATGTAGGCAGTAGATATGGAGCAAGTGAGAGCAAAGAAGGGAGCAAGAAGAAAGAGAAATATCTAGTGAGTGCGAGATATGGAAGATAGAGAGAAGGCGAGATTGAGAGAGAGAGTGAGTGTGGTATAGTAGGAGAGAATGAGTCATATAAGGGTGAGGAATAAAACATAGAGAAAAGAGTGAGAAAGGGAGAGACTGAGAGTGTGTAGGATAGGGAGAGAGCAATAAAGAAAGTGAAGTGATAAAACATGAGAAAAAGAGGAGAGAGGGAGAGAGTGGGAAAGCGAGAGATCGGGAGAAGGGGTGTTAGAGATTGGAAGAGAGTGGAAGTGAATGAGGCTGGGATTATGAAAGAAGAGAGAGTGAGGGAAGATAGTGAGTGAGATGGAGAGAATGAGTAGAGCATGAGATTGAAGGAGAGGGGGCTGAAGAAGAAGTGAGTGAGAGGGAGACTGGGAGAGATTGTGTGTGAGAGAGAGATTGAATGAGGAAGGGAGGCACGGAAGCAATACAAAAAGGAGAGAGGGAGATAAATAATGAAAAGAGAGAGAAGAGAGAGCAACAAGAGAGAAGAGAGAGTAATAAAATAGAATAAATGAGAGAGAGTAACTCGAGTGAGAAAGAGAGTGGAAGGACAGAGGAAGAGGATAACGTAAAATGGAAGGGAATGAAAGATGGAGCAAGAAAGGAGAGAGTATCAGAGAGAAATAAAGAAAGAGTGAGGGAAGAGAGAGCATAGGAGAGGGAGAGATTGAGAGAATGAGATTGGGAGCAAGAGAGAGATAAGGAGCGTGGAGAAAGAAAGATATGTCGAGAGTAAAAGAGGGAGGAGAGTGAACGAGAGGTAGTGAGGGATAAAACGTGTTAAAAGATTAAGAGAGATAGAAGCGAGAGTGAGAGAGATAGAGAAAGATAAAGACAACTTGAATAGAGGGTGTGAGAGAGAGGGATGGACTGAGTAAGAATAAGAGATAGAGGTAGAAGTGGAATGGATTAAAGAGAGAACAGTAGAGATAAAGTGATAAAAAGTGAAAAGAAAATAAAGAGAGAAGAGGAGATTGAATAATAGATAGTGAGTGAGAGGTAAAGAGATAGGGAGAATAGAAGAATGGTGAGAGAGAGAGTGAGAAAGAGAGAGGGAGATGGAGAGGGAGACTGAGAGGAAGATGGGGAAGGAGAGGGAGGGAGGGAGGGAGGAAGTAAGGGAAGAAGGGAGTGAGGGAGAGAAGAGAGAGAAGGAGATAATGAAAGGGATGGAAGCAATAGAGAGGGGAGAGAGTGGGGACAGAGGGAGCGAGTCGGAGAGAGAAGGGAGAAACATGCAACAATGGAGTGAGAAAGAGTACGAGAGAAAGAGAAAGATGGTAAGAGAGCGAGATATAGATCAGAAAATTGAGCTTAAGAGGGTTAAAGGGAGAGAGATCGAGAGAGCGAGAGAGTTTGAGAGAGTATATGAGTGTGTGTGAGAGCACGCGACAGAGTGTGTGAGATGAACAAATAAGGGAGCTAAATAAGGGAGACCTAGAGACGGCATGAACGAGGGAGTGAGTAAGATAGAGGGAGAGAGAGTGTGATAAAGAGAACAAGACAGAGAATAAAGAGATCTATAGAAAGAGGAAGAGAGAGAGAGAAGAGGATATAAGAGAAGGAATAAGAGAGAGGGACAAGAAAGAAAAAATGATATTATGAGAGTGTAAAGGGAGAGAGAGTGTGTGGGAAGAGGGAAGGAGATAAGAGCAACAGAAAGAGGGGAGATAGAAAAATAGTAATAAGTTTTATCCTCCCCTCTCTCTCTCCCTCTCTTGCTACCATCCCTTGCACTCTCTCTTTCTCGCCTCTCTCCTGCCTTCCTTCTCCATCCCCCTCTCTCTTGCTCCCTCTCTCTCACCATTTTCTCGTTCTCCCCTCTTTATCCCTCACTAATCTTACTTGATCTTTCCATAGCCTCTCTTATCACTCTCTCTCTCCCTTTTCACTCTCTCTTTAAACCCTTTTAGTTTCTCCTTCTCGTCTCTCTTTCTCCCTCACTACCTCCATCTCTCTTTTTATTCCATCTCTCTTTATCTCTCTCTCGTTGTTACTTACATCTCTCACATTTGACTCTCGCATTATCCCTCATCACCTCTCTCTCTTACTCTCCCTCCCTCTTTCGATCTACTAATCCCTCTCTCTATCCCACTCGTCATTGTCTCACTCTTTTGCTCCCCTTCTCTTGCTCGCTCAATCTCTCCCTCTCTCATGCTCTCTATTCTCTCACAATCTCTTCTCTCTATTTGTCTTTCACACTCCCTCACTTTTCGCACCCTCATTCTCTCTCCGTTCATTCACTCTCACTCTTGCTCGCTCTCTCTCCCTCATTCTTCCTCACTTATGTTCACTCTCTCACACACTGTAGCTGGTGTTTCTCTTTCCTCTCTATCTCTCAATTTTTCTCTCCCTCACTCCCCCCGTCTCTGCTTCCTTCCCTCCCTCTCGTTTCCGTCTCTCTTTCTCTCTCTCGTACACACAACCACTCTCCCCTATCACATTTTCTCTGCTCGTTCGCTCTCTCTCTCTCTTACAAAATCACAATCTCTACCCCCTCTCTCCCTCTTGTTCACTCTCTGTATATCTTCCATAACTTTTTCTTCACTCTCATTCGCACTTCCTCTCACTCCCTCTCTTCAATCACTCTCACACTCTCTTTCCCTCTCTTGTTCTTTTATCACTTTATGACGTATCACTTTTCACTCTCCTTTACTGACTCCCTCTTTCTCTTCACACGCTCTCTCTTGCTCTCTTTTATCACTCCCTCTTATCTCTTTACTTACTCTTTCTCTCCAACTATCACCTAGCCTCTTCCTCCCTCCCTCTCTCTCACATCTGTCTCGCTATCTCTCTTCTCCCTTTATCTCTCGATATCCTCTTCTATATCTCCCTTTCTCTACCTCTCACTTCCAAACTTTTTCTCTTTCGAGTCTCTCTTCTCTCTATATTTCTTTCTCACTCTCTCCTCACCCTCTCGTCTCTACCTTCAATCCCTATCACTCCCTCCCTCTATCTCTTTTTCTCTAGTTCACTCTCTCTCTTGCTCACTCTTTCAATCTTTAATTCATCTCTCTTTATCATTTGCTTGCTCTCTCTCTGCCCTCCCTCCCTCTATCCTCTCTCTCGTTGCTCTTTCATCTATCACCCTCTCTTCTCTCTTTTACTCAATCTTTCTCTCTCACTCTCACTCCCTCACCGATCGTCTCTTAGTTTCTCTCACATCTTGCTCTCTCCCTCAAATACATCTCATTATTTCTTATTTTCTTTCATACATCTATCTTTCTGCTTCGATCCCTACCTTCTTTCAATCCTTCCTTCCCCTCTCTTTCTACGTCACCGCCATTCACGCCCCTCCCTTCGAGAGAGGGAGGGATCGATGAAATGGATTTGAGGGGAGAGAGCAAGATGTAAAAACAATTGAGAGACGGTGTGCGAGGGAGTGAGAGTGAGAGAGAGAAAGCGCAAGTAAACATAGAGAAGAGATGGAGGGAGGAGAGACGGAAGGAGAGAGAGGACAAGAGGAGAAAGAGAAATTGAAAGAAAAAAGAGTTTGGAGAGAGAGAGAGAGAGGGAGAGAGAGTAAAAGTGAGAGTGAAATTTGAGAGAGAGGGAGGGAACAAGAAGGGCAGAGAGAGCGAGAGAGTGTGAGAGAGGAAATAAGAAATAGGAAGAAATATAGCTTTTGTGTGGAAGAAGGGGGAGGCAGAGGGGGAGGGTGTGAAAGTGGGAGGAAGAGAAAGAGAATGGAAAAGAATGTGAGAAATTGTGAGATAGAGATGAGGGGGAGATAGAGAGAAAGAGCAAGATAGAGAGATAAGAGAAAGAAAAAGAGGAGATAGATAAAAATAATAATAATAAATGGATGAGGAAAGAGAGAGAGTGGAGAAAGCAAGAAAGGAGTCAAGAGATTGAAAAGAGAGAAAGTAAGAGAAGATATAAGGTTGAGAGAAAGGGATGTAGGAAATGATGGAGTGCAAGAGGGAGAGAAAGCGATAGAAATAATATGGAAGGACTTGGAGAGATGGTTGGTAAGGGAGGCAGGGAGGGAGAAACAATGAGGGGAGATAAAGCAAAAGTGTGAGAGATAAGGAGAGAAGAGCAACAAAATAAAAACTTAGAGAGACCAGGAAAGAGAGATCAAGTGATAGAGAGAAGGAGAAAAAGAGAAGGAGAGCGAGAAAGGCAGCGAGAGGAAGAGTTGGTGAGAGAGAGTGAAGATAGAGAGAAAGAGAGAGTGAGAGAAAAGAGGAGAGAAGAAAATGAATGAGAGGAAAGCGAGAGATGGGAGGGTGGGTAGGAAAACCGAGAGTAGGAGATGGGTGGGCACGTGAGGGATAGAGGAAAGGAGGCAAGAAAATGAGTGAGAGACATTGAGCGAGAGATAGAATGAGGGGGATGTGGAGGCTTTCGAGGGAGGGGAGTGAGAGTCTGTGAGTGAGAGAGGGGGAGAGAGAAAGGTGAGAGCGTACATAAGGTGAGGGAAGGAGAAAATAAGAATGGTAGGGAGAAAGAGCTGAGGATATTTGGAGAGGAAGGGTGAAAGGTATGAGAGTGAAGAGAGAAAAATAAAAGACAAATTAGGAGAAAGAGAAAAGAATAGAGAATGAGAAGGATAGAGGGATATGTTAAGAGTGAGAGAGGATATAGAAATGAAGAGAGGGACGTGGAGAGAAAAAGCGAGAGGACTAAAGAGAGAAAGAGAGAAAGGACTATGAGTGAGAGAATAAAAGAGAGAATGGCCAGAAGAGAGAGAGCAAGAACAATAGAAAATAAATAGTAGAAAAATTGAGAGGGAGGAAGTGAGAGAGATTGAAGAGAGAGGGAACAAGAGAGGAAGAGAGATGGAGAGAGAAATAGAGAGAGAAGAGAGCATGAAGGAAGATAAAGAAAAAGAGAGCCCACTCTCACTCCCTCTCTCACTTCAATCTCTCCCCCTATCATCTCACTCACTCACTCTCCCTCCCTTCATACGTCTCCCTCTTTCTCTCTCCCACTCTCTCTTTTCACACACTCTCTTAGTCCCTCCCTCAACCTCTACATCCCCTTCATTCTCTCTTTCTCAATTTCTCTCTCTCGATCTCTCTCACTTGTTCTCTTGCTCTCCTTCCTTTGTACCTCTCACTAACCCTCTCATCTCTTACTCTCACTTTTCCTACCCACCCTCCCATATCTCTCTTTATCTCTCATTCATTCTCTTCTCTCTTCTTTTCTCTCACTCTCTCTTTCTCTCCATCTCTCACATTGACTCTTCCTCTCGCTCTCCTCCTCTCTTTCTCCCTCTCCCTCTGTCACTTGCTCTCACTTTTCTGCTCTCACTAAGTTTTTATTTGTTGCTCCTCTCCCTATCTCTCACACTTGTGCTCTATCTCCCTCTCATTATTTCTCCCTCCCACCCCCTCTCCCACCATGGCACCCTCCAACTCTATCCCCAACAATTTTTTGAAGTTATCTCCCTTTTTTTCTATCTCTCTCCCTCTTGCACTTCATCATTTCATAAATCCCTTTAACCACCTTTCCAAGTACTTTCCTTTTCTTATTATCTCTTGCTCTCCCTCTTGCACTCCAACATTTCTTACATCCCTTTCTCTGAACCTCATACTTTCTCTTACTTTCTCTCTCTCAATCTCTTTATCTCACTTTTTAGCGCTTTTCCACTCTCTCTCTTTCCTCTATTTCTTATTACTATTTTTCTCTATCTCTCTTCTTTGCACTTATCTCTCTATCTTGCTCTTTTTTGTTCCATCTCTCCTCATCTATATCTCATTATTTCTCACATTGTCTTACATTCTCCCTCTCTTCCTCCCTCTCTCCTCTTTCACACCTCCTTCCTCTCTCCCTCTCTTTTGTTCACTCTCTCACACACAAGCTCTATCTCTTCCTCTCTTTTGTTCACTCTCTACACACACACTCTCTTTTTTTCTCGCTCCCTCCCTATCTCGAATTTTCACTTTCACTTCATTTTCTCTCACTCCCACTCTCTCCATACTTTTTCTTACTTTCTCTCTCTCTCTCTCCTTCCTATATCTTTCTCTCATTTACATTTTCTTTCTCTCTCTTACACTGATTCTGTATATACTCTCTCTCAATGGTTTCACATCTTGTTCTTTCCCATCAAATCCCTCTCATTATTTCTTGCTTTATCATACATCTCTTCATTCGATTCCTCCCTCTCAAGAGGAGAGAGAGAGAGTTGTGAGATAAGAAGTGAGGTAGAAAGAGATGGAAGAAGGATTGAAAGAGAGAGGGATCGAGAGGAAAGACAGATGTATGAGAGAAAGAAGAATAAATGAATGAATTTAAGGGAAGAGAGCAAGATGCGAGAGAGAAATTGAGAGAGGGTGTGAGGGAGTGAGAGAGAGAGAGAGAGAGAGAGAGAGAGAGAAAGAGTAAAAGAGAGAAGACAGATAGATGAATGAGTGAGAGAGTGATAAACGGAGGGTAAGAGAGAGCAAGCAAACGTATAAAGAGAGAGATGAATAAAAAATGAAAGAATGAACAAGAGAAGGAAGGAACCATAAATGTGGAGACAGGGAGGGAGCATAGGAATTGCTGGGAGTCGGAAGGTGAAAGAGAGAGAGAGTGAGACAAAAATAGAGAGAGAAGAGAGACTCGTGGAAGATAGAGCAAACATGGAGATGAGAAGTAGAGAAGGCAGATAAGGAGGATGGATATAGAGAGAGAGATCGATGAGAAAGGGAGATAGAGAGACAAGGAGAGAGAGAAAGGGAGGAAGAGAATTTAATAATAGTTAAGAGAAAGAGTAAGTAAAGAGATAGGAGGGTGTTATAAAAGAAAGCATGATGATAATTCATATTGAGTGAAAAGAACGGGAGAGGAAGAGAGTGAGAAAGAGGGAGAAAGTGGAGAGAGAGAGATCATATGGAGTGATGGTGGGGCTATGTATGAAGGAAGAGGTGAGAGATGATATAGAGAGTGTGAACGAGAGAGAGAGAGAGAGAGGGGGCAGACAATGTGATTTTGAGAGAGAGTGAACAGAATGAAATCCGAAGAATGAGGTAAGTTCCGATAGGCACCAGAGAGAGAAAGAGAGAGAGAGAGGGAGAAAAGGAAGGAAGCAAGAGACTATAGGAGAGAGGGAGAGAAAAAATTAAGAGGTGAGAGAAACATAAGTTAGAGTGTGTGAGGGAGAGTGTTCACAGAGTGAGAATGAGTGAGGGAGAGGGAGTAAGAGGAGAGAGTAAAACTAAACAAAGGAGAATGAGAGCAAGAATAAGAGAGACTCCAGCATGTAAAACAGAGAATAATGGTGGAGGAAAACAAAGAGCGTGAGAATGAGAGAGAGATCGAGTGTGAGGCTAGGAGGGAGCAAGTAAGAAAGAGACGAGTGTGGGAGAGCGAGAGAGAGATTAAGGGATTGAAAGAGAAGGAGAGCGAGAGAGAGGTGAGTGGATGGTTTGCACAAATATGAGAGACACAGACTGTAAGAGAGATAAAGAGAGATGGAATAGATAGAGAGAGACGGTAGTGAGGAAGGGAAACAAAATATAATTTATAAATAAAGAGCGGAATTGGAGATGGTGAAGAGAAGCCGTGGAAAGAATGAGTATGATTAGGGAGTGAGGGAAGAGAGTGGAAGAAATCCTAGAGAACGGTGAGCTTAGGGGCAAGAGAGAAGGAGATGAGAGAGAGTGAGGGAGGGAGGGAGAGAGAGAGAGAAAGAGAGGGCGAGATGGAAGAGAGAGGGGAGAGAGAGAGAGAGAGAGACAGAAGGAGAGAAAGACTAAGAGGAAAGAGGAAAGCAAAACCAAACAAAGGTAAAAGAGTGGCATAAGATATAAAAAGGAATGGAAAGCGAGAAAAAGGGAGAGAGGTAGAGAGAAAATAGAGAAGAGGATAGACACCGAAGAGAGAAAGATGGGAGTGGAGGGAGAGAGATAGAGTGATCGAGAGAAAGAACATGATAATCGAGTGTGTGAGATAGAGAGCAGGAACAGAGCTAAAGATGGTGAAAGGGAGAAAGACGAGCGAGAGTGAGAGATTAGAAGTGCGTGTGTGAGATGGAGAGAGAAGGGTGAGCTACAAAGGGGAGACATAGAGAGGACACGGATGAGGAAGTAAGAATGAGGGAGAGAGTGAGAGGACAAGAGAAAAAAAAGATATCAAGAGGGTGCAAAGGGAGTGAGATTGTGATCTACGTAGGAAGAGAAGAGTGAGATAGAGATCAAGAAAATGAATGAGAGAGTGAGGGAGGGATCGAGAGAGAGAGATATATAGATAGAGAGGGAGAGATGAGAACAAGAATAAGGAAACGAGAGTTAGAGATAGAGGAGACAGAGAGGGGAGAGAGAGAGAGAGAGAGAGAGAGAGAGAGAGAGAGAGAGAAGGGTGAGAGAATGTGAGAAACAATGAGAGAGAGGACATAGGGATTAAAAGAGAGAAAAATGAGAGCGGAAAGACAAGTAGTCCATGTGAGGGATTGGGGGAGAAAGATTGAGCAAGAGAGAGATTGTGTGTGTGTATGTGAGGAAGAGAGAGTGAGAAAGTGAAACATGTTATAGTTAGAGGAATGTGGAGAAATAAAAGAGAACGAAAGAGAGAACAAACTGTGATAATGAGAGAGGAAGGGAGCAAAGGAGGAGAGAGCAGTATTTAGAAAGTGTCGCAAAAAGTGAAAAAGGAAATACAGAGAGAAGAAAGGCCGAGGGAAGATCGAGTAAGAGAGAGTGAGTGAGACGTAATGTGATAGAGAATAGAAGAATGGCTAGAGAGAGAGAGCAAGAGAAAGGGAGACAGAAAGGGAGATGGTGAAAGAGAGGGAGGGAGGGTTGGAAGGGAAGATGGAGAGAGGGAGAGAAGAGAGGAAAGAGACAGAGGGAAGGATGGAAGCAAGGAGAGGAAAAAGAGTGGAGGATATATGGAAAGAAAGAATGAGATGAAGGAAGAGAGAGTGAGAAAGATAGAAAAAGAGAATAGAGTGCAAGAAAGAGAGAACGACGAGAGAGAGCAAGGGAGAGAGAATAATAGTAATGGGTATTGAGAGAAATAGTAAGATGGTAAGAGAGTGAGATAGAGATCGATAAATGGAGCTTAAGAGGGAGAGAGATTGAGAGAGTGTTTGTGCGAGAGTACATGAGTGTGTGTGAGAGCTCAAAAGAGAGAGAGATGGAGCGAGAAGGGTGAGCTACATAAGGGAGACCTAGAGGGCAGGAATGATGGAGTGAGAAAGATAGAGGGAGAGAGTGGGAGTAATAATGAGAACGATGTTGCAAACAAAAGGGACCTATAAAGAAAGTGGAAGAGAAAAGAGAGAGAGGGAAGAGGATATAAGAGAGGGGATGAGAGAGAGGGACAAGAGAGAAAAGAGATATTAGGAGGTGGGAAGGGAGAGAGAGTGTGAGGGAGGGAGTGAGGGAGGGAGACAGAGAAGATAGAGATAGAGAGCTAAAGAATGAAAGAGATAGTGAGTGAGGGAGCAAGAAAAATATATATGGAGAGTGAGAGATTGAGAGGATGAGTAAGGAAAAGAGAGTGAGAGATAGGGGTGAGACATAGGGAGGGAGAGGTTAAAGGGAGAGAGAAAGTGAGAAAAAATGAGAGAGGGAAGAGAGAGGCATTGAGAGAGACAAATGTTGGAGAGTGTGTGTGAGGAATCGAACATAGAAAGAGAGATGACAGAGTGACAAAATAGAGATCAAGAGAGAGAAGGGTAGGATAACATGAAATAAAGAGTAGAGAGTGAGAGAGATAGACCAATGGAGTGAGAGATAATTAAGAGTGAGGGATTGAGACAGAGAAAGAAGTAGAAATAGAAAGAAAAGTGAATGAGGAATAAAAGGTGTGAGGAGGGAGAGATGGAAGGTGAGCAAGTGAATGAGTCAAAGAGAGAGATGAAGAGAGATCAAGACGGAGAAGGAGAGAGTGTGTGAAAAAGAGAGGTTAGAGAGAGACAGAGATGAAGGATGAAAGTGAGTGAGAGAGTGGGAGAGAGAGAGTGGGGGATATATGGAGGGAAAGAGTGAAAGGAGAGAGAAAGAAGAGAGCAATAAAAGAGTGATAAGGAGAGAGAAGGAACAAAGAATGAGAACAGAGAGGGAACGATTAAGAGTGAGTGATATAAAGATGAAGAGTGGGATTGAAGAGAGAGAGAGTGAGAAAGAGAGTAAGATAAATAGAAAGGGAGTGTGTGTGTTTGCGCGATTGAGTGTAATGGAAAAGAGAGTAATCAAAGTGCTTAAAAGATTGATTAGGTATATTGAGTGAAAGATAGAGAGGGAGAAGTGAGAGGGATCGAAGAGAGGGAGTGATAGAGGTAGATAGAGTTAGAAAAGTAGAGATAGAAGAATGTGAGAAGGAAGATAGAGCAAGAGATAGGGAGCTAGAGAAAAAAAGGGAGGGAGAATTAGAGAAAGAGTGAGAGATAGGGGGAGGGTGAGAACAAGTAAGGGAGGAAGGGAGGGTGATTGAGAGGAGAGAGGGATGAGAGAGAGAGACAGTGGGGGATAGATGAGGAGAAAATGTGAAGATAAGATATAAGAGTGCTCACGAGAGAGAGAATAAAGTTAGAAAGAGAGGGAGTCAGAGTAAAGTGAGTGAAATTGAGGATAAACAGAGATCGGGAGCAAGAAAGAGGGAAATAAGCACAGAGAAAAAGAGAGAGAAAAGAGAGGGAGAAGAGAGAACACACAGAATGAAGAGCAAGAGAGAAAGATGAGAGGAAGATAATAACTGAGAGAGAAAGAAAATTAAATAGGGAGACTGAGAGATATTTTCGTAGAGAGAGAAAATATATATATATATATATACATATACGTATAAGATAGTTCTAGAGTGGATAGAGTGAGTATGGGAGAGGGAGTGAGAGAGAGATAAGAGAAAAAGAAGAGAGGGATAAAAATCAAGATGGAGATGTAGAGCAAGGGAAAAGACAATCGGGAGTAAGGAAGGGAAACAAAGAGATTAAGAAAGACAAAAGGAGAGAGAAGTTATGAGGTGGAAAGAAATGTAGGGAGGACGTCATGGAGAGTAATGGGGATAAAGAGAAAGAGAGAGAAAATGAGAGAGGGAGAGAGTGTGGTAGAGAGAGAGGAAGGGAGGGAAAGGGGGAAAGAAGGGAAAAAGAAATAAAGTGAGAAATAAGGAAAAATCGATGAAAGTGCAAGAGTGAAGAAGAAATAAAAGGGATCAGAGAAAATGAGGAAGCGAGAGAGTCGAGATGAAGAGCAAGAGAGTGGGTGAGGTAGTTGAGAGAGATATATATAAACAAGTTTGGAGAGAGAGAAGAAGAATGAGATATATGGAGAGAAAAGGAGAGGGCTGGAGGAGTAAAAGGAGGCAGAGAGAGGAAGAGATGTGTGTGAGAGAAGGTGAAGAATAATGGGAGAGAGAAGAGGCAAGAGAGAGTGCAAGACAGAGAGAGAATTAGGGAGAGCGGGAGAGTGAGAGAGTAGGGATAGAGGGAGAGAAAGAGAGTGAATAAAGGGCAAACATAAGAGACAGAGTAAAAGACCGGAGAAAGAGAGATATAATTAAAAGTTAGAAAGAGAGCATGAGTGGTAAGAGAAAGAAATAGAGAGATAAGAGGGAAACGAGAAAGAGAGTGCGAGAAAAATAAGAGGTGTCAGAGATGTAGCAAGAGAGAGTGAACGACAAGGGAGAGAGAGAGGGAGAGCAAAAGAAGATGTAAAGGGATAGAGGGAGAGAAAGTGAAGAGAGATTATAGGATACCGTGAGTGAGAGAAAGGGAAGGAGGGGAGAGAGAGGAGAGAGGGTGGGAGGATGGCCAGCGAGAAATGGCGAGAGAAAAGGGAGCAATAAGAGCCGATGTAAGTGAGAATGATAACATTTAGTGAGAAAGTGAGAAAAAGGGACTGAGCCGAATTGAAGAGAGGGAGGGAATGACAGAAGGAGAGAGTGTGTGAGAGAGAAAATGGAGAGGAAAGAGAAAAATAGGGAGATGGGGATAGAGAGGTAGAGTGAGGGGCATATAGGGTGAGAGAGAGAGAGATAAAAGAGGGTGACAAAGCGAGGGAATACGAGTGAGATTAAAATTTAATAGAGACAAGGAGAGAAAAAGGGAGAGGGAAGAGATATTAAGGGAATCGAAAGGGAGTGAATGAAGCAAGGAAGAGCAAGAGAGAATGTTTGTGGGAGATAGTACACGAGAATAAAATCAAAGAAGAGAGGCCAACAAAATGCAAAGTAAGAGGACAACAAGTGAGAAAGAGAGAGAGGGAGTGAGATAAATTTATGTGAGAGAGAGTGATGGGGGGAGAGAGTAAGAGAGAGAAATAGAGAGAGAAGTGAGTGAAGGGGATGATAAAGCAAGAGGGGGTGAGTGAGAGGAGAGAGGGAGGGTGATGACGAGAAAGAATTCAAATGTAGAGCGAGAGAGATAGATGGAAAGGCCGAGAGAAAGTGCATGGGTTTGATAGAAGGAAAGAATAGCTCGTGTGTGTGAGAGAGGGGGAGGAGAAAGAGCAATAGAGAGTAGGGGATAGAGGAAGAGAGAGTGAGAGGAGAAGGAGAGAAGAGTGATGATGAAAAGTAGAAAAGAGAACGAGTGAGAGATAAGTGCGAGAATTGGAAAGAGTGTGGGGCAGGGAGAGAGGTGAGAGAGAATGAGAGATAGAGGGAGAGATAGAGGGAGAGAAAGAGTAAGTAAAGAGTGAAAAGAGAGGGAGAGAGAAGAAAGAGCAAGAGAGAGACAGAGAGAGGGAAAAAGAGAGAGCAAACAAAAAACAAAGAGAGATGAACAGAGAGTGAGAGAGAGAGCAAAAGAGGGAGAGAAGATAGGGATCAAGAGGGAGCTGGAGGGAGGGAGGAAAAGGCAGAATAGAGAGAGAAGAGAGATTTAGGGAAGATAGAGCCAAAGATAGTGAGTGTCGGAGAGGAGATGTAGAGTAGATATGGAGTTGGGTGGGAGGGCGAGAGTTGGAGAGAGAGACACCGCATAAATGAAAGAGGGAGGGATGAAGATAAAGAGATAGATAGTTGGAGAGAAATGGTGAGTAAAGTGATAGAGTGTGATGAAAGAGAGCAATAGAGAGTGTGAGAGAGAAAGAGAGAGAGAGAAATAGAGAATAGGGGTAGATGCGAGAGAGTGAGAGAGGGAGTAGAAAAGAGAGATAGGGGAAAGAGGGAAAGAGAGGGGAAGGAGGAGGGATCGAGATAGGAAAGGAGAGTGTGAGAATGAGTTAAATGGAAGGAGATGGAGAGGGGGTGAGGGGAGAGAGAGGGAGAGAGATTGAGATAAAGAGCGTGGGAGTGAGTGGGTACAGAGGGAGAGAATGAGAGAGAAAGGATGAGAGAGAGGGCGAGAGAAAGGGAGAGGGAGAGCGAGAGAGAAATAAAGAGAAAGTGGGAAGTGAGAAAAGAGAGCAAAAGAGAGATGAGAGAGAGCGATAGAGAAAATGAGAAGGAGAGAGAGAGTGAACAAGTGTGTGGAAGACGAGAGAGTAAGGAAGAAAGAGAGGGAGGGATGATTAAAATGCAGGTATCGAGGAGGAATGAGAGATGTATGAGCGAAAATAATAATGATATGGATATGATTAAAGAGAGCAAGATGTGAGAGCAATTGAGAGATAGTGTTTAAGGAAGGGAATGTAAGAGAGAGTGTGATAGATATATGGAGAGAAAGAGTGAGTAACGAGATGGAAGAGAGAGAGATAGAAGAAAGAGAAAATGAGAGGGGAGAGAGTGTGTGAACGAGTGAGTGCAAGAGGAGAGAGAGCAAGAAAGAGAGGGAGGGACAAATTGAAAGAGGGAGGGGATCGAGGAGGAATGAGAGGTGTATGACAGAGAAAAATAATAAATAATGATATGGGTATGACGAGATGTAGCAAGATATGAGAGTAATTAAGAGATAAAGTGTGTATGGGAGGGAGTGTGAGAGAGAGTGTGATAGAGAGAGAGAAAGAGTGAGTAAAGAGAGGAAGAGAGGGAGAGGAAGAAAAAGAGAGAGAAAGCGATGGGGGAAAAGTAGACAAATAGAGATGAAATAGAGAGCGAGAGAGAGAGAGCAAGACATGAAGTTAAGATAGGATTGAAGAGTGATTAAAGGGGAGTGAGTGAGAGGGGGGTGTAAGGCAAAAATCGAGGGAGAAGAGAGACTCTGGGAAGCTAGAGCAAAAGATGAGTAAAAGGTAGATAAATGGAAATATTGAGGGAAAGTGGAGGGTGAAAAGACATAGTAGAGATTGAATTAATGAAAGAGTGAGAGAGGGAGGGAGGAAGAGAGCGAGAGATGCTCGGAGAGAAAGACCGAGTAAAGTGATAAGAGAGTGATAAATAAGAGCAAGAAGGGAGCAATAGAGAAAAAAGTGATAAAGCATAAATAGAGAAAAGACCTAGTGAGGAAGAGAGAGAGACGGAAGGAGGGCGCGTAGAGGGATGGAAGAGAGTGGGAGTGAGAGAGAAAAAGAGAATGAAAGAAAATATGGAGGGAAGAGTGGGAGAGAGATGGAGAGAGGGGGTAAAAATTACATTTAGTGGAGAGAAAGAAGGAAAGAGAGAAAGGAGCAAGAGAGAGCCTTAGAGTGAGAGAACAAAACATAATAGAGTGTGAAATATAGTAGGTAAGGCAGAGTGTGAAAGAGAGATAAATGAGAAGAGTACGGAGAGAGTGAGAGTGGGGAGATGTAGGGAGAGAGAGTGAGAAAGATTGAAGAGAGAGAGAGAGAGGGAGTGAGAAAGGGAGAGAGAGAAAAGGATATAAGAGATAAATAGGAATTGAGAGCGGAAAAGAACGAAAAAGATAGTGAGCAATATTGAGATAAGGAGGGAGATTAAGAGAATTTGTCGAAGGAAAAGAGAGAGAGATGGAGAGGGAGAGAGGGAGTGAGGGAGAGGGAGATGGAGGGAGGGAGATTGAGATAGGGGGAGTGGGAGGGAAGGGGAGGGAAGGGAGAGAATGAGAGTGAAATGATGAGAGAGAGAGAATGGGAGAGGAAGAGGGAGAGAGAAATAGAAAAGAGAAAGTGATAAGAGGGAGCAAGGGAGAGGAAACGAGAGAAGAGTACGTAGAAAATGAGAGGAGGGGAGAAGGAGCGACTTAGTGAGTACAACAGAAGTGAGAGAGAGGAGTAAGGTGAGTAAAGAGAGAAATTAGGGCGATAGAAGAAAAGACAAGAGAGATCAAGAATCAATAAAGAGAGATGAAATATGGGAGTAGAAAGAGAGCAAAAAAAGGATTGAAGTGTGAGTGGGAGGGAGAGAAGGGAGAGTGGGTGAGATAGAAAATAAGAGAGAAGAGAGATCAGGAAGTAGAGAGTAGAGTGTGAGGTAGAGAGAGGGAGATGTAGAGGGGATATGGATATAATGGGAGAGTGAGTGGGCTATAGAGTGAGGCACTATCATAATGAAAGAGGGAGAGAGGGAGAGAGGAGAGCTAGAGGGAGGAAGAGAGTGAGATGGTTGGAGAGAATAGTGAGTAAAGTGATAAGAGAGTGTTAAAGGAGAACAAGAGTGTGTGTGCATGGAGTGAAAGAGAGAAAATAAAGGAAGAAAAAGTGATAAGGTATAAATAGAGAAAATTGTGAGAGAGGAGGAGAGGAGAAAGATAGAGATATACAAAGGGAGGATGGGGACCAAGAGCTAGAGTGAAAGAGGAAGAGAAAGTGAGAGAGAACACGATCGATGGAAGATATGTAGATAAAGTGTAGTGGAGGAGAAATGGGGTGAGAATGAGATTTAGTGGGAGAGAGAGGGGGATGAGTTGGAAGAGACAGAGGTAGAGAGGGAGAGAAGGAAAGAGAGAAGGATAAAGTGCGAGAAAGGGAGAGAGAGTGGGAGGGAAGGAAGCAAGAGAGAGGGAAGAGGGAGGAAAGATTAATAGGAGAGAGGAGAGCGAGGAATCAAAGAGAGAGTGAACAGAAGCTAGAAAAAGAGTGAGTAGAAGTGAGAGTGAAACTAAAGATAGAGGATGAGGGACGGTGAAAGGGAGGCAGCAGAGAAATAAAGGTAGACAAGAGTGAGGGAAGAGAAAGTCGAGGAGAGGGAGAGAACGAGCGAGTGAGGGGGAGAAAGAGGAGGGAGATAAGGAGAGCAAGAGAAAGTAGGGTGAAGGGAGTGGAAAGAGGGAGGGAGACGAGAGAAAGGCAGCGAGGATAAAGGGAGCTACAAAGAGAGATGAAGATAGAGTGAATCGTAGATAAAATGGGAGATGGAATAGAGAGTGAGAGAGAGATTGAAGGAGTCGGTGAGAGGGATTAAAGAGAGTTCCTAAGAAAGAGAAAGGAAAGAGAGTGAAAAGGTGAGAGTGAGGGAGACTAAGGGAAGATCGAGTAAGGGTACGTGGTATAAAGAGCGGGAGAACATGAGAATGATAAGAGTTGTGAGGGAGAAACAAAGGGAGAGGAACTTCGAGAGGGATAAAGGTAGGAAGAGGGAGGGAGGGAGAGAGAGAGGGAATGAGAGAGGTTAGGATGGAATCAAAGAGCGAGAAAGGAGAGAGAGAGTGGGAATGAGTGAGAGAAAAGTAAGAGGAAAAGAGAAGAGAGAACAATAAAAGGAGAGTGTAAAAGAGATATGGATTAAGGGAGTGAAAGAGGTATGAGAGAGAGAGGAGAAAGTGAGGGATAATGAGAAGGAAGTGAGAGCTGAAAGAGATATCGAGAGGGAGAGATAAAGAGGACTGAAATAGCGAGTCATAGAAAGATGGAGGTCATGAGGGAGTATTGTAGATATGTGGAAGTGAGAGCTTAAATAGAGAGAGTAGGAAAGAGAAAGTGTAAGAGAACGAGAAGAGAGGTTGTGGAAGATCAAGTAAGAGTGAGTCGTTGAGGTGTAAGGTGAGCACAAGAAGAGGATATTAGTGAGTGAGAGAGGGAACAAGAGAGAGGGAGACAAAGATGGATAAGGAGGGGGGATAGAGGGGGAAGGATAGAGGGAGAGAAGATGGGGAAAGAGAGCGTGTGGTTGGAAAGCAAGAGAAAGGAGAAATGGAGTGGAGGTAGAATGAGAGGAAGTGTAAGAGGAAAGAGAGCAACAAAAGAGAGTGTAAAAAAGAGAGTATAAGATAGAAAAAGAGAAGAGATGGAGAGAGAAATAATAGAGAAGAGGATAGACAGTGAAGGGAGAAAGATGGAGCAGGGAAAAGAGAGGGAGAGATTAAGCGAGAATGAACACGATAAGAAGGGGAGAGGAGATGAGAGCAAGAAATGTGGAATTAAGGGACGGTGAGAGCGAGAGTGATTAGATGGAGAGTGATTGGGGGTGAGAGAGTGAGAGAGAGCGTTGGTGAGAAGATTGAGCTACATAAGAGAGACCTAGAGAGAGCAATAATTAGGGAGTGAGAATGATAGAGGAAGAGAGTGAAAGTGATAAAGAGAACAAGTGTGTGAAGAGTGGAATGGGATCCGTGAGAGAAAAAGGAAAAGATCGTGAGGGAGAGAAGAGGTTATAAGAAAGAGAATGAGAGAGAGACAAGGGAGAAGAAAAGATAGGGAGGGTGAGAATGGAGAGAAAGTGTGAGTGAGGGAGGGAGCAGGAGAAGAGAGATAGAGAGCAAGAGAATGAAGGAGAAAGTGAGGAAGGGATCAAGAGAGATATATAGAAAGAGAGGAAAAGAGGAGAGCAAGAATCATGAAAAGAGAGTGAGAGATAGAGGGAGGAAGAGAGAGGGAGGGAGAGAGGGTAAGAGAAAGAGAGGGAAAAGTGTGAGAGAATGTGAGAATTAATGAGTTAGAAGACAGGATATGAGAAGGATTATATTTTGAGCGAGAAAGAGAGAGAGGGTACATGTGAAGGATAGGAAGAGAAGGATTGAGAAAAGAGAGTTTGTGTGTGTGAGAGAGAGGAAGAGAGTGAGAGAGAAACATTAGATAAAGAGTAAGAGAAGTGTAAGCAAGAATAGAGAAAGAGAGAGAACAATTAATGAAAGTGAGAGAAGAAGGAGCAAAGGAGGAAGGGAGTGTGAGAGAGATATAGGGAGAGAAGGAGAGTGAAGATAGAGAAAGTGAGCAAGAGAAAGTGAGGAAGGAGAATAAGAGAATAAGAGAGGAATGATATAAATATGGAGAGAGAGGACAACCAAGAAGGGAAAGTGGGAATGAGTGTTAGAAAGAGAGATGAAGCGAGTGAGGAGGCAGAGTGAGAGTGAAATTAAAGAGAGCGAGTGAGTGAGGGGGGAGAGAGGACAAAGGGAGAGAGAACAGAGAGAATACAGAGTGAGGAGAGAGAGGGAGAGAGAAAGGAAGCTAGAGAAATAAAGAGAGCATAAAAAAGAGGAGAAAGGAAGGGAGGGTGAGAAAGTAATGGGGACAATGAGAGAGAAGATGCGGAAGAAGAGAGAAAGAGAGAGAATGAGAGTAAGGGAGAGAGTTGGAGTGAGATGGGGAGATAAAGAGTGGAAGGAAAGAGAGAGCCAGAGAGCTAGAGAAAGAAGCATAATAGAGAGTGAGACATTGTGAGAAAGGGAGAGCACGAGAAAGAGAGAGATAGAGAGAAAGAAAGAGAAAAGGAGATAGATGGACAATAAGTGAGACCGACAGAGAGAGGGAGTGAGAGAGGGGAGAGAGAAAGAAAGATTTAAGAGAGAGACAGAAGCGAGAGAGATAAGTAGAGCAAAGATGGCAAGATTGAGAGATTAAGAGAATGTGTGAGAAGGAAATGAGAGAAGGAGATGGAGAGGGAGAGAGATTGACATACGAGTTGTTGAGGGGGAGAATAAGGGAGAAAAAATGAGGGAGAGTGAGAGAATGGGAGAGGAAGAGCGACAAGAGATGTAGAGACAAAAAGCAAGAAATGAGGGCAAGAGAGGGAGTGAGAGAGAGCGTACAAAGAAAATAAGAGGTAGGGAGAGGGGAGTCAATGAGTGAGTGCAATGGGTTGCAGAGAGAAGAGTAGAGTAGGGAGAGGAGCGAGAAAGAGAGGGATGTAGGGATTGATGAGGGAGGGATCAAGGAGGAAAGAGAGACCCATGAGATAAAATAAGAAACAATGAGATGGATATGATAGAAGAGAGCAATATGTGAGAGAAACTGTGAGTGAGTGTGTTAGGGAGGGACAGTGTGAGTGAGTGAGATAGAGGGAGAGATGGAGTGCATAAAGAGAGATGAGAGGGTGATAGAAGAAAGAGCAAGAGTGAGAGATAGAGAGGGAGAGTAGGAGAGAATGAAAATAATAGAGAGATTAAATAGAAAGAGAGAGCAAAAGAAAGAGTAAAGTCGTAGATTGAAGAGTGAGCGGGAGGGTGATATAGAACATGTAAAGAAGAGAGACTCAAGGAAGGGAGGATGAGAGAGAGATATAAAGGGTATATGGAGATAGCAAGAGAGGGCGAGAGGGCAATAGAGTGAGAGACTGAATTAATGAAAGAGGGAGAGGGAGTGAGGAAGAGAGTGAGAGATGGCCGGGAGAGAAAGTGTGAGTAAAGTGATAAGAGAGAGTGATAAAAGAGAGCAAGGGTATGTGTGTTTCGAGAGAGAAAGAGAGAGGGAAAAAGTGATAAAACATAAATAAGAGAGAAGTGCGAGGAGGGAGAGAGGGAGAAAGAGAGGGACAAAGGGAGGGAGTGAGTGAGATTGAAGAGAGTGAGAGTGAGAGAGGAAGGGAGGGCGAGAGAGAAGAGAGAGTGATGGAAGATATAGAGAGAGTTTGAATGAGGGAGAGAGTGGGTAGAGAATGAGATTTTGTGGGAGAGAGAGGGGATGAATTTGAAGAGTGTGAGGGAGAGAGTGTGGTAGTGTAGAAAGTGAGAGAGCGGAAGAAAAGAGAAAGGAGGAGGAAGGAAGCAAGAGAGAGAGAGAGGGAGAGAAAGATTGAGAGTAGAGCGAGCAATCGAACAAAAGGGGAGAGAGAGTGAACTTGGAGCGAGAAAGAGACAAGAAGTGAGGAAGTAAGAGAGAGGAAGAGGAGCGAGAAAGGGAGGGAGTGCGAGAGAGAAATAGAGGAAGAAAGAGTAAAGGAAGAGATAACGTAAGAGAGAGAGGGAGCGAGCGAGTAGAGAATTGTGTAAGTGAGAGAAGAGAGAGCAAGAGAGAGGGAATGAGAGAGAGATATATATAGGAAATGAGAGGGGGAGAGGGAGAATGATGCTTATGTAAGAGGAGAGGTAGATAGGAGTTTGATAGGGAGGGAGGCATAAAGGAGGGAAGGAGGCATTGAAAGAGGGTGGGATCGAGGAGGTAAGAGAGATATATGAGCGAAAATAATAAATAATGAGATGGATATGGGGGAGAGAGTAAGATGAAAGTACCGAGAGAGTGTGCGAGGGGAGGGGAGTGAGAGATAGATGAAAAGCAAAGAGTGAACAAAGTGAGAGAAGAGAGGGAGATAAAATTATAATCAAGAGAGAGATGTAGAGGGGGCAAATGAGAGCCAAGAAAAATAAAGAGAGATTAAATAGAGAGTGGGACACAGTAAGAGAGGGGAGTTAAGAAAGTGAATGAAGAGTGAGCGGGGAGGAGAGAGTGTGGGTAGAGGGTAAGGTTCAAAAGAGTTAGGGAGAGAGGGAGTAAGAGTGCGAGTGAAACTAAAAAGAGAGAGAGGGCGAGAGTGGGATGGGGGAAAGAAGCAAGAGACAAGTGGAGAGAGGGGGAGAAAGAATGAGAGGAGAGAGAGAGATGAGAGCAATTACAGAGAGTGAGTGAGAGAGTGAGCGCATGTAGCTTCGAAAGAGCGAGGGAGAGAGGGAGTAAGAGAATAGAGTGTGAAAGAATCGAGCATGAGAGAGAGGGAAGAGATAACGTGGGAGAGGGAGATAACGATCGAGTAGAGAAAAGTGTAAGTGAGAGAAGTGAGAGCAAGAGAGATGAAATTAGAGAGATAGATACGTAAGAAGAGGGCGGGGAGAGAGAGAGTGAATGAGTTAGTGAAGAGGGAAAGGAGAGAGGAGTTAGATAAAGGTGGTGGCATAATGAGAGGGAAGGAAGATTGAAAGAGGAAGGGATCGAGGAGGTAAGAGAGATATATGAGCAAATAATAAATAATGAGACAGACATAAGGGAAGGGAGCAAGTTGTAAAATCAATCGAGAGAGTTTATGCGAGGGAGGGGGAGTGAGAGATAGAGGAAGAGAATGAGTGAGTAAAGTGAGAGAGAAGAGAGGGAGATAGAATTATGAGCAAGGGAAATGAGAACAAAGCAACAACAAAGAGAGAGATGAAATTGAGAGTGAGAGAGCATAAGAGAGGGAGTGAAGAAAGGGATTGAAGAGTGAAATGGATGGAGAGAAGGTACACAGAAATAAGAGAGAGAAGAGAGACTCAAGATATAACAGAGTAAGAGGTAGTGAGAGGGAGATATAGAGGGATATATGGAGAGGATGGAAGGAGAGAGGGAGCTGTAGAATAAAGATCAAGAGAGTGAACGGTGTAGTGCAAGAGAAAGATATATAAATAAAGGAAAGAGCGAGAATAAGTAAGGAAAAGAAGTGACATACATTGGAGAGATTTAAAGAGCTAGAAGGGAGTGAAAGAGAGGGGGGAGAAAAAAGGTGTGAGATGAATGAATTAATGAGAGAAAGCGAAGACGTAGAGAGAGAGAAAGACAGAGAGAGTTAAGATGCTGGATCAAAGAGAGAGAAAATACGGAGGGAGGGAGAGAGTGTGTGAGGGCGAGGAGAGAAAGAAGAGAATGAGGGCAACATAAGAGAGAGATATTTAATAAAGTGTGTGGGAGCATCGCTGTAAAGAGAAAGTAATAGAGATATGTAGGGACCTACTTCCTCTCTTTATGTCTCTTTATTCTCTCTTCCACTTTCTCTCTTCCCCACTTCCTCTTTCTTTCTTTCATTCTCTCTTTCTTTTACCAACGCTTTTTCTTCCTCACTCATTCTTCTTGTGTCTCTCTATACTCCCTCACTCCCCAGTTCTCTAACTCACTTTCTCTCTCTGGGCCTTCCCTCTCGCCTTTTCCTTGTCGCTATCTATCTCTTCACTCTCATGAACAGATTCTGTGTCTCCTTTTCTCTTTCTCCCTCTCCCACACCTCTCCCACACTTCTCCCACCGCCTCTCCTACTTTTATCTAGCTCCCCTCGCTCCCTTCTTCTCTCTCTTTGCCATGCTTTATCCCTCTCTCTTTTCTATATCTTTCTTTATGCCCCTTTCTCTCCGTGGCCTCCTCCCTACCGTTCTTTCAACCTCTTACCTTCCCTCACTTTTTCTCTCTCTCAATTTATTTAGTTCCCTTATTTATTCGTCGGTTCTGGCTCGTTATCGTTCGAAATATAAAAATAATTTAAAATAATTATATATAAAAAAATTTATGATATTTTAAAAATAATTATATATTATAAAAATTTATCATATTTTAAATAATTAAACTTCTATAAATTATAATATATGATAAATTATTAATAACAATAATAATATTATAGTATTAATTTTATTAATATAAATATTATAATATTATAATTAATATATTATACTATATATTAAAATAAAACCCTAATCAAAACCCTAAACGCCTCATCTGGGTTTGCTCACTGGTGAAGCATGGTTACCCGATTCAGACGAAATACCCGATCAATTTGCTTCATTTTGAGGAAGTATCCTATCAAAGCTGTGTGGCCGTTAAAAAGCTCGTTGTTCGGCGCAACGCTCGTGTTCGGCTCGCCGCAAAGCTCGTGCTCTTTTTTGAGATAAGCAAACGAACAAACACGACGTTGATGTGTTCGAACATTTCAAACACGACTGAGCCAAATTGTTTCGCATTTGCTCCTGCTCGTTTACACCCCTACTCACACTGCTCCCTCTCCCACACTATCTCCTTCTCATCTCCCTCCCTCTCTCTCTTCATCTCTAGACCTTTCCATAATCTATATGTATGTATATTCTCTCCCTCTCTCAAAATATCTTTATCTCCCCATTATTTTTCTCCCACTCTCTCTCATTTGTTTTGTCTCTCTCTTACTTATATTATGATAATACCGTCTCTCATTTTTTTCTACCATCTTTCACCCACAACCATTCTCTCTTACATTCTTCTTTCACTCCATCCTTCACTTCCTCTCTTCCCTCAATATCTCTTCTCTCTTCCTTTCTCTCTCATTCTCTATTAAATTTCACTCTCACTTTACTTTCTCTCTTTCTCACCCCTTTTCTTTGTCTTTCTCTCTCTCAATCTCCCTCCTCCTACTTTACCCCTATCACCGTCTCCTCTTTTATCACTCTCTTCTCTCCCACTCTCTCTCACTCACTCGTCTTCGTAGTCCTTCCCTCATTTCAACATAACTCACTCCCTTTTTCTTTTCTACCTTTGTTATCTCTCTCACTTACTCTCTATACTATTGCTCCATCTTCTCTAACTACTTCTCTTCATCCATCCTTTCACTCTCTCTTCTCTCTCCTCCCTCCCTTCCATTCTCACTTACACTTTCTTCTATCTCTCTCACTCACTTCTCTCCCTCTATCCCCCTTCCTTCTCCCTCTCTCCCTTTATAACTTCTCTCTCTAACTCTTTTTCATCCATTCTTTGCTCTCCCTTTCTCTCCCCTTCTCACTAACTCTCTTTGATTTATTTTCCAGCACTCTTTATTTCTTCTCTCACACTATCTCTCCTCGCTTGCTCGCTTCTTTTCAATCTTTCTCATGACCTTTCTTTACCTCTCCATTTATTTATATTTACCACTCATTCTATATCTTATACTCTCTATCAAATCTCTCTTTCACACTCTTTTGCTCTCTTACATTGCCTTTTGTTCTCTCTCTTTCTCTCACTCTATCCCTCGCTCTCTCTAGCACTCCCTATTCCCCATTCTCTCTTTCCATCCCCAACTTCCTCTCTATCGCTTCCATCCCCTCCCAATGTCCGGATGGAGAGAGTAGGAGAGATTTCGTGCGAGAAATAGAAAAGAAGAGAGGGAAGGGACAACAGAGAGGAAAGAGAGAAATAGAAGAGAGAGAGTTACGTAACAAGATAAATTATAAAGAAAGCGAATGGGAAGAATGGGGGTGAGAATGAGAGAGGAAGGAGCAAAGTAGGAAGAGAAAGAGCGAGATAAAGGGAGAGAAGGAGAGTGAGGGAATGTAGAGAAAGTGAAAGTGAGCAAGAGAGAGAATTAGAGAATGAGAGAAAATGAGAGAGCGATGAAGATCGAGAAGAGAAAGAGGAGAGCTCTGGGAGGCAAGCGAGAGAATCAAGAGAGAGTGCGGAAGGAGGGAAGGGAGATAACAGAGAAAGAGAGAGTGTAGGAAAGTGTGAGAAGATTAATAGAGAAGTTGACGGAGAATAGAGAGTGAGAGCAAGAAGATGATAGAAATAGGAGAGAGAATAGAGATTGGGGAAAGAGATAAAGAGAGGGAACAAGAGTGAGAGTTAAGCCGAAGAAAGAGAGGGCGGAAGAGAGAGTAAGAGAAAGGGAGTAAGAGAGAATGATAGAGGGAACAAGTGAGAGAGAGTGAAAGGGTGAGATAGCAATAGAGAAAGAGAGAGAAGAGAATGAGAGTAAGAATGATAGTGAAATTAAAGAAAGTGAGAGAGCCACGATGGCAGAGAGACAAAAGGAGAATGAAACGAGAAATGATAGAGAGTGAGGTATGAGAGGGAAAGAGAGAGAAATAGAGAGCGGAATAAGGGAAGAAAGGAATAAATAATATGAGAGAAGAGGGTGAGAAAGCAAAGAGATAGAGAGAATGAGAAGAATGTAGAGAGAGATCGAGTGATGGATATAAAGGAGATAAAGAGAGAAAAGAGAGGAAGAGAGAGCACGGCGCGAGAGAGAAAGATGTTGGAAGTGAGACATAGTGAGAAAGGAAGAGAGGGAGAACAGAGATAGAGGAAAAGAGTAAAGAGAGTGAGAAGATAGCAAGGGATAAATAAAGCGAGAGAGAAAGAGAGAAAGAATAGAGAGTGATAGATATAGTAAGAAAGGGTGAGAGTGAGAAAGAGAGATGTAGGCAAGAGTAAGGGAGAGAGTGAGAGATTGGAGACCTTATGGAAGAGAGAAAGAATGAAAGATCGGGTAGAGGGAGAGAGGGAAGTAAGAGAGGAAACGATATTTATAAAAGGAGATGTGAGCAAGAGGGCACAAGGAGGGGGAGAGAGAAGGAGAGAGATTGAGATAAGAGAGAGTGGGAGGGGTGAGAAGTGGAATGGAGAGAGGGGAAAGAAAGAATGAGGGAGAGTGGGAGAGATATAGAAAGAAGATAAAGTGAGAGAAGGGTAAAAAGAAAGAAATAGAGAGAGGTGAAAGAGAGCATGAGTGGTGAAAAGAAAGAGATGCAGAGACGCCGAGATGCCGCGAGAGAGAACAGAGAGAAGAGAAAGTGAGAGAAGAGAGAGAAAGAGAGAGAATTTGGAGAGAGCAATGGAGAAAATGAGAGAGGGGAAGGAGGGAGATAGATTAAGTGTAAGAGAAGAGCAAAGAGTGATAGGGTAAAGGGAGAAAAAGGGAAGGAGGGGGATTGAAATTGGGAGGGAGAGAAGATAATGAGTCAAAAGGAGAGAATGAGAGGGGGAGATGGAGAGGGAGTGAGGAAGAAAAGAGGGAGTGAGGGAGAAAGAGGAGAACATGGAAGGGAGGGTAGCAGAGGGGAGACAATGAGAGAGAGGGGACGAGAGAGAGGGCGAGAGAAAGGAGAGGAGAGCAAGAGAGAAATAAAGAAAAATGAAAGTGAGAGAAAAAAGAGCAAGTGAGGGGGAATGAGAGAGAGTTATAAGAAAATGAGAGGGAAAGATAGGAGCTAACAAGTGAGTACAAGAAGAGAGAGAGGGAGAAAGAGAGGGAGGGTCAAGATCGAAAAAGGGAGGTATCGAGGAGGAAGGAGAGATGTATGAGAGAAAATAATAAATAATGAGATAGGTAGCGAGTACGTAGAGAAAGATGTGAGAGTAATTAAGAGATTGTTTGTGAGGGAGGGAGTGTGAGAGAGTGTGTGATAGATAGAGGGAGAGAAAGAGTGAGCAAAGAGAGTGAAGAGAGGCAGATAGAAGATATATCAAGAGATGTAGACATGTGAGTGTGCCAGTGCTGGCATACAACAATACGTAGAGTCAACAGAGTGAGAGAGAGAGAGAAAGAGAGAGAAAGAGAGAGAGAGAGCAAGAGAGCAAGATAAGATAGATTGAAGAGTGAAAGGGCGAGAGACAGGGAGAGAGGGTATGCGTAAATCACTGTAGAGGAGAGAGACTCTCATGGAATGCAGAGCAAATGACAGACTAAGAGGTAGATAGAACGAGAGAGGGAGGGAGAAAAGACATAGCGAGAGATTAAATTAATGAAAAGGGAAAGAGTGAGGGAGAAAGAGAGAGAGATACTAAGAGAAAGTGTGAGTAAAGTGATAAGAGAGTGAAAAAAAAGAGAGCAAGAGATAGTGTGTCATATATAAGAAGAGAGCAACAGAGAAAGAAAAAGTGATAGAGTATAAATTGAGAAAAGCGAGAGAGAAAGAGAGTGGTGAAGAGAGAGAATGATGGAGGGACTGATAGAGAAGGAAGAAAGTGGAAGCGAGAGAGGAAGAGGGAGGAAGAAAGATGTGGACAGAGAGTGAGAGAGATGGAGAGAAGAGGTACAAAATGAGATTTAGTGGGAGAGATGGGGGTGACCGGGAATGTGAGTGAGAGAGAGAGGAGAGTGCTTGTGAGAGAGAAAGAGAGAGCAAGAGGGGGAGAGGAAGGGAGGGAAATGAAGGGAGGGGGAAGAATGGGAGAGAGAGATTGAGAGGAGAGAGAGGAGTGAGCGCTATAAAAGAGAAAAGCATGAGAGTAACATGGAGCGAGAAAGAGAGGAAACGAGGGGAGTATGTGTATGAAAGTGAAACTGAAGATGGCAGGAAGAGGAATGAGAAAGGGAGAGTGTGAGAGAGAAATGGAGAGAAGAGATATGGCAAGGGGAAGAGAGAGCAAGAAATAACGTTAGATGGAGGGTTTGGGGAGGAGGAGTGAGACAAAGAGAGAGGGAGAGAAAAAGGGAGAAGAGAGGGCAAAAGAAAAAGAAAGAGAGAAAAAGCTGTGGAGTAAGAATGAGAGTGAAATTGAAGAGAGGGAGCCAAGAAGGAGAGAGATAAAATAGAGAAATAGAGAAAAAATAGATTGTGAGGTAAACGAGGGAATAGAGAGAGGAATAAGGAGAGGCATGGAAGTAATAAACAATAAGAAAGAAAAAGGGGGTGAGAAATATAAGAAATGGGAGACTATGGACTCATCTATTCACTCCCTCTCCCTCCCTCTCGTTTTCTCCATTGCTCCCTAATTCCCTCCCTCGCTGACTCTCCCTCTTGCTGTCACTCCTACCTCTCTCTCTTTCTCTTTCGTACTCTCAATCCTCCCTTCCACTTTCTATACCTATCTCGCTCACACTCTTTGTTCTCTCGTCAACTCTCTCTTACTCTTCTCACTCCTCTTCCTGTATACCCCACTCTCTTTCTCTATTTCTCTCATTCCCTCATTCGTCACTCTCTCTAACACTCTTTACCAATTTTATTTTCTCGACTATCTCTCTTTTCTCAATCTCCCTCTCATTCTCCGTCTCATTCTCTTATTCTCCCTCCCTCTATCTTGCCCACTGCTTTCACCATCCCGACTCATTCTCCTTCTCTCCCTATATCTCTAAATCTCAATTCCTCCTTCACACCCTTACGTCCTCTCCTCTGCCCCTCTGTTTTTCTCTCGCCGCTCTCTCACTCTATATTTCACCATCTCTCTCCATCTTCTATTTTCATACTTTCTCTCACTCCCCCACTCTTGCTTCCTTACCTCCCACCATCCCTCTTCCTCTCTCGCTCTTTCTTTCTCTTTTTCACTCGCTTTCCACCTCTCTCTCCTCGAACTCTCTTTCACTTCATTCCCCCTCTCTCTCCTACTAAATCTCATTTTATACCCTTTCTCATCCTCTCTTACTCTCCCTCCCTCTATCTCTCTCTCTTCCTCTCTCTCTATATGTCCTCTAACACTTTCTTTCCTTCTACCCTTAACATCTCTCCCATGTCTCTTCTCTCTCTCTCACACTCACACTCTCTACATTTCTCTCCCTTGTCTCTCACTCTCATTCCACCTTCATTATTGCATGTTTCTACTCAATCTCTATTTATCTCTCTTCTCCGTTGCTCTCTCTCTCTCATTACTCGACTCTTTTTCTCCTTCTAACTCCTTTTTCGTCTCCCTCCCGCCTCCCCCTTCTCTCTCCTCCCCTCATTCCTTCTCTCTTCTCAGCTTTGCTCCTCATCTCTCCCTCATTATTTCTTACTCTCATTCATTGTCTTCTCTCCTTTTTCCTCTCACTCTCTCTCTCTCTTTCTCTCCAATTTACACTCTCTCACTAAGTCTTCCTCTAGCTACCTTTCTCGCTCTTTCTTCTCTCTCTTTCCTCTTCTCTCTCTCTCACTCTCTCTCTCTCTCTCTCTTCACCCTTAACATCTCTCTCTCCCATGTCTCTTCTCTCACACTCTCTCACTTACATTTCTCTCCCTTTGTCTCTCACTCTCATTCCACCTTTCATTATTGCATTGTTTCTCACTAATCTCTATTTATCTCTCTTCTCTGTCACTCTCTCTTCTCTCTCATTACTCGACTCTTTTTTCTCCTTCTAACTCCCTTTCTCGCTCCCTCCCGCCTCCCCTTCTCTCCCTCCCTCTCATTCCTTCTCTCTTCTCGCTCCTCATCTCTCCCTCATTATTTCTTACTCTCATTCATCGTCTTCTCTTTTCCTCTCACTCTCTTTCTCTCCAATTTACACTCTCTCACTAAGTCTTCCTCTAGCTACCTTTCGCTTCTTCTTCTCTCTTTCCTCTCTCTCTCTCACTCTCTCTCTCTCTCTCTCTCTCTCTCACTCTCTCTCTCTCTCTCTCTCTCTCTCTCTCTCTCTCTTTGTGTGTGTGTCACTCTCTTTTCAGCTCTCACTATGTTTTATGTTGTTGCTCTTTCTCCCTATCTCTCACACTTGTGCTCTATCTTTCCCCCTCATTATTTCTCCCTCCCAAACTCTCTCCCCCTCCTCGCCTCTCCCACTCTATCCCCAACCATCTCTCCAAGTACTTCCCTTTTTTCTTCATTCTCCTCTCTCTTCCATTATTTCCTACATCCCTTTCTCTCAACCTCATATCTTCTCTTAATTTCTCTCTCTCTCTCTCTCTCTCTCTCTCTCTCTCTCTCTCTCAATCTCAAACTAGTCTCTCTCTCTCTCTCTCTCTCTCTCTCTCTCTCTCTCTCTCTCTCTCTCTCTCTCTCTCTCTCTCTCTCTCTCTCTCTCTCTCTCTCTTTCTTTTTTTGCTCTTCCCCACTCTCTCTTTTCTCCTCCATTTCTTATTACTATTTTTTCATTCCTCTTTTTTTCTTTGTTTCCTTATCTCTCTATATTGCTCTTTCCTCTCTACCTCCCCTTATCTCTCGTCTCACTATTTCTCACTTTCTTATATTCTCCCTCTTCTTCCTCCCTTCTTCTTTCACGTAGCCTCTCCTCCCTCGCTCCTTTCTTCCACACACAAGCTCTATCTCTTCCTCCCTCTTTGCTCACTCTTCACCCTTCTCGTTCACTCCTTCTCTCGAATTTCACTCTTACTCTACCTCTCTCTCCCTCACTCCCTCTCTCTCCAAATGTTTTTTTCTCTCAATTTATCTCTCTCCTCTTTCCTCTATCTCATTCCCTCTCTCCTCCCTCCATCCTCTTTCTCTAACTCTCACTCCCCCTCGACATACTCTCTCAATTGCTCTCACATTCGCTCTCTCCGTCAAATCCATTTCACTATTTTCTATTTTCTCTCTCAACCATCATCTTCCTCTCGATCCCTCCCCCTTAAGAGGTGAGAGAGAGTTGCGAGATAGGTGTGAGGTAGAAAGAGTGGGAGGAAGGATTGAAAGAGGGATGGATCTAGAGGAAAGAGAGACATATGAGAAAAAAAAATAATGATGGATTTTGAGTAGAGAGAGCAAGATGAGAGGAAATTGAGAGAGTATGTGTGAGGGAGTGAGAGTGAGAGAGAGAAAGAGTTAGTAAAGAGAGAGAAGAGAGGGTGATGATGAGCAAGAAAGAGGATAGAGGGAGGGCACAGAGAGCAAGCAAATGATAAAGAGACATGAAATAAAGAATGAAAGAGTGAGCAAGAGGGAGTGAACTAGAACAGAGAGTAGAGTAAGGGAGTGATAAGGATGAAGTGGGAGTGCCAAAGGGTGAAAAGGAGAGAGGAGTGAGAAGAAATAATGAGAGAAGAGTGACTCACGAAAAGATAAAGCAAAAGGTTGGAAGTGAGAGGTGGAGAGAGGGAGATATAGAGGAGGATATAGAGAGGGGCATGTGATGTAAATGATGTTATTGGCGGCGATGACACGACCTCAAGAGAAGATTTAATTCAAGTTCCATGTGGGCCAATTACTAGATGTCAGTGTAAAGGGGTCAAGAAAGCTCTTACGGATTATTCTTTAGGCTTGGACTCAACCTAATTCATGGAGATCAAGGAGAAAGAGCCACCAAGATTTCTCAACTTAATCCAAGCACAAGGATAAAAGAGTCATATTGATGACTGGATATTTCTTTATTATTTGATTTAACAGAAGCCAGTGCCAACTTGAAGTGTTTTTTTTTTTAAATTTGTTTTAGAAGATATTTTATCTTCTTTTCTATTGCATGTGCTTTGGCCTATATGCTTCCCTATTTGAAACGAGCGTATTAGACTTTGAAAAAAATTACTTGCATGTGTCACTCCAAAGTTCTGCAGATTCTGAAGAGTAGGCTCTCGCTCATCGCCCAAGGAGTTCTTTCCAAACTTATCAAGGTATTTCCACCCCGTTTGTGGCGTCTACCATCGTACCAAGGTTCTTTCCTCGCGTCAAGCAAAGGGTGAAGGTCTTATACCAACGTTCTTGTTTGCGTCGAGCATCGGGCCGAAGGTTTATCTTCATCAATTTCACCGCCAGGTTGTATCCTACCATATTTTCGGTTTGTTCTAGCTTTAGGACGAATTTCATGTTTTTGTTTCATGAATTTCATACGAATTAATTCTTTTAATTTTGTCTTAGCCTATCCGTTTTCCCTAACTAGAGCATCAATCTCATGTCTCCAGCGAGATCCCCGTTCACGTCATTTCCGTATCGTAGCCTCGTTCTGCTTCTTGAAATCGTAATTTTTTGCTTCGGGTTTTTTATGTTCTTGTTGATTCTTTATTTTCGTTCTTCATGAGTAATTGATGAGATTTAATTATTTTCTTGTTTCTTTTGTCTAATTTATCTTGTCCGAATTTTCATTAAGTAATCTAATTGTTAATTCATTTCGTAATTCATTGTTCAATTAGTCAGCTTCTATTACAATTCATATTTGTGGTCTTGTTTGTATTTGTGTTCTTGTTCATAGTGTTTTAATTATTAATATCCACACCATTACCGTTCATGTGATCGTCCAATTTATTGTCTCGTTATCGTCGTTTAAATTCACATCGTAATGCTTCTATTTATTATCCAAATCAGTTGTTCTTATTATCGGGTTCAAAACCGTTGTTCTTGTTATTATTCAAATCATCTTCGTTTGATATCGTTTATGATAAATGTCGTTCTTAATGTGATCTTTTTTTTTATTTTCATTTCTTGTTATTTTCGTTTCTTTTGTTGATATTAGTATTTCCAAAAGTTTAGTCGTGCTTTTGTTTTGATTCAAGATATCAAAATTCGTATTTTATTACCATCATCCTAATGGTTGGCTTAGCATTTCGATTTTCTTATTTGTGGTAATCTGCATTCTGATTTTAATTGTTCATTTCAGATTCTTGCTTACTTTCCTTCATTATAAATCTTTAATCATGTCCCAACCAATGCTATATCGAAAGGCAACCAAAGAATTCTAATATCCACTCTGCGATTAAGCGGGGAGATGAGAAGAATGATGAGGGCCGAGTTTCGATCATATTCATGAAAGGTTGGAACACGTAGAGGGTGGAATTCAAGAAGGACAGCCACGAAATATTTTCTAATAGGCAAAGGGAGAGAGTTCCAACGAGATGGAGAGAGGAGGATGAAGAATATTATGTGGGTGGATGTGTGATGAAGAAATTGGATCGGGATTCATTTGCCGAGAGAAGACGTTATGGTGGGCAAGCTAGAGATAGTAGGAATAGAGAAGATAACAATTTAGGGAGTATTAAGATGCGTATTCCTTCTTTTCAAGGCAAAACAATCAAGCCTATTCTGAATGGGAGAAGAAGGTGGAATTAGTGTTTCGATCGCCACAACTATTCTCAAATAAAGAAGGTGAAATTGGCCGCCATTGAATTTACCGATTATGCTATTGTTTGGTGGGATCAATTAATGTTGAGTAGGAGGAGAAATGGAGAAACGTCCCATAGAAACATGGGAAGAAATGAAAGTTGTCATGAGGAAGCGATTTGTGCCAAGCCATTACTATCGAGAGTCAGACGAAGTTGCTGTGCTGGCCAGTGCAAGGTAATCGAAGTGTGGAAGATTACTATCAGAGATGGAGATTGCTATGATTAGGGCTCATGTAGAAGAAGACAGAGAAGCCACTATGGCTAGATTCTTAAATGGTTTAAACCCGTAACCAAGATAGGGTTGAATGCAACATTATGTGGAGTTGGAGGACATGTTACATGTGGCCACTGCTGTGGAGCAACAACTCAAGAGGAGGGGAGGCCCACGTGTGTCAACTAGTGTGCACTTCATGGAAGCCAACTTTTCGTAAAAAGAGGACAATTCCACCGTGAAGTCCAAACCACAAGCCAAGACAAGAGACAACTAACCAAGGAAGTCAAGGAAAATTGCCTCTTCCACTTCTAGAAATCGAGATATTAAATGTTTTAAATGTCAAGGAAGGGGTCATATAGCTAGCGAATGTCCTAATAAAAGAAGCATGGTGATAAGGGACAATGGTGAAATTGAAACTCGATGAAGAATTAGAAATTGACTTTATACCATAAGCAGAGGAAATTAAAGGTGAAGAATATGGCAACACAGGAGAATTGTTAGTCACAAGAAGGGCTTTAAGCGTAAAATTCAAGGTTGATGAGGGAATCAAAGAGAAAACATTTTTCACACTAGGTGTCATGTACAAAACAAGGTATGTAGTATGATCATTGATGAGGAAGTTGTACTAATGTCAAGCAACATCTATTTTGGCCGAAAAACTAGGGCTGCCAACCATCAAGCATTCCCGACTCATGTTTGCAATGGTTTAATGATAGTGGTGAGGTAAAGGTGAACAAGCAAAGTTTTGGTCTCATTCCGCATTCAGCATGAAGATGAAGTCTTGTGCGATGTAGTACCAATGCAAGCAAAGCCATTTGTTACTAAAGCCGACCATGGCAATTTGACCGACAAGTTAAACATGATGGTTTCACTAATAAATACTCATTCGAAGTCAATAATAGAATTATCACTCTAGTGCCAATGACACCAAGGGAGGTCTACGAGGCACAAGTGAGATTGAAAAATGATTATTGTCAAATGAAAAAGGAGTGCTCAACATAAAGAGGCCGACTCAATTGAGAAAAAGGAAGAAATGAAACAAGCAGCCATTAAGAGAAAAGAAGATAGAAAACAAATGAATTTATATGCAAAGGCAAGTGAAATCAAGAAAGCATTGTTTTTAAACCAAACAATGATCAGACCCCGTACAAAGAGGCGTTCTTAAACACTAACGAACAGACAATACTTTGCCTAGTTCTATTGCTTCTCTTTGCAAGATTTTCATGATGTCTTTCCCGAGAGATTCCACATGGTTTACCACCCATTCGAGGGATTGAGCATCAAATTGATTTTATACCAGAGCCACCCTTCCAAACCGTCCACCCATGTAAGCAATCCCGAGGAAACAAAAGAGTTACAAAGGCAAAGCCGGGGTGAACCAATGTAGAAGGGGCATGTGAGAGAGAGCATGAGTCCATGCGTTGTTCCCGTAATTCTAGTTCCTAAGTATGATGGGTTCGGAGAATGTGTGGATTGTCGAGCCATAAACAAAGACAGCCGATAAAGCATGTACACCCTATTCCTCGCTAGATGATATGCTAGATGAGTTATGATCTTGTGTGTTTTCTAAGGTTGATTTAAAAGTGGATATCATCGATTAGGATGAAAGAAGGCGATGAGTGGAAAACCGTTTTTAAGCATAAAAAATATGGTTTGTATGAATGGTTAGTTATGCCTTTGGTTCGACTAATGCACCTAGTACTTTCACGAGACTAATGAACCATGTTTTACGTGCTTTTATTGGAAAATTTGTTGTGGTCTATTTTGATGATATTTTGATCTAGCAGTTAAAACTTTAAGGATCACGTTGAACATTTAAAACTTGTTTTAGATGTTTCTTTGAGAAAAGAAAAGTTATTTGGTAACTTGGAAAAGTGTACCTTTCGCACCAATAAACTTTATTTTTTTGGGATTTGTTGTGAGTGCGCAGGTATACAAAATGATAAAGAAAAGGTGAGTGCTACTATGAGTGGCCTAGTCCAACTAGTGTAAGCAATGTTCGTAGTTTTCATAGACTTCCGGTTTCTACCGACGGCTTGTAAAAGACTTTTAGTAGCATAATTGTACCACTCACCGAACACAAGCTAAGAAGAATGTTGGGTTCAAGTGGGAGAAGCGCAAGAAAAGGCATTTCACCGATCAAGGAAAAACTTACCCACGCCCGTTTTGTCTTTACCGATTTTTTCAAAACATTTGAAATTGAATGTGATGCTTCGGTATTGGCATAGGTGTCGTTCTTATGCAGGAGCGAAGAAAATTGTTTATTTCAGTTGAAAAGTCGAGGCCACCTTAAACTACCCAATTTATGACAAGGAGATGTATGCATTGGTTAGAGCTTTGAAAACTTGCGAGCACTACCTTTGGCCTAAAGAGTTCGTGATTCACACTGATCATGAATCCTTAAAACACTTGAAAGGTCAACACAAGCTCAACAAAAGGCATGCTCATCGGGGTGGAGTTCATCGAGACATTTCCATATGTCATTCCGTACAAGCAAGCTAAGGAAAATGTGGTTGCCGACGCTCTTTTCTCGAAGGTATGCACTACTATCTACTCTTGAGTGTGCAAAACTACTTGGTTTTGAACATATTAAAGATTTATACCAATGATGATGTTGATTTCCGTAATGAACATCAAGCTTTCGCGATAAAACTCGCTTGTGGTAAATTCTTTAAACATGATGGGTTTCTATTTCGAGAAAATAAGTTATGCGTGCCTAAAAGTTCTTTAAGTAGAATTGCTTATACAGGGATCTCATGAGGATTACTGGACATTTTGGAGTTGCAAAGACTTTGCCATTTTACAGAGCACTTTCTACCGGCCACACATGAGGCAAGATGTCCGCAGGATGTGGTAAAGCCATGTCGACAAGCAATCTCGAGTGCAACCCCACGGTTTGTATACTCCTCTACCAATTCCTAATGCACCTTGGATATTTCTATGGACTTTGTGCTTGGTTTGCCTAGAACTAAAAACATGGTAGAGATTCTATTTCAGAGTGGTGGATAGATTTTCCAAAATTTCCACATTTTATTCCATGTCACAAAACTGTGATGATGCTTCAAATATTGCACATTTGTTCTTTAGGGAGATTATAAGATTGCATGGTATGCCTAGAACAATTGTTTCTGATAGAGATACCAAGTTCTCGAGTTACTTTTGGAAGACTCGTAGCGTAAGGAAAGAGAAAAGAGAGCAAGAGAGAGCCATGAGAGAAACATAGAAGAGTGCAGAGATGAGGAGAAAGAGAATGGTAGAGGGCAAGGGATGAAGGGGAGAGTTAGACAAGGGGAGATAGAGGGAAAGAGTGAGAGAGATTGAAGATAGATGGGGTGAGAGAGGGGGAGAGAAAAATTTAAGAGAGAGAGATAAGAAGCGAGAGCAAAGGAGAGAGCAAAAGATAATAGAATGAAGATCGAGATCGAGGGAGATTAAGAGAATGAGTGAGAGGAAAGGAGAGAAGAAGATGGAGAGGGAGAGAGAGAGAGAGATGGGGAACGATACTAAGATAGAGAGAGTGGGAGGGAGGAAGCGTGGGGGAGAGAAAGGAAAGAAAAGTTGAGAGAGAGACCGAGTAGGCCTGGGAGATGAAGCATGTGAGAGAGAAATATAGAAAGATAAAGTGAGAGAAGAGAAAGCAAGAGTTTGGGAATGAGAGCGAGTGAAAGTGAAAATGTGAGGGAGGGAAGGAGTGAATAGAGGATCGTATAAAGAGCAAGAGAGAGCATGTAGAGAAAGAGGGAGAAAGGGAGGCTGGATTGAAAGACAGAGGGATGAGGGGAAAGAAGGGGAGATAAAATAATTAATAAAGAGATGGATATGAAGGGAGAGAGAAAGATGGAGGAAATTGACAGAGAGTGTGAGGGAGGGCACGAGAGATAAAGGGAGAAAAAGAGTGAGTAAAGAGAGAGAAAAGAGGGTGATAAGAAAGAGTAAGATATGGAGATAAAGAGGGAATAAGAAAGCAAGAAACAATAAAGAAAGATGAAATAGGGTGAGAGAGGAAGAAAGGGAGTGAAGATAGGGATTAAAGAGTGAGCGGGAGGGAGCGAAGGAGAGAGGGGGAGGCAAATATAGAAATAAGAGAGACTCAGGAAAGAAAGAGGAAAAGATATTGAGTGAGGAGGGAGATATATAAGGGATGTGGAGATAGTGGGGGAGAGGGTGATAGAGAGAGAGAGAGAGATTGAACAATGAAAGAAGGGGAGAGGGAGATAGGAAGAGAGTGAGAGATGGTTGGAGAGAAAGAGCGAGTAAAGTGAAAAGAGAGAGGAAAGAGAGTAAGGGTGCGTGTGTGAGAGAGAGAGAGAGAAATAGAAACAGAAGAAATGATAAAGAAAAAAATAAATAAAAGAGTAAGAGAAAGAGAGAGTGAGATTTAAGAAATGGAGGGAGTGAGAGAGAATGAAGTAAGTGGGAGTAAGAGGGGAAGAGAGGGTGATATTGAAGAGAGATTGATCAAAGATATTAGAGAGTGAAAGTGAGAAAGATAGGGTAGAGAATGGATTTAGTGGGAGTAGGGGTGAAATGAAAGAGAGTTAGAGGGAACGAAGGAGAGAGTGTTACAAAGAGAAAGGATGCTGGAGAAAGGAAGAGAGAGGGAGGGTGGGAAGAAGTAAGAGATGGGGAGAAAGGGAGAGAAAGATTGAGAGGAGAGAGAGGAGAGGAGAAATCAAACAGATCGAACATGGAGCGAGAAGGAGAGAGGGAGAGAGGGAGCGAGGAGTATTAGTGGGAGTGAAAACTGAAGAGAGAGGGGGAGCGAGAAAGGGTGAGAAGGTAAAAGAGAGAACAGAGTGAGAATGAGAGAAGAGAGAGTGAGAGTAAGAAAATGGAGTGAGATATGGGAGAGGGAGAAAGAGAGGGATTTGGGGAGTGAAGGATGGGAGGGATGGTGAGAAAAAAAGGTAGTGAAGGATAAAATGATCATCAAAAGAGAGAGACTGCAACAGAGCGAGAAAGAGATAAAAAGAAATGGAATAGAGAGGAGGCAGAAAGAAAGATAGGAGGTAGTGAGAGGGTTCAAAAAGAGAGAGAGTAGGAAAGTATGAAGAGATGGACTTAGGGGAAGATCGCATAAGAGTGAGTGAGGGATAAAAAGAGAGGGAGGCTTAAGAATGACGAGAGAGAGACACAGAGTAATGCAGAGAGAGGGAGAGAGGGAGCAGGGAGAGAGGGAGGGAGGGAGAGAAAAGAAAGAAAGTGAGAGGGAGGGGACAGAAGCAAGAGAGTGAGAAAGGAGAGAGGCAAAATAAAGCAGGGAGGGGAAATGTAAGAGGAAAGAGAGAAGAGAGAGAGAGAGAGAGAGCAACAAAGAAAGTAAGAGAGAATATATGAAAATAAGATAAGAGTGAGAAGAGAGAGAAAATAATGAGAATTGATGTAGAGAAGAGAGAAAAATGGAGCGAGGGGAGGGAGAGAGCGAGAGAGAGAAAGAAAAGATGGTAAGAGAGTGGGGGAGAAAGAGCGAGAATGGAGCTAATGAGTGTGAGAGGGAGAGTGATCGTGAGAGGTATTACAGGTGAGATCGAGAGAGAAGAGTGAGCTACATGAAGGAGGCCTCGAGAGAGAGACTAAGCATGAGAAAGATAAAAGGAGAGAGTGAGATAGATAAAGAGAATAAGAGTGAGAGAGGCCAAGAGATTCCATGAGAGATATGAGCAGCAAGAGGGGATTAAAGAGAGTGCAAGAAGGAGAATGGAAGAGAAGGGGAGAGGAGTGCAGAAGCAGAGACCGAGGGAAGATTGAGTAAGAGTAAGTAAGCGGAGCTCTAAAGAGAGGGAGATCAAAGAATGATGAGAGAGAGGAGCAACGGAGGAAGAGGAGATGCAGAGGGAGCAAAGGTAGAGTAGGGGGAAGGCGAGATGAGAGAGAGAATAAGAGAGGAGGAATGAAACATGAGAGCGAGAGAGGGAGAGAGAAAGTAGGGAACTTTGTGAGAGAAAAGTAAGAGGAAAAGAGAGCTAGTCCTCTTGTCTCTCTTTCTCACTCTCTTCCTTCTGTTCCCTCTCTCAATCTTTTCTCTCAAGGCTACAAACACCCTCATTTCTATACTTTCATTCTCTATTCTCTCTACTAATCCATCTATTTTTTGTCTCTTTTCTCTCATTCCTTTTATGCTTTTTATCCATCTATCCTCAGCTCTCTCACCCTCTCTCACTTCCTCCTTCCTTCCTTATGTCTCCCTCATTCTCCGCTCACTCCTCTCTCTTTCTTGCCCTCTCCCCCCCTCTTATTCCTCTCTCTTTAATCTCTAGATCTCCCTCTATCTCCCTCAATTCTTACTCTCTTTCCTTACTCGTCTCTCTATCTCTCTCTCGTCTAGCTCTCCTTTTCTTGCTATATCTCTTACCCTCTAATTATGTTTCTCTCTCTCTCTCTCTCACTTTCTTTCTTTTGCTATCTTTTTTTCTTTAGTCTTGCCCTCATCTCTCTTTTTCTCCCTCACTTTCTCACTATGTATCTCACTTTTATTATATTTCTCTCTCACTCACTCTCTCTCGCTCTCTCTCTTCCTATCTTTTCTCTCTCTGTTCTTTCTATATCCATAACTCAACCTCTTTCTCTACCTTTCTCACTATATCGCTTTTCCTTCTCACCCCCTCTTCTCTCTTTCTTTATTACTTCTCCTCCCTCTCTCCCCCTTATGTGCCTCGCTTTATCCTCTCTTTCGACCTCACTCTCGATTAGTTCTCCATTTCTCTTTTTTCTCTCTTTTCCTTCTTAGCTCCTTAATCTCTTCAATTTCACTCTCACTCTTACTCCCTTACTCTCTTCTCTATCTCTCTTTGCCATTTCTCACTCTTTCTCTCTCACTCCCTCTCTCCCCTCTCACTCCCTCTCTAACTCTCTCACTTGCTCCATCTATCTTTCCCTCACACACACTCTCTTTCTCTGTCTCCGTCCTTCCATCTTTAACTCTGCCTCCCTCTGTCGCACTCCTATCTCTCACTCTCTCTCTTACTCTCTCCCTCCCTTTCTCTCTCCCCCTATATATCTCTTGCTCCCTTTACTCAAGCCTCTCACTCATTTTCTAGCTTGTATCTCTCTCTTCTCTCGTTTACCTCCATCCATTACACCTCCCTCCCTTCCCACTCTCATAATATCTCTACTCTCTCCTTTGTCCCTCTCTCATTTCGTCTCTTATATCTTCTTCTCTCTCTCACTCTCTTTCCTGTATCTCTCTATACATCTATTTCATTCTTCCTCTCTCGTTCTCTTTCTCTATAGATCTCTTCTCACTCCCTCATTTTTTCCCTCTGCTGTGTCTCCTTTATATAGCTCACTCCTTGTCTCTCCATCCAACTCACTTTCGAGCTCAAGCACACACTCATACATTTATCACTCACTCTCTCTCTCTCTCTCCCTCTTAAGCTCCATTTCTCGATCTCTATATCGCTCTCTCTTACCATGTTTCTCTTTCTCTCGTACTCCATCCTCTGTCTCTATTGTTGTGTCTTCCTATCTTCTCTCTATCCTCGTCTCTTTTATTCTCTCCCCCTCGCTCTGTATCCCTTGCTCTCTCTTTCTTGCACTCTATTTTCTTTTTCTATCTTATGTTCTTTTTTGCTCTTTCATCGCTACTCTCTCTTATCTCTTTCATCTCACTCTTTCTATCTTATCCTCTGCCTACTATTGCTACTCTCTATAGCTTCCATCCCTCCCACTATCTCTTTCTCTCTTCTATCCAATTCTCATTTCCTCCCCTTACTTTCACCCTCCTTCTACTTCTCCATCTCCTTCGTCTCTCTCTCTAGCCATGATTCCATTATCCTCATCTTTTACCTCTCACTCACTCTTTCATACTAAATCGTTCCTCGATTTCTCTCTCTATCTCTCGTATACCTTTCTCTACTCTATCCATCACATACTCTCTATTGCTTTTCTCTTTAATCCATCTCACTCCCTACCTTTATCTCTCTTCTAACACCCTTCCTTCCCTCTCCTTCCCCTATCTTATCCCATCTCTCTCAGTCTTTTCCTCTATCACTATAGATCTCATTCATTATCCCACTCTCTTTCTATTTATCGCTCTCTCTATCTTTCATACTCTCTCATCTGCTCCTCGTCTCTCTCTATGGCTCCTTTATATAGCTCACTCTTCTTTCTCCATCTCACTCACACTCTCTCTCTCAGAATCCACACACACTCATACACTCTCTTACTCTCTCAATCTCACACACACTTATATCTCTCACTCTATCTCAATTTCTTTGCCTCTCTCACCAACTTAAGCTCCATACTCCCTTCGCACTCTCTCGCATCTACCCCTATTCTCTATTTCTCTCTCTTTCTCTCTCACACTCTCTATTGCTCACTTTCATCACACTCTATCACTTTACTCACCATTTCTCTCCAACTATCTATCACTATCTTCATCCCTCCCTCTTTCATTTATTCAATGTCTCTCTCTCCCCTCAGTCTCTCCACTTACCCATATCTCGCTCATCTCCCTCTCGGCACTCACTCACTATCTTTGGCTCTATCTTCCCCGAATCTCTTCTCTCTATTCTTCCTTTTCCTCTCTCCCTCACGCTCCCTCTTCAATCCCTATCTTCTCTCCCTCTCTTGCTCTCTCTCACTCTCTATTTCATCTCTTTGTTTTTTTTGCTTCGCTCTCTTATTCCCTCTCTCTCGTCTCTCTGTTACTCTTTCTTCTCTCTCCCTCTCTTTTCTCACTCTTTACTTACTCTTTCTCTCCCTCTATCTCTCATTCTCTCTCACCCTCTCTCCCTCACACACACTCTCTCAATTCTCACACACACTCTCTCAATTCTCACACTATCTCTCACTTATTCTCTTACTCTACTTTGTCATCATCACTCTTCTTTCCTTCTCCTCTCACTCTCTCTTCCTCTATCCCCTACTCTCTATTGCTCTTTCTCCTCCGCCTTCTCACACACAAAGGCTATTCTTTCCTTCTATCACACCCATGCACTTTCTCTCAACCTTTCCATCTATCTCTCGCTCTCTTCAAATTCTTTTTCATCACCTCCTCTCTCTCCCTCTCACTCACCCCTCTTGCTCTATCATCCCCTTCACTCACTTCTCTCTCTATTTATCTCTCTTGCTCTCTCCCCCCATCACTCTCTCTCACATAAATTTATCACACTCCCTCTCTCTTTCTCACTTATCCTCTTACTTTAAATTTTGTTGGCCTCTCTTCTTTCGATTTTATTCTCATGCACTATCTCCCACAAACATTCTCTCGTTCTTCGCTTCATTCACTCCCTTTCGATTCCCTTAATATCTCTTCCTCTCCCTTTTTTTTTTTTTTTTTTCAATCTCTATTAAATTTTAATCTCACTCGTATTCGTCATTACCCTCTTTTATCTTTCTCTCTCACTCTATATGCCCCTCACTTAACCTCTCTATCCCCATCTCCTTTTTCTCACTTTCCTCTCCACTTCTCTCTCACACACTTCTCCTTCGTCGCTCCCTCCCTCTCTCTTCAATTCAGCTCACCTTTTTCTCTCTTTCTCACTAATTGTTATCACTTTCACTTACGCTCCGTACTATTGCTCCCTCTTCTCTCACCATTTCTCTTCGGGGCCATCCTCCCACCCTCTCTCCTCTCTCTCCCCTCCCTTCCCTTTCTCTCACTCAAGGTATTCTATAATCTCTCTTCACTTTCTCTCCCTCTCTCCCTTTACATCTCTACTTTGCTCTCCCTCTCTCTCCCGTCGTTCACTCTCTCTTGCTCTATCTACGAGCACTCTATTTCTCTAACACTCTTTCTGCTTTTCCCTCTACTCTCTATTTCTTTCTCTACCACTCATGCTCTCTTTCTAACTTTATTATATCTCTTTTCTCACTTATTTGCCTATGTTGCCTTTATTCACTCTCTTTCTCTCCCTCTATCCCTACACTCTCTCACTCTTCCGCTCCTTAACTTCTCTCTCCGTCTCGCACTCTCTCTCGCCCTTCTCTCTCTCTCCCATTATTCCTCACCTTCTCTCACACATCTCTTCCTCTCTCTCTCCTCTCTCTCCCTTTTCACTCCCTCCCGCCCTCTCTCTCTCTCTCTCTCTCCTTATATCTCACTCTTTTCTCGCTCTCTCCAAACTTTTATATATATATCTCTCTCACTACCTCACCAACTCTCTTGCTCTTCATCTCTCCGGCTCTCTCCCGCTCCCCATTTTCTCTCGATCCCTTTTATTTCTCTTTCACTCTCGCACTTTCATCAATTTTTTCCGTTTCTCGCTTTATTTCTTTCTCCCTTCCCTCCCCTTTCCCTCTCTTCCTCTCTCTACCATACTCTCTCCTTCTCTCATTTTCTCTTTATCCCCATTACTTCATGACGTCCTCCTTACTTTTCTTTCCACCTCATAACTTCTCTTCTCCTTTTTGTCTCTCTTAATCTCATTTCCTTACTCCCAATTGTCTTTTCCTCGCTCTACATTTCCTTCTTGATTTTTTTATCCCTCTCTTCTTTTTGCCTTTATCTTATCTCTCTCTCTCACTCTCTCCCACACTCACTCTATCCTCTCCAACTATCTTATAAGCCAGTGAATATATATATATATATTATCTCCCTCTCAAAAATATCTCTCAGCCTCCCTATTTAATTTTCTTCTCTCTCAGCTTATTATCTTCCTCTCCTTTTCTTCGTTCTTCCTAGCCTGTGTTTTGCTCTTCCATTCTCGTATGTTATCTTCTCTCACTTTTCTTTCTCTATTAGCCTCTATTTCCCTCTCCTTTTTTGCTCCTGCCTCTATTCAATTTCATTCACTTTACCACTCCCTCTCTTTCTAACTCTATATTCTCTCTCTCGTGAGCACTCTTATATCTTATCCTCACTTTTTCTTCTCATCTATCCCCCACTGTCTCTCTCTCATCCCTCTCTCCCTCTCAATTACCCTCCCTTCCTCCCTTCCTTTTCCTTATTCTCACCCTCCCTATCTCTCACTCTTCTTATCTTCCCTTCCTTTTTTCCTCTAGCTCACTATCTCTCGTCTATCTTCCTTCACACATTCCCGTTATCTCTACTTTTCTAACTCTATCTACCACTATCACTCCCTCTCTTCAATCTCTCTCACTTCTCCCTCTCTATCTTTCACGTTATACCTAATCATTCTTTTAAGCACTTTGATTACTCTCTTTTCCATTACACTTAATCGCGCACACACACACTCCCTTTCTATTTATCTTACTCTCTCTTTTCTCACTCTCTCTCTTCAATCCCACTCTTCATCTTATATCACTCACTCTTAATCGTTCCCTCTCGTTCTCACTTTTTGTTCCTTCTCTCTCCTTATCACTTTATCAGTTTCTCTTCTTTCTCTCATTTCACTTTTTCCCTCCATATATCCCCCACTCTCTCACTCACTTTCCTCCTCTTCTCTGTATGTCTCCTCTGTCTCTCTTTTTCACACAGCCTCTCCTTCTCCGTCTTGATCTCTCTTCATCTCTTCGACTCAATCACTTGCTCACCTTCCGTCTCTCCCTCCACACCCCTCTTCTTACTCTATTATTCCTCATTCACTTTTTCTTCTATTTCTATCTCTTTTCTGTCTCAATCCTCACACTTAATTATCTCTCACTCCATTGGTCTACTCTCACTCTCTACTCTTTATTTCATGTTATCTTACCCTTCTCTCTCTTGATCTCTATTTTGTCACTCGTCATCTCTCTTTCTATGTCCCATTCTCACACACTCTCTCTCCAACTTTTGTCTCTCTCAATCCCTCTCTTCTCTCTCATTTTTTCTCACTTTCTCTCTCCCTTTAACCTCTCCCTCCCTATGTCTCACCCCTATCTCTCACTCTCTTTCCTTACTCATCCTCTCACTCTCTCACTCTCTCAATATATATCTCTCTCGCTTTCCTCTTCACTCACTAAACTCTTCATTCCTTACCTCTCTCTCTCTCTCTCTCTTGTCTGTCTCCCTCCCTCATTTCCCTCCCTCACACTCTCTCCCTTCCCACCTCCTAATATCTCTTTTTCTCTCTTGTCCCTCTCTCTCATCCCTCTTTTTATATCCTCTTCCTCTCTTTTCTCTTCCACTGCCTTTACAGTCCCTTTCATTTTTCCCACTATCGTTCTTATTATTACTCCCACACTCTCCCTCTATCTTTCTCACTCCATCATTCCTGCCCTCTATAGGTCTCTCTTATGTAGCTCACCCTTCTCTCTCCATCTTACTCTCTCTCTTGAGCTCTCACACACACTCATGCACTCTCTCACAAATACTCTCTCAATTCTCTCCCTCTTAAGCTCCATTTATTGATCTCTATCTCACTTTCTCTACCATCTTACTCTTTCTCTCAATACCCATTACTATTATTCTCTCTCCCTTGCTCTCTCTCGTCGATCTCTCTTTCGCACTCTATTCTCTTTTCTATCTTATGCTCTCTCTTCACTTCATCTCATTCTTTCTTTCCATATATCCTCCTCACTCTTTTTTCCTCTCTACTGCTTCCATCCTTCCCAGCCGTCTCTTCCCTCTCTTCTCTCCCCTCTCCATCATCCCTTCAACCCTCCCTCCCTCTCTTTCACCATCTCCCTTCGTCTCCCTTTCTCTTACTCTCTCTCCCAAGCAATTCTTCTATTCTCTCTATCGCGTTACGTCTCACTCACTCTCCCTTACTCAATCTTTCCCCGCCTTTCTTCTCTATATTTCCTTTTCACTTTTTGACACTTTCTCCTGTATCGCTCTCCTCCTTCGCTCCTTCCTCTCTCATTCTCACAACATTGCTCTCTCTTTCATTCTCCGTTTTATTTCTCACATACCTCTAACTTTTTTCTTATGTTTCCCTCTCACTCTCTTCCTCACATACACACACAATCTCTCTCTTGCTCAATCGTTCTCTCCCAATCCCTCACATGGACCTCATCTTTCCCGCTCCAATTTTTATCTCTTTTAATCCCTATGTCCTCTCTCTCATTGTTTCTCACATTCTCTCACCCTTCTCTCTCTCTCCTCTATCTAACTCTCGTTTCCTTATTCTTGTTCTCATCTCTCCCTCTCTTTCTATATATCTCTCTCGATCCCTCCCTCGCTCTCTCATTCATTTTTGATCTCTATCTCACTCTTCTCTTCCTCCGTAGCTCACAATCTCTCTCCCTTTCGCACCCCGATTTCTTTTTTTCTCGTCCTCTCACTTCCCCTCTATAATTCTTACTTACATTCATGTCCTCTCTACGTCTCCCCCTTTGTAGCTCACCCTTCTCTCTCCATCTCACACACACACATACACCCTCACTCACAATCTTTCTCCCTTTCACCCTCTTTAGCTCTATTTCCTCGCTTCTCTATCTCACACACTCTAACTCTCATGTTCCTTCTCGATCACTCTATCCTATCTCTCCCTCACTCCATCTTTTCTCTGTCTATCCTCTCTCTATTTTCTCTCTACCTCTCTCTTTTTCTCTTCACTTTCCATTCCCTTTTTTATATCTTATACCTCTTTACACGTTTTTGGTTTTTTTCCTTTTTACTCTTTTTCCTCTTAATCTTTCTCTCATTCTATCCTACTCTCTCTCTCTCTCTCATTCTCTCTCTCTTTCTCTCTATTGCTTCCATCCCTCGCTCTCTCTTTCTCTCTCTTCTCTCACTCTCCTCCCTCACTCTCCTCTCTATCTCCTTCTCTCTTGCTCCCTCTGCTCACCATTCTCTCGTTCTTCCACTCTCTTACCCCTCACTCCCTAATCATACTCATTCTTTCCATGCCTCTCTTCTCACTCTCTCCAATTCACCCCTCTCTTAAACCCTTCAATTCCTCCTTTGTTCTGTTTCTCCCTCACTACCTGCATCTCTCTCTCTATTCTATCTCTCTTTATATCTCTTTGCAATCTCTTCCGTCTCTCATATTTGACCCTCTTATTATCCCTCACCACCTCTCTCTCTCTCTCTCTCTCCTTCCCTCTTTCAATCCCTTAATCTCTCTCTCTCTCTCTCCCACACTCGTCTCTTTCTTTCTTGCTCCCTCTCTCGCTCACTCAATCTCTCTCTTTCTCACGGTCTCTATTCCCTCACACTCTCTTTCTCTTCATTTGTCTCTTTCTTGTCAGCCTCTCTCATTCTTGCTCCTCATTCTCCCCGTTTAGTTTTACTCTCACTCTTACTCCTCTCTCCCTCACTCATTCTCACTCTATGTTCACTCTCACCGACACACTCTAACTTATGTTTCTCTCTCACCTCTTAATTTTTCTCTCCCTCTCTCCTATCGTCTCTTGCTTCCTTCCTTTTCTCCCTCTCTCTCTCCTCTCTCTCTCTCGTGCACACTATCAATTTCCCTCTCACATTCTTCTAGTTCATTCCCTCGTTCACTCTCTCTCAAAATCACATTGTCTGCTCCCTCTCTCTCTCTCTCGTTCACTCTCTCTATATCTTCTCTCACCCTCTCTTTCTCTCTCTCACTCTCACCGTTTCTCTCACTTCCACTCTTCATCATCTCTCACTCCCCCACTTTCTCCCTCTTTCTCACTCTCTTCCTCTCTCGCTCACTAATATGAATTATCATCATTCTTTCTCTTTCTCTCCTCTCTTTTCTCACACACACTTCGTGCTTCTCTTTTATCACACCCTCCTATCTCTTTACTTACTCTTTCTCCAACTATTGTCCACTTCCTTCCTCCCTTTCTCTCTCTCCCGCATTCTCGTCTCTCTCTCTATCTCCCTTCTCTACTTCTCATCCATGTTTGCTCAATCTTCCCCCGAGTCTCTCTTCTCTCTCTATTTTTGTCTCACTCTCTCTCTTTCTCACCTTCCCCGCTCCCCTTCAATCCCTATCACTCCCTCCCTCTATCTCTCCCTATTTCTAGTTCACTTCTTCTCTTGCTCATTCTTTCATTTTTTATTTCATCTCTCTTTATCGTTTGCTTGCTCTCTCTTGCCTCCTTTATCCTGTCTCTTTATTTCATTCATCTATCACCATCTCTTTCTCTTTACTAACTCTTTCTCTCTCTCCTTTGCCTCACTCCCTCACACACCCTCTCTCAATTTCTCTCACATGTTGCTCTCTTCCCTTAAATTCATTCATTAATTCTTCTTTTCTCTCATACACTGCCTTTCCTCTCGGTCCCTCCTCTTTCAATCCTTCTTCCATCTCTTTCTACCTCACTTCTACACAACTCTCTCTCCTTCCTTCGAGGGAGTAATTAAGATGAAAGAGAGATGTATGAGAGAAATAAGAAATAATGAGAGGGATTGATGGGAGAGAACAAGATGTAGGAGCACCGAGAGAGTATGTGTGTCAGAAAGAGTGTGTGAGAGAGAAAGTGGGAGAAAGAGAGAAGAGATGTAGGGAGGAGAGAGGAAGGAGAGAGAGAAATCTAGAGAAAAAAGAGTGTATGGAGAGAGTGGCAAGAAGGAGAGAGAGTAAGAGTGAGAGTGAAATTTGAGAGAGGGAGGGAATGAGAAGGAGAGAGAGTGTGTGTGTGAGAGAGAGTAACTAAAGAGGAAGACAGAGTCAGGTGTGAGAGAGTGAATGCAAGAGAGGAGAGAGTGGAAGGGAGGGTGGAAAGAGGGAGAGAGGGAGGAAGAGAGAGGAAGAATGTAAGACAATGTGAGTAAAATAGTGAGATATAGATGAGGTGGAGCTGGACAAAAAAGAGCAAGATGTAGAGATAAGTGCAAGAAGAAGAGGAGATAGAGAAAAAAATAGTAATAATAAAAACAGAGAAAGAGAGAGTGGAAAGCGCAAGAAAGGGGAGATAAAGAGATCGAGAGAGAGAAAGTAAGAGAAGATATGAGGTTCAGAGAAAGGGATGTAGGAAATGCTGGAGTGCAAGAGGGAGAGCGAGAGATAAGAAGAGTGTGGAAGTACTTGGAAAGGTGGTTAAAGGGATTTATGAAACGATGAAGCGCAAGAGGGAGAGAGAGATAAAAAAAAGGGAAGTACTTCAAGAAATTGTTGTGATGTAGCCTTCGGAGGGTGCCATGGTGGGAGAGGGGGTGGAGGGAGAAATAATGAGGGTGGGATGAGCACAAGTGTGAGAGATCGAGAAAGAGAGAATGAAAGGGATGTAGAGGCTGAGGGAGGGACTAAGAAAGTGTCTCAAGAGAGAGAGTGAGGAGAAAAGAGGGAGACGTATAAAGGGAAGGATGAAAGTGAGAGAGGGAGAGAAGATGGGAGATATATGGAGAGGAAGGGTGAAAGAAATGAAAGTGAAGAGAGAAAAATAGAATAAATTAGAGTGAGTGAAAGAATAGAGAATGAGAAGGATAAAGGGATGTGAAGAGTGAGATTGATATAGAGATGAAGAGAGACTCGGGAGAGAAACAAAGTGAGAGAAGGACTAGGAGAGAAATAGCAAGAGCGGGAACAAGGAAGAGTGAGTGAGTGTGTGTGAGTGAGAGTAATGAAAGAGAGAACAATTGGAGAGAGAGAAAGAAAATGATAGAATAATTAGAAAGAGGCATTTTGGGGGAAGAGGGAGGGAGTGAGAGAGATTGAAGATGGCAGAATAAGAGAGGGAAGAGAGGTGGAGAGAGAAATAGAGAGAGAAATAAGCATGAAGGAAGATAGTAGAAAAGAGGGGGATAGAATAAGAGAATGAGTGAGTAAGATAAGAGTGAGCAAGTGGGAGGGGGAGATGTAGGGGATGAGAGGGAGGGAGGGAAAGGGAGGAAGGAGGAAGGAAGGAGGGTAAGTGATCGAGAAGGAAGAGGGAGGCCGAGATGCGAGAGAGAGAGAGTGTGTGGGGGATATGAGAGAAAAGGAGAACAAAGAGGAATATGTAGTACGAAGGAGAGTTGCATGTAGGAGCAAGAGAGAGTGAGAAAAAGAGAGAGAGGAAGATAGAGAGAGAGCAATAAAGGAAATCAAGATAGAGGGAATGAAGGGGAAAGAGAAAGAAAGAAAGAGAGACAAGGGAAGGAGAGCAAACAAGAGAGTGAGAAAAAGAGGGAGAGGAGAGTAAGAAATGGAGAGAGAGGTTGTGAAGGAGTGAAGGAGAAAAAGGGAAAGAAGAGGGAGGGAGAGACATATATTAAGAGGGAGAATATATAAAAAGAGATAAGGAAGAGGAGAGTATAGAGAAAAATAGTTAGAAGGCATTACAGAGAGAGCAAGAGAACTTAGTGCCCGAGAAGAGAGCGAGAAAGAACGAGAGAATGAGAAGGAACTCGCAGAATACCGAGAGAGATGGAGAGGAGAGAGATGGAGAGAGAAAGGGAGGAAGGGAGAGAGGGAGAGAGAGAGGTCGAGAGTGCGAGTGACATATGAAAGAATGAGAGAGAGTGCAAGAAAGAGAGAATAAGCCGATGGAGCAAGAAGGAGCAAGAAAGCAATAAAGAGGGAGGGAGAGAGAGCGAGAGAGAAGAGAGCGAGAAGAGAGATAGTGGAAGGGAGCGAGGGATGGAGGATAAAGAAAGAGTAGAAGGGAAAAGAGAGAGAGAGAGTAAGAGAAGTGAGGGACGGAGAGAGAGAGAGAGAGAGAGAGAGAAAGTGAGGGAGTGAACACAGGAGTGAGGGAGAGAGAAGGGAGAGAGATACTGAGAGAGCGAGAATAAGAGTGGGATAAAGAGAGTTAGAGAGAGACGTCGATATAGAGGGAGGGGTGAGGGAGGGAAAGAGAAGAGAAAGAGAGAGTGTTTGAGAGAGAGAAAGTGGTAAAGAAAGAAAGAGAGAACACCGACAGAGAGCTTAAGAAAGGTGAGATCGAGAAATGGATAGAAAAGAAGAGAGGCGAGAGAGAGAATTGGAGTGGTCAAGAGAGTGAAAGGAGAGAGAGAACGAGTGAGAGAAGAGAGAAAGAGAGTATAGAGCAATTAAAGTGAAAGATAGAAAAAGAGAGAGAAATATGGAGGTAGATAGAGAGAGATAGTGAGATTAGGATAAGGAGATGTAGAATGAGAGGAACGAGGGAAGAGAAGGGTGGGAGTTAGAAGGAAAGCAAGAGGGTGAATAAGAGAACGAGTTTAGAGAAAAATATAGAAAAGAAAAGAGAGTGAAATAGGGGAGGCGAGCGAGAGAGAGAGGGAGAACAAGAGAGAGTGAGAGAAGGAACAAGAGAAAGCGAGAGATAGACTGGTGGCAGGAGCGTAGACGAGGAGGGAAAGAGAACCTGGCATGCTGAGAAACAATGAGAGAGATGAGGGAAGAGAGTGAGAAGAGAGAGGACTGTGTGAAATAGAGAGGAGACAAAGGAGGGAGAGTGAATAAGAGAGCAAGGGATAGATGAAGAGAAAGAAGAGAGTGCATCAAAAGAGAGAGCACGAGAGAGGGAGAGAGGGAGAGATCGAGAGTGAAGAAAAGAGATAGAATTGCTCTCTTTGTCTTTTTCTATTCTAGTTCTTTCTATTATCTCCCATTATTCTCTCTCTTTACTCACTCTTTTTGTCTCTCTATTTCTCACTCTCTCTCTCTCACTCTCCCTCCCTCACACAAACACTCTCAATTCCGCTCACAACTTACTCTCCCCTCAAATCTATCTCATTTTTTATTATTTTCTTTCATATATCTCTCTTTCCTCCTCAAGTGCTCCCTCTTTCAATCCCTCCACTCAGTTTCTCTCTCTCCCTATCTCACTCCTCTCTCTACCTCCTCTTGCACTAACATTCACTCCCTCTATCTCCCACTGCACATTCTCTCCATCGCTCTCTCTCATTCCCTCTCTTTTGCTCTCTCTTCTCTCACTTCCACTTTTCTATTTCTCTCACTCTCCCTCCCTTTCTCTACTCTCTAACTTTCTCCTTCGCTATCCTCCCTGCCACCCCCTCTATTTCAGTTTGTCTCCCATTCTTCTCTCCCTCTCCACTCCCTCTCCCCTTCTCTCCTTCTCTCCTTCTCACTCATTCTCTTAATCTCCCTCCCTATCTCAATCTTGCACACAATTGTTCGTGCTTTGGTCATCTTTCATTTTCTTTCTCTCTTAAATCTTTCTCACTCACTCTCCCACTCTCACTCCCACTCTCAGTTCAATCACTCCACTTATATCCCTCTATCTTCCACTTTCTCACTTTCTCCATCACACTTTCCTTCTCTCTCTTTATCTACCTCACTATCTCTCACTTTCTATTATGTTTCTCTCTCGCTCGTCACCTCTCACGCCGTGTCACTCTAGCTCTGCCTCTCCGTTCTCACTCTATTGTTATATATCCATCACTCAAAATCTCTCTCCCTTCTTCTCATTCTCTCACTCTTCGTCTCTCACCCCCTCTTCTCACTCACTCTTACTTCCTCACTCGCCTCTTTCTCACTTCGTATTCTATCTCACTTCTTAATTTTCTCTCACTTTCCCTCCCTAACTCTCTCTTGCTCCATCTATCATTCTCTCTCTTGCTCCCTTCTATTACTCTCTCTTTAGCTACTCTCTATTTAGCTTCACTCTCACTACTCCCTCTCTTTATCTCTTTCACACACTCTATCTTCTCACTCATTATTTTCCTCTATTCCCCTAGTCTCTTTCTTTATTTCTCCCACTTCCATTCCTGGGGCTCCCCCTCTCTTATTCTCTCTCCTTATTTCTATTCCTCTCGCTTTCTCTATCTTTCCACATTCTCCTTCTCTCCCTATATCTCTCTAACTCTCACCTCCTCCTTCGCTCCCTTCCTCTCTCTTTCTCACGCTATCTCTCTTTCTCTTTTATTTCCCACACTTCCCTAAGTTTTTTTCTTATGTTTCCCTCTCACACACTCTTCCTCACACACACACAACCTCTCTCTTTCCTTAATCTTTCTCTCCCTATCCTTCCCACTCTCCAAATTTATCTCCCTCAATCTTTCTCTCCTCTCTCTCATTGTTTCTCACATTCTCTCACCCTTCTCTCTCTCTCTCTCCCTCCCCTCTCTGCCTCTATCTCTAACTCTCGTTTACTTACTCTTTTTCTCACTTTCTCCCTCTCTATCTTTATATCTCTCTTGAACCCTCTCTCACGTCTCTTTCATTCTCTTACTCTCTATCTCATGTTTCTCATTTTCCCTCCCTAGCGCACAATCTCTCTCCCTTTGTACCTTTCTGATATCTTTTTTTCTCTTATCGCTCTCATTCTCTCCTCTATAATCTTACTTCCTCATTCGCCATCTCTACGTTTCCCCTTTGTAGCTCACTCTTCTCTTTCCATCTCACACACCCATACACTCTCTCACTCCCTCTCTCAATCTTTCTCCCTCTCACCCTCTTTAGCACTATTTCATGCTCTCTATCTAACTCGTTCTTGCTATCATGTTCTTTCTCGCTCACTCTCTCCTATCTCTCCCTTGCTCCATCTTTCTCTCTTCACTATCTATTCTCTTCCCTATTTTCTATCTTTGTCTCTTTCCTTTCTCACTCTCTATTCCCTTCTATATCTTATACCCTGATTTACACTCTATTTTATTTTTTTCTTTTCACTCTTTCCCCTACTCTTTCTCCCATTCAAACCTCCTTTCTCTCTCTCTCTCCTCCCTTTCTTGCTTCCAACCCTCGCTCTCTCTCTCTCTCTCTCTCTCTCTCTCTCTCTCTTTCTCCCTCCCTCCCTTCCACTCCCTCGCTATCTCTCCCCGTCTCCCTCTCTCTCGCTCCCTCTCTACCATTCTCGTTCTTTCCTCTCTCTTTACCCCTCACTAATCTTACTCAATCTTTACACACAACCTCTCTTCTCACCTGCCTCTCCCATTAACTTTATCTTTAAACCCCTCTCTACTTCCTCCTATCTCTTTTTTTCCCTCACTACCTCCATCTCTCCTTTTCATTCCATCTCTTTATCTCTATCTCGTTGTCTCTTTTGTCTCTCACATTTCCGACCCTTGTATTATCCCTCAATACCTCTCTCATGCTCTCCCTCCCTCTTTGCTCACTTAATCCCTCTCTCCCACACTCGTCTCTCTTTTCTTGCCCTCTCTCGCTCGTTCAATCTCTTCCTCTCTCTCACGCTCTATTCCCTCACTCACACTCTCCCTTTCTTGCTCCCTCATTCTCTCTGTCGCCCCCACTCTTACTCCCTCTCTCCTTCACTCTTTCTCACTCTAAGTTCACCCTCTCACACGCACTCTAACTTATGTTTCTCTCTATTCTCTCTCACCTCCTAATTTTTCTCTCCCTCTCTCCCATGTCTTATCTTCCTTACTTCCTTCTCACTTTCTGCTCTCTCTTTCTCTCTCTCAGACATACACTCTCTCCCTCTCACATTCTTCTAGTTTATTGAAGCTCTCGCTCTCTCTCTCAAAATCACATTCTCTATCCCCTCTCTCCCTCTCGTTTACTCTCTCCTCTCTCACTCTAACTTCCTCTCTCACACGCACTCTTCAATCTCTCTCACTCCCCCTCTTTCCCACTTTCTCACTCTCTCCCTCTCATTCTTTTTTCTTTTTTATGAATTATGACATTTCTTTATCTTTTACTTTCTCCCTCTATCTTTCTCTCACACGCTCCCTTCGCTCTCTTTATCACTCCCACCCGTCTCTCTTTACTCACTATTTCTCTCCAACTATCGCCTCACCTCTTCTCCTCCTCCCTCTCTCTCCTTCTGTCTCTCTATCTCCCTTCCCCTCTATCTCTGTCTATATCCTCCTTTCATATCCCTTTCTCCACCTCTCACTTCAAACTTTTGTTTTATTCTCGTTTAGTTTCTCCTCTCTATATTTCTGTCTCACTCTCTCTACCTTTCACCCTCCGACACTTCCTTCTATCCCTATCACTCCCTCCCTCCCTCCCTCCCTCTATCGCTCTATTTTTAGTTCACTCCCTCGCTTACTCTCTCTTGCACTTCCTCTGTTCTCTCTCTTGCTCTTTCATCTGTCACCCTCTCTTCTCTCTCTTTACCACTCTTTCTCTCTCTCTCACTCTCATTCCCTCACACACTCTCTTCAATTACTCTCACATCTTGCTCTATACTCAAATCCATCCCTTTATTTCTCGACTTTCTCTCATACGTCTCTCTTTCGTATCCATCTCTTTCAATCCTTCTTCCCACTCTTTCTTTCTCATTCCCCTATCTCACAAATCTCTCACCCCGAGAGGGAGGGACCGAGAGGAAAGAGAGAGAAATTGAGAGCAAAAAGATTTTGAGAGCGAGGGAGCAGGGAGAGTAGAGGAAGAGAAGAGTGAAATTCGAGAGGGGAGGGAACCAGAAGGGGAGAGAGTGTGCGAGAAAGTGTGCGAGAGTGAACAAGAGAGAGGAAGAGATGTATTTAAAGTAAAGAAAGGGGGAGGGAGGGAAGTGTGAAAGAGGAGTAGGGAAGGAAGAGAGAGGGAGAATTTCACAATTATGAGAAATAAAGGAGACAAGAGATGAGGGCGAGGTATGTAGAAAGAGCATGAAAGAGATAAGAGCAAGAAAGAGTAGATAAAGAAAAAAATAGTAATAAGAAATGGAGGAGAAAAGAGAGAGAGTGGGGAAGAGCAAGAAAGGGAGCTAAAGAGGTTGAGAGAGAGAGAAAGTAAGAGAAGATATGAGGTCAAGAAAGGGGTGTGGTGGAAATCCAGTGGAGTGCAAGGGAGAGAAATAGAGAAAAAAGGGAAGTACTGAGAGAAGGCTTCTGGTGATGAGGGAGAGAGGCTAGGGAGGGAGAGGAGGTGGAGTGAAATAACAAGGGGGAGATAGAGCACAAGTGTAGAGATGTGGAGAGAAGAGTAAAATAATAAAAAACTTAGTTAGAGCAGGGACGAGAGAGAATGTGACAGAGAGAGACAAAAAAAGGGAGGAGAGCGAGAAAGGCAGTGAGAGAGAGTGAGAGGAAAGAGGAGATGAGAGAATGTATGAGAGTAAGAAATAATTCGAGAGAGATGAAGTGCAAAACATGAGAAGAGAGAGGGAATGAAAGAGAGAGGAAGACAGGGTAGCGGGAGGGAGCAAGAAAGGAGTTAGAAGGAGAAAAAATATTTGAGTAATGAGAGAGAAGAGAAATATGAAGCGACATTAATAGAGATCGATCAAGAAACGATGCAATAATGAAGGTGGAATTAGAGAGTGAGAGATAGTGAGAGTAAGGTAGAGAGTGAGAGGTGCGAGAGATAAGAGACATCGGGGAGAGAGATGTTGGGGGGAGAGGGAAAGGAAGTGTTAGAGGATATATAGAGAGAGGAAGAGAGAGATAGAGGGAGGGAGAGTAAGAGAGAGGATGAGAGGAGGTATAAAATGAGATTTAGTGGAAGAAAGAGGGGGATGTGAAGTGAAAGAGAGTGAGGATATGAAGGAGGAAGTGAGAGTTAGAGAGATATGGAAAGAAGTAAAATGAGTCAAGATAGAGAAAGAGCTAAGGGTACATTTCGCAGGGAGGGAGAATAAAGAGAATGAGAGAGATAATGAGAGGGAGATCGAGAAAAGAGAGTTGGCCAGGAAACAGGTGGTTGGAGAGAGTGTTAGAGAGAGTGAAGAAGGAGGGAAGTGAGAGAAATAGATAAAGAGAGGGGGTATATATGAAGAGAGGCAGAAAAGAGAGAGTCGATGTGAATAAAGAGGCGAGCGAGACAGGATAAAGTGAAGGGAGGATAAAGAGTATGGAGAGATAAAGTAAAGGAGGAGGAGTAGGGAGGACAAGAAGCTAAAGAGAGAGAGAGTAGAGAAAGGAGCAAGAGAGTTAGGGAGGCAAGGTGAGAGAGATAAAAGGAGAGAGAAAGCGAGAGATTAACATGTAGAAAAGAGAGAAGGTGAGGGAGTGGGCAAGTCTAAGAGACATATTAAAGAGAGTAAGGGAGAGACGAATGGAGAGAGAGAAAAAGCAAGAGAGAAACAGAGAAAGAATGCAGAGTGACGAAAGAGAGGGAGAGAGAGAGATAAAAAGGAAAAAAATATTAAATAATGACAAAGAAGAGGGGGTGAGAGAGAGAGAATAGAGAGACAATGATAGGAAGGGAGAGAGAGGAGAGGTGGATATAAGACGAAAGAGCAAGTAAAAACTTATTGGTAAGAGAGAGGAAAGAGAGGGAAAGTGAGAGGGAGCTAGAGAGAAAAAACGAGCAAAATAAGGAAGGAGGGGGAGAAAGAGGGAGGGAAGGAGAGAAAGTAATAAATAATGATAAGGAAAAGGGGGCGTGAGAGAAGAGAGAGAATGAGAGGAAGGAGAGAGAGAGTGAAGTGATAGATACGGGAAGATAAGCAAAGAGAGATAAAGATATCAAAAGAGAGCGAGAAAGAGAAACATAATAAATGTGAGAGATAAGAGTAAGAAAGGATGAGTGAGAAAGAGAGTAATAGATGGCATGAGTAAGGAGAGAGCGAGGAAGGGGAAATGGGGGAGGGAGAAGGAGAGAGATTGAAGAGAGCAAGGAAGTGAGAGAGGGAGAGAGAGAGATAGGAAGTGAGAGAGGAAAAGAGTGCAAAAAAATGTGAGCAAGATTCAGATAGTAAGGGAGACTAAAAGAATGAGTGAGAAGGAGAGAAGGAGAGAATGGAGAGAGGAGATGAGAAGAGAGAAAGCGAGAGGGAGAGATATCGAGATAGAGAGAGTGAGAGGAGGGTAGCGGTGGGACAAAATAAGAGTGAAAGAATGAGACAGAGAGAGAAAGGGAGAGAGAGAAATAGAGAAAAGTGAGAGTAAAGGGAGAAGAGGGATCAAGAGAGAGGGATGAGAGAGCAATGGAAAATGAGAAGGAGGAGAGGGCGTGTGAATGAGTGAGTACAAGAGGATATAGAGAGAGGAGAGATAGGGAGAGAGTAAGAGAAAACAGGAAGGAGGGAGGAAAGAGGGAGGGATCGCAGCAGGAAAGAGAGATGAGAGAAAATAAGAAATAATGAGATGGATGAGTGAGGGAGAGAGCAAGGCGCGAGAGCCTATCGAGAGAGTGTGTGAGGGAGGAGAGGAGAGAGCGTAGGAAGAAATACGAGTAAAGAAAGGGAAGAGAGAGAGTTGGTGCAAGAGAGAAGCCTGAAAAACGAAATATCAAGAAGGCACAGAGAACGTAAGAAAGTGAGAATGGTAGCTAGTGGAGAGTAGTGAGAGAGAGGTCGGGATATGTGAAGGAGTGGGAGCTAAAGGATGGGGAGAGTGTGGAATACGATAAAGAGAGGGAAGTTGGGATTGAAAGGGGGAGGGATGGAGGAGGATATAGGGATCTATGAAAGAAAATAAGAAATAAAGAGACGGATAAGAGCGAGAGTATAAGCTGTGAGAGAAACTAAGAGAGAGGTGTGTGAGGGAGGGAGAGCGAGAGAGAGTGAGTTAGATAGAGAGGCAGAAAGAGAGAAGATAGATGATAGAAGAAGATCAAGAAAGAGAGATAGACAAAGAGAGTAAGAAAAATAAAGAGGGCGAAATAGAGAGTGAGAGAGAGAGCAAGAGAGGGAGGGAAGATAGAGATTGAAAAGTGAGAGAGAGGGATCGGAGAGAGGGTGAGACAAACTGGAATGAGTGAGAGCGATAGTCAAAATGCAAGGGAGAGAGGGAGAGTGAATGAGTGAGTGCAAGAGGAGAGAGACAGAGAGAGGTTAGATAGGAGCGAGGGCGAGCAGGGTGGGAAGGAGAGGAGTGAAAAGGAGGGGCTGCGTGCCATAAGAGATTTTCGCTTCTCTTTTCTATTGCCTTCTATCTCTATTTATCACTTTCTCCATTTCTTACTATGTCTCTCACTTTCTTCTCTTTTGATTCTTTCTCTCGCTCAATTGCTCTCTCTTGCTCTCTTTTCTATCTTTACTTTGTATCTCTCTTGCTCTCTTTTCTATCTTTATGTTCATCACTCTATCTCTCTACCTTCCCTCAATCTCCATCTCTTCTATTTCTCACCCCTCTTCTCTTTTCTTGTTTATTACTTCCACTCCTCTCCTTATTTCGCTCTCTACTCCCTTGCTTACCTCGTACTCTACTCTTACTCCATTTCTTTTTATCTCTCTCTCTTTCCTGGCTCCCTCTCTTTAATTTCACTCTCTTTCTTACTTCTTAACTTTCTTCTCTCTTTATTTTTATCTTGTTGTCTCTCTCTCCCCCCATTTTTCTCTCCCTCTCTCTGCCTCACTCCCTCCCTCCCAAACCCTCTCTCTCTTACTCCATCTATCATTATTACTTGCACCCTTTTTCTTAAACTCTATTCCACCACTTTTCTTCAGCCTTCACTTTCACTCTTACTCCCTAGGTCTCCCTCATGCAGCACACTCTTCTCTCTCTCCATCTCACACACACTTACACACACTCACTCTCTCTCAATCTCTCTCTCGGCTCACCCCCGCTAGCTCCATTTCTCACTCTCTATCTAACTTTTTGTTACCAATTTATTTTTTCTCTCTCTTTTTATCACTTTCTCTATTATATTCTTTCAATCTCTCTCTCTCTCTCTCTCTCTCTCACTCTATTCTCTTTTTATATCTTATACTCTATCTCTTACATTATGTTACTCCATTACCCACTTCCTCTCTCCTCTCTCTCTCGCTTCTATCCCTCCTCATTTTATCTCTTCTCTTCCTCCGTCCCTCTCCCTCCCATTATCCATCTATGTCTCCCCTCGTCTCTCTCAACAATCTCTTTATTCTCCCTTCACGCTTACCCCTCACTCACTTACTCTGCTTCGATATTCCCCGCCCTCTTTCTCACTGTCCCTTCCACCCTCTCTTCCTGCTCTCTCTTTAAACCCTATCAATACCTCCTATCTCTCTTTCTTACTCACACTTTCCTTCTCTCTCTCACCCAATGTTCCACCACTTTTCATCCCTCTCATCCTCTCTTCCTCTCTCTTTCACATCTAATTTAACCTCATCACTTCACTTTCGATCTCCCTCCCTCTTTCACTCCCTTCATCCCTTCGTTTCTCCTACTCACTGTATCATCCTGTCTCATGCTCTCACTTCCTCGCCTCTCTCCTCTCCATTTCTCTCTCACACTCTCCCTTTCTCTTTTACTTTCCTATCTCTTCAGTTTCACTCTCAGACATATTCCCTCATTTCTCTCTTTCGCTCTAAGTTCACCGTCGCTCATTCTTCTTTAATCGTGCTTGTCTTTCTCTCTCTTCTCAATCATTCTCTCCCACTCCCCTACTCCTTTCATTCTTTCCCTACCTCTCTCCTCCTCACTTTCTCTCTTTCTTTCTCACACACACTCCCTTCTCCCTCTCACTTCCTTCCAATTCATCCCCCTTCTCCCACCTCGTACTCTCCCGTCTCCATCTCTATCACTATTTTCTCTCCATATTTTCCTTCATTCTCTCTTCCTCTCTCACTCCCACTTTCTTCCATATCTCTCACTCCCTCCATCATTCTCTATCTTCTCACTCCCTCTCTCACTCTTTCTCTATTTACATCTATCTCTTTTTTTCTCTATCGTCTCTTCTCGTTTCGACACACTCTCGCTTTCCTTTTTATCACTCTCTCTTTACCCACACTTTCTCTCCAATCATCTCTCACTCTCTTCCGCTTCCTACCTCACTCTTTCCTCTTCCATTAATTCAATCTTTTCGCTATGAATTTTCTCTCTCCCTCTCTCTCTCCATATTTTTCTCAATATCTCTCCTAACATTCTACCTCTCTCACTCACTAACTTCGTTTCTCTAAACTCATCGAGTCTCTTCTCTCTCAATTTTTTCCTTACCCTCTCTCCCCCGTCTCCCCCTTCACTCACTCTTCAATCCCTATTCTTAACTCGCTCTCTTGATGTCTCTCTCTCACTCTCTATTTCATCTCTCTTGTTATTTGTATGCTCACTCTTGCTACTCTCGCCTCTCTTGCTCTTTTTTCTATCTCTCGCTCTTTACTCACTCTTTCTCCCCCACTATCTATCACACTATCTCTCAATTGCTCTAACATCTTGCTCTCTCTCCTCATATCAATCTCATTATTTATTATTTTCTCCCATACATCTCTCTTTCCTCCTTGATACCTCCGTTTCTCAATCCAACCCTTCCTCTCTTTCTCCCTCTCTCTCCTCTTACACTCACTTGTTCACCCCTATCTCTCTTTTTTTTATCACTCTCTCTCATTCCATCTCTCTTGCTCTCTTTTCTCTCACTTGCTCTTTTCTCTATTTATTTCACGCTTTCCCTCTCCCTTTCTCTCTCCCTCTCTCTCATACCTTCTCTCTCATTCTCTCCCTCCACTACCCTCCCTTCCACGTTCTCTATCTCATTCCCTCTCCCTCTCTCTTCCTCACTCCCTCTCCATCTTCCCCTCTCAGTTTCTCCTTCAAACTCATCCTCTTACTCTCTCTCCCTATCTCAATCTCTCCCTCTTTCCCTCTCGTTCTCCCTTTCCCCCTTTCCCCTATCACTCTTCTCTCTTTTTGCTCTCTCTTCTCTCACTTGCTCTCTATTTCACTATAGCATCGCGCCGTCTCTCTATCTCTTCTTTTACCACTCATGCTCTCCCCTTACTCTCTCTATTTCTTTCTTTTTACCCCTCTTCTCTAACTTTTCTTTCTTCATATCTCTCTCACTCTCCCTCATTCTTTCCCTCCTATCCATCCCACTTATCATCCCACTCTATCTCAATCTCTCTCCCCCTCTCTCCCTCTCCATTCACTACACTCTTGCTCCCTATCTCCATCTTGATCAATATCATCCCTCTCTCTCTCTTTTTTTCTTTCTATATCTCTCTCTCACTCTCCCTCATTCTTTCTTTCCCCTCTTCTCTCTAACTTTGTTTCTTTCTATATCTCTCTCACTCTCCCTCATTCTTTCTTTCCCCTCTCTCCATCCCACTTATCCTCCCACTCTCTCTATTTCAATCACTCTCCCCCTCTCTCCCCCCTCTCCATTCACTACACTCTCGACCCTATCTCCATCTTCGATCACATCATTCCTCTCTCACTTCCTCGTCTCTCCCTCCGAAATCTTCTGTCTCTCTCTCTCCCACATTGTCTTCAATCTCTCACTCTCTCTCCCCGTCTCCCCATTCTGACTCTCTCCCTTACTCTTGCTCTCTATCTCTTTCTCACTCTCTCCCTTTCTTACTATGTCTATCACTCTATTTTTTTTCTCTCTATCGCTTTCTTACTATCTCTTACTATCTTCTCACTCTCTTTACTCTCTCACCACTCTTTTTCCCTCTCTTCCTTTCTCACCATGTCTCACTCGCCCATTGCTCTCTCTTCCTCTCCTCCTCTCGTTCTTTATCTCTTTGTTTTCTCACCCACTCTTTTCTCTTATTGTTTATTACTTTTCCTCCCTCCCTTATTTCGCTCTATGTTTTATTCTCTTTTTGTCTCTCCCCTCTTCTTGGCTCCCTCAATCTCTTTAATTTAACCTTCACTCTTACTCTCATTCTCTCTCTCTCTATTGCTCTCTCTCACCCTTTCACTCTCCCTCTCTTCCACTCTTGCTCCATCTATCATTCTCTCTTGCTCTCTTTCTCTTACTCTCTCTTCTACTCTCTTTCTTCAGCTTCACTCTCACTCTTACTCCCTCTCTTTCTCGCTTCCACAATCTCTATTCTCTTTCCTATTTCATCGTCATCTTGCTCTCACTCTCTATTCTTTACACCTTCTCTCTTACTCTTCTCACCTTTTCTTGCTCTACCCCCACTCTCTCTTTCTTTATTTTTCTCACTTCCCTCCCTTCCTCCTCTCTCTCAAGCTCTCTCCATCTGCCCTCTCCGGCTCTCTCTCTCTTATCACCCTTCATCGCTCTCTTTCACTCTCTAATTCTCTTATTCTATCTCTTGCTCACTCTCACTTTCTCTGTCTTCCCTCACTCTCCTCTCATTTTATCTCTCTCACTCTCTCTTCCTACTTTGCTCACTTCCTCTTTCTCTCACTATTTATTTGCTTTCTCTTTCTCTATTTTTGCTCTCTCTAACTCTCTTCTTCTCTTCTATTTCTCTCTCCCTCCCTCTCTCTTTGTCCCTTCCTCTCTTTCCCCATTTCTCACACACACATCTCTTTCTCTTCAATCCCGTACATCGGGAGGGATGGAAAGCAATAAAGAGGAAGTGGGGATGGAGAGAGAGAATGGGAGATTACGAGAGCTAGAGAGAGCAAGATTTAATAGTGAGAGAGGAAGGGACAACGTAAGAGAGCAAAATCTGAGAAAGAGAGATTTAATAGAGAGGCAGAGAGAGAATGAGTGGTAAAAAGAAATAAATGAAGAGGTAAAGAGAGGTCATTAGAAAAATTGAAGAGGAAGAGGAGCAAGAGAGGGAGAGACAGAGAGAAATAAAGAGTGCTAAGCAAGAGAGAGGAGGGAGAGAGAGAGGGAGAGCAAGGACCGGATGATAGCAGTGAGAGAGATACGGGGGAGAGAGGGAGAGAAGGCAGAGAGGAAGGAAAGCGTAAGCGAGAATGAAGGAGGGAGGGGGAGAGAGGGAGAATGTGAGTGGGAGGATGGATGAAGAGTAGAAGTTAGAGAAGATGGAGCAACAATATAAAGAATAAGTGAGAGAGATAACAAAGAGTGAGAGAGATAAAGGGAGTTGTGAAAAGGGAAGAGAGGGGTGGCAGAAGGAGATAAGGTGTGAGAGGTAGCAGAGAGAATGTTTGTGGTGAAAAAAATCAGACATGAGAGACCAGCATAATAAAAAGTAAGAGAGAGACAACAAATAGGAGAGAATTATAAATAACCGAAAAGTGGGAGAAAAATAAACAGGAGACAGAGATATTTTGAGAGAGGGAGAGAATATATACATAGATTATAAGAAAGGTCTAAAAGAAAGAGAGAGAGGGAGGGAGAGAAGGAGGATAGTGTGGGAGAGGGAGGAGAGGGAGCAAGAGAAAGAGAAAGTGGAGGGAGGGACAAGAAAATGTGCAGCAAGGGAAGAGACAAAAAGAGAGTAAAGAACGAAACTAAAGAGATTGAGAGAGAGTAAAATGTGGGAGAAGATATGAGGTTGAAAGAACAATAGGGAGGACGTCATTGAAAGCAAGAGGAATAGAAGAGAAAGATAGAGAAAAAAGAGACAAAGATTAAGATAACATGGCAAAGAGATTGAAGAAGGGAGGGAGAGGGCCATAAAAAGTAGGTGAGGTGGAAAGGTGCGAGAGAGGGAGAAAGAAAGAGGGAAAAGTTGGGGGAGAAGGGAGAGAGGAAAGAAGATAGAGAGAGGAGAGGGAGGCAGCTAAGGTAGAGAATGAGAGAAAGAGCAAGAGAAAGAGAGAGAGAAATAACAAAAGGAAAGGGAGAAGACACAGCACAGAGGGAATTAGCGAGAGTGAAAAAGAGAAAAATATAGAGGGAGAGTGAGTGAATGAGTGTGTGCAAGAGAGAGAGTGAGATAGGGTGAGAGGGAGAAAGAGAAGGAAGGAGGGAGCTGAAAGAGAAGACTGAGATCAAAGGAAGATAACACCGAGAGAGAACGAATGAGAGAAAAAATAAATACGAGATGGATAAGGAGGAGAGAGCAAGATATGATAGCAATCGAGAGGACGTGTGAGGGAGAGAGAGTGAGAGAAAGTGTGAGTAAAGAGACAAAAGAGAGAGACAGAAGAAAGTGGAAGAGAGAGACACAGAGGGGCAAAAAGACCAAACGAACAACAAATAGAGATAAAATATGAGGTGAGAGTTAAGGATTAAAAAGTGAGCGGTGAGGGGGAGAGAGTGTATGCGTACGTAGAGATAAGAGAGAATCGGGGAATATAGAGCAAAAGATAGTAAGTTAGAGGTAAAGGGAGGGAGATGTAGATGGAGATATGGAGAGAGAGGGAGATAGAAGAGTCTCTTGCTTCCTTCCCTCCCTCCCTCTCTCTCTCTAATCCTCTCATTCTCTCACTCGTACACACTATCTCTCTCCCTCTCTCACACTTCTAGTTCATCCCCACTCACTCCCACGAAATCTCATTCTCTTCCCTCTCTCTCCTCTCTTTGTAATAGATCTTCCCAACTCACTCTTTCTTCCACTTTATCTTCCTCTTCACGCCCACACATCAATCCCTCTCTCTCTCACTCACTCTCACTCTTTTTCACCCTCTCCCTCTTCATCCTTTTCTCTATTTATGCCTTTTACTTCACATTTTCTTTCTCTTTCCTGCTCTCTCCCTCCCCCTTTCTCTTCACACACTCTCTCTTATCATTTTTCTACTCTTTTTCTCCAACAATCACTCGCCTTCCTCTCTCTCTATCTCTCTCTACCCTCATCTCTCTCTCCCCTCTCACTCTCTATCTTTTATTAATCTTCCATTGAGTCTCTCTTTCTCTTATTTTTGTCTTACTCTCACACCCTTCTTCCTTCCATCTGCTCAATCCCTATCACCTCACTCTATATCTCCATTTCTAGTTCACTCCCTTCTCTGGCTCTCACTCTCACGCTATATTTCATCTTTCCTTATCGTTTTGCTTGCTTTCTCTTTGCCCCTCCCCCGTCCTCTCTCTTGCTCTTTCTTCTATCACCCTTTTCTCTATATTTACTCACTATTTCATCACCCTCTCTTCTCTATATTTAGTCACTATTTCTCTTCCTCTATCCCTCACTCTCTCTCAAGTCTCCCCTCCCTCCCTCTCTCTCAATCACTCTCACATCTCACTCTCGCTCCTCATCCCCATCTCATTATTTCTTAGGTTCTCTCAGACATCTCTCCTTCTCGCCTCTCCTCTCTTCTACCTCCATCCTTCACTCTCTTACTCCCTTTCTTCCTATCTCACTTTTTCTCTCTCCTCTTGCACTCACCCATTAAATCTGCCTCCCTCCCTCTCATTTTCTCCATTGCACTCTCCCATTCCCTCTCTCTTGATCTCATTTCTCTCACTTTCTCTTCTCTCTATTTCTCTCTCATTCTCCCTCATCCTTTCTTACTCCCACTCTCCCTCACACTACTCACCCTGCCACTCTTTCTATCTCAATATGTCTCTCTCTATCTCCCTCTCTCCATCTCACTTTCTCACTCATTCTCTTAATTTTGCCCCTATCTCCATCTTACTTCTTATCTTTTCCACTCTAGCTTCCTATCTCTCACTCTTAATCTTTTAAGCTCTCTCTTTCCCTCTCTCACTTGCTCTCTCCCTCTGTCTTCGTCGACTCACTCGCTGGCTTACAACCCTCCATCTCTTTATTTCTCACTCTCTCGCTCTCTCTTACTATGTGCCTCACACACTACTTGTTTGTCTCTCACTCTCTTACACTTTTGCTATATTTTCTCTCATTTTATCCTTTCACTTATCTCTCTTTCTACATTCTTCCTTTTCACTACCTCTCACTCCTTATTATGTTTCTATCTCTCGCTCTCGCTTCACTTTTCCTCTCTTTTCTATTATCTCCTAAATCCTTCACTAAATCTCTATCTAGCGTCTTCTCATTCTCTATCTCTTTTCTTTCTCACCCTCTTCTCTCTCTTATTTTTTATTACTTCCCTCCATCTTTATTTCATTTTCTCGTTTCTCTTACTAGTCCCCTCTCTTACCCTCTCTTACCTCACTCTCTATTCTTTCTTTATTTCTCTCTTTTCGTCTCTCCCTCCCTTCTTGGCTCCCTCACTCTCTTCAATTTCACTCTCACTCCTCACTATCTTCTCTCTATCTCTCGTGCTCGCTCATTTTTTTCTCTCCCTCTCTCCCTCACACCCTCCCTCCCTAACTCTCTCTCTTACTCCACTAACTTTCTCGCTCGCTTTCCTTACTCTCTCTTGCCCCACTCTCTTTCTTCAGCTTCACTCTCACTCTTACTCACTCTTTATCTCTTTCACAATCTCTATTCTCTCTTTCCTCTTTCTTCCATTATCTCTCTATCACTCTCTATTCTCTCTCACCTTCTCTCTTACTCTTCTCACTCTTTATCTTCCTCTACCCCCCACTCTCTCTTTTACTATTTCTATCACTTCCTCTTCCATCTCTCTCTCTCACGCTTTCTCCAATTGCGCTCCCCGGCTCTTTCTTGCTCACCTGATTCTATCCTAATCTCTCCTCTCATTTTCTCTCGCCTCTCCCTCTTCCTTCCATTATCCCTCACCAATTCCTTTCTTCTCCCTCTATTGCTCCGTCTTCCGTACCTCTATCATTCTGTTCTCCTCTCTACCCCCACTCACGCATTCTCTTAATCTCCTCCCTCTCTTCTTCATCTCTTTATCTTACTCTCCACTCTGCCTCTATCTACCTCTATTTACCTCTCAATTCATCTCCCTCTCCCTCCTCACTTTTTCTCTCCCACTCTCTCTCTACCTTTAACCATTTCTCTCTACACCTCTTATTCTCATACTTTCCCTAACTCTCTCTATTATCATGCTCTCTTACATTCCCTCCTTTTTATCTCTCTTTCCCTCTATATATATATATATCCTCACATTTTCTCTCCCTCTATCCACCACATCCGTCTACCGTCCCTCTTCACTCTCTCGCACGTCTCGCTCTCTCCCTCGCTCTTCCTCTCTCTCACTCCTTATTCCACTTTCATTATTGCACAAGCCACCAATCCATCTCTCTTATGTCGCTCTTTCATTTCTCTCATCAATACTCTTTTCTCCTATCATCCTCTCTCACCGCCTCGCTCTCTCTCTCTCCCTCTCTTTCAATCCTTCTCTCTTATCACTCTTTCCTCCTCGTCTCCTCGTCTAATTATTTCTTAATTTCTCTCACACTTTTTCTATCTCCTTCTCCCTCTCACTTTATCTTCATTCTACTCTTTATCTATTTCTCGCTCCTTTCCTCGCTCCCTTTCTTTCTTATTTGCTCTTTCTTCCTTCACCCTCTTCTATCTCTATTTCTATCTCACTCTCTCTCCTCTCTCCCTCCCTATCTTTCTTAATTACACTCTCTTACTCACTCTCCGTTCTATCTTTATCTTTCTCTCTCCTCTCACTCTTTCGCTCTCTATATTCCACATACTCTCTCTCTCCTCCCTCTTGTTTCCTTCCCTCCTTCGTTCCTACCTCCATCCCCATCTCTCTCACTCACTCTATCTTCGAATCTTCCACACTCTCTCTCCCTCTACCTCCCACTCTCCCTTTCCATCTCTCTAGCTCTCTATTTCCTCTCTATTTCCCCGCTCTTAAGTCAGCTTCCTCCCTCTCTCTCACTCTCTTTCCATCACTTTTTATCTCTCTTGCTTTCTCTTTCTCACTCCCTCAATCTTGTCCTCTCTAGGTCTCGCTCATGTAGCGCACTCTTCTCTATCATTCTCACACACTCATACACACTCTCACTCTCTCTCAATCTCTCTCTCACCCTAGTTAGCTCCATTTCTCAATCTTTGTTACCATTTTGCTTTCTCGCACTCACTCTTTTAATCAATTCTCTATTATATTCTTTCAGTATCATTCTTTCTCACAATTCCTTCATATCTTCTTATATCTTTTATTCTCTTTTACACAGTCCTTCGTTGCTCTCTCTTCTTTCTTTTCTCTTACATTTTGTCACTCCATCCCCCACTTCCTCTTTCCTCTCTCTCTCTCTCTTGCTTCTATCCCTCTCTTTCTCATTTTATCTCATCTATTCTTTCCTCCTCTCCCTACCATTGTCCCTCTCCGACTCCCTCTCTCTCTCTCTCAACAATGTCCTATTCTCCCTTACTTTTTACCCTCACTCACTTACTCTCGCTCGATCTTCCTTTCCGTCTCTTCTCACTCTCCTCGTCCCTTCCACTCTCTTTTCCTTTCTCTTCTTACTCTCTCTTTAAACCCTCTCAAAATCTTCTTCTATCTCTCTTTCTTACTCATCCTCTCCTCTCTCTCACTCCCTAATCCACCTCTTTTCATCACTCTTTAAACCCTCTGAATACCTCCTTCTATCCCCTTTTTTCTTACTCATCCTCTCCTCTCTCTCACTCTCTAATCCACCTCTTTCATCTCTCTCTCATCCTCTCTCACCCTCTCTTCTGTCTCTCTCTTTCACACTACTAGCCCACACGTCACTCCTTTCTCTCTCCCTCCCTCTTTCTCTCCCTTCATCCCGCCACTTTCTCCCCGCTCTCCTTATCTCCCTATCTCGTCTCCATCTTTTCCTCTATCTCTCGTCGCTCACCCTCTTTCTCTCATGCTCCCCCGTCAGCCTCTCTTCTATTTCTCTCAAACACACTCTCACATACTCGTTCCCTCTTTCTATCTCTTCCCGCTCACTCTCACACATACTCCCTCATTCCCTCTCTTTCTCACTCCATGTTCACTTTATGTTGCTCACTCTTGCTTCAATTGCACTCGCTCCTCTCTACTCTAAATCATTCTCTCCCACTCTCGCCCACTCCTTTCATTCCTTTCTCCCTCTCTCTCCCCTCTACTTCCTCTCACTCTCTTCCAATTCACCCCCCCTCTTTCTCCCACTAAATCTCATTATGTACCCCCTCTCCATCCCTCTCACCACTCTCCATATCTTCCTTAACTCTCTCGTCCTCTCACTCCCACTATCTTCCATTCCTCTCACTCCCTCCATCCATCTCTCTCCCACACTCGCTCTTTTCTCTATTTATGCTTTATCACTTTTTCTTTCTCTATTGCTTTGACAAACTTTCTCTTGCTCTCTTTTATCACTCTCTTATCACTATCCTCACCCTTTCTCTTCAACCATCTCTCACTCTCTTACCTCCCTTTCTCCCTCTTTCATTAATTCAATCTCTCGCTATGTCTTTTCTCCCTCCATCTCTCTCCATATTTCCCTCAACATCTACCCTATCTACCTCTCACTCACTATCTTTCGTCTAACTTCACCGAGTCTCTCATCTCTCGATTCCCGCTCACTCCTCTCTCCTCACCTTCGCTCACTCTTCAATCCCTTCTTAACTCCCTCTTTTACTCTCTCTCTCTCACTCTCATTTCTGTCTCTCTCTTATTATTTTATGCTTATATTTGGCTCTCTTGTCTCTCTCGTCCCCGCTCTTTCTTCTATCTCCCTCTTCCCTCTCTCTTTACTCACTATTTTTCTCCCTCTATCTATCACACTCTATCTCACACTACTCCCTACACACACTCTTTTATTTCTCTCACATCTTGACTTTCTCTCCCTCAAATGGATCCATTATTTATCATTTTCCGTCATACTTCTCTCCTTCCTCTTGATACCTCCCCTATTCAATCCATCTCTCCCTATCTTTCTTCCCTCTCTCTCTCGTACCTCACTCATTCACTCCTCTCTCTCCCTCTACTTTTTCTCTATCTCTCTCTCATCCCTTTCTTTGCTCTCTTTTCTCTCACTTTCACTTTTCTCTATTTCTCTCTCGCTTTCCTCTCCATTTCTCTCGCCCCTCTCATCCTTTCTCTATCATTCCTCCTGGCTTGCCTACCCCCGCTCCCACGCTCTCTATCTCAATCTCTCTCCCTCACTCCCTCTCCATCTCCCTCTCTACTCCTCTCTTTTTAACTCATTCTCTTACTCCCACTCCCTATCTCAATCCCTCCTACGCTCTCTATCTCAATTTCTCTCCCTCGCTGTATCTCACCCCTCTCCATCTTCCTCTCTCCTTCTCTCCTTTTTAATCATTCTCTTACTCTCCCTCCATATCTCAATCCCTCTCTATCTCTCTTTCCCCTTTCTCTCTTCTCTCTCCACTTGCACTTAATCAATCTCCCTCCTTCCCTCACATTTTCTCCATCGCTCTCTCCCATTTCTCTCGTTTGCTCTCTCTTATCTCACTTTCTCTTCTCTATATTTCTCTCTCACAGCCTCGCTCTATCTCTCTTTTTCCTTCTTTTTTACCACTCATGCTCTCCTCCACTCACTCCATTTCTTTATTTTTTACCCTCTTCTCTCAGTTTCTCTTCTCTTTATATCTCTCTCACTCTCCCTCATTCTTTCACTCACCTCTCTACATCTCACTTCTCACTCTTTCTCTCATTTATCATTCTCTCTTATCACTTACTCATTCTCTCCAAACTTCTCTCTCTCTTCCTCCCTCTCTCCCTCTTTCATTATTTCAGTCTCTCACCCTATCACCCTCTCACCCTATCCCAATCTCCATTTTCCTTCCATATCTCCCTCTCTCTACCTCACAATCAACTTTATCATCTTTAAGTCTCTTTTCCTCTATATTTCTGTCTTACTTTCTCTCCTTCTCTCACTCCTGCTCACATTTCAATCCCTAGTTTACGACCTCTTTTTTTCTCTCTCTCACTCTTTATTTCATCTTTTTTATTATTTTCTTGCTCTCTTTTTCCCTCTTCTTATCTCTCTCTTGCTCGTTCTTCTATCAACCTCTCTTCTCTCTCTTTAGTCACTCTTTCTCTCCCACTTTCTTTCAATCTCTCTAAGTTTCTCTCAGACCTTGCTTTCTTTCTTATTTTCTCTCAAAGATCTCTCTTTCCTCCTCAATCCCTCCCTCTTTCAATCCCCTCTTTCCTCTCTTTCTCGCTCTCTCCCTATCTTACTCCTCTCTCGCTCATGTTGTATTCACTCATTCAGTCCCTCTCCCTCCCTCTCATTTTATCTATCACTCTCATTCATTCCGTCTACCTTCCTCCCTCTTCTCTCACTTTCTATTTTCTTTATTTCTCCTCTCTCATTCTTTCTCTCATGCTTTATCTCTCTTTCTCTCTATTTTGCTTCCTTCCCTCCCACTCCACCTATCTCAATCTCCCACCCTCTCTCTCCCTGTCTCTCCTCAATCTCTCTCTCCTTTTTTTCTCACATTCTCTTAATATCCCTCTCTATCTCAATCTTGCTTACTATCCTTTTCTCTCTTCCTCTCTCGCTTCCTATCTCTCTCTTAAATCTTTCTCTCGCTCTCCCTCTCTCCCACTCTCACTCTCTTGCTTTATCTCACTCTCTTTACTCTTTCCCTCTATCTCTCTCTTTCTCACTGCCTCCCTTTCTCACTATGTCTCACTCTCTATTATGTTTCTTTCTCACCCTTTAGCTCTCTCTTGATTTTTTAATCTCTTAACTCACTCTTGATCTATCTAGGTCCATCAATCAAACTCTCTCTCCATTCTTCTCATTCTCTCGCTCTCTTCTCTCACCCCCTCTTCCCTCCCTCCCTCCGCTACAACTTATTTTGCTCTTTTTTTCTCTCGCTAGCTCACTCTCTCTTGCCCTCTCTTCCCTCACTCTCTTTTCTCTATCTATTTCTCTCTAGCTTTGTCACTTACTCCCTTGCTCGATCCCTCACTCTCTTTACATTTTACTCTTTCTTACTCCCCCACTCGCTCCACTCTCTCTTTCTCTCATGCAATCTCTCTCCCACTCTCCCTCTCTAACTCTCTCTTGCTCCATTTATCATTGTCTCACTTGCTTATTTTCTATTTATTTCTCTTCACCCACTCTCTCTCTCTCATACTCTCTATTTTAACTCTTTTTCTCCGTCTTTTGCTCTATTTTGTTGCTCTTTAATCTCATTCCTTCTCTCATTCTATCCCTTACTCTCTCTCGTTATCCCTCTCCCTACTTCTCTCACTATATCAATCCCACTCTCAACTCTCTCTTCATTTCTCTCTACCTCTGCTCTCTCTCATTATTTCACACTTTCACTCACAAATCTTTTCGTCCCTCCTCAACCTTCTTTTTTTCTCTCCCTCACTCCCTTTCTCCATATATCTCACTCTCTTGACCTTTATGTTCTTCTCATGCTCTCCCACTTTCTTTATATATATTTTTCTCACTCTATTGCTCACTCTCTTTATCTGTCACTTCTCTCCACCTTCCTCTCTCTCAGATCCCTTTCATCTCTACCTCTATCTCGTACTTTCATATCATTCTTATTGTTTCACACTCTATCCTACATTTCTCTCCCATCTTCCCTACCCTCCCTTCTCCTTATTTCACTTCCTCCCTCCTTCCCTCCCTTTCCCTCTTGTCTAGCACTCTCTATCACTCTCTATCAGTCTCACTCTCTCTCACTCTTTCTTTCTCCCTTTTTCCTTGCTCTCTCTTCACTCTATTTCCCTATATCACACTCTTTCTCCCTTTCCTTATCTTCCCTTTCTCACTCTTACATTATCCCTCTCTCTCTCTGTCTCTCTCTCTTTCCTCATGTTTACTTTTACCAGCTCTATTTTTCTCTCTTTTTTCCTCCCTATTTCTCTCTCTTTAGTTTCACAATCAATCTTCCTTCCCCTCTCTCACTTTCTCTCAAACACATACAATCTCACACTTCCTCTATCTCTATCTCTTAATCTCTCTCTCTCTCTCTCTCTCTCTCTTTCTCGGTCTCTCTAGCTCTCTTTTGCCTAGCTCTCTATTTATTTCTCATTATTTTACTCTTTGTGCCCCTCTATCTCATGCTCTATCTATATCTCTTTCCATCTACCAATTTATCTATATATTCTCTCGCTCTCTCTCTCAATCTAACCCTTCATTACTATCATTTTCTAACACCACCACTCTCTGCTCCCCTGTCACCTTGGTCTTCCTTTCTCTTATCTTCTCTCTCACACTCTCTCATTCTCTCTCCCTCCCTCTCTCCAGCTCTTTCTTTACCTAATCTCTCTTTTCTCTCTATTTTGTCTATATTTCTTGATCCCCATCTCCCTTTATTCAATTTCAAACTCAATCTTACTCCCTCTCTCTCCCTTTCTTACTCTCTAATTTCTCTCTTCGTCTCTCTCTTACTCTCTCATGTTACTCTATTCTCCTCTCCTCTTACACTCTCTCTCTGTTATCCCTTATTCTATCTCCCTCTGCCTCCCTGGCTCTCTCTACTCTATCACACACTCTCTCACTCTCTCTCTCTCTCATACACATGCTCTCTCTCTTTCTCTTTCTCTTTACCTCCCTTGCTCTCCCTCTCTCCATCACCCCATCCCTTCCTTCCCCATCTCTCTCACTCATTATCTTCTACAACGTCCATCTCACTTACTATATATTATATTCCTTTTTCTTCTATGACTATTTCTCTCCCTCTATCTCCCACTCCTCCCAGTCTTTCTCCTGCCTCCCTCTCTCTCACTTCCATCCCTCCTATTCAGACACATACACACAAAAACTCTCCCTTCTCTCTCTTCTCTCACTTTTTTGCTCACTCTTCGCCCATTCTCTCTATCACAAACTCTCTCTCTCGGACACTCTGCATCTTTCTCCGTCAATCACTCTCCATCGTCCTCCATCCATCTCTTGTTCTCTCTTCTTCTGCTATCTCCTCTCTCCATGCATCCGCTTACCTCTCTCTCTCAGCTCCTTTCACAGAATTTCTCCCTCTCTTTCTTGATCTTTCTTACTCTATCTTCATCTCTCTCTCTTACTCATTCTCTTGCTCTCCTTCCCTCTCTCTCCCTCACTCACCTTTTCTTACTTTATTATTCCTCACACTTTTCTCTCTCTGTCTCAACTCATCGCTCTTAAATATCTCTCACTCCCTCGTTCTATCTCGCACACTCTCTATTCATTCTTTCTTTCTCTTTGCTCTCTCTCTTGTTCTCTTATATGTCACTCTATCATCTCTCTTTCTTTGTCTCTATCCCTCAAACACACTAATTCTCTAACAATTATCTTCCCAGTCTCTTGTCTCTCTCACAGTGTCTCACTTTCTCCCTCTTTCTCTCTCTGTTCCTCCTTCCCTCTTTAACCCTCTCCCTCCCTCTGTCTAACCTCTATCTCTCACTTTCTTTTCCTTACTATTGTTCTCAGTCTTTTCCTCTTTCCCTATATATCTCTCTTGCTCCCTAGCTCACTATCCCTCTCATTCTCTAGCTCTTTATCTCTCTCTTCACTATCTCCCTCCCTCCCTCACACTCTCTCCTTTCCTACGCTCCTAATATTTCTTTTTGTCACTTGTCCCTCTCCATCATTCCCTCTGTTATATTCTTTTCTCTCTGAATCTCTTGTTGTCTTTCTTTCATTGTCCACTCTCATTCACATTATAACTCTCTCTGTCTATATTTTTCTCACTCCCAAATTCTTGCGTACTCTAGGTCTCCATTATGCCCTTCTCTCTCCATATCACTCACTCTCTCTCTTGAGCTCTCACACACTCATACACTATCTCTCAGGACCCTCTCAATATCTCTCCTTCTCACCCTCATAACTCCATTTCTTGATCTCTATCATTCTCTGTCTTACCAACTTGCTCAGTCTCTCGCACACCTTCCTCTATCTCTTCTCTTTCTATCCCCATCTCCATTCTTCACTCTCCCTCACTCTCTCTTACTTGTACTCTATTATCTTTTTCTATCTTATGCTTTCTTTTGCTCTCTTCATTGTTGCTTTCACTTCTCTCTTTCATCTTATTTTTCCCTCCCTATATCCCCCACTCTCTCTCCCTCTTTATTCCTTCCATCACTCCCACTGTCTCTTTCCCTCTCTTCTCTCCCTCCCTCCCTCTCTATCTCTTTCTCTCTCTTGTTCTCTCTCTCTTTCTCTCTCAATTCTTATATTCTCCCTATCTTCCCTCAGTCTCTCTTCTCTCTTTATTTACTTTTCACACTCTATAACTTTCTCACTACTCCTATCTGTTTAATACATCTAACTCCCTCCCTTTATCTCTCTTTATCACCCACATCCTTTTTCTCCCACCCTATATTCATCCCCATACAATCTCCCATGTTTTATCTCTCTATCTCAATCTCTTTAGCTCCCTTTCTTGATCCCTCCTTCACTCTCTCTTTCATCTCTTGCTCTCTATCTCACTCTCCTCTTCCACTGTCTCTAGTTCGTAATCTATCTCCCTTCGCACTCTCCTAATACCTTTTTTCTCTCTTGTGGCTCTCACAGTCTCCCTCAATAATTCTTACTTCCTCATTCATGCCCCCTCTACATGTCCCCTTTTTAGCTCACTCTTCTCTTGCTATCTCACAAACTCATACACTCTCTCAATTTCCTGCTCTCAATCTCACTCTCTCTTACTTCATGTTCTATCTCGCTCACTCTCTTTTATCTCTCCCTCCCTCCATCATTATCTCTTCACTGTTTATCCTCTACTTTATTTTCTCTTTTAGTCTCTGTTCCCTTTTTTGGTCTTATACCCTCTTTTACACTCTGCTTTATTCTTTTCTTTTCACTCTTTCCTCTTACTCTTTCTCTCATTCTATCCTCCTCTCTTTCTCCCTTTATCTTGCTTCCATCCCTCGCTCTCTTTCTCTCTTCTCTCACTCACTCACTCCCTCCCTCTACCTTATTATCTCTCTGTCTCTATCCCTCTCTCTAGCTTCCTCTCTTTAACCATTCTCTTGTTCTTCCCCTCTTTTACCCCTCACATACTAATCTCACTCGATCTTTCCATAGCCTCTCTTAACACTCTTTGTATCATTCACTCTCTTTTTAAACCCTCTCACTTCCTCCTTCTGTCTCTCTTTCTCCCTCACTACCTCCATTCCTCTCTCTTTTTATTCCATCTCTTTATCTCTCTCTCATTGTCACTTCTATCTCTCACATTTGACCCTTTCATTATCCCTCACCACCTCTCTCACTCTTCCTCCCTCTTTCACTCTTTTAACCTCTCTCTCTCTCTCTCACTCTATGTTTCTCTCTTTCTTGCTCCTTCTCTTGCTCTCTCAATCCCTCCCTCTTTCATGCTCTCTATTCCCTCACAATCTCTTCTCTCTATTAGTCTTTCACACTCTCCTCCATTCTTGCTTCATCATTCTCCTGTTTAGTTTTTCTTTCATTTTTACTCCCTCTCTCCCTCACTCTTTCTCACCCCATGTTTAGTCTCTCTCACACACTCCAACTTATGTATCTTTGTCTTCTCTCTGACCTCTTAATTTCTCTCCCCCTCTCTTCCCCTATCTCTTGCTTCCTTCTTTCCCTCCCTCTCTCCCTCTCTCTTTCTTACTCTTAGACACTATCACTCTCTCCCTCTCACATTCTTCTGGTTCATTCCTGCTCTCTCTCTCTCTCAAAATCACATTCTCTACCTCCTCTCTCCCTCTCGCTAACTCTCTCTATATATTCCCTCAATCTCTCTTATCTCTCACTTTCACTTCCTCTCTCACTCCCACTCTTCAATCTCTCTCACTTTGCCTTCTTTCTCCCTTTTTTTCAGTCTCTCCCTCTCTCGTTCTTTTCTCAAATTTATGAATTATCACTTTTCTTTCTCTTTTACTCTCACCCTCCCTCTTTCTCTCTCACACTCTCTCTCGCTCTTTACTCATTCTTTCTCTCCAACTACCGCCTAGTCTCTTCCTCCCTCCCTCTCTCTCTCCTGCCTTTTGTCTCTCTATCTCCCTTCTTTCTCTATCTCTCTCTATATCCTCCTCTATATCTCCCTCTCTTTACCTCTCACTTCCAAACTTTTGCTTAGTTTTCCATTAGTCTCTCTTGTCTCTCTATTTCTATCTCACTCTCTCTCCTTTCTAGTCTTAGGCTCTCCCATCTATCTCTATCACTCCCTACCTTTATCTCTATGTTTCTAGTTCACTCCCTTTCTTGCTCTCTCCTCATTCTTTATTTCATCTGTCTTCATCATTTTCTTACTCTCTTTCCCTCTCTTTTTCCTCACTTGCTTTTACATCTATCACAGTCACTCTCTTTACTCACTCTTTCTCTCTATCTCTCTCTCTCCCCCCCTCAGACACACACTCTGAATTGCATTCATATCTTGCTCTCTTGCCTCAAATTCATTACATTATTTCTTATTTTCTCTCATACATCTCTCTTTCATCTGAATCCCTCCCTCTTTTAATCCTTCTTCCCTCTCTTTCTACCTCACTTCCTATCACACAACACTCTCTTTCGACTTGAGAGAGGGAGGGTTGAGAGGAGAGAAATATATGTGAGATAAAAAAAGAAATAATGAGATGGATTTGATGGGAGAGAGCAAGATGTGAAAGAATTGAGAGAGAGTGTGTGACAGAGATAGAGTGAGAGAGAGAGAGAGATAAAGAGTGAGTAAAGAGAGAGAAGAGATGGAGGGAAGAGAGAGAGGGTAAGAGGAGAGAGAAATTGAGAGAAAAAGAGTTTAGAGAGAGGGAGTGAGAGAGAGTAAGAGTGGGAGTAAGATTCCAGAGAGAGTGAGGGAATGAGAAGGGGAGGGAGAGCGAGAGAGTGTGTGAGGGAGTGAACAAGAGAGGAATAGATTGATCTTGTGTGAAAGAAAAAGGGAGAGAGGGAGGGAGGGTGTGAAAGAGTGTGAGAAATAGTGAGACAAAAATGAGTTGGAGGTAGAGAAAAAAGAGCAAGATAGAGAGATAAGAGAGGGTGAATGTGAGAGAGTGTGAGAAATAGAAAGACATAGATGAGGTTGAGGTAAATAAAAAAAGTGCAAGATAGAGAGATAAGAGAAAGAAAAAGAGGAGAATGAGAAAAATAGTAATAAGAAAAGGAGGAGGAAAGAGAGAGTGGGAAAGAACAAGAATGGGAGCCAAAGAGATTGAGAGAGAGAGAATGTAAGGAAAGATATATGATTGAGAAAAGGGATGTAGGAAATGATGGAGTGCAAGAGCGATAGAGAGAGATAAGGGAAAATAGGGATGGTCTTGGAGAAATGGTTGGGGATAGAGTGAGAGGGAGAGGGTTTGGAGGGAGAAATAATGAGGGGGAGGTATCGCACAAGTGTAAGAGATTGAGAGGAGAGAATGGAGAGAGATTACTAGAAGAGAGAGTAAGTGTGAGAGGATGAATATATAATGAGAAAGAAAGAGAGAGAGAGAGAGAGACTGAGTGAGTAAGAGTGAGAGTGAAACTGAAGAGAGAGAAAGGAGGGAGAAAGGAGAGTGCAAGAGAGAAATAGAGAGAAGTGAGAGTGAGGAAAAGAGAGAGGAAGAGAGGCAATGAGTGAGCGAGCAAGTGAGGGAGCAAGAGAGAGGGAGATAAAAGAGCAGGAGAAAGAGAGGAACGAAGAGAGTGAAAACGGGAGGGAGGGCGAGAGAGAGTCGGTGAGGGATAAAGGGAGCAACAAAAGAGAAAGTCAAACGAGAGAATGAGAGAGATAAAAAGAGGCTGAATAAAGTGTGTGAGATAGAGGGGGAGAGAGTGAGTGCGAAAGAGAGATAGAAGGAGGCAGTGAGAGGGTTCAAAGACAGAGCAGGAAAGGGAAAGGAAGAGAGACTGAGAAGAGAGACTGAGGGAAGATCTCATAAGAGGAAGTGAGTGAGGGGTAAAAAGTGAGGGAAAATTGGAGAAGTTTGAGAGAGAGTGTACAAGAGAAAGTGGGAGATGGAGAGGGATAAGGGAGGGAGAGAAGACAGAGAATGGGAGAGGGACGGATGGAAGCAAGAGAGAGAATGGGATAGAGTAGGAGAAAAGGAAAAGAAATGAGAGAAGAAAGAGCAACAAATGTAGAGTGTAAAAGAGAGTATAAGATAGTAAAAGAGAATTGAAAGCGAGAGAGAAAGATTGAGAGAATATAATAGAGAAGGGGTTAGAGAGGAGAAAAAAATGGAGCAAGGGAGGGAGTGGAGAGAGTGAATGATAAAGAGAAATTTGGTAATGAAGAGTGAGACAGAGCGATAAATGGAGTTAGTGAGAGCAAGAGCGAGAGAGATTGAGAGAGAGTGAGAATCTATGAGTGTGTGCAATGGAGAGAGAAGAGTGAGCTACATAGGGGAGACCTAGAGAGGACATGAATGAGGGAGTGAGAATGATAGAGGGAGAGAATGAGAGCGATAAAGAGAACAATACTGAGAGAATAAAAGAGATCTAAAGAGAAACAAGGAAAGAGAGTGAGGGGGACAAGAGAGAAAAATTATATTAGGAGGGTCGAAAAGGAGAGAGAATGTGAGCTAGGGAAGATGGAAGAAAAGAGTGAGATATAGAGCGATAAAAGAGAGATTAAGATAGATTTATTGAGAAACAATGCAATAATGAAGGTGGAATAGAGTGAGAGAGAGAGACATAGAGCAAGGGAGGGGTGAGAGTGTGTGTGACAGAGAAGAGAGATAAGAGAGACAGAGATGTTTGGTGTTAGAGGGAAAGAAAGTACAAGAGAATATATAGATAGGAAGAGAAAGGTAAGGGAGCGATTGAAAGAGAGAGCATGATAAGAGGAGAGAGTGAGAAAAAGCATGAGATAGGAGGTGGAGAGAGAGATGGCTAAATTTAGACAGTTAGAGCGGGAGAGAAAAAGAGAGGAGAAATAGATGGAGAGGGAGAGGAGAGGAAGGGAGCGAAGGAGGAAGTGAGAGAGAGATATATGGAGAGAAGGAGAATTAGTCAAGATATAGAAAGAGAGAGTGAGCAAGAGAGAGAGAATGAAGGAGATGGAGAGAGAGAGAAACAAGAATGGAAAGTGGAAGTGAGTGTGAGAGAGAGTGACAAAGGAAGGAAGTGAGAGAAATAGAGAAAGAGTGGTGAGATAGAAGAAGAGTGAGAAGAGTATGACAGCGAATAAGGAATACGACCGAGATAGTGATAAAAAGTAGAAGAGAATATAGAGAGAGTGAAGGGCTGAAGAGAGGGAGTCAGAGTCGGAGTGAAGCTAAAGAGAGACAGAGAGTGGGTGAAGAGAGAGAGAAAAGGAGCAAGAGACAGATAGGAAGGGAAAGTGAGAGAGGAAAGGAGAGAGAAATGGAGAGAGAAAGGGAGGGAGAAAGAGAGAGAAGGTGAGTGAGGGAGTAATACTGGAAGAATTTGAAGAGAGTAAGGGAGACAAACGAGAGAGAAATAGAGAAAGAATGGAGAGTGAGGAAAGAGAGGGAGAGAGAGAAAAGAGAGAAATTAATAAACAGTGACTAAGAAGAGGGGTGAGAGAGGGAATTAAAGGAAGGGAGAGAGAGTTAGAGTGATGGATATAGAAAGAGAGACGAGTAAAGAGAGAGAAAAGAGAGCAACAAAGAACGAGAGAGCAAGAGAGAGAAACATAAGAGAAAGTGAGAGACATAGTGAGAAATGAAAAGAGTGACAAAGAGACAGATAGACGACAAGAGTGAGGGTGAGAGTGAGGAAAGGGGAGAGAAAGGTAGAGAAGGAGAGAGATTGAAGAGAGAGGGGGTGAGAGAGGTAGAGAGAGCAAGAACGATTTAAGAGGAAGAGACATAAAGTGAGAGATGAAAATATAGTGAGCAATGTAGAGATAGGGAGGGAGAATAAGAGAATGAGTGAGATGGAGAGAGGAAGAGAGGGAGATGGAGAGGGTAAGATGGAGATGGATTGAAATGGAGAGAGTGGTAGGGAGGCTAGTAGAGGGAGAGAATGAGAGAAAAAAATGAGAGAAAAAGGATGAGAGAGAGTACGAGATGAGAGAGGGGAAGTGAGAAAGAAATAGAGAAAAGTGAAAGTGAGATAAGAGACAACAAGAGATTGGGAATGAGAGAGAGCGATAAAGAAAATGAGAGGGAGGGAGAGGGAGTGAAGGAGTGAGTGCAAGGGGAGATAAAGAAAGGTGTGAGATAGGGAGAGAGGGAGAAAGAGAGGCAAGAAGGAATTGAAATAGAGAGGGATCGAGGAAGAAAGAGAGATATATAAGAGAAAATAAGAAATAATGAGATGGATATGAGTGGAGAGAGCAAGATGTGAGAGCAATTGATAGAAAGTGGGAGGGAGGGAGAGTGAGAGAGACTGAGAGATAGAGGGAGAGAAAGAGTGAGTAAAGAAAAAGAAGAGAGGGAGATAGAAGAAAGGGCAATAGAGAAAAACAGAAGGGTGGAAAAATTGCAAAAAACAAAGCGAGATGAAAAAGAGAGCGAAGAAAGAACAAGGGAGAGAGAGTAAGAGAGGTTTAGGTAGATATGGAGATATATGAAGAGAGAGGGAGGACAAGAGCAAGAAAGAGAGAGAGAGAGAGAGAGACTGAATTAATGAAAGAGAGAGATTGGGAGAGAGGAAGAGGGTAAGAGATGGTTGAAGGGAAAGACCGTGTAAAGTGATAAGTGAGTGATGATAGAGATCAATAAAAAGTGTGTGAGAAAGAAATAAAGAGCAATAGAGAAAGAAATAATGATATGGCATAACAGTGAAAAGTGCAAGAGAGATAGAGAGTGAGAAGAGAGAGATAGACAAAGGGAGGGGGTATAAATGATATTTAGTGGGAGAAAGAGGGGGATAAAATGAAAGAGAGTGAGAAGGAAAGAGGGGAGCGCGTATGAGAGAGAGATAAAGAGCGAGAGAGGAAGAGAGAGGGTGGGAGTGAAGGAAGCAAGAGAGCAAAGAGATAGAGAAAAAGATTAAGAGAAGATAGTGGAAAGGGAACAAGAGTGATAATAAAACTGAAGAGATAGGAAAAGGGATTAAGAAAGTGAGAGTGTGAGAGAAATAGAGAGAAGAGAAAGTGAGGGAATGGATAGTGGGAGAGAGGGAAAGAGTGAGTGAGCAAGAGAAAGTGCAAGAGAGAGGGAGTTAAAAAGAGCAGGAGAAAGAGAGGGATGAAAAAGATTGAAAGTGGGAGGGAGAGCATAAAAGTAGCAATGGGGGATATTGGAAGAGAACATAGTGCGTAAACATAATGTGGGAGACTCAAATTGAGTGAAAGTAAAGAGAGGGAGGGAGATTGGAGAGAGAATGAGAGAGAAATGGATATATAAGAGAGAGTGAAGGAAGGTAGAGCAAGAGATATGGAGCAAGACAGAGCAAGGAAATGGTAGAAGAAAGTGAAGTAGATATAAAGTGAGAGATATGAAGAACGAAAGAGGGAAGAGAGAGGAAGGAGAGAGGTAGAGAGAATTGTGAGAGAAAGTAAGGAATAATGAGAGAGATGAGGAGCAAATCGTGAGAAGAGAGAAGAAATGAAAGAGAGAGGGAGAGAGGGAGGACGGGAGGGAGCAAGAAAGGGAGTTATAAGGAGCAAAAAGAGTTGAGTAATGAGAGATAAAATAAAGCAATAGCAGAGAGATTAATACTGATTGACTAAAAAACAATGCAATAATGAAGGTGGAATAGAGAGTGAGAGACACAGGAAGAGCAAGGTAGAGAATGAACGTGTGCGAGCGATAGAAGAGAGATGGGAGAGAGAGATGTTAGGAATAGAGGGAAAGAAAGTGTTAGAAGACATATTGAGAGAGGAAGAGAGAGATAGAGGAAGGGAGAGTAAGAGAGTGGATCACAAGAAAGAGAGTGAGAGAAAGTATGAGAATAGAAAGCGAAGAGAGATGGTTAAACGTAGAGTGAGAGAATGAAAGAAAAAAAAGAGGAGGGACGGGGTAGAGGTAGAGGGAGAGGAGAGGAATGGTGCGAGTTGACAGTTAAAGAGATATAAAGAGAGAAGGAGAATGAGTCAAGATAGTCAAAGAGTGAGTGAGCAAGACAGAAGGAGGGAGATTAAGAGAATTAGAGAGAGAATGAGAGGGTGATGGAGAAAAGAGAGATAGCCAGAGAGGGGAAGTGGAAAAGAGTGTTAGAGAGAGCGACATAGGAGGGAAATCAGAGAAATAGAGAAAAAGAGTAAGGGTATAAAGGAAGAGAAGGTGAGAAGAGTAAGAGAGAAGTTGACAGTGAATAAAGAGTGCGAGTGAGATAGCGATAGAAAGTGGAAGAGAGGATAGAGAGTGTAAAAGAGAAAAAAAGGGAGTAGAAGTGAGAGTGAAGTTGAAGAGAGAGAGTGGGTGAAGAGAGAGTAGGAGCTAAGGAGCAAGGAGCAAGTGATAGATAGTTAGAGAGGCAAAATGATAGAGGGAAAAGCAGAGGGAAAGGGAGAGAGAGTACAAGAGAGAAAGAGAGAGAAGACGAGTGAGGGAGTAAGTGTGAGAGACAAATTAAAGAGAGTAAAGGAGAGAGGAATGGACAGGGAAAGAGAGAAAGAATGGAGACTTAAGAAAGAGAGGGAAAGAGAGATAAAGAAAGTAATAAACAAAGAAAGAGAAGAGGGGGTGAGAGATGGAGAAGAGAGAGATAATGAGAGGAAGGGAGAGAGAGTTAGAGTGATAAATATAGATGAAAGAGTGAATAAAGAGTTAATGAAGAGTGAGAGGAAAGAGATGGAATGAGAGGAGTTAGAGAGAAAAAGAGAGCAAAATAAGGAGGGAGGGGGCAAAAGAGGGAGAGAATGAGAGAAAGTAATAAACAATGACAAAGAAGAGGGGTGAGAGAGAGAAGAGAGAGAATGAAAGGAAGGGAGAGAGAATGAGAGGAATGAATATAAACATATAAGTGAAGAAGAGAAAAGAGAGCAAAAGAATGAAAGAGAGAGAAACATAATAGAAACTGTGAGACATAGTAAGAAAGTGATAGTGTGAGAAAGAAAGTAATAGATGGCAAGAGTAAGGGAGAGAGTGAGGAAGGGGAGATAGAGGGAGTCAAGGAGAGAGATTGAATAGAGGGAAGGAGTGATAGAGGGTGAGAGAGCAAGAAATATTTAAGGGAGAGAGAGCAAGAAAGGTTTAAGGGAGAGAGATAGAAAGCGAGAGAGGAAAGGAGCACAAAAAATTGTGAGCAAGATTCAGATAGGGAGGGAGAGTAAGAGAACGAGTGAGAAAGAGAAAGAAGAGAGAGTGAGAAAGAAGGAGAGATGGAGCAACAAGGAGGGAGTGAGAGGGAGGGTAGTGAATGGAGAAAATAAGAGAGAAAGAATGAGAGAGTGAGAAAGGGAGAAAAAGAGAGAGAAATAGAGAAAGAGAGAGAAAGAGAAGAGAGAGCGACGTAGAAAATGAGAGGGAGGGAGAGGGAGTGATGAGTTAATGCATGAAAAGATAGAGAGAGGATTTAAATAGCGAGAGTAGGAAAAAAGAGGGAATGAGGGAGTGGAAGAGGGATGGATAGAGGAGGAATAAGAGATGTATGAGAGAAAATAAGAAATAATGAGATGGATATGAGGGGAGAGAGCAAGATGTGAGAGCAATTGAGAGAGAGTGTGAGGGGGAGAGTGAGAGACAGAGGTAAAGAAATAATGAGTAAAGAGAGGGAAGAGAGAGAGTTGGTGCAAGAGAGATATAGGAGAAAGAGAAATATCACGAAATTAAGAGAGGTTGTAAGAAAGACTGAGAAAGGTAGCTATGGAGATTGAGAGGAAGAGAGAGGGTGGAATACGAGAAAGAGAGGAAAGTGGGGAATGAAAGGGTGAGGGATGGAGGAGGGTATAGTGATCTATGAGAGAAAATATGAAATATTGAGATGAAGAAGAGGGGAGAGAGCAAGATGTGAGAGTAAGTAAGAGAGTGTGTGAGGGAGGGAGAGTGAGAGAGAGTGAGAGAGATAGAGGGAGTGAGTAAAGAGAGAGAAGAGAGAGTGATAGAATAAGATCAAGAGAGAGAGATAGAGGGGGACAAAACAGAGCAAGAAAACAATAAAGAGAGATGAAATAGAGAGTGAGAGAGAGAGAGCACGAGAGGGTGTGAACATAAAGATTGAAGAGTGAGCGGGAGGGAGAGGAGAGAGGGTGAGACATAAATGGAATGAGAGAGAGCGATAGTGAAAATATGAGGAAGGGAGGGGGAGTGAATGACTGAGTGCAAGAGGAGAAAGAGAAGTTAGATAGGGAGATAGGAAGAAGGAGAGGGAAGGAGGGAGTGAGAAAGGGAAGGATCAAGAAGAAAAGAGAGATTTTTCTCCATTTACTCTTGCCTTCTATCTCTCTTTCTCGCTCTCTCCATTTCTAACTATGTCTCTCACTTTCACTTTTGATTCTCTCTCTCGCTTACTTGTTCTCTCTTGATTTCGTCTCTCTTTACTTACTCATTATCCCCTTATATCCATCACCTTATCTCTCTACCTTCCCTCATTTTCTATTTTTTCTATTTCTCAAGCCCTCTTCACTCTTTTTATTATTTACTTCCAATCCTCTCCTTATTTTGCTCTCTGTTCATTTGCTTAACTCGCACTCTTTTCTTTCTCTATTTCTCTCTTTTTGTCTCTCTCTCCCTTCTTGGCTTCCTCACTCTCTTCAATTTCACACTCATTCTTACTCCCTCACTCTCTTCTCTCTTTCTTTCTCTCTTTCCCTCCCTCTCCCATTCTGTCTCACTCCCTCCCTCCTTGCTCCATCTATCATTATCTCTTGCTCCCTTTCTCTTACTCTCTATTCCCCCACTTTCTTTCTTCCGCTTCACTTTCACTCTTACTTTCTAGGTCTCCCTCATGCAACCACACTTCTCTCTCCAACTCACACAATCTTACACAAACTCACTCTCTCTCAATCTCTCTCCTTCTCGCCCTCGTTAGCTCCATTTCTCACTCTTTATCTCACTCTTTGTTAACATTTACCTTTTTCTCCCTCACTTTTTTTATCCCTTTTTCTATCATATTCTCTCAATCTCTCTCTTTCTCACACTATATTCTCTTTTTATATCTTATACTCACTTTTACACACTCCTTTGTTGCTCTCTCTTCTTTCCTTTCTCTCACATTCTGTCACTCCATCCCCCACTTCCTCTCTCCTCTCTCTCTCTCTCTTGTTTCTATCCCTCCCTCTCTCATTTCATGTCTTCTCTTTCTCCCTCCTTCTCCCTCCCTTTATCGCTCTCTATCTCCCTCTCTCTCTCAACAATCTTTTATTCACCCGCACCCTTTACCCCTCACTCACTTACCCATGCTTGATCTTCCCTCAGTCTCTCTTCTCACTCACTATCCCTTCCACTCTATCTTTCTTTCTCTTTCATGCTCACTTTAAACCCTCTCAATACCTTCTTCTATCTCATTTTCTTGCCCACTCTCTCCTCTCTCTCACTATCTGTTCCACTCCTTTTCATCTCTCTCTCGCCCTCTCTTCTGTCTTTTTTTCACACTCATTTTAACCCTCACTGCCACTCTCTTGCTCTCCCTCCCTCTTTCACTCCCTTCGTCCCTCTCTTTTTCCTACTCTCCTTATCTTCCTAACTCTTGGTCCCTCTCTCGTTCGCTCACCCTCTCCCCCTCTCATGCTCTATCTTTCATCACTCTCTCTTCTCTCCATTTCTCTCTCACACTCTCCCTTTCTCTTTCCATCTTCCTATCTCCTTATTTCCGCTCTTACACATACTCCCTCATTCCCTCTTTCTTTCTCGCACCATGTTCACTCTATATCACTTACTCCCTCTTCTATTGTGCTCGCTCCTCTCTCGGCTCTCAATCTTTCTCTCTCACTCTTCCCCAATCCCTTGATTCCTTAGGCCCCTCTCTCCCTCCCTCTCTCTCTCTCTTTCTCTCTCTCTCTCACTCTCCCCCTCTCGTCCTCTCACTTTCATCCAATTCATCCTGCCTCACTGTCCCACTAAACCTCATTTTGTACCCCCTCTCTCGATCTCTCTCACTCACTCTCCATATCTTCCTTCACTCTCTCTTCCTCTCTCACTCCCACTCTCTTCCATCCCTCTCAGTCCCTCCATCCATCTCTGTCTTCCTCACTCTCTTCCTCTCTCATTCTTTTCTTTATTTATGTTTTATCACTTTTTATTTCCTTATTTCTCTCTTCTTCCTCTCTTTGACACACTCTCTCTTGTTCTCTTTCATCACTCTCTTATCACTTTACTCACGCTTTCTCTCCAACAATCTCTCACTCTCTTCCTCCCTCCCTTTTGCCCTCTTTCATTAATTCAATCTCTCGCTAGGTCTTTTCTCCATCCCTCACCCTTCATATTTCCCTCAATATCTCCCTCTATCTACCTCTCACTCACTATCATTTGCTCTATCTTCCCCGAGTCATTCTTATCTCTTGATTTCTGTCATACCCTATTTGCTTAGTTTTGATGTCTCTCAAACCCTATGATTTTATTATTGGTTCATTCATGAGTGCATCTCATCTTATGACGTCTCTTGCTTTAAACCCTTGAACTCATTGTCTCTCGAGCCATATGACTTTCTTATCAATTTTTTATTAGAGCATCGTAATTGGCTAACAGTAGCCCTCTTAATCAAGATATCTTGTAATTTATAGCCACCTGATTAAACTTTCAGTTCTTCTTTTCATGAAAAACATGTTGTAGTCAATTCTTTATGAGAGAACATAATATATACCTCAGACTACATGAGATAGTATAGCATTCTCAATCTCTACTTTTGTGAATACGGTCAAGTAGAGGCTATAATTATCCTGCCATTGTGAATATGGTCAGACAAATATCAGCTTTTCTCATGCTTGTGTGAATAAAGTCAAGCACGTAAAATAGCTTCATAGATGAATCAGATCACACGAGAAGATCCAACCTTCTCAATTGACCATACTATCTAGTCGTTGATTAGTTGCGGTATAACTCAGGATACCTCGGGCTTTATAGCCACCTGACTAAACTATGGGTGCTTCACTTGAAGAGGACCTTATTTAAATTTCTAGTTAGGTCTTTTTATGAAAGCATACCAGATAACTCAGACATGAAATAATCGAGCCTTCTTAAATGACAATACTATCTAGTCACTGGTCAGTTGTGGTTTAAGTCAGCCATCTCAAGCTTTATAGTCACTCTCTCCCTTACTATTGCCCTCTATCTCTCTTTTTCTTACTCTATCCTTTTCTTAACCTTCTCTCACTCTATCTCTCACTCTCTCTCGCTCTCCCTCTCTCCCTACTCTCTCTTTCAATCCTACTCTCAACCCTCTCTCTCTCTCTGCCTCTTCTCACTTTCATTATTTCGAACCTTCACACACAAATCTCTTTCACTCTCCCCCTCCCTCTTTTGCTCCCTCCCTCCCTCTCTCATTCTCTCTTTGTATATCTCACTCTTTTTACATTACTATTCTTTTCACAATCTCCCACTTTCTTTATATATCTTCCTCTCACTCCCATGCTCACTCTCTTGCTCTTTATCCATCACTTGTCTCCCACTTCCTCTCTCTCTTTGATCCCTTTCATCTCTTCTTCTATCTCTCACTTTCATCTCATTCTCATTGTTTCTCACTTTATCCTACATTTCTCTCCCATCCTCCCTGCCTCCCTTTCTCCTTATTTCACTTCCTCCCTCCTTCCCTCCCTTGCTCTCTTGTTCATCTCTTTCACACACTCTATCTCTCTCTATCATCTCACTCTCTCTATCATCTCACTCTTTCTCACTCTCTCTTGCTCTCTTTTTCCTCTCTCACTCTCTCTTCACTCAATTTCTCTCTCACACACTCTCTCTCCCTTTCCATTTCTTCCTTTCTCACTCTTACATTATCCCTCTCTCTCTCTCTCTCCTTCCTCATTATTTACTCTCACCATCTCTCATTTTATCTCTCTCGTTTTCCCTATCTCTGTCTCTCTCTTCAATTTCACTATCACTCTTCCTCGCTCCCCTTTCTCCATTTCTCTCAAACACATACATTCTCAAACTTCCTCTATCTCAATCTCTTTTTTAGCTCTCTCTATCGATCTCTCTTGCTCTATTTTGCCACACTTTCGGTTTCTTTCTGACCATCTTATCTCTCTCCCCTCTATCTCATGCTATATCTCTATCTCTCTCTATTTACCATTTAACCATATATTCTCTCTCTCTCTCTCAATTTAACCCTTAACTACTATCATTTCTAACACCACCTCTCCCCGCTCCTCTTTCACTGCGGTCTACCTTTCTCTCTTATTCTCTCTCGCACTCTCTCATTCTCTCTCCCCCTCTCTCTTACTCTTTCTTTCCTTACTCTCTATTTTCTCTCTGTTTTATCTCTATTAATTGGTCTGTCTCTCTCGTTATTCAATTTCAATCTCAATCTACTCCTTCCCTCTCCCTTTCTTACTCTCTATTCTCTATCTTTGTCTCTTTCTTACTCGCTTATGTTACTCTATTCTCCCTTCTCTTACTCTTTCTCTCTATTATCCCACACTTTAACTCCCTCTCTGTTCCTGGCTCTATCAACCCCTTTCAGTATTTCTCGCACTCTCTTCACTCTCTCTCATATGCACATGCACTTTCTCTTTCTCTCTTCCCTCCCTCACTCTCCCTCTCTCCATCACGCCATACCTCTGTTCCCTCTCTCTCTTACTCATTCTCTTCTTTAGCATCCATCTCACTTACTGTATATTTTATTCCTTTCTCTTCTACGACTATTTCTCTCTATCTCCCAGTCCTCTCTCTCTCTTTCTCTCCATCATTCACTCTCTTTGTCACTCAACCCTCTTCTCTATTTCTCAAGCTCTCACTCAAATCCATTCCTTCTAATCTCTCTCTTTCTATCTCTTCCCATCTTTCCTTCCTTCTCTTATGTCCTCTTCTCTCAAACACTCCTTTACTATCAAGGTCACCCTCCCAATCTTCTATCTATTTATTTCTCTTTTTTCAGTCTATCTTGCTCACTCCCTCTTTGTTTCTCTCTTTAGGTCTCCCTTATGTCACGTACTCCCTTTCAAGCACATTCTTTATATCCCTCTCTATCTATCCTTTTTTTCACCCATTCTCTCCACTATTCCACCCTCTCTCTCTCTCTCTCTTAGTTCCCTATCTAACTCTCTCACTCTCTATCGCTCTCCCTTGCCTTTAGATAGATGAAGAGAATAAGTGAGTGAAGAGAGAAAAGAGAGGGGATAGAAGAAAGAGCAAGACAGAAACATAGAGGGGCCAAAAGAGAGCAAAGAAATAAGAAAGAGAAATGAAAGAGAGAGAGAGAGAGAGAGAGAGAGAGAGAGAGAGAGAGAGAGCAAGAGATAGGGTGAAGATAGGGATTGAAAAGTGTGCGGTGGTGGGAGAGGGAGAGGGTAAAGCAGTAATAAAGAGAGACGAGAGACTCAAGGAAGATTGAGCAAAAGATAGTGAGCGAGAGGCAGACAGAGGGAGATATAGGAGGAGATATGGAGGGAGCGAGGGGGAAGAGAATAATGAGAGAGAGAGTGAGTGAGGGAGTGAGAGAAACATATATAAAGAAAGTGGGAGAGTATGAAAAGAAGAGTAAGGTAAAGGGAGTGAGATATATGGAGAGAGAAGGATAGAGGGAGGTAGAGAGTGAAAGAGGTAGGGGAGAGAGGTAGAGATGTGTGAGAGAAGGTGATAAATAATTTGAGAGAAGAGGCAAAGAGAGAGAGACAGAGAGAGATAGGTGAGAGTGGGATATAAAGAGTGAGAAGAAGGGAGAGAGGGAGAGCAAGAGAGAGTGTGAGATAGAGTGAGAGAAAGAGAGAGAATAAAGGGCAACATAAGAGAGAGCAAAAGAACAAGAAAGAGATATAGAATCGAGAAAAAGAAATAAATAGAGAGATAGAGGGAGGCCATGCGAAAGATTGAAGAGAGAGAGGGAGCAAAAATGTAAGAGAGAGTGTGAGATTGAGAGAGAGATGAGGAGCAAAATAATGGATAAAAAATAATGTGAGAGAGGAGAGAGGGAGGGAGAGAATAGTGAGAAAAAAGGCAGCAACAATTTAGAGAGTAAGGGAGAGGGAGATAAATAAGAGTGAGAAAGAGAGACGAAGGGAGTGGGCTAAGTTTAGGGAGAGGGGGAGCAATTGAATGAGTGAGAGAGTAATTGGGAAAGAAGTGAGCGAGAGAAGAGGGAGCTGAAGATAGACAGGTTAAGTGAGGGGGAGAGAGACCAAGAGAGTGACAGACAGAGAAAAGAGGGTGAGGAAGAGAGCAGTAAAAGTGAGAGTGAAATTAAATTGAGAAAGAAGGAGAGAAAAGGGAGAGATAAGAGATTTTGAGAGAAAAGAGAGAATGTGAGAGGGAGTGAAAAAAAATATAAGAGTAGGAAAGTGAAAGTGAGATAGAATGAATGTAAGAGGGAGTGAGAAGAGAGGTTATGGGAAGATCAAGTAACAGTATGTTAGTGAAGGGTAAAGAAAGGGGAAGAACAGGAGAATGGTGAGAGAGGGAGACAGAGAGGGAGACAAGGAGCGAAAAATGGAACCTAGAGAGGGCACAAATGAGGGAGTGAGAATGATATAGGGAGAGAGTGATAGCTATAAAGAGTAGAATAGTTAGAGAGTGAAAGAGATCTAGAGAGAAAAAGGAAAGGAGAGTGACGAGAGAGAAGAGGATATAAGAAAGGGAAAGAGAGATGGACAAGAGAAAAAAAGATATTAGGAATGTGAGAAGGCTTCTAGAAAGGGAAGAGTGAGAACAAGAGTAAGGAAAAGAGAGTGAGAACAAGAGTAAGGGAAAGGAAGTGAGGAAGAGAGGGAGAGAGAATTGAGAGAGAGAAGTGTGAGAGAAGGTGAGAAACAATGATTAATAAGAGAGAGGGATTGAAAGAGATAAAAGTTGGAGAAGAAGACAGAGTGTGTGTGTGGGGGATAGGGGAGAGAAAGATTGAGCAAAGAGAGACATTATGTATGTGTGTGAGGAAGAGGGAGTGAGGAAAAAACATAAGAGAAAGAGTTAGAGAAGTATGAGCTAGAGAGATAGAAAGAACGAGGGAAGGATCCATAGGTATATATAGATAGACAGGGGGAGAGTGAGAAAATGAGTATGGAAAAGGAAGTGAGAGATAGAGTAGACTGAGAGAGGGAGGGAGAGAGGGAGGGAGAGAGGGAGTGAGAAATAGAGAGAGAAGTGTGAGAGAATGTGAGAAAAAATGAGGGAGATAAATGTTGGAGAGCAAGAGAGAGAGAATGTGTGAAAGATAGGGGCGGCTAGAGGGTGAGAGGAGTGTGGAGCTTAAGTGGGTGAGAGGGAGAGAGATTGAGAGAGTGTGTGAGTGAGTGTATGAGTGTGTGTGAGAGCTCGAGGGAGAGTGTGAGGGAGATAAATGTTGATGGGTGAGCTACACAAGGGAGTCTTAGAGAAATAGAGAGAGTGTGAGCGAGGGAGGGAGGAAGAGAAAAGAGATAATGAGCTAGAGAATGAAAAGAGAGTTAGGGAGGGATTAGGAGTGGTATATTGATAGAGAGGGAGAGAGTGAGAACAAGAGTAAAGAAAAGAGAGTGAGAGATAGAGGAGACATACCTGAGAAGGGGAGAAGAAGGGAGTGAAAGATGTTGGGATTGAGATAGAGGGAAAGTAAGAGAATACCTGAGAAGGAGAGAAGGAGAGAGAGGAATATTGAGGGATAGAAAGAGTCAATAAAGTGAGAGAAGTGAGGGAGATAAAAGAAAGGGCAAAAGAGAGCAAATAAACAACAAAGAGAGATGAAATAAAGAGAGTGAGATCTTGAGTGGGAATATGAGAAGGATTGAAGAGTGAGCATGAGAAAGAGAGGGTAAGATAGAAATAGAGAGAGAATGATAGATGAAGAAAGAAAGAGAGTTAGGGAGGGAGAGTGAGAGAGAGGGAGAGAGAAAGAAAGGGAGTGCAAGAGAGAAAGAGGGAAAGAAGTGAGTGAGGAGTAAGAGAGAGTGAAAGAGAGATAAAGACATAAAGAGAAATGGAGAGGGTGTGAAAGAGAGAGTGATGAAGTGAGCAAGAAAGAGAAATAGAGAGGGAGTGAGATGGATTACAGAGAGCAGTAGAGAGATAGTGATAGAGAGTGAAAATGAAATAAAGAGAGAAGAGAGATTGAGGGATGATGGGGTAAGAGAGTGAGTGAGAGGTAAGAAGATAGAGAGAATAGAAGAATGGTAAGAGAGAGAGGGAGATGAAGAGGGAGATAGAGAGGGAGATGGGGAAGTGGAGGGAGGGAGAGACAAAGTAATGGATGAGGGGAGGGAGGGAGAGAATAGAGAGAAAGCGATGGAGGGATTGCAATAAAGATGGAGAGACACAATGTGGGATAGAGGAAGAGAAAGAGTAAGGAAGAGAGTGGGAGTGAGGGAGAGCAAGAGAGAGTGAGAGAAAGATAGAGAAGGAAGATATAGAGAGAAATAGAGAGGGAGAAATAGAGAGAAATAAAGAAAGATAATAGAGAGTGTGAGAGAAAGCATGAGTGGTAAAATGAAGGAAATGGAGAGATAGAGGGAGGCTGTGAGAAAGATTTAAGAGAGAGAGGGAGGGAGAGAGTGTGAGAGAGAAATAGTGTTGGAAGATAGAGCAAGAGAGAGTGAGCGAGAAGGGACGAGAGAGGGAGAGCAAATGAATGGATAATAAAGAGCGAGAGAGGAGTTGTAAAGGGAGATAGGGAGAGGGAAGGAGGGAGAGAGGGAGAGAAAGTGCAATATATATAGAGAGGAAAGTGTGAGTGAGATAGGGAAGGAGGAGGATAGGGAGTGAGACTACGAGGATGAACTAAGAGAAATAGTGAGAGAAGATGGAGTAGCAGTACAGAGAGTAAGTGAGAGAAAGATAACAAAGAGTGAGAAAGAGAGAAGAAAGGCGGGGAGTGTGCTAAGTTGAAGAGAGGGAGGGAGCGACAGAAGGAGAGATAGTGAGAGAAAAATTAAGAGAGAAGAGAGTGAGATAGGGAGGGCGATAAATAAAGAGAGGCAGAGTTAGGAGGAAAGAGAGTGAGTGAAAGAGTGAGAGAGACAGAGAAAAGAGGGTGAGAAAGAGATGGAGTGAGAGTGAGAGTTTAAATTAATAGAGAGGAGTGAGAGTGAGAGTGAAATTTAATTGAGAGAAGGAGAGAGAAAGGTAGTAGGAAGATATTTTGAAGAATGAGAGAGGATATGATAAGGAGTGAATGAAAGCAAGAGAGGGAGCAAGTGAAAGTGTTCGAGGGAATAGTGGGTGTGAGAAAGAAAGAGAAGAGTGACCAAAAAAATACAAAGTAAGAGATAGACACCAAAAAGTGAGAAAGAGGGAGTGAGAGAGATTTATATGAGAGGTTGTGATGGTCGGAGGGAGAGAAAAATTGAAAGAGAATAGAGTGGGAGAAAATAGATAAAGAAGGAGTGAGTGAGAGGGAGAGAGGGAGGGTGAAGAGGATGATGAATGTGAAAGAGAGATGGAAACGTTGAGGGGAAGTCATAGGAGGGATAGAGGGAGAGAGAGAGACTGTTTGTGTGAGAGAGAGGGTCAAATGAGAGAGAGGGGGAAAGAGGGAGATAGAGCAAGAGAGAAGGGGATAGTGGAAGAGAGAGTGAGAGGAGAGAGAAAAGAGAGACCAACAAAATAAAGAGCATGAGAGAACGCAAGAAAGAGAGGGAGGAAGGGAGAGTAAGGAAGGAGAGAGGGAAAGATGGATAGAGAGAGAAAGGAAGAGATTATGGGTCTTTCTCTTTAGATCTCCCTCATCCTCTCACACTTGTTCTCCTTATCAGCTTCACTCTCTCCTCTATCATTCTCACTCCCTCAATCTCACCCTCTCTAGGCCTCCCTTATGTAGCTCACTCTTCTCTCCATCTCACAAACTCATACACTTTCTCCCTCTCTCAAACTCTCTTTAGATCTCTATCACTCTCTCACACTCATACACACCCTCTCTCGCTCTCTAAGTTTTATCTCTCCTTATCACTCTCACTTCTTTCTAATTATTTCTCACATTCTCTCACACTTTTCTCACTCTCTCCTTCTCTCCCTCTCTGTCCATCTCCCTATCTCCTCTTTCTCTCACTCTCCTTTCCTTACTCTTGTTCTCACTCTCTCTATCTTTCTAAATATCTCTCTTAATCCCTCACTCGCTCTCTCTTTCATTCTCTCACACTCTATCTCTCTCTTCTCCTCCACCAACCCTTGCTCACTCGCTCTCCCTTCCCAGCCTGCCAGTATCTCTTTCAATCTCCTGTCCCGCTCTCTCTTTTCCTTAAATCTTTTTCTCTCTCCCACTCTATTTTCCTATTTCTCTCTGGATCTCGTTCACTCTCTCACTAATGTACTCTTCAATGCTCTTACTCTCTCCCTCTATCTTTCTCAATGCCTCATCATGCCCTCTCTAGGTCTCTCTTGTGTAGCTCACTCTTCTCTCTCCATCTTATACACTCATACACTCTCTCACTCACTCTTAATCTCTCTCCCTCTCACCCTCTTTAGCTCAATATTTTGCTCTCAATCTCACTATCTATTACCGTTTTGTTCTTTCTCTCCCACTCTCTTCTCTCCCTCCCTTACTCCATCTCTATTGTGCTCTCTCACTCCCTCTTTCTCACTCTCTATTCTCTTTTTCTATCTTATACTCTCTTTCAAACTCTATTATATTGCTCTCTCCTCTCTCTTTTTCTTTTCTTTTCTCTTGCTCTATCTCCCACTCTCTCTCTCCTCCCTCTCTCATTTTCTCACTTCTCTAACTCCCTCCCTCTCCTTACCTTTATCCCTCTCTTTCTTGCTCCCTTTCCTACTCAATATCCTCTCGTTCTCCATCACTTCATACCCCTCCTCACTCTTACTCGATCTTCCCTTAGTCTCTCCTTTCTCTTTCCTTCTCTCTCTCTTTAAACTCTCTCACTACCACTTTTTATCTCTCTTTCTCACTCACTCTCTTCCTCTCTCTCACTTTCTATTCTACCTCTATTTATCTCTCTTCTATTCTCTTTTGATGCTCCCTTTATCTCTCACTGAGTCTCTCTCACTCTCCCTCCCACATTCACTCCCTTCATCCCTCTTTTTCTCCTGTTCTCCTCACCTACCTCTCTCTTACTCCCTCTCTCGCTCACTCACTCTTTCCCTCTCTCCCACTCACTCTTCCCTTACTATCTTTTCTCTCTATTTCTCTCTCGCACTCTCTCCCTTTCTAGCTTCTCTTCCTCTGTCTTTAGTTTCACTCTCACTCTTACTCCCTCATGCCCTCTCTTTTTCTCACTCCATGTTCATTCTATCTTACTTACTCTCTCTTCTATTTCTCTCTATCCTCGCTCTCCCTCTCTCCCCAACACTCTTATTTCCTTCCCTTCCTCCCTCTCTCTCTCCCTTTCTCGCTCTTCTTTCTTTGTCTCACACGCTCTCCCCCTCTCTCCTTCTCAATATTTTCCAGTTCACCCCCTCTCTCACCTACTAAACCTCATTTTCTACCCCTCTCTCCATGTCTCTCACTCTCTCTCTCTATTTATTGCTTTTTCCCTTTTTCTCGCTCCAAGTCTCTCTCTCCTAAATTTCACTCCCTTTACTCCCTCTCTTTCTAACTCAATCCTCTCTCTTGTGAGCACTCTTATTATCTCCTCTATTAGTCTCTCTTCCCTCTCTCCTCTCACTCCATCCATCTCTCTCTTTCTCACTCTCTCCTTCTCTCGTTGTTTTCTCTATTCATGGTTTATCACTTTTTCTTTCTCTATTGATCTCTCTCATTTTATCTCACACACAATCTCTATTGCTTTTTTTCATCACCCTCTTATCACTCTGCTCCCTCTTTCTCTCCAACCATCTCTCACTCACTTCTCCGTCCCTCTCTCCCTCTTTCATTAATTCAGTCTCTCCTCCATGCCTCTCACTCTATCTCTATTATTCCTTTACTCTCTATTCTCTCTCACTCTCTCTTCCTCTCTCATTCACACACTCTTCCATTCCTTTAACTCCCTTCTTCCAACCTTTCTCATTCTCATTCTTTCCCTCTCTGGCTCTTTTCTATATTAGGCTTTATCACTATTTCTTTCTCTATTTCTCTCTCTCTTTCTCTCACACGCACTCTCTACTGCTCTCTTTCATCACTCTCTTATCACTTTACTCACTCTGTATCTATAACCAACAATCCTACTCTCTCAACCTCTCTTTATTTTTTTTCTCTCTCTATTTATTGCTTTTTCTCTTTTTCTTGCTCCAAGTCTCTCTCTCCTAAATTTCACTCACTTTACTCCCTCTCTTTCAAACTCAATCCTCTCTCTCGTGAGCACTCATATTATCTCCTCTATTAGTCTCTCTTCCCTCTCTCCTCTCACTCCATCCATCTATCTCTCTCTTCTAACTCTCTCCTTCTCTCGATGTTTTCTCTATTCATGGTTTATCACTTTTTCTTTCTCTACTGCTCTCTCATTTTATCTAACACACAATCTCTATTGCTTTTTTTCATCACTGTCTTATCACTGCTCCCTCTTTCCCTCCAACCATCTCTCACTCTCTTCTCCTTCCCTCTCTCCCTCTTTCATTAATTCAGTCTCTCTCTCAATCTCCCTCTCGCCCTCCATCTCTCTCTCCATATCTCCCTCTATACATCCTCACTCCACCTCTCACTCACTATATTATGTTCTGCCCCCTTGAGTCTCTATTCTCTCTCTATTTCTGCTTTACCCTCTCTCCCTCTCTCGCTCCCGCACACTTTTCAATCCCTATCTTTACTCCCTTTTCACCTCACTCTCTCACATTCTATTTCATCTCTCTTCATTGTTCGCGTGTTCTCTTTTGTTCCCTCAGTCTCTCTCTACTTTTTTCTTCTATGTCCCTCTCTACTCTCTCTTCACTCACTCTTTCTTTCTCTCTCTCACTCTCACTCCCTCACACACTCTCTCTAAATTGCCCTTACATGTTTCTCTCTCCCCACCAATCCATCTCATTATTTCCTATTTTCTCTCATACATCTCTCTTTCCTCTCTATCCCTCCCTCATCAATCTTTCTTTCCTCTCTTTTTACCTCACTCCCTATCTCACACCTCCTTCTCTCCTCTTGCACTCATGCATTTACTCCAGCTTGCTACCTCTCATTCTCTCTATTGCTCTCTCACATTCCCTCTCTCTTGCTCTCTCTTCTCTCACTTTCAATTTTTCATATTTCTTTCACTCCCTTTCTCTCGTTCTATCTCTCATCATTTCTCTTTTATTATCTCCCTCTACTAACCTCCCTCCCACTCTCTCTATCTCAACCACTCTCCCTCTCCATCCCGCTCTCTCCATCTCTCCTTCTCACTCATTCCTCTTGCACTCTACCTCCCTATCTCAAACCTGATCATATTTTCCACTATTTTCCTCTCTTGCTTCATATCTCTCTTTCTCTTAGATCTTTCTTAGTCTCTCTCCCTCTCTCACACTTTCTCTCTTCAATCTCTCTCCTTCTCTCCCTCTATCTCCCCGTTTCTCACTCTCTCCCTTACTTTTACCCTATGTCTCTCTCTTTATCACTCTCTCCCTTTCACTCTCTCCCTCTCGATCTTTCTTCTTCTCTCTTTCGATCTCTCTCTGTCGCTCATTCGCTTGCTCTCCTTCCATCTCTCAGTCTCACTCATCTTTTCTTTATTTTTCTTCACTCTTTTCTCTCTATTTATATCTTACTATCTCTCTCTGCCTCTAAATCTTAAATACCTCTTACTCCCTCACTCCATCTCTCTCTCACTTTCTATTCTTTCTTTATTGCCCTTGCTCCTCTCTCTTGTTCTCTCTTTGGTCACTCTATCATCCCTCTTTCTAAGTTCTTCAAGCTCATACACTCTCTCTCTCTCCAAATTTTGTCTCTCTTAATCCCTATCTATTCTCTCTCTCATTGTTTCTTACTTTCTCTCAATTTCACTCTCCCTTTGTTCTTCCTCTTTAACTCTCTCCCTCCCTTCTCCTTACCCTTGTTCTCAATCTCTCCCTCTTCCCTATACATATCTCTTTCTCTCTCGCTCACTATCTCTCTCATTCTCTACCCCTCTATCTCCCTCCCTCCATTCCTCACTCTCTCCCTTCCCACTCTCCTAACGTCTCTTTTTCTCTCTTGTCCCTCTCTCTCATACCCTCTTATATCCTCCTTTCTTTCACTCTCTTTTCCACTTTCTGTATATGTCTTATTCATTCTCCGGCTCTTGTTCTCTTTATTACTCTCTCACTCTCGCTCTATATTTCTCACTCCCTCATTCTTACCCTCTCTAGGTCTCCCTTGTGTAGCTCACCCTTCTCTCTCCATCTCACTCACTCTCTCTCTCTCAAGCTCTCACAGACATTCATACATTCTCTCACTCTCTCCATCTCTCAATATCTCTCTGTATCTTCCCCATAAGCCCCACTTCTCGATCTCTATCTCGCTCTCTCTTACCATCTTGCTCCTCTTGCACTCCAGCCTTGCTCTTCGTTGCTACATCTTTCACTCTTCTCTCTCTATACGTTTCTCTTTCTCCCTCTCTTTCCCCATCTCCCTCTCTGTCTCCCTCTCTCTTCTCTCTCTAGCTATTCTTCTATTCTTGCTATCTCTTTACTTCTCACTCACTCTCTCTTACTCAATCTTCCTTTCGTCTCACTTCCCTATCTATTTTCTTTTCACTCTCTATCACAATCTCTCTACTAATCTCTCTTTAATCCATCTCACTCCCTCCCTCCCTTATCATTCTCACTCACTCCTCCTTCTCTCTCACATACCCTCTATTCCACTTTTTTGTATCTCTCTTTATCTCTCTCACTCTCTCTTCTATCTCTCTGTCTTTAGACACCTAGTATCTCACAATCTCTTTTTCACTCTTCTTGCCTCATTCACTCCCTACATTATTCTCTTTATCTGCTCTCGTAATCCCTTTCTCTCTCTCTCTTGCTTACTGTCTCGCTCACTCACACTCTCCCTCAGTCCTTCTCTAATTCTCTCTCTTCCTTGACTCATCCTTTATTATCTCTGACACTCTCTCCGATTATCTCTTCCTCTTTATCTCTCCTTCATTTCACTATCACTCTTACTCTCACGTACCACTCTCTCTTTTTATCATCCATTCTCTTTTACTCTCCTCACTCTCTCTTCCTCAATCCCCCACTCTTTCTCTGTTTCTCTCACTTGCCTTCTTCTGTCTCTGTCTCTCTCGCGCTCTCTCCCACTTTCCCTTCCAGGCTCTCATTCTCTCTCCATCACTCTCTCATTCTCTTTTTCTCTCTCTCCCTCTCTATTAACCACTCTCTCTTTCTTTATCTTCCCTCATTCTCCTTCTCTCCCTATATTTCTCACTCTCACTTCCTCTTTCACTCCCTTCCTCTCACAATCTCACAAATTGTTCTCTCTTTCTTTCTCTTTTTATTGCTCACACATCTCTAACTCTTTCTCTTATGTTTCTCTCTCACTCTCTCTTCCTCACACACATAATCTCTTTCTTTACTCAATATTTCTCTTCCCCTATACCTCAAACGCACTCTCTCCATCGCACTCCAAATTTTATCTCTCTCAAATCCTCTCTCTTCTCTCTCAATGTCTATCACATACTCTCATATTTCGCTCTATCTCCCTCTCTTTATTTCTCTCTCACTCCTTCCCTCGCTGTTTCCCCTAAGTCTCACTCTCTTTCTTTTACTCTTGTCCTCACTCTCTCCCTCTCATCTATATATCTCTCTACATCTCTTCCTCACATCTCTATTTCCTCAACATTCTATCCCTATTTCAATACCTACTTTCATCTTGTGTTGCTTTGTCCATATCTCACGCTCTTTCTATCTCCACTTGCACTCACTCCTTCATTCCCTTACCCTCCCTCTCATTTTTTCAATTGCTCTCTCTCATTCCCTCTCTCTTGCTCTCTCTTCTCTCACAATCACTTTTCTCTATTTCTGTCCCACTCTCCCTCTCCCTCTCCCTTTATCTTGCTCTCTCCATTCTTTCTATCTAACTCTCTCCTCCGTTACTCTCCCTCCCTCTCTTTCTATCTCAATCTCTCTCCCTCTCTTCCTTTTCCCTCTCTATCTCCGTCTGTTCTTCACTCATTCTCACTCTTTCTCTTACTCTCCTTCCCTATCTTAGTTATGCTCACAATCGTTTGCGCTCTTTTCTCTCTAGCTTCCTATCTCCCTCTCTTAAGTCTTTCTTACTCTCTCTTCCTTTCTCACTCCCTATCCCTCTTTAATCTCTCTCCTTCCTCCCCCTTTATCACTCTCTTCCCTACTCTTACCCTCTATCTCTTAATTTTTCACTCTCTCTCTTTCACTCTATGTCTCTCACTTTCTCTTATGTTTCTCCCTGTCTCTCGCTCTCTCTTGCTCCCTTTTCTCTCTCTTTACTCGTTCTTTAACATCCTATATCCATCTAACTCTCTTTCCCTTCCTCTAATTCTCTCACTCTTCTCTCTCTCTCCCCCTTCTTCTCTATCATTGTATATTACTTTATCACCTTCCCTCCCTCTTTCCCTCCCTCGCTACTTATTTCGCTCTTTTTTTCTCGATAGCTTCCTCTCTCTCTCTCCCACAATTTCCCCACTCTCCCTTTTTTCTCTATTTCTCTCACTCTGATACTCTCTCCCATCCTCGCTCCCTCACTCTCCTTAAATTCTCTCCCACTATTACTCCCTCACTCGATTCTCTCTCCCTTCCTCTATTTCACTTCTTCCTTTCTCTCTCCTTTTTCCTCTCACTTTCCCTCCCTAACTCTTTCTCTCTTGGTCAATCTATCATTTTCTTTCTTGTTTCATTTCTCTTACTATCTCTTCATCTACTTTCTCTTTATTTTCACTCTCACTCCTACTCTCTCTCTCTCTCTCTTTATCTCTTTCACACTCTCTATCCTCTCTTGTATTTTCAATCATTTTCATTATTCTCTGTCAACTTCTCTCTTACTCTTCTCACTTATTCTCTTCCTCAATTCAGCCACTCTCTCTCTATTTCTGTCACTTCCCTCCTTCATAACTCTCTCTCCCACTTTCCCTTCTGACTCTCTTTCATTCTCTCTCTCATTCTCTTATTCTCCTCCCTCTATCTCTCTCGCTCACTCTCCGTTTCTGTATCTTTCCTCATCTCCTTCTCTCCACTCTCACTTCCTCCTTTGCTCCCTTTCTCTCCTCTCCCTCTACCTCTGTCACTCCTCTCTTTTTCTCCCATGTTCTCTCCCTCTACCTCTACCATCACATTCTCCACCTCTTATTCTCATACTTCTCTCACTCTCTCTTCTTGTCATGCTCCCTTTTACTCTCCCACCCTCTATCTCTCTCTTCCTCTATGTATATGTACTCTCACACTTCTATCCCTCTATCCCCCACATCTCTCTCCCCCCTCTCTCATCTCCATCACACTTACTCTCTCTCATGCTCTCCCTCTCTCACTCTTTATTCCACCTTCATTATAGCATTGTTGCTCAATCAATCTCTTTTAATCTCTCTTCTATAGCACTCTCTCTCATTACTCAACTCTTTTTCTCCTTTTATCTCCCTTTTTCGCTGCCTCCCTCCTAGTATCTCTTTCTCCTTCTCTCTCTCATTATTTCTTACTTTCTCTCGCACTTCTTTCTACATTTCTCCCTTCCTATCTCTTCCCTCTCTCTATCTTCATATCTCTCACTCTCTATCTTTTATTCTTGGTCTCCTTATCTCTCTTTATCTATATCTCTCCCTTCTTACTCTCTCATCTGTTTCTATTTCTCTCTAATTCTCACTCTTCTCTCCCTTCCTCTCTCTCTCTTTAATTCCACTATCTCTTAGTTTCCCTCTGTCTCACCCATTATTTGTTCTCTCCCTTTATCTTACTGTCTTCTCTGCTCTCTCTCCACCCATTCCTTTATACTCTCTATCTTCCACGCACAATCTCTCTTCCTCTCTTTCTTCTTTCCCTCCCTCCTCCTACCCAACCTCCCCCTCTCTCTTACGCACTCTATCTTCAACTCTCTCACACTCACTCTCCATCTACCTCCCTCTCTCCCTCTCTATCCTCTTTTGTTCTCACTGTCTTCCTCTCTATCTATATATCCATCACTCTCTCTTTCGTTCTCTCGCTCTCTTTGACTCTCTTTTCTTTCCTCCCTCACTCACACTCTCTCACTTCTCAACCTCCTAATATCTTTTTTTCTCTTTCCTTTCTTATTTACTTTTCTCTCCCTCATTCCTTTCATATTTCTCTTTAGATCTCTTTCACTCTCTCACCTATTCTCATTATCATTCTCACTCCCTCATTTGTGCCCTCTCTAGGTTTCCCTTATGTAGTTCACTTTTCTCTCTCCATCTCACAAACTGACACACTCTCTAGCGCTCACTCACTATTAATCTCTCTCCCTCTCGCCTTCTTTAGCTCCATTTCTCGCTCTCTATCTCACTATTTATTACCATTTTGTTTTTTCTCTCACTCTCTCTTCTCCCTTGCTCCATTTTTCTCTCTACTCTCTCTAAGTTTCCCTTATGTAGTTCACTTTTCTCTCTCCATCTGACACACTAACACACGCTCTAGCGCTCACTCACTATTAATCTCTCTCCCTCTCGCCCTCTTTAGCTCCATTCTCGCTCTCTATCTCACTCTTTATTACCATTTTTTTTCTCTCTCACTCTCTCTTTTCCCTTGCTCCATTTTTCTCTCTTCTCTCTATATCCTCTCCTCTATTGTTTTCTCTCACTCTCTCTTTTTCTCTCTCTTTTCTCTTTTTCTATCTTATACCCTCTTTCACACTCTCCATTGTTGCTCTCTTCTGTCGTTTTTCTTACTTTTCTCTTACTATATCCCCCACTCTCTCTCATCTCCCTTGCTTCCATCCCACCACTCTCATTCTCTCTTTTCTCCCTTCCTCTCTCCCTCCCATTATCCCTCCTTTTTTCTCTCTCTTGTTTTCACTCTCTCTCACCATTCTTCTATCTCCCTTACTTTTCTGCACACACTCACTTGCACTTACTCGATTTTCCCTGAGTCACTTTTCTCACTATCTCTTTCTTTTACTCTCTCTCTCTCTCTTCCTTTCTCTTTTGTTTGTTTTAAAATGTCTCACTACCTCTTTCAATCTCGCTTTCTCACTCAATCTCTCCCCTCTCTCACTCTCAATTCCAACCTTTTTTTATATCTCTCACTCTATCTTCTGTCTCTATCATTTGACGCTACTATTATTTGACTCTCTCTTTCACTCTTTATCCCTCTCTTCCTACTACTCTCCTTATCCCCCTCTCTCTTAATCACTCCCTCACTCTTTCACTCTTTCCCTCTCTCCTGCTCTCTCTTCCCTCACTCTCTCTTCTCGCTATTACTTTCTCACACTCTATCCTTTTCTTCATCACTCTTCCTCTCTCCTCAGTTTCATTCTCACTGTTACGACTTAATATCCTCTCTCTTTCTTGCTCCATGATTACTCTCTTCTATTGCTCTCTCTCCTCTCAATCTTTCTCTCCCACTTTCTCACACTCTCTTGCTTTCTTCCCTCCCACCCTCTCTCTAGCTCTCTTGTTCTTCTTTTTCTTTCACACATGCTCTCCTCTTCCAATTCATCTCCCCTCTCTATCCTACAAAATCTCATTCTCTCCCCCTCTCTCTTTCTCTCACTCCCTCTATATCTTCCTTCAGTCTCACTTTCTCCAACTCACACTTTGTATCTCTCCAACTCCATTCCTCTCACTCCATCCATCTATCTCTCTCTTTCTCACTCTCTCCTTCTCTCGTTGTTTTCTCTATTCATGGTTTATCACTTTTTCATTCTCTATTTCTCTTTCATTTTATCTCACACACAATCTCTATTGCTTTTTTTCATCACTCTCTTATCACTCTGCTCCCTCTTTCTCTCCAACCATCTCTCACTCTCTTCTCCCATCCTCTCTCCCTCTTTCATTAATTCAGTCTCTCTCCCAATCTCCCTCTCTCCCTCCATCTCTCTCTCCATATCTCCCTCTATATCATCCTCACTCCACCTCTCACTCACTATATTTTGTTCTATCCCACCTAAGTCTCTATTCACTCTTTTTCTGCCTTACCCTCTCTCCCTCTCTCGCTCCTACACACTTTTCAATCCCTATCTTTACTCCCTTTCCTCCTCACTCTCTCACTTTCTATTTCATCTCTCTTCATTGTTCGCGTGTTCTCTTTTGTCCCCTCAGTCTCTCTCTACTTTTTTCTTTTGTCCCTCTCTACTCTCTCTTCACTCACTCTTTCTTTCTCTCTCTCACTCGCACTCCCTCACACACTCTCTCTAAATTGCTCTTACATCTTGCTCTCTCCTCACCACTCCATCTCATTATTTTCTATTTTCTCTCATACATCTCTCTTTCCTCTCTATCACTCCCTCATCAATCCTTCTTCCCTCTCTTTTTACCTCACTCCCTATCTCACACCTCCTTCTCTCCTCTTGCACTCACACATTCACTCCAGCTTGCTACCTCTCGTTTTCTCTATTGCTCTCTCGCATTCTCTCTCTCTTGCTCTCACTTCTCTCACTTCAATTTTCAATATTTCTTTCACTCCCTTTCTCTCACTCTATCTCTCATCATTTCTCTGTTATTCTCTCCTTCTGCTAACCTCCCTCCCACTCTCTCTATCTCAACCACTCTCCCTCTCCATCCTGCTCTCTTCATCTATCCTTCTCACTCATTCCTCTTGCACTCTACCTCCCTATCTCAAACCTGATCATATTTTCCACTATTTTTCTCTCTTGCTTCGTATCTCTCTTTCTCTTAGATCTTTCTTGGTTTCTCTCCCTCTCTCACTCTTTCTCTCTTTAATCTCTCTCCTTCTCTCCCTCTATCTCCCCCTTTCTCACTCTCTCCCTTACTCTTTCCCTCTGTCTCTCTCTTTCTCACTCTCTCCCTTTCACTCTCTCCCTCTCGATTTTTTCCTTCTCTTTCGATCTCTCTCTTTCGCTCATTCGCTTGGTCTCCTTCCGTCTCTCCCTCTCACTCATCTTTTCTTTATTTTTCTTCACTCTTTTCTCTCTATTTATATCTTACTATCTCTCTCTGCCTCAGTCCCTAAATCTTAAATACCTCTCACTCCCTCGCTCCATCTCTCTCTCACTCTCTATTATTTCTTTATTGCTCTTGGTCCTCTCTCTTGTTCTCTCTTTAGTCACTCTATCATCTCTCTTTCTTAGTTCTTCGTGCTCATACGCACTCTCTCTCTCTCCAAATTTTATCTCTCTTAATCCCTATCTCTTCTCTCTCTCATTGTTTCTTACTTTCTCTGAATTTCTCTCTCCCTTTGTTCTTCCTCTTTAACTCTCTCCCTCCCTCTATCCCCTATCTCTCACTCTCTTTTTCTTACCCTTGTTCTCAATCTCTCCCTCTTCTCTATACATATCTCTTTCTCTCTTGTGCACTATCTCTCTCATTCTCTACCTGTCTATCTCCCTCCCTCAATTCCTCACACTCTCTCCATTCCCACTATCCTAACGTCTCTTTTTCTCTCTTGTCCCTCTCTCTCATACCCTCTTATATCCTCCTCCCTTTCACTCTCTTTTCCACTTTCTGTATAGGTCTCACTCATTCTCCAGCTCTTGTTCTCTTTATTACTCTCTCACTCTCGCTCTACATTTCTCACTCCCTCATTCTTACCCTCTCTAGGTCTCCCTTGTGTAGCTCACTCTTCTCTCCCCATCTCACTCACTCTCTCTCTTTGGAGCTCTCACAGACATTCATACATTCTCTCACTCTCTCCATCTCCCAATATCTCTCCATCTCTCCCCCATAAGCCCCATTTCTTGATCTCTATCTCGCTCTCTCTTACCATCTTCCTCTTTCTCTTGCACTCCATCCTCGCTCTTCATTACTGCATTTTTCTCTCTTATCTCTCTATACCCTTCTCTATCTCCCTCCCTCACTCTCTCTTTCCTGCACTCTATTCTCCTTTTCTATTTTATGCTCTCTTTTGCTCTCTTCATTGTTGCTCTCTATTCCCTCTTTCATCTCAAGCTTTCTCTCCCTTTATCCCCTAATCTATCTCTCCCTCTCTATTGCTTCAATCCCTCCCTTTATCTCTCTCTTTCTTCTCTCCATCCTTCCCTCTCTTTCCCCATCTCCCTCTCTGTCTCCCTCTCTCTTTCTCTTTCTAGCTATTCTTCTATGCTTGCTATCTCTTTACCTCTCACTCGCTCTCTCTTACTCAATCTTACTTTAGTCTCACTTCCCTATCTATTTCCTTTTCACTCTCTATCACAGTCTCTCTACTACTCTCTCTTTAATCCATCTCACTCCCTCCTTCCCTTATCATTCTCACTCACTCCATCCTTCTCTCTCACATACTCTCTATTCCAATTTTTTGTATCTCTCTTTCTCTTTCTCACTCACTCTTCTATCTCTTTGTCTTTAGACACCTTGTATCTCACACTATCACTTTTTCACTCTTCCTGCCTCTTTCACTCCCTACATCCTTCTCTTTATCCACTCTTGTTATCTCTTTCTCTCTCTCTCTCTCTCTTTTGCTCCCTATCTTGCTCACTCACTCTCTCCCTCTGTCCCTCTCTCATTTTCTCTCTTCCTTGACTCATCCTTTTTTATCTCTGACACTCTCTCCAATTCTCACTCCCTCTTTATCTCTCCTTCATTTCATTATCACTCTTACTCTCACGTACCACTCTCTTTTTTTATTATCCATTCCCTTTTACTCTCCTCACTCTCTCTTCCTCAATCCCCCACTCTTTCTCTATTTCTCTTACTTGCCTTCTTTTGTCTCTGTCTCTCTCGCGCTCTTTCCCACTTTCCCTTCCAGGCTCTCATTCTCTCTCCATCACTCTTTCATTCTCTTATTCCCCCTCTCTCTCTATTAACCACTCTCTCTTTCTCTATCTTCCCTCATTCTCCTTCTCTCCCTATATCTCTCTCACTCTCACTTCCTCTTTCGCTCCCTTCCTCTCACTTTCACACAAATTGTTCTCTCTTTCTTTCCTTTTTATTGCTCACACTTCTCTAACACTTTCTTTATGTTTCTCTCTTACTCTCTCTTCTTCACACACACAATCTCTCTCTTTACTCAATATTTCTCTTCCTCTATACCTCAAACGCACTCTCTCCATCGCACTCAAACTTTTATCTCTCTCAAATCCTCTCTCTTCTCTCTTATTGTCTATCATATGTTCTCACATTTGCTCTATCTCCCTCTCTTTATTTGTCTCTCTAACTCCTTCCCTCTCTGTCTCCCCTAAGTCTCACTCTCTTTCTTTTACTCTTGTCCTCACTCTCTCCCTCTCATCTATATATCTCTCTTCATCCCTTCCTCACATTCTATTTCATTTCCTCACTCTTTATCTCTTACTTCCCTTCCCCATCCCTCAATCACACTCTCTCTCTTCCCAACCTCCAAATATTTTTTTTCTCACTTGTCCTTCACCCTCATTCTCTTTCTTATTACATCTTCTCTCCCTCACTCTCTCACTATTGTTCGCTTTATGTCTCACACTCTCCCGCTATTATTCTCACTCCCTCATTCATACCTCTCTTGGGCTTTCTTACATAGCTAACTCTTCTCTCTCCATCTCGTACACTCATACACTCCCTTACTCTCTCAATCTCTCTCCCATCATTCTTTAGCTTAATTTCTCGCTCTCTATCTCACTCTTTGTTGCCATTTAGTTCTTTCATTCTCACTCTCTCCTCTCCCACCCTTGCTCAACTTTTCTCTTTTCTCTCTCTATCCCCTCCTCTATTATTTCTCTCACTCTCTCTCTCTCTCTCGTTCTCTATTCTCTTTGTCTATCGTATACTCTCTTTTACACTCTCCTTTGTAGATCTCTTCTCTCTTTCTCTTGCTTTTCTCTCACTCTATCCCCCATTCTCTCTCTTACTTCCATCCATTCCTTTCTCATTCTCTCTGTTCTCTCTCCCTCCCTCCCTCTCCCTTCCATTATCCCTCTTTGTCTCCCACTTTCTTGCTCCCTCTCTCTTAACATTCTCCTATTTTCCTTCAATTTTAACCTCTCACTCATGTACTGTTACTCGATCATCCCTCAGTCTCTCTTCTCACTCTCTCTCTCATTCACTCTCTTCTTTTCCTTTTCTTGCTCTCTTTAAACCCTCTCGCTACCTCCTTCTATCTCTCTTTGCACTCACTCTCTTCTCCTATCTCTCACACTTTATTCCACCGCTCTTTATCTCTCTCTCACTCTCTTCTGTCACTCTCTTTTGATGCTCCTTTTATCCCTCACTGCCTCTCTCTCACTCGCCATCCCATTTTTACTCCCTTCATCCTTCTCTTTCTCTTGCTCTTTTTGTCTCTAACTCTCTTGCTCCCACACTCGCTCACTCACTCTTTCCCTCTCTCCTGCTCTCTCTTCCCAGACCCTCTCTTTTCTTTATTTCTCTCTCACACACTTCTTTCTCACTCTCTCTTCCTCTCTCCTTAGTTTCACTCTCACTCTAACTCCCTCATTCCCTCTTTCTTTATCATTCCATATTCATTCTCTCTCGCTTACTCTCTCTTCTACTGATCTCTCTCCACTCTCTCCTCACAATCTTTCTATCCCTCTCACCCTCACTTGCTTGCTTCCTTCCCTCCCTCCCTCTCTCTCCCTCCCACTCTCTTTCACTTCATCCCCTCTCTCTCCGACTAATCTCATTATATACCCCTCTCTCCCTCTCTCTCACACACTCTCCATATCTTCATTCACTGTCTCTTCTGCTCTCACTTCAATTATCTTCCATCCCTTTGACTCCCTCCGTCTATCTCTCTCTTTCTCCCTCTCTACCTCTCTTGCACTTTTCTCTGTTATGCTTTATCACTTTTTCTTTCTCTATTGTGTCTCGTTTCTCTCTCACACACTCTATATTGCTCTATATCATCACTCACTTATCACTTTACAAACTCTTTCCATCCAACGACCTCTCACTCTCTTCCTCTCTCCCTCTTTCCCTCGTTCACTAATTTAGTGTCTCTCTCTTTCTCCCACTTTCCCTCTTTATCCCTATCTCCCTCTATATCTCCCTCTCTCTACCTCTCACTCACTATCTTTTGCTTTATCTTCCTTAAGAATCTCTACTCTATGTATTTCTGCCTTACCCACACTCCCTCTCTCTCTTCCGCTCACTCTTCAATCCCTATCTCCACTCCCTCTCTAGCTCTCTCTCACTCTCTATTTCATCTCTCTTTATTGTTTTTTGCTCTCCTTTACCCACTTTCTATCTCTCTCTCATGCCATTTCATCTATCTCCCTCTCTTCTCCCTCACACACACACTCTCTCTCTCTCAATTACTATCACAACTTGCTCTCTCCCCTCATATCCATCTTAATATTTCTTATTTTCTCTCATGCAACTTTCTTTCCTCCTTGATCCCTCCCTCATTTAATCCCTCCGTCCCACTCTATCTTCTCTCTTCTTTTTCTCACTCCTCTCTTTATCTCCCTTTGAGAAGAGAGGAAGAGACCAATTGAGCGAGAAAGAGGAACACAATAGAGAGTAAGAGACATAATAAGAAAGGGAGAGTAGGGGAGAAGAGAGATAGAGGGCAAGAGTAAAGAGAAAGAAAAGATAACTGAGGGAGAGCAAGAGTGAGAGAGAGAAACAGAGTAGAAGTAAAAGACATAGTAAAAAAGAGAGAGTGAGAAAGAAAGAGATAGAGGGCAAGAGTAATGAATAGAATGAGAACAGGGGAGATAGAAGGGGAGAGCAAGAGATTAAAGAGAGGGAGGGAGTGTGAGAGGGAGAGAGAGGAAGCGAGAGAGGAAAAGATAGTGAGCAAGATGGAGATAGAGAGAGACGTTAATAGAGTGAATGAGAAAGAGAGAAGGAGAGAGGGAGATGGAGATTTAGATAGAGTGGGAGGGTGAGAAGTGGGAGAGAGAAAAAATGAGGGAAAGTGAGAGGGAAATAGAGAGAAGAGAAGGTGAGAGAAGATAGAGGGAATGAGATAGAGCAATGGAAAAATTATAGGGAGGGAGGGAGATTTAGTGAGTGAGTGCAAGACCAGAGAGATAGGGATGAAGGGAGGAGCGGGAAGGAGGGAGTGATTCAGATAAGGGGCGAGAGTAAGAGAATGAGTGAGAAGGAGATAAGGAGAGAGGGGGATATGGATTAAGAGAGGGATAAGGAGGGAGAGAGACTGACATAGAGAGAGTGGGTGGGAGGTTAGCGGGGGAGAGAATGAGAGAGCGAGCGAGAGAATGGGAGACTGAGGGTAAGATATAAATCAAGGTGAAAATTTGAGAAAAGTGGACAAGAGAGAGGGAATGAGAGTGCGGTGAAGAAAATAAGTGGGAGGGAGAGAGATCTAGTGAGTGCAAAAGGAGAGAGGAGAGATATAAGAGAAAAGGAAAAAGAGTTGGAAGGAAGGAGTGAAAGAGGAAGGGACAAAGGAGAGAGAGAGATGTGTGAGAGAAATTTATAAATAATGAGATGGAGAAAAGGGGGAAGGGTGAGATCTGAGAGTAACTAAGATAGAGGAATGGAGGGAGAATAAGAGAGAGAGAGTGGGGATAGATTTGAGAAAGAAGTGAGGGTGGTTATAGATGAAGGAAGAAGAGAGAGATAAAGAGGGGACAAGAGTGAGAAAAATAACAACAAAAAGAGATGAAATAGACAATGTGAGAGAGAGCAAGTAAAAGAGCGAAGATAGAGATTAAAGAGTACGCGGGATGGGGAGAGGGAGAGAGGGTAAGGCAGAAATAGAGACAGAAGAGAGACTCAGGGAAGATAGAACAAAAGAGTTAAATAGGGTGTAGGTGTGAGAGTGAAGTTGAAGAGAGAGAGAGAGAGAGAGAGAGTGGGTGAAGCGAGAGAAAGAGAAAAGGAGAAAGAAAGAGAATGAATGATAGATGGAGCAAGAGTCTCCCTTCCAAGAGAGAAAGGGAGAGAGAGGGCAAGAGAAAAATAGAGAGAGAAGAGAGTGAAAAAGTAAGAGTGAGAATTAAATTGAAGAGAGTGAGTGAGCCAGAAAAGGAGAGAGAGAAAATAAGAGAGAAATCAAGAAAGAATAGAGAGTCAGGTAAGCAAGGGAACAAAGAGCAAAATAAGGAGGGATGGAGGGAGGGAGGGGAAGTAATAAACAATTAAAGGAGGGGTGAGAAAGAGAAGCGATGGAGAATGAGAAGAAAGCAGTGATATAGAGTGATAGATATAGGGAGATAATGAGTGAGTAATAAGAGCAAGAGAGAGAAACAAAATAGAGAGTGAGAGACATAGTGAGAAAGAGAGAGTGAAAAAGGGAGAGATAGAGGGCGAGAGTAAATAGAGAGAAAAGATAGCAAGAGTGAGCAACAGAGAGGGAGAGATAGAAACTTAATTGAGAGTGAAAGACATAGTAAGAAAAGAAGACAGTGATAAAGAGAGAGATAGAGGGAAAGAGTAAGGGAGAGAGTGAGAAGGGTGAGAGAGGGATAGAGAGGGATTGAAGAGAGAGGGGGAGTGAGAAAGGGAGAGAGAGCAAGAAAGAGGTGGGAGAGATAGAAAGGAAGAGGGTTAAAGGGTAAGGAATAGATAATGAGCAATATGGAGATAGGAAGCAAGATTAAGAGAATGAGTGAGAAAAAGAGAAGGAGATGGAGAGGGAGAGAGAGAGAGTGGGTTGGAGAGAAGTTTGAGGGCGAGATAAATAATGAGAGAGGGGGAGCGAAAGGATGAGGAATAAAGAGAGAAAAAATATAGAGAAAAAGTGAGAAAAGAGAGAAAAAGAGTGGGGGATGAGAGAACGATGGATAAAATAAGAGGGAACGAGGGAGATTGAGTGAGTGCAAGAGAAGAGAGAGAGGAAAAAAATAAGGAGAAGGGGAGAAAGAGAGGAAAAAAGGAGAGAGAGATGTGTGAGAGATAATAATAAATGATGAGATGGAGAACAGGGGCGAGAGTGAGAAGTGAGAGCAATAAACAGAGGGAGGGAGGGATGGAGGGAGGTAATAAAGTGTGTGAGAGATAGAGGGAGAGAATGAGTGATAAAGAGAGAGAAGGGAGGTTGTTAGATCAAAGAGCAATAAAGGATCGAGAGAGGGAATGAGAGAGCAAGAAACAATAAAGAGAGATGAAATAGAGTGAGATATTGAGCAAGAGAGAGTGACCAAGAGATAGTGAACTAGAAACAGAGGGATAGAGGGACGGAGTATAGGAATTGAAGAGAGAGCAGGAGGAAGAAAGGGAGAGAGAGTGAAACAGAAAGAAGACAAAAATGATAAGCAGGGAAGATAGAACAAAAGATCACTAGTGCAAGGTAGAGAGTGGGAGATATAAAGGAAGATATGGAGAGAGATGGATGGAGGGTAAGAGAGAGATAGAGGAGGGAGATAGAGAGAGATAAAGGGAAAAAGAACAAGATAGTAAGAGAGAGCGAGATAGAGAACAATAAATGGAGCTAAGGTGGGTAAGTTAGATAAGGGTGATTTAGAGTGTAAGAGAGCGTATGAGTGTCTGAGATGGATAGAGAGGAGTGACCTAGATAAGGGAAACAATTACAGGGCATGAATGAGGGAGTGTGAAAAATAGAGGGAGGGATTGAGAGGGATAAGGAGGGAGTAAAAATGATAAAGTTGGAGAGAGGGTAAGCCATTGAGAATTTAAAAGATGGAGGTTAAGAGAGAGAGGGAAAAGAGAGAAGAGGAGAGAAGTGAGGGAGTGAAGGAGAGAAGAGAGCGAATGAGATAAATAAAGTGATTAACAAATGGGAGGGAGGGTGGAAATTTTGAGAGAGAATTAAAGGTAAGAGTGTGTGAGCTACAAAAGAGTGAGAGATAGTGAGAGAGAGGAGAAAGAGAGGAGAAAGATGGGGGAGGATAGAGAGGAGTGAGACAAATATCAAAAAAGTATGAGAGAGCGACACACAGAGAGAGAGAGAGAAAGAGAGAGAGATAAAGGGAACTAAGTGAGGGAGAGGAGAGGGTAGAATAGAGGAGAGAAAAGGTGAAAGAAAGAAGAAGAGTGATAGAGTGTGTTTAAGAGAAGGCGTGACATAAGGGAGATCTTGAGAGAGCAAATAAAATGGAGTGAACAAGATAGAGAGAGAAAAAGAGCAATAAAAAGGGATATAGGGAGATTGAGAGTGTGAGCTTGAGAGAAAAAAAAGAGTGTGTGTGGGAGCAGACATAAGGAGGGAAGAAGAGACTAGGATGAGATATAAAGAGAGAGATTAGTAGGGAGGAATGGAATTGAGTGAGAGCAAGAATAATTGAGAAGAGGGAGACTGAGAAAGAGAATGAATGATGGAGAGAAGAAGAGCAGAAGGATAAGGAGAGAGTGATGGAGACTGAGAATAATAGGAAAAATAATAAGAGTGAGAAATACGGAGAGAGAGAGAGAGAGAGAGAGAGAGGAAAGAGGGGAGGCAGAGAGTTAGAAATGTGAGAGAAAGTATGAAACAATGAGAGAAGAGGGGGGAAGAGAGAAAAGAGAGGGATTCAAAGAAGGTGGGAGTACAATGAAAGAGAGAGAGAGTGAGAGATAGAGAGAAAATGAGTTAGTAAATAGAGAGAGGATAGAATGATATGAGAAAGCAAAAGGGAGAAGAAGAGAGATAGAATAGAGAATTAGAGGGGTAGAGAGTGAGAAAGGGAGAGATAGAGGGAGGAAGTCAAAGAGATTGGAGATATTTTGGGACTGAAAAAGGGAGATATTGAGAAAAAATAAAGAGAAAAGAGAGCGTGATGGAAGATAGAGCAAGTGAGGGTGCTTGATTAGGAGAGTGGTACAGAGAGCAAAATAATTAGTGGGAGAAAGAGAGCTAGAGAAAGATGGGGAGGGCAAAAGGGAGGTAGAGGGATAATGAGTGGAAGAAGGGAAGATAGAGTGAGTGAGAGAGGGGGAGGGAGGGAGGGAGCGAAGGAAACAAGAGAGGAAGAGAGAGAATATGTGGAGGACAGAGAGAGCAAAAGAGTGAGAGGAGACAGCAGAGAAGAGAGAATAAGATAAAGAGAGAGCAAAGAGTGAGTAAAAAAGAGGGAGAGTAAGAGAGAGTGAAACAAAAGAGAAAGAGGGAGGAAGAGAGGAGAGAGAGTGGGAGAGAAATAGAGATAGAAGAGTGAGTGAAGAGATATGTATCAAAGAGCAAGAAAGGAGCAGAAGTCAGAGAAATAGATATAGACATAAGAATTGGAGAGCGAGAGAAATTGTGTGTGTGTGTGAGAACAAGAGATTGAGAGAGAAACTTAAGAGAAAGAGCTAGAGAAGTGTGAGCAATAAAAGAGAAAGAAAGAGAAAACAAATAGCGAAAATGAGTGAGGAAAGGAGAGAAGGAGGAAGGGAGAGTGTGAGAGATAAAGGGAAAGAAGGAGAATGATGGAAGATAGAGAAAGAGATAGTGACAAGAGAGAGGGAACGAAAATAAGAGATTATGAGAGAGAATGAGTGAGAGATGGAGAGGAGAGCCAAGAATGGAAAATGAGAGAGAACATAAGCGAGAGAAAGGAAGGAGTGAAGTGAGAGAAGTAGAGAACGAGAGTGGGGGATATAGGAAGAAAAAGAGTGAGAAGAGTAACAGAAATATTGAAAGAAAATAAAGAGTAAGAGCGTATAATGATAGAAAGTGGAAGAGAGAATAGATAGTGTGAAAGAGAAAAAGAGAGGGAGTATGAGTGACGTGAAGCTAAAGAGAGTGGGTGAAGAGAGAGTAATAGAAAAGGAGCAAGAGAGAGAATGATAGATGAAGCAACAAAATATGTTTGGGAGGAAAAGTGAGAGGGAGAGAGAAAAGGAGTGAGAATTGGAGAGAAAGTGCAAGAGAGAATGAGTGAGAGAGGCGACTGAGGGAAAAGAAGTGTGAGTGAAATTGCAGAAAATGATGGACCAAGGAAGGGAGAGAGAGAAAATGGAGAATTAATGGAGAGTAAGGGAAGAGTGGGAAAGAGAGACAGAGCTAGGGAGAATAAGAGAGCAAAATAAAGTGGGAGAGAGAAGAGAGAGAATGAGTTGAAAGGATGGAGAGTTAAAGTGAAAGATATATGAAGATAAAGGCGAACTAATGAGAGAGAAAAGAGAGAAAGAGAGAGTGATAAGAGCGAGAGAGAGAAACATAATACAAAGTGAAAGACATCGTGAGAAAGGGGGAGAGTGAGATAGAGAGAGATAAAGGGCAAGAGTAAGGGATAGAGTGAGAAAGGTGGAGATAGAGGGAGAGGAGAGAGATTGAAGAGTGAGAGGGACTGAGGGAGGGAGAGAGCAAGAAAGAGCTGTGTGAGGGAGAGAGATAATTAGCCGAGAGAGGAAAAGAACGCAAAAGACTGTGAGCAAGATTGAGATATGGAGGGATTGCAAGATAATGACTTATTAGAAGAGAAGAAGATAGGGAGCTTAAAAGGAAGAGAGGGAGAGAGAGTTGGATAAAGTGGGGATAGGGTAGTGGAAGAGAGAATGAGAGAGAAAGGATAAGAGTGACAGTGAGAGAAAGGTAGAGGGAGAATGAGAAAGAAATAGAGAAAGGGATGGAAAGGTAGGGAAGAGAGATGTATGAGAGAAAATAAGAAATAATGGGATGGTTTTGTTGGGAGAGAGCAAGATATGTGAGCAATTAATAGAGAGTGTGTGAGGGAGGGAAAGTGAGAGAGAGTGTGAGAGATAGAGGAAGAGAAAGAGTGAGTAAAGTGAGAAATGAGAGGAAGATAGAAGGACCAAAAGAGAGACAAAGAGAGGGCAAAAGAGAGTAAACAAACAATAACGAGAGAAGAATCAAGAGTGAGAGATAGCAAGAGAGGGAGTGAAGCTAGGGATTGAAGAGTACGTGGGAGGGAGAGAGAGTAAGGCAGAAATAGAGAGAGAAGAGAGACTCAAGGAAAATAGAGCAAAATAGAGTGTGTGAGAGGTAGAGAATGATATATAGAGAGATTAAATTAATGAAAGAGGAAGTAAGGGAGGGAGGAAGAGAGTGAGAGATAGTTTCAGAGAAAGAGTGACTAAAGTGATAAGAGCGTGATGAAAGAGAGCAATAGAGTGTGAGAGAGAAAGAGAGGGCAATAAAGAAAGAATAAGTGATAAAACATAAATAAAGAAAAGAGTAAGAGAGGGAGATAGTGACAATGAGAGAGATAGAGGGATCAGAGGGATGGAAGAGAGTGAGAATGAGCAGAAGAGAGAGTGAAAGAAGAAGAGAGGGAGGGAGGAAGAGAGTGAGAGATAGTTTGATAGAAAGAGTGATTAAAGTGATAAGAGAGTGATGAAAGAGAGCAATAGAGTGTGAAAGAGAAAGACAGGGCAATAGAGAAAGAATAAGTGATAAAACCTAAATAGAGAAAAGAGCAAGAGATGGAGCTAGTGAGAATGAGAGAGATAGAGGGATCAGAGGGATGGAAGAGAGTGGGAATGAGATAGAAGAGAGTGTGAAGGAAGATATAGAGAGAAAGTGGGAGGGAGAGAGTGTGTGAAAGAGAAAGAAGAGTGGAAGAGAGTGTGCTAGAGAGAGTACGATAGAGAGCAAGAAAGGGATTGGAGTGAGTGAGATGGAAGATGAATAAGGGAATGAGTGAGAGAGAGAGAGGGGAGAAGGGAGGGATGAGGAGATGGTGAGAAGGGGAGTGAGAGGAAAAGAGGGAAAGAAAAAGAGAGTGCAAGAGAAAGAGAGAGGGAGAGAAGAGTGTGTGAGAGATAATGGGAGGGGAAGAGAGAGAGAGCTAGAGATAGTGGGGGAAAGACAGAGAAATAGTAAGAGGAGAAGAGAATAGAGTAACATAAGAGGGTAAAAGAGAGGCGAAGAGAGAAGGAATAGAGAGAGAAAGGGAGAGGGTGGGAGTAAGAGTGAGATTTCAATTGGATAAATGGAGAGAGGGACCAAGAAATAGAGATAAAAATAAGGATAAAAGAGAGAGTAAGGGAATAAAAAGCAAGAGAGAGGGAGGAATATTGAGAGAATGAAAGAGAGTGGCAGAGAGAAGAAGAGAGGAAGGTAGAACAAAGAGCAAAAGAGGAGTGGGAGAGGTTGTGTGAGAAAGTGAAGTAATGAACGGTTATATTGAGAAAGAGCAAGATAATAGATAGATAAATTGGTAGGTAGAGAGAGATAAAGATAGGAGATTGATATGAGGAGAGAGAGAGATTAAAATAGTGAGAAAGAAATGGAGTGTGAGGGTAAAGAGAGCGAGAGAAATTAAGAAAGAGAGTTTAGGAGATTGAGATAGAGAAAGTGTGAGAATATATGGGTTTGAGTGAACGGAGAAATGGGGGACGAAGAGTTACAGTGAAATTTAAGAGAAAGAGAGGTAGGGAGAAAGAGAGATATAAAGCAAGAGAGTATAGAAGAGAGAGGGTGAGAGTAATCAAGACGAAAGAGGGAGAGGAATCATGTAAGAGTACGAGTGAAATCGAGGAGAAAGAGAAGAGAAAGAATGGGAGAGAGTCAAGTGATAAATAGAGAAAAGAGAGAGTGAGGAAGAAGAGAGAAAGTGAGAGTGAGAGACAGTGCTATTCAGAGAGAGATATAGAGTGTGTGTGGGAGAGATAAACTAGACAAAAAGAGAGGAAAGAAAGGAGGAAGTGAAATAAGGAGAAAGGAAGGGAGGAAGATTGGGGAAGAAGTGTAGGAAAAAGAGAGAACAATGAGAATTAGTGCATAATATGGTAAGTGTTGAAAGGGATAAGAGATTGAAGTGACAGATAAAGAGCAAGAGAATGAGTGAGGGAGTGAGAGAGAAAGCTATATAAAGAAAGTGGGAGAGAGTGAGAAGAAGAAAAAAAATAAAGAGAGTGAGATATATGAAGAGATAAGGAGAGAGGTAAGAGGGTGTGAAAGGAGGAGGGAGAGGAAGAGATGTGTTAGTGAAGGTAAGAAATAACGAGAGAGAGCGAGAAGAGGTGGAGAGAAAGAAGGAGAAAGGAGAGGCAGAGCTGAGAGTGGGATTGAAATTGAGAGTAGGGATAGAGGGACTGCCGAGTGAGAAAAAGAACAAGAATAAAGAGAAACAAAAGAGAAAGCAAAAAACCGAGAAAGAGAGAAATTAGAGAACATGAGAGAAAGCATGAGTAGTAAAGAAAAAGAATAGAGAGATGGAGGGAGTTCATGAGAAAGATTGAGGAGAGAGAGGGAGCGAGCACGAGAGAGTGTGTGTTAGATAGAAATAGTGTTGGATGATAGAGGAAAAGATTGTGAGTGAGAAGGGGAGAGAGGGAGAGCAGAAGTATGAGTGATAAAGTGTGAGAGAGAGTAGTTGGAAAGGGATAGAAGAGAGAGGGAGAGAAAGTACGACAGTGAGACGAAGAGGTAGGATAGCATGAGTAAGAGATTATGGAGGAGGAGCAGAGAGACAGGGAGGATGGACGAAGAGAAATTGTGAGATAGGAGAGAGCAGCAGTACAGAGAGTAGGTGAGAAAGAGATAACAAAGTATGAAAAAAGATAAGAAGGGAATGAGCTATGTTGATGCGTGGGAGGGAGCGACAGAGGAGAGAGAGTGGAAAAGAAATTAGGAGAGAAGAGAGGGCGAGAGAGAGAGAGAGAAAAGAGGGTGAGAAAGAGAGGGAGTAAGAGTGATAGTGAAATTTAATAGAGAGAAGGAGAGAGAAAGGGAGAGAGAAAGATGGATAGAGAGAAATGAAGAGAATGTGTGTGAGAAAGTGGGAAGAAAAGAAAAGGGACAAAGAAAAGGGAGAGAGACATAGAAGAGAAAGTGCCAGAGAAGAGTGAGCAATAATGGAGAAAGAAAAAGCAAATAAATAGTGAGAAAGAGAGAGGAAGGGAGCAAAGGAAGAAATAGAATGAGAGAGATATCGGGAAAGGAGAGTGAGGAAGATTAAGAAAGAGAGAGTGAGCAGGAGGGAGAGAGAGGGAGAATAAGAGAATGAGAGAGATATGAGAGAGATTAATAGTGGGTTAGAGAGAGAAGGAGAGCCAGGGAGGGCAAGTGGAGAGAATGTGAGAGAGAGAAAAGAAGAGAGTATTGTGTGGAAATAGAGAAAGAGAGAGTGGGGATAGAGGAAGATAAAGAGTGAGAAGAAGAGATAAGGTGAGAGAGAATAGAGAGTAATAGTGAGCTCACGAAAGAAAGAGGAAGAGAGAAACATATATTATGAAAGAGAAAAAGAGACGGAGTGAGAGTGAGAGTGAAGCTGAAGAAAGAGTGGGGGAAGAGAGTAAGGGAAAGGGAGCAATAGAGAATGATGGATGGAGTAAGAGAGAAAGTTAGGGAGGGATGGTGTGAGAGAGAGAGGGAGAGAAAAAAGGGTGATAGAGCACGAGAAAAATAGAGAGAAGAGAGTGAGGAAGTAGGAGTGAGAGTGAAATTGAAGAGAGTGAGGGAACCAAGAAAGGAGGGAGAGTAAAAAAGAGATAGAAATAGAGAAAGAATAGAGAGTGAGGTAAGAGACGGTAAGAGAGAGAGGACTAGAGAGAGAAATAGAAAATGAAATAATAAGGGAGGGAAAGTAATAATAAATAAGAGAAGAAGGGGTGAGAAAAAAAGATAGAGAATGAGAGGAAGGTAGAGGGAGATGGGGTGATAAATATAAGGAGATAATGAGTGAGAAAGGAGAGGAAGAGGGAGCAAGAGAGTAAGTGAGAGAAACATAATTGAGAGTAAAAGATAGTGAAAAAAAAGAGAGGTAGAAAGAGAGATACAGGGAAAGAGTAAAAAGAGAGTGCAAGAGAGTAAGAGAGAAAGAAAAGAGAGATTAAGAGACATAGTAAGAAAATGAGAGAGCGAGAAAGAAAGAGATGGAGGGCAACAGTAAGGGAGAGAGTGAGAATGGGGTAGATAGAGGGAGGGAGCATGATATTGAAGGGAGAGAGGGAGTGAGAGAGGGAGAAAGCATGAAAGATTTAAGAGAGAGAGAGGAAGCAAGAGAGGAAAAGATTGGGAGTAAGATGGCGATAAAGGCCAAATTAAGAGAATGAGTGAGAAAGAGAGATTGAGAGAGAAGGATATATTGAGATATAGAGAGTGGCAGGGTGAGAAGTGGGAAGGAGGGTGGGAGTCAAAAAGGATGATAGAGGGAGAAAGAAAGGTTTATGGAGAATGAGAGAGAAATTAGTGAGAAGAGAAAGTGAGAGAAGTGAAACAAGAGAGAGGGAATGGGAGAGTGCGATGAGAAAATGAAATGGAGGGAGGCAGATTGAGTAAGTGTAGAAGGAGAGGGCGAAAGAGAGGGAAGGATGGAGTGAAAATGGGAGGGACAGAGGAGAAGAGAGAGATCCTAAGAAATAATGACATGGGGATGAGGGGCGAGAGTGAGATGTGAGTGCAATTGAGAGAGAGAGAGGGATGGAGAGAGACTAAGGGAGAGATTGAGTTATAGAGGGAGAGAAATAGTGAGTAAATATAGAGAAGAGAGGGTGATAGAAGAAAGGGTAAGAGAGAGCACATATAGAGGGAAAGAGAGAGTAAGCAAAAGATAAAGTTAGATAAATATAGAGTAAGAGCGAGAGCAAGAGAGGGAGTGAACTAGAAACAGAGAGATAGAGGGAGGGACTGATAGGGATTAAGAAGTGAGTAGGAGGGAGAAAGGGTGTGAGAGTAAGAAAAAAACATAGAGAAAAGAAAGACTAAGGGAAAATTAAGAAAAAGATAGGGAGTGAGAGGAGAAGAGTGAGAGAGATAGAGGGTGAGAGAAATAAAAAGAGGGAGGGAGGAAGAGATATAGTGATGGATGGAGAGAAAGAAAATAATAATAGTGATAAAAGAAAGTAAGAGAGAGATTGTGTGTGAGATAAAGACGGAGGGAGAGAGCGAAAATAAAAAAATGTGATAAGGCATATAGATGAGAGAGGGAGAGGGTGAAAAAGAGAGAGAGAAAGAGAGAGTGAGAGAGATTAATGCATGGGCATGAATGACGAAGACAGAGTGGAAGAGAAGAGAGAGTGAGGGAAGATCTACAGAGAGAAAAGTAGAGAGAAGAGAAAGTGCAGGAGAGAGCAAGAGAGATGGAGTGAGAGAGAGCAATAGAGAAAATGAGAGAGAGGCCGAGGGAGTGAATGAGTGAGTGCAATATGAGTGGGAGAGAGGAGTAAGATAGATCGAGAGCGAGAAAGAGAGGGAAGTGGGGATTGAAATAGGGAGGGATCAAGGAGGAATGAGAGACCCATGAGATAATATAAGAAACAAAGATATGGATATGAGGGGAGAGAGCAATATGTGAGTGAAACTGAGAGTGAGTGTGTGAGGGAGGGAGAGTGATAGAGAGTGAGATAAAAGGTAGATATGGAGTGAATGAAGAAAGAGAAGAGAGGGTGATAGAAGCAAGAGCAACAGAGAGATAGAGTGGGGGCAAAGGAGAGCAAGAAAACAATAAAGAGAAGTGAAATAGAGATTAAAGAGAGAGAAAAAGAATGAGTAAAGATAGGGATTGAAGAGTGCATTAGAAAGGGAGAGATAGAGTGGGGTTGAAGAGAGAGTGAGAGGGAGGGAGAGTGAGAAAGAAGATGGACTCAGAGAAGATTGAGCAAAACATAGTGAAATAGAGGTAGAGAGAGGAAGATTTGAGGGAGATATGCAGAGAGTGTAAGGATGAGAGGGAGATAGAGAGAGTGAAGTAATGAAAGAGGTAGAGAGTAAGAGTTGGTTGGAGAGAAAAAGTGGGTAAATGGATAATGATGAGTGATAAATATAGATAGCAAGAGATTGTCTGTGTAATAGAGAGAAATAGAGAAAGAAAAGTGATAAAATATTGACAAAAGAGAGAGAGAGTGTGTATGAGAAAGAGAGAGGTGGAGGGAGTATGAAAGAAGGGAGTGAGGAACATATAGAAAGAGAGTAAGTGAGAGGGAGAGAGGGGGTAGAACATGAGATTGAAATAAAGAGGGATGAAGAGGAAGTGATTGAGAGGGAGAGAGTGAGTGTGTGTTGAGAGAGAGAGAAAGCGAGAGAGAAAGGGAGACAAGGAAGCAATAGAGAGGGGGAAAAAGATATAAAATAAAGAGAGAAGAGAGAGCAACGGAATAGATGAAGAAAGACAATTGGAAGAGGGAGAAAGAGTGATCGTGAAATGGAAGAGGAAGAAAGTGGGAGCGAGAAAGCGAGAGAGTGTCAGATAAAAATAAAGAAAGACTTAGGGAAGAGAGAATAAGAAAGAGAAAAATTGAGCGAGTGAGATAGGAAGCAAGAAAGAGATAAGGAGAGTGGAGATCGAGAGAGTTGTAGCGAGTGAAAGAGAGGTAGTTAGGGATAAAATATATCAGAAGAGAGAGAGAGAGAGTGAAAGAGAGATAAAGACAAAGAGAAGTGGAGAGGGTGTGAGAGAGAGAGTGATGAAGTGAGCAAGAAAGATAAATAGAGAGGGAGTGAGATGGATTACAGAGAGCAGTAGAGAGATAGTGATATAGAGTGAAAATTTAATAAAGAGAGAAGAGAGACTGAGGGATGATGGGGTAAGAGAGTGAGTGAGAGGTAAGAAGATAGAGAGAATAGAAGAATGGTAAGAGAGAGAGGGAGATGAAGAGGGAGATAGAGAGGGAGATGGGGAAGTGGAGGGAGGGAGAGACAAAGTAATGGATGAGGGGAGGGAGGGAGAGAATAGAGAGAAAGCAATGGAGGGACTGCAATAAAGATGAAGAGACACAATGTGGGATAGAGGAAGAGAAAGAGTAAGGAAGAGAGTGGGAGTGAGGGAGAGCAAGAGAGAGTGAGAGAAAGATAGAGAAGGAAGATATAGAGAGAAATAGAGAGGGAGAAATAGAGAGAAATAAAGAAAGATAATAGAGAGTGTGAGAGAAAGCATGAGTGGTAAAAAGAAGGAAATGGAGAGATAGAGGGAGGCTGTGAGAAAGATTTAAGAGAGAGAGGGAGGGAGAGAGTGTGAGAGAGAAATAGTTTTGGAAGATAGAGCAAGAGAGAGTGAGCGAGAAGGGACGAGAGAGGGAGAGCAAATGAATGGATAATAAAGAGCGAGAGAGGAGTTGTAAAGGGAGATAGGGAGAGGGAAGGAGGGAGAGAGGGAGAGAAAGTGCAATATATATAGAGAGGAAAGTGTGAGTGAGATAGGGAAGGAGGAGGATAGGGGAGTGAGACTACGAGGATGAACTAAGAGAAATAGTGAGAGAAGATGGAGTAGCAGTACAGAGAGTAAGTGAGAGAAAGATAACAAAGAGTGAGAAAGAGAGAAGAAAGGCGGGGAGTGTGCTAAGTTGAAGAGAGGGAGGGAGCGACAGAAGGAGAGATAGTGAGAGAAAAATTAAGAGAGAAGAGATTGAGATAGGGAGGGCGATAAATAAAGAGAGGCAGAGTTGGGAGGAAAGAGAGTGAGTGAAAGAGAGAGAGAGACAGAGAAAAGAGGGTGAGAAAGAGATGGAGTGAGAGTGAGAGTGAAAATTAATAGAGAGGAGTGAGAGTGAGAGTGAAATTTAATTGAGAGAAGGAGAAAGAAAGGTAGTAGGAAGATATTTTGAAGAATGAGAGAGGATATGATAAGGAGTGAATGAAAGCAAGAGAGGGAGCAAGTGAAAGTGTTCGAGGGAATAGTGGGTGTGAGAAAGAAAGAGAAGAGTGACCAACAAAATACAAAGTAAGAGATAGACACCAAAAAGTGAGAAAGAGGGAGTGAGAGAGATTTATATGAGAGGTTGTGATGGTCGGAGGGAGAGAAAAATTGAAAGAGAATAGAGTGGGAGAAAATAGATAAAGGAGTGAGTGAGAGGGAGAGAGGGATGGTGAAGAGGACGATGAATGTGAAAGAGAGATGGAAACGTTGAGGGGAAGTCATAGGAGGGATAGGGGGAGAGAGAGAGACTGTTTGTGTGAGAGAGAGGGTCAAATGAGAGAGAGGGGGAAAGAGGGAGATAGAGCAAGAGAGAAGGGGATAGTGGAAGAGAGAGTGAGAGGAGAGAGAAAAGAGAGACCAACAAAATAAAGAGCATGAGAGAACGCAAGAAAGAGAGGGAGGAAGGGAGAGTAAGGAAGGAGAGAGGGAAAGATGGATAGAGAGAGAAAGGAAGAGATTATGGGTCTTTCTCTTTAGATCTCCCTCATCCTCTCATACTTGTTCTCCTTATCAGCTTCACTCTCTCCTCTATCATTCTCACTCCCTCAATCTCACCCTCTTTAGGCCTCCCTTTTGTAGCTCACTCTTCTCTCCATCTCACAAACTCAGACACTTTCTCCCTCTCTCAAACTCTCTTTAGATCTCTATCACTCTCTCACACTCATACACACCCTCTCTCGCTCTCTAAGTTTTATCTCTCCTTATCACTCTCACTTCTTTCTAATTATTTCTCACATTCTCTCACACTTCTCTCACTCTCTCCTTCTCTCCCTCTCTCTGTCCATCTCCCTATCTCCTCTTTCTCTCACTCTCCTTTCCTTACTCTTGTTCTCACTCTCTCTATCTATCTAAATATCTCTCTTAATCCCTCACTTGCTCTCTCTTTCATTCTCTCACTCTCTATCTCTCTCTTCTCCTCCACCAACCCTTGCTCACACTCTCCCTTCCCAGCCTGTCAGTATCTCTTTCAATCTCTTGTCCCGCTCTCTCTTTTCCTTAAATCTTCTTCTCTCCCCCACTCTATTTTCCTATTTCTCTCTGGATCTCGTTCACTCTCTCACTAATGTACTCTTCAACGCTCTTACTCTCTCCCTCTATCTTTCTCAATGTCTCATCATGCGCTCTCTAGGTCTCTCTTGTGTAGCTCAATCTTCTCTCTCCATCTTATACACTCATACACTCTCTCACTCACTCTTAATCTCTCTCCCTCTCACCCTCTTTAGCTCAATATTTTGCTCTCAATCTCACTATCTATTACCGTTTTGCTCTTTCTCTCCCACTCTCATGTCTCCCTCCCTTACTCCATCTCTATTATGCTCTCTCACTCCCTTTTTCTCACTCTCTATTCTCTTTTTCTATCTTATACTCTCTTTCAAACTCTATTATATTGCTCTCTCCTCTCTCTTTTTCTTTTTTTTTCTCTTGCTCTATCTCCCACTCTCTCTCTCCTCCCTCTCTCATTTTCTCACTTTTCTACCTCCCTCCCTCTCCTTACCTTTATCCCTCTCTTTCTTGCTCCCTTTCCTACTCAATATCCTCTCGTTCTCCATCACCATACCCCTCCTCACTCTTACTCGATCTTCCCTTACTCTCTCCTTTCTCTTTCTTTCTCTCTCTCTTTAAAATCTCTCACTACCACTTTTTATCTCTCTTTCTCACTCACCCTCTTCCTCTCTCTCACTTTCTATTCTACCTCTTTTTATCTCTCTTCTATTCTCTTTTGATGCTCCCTTTATCTCTCACTGAGTCTCTCTCACTCTCCCTCCCACATTCGCTCCCTTCATCCCTCTTTTTCTCCTGTTCTCCTCACCTCCCTCTCTCTTACTCCCTCTCTCGCTCACTCACTCTTTCCCTCTCTCCCACTCACTCTTCCCTTACTATCTTTTCTCTCTATTTCTCTCTCCCACTCTCTCCCTTTCTAGCTTCTCTTCCTCTCTCTTTAGTTTCACTCTCACTCTTACTCCCTCATGCCCTCTCTTTTTCTCACTCCATGTTCATTCTATCTTACTTACTCTCTCTTCTATTGCTCTCTCTTCTCGCTCTCCCTCTCTCCCCAACTCTCTTATTTCCTTCTCTTCCTCCCTCTATCTCCCTTTCTCGCTCTTCTTTCTTGTCTCACACACTCTCCCCCTCTCTCCTTCTCAATCTTTTCCAGTTCACCCCCTCTCTCACCTACTAAACCTCATTTTCTACCCCTCTCTCCATGTCTCTCGCTCTCTCTCTATTTATTGCTTTTTCCCTTTTTCTCGCTCCAAGTCTCTCTCTCCTAAATTTCACTCACTTTACTCCCTCTCTTTCTAACTCAATCCTCTCTCTTGTGAGCACTCTTATTATCTCCTCTATTAGTCTCTCTTCCCTCTCTCCTCTCACTCCATCCATCTCTCTCTTTCTCACTCTCTCCTTCTCTCGTTGTTTTCTCTATTCATGATTTATCACTTTTTCTTTCTCTATTGATCTCTCTCATTTTATCTCACACACAATCTCTATTGCTTTTTTTCATCACTCTCTTATCACTCTGCTCCCTCTTTCTCTCCAACCATCTCTCACTCTCTTCTCCGTCCCTCTCTCCCTCTTTAATTAATTCAGTCTCTCCTCCATGTCTCTCACTCTATCTCTATTATTCCTTTACTCTCTATTCTCTCTCACTCTCTCTTCCTCTCTCATTCACACACTCTTCCATTCCTTTAACTCCCTTCTTCCAACCTTTCTCATTCTCATTCTTTCCCACTCTGGCTCTTTTCTATGTTATGCTTTATCACTATTTCTTTCTCTATTTCTCTCTCTCTTTCTCTCACACGCACTCTCTACTGCTCTCTTTCATCACTCTCTTATCACTTTACTCACTCTGTATCTATAACCAACAATCCTACTCTCTCAACCTCTCTTTATTTTTTTTTCTCTCTATTTATTGCTTTTTCTCTTTTTCTTGCTCCAAGTCTCTCTCTCTCCTAATTTTCACTCACTTTACTCCCTCTCTTTCTAACTCAATCCTCTCTCTCGTGAGCACTCATATTATCTCCTCTATTAGTCTCTCTTCCCTCTCTCCTCTCACTCCATCAATCTATCTATCTCTTTCTAACTCTCTCCTTCTCTCGATGTTTTCTCTATTCATGGTTTATCACTTTTTCTTTCTCTACTGCTCTCTCTCATTTTATCTCACACAAAATCTCTATTGCTTTTTTTCATCACTGTCTTATCACTCTGCTCCCTCTTTCTCTCCAACCATCTCTCACTCTCTTCTCCGTCCCTCTCTCCCTCTTTCATTAATTCAGTCTCTCTCTCAATCTCCCTCTCGCCGTCCATCTCTCTCTCCATATCTCCCTCTATACATCCTCACTCCACCTCTCACTCACTATATTATGTTCTGTCCCCCTTGAGTCTCTATTCTCTCTCTATTTCTGCCTTACCCTCTCTCTCTCTCTCTCGCTCCAGCACACTTTTCAATCCCTATCTTTACTCCCTTTCCTCCTCACTCTCTCACATTCTATTTCATCTCTCTTCATTGTTCGTGTGTTCTCTTTTGTTCCCTCAGTCTCTCTCTACTTTTTTATTCTGTCCCTCTCTACTATCTCTTCACTCACTCTTTCTTTCTCTCTCTCACTCTCACTCCCTCACACACTCTCTCTAAATTGCCCTTACATGTTTCTCTCTCCCCACCAATCCATCTCATAATTTCCTATTTTCTCTCATACATCTCTCTTTCCTCTCTATCCCTCCCTCATCAATCCTTCTTTCCTCTCTTTTTACCTCACTCCCTATCTCACACCTCCTTCACTCCTCTTGCACTCACGCTTTTACTCCAGCTTGCTACCTCTCATTTTCTCTATTGTTCTCTCGCATTCCCTCTCTCTTGCTCTCTCTTCTCTCACTTTCAATTTTCCATATTTCTTTCACTCCCTTTCTCTCGCTCTATCTCTCATCATTTCTCTTTTATTATCTCCCTCTACTAACCTCCCTCCCACTCTCTCTATCTCAACCACTCTCCCTCTCCATTTCTCCTTCTCACTCATTCCTCTTGCACTCTACCTCCCAATCTCAAACCTGATCATATTTTCCACTATTTTCCTCTCTTGCTTCGTATCTCTCTTTCTCTTAGATATTTCTTAGTCTCTCTCCCTCTCTCACTCTTTCTCTCTTCAATCTCTCTCCTTCTCTCCCTCTATCTCCCCGTTTCTCACTCTCTCCCTTACTTTTACCCTATGTCTCTCTCTTTATCACTCTCTCCCTTTCACTCTCTCCCACTCGATCTTTCTTCTTCTCTCTTTCGATCTCTCTCTTTCGCTCATTCGCTTGCTCTCCTTCCATCTCTCCCTCTCACTCATCTTTTCTTTATTTTTCCTCACTCTTTTCTCTCTATTTATATCTTACTATCTCTCTCTGCCTCTAAATCTTAAATACCTCTCACTCCCTCGCTCCATCTCTCTCTCACTCTCTATTCTTTCTTTATTGCCCTTGCTCCTCTCTCTTGTTCTCTCTTTGGTCACTCTATCATCTCTCTTTCTAAGTTCTTCACGCTCATACACACTCTCTCTCTCCAAATTTTGTCTCTCTTAATCCCTATCTCTTCTCTCTCTCATTGTTTCTTACTTTCTCTCAATTTCTCTCTCCCTTTGTTCTTCCTCTTTAACTCTCTCCCTCCCTTCTCCTTACCCTTGTTCTCAATCTCTCCCTCTTCCCTATACATATCTCTTTCTCTCTCGCTCACTATCTCTCTCATTCTCTACCTCTCTATCTCCCTCCCTCCATTCCTCACTCTCTCCCTTCCCACTCTCCTAACGTCTGTTTTTCTCTCTTGTCCCTCTCTCTCATACCCTCTTATATCCTCCTTTCTTTCACTCTCTTTTCCACTATCTGTATATGTCTTATTCATTCTTCGACTCTTGTTCTCTTTATTACTCTCTCACTCTCGCTCTATATTTCTCACTCCCTCATTCTTACCCTCTCTAGGTCTCCCTTGTGTAGCTCACCCTTCTCTCTCCATCTCACTCACTCTCTCTCTCTCAAGTTCTCACAGACATTCATACATTCTCTCACTCTCTCCATCTCTCAATATCTCTCTGTATCTTCCCCATAAGCCCCACTTCTCTATCTCTATCTCGCTCTCTCTTACCATCTTGCTCCTCTTGCACTCCAGCCTCGCTCTTCGTTGCTGCATCTTTCACTCTTCTCTCTCTATACGTTTCTCTATCTCCCTCTCTTTCCCCATCGCCCTCTCTGTCTCCCTCTCTCTTCTCTCTCTAGCTATTCTTCTATTCTTGCTATCTCTTTACCTCTCACTCACTCTCTCTTACTCAATCTTCCTTTAGTCTCACTTCCCTATCTATTTTCTTTTCACTCTCTATCACAATCTCTCTACTACTCTCTCTTTAATCCATCTCACTCCCTCCCTCCCTTATCATTCTCACTCACTCCTTCTCTCTCACATACCCTCTATTCCACTTTTTGTATCTCTCTTTATCTCTCTCACTCTCTCTTCTATCTCTCTATCTTTAGACACCTAGTATCTCACACTATCTCTTTTTCACTCTTCCTGCCTCATTCACTCCCTACATCATTCTCTTTATCCGCTCTCGTTATCTCTTTCTCTCTCTCTCTCTTGCTCACTGTCTCGCTCACTCACACTCTCCCTCAGTCCTTCTCTAATTCTCTCTCTTCCTTGACTCATCCTTTATTATCTCTGACACTCTCTCCCATTATCTCTTCCTCTTTATCTCTCCTTCATTTCCCTATCACTCTTACTGTCACGTACCACTCTCTCTTTTTATCATCCATTCTCTTTTACTCTCCTCACTCTCTCTTCCTCAATCCCCCACTCTTTCTCTATTTCTCTCACTTGCCTTCTTCTGTCTCTGTCTCTCTCGCGCTCTCTCCCACTTTCCCTTCCAGGCTCTCATTCTCTCTCCATCACTCTCTCATTCTCTTTTTCTCTCTCTCCCTCTCTATTAACCACTCTCTCTTTCTTTATCTTCCCTCATTCTCCTTCTCTCCCTATATTTCTCACTCTTACTTCCTCTTTCACTCCCTTCCTCTCACAATCTCACAAATTGTTCTCTTTCTTTCTCTTTTTATTGCTCACACATCTCTAACTCTTTCTCTTATGTTTCTCTCTCACTCTCTCTTCCTCACACACATAATCTCTCTCTTTACTCAATATTTCTCTTCATCTATACCTCAAACGCACTCTCTCCATCGCACTCCAAATTTTATCTCTCTCAAATCCTCTCTCTTCTCTCTCAATGTCTATCACATGCTCTCATATTTCGCTCTATCTCCCTCTCTTTATTTCTCTCTCTCACTCCTTCCCTCGCTGTTTCCCCTAAGTCTCACTCTCTTTCTTTTACTCTTGTCCTCACTCTCTCCCTCTCATCTATATATCTCTCTACATCTCTTCCTCACATTTCTATTTCCTCAACATTCTTTCCCTATTTCAATCCCTCTATCTACCTCTCATTCCATCTTCCTCTTCGTTCATCCCTCTATTTTTCTCTGCCACTCTCTCCCTGTACTTCTAACCATTTCTTTCTCCACCTCTTATTCTCATACTGTCCCTCGTTATATCTTCTTATCATGCTCTCTTACACTCCCTCCCTTTATCTCTCTCTTCCTCTATATAAATCCTCTTAAACTTTCTCTCCCACTATCCAACACATCTCTCTACCCTCTCTCTTCTCTCTCTCGAGCACTCTTGCTCTCTCCCATGCTCTCCCTCTCTCTCTCACTCTCTATTCCACCTTCATTATTGCATTATTGTTCAATCCATCTCTCTTTTATGACTTATTCATTTATCTCATTACTCAACTCTTTTTCTCCTTCTGTCTCCCTCTCTCCCCCTCTCCCTCCCTCTCTTTCAATCCTTCTCTCTTCTCACTCTTTTCTCCTCTTCTCTCTCTAATTATTTTTTTAATTTAGCTCACACTTCTCTCTCCCTGCACTCCCTTCCTCCCTCTTCCCTCTCACTTTATCCTCATATATCTGACTCTATATCTATTTCTCATTCTTCTGCTCCCTTTCTTGCTCTCTTGTTCTTTCTTATTTCACTCTCTCTTCCATCTCTATTTTTTTTCACTCTCTCTCCTCTCTCCCTCCCTATCTCTCTTTAATTACACTCTCTTTTACTCACTCACTGCTCTCTCTTTATCTTATTCTCACTCATCTCCCTCTTTCGCTCTCTATCCTTCAGACACACTCTCTCCTCCTGTCTTGTTGCCTTCCCTCCCCCATCCCTACCTCCGCCACTCTCTCACACACTATATCTTCCACTCTTCCACATTCTCTCTCCCTCTACCTCCCACTCCCCCTTTCCATCTTTCTCTAGCTCTTTATTTCCTATCTCTTTTCTAATCTCTCTTTAAACCCCTCCTTTAACTCTTTCTCACTCACTTTGTCCCTCTCTCTCACTCTCTATTCCATCACTTTTTATCTCTCTTGCTCTCTCTTTCTCACTCTCTCAATCTTGCCCTCCTTAGGTCTCTGTTATGTAGCACACTCTTTCCTCTCCATCTCACACACTCACACACACTCTCACTCTCTTCAATCTCTCTCTCTCTCACCCTCGTTAGCTCCACTTCTCACTCTCTATCTCACTCTTTGTTACCATTTTATTTTTTTATCTCTCACTCTTTTTATCCCTTCTCTATTATATTCCATCCCTCCCTCTCTTTCTCACACTCAATTCTTTTTTTATGTCTTATACTCTCTTTTACACTCCTTTGTTGCTCTCTTCTTTCATTTCACTTACATTCTATCACTCTGTCCCCCACTTCCTCTATCCTCTCTCTCCTGCTTCTATTCCTCCCCCTCTCATTTTATCTCTTCTCCTCCATTGTCCCTCTCCCTCCCATTATCCTTCTCTGTCTTCCTCTCTCTCTATGAAAAATATCTTATTCTCCATCACATTTTACCCTTTACTCACTTACTCTTGCTTGATCTTCCCTCAGTCTCTCTTCTCACTCAATGTCCCTTCCACTCTCTCTTCCTTTCTCTTTCCTGCTCTCTCTTTAAACACTCTCAATACCTTCTTCTATCTTTCTTACTTACTCACACTCTCCTCTCTCACTCTCAGTTCCACCTCTTTTCATCTCTCTCTCGCACTCTCTTCTGTCTCTCTATTTTCACACTCACTTTATCCCTCACCGTCACTCTCTCGCTCCCCCTCCCTCCCTCACTCCCTTCATCTCTTTCTTTCTCCTGCTCTCCCTCCCTCTTTCACACCCTTTTTCCCTGTCTCTTGCTCCTCTCTCTCTCGCTCACCCTCTCCCTCTCTCCTGCACTCTCCTCTTCCTTTTATTTCTCTCTAACACTGTCTCCTTTTCTCGTTCCCTCTTCTTGTCTTTTCAGTTTCACTCTTATACTTACTCCTTCATTCCCTCTCTCTTTCTCACTCCATGTTCACTCTCTGTCGCTTACTCTCTCTTCTGTTAAGCTCGCTCCTCTCTCTCCTCTCAATCTTTCTCTCCCACTCTCCCCACACCTTTCATTCCTTCTCTCCCTCTCCGTCCCTCTTTCTCTCTTTCTCTCTCACACACACTCTCCCCCCTCTCTCTCTAACTCTCTTCCAATTCATCCCCCTTCTCTCTCTCCCACTAAATCTCATTCTGTACCCCTTATCTAGATCTCTCTCACTCTCTCTCCATATCTTCCTTCAATCTCTCTTCCTCTCTCACACCCACTCTCTTCCATCCCTCTCACTCCCTCCGTCCATCTCTCTCTTCCTCACTCGCTCATTTCTCTATTTATGCTTTATCACTTTTTCTTTACCAATTGCTCTCTTCTTGCTCTCATAGACACACTCTCTTCTTCTCTATTTTATCACTCTTTTATTACTTTACTCACTCTTTCTCTCTAACCATCTCTCACTCTCTTCCTCCCCCTCTCTCCCTCTTTCATTAATTCAATCTTTTGTTATGTCTTTTCTCCCTCCCTCGTTCTCCATATTTTCCTCAATATCCCCCTCTATCTACTTCTCACTCATTATATTTTGCTCTATCTTCTCTGAGCTTTCTTCTTTCTCGATTTTTGCATTAACCTCTCTCCCCCTCTCTCTTTGCTCACTTTTCAATCCCTATCTTAACTCCCTCTCTTGATATGTCTCTCTCACTCTCTATTTCATCTCTCTTTATTATTTGTATGCTCATTTTTGCCCCCTCATTATCTCTCTGTCTTGATCTTTCTTCTATCTCCCTCTCTTCCCTCTCTTTACTCAATCTTTCTCTCCCTCTATCTATCACAGTCTCTCTCACACTCCCTCCCTTACACACTACTCTCAATTGCTCTCACATCATGCTCTCTCCTCATATCCATCTCACTATTTACTATTTTCTCTAGTACATCTCTCATTCCTCTTTAATAACTCCCTATTTCAATCCATCCCTCCCTCCCTTTATTCCTCTTTCTCTCCTTTTGCGATCACTTGTTTACTCCCTCACTCTCCCTCTCTTTTCTCTATCGCTCTCTCTCATTCCCTATCTCTGCTCTCTTTTCTCTCACTTTTACTTTTCTCTATTTCTCTCTCGCTCCCTCTCCCCATGCTCTCGATCTCAATCTCTCTCCCTCTCTCCTTCTCTTCTTTTAACTCATTCTCTTACTCTCCCTCCCTATCTCAATTCCTCCCTCCTTCCCTCTCCTTTCCCTTTCCCCTATCTCTCTTCTCTCTCCTCTAACACTCAATCAATCTTCCTCCTTCCCTCTCATTTGCTCCATAGCTCTCTTCCATTCCTCTCTTCTGCTCTCTCTTCTCTAAGAGAGAGGCACACTATTTATCATTCATTCTTTTGCTCTCCCTCTATTTCCCCTTCTCTCGCTTTTGCTCTATCTTCCATCACTCTCTATTTCTCTCCCACACTCTTTTTCTCTTGGTCCTTCTCTCACTTCAATCTTTCTCATAGCCTCTCTCTATCTTTCTCTCTATTTCTTTCTCTTTACCTAGCATGATCTCTCTAACAATATCTATTATATCTTTCTTTCTCGATCTTTAGATCTCTTATATGTTGCCCTTTATTCTCTCTTTTTCTCTCACTCAATCCCTCACTCTATTGCTCTCCCTCTCTCCCAACTTCTCTCTCTCTCTTTCAATCCAACTCCCACCTCTCCCTCTGTCTTTCACTTTCTACCTCTTCTCTCTCTCATTAAATATCACATTCTCTCACACATCTCTTCCTCTCTCACCCTCCCACTTTTACTCCCTCCTTCTCTCTTTCTCTCTTCATATGTCTTACTCTCTTTACCTTCTTCTCACTCTATCCCACTTCCTTAATATATCTTTCTCTCTCACTCCCTCACTCTCTCGCTCATTATTCTCTAGCCCCTTATAGCTTCTGCTCTCTACCTCCCACTCACTATTTTTTGCTCAATCTTTCCCGAGTCTGTCTTCTCTCTCTATTTCTTCTGCTTTACTCTCTCTCCCTCCCACTCAATCTTTAACACCTATCTTCACTCCCTATCTTGATCTATCACTCACTCACTTTCTATTTCATCTCTCATTATTATTTCTCTTCTTGCTTTTTCCCCCTCTATGTTTCTCTCTTACTCTTTCAGTTATCTCCCTCTCTTCTCTCTCTTCACTCACTCTTTCTCTCCCTCTATCTCTAATTCTCTCTCTCACTCTCCCTCCCTCAGACATACTCTTTCAATTGCTCTCACATCTTGCTCTCTCTCTGATCTTTTCCTTCTCATTCTCTCCCTCCGTAACCCTCCTACTACTCTCTCTATCTCAATGTCTCTCCCACTCTGCCCTCTCCCTCTCCATCTCCCTCTCTTCTTCTCCCCTTCTCATTCATTCTCTTACTCTCCCTCCCTATCTCCATATTACTAACTATCTTTTCCTCTCTCTCTCCCTCTCTCTTCAATCTCTCTCCTTATATCTCTCTCTCCTCCCTTTCCTCACTCTCTCCCTTGCTCTTGCCCTCTATCTCTCTCTGTCTCACTCCCTCCCTTTCTCAGTATGTCGCCTACTTTCTCCTATGTTTCTCTCTCTCACTCTCTCACTCTCTCTTGCTCTCTTTTTTCTCCCTTTGCCCACTCTTTCTTCCTATATCCATCATGCTAACTCTTTCTCCCTTCCTCTCATTTTCTCTTCTCTCTCTAATCCACTCTTTGCTGTCATTGTTTATTACTTTCTCTCCTCTCCCTCCCTCCTTACTTCGCTCTCTTTTATCTCTCTAGCTCCCTCTCTCTTTCCTTCTTTTTCCTCTCTCTCCATTCTTTCTCTATTTCTGCCTTGCTTTGTCTCTCTCTCCCTTCCTTGCTCCCTCACACTCTTTAATTTCTCTCTCACTCTTACTTCCTCGCTCGCCTCTCTCTCTCCCTTTCCATCTCTAACTTTTCCTCTCACACACACTCTCTCTCTTGCACTCTCTTCTCCACTCTCTCTTCAGCTTCACTCTCACTCCTACTCCCTCTCTTTATCTCCATCAAACTCTCTATTCTCTCTTCCACTTTCTATCGCTATCTCGCTCTCACTCTTTATTCTCTGTTAGCTTCTCTCTTACTCCTCTCACTCCCTTCTCTTGCTCCATCCCTCCACTCTTTCTCTATTTCTTCACTCCCTCCAACGTCACTCTCTCTCATGCTCCCTCTTCTTCCCTTTCTTGTACTCTCTCACTCCATCTCTCTCTCGTTCTCTCTCTCTCTCATTCTATTATTCTCCCTCTCTCTCTCTTCCTCACTCTCTTTATTTCTATCTTCACGCATTCTACTTCTCTCCCTATATATCTCTCACTCTCACTTCCTCCTCCACTCCCTTCCTCTCCTCTTCTCTCCTCTGTCCCTCCTCTATTTTCCTCTCTCGCTCTCTCCCTCTACGTTTAAGCATCATTCTCTCCACCTCCTATTCTCATACTTTCTCTCACTCTCTCTTCTTATCATGCTCTCACATACGCTCCCTTCCTCTTTTTGTCTTCCACTATATATATATCATTTAACACTTTCTCTCCCTCTATCGCCCATCTCTCTCCCTCTTTCTACTCTCTCTCATGTACTCTCACTCTCTCTTCTCACTCTTTATTCTCTTTTTCTATAATGTACTCTCTTTTACACTCACCTTTGATTCTCTCTCTTCTCTCTTTCCTCATAATTTTCTCTCACTCTATTCCCACTCTTTCTCTCCTCTTTTCCAACCCTCCCTCTTAAATTCTCTCTCTTCTCTCCCTCCTTCCCTCTCTCTAACTTTATCCCTCTCCATCTCCCTCGCTATCCCTTGCTCCCTCTTGGTCTCGTCATTCTCCTCTTCTACCTCTATTTGTACCCTTCATTCACTTAGTCTTACTCGATCTTCCCTGATCTCTCTTGTCGCTCTCTCTCTCTCTCACTCTCTCTTCCTTTCTCTTTCTTGCTATCATTAAACCCTCTCACTACCTCCTCCTATCTCTCTTTCTCACTCACTCTCTCCCACTCTCCCTCTCACTCTCTATTCCACCTCTTTTTATCTCTCTTTTGCTCTATCTTCTATCTTTCTCTTTCGACGCTCCCTTTTCATTCATAGCCTCTCTTTTGCTCTCCCTCCCCCTTTCACTCCCTTCATCCCTCTCTTCCTCCTAATCTCCTTATCTCCTTCTCTCTTGCTCCCTCTCTCACTCACTCACTCTTTCCCTCTCTCCTGCTCTCTCTTCCCTCACTTTCTCTTCTCTCTATTTTACTCTCACACTCTCTCCCTCTTCCTCTCCCTTCAGTTTCCCTCTCTAATACTCCCACATTCCTTCTCTCTTTCTTTCTCCAAGATCACTCTCTTTTATTGCTTTCTCTCTTTCTCCCCTCTTTCTCTTGCTCCATCTGTCATTCTATCTCTCTCTCTCTCTCTCTCTTCAATTTCCTCCCTTTTACATTTTCTCTGCTCTCTCTCTTCTTTTGTCTCTCACCCTCGCTCAAAAGCACTTTCCCTTTAACTCTTTCTCATTTAACTTCCCCTCTTCTCTTTCCTTGCTCTTATCTCTCTCTCTCTCTTTCACTCGCCCACTTTTCTCTCTCTCACATGCATTTTAACTTCCCACTCTTTCCATCTCCCTCTTCTACCTACGCACCCCTTTCCCACCCACTATCCAGCTCCTCTCTCTCTCTCTTCCTCTCTCTCCCTGTGTCACACTCTCTCCCTCTCTCTTTGTCTCTCTATCTTTCTCTCTATCCCCCTTCCTCTCCTTGATTTCCTACCTCTTTTTCTTCTCAACCTCATATATTATCTCACTTTTTCTCTCAATAACTTTAGTTCACTGTCTTGCTCTCTTTTCATGTATTTACTTACTCTACATTTCCTTCTTGCTTTTTCCTCTCTCTCCACTTTCTCTTTCTTCTATCTCTCTCTCTTACCTCTCTTCCCGTTCTCATCTCACTCTCCCGCCCTCTCTTTCTTGTTCTTTAGACCGATCTCATAATCGATATGTGTGTGTGTGTGTGTGTGTGTGTATATATATATATATATATATATATATATAATATTCTCTCCCTCCCTCGAAAGTATCTACATGAGTCTCTCTATTTACTTCAACCATTGCTTAGTCTCTTTCTACCTCGCTCTCCCCATCTCCCTCTCGCCCTTCCATCTCTCTCTATCTCCTCTCGCTTCTACATCTCTCTGCATATCTCCCTCTCTCTCTACCTTTTAGTTTATATCTTTTACTCTTATCTTCCCTTAGTATCTCATACATCATTTTTGTCTCACTCTCACACCCTTCATCCCTCCCTCTCTCTTTTCAATCCCTATCACTCCCTCCATCTATTTCTCTATTTCTAGTTCACTCCATCCTTCCACTCTTCCCCTCACCTCTGCGTCTCGCTCGCTCTCTCTCCCAGTTTTTCTGTCACTCATCCTCCTTCCTCTCCTTCCCTACTGTCCTTCTTTCTTTATGTCACTTTCCCTTGCCTTTTGATATTATCCATCTTGCTATTCTCACTTTCCTCCTCTCTCTCACTTATCTAACTCTTTCTCTTATGTTTATCTAGCACTCTCTCACACTATCCCTCCCTTTGTACTCTTTCTCTCGCTCTCCAACTTTTATTTCTCTCAATCCCTCTCTTCTCTCTCACTTTTCTCACATTCTCTCACACAAATTAGAGGGAGTAAGTAAGCTAGAGAGAGAAAAAGAAAAATATTAAAAGACGGAAGCGAGATTGTGAGTGCGATCTTGAAGAAGAAAAAGAAAGTATGTGAGAGAGAAAGAGGACATAAGAAGGGAAGGAGAGATGGTGAAGAGTTAGAAAGAGAGATATAGGGAGGAATCTAAGTTAGTGAGAAGAAAATAGATAAGAGGGAGAGTGAGAAAGAGAATGAATGATGGATAAGAAGAAAGAGTGAGAAAGAAGATGTAGGGATAGAGAGAGAGGGAAAGAGAGTGAGAATAATAGTAAAAAAATGAGAGTGACATACAGGAATAGAGAGAGGGAAGAAAGGTAGGGAGAGTGTGAGAAGTGTGAGAGAATTTTAGAAAAATGAGAAAGAGGAAGAAAGACGAGAAGAGAAGGATTGAGAAAAAGTGGAAAGGATAAAGAAAGGGGAGATTGAGGGATAAATAAGAAAATGAGTTAGTAAATAGAGAAGATATATGATATGAGAGAGCGAAGGAGAGAGAGAGAGAAAGAGTGAGAGAATAGAGTGAGAAAGACAAAATGATAATGAAGGGATTAAGGGAGTGAGAAGGAAATTACATGGAGGAAATCGGAGAGATTGAAGAGATTGAGAGAGCAAGAATGGGGAGTTATTGAGAGAAAAATATATAGAGAAGAGAGCATGAGGGAAGATAGAGAAAATGAGTGGGCGATTGGGAGTGTGTGAAAGGAACCAAAGAACGAATAGATAGAGAGAGCTAGAAAGATGAAGAGAGTGTGGAAGAATGGAAGATAGTGAGAATGAGAGTAGAAGGGAAAGAGTGAGAGAATATGTAAAAGAGAAAGGGAGAGAGAGAGAAAGAGGGAGACATAAGATGATAGTGAGAGAGGGAGAGAGAGTTGGGAATATATGGAGAGAAAGAGTAAAAGGAATAAGAGAAGATAGACAAACAAAAGACAAATTAGGATAGAAAGAATAGAGAATGAAAGATAGAGGGTTGTGAGTGATATAGATGAAGAGAGGGACTGTGAAGAAAGAGCAAGAGAGGAGCAAGAGAAAGAGAGAAATATAGAGAGAAGAGAGATTGAGGGAAGATAGAGCAAGCGGGAATGATTGATAGGGGAAAGTGATGTAGAAAAATGAATGAGTGAGAGAGAGAGCTAGAGAGAGATGAAGATGGAGAAAGGGAGGTTGAGGGAGAGTGAGTATGGAAGATAAAGTGAGTGTGAGATAGGATGAGTAAGAGAGTGTGAAATTAAAGAGAGAGGGAGGGAGAGAGAAGAGAGAGTGAGAGAGAAATAGAGATAGAAGAGAGATTGAAGGAAGATAGAGCAAGAGGTATGGAGCAAGTGAGAGACGCGGAAGGGGAGCGAGAGAAGAAGAGAAATATGGTAAGGTGGGAGATATGAAGATATAGAAAGAGGGAAGGGTAATTAAGAGAGAGAGAGAGAGAGAGAGAGAGTGGGACTGTGGGATAGTAGGAGAGAATGAGTAATATAAGGGTAAGGAATAAAACATAGAGAAAAGAGTGAGAAAGGGGAGAGAGTGATAGTGTGTTTGATGAGAGAGCAATAAAGAAAGTGAAATGATAAAACATAGAGAAAAGAGTGAGAGAGGAGAGAGTGGGGAAGCAGAGATAGAGAGAAGGGTGTTAGAGAGATTAAAGAGAGTGGAAGTGAATGAGGTTGGGGATTATCAAAGAAAGAGAGTGAGGGAAGATAGTGAGTGAGGATGGAGAGAAGGAGTAGAGAATGAGATTGAAGGAGAGGGGATGAAGAGGAAGTGAGTGAGAGGGAGAACGAGAGAGAGATTGTGTGTGAGAGAGATTGAATGAGAGAGGAGGCACGGAAGCAATACAAAGAGGAGAGAGAGGGAGATAAATATTGAAAGAGAGGGAAGAGAGCAACAAGAGAGAGATTAAATGAGAGAGATTGAACATGGAGTGAAAGTGGAAGGACGGAGCGGGGAAGTGATAGTAAAATGGAAGAGAATAAAATATGAAGAAAGAAAGGAGAGAGTGTCAGAGAGAAATAAAGAAAGAGTGAGGGAGGAGAGAGCATAGGAAAGGGAGAGAGTAAGAGAATGAGATTGGGAGTAAGAGAGAGATAAGGAGAATGGAGAAAGAGAGAGAGATCTCGAGAGTAAAAGAGGGAGGAGAGTGAACGAGAGCTAGTGAGGGATAAAACGTGTTAAAAGATTAAGAGAGCAAAAGAGAGATTGAGAGAGATAGAGAAAGATAAAGACAGATGGAATAGAGGGTGTGAGAGAGAGGGATGGAGTGAGTGAGAATAAGAGATAGAGGTAGGGATTCAGATGGATTAAATAGATAATAGTAGAGAGAAAGTGATAAAAAGTGAAAAGAAAATAGAAGAAGAGAGGAGATTGAGTAATAGATAGTCAGTGAGTAAAGAGAAAGGGAGAATGGAAGAATGGTGAGAGAGAGTGAGAAAGAGAGAGGAGATGGGAGGGAGACTGAGATGAAGGTAGGGACGGAGAGGGAGGGAGGGAGGGAGGGAGGAAGTAAGGGAGGAAGGGAGTGAGGGAGAGAAGAGAGAAGGAGATAGTGAAAGGGATGAAGCAATAGAGAGGGGGAGAGAGTGGGGGATAGATGGAGTGAGGTAGAGAGAGAAGGGAGAAACATGCAACAATGGTGTGAGAAAGAGTACGAGAGAAAGAGCAAGATGGTAAGAGAGAGATATATAGATCAGGAAATTGAGCTTAAGAGGGTTAGAGGGGGAGAGATTGAGAGAGCAAGAGAGTGTGGGAGAGTGTGAGAGAGTGTATGAGTGTGTGTGAAAGCTCGCGAGAGAGTGTGTGAGATGAAGAGATAAAGGAGCTAAATAAGGGAGACCTAGAGAGGGCATGAATGAGGGAGTGAGAAAGATAGAGGGAGAGAGTGTGATAAAGAGAACAAGAGTGAGAGAATGAAAGAGATCTATAGAAAAAGAGGAAAAGAGAGTGAGAGAAGAGGATATAAGCGAAGGAATAAGAGAGAGGGACAAGAGAAAAATGATATTATGAGAGTGTAAAGGGAGAGAGAGTGTGAACGAAGAGGGAAGGAGATAAGAGCAATAAAAAGAAGGGAGATAGAAAAATAGTAATAAGAAATGGACGAGAAAAAGGAGTTCTATCCTCCCCCTCTCTCTCTCCCTCTCTTGCTACCTCTCTCTCTCCAATTTCTCGTTCTTTCCCCCTCTTTATCCCTCACTAATCTTACTTGATCTTTCCATAGCCTCTCTTATCACACTCTCTCTCCCATTCACTCTCTCTTTAAACCCTCTTAGTTTCTCCTTCTATCTCTCTTTCTCCCTCACTACCTCCATCTCTCTTTCTTTATTCCATATCTCTTTATCTCTCTCTCATTTGTTACTTATATCTCTCTCGTTTGACTCTAGCACTATCCCTCACCACCTCTCTCTTACTCTCCCTCCCTCTTTCAATCACAATCCCTCTCTACAGCCCCGGTCATTGTCTCCTCTTTTTGCTCCCACTTGCTCGCTCGATCTCTCCTCTCTCATGCTCTATTCCCTCATGATCTCTTCTCTCTATGTCTTTCACACTCCCTCCACTCTCGCACCGCATTCTCCGTTCATTTACTCTCCACTCTTACTGTCTCTCTCCTCATTCTTCCTCGCTTTGTGTTCACTCTCTCACACACTCTAGTTTATGTTTCTCTTTGCTCTCTCATCTCGCAATTTTTCTCTCCCTCACTCCCCCGTCTCTTTGCTTCCTTCCTTCACATCCTTCTCATTATGTCTCTCTTTTTCTCTCTCGGACACACAACCACTCTCCCTATCACATTTTTGGTTCGTTCCTGCTCTCTCTCTTACGTAACCAAACTCTCTACCCCCTCTCTCCCTCTCGTTCACTCTCTCTGTCTTTCTAACTTTTTACTTACTCTCATTTGCACTTCCTCTCTCACTCTCTCTCTTCAATCACTCTCACTCCCCCCTCTTTTTCCCTCTCTTGCTCTTTTATCACTTTATGATGTATCACTTTTCACTCTCCTTTACTCACTCCCTCTCCTTCTCTCTTTCACACGCTTTCTCTTTCTCTCTTTTATCACTCCCTCTTATCTCTTTACTTACTCTTTCTCTCCAACTATCACCTAGCCTCCCTCCCTCTCTCTATCTCAATCTGTCTTCTCCCTCTATCTCTCGATATCCTCTTCTATATCTCCCTTTCTCTACCTCTCACTTCCAAACTTTTGCTCTATCTTTCTTGAGTCTCTCTTCTCTCTATATTTCTTTCTCACTCTCTCTCCTTTTCACCCTCTGGCTCTACCTTCAATTCCTATCACTCCCTCCCTCTATCTCTCTTTTTCTAGTTCACTCTCTCTCTTGCTCACTCTTTCAATCTTTAATTCATCTCTCTTTATCATTTGCTTGCTCTCTCTTGCCCTCCCTCTATCCTCTCTCTTGCTCTTTCATCTATCACCCTCTCTTCTCTCTTTTTACTCACTCTTTCTCTCTCTCACTCTCACTCCCTGACTGACTCTCTCTTAATTGCTCTCACATCTTGCTCTCTCCCCTCAAATACATCTCATTATTTCTTATTTTCTTTCATACATCTATCTTTCTGCTTGATCCCTACCTCTTTCAATCCTCCTTCCCTCTCTTTCTACATCACTGCCTATCTCACTACTCTCTCTCCTCTTGAGAGAGGGAGGGATCGATGAGATGGATTTGAGGGGAGAGAGCAAGATGTGAAAACAATTAAGAGACAGTGTGTGAGAGACTGAGAGTGTGAGAGAGAGAAAGCGCAAGTAAACATAGAGAAGAGATGGAGGGAGCAGAGAGGGAAGGAGAGAGAGGGCAAGAGAAGAGAGAGAAATTGAGAGAAAAAAGAGTTTGGAGAGAGAGGGAGTGAGGGAGAGAGAGTAAAAGTGAGAGCGAAATTCGAGAGAGAGGGAGGGAACGAGAAGGGGAGAGAGAGCGAGAGAGTGTGAGAGAGGAAACAAGAGATAGGAAGAAATAGAGCTTTTGTGTGGAAGAAAGGGGAGGCAGAGGGGGGAGGGTGTGAAAGTGGGAGGAAGAGAGAGAGAATGTAAAAGAATGTGAGAAATAGTGAGATAGAGATGAGGGGGAGGTAGAGAAAAAAAGAGCAAGATAGAGAGATAAGAGAAAGAAAAAGAGGAGATAGAAAAAATAGTAATAAGAAATGGAGGAGGAAAGAGAGAGAGTGGGGAAAAGCAAGAAAGGGAGTTGAAGAGATTGAAAGAGAGAAAGTAAGAGAAGATATAAGGTTGAGAGAAAGGGATGTAGGAAATGATGGAGTGCAAGAGGGAGAGAAAGCGAAAAGTGTGAGAGATGGTTGGTGAGGGAGGCAGGGAGGAAGAAATAATGAGGGGAGATAAAGCAAAAGTGTGAGAGATAAGGAGAGAAGAGGAACAAAATAAAAACTTAGTGAGATCGGAAAAGAGAGATCAAGTGATAGAGAGAGGGAGAAAGAGAGAAGGAGAGCGAGAAATTCAGCGAGAGGAAGAGTTGGTGTGAGAGAGTGAAGATGGAGAGAAAGAGAGAGTGAGAGAAAAGAGGAGAGAAGAGAATGAATGAGAGGAAAGAGAGAGATGGGAGGGTGGGTAGAAAAACTGAGAGTAAGAGATGTAAGGGTTAGTGTGAGAGACAGAGGAAAGGACATCAAGAGAATGAGTGGGATGCGGAGGTTGAGGGAGGGAGTGAGAGTGTGTGAAAGAGAGAGGGGGAGAGAGAAAGAGGGAGACATATAGAGGGAAGGAGGAAGGTAAGAAAGGGGGAGAAAGAGTTGGGGATATTTGGAGAGGAAGGGTGAAAGGTATGAGAGTGAAGAGAGAAAAAAAGATAAATTAGGGGAGAGAGAAAGAATAAAGAATGAGAAGGATAGAGGGATAAGTTAAGAGTGAGAGTGATATACAGATGAAGAGAGGGACTGGGACAGAAAAAGCGAGAGGACTAAGAGATAAAAAGAGAGAGAAGGACTATGAGTTAGAGTAATAAAAGAGAGAACAATAGAAGAGAGCAAAAATAATAGAAAATAAATAGTGGAAAAAAGTGAGAGAGAGGAAGTGAGAGGGATTAAAGAGAGAGGGAACAAGAGGGGAAGAGAGATGGAGAGAGAAATAGAGAGAGAAGAGAGCATGAAGGAAGATAGAGAAAAAGAGAGTAATAGCGGAAAAGAGGTAGAGAGAATAAGAGAATGAGTGAGAGAGGTAGAGGGACTCTCACTTTCCCTCTCCTTTTCTCACACACTCTCTCATCCTTTTTCACTTTCCCTCTCCCTCCGCTGCTCTCCCTCCCATTCTCTCGATCTCAATCCGTCTTCTTCTCCATCTCCCTCTCCTCTTCTCTCCTCTCTAATTCTCTTACTCTCTCTCCCTATCTCCATATTGCTCACTATCTTTTCCTCTCTCTACTCCTCTCTCGCTTCCTCTGTCTCCCTTTTAAATATTTCTTGCTCTCGTCCCTCTCTCTTTAATCTCTTTCATTCTCTCTTTCCATCTCTTCCCTCCTCGCTCTCTCCCTTTCACTCTATGTCTCTCACTTTCTCTTGTGTTTCTCTCTCTCGCTCTCTCGCTCTATCTTGCTCTTTTTTATCTTTCTTTGCTCACTCTTTCTTTCTATATCTATTACTCTAACTCTGACTCCCTTCCTCTCATTCTCTCTCTTCTCTCTCTCACCCCCTCTTCTCTGTCGTTGTTTCTCTCTTTCCCTCTTTCCTCACTCTCCATTCTTTATTTATTTCTCTCTCTTTGTCTCTCTCTCCATTCCTCACTCCCTCGCTCTCTTTAATTTGTCTCTCACTCTACTCCCTCACTCTCTTTCTCTCACTTCTCTTTGTACACTCTCTCCCTTTATCTCTCCTTTTCTCTCTTCTTCTGTCTCTCTCAGTTTCCCTCCCTAACTATCTCTCTCTTGCTCCTTTCTCCTACTCTCTCTTGACCCACTCTCTCTTCAGCTTCACTCACACTCCTGCACCCTCTCTTTATCTCTTTCACATTCTCTATCATCTCTTCCACTTTCCATTGCTATCTCGCTCTCATTCTTTATTCTATGTCAACTTCTCTTTTACTCTTCTCACTCATTCTCTTACGTTACCACCCTACTCTCTTTCTCTACTTCTCTCTGCTCTCCTTCTCCCTCTCATTCTCTAGAGGGAGTGGGGAATAGCTAATGAGGGGGAGAAAAAGTGAGAGGGAAAGATAGAGGGGAAGGAGAAGAGAGAGAGAGAGACAGAGGGAAGGAAAGAGAGTGTGTGAGAAAGAGTGAGGGTTAGAAAGTGGGAGAGAGAGAAAGATGTGTCTTACCCTCTAGATCTCCTTCACCCTCTAACACTTATTCTCATTATCAGCCTCACTCTCTCCCTCTATCTTTCTCACTCCCTCAATCTTGCCCTCTCTAGAACTCCCTTATGTATCTCACTCTTCTCTCTCCATCTCACACACTCATGCACTCTCTCACTCTCTCTCCCTCTTTCTCTTTAGATCTCTTTCACTCTCTCACACTCAAACACAACCTCTCTCTCGTTCTCCAACTTTTATGTCTCCCAAACTTCTTTCTCATTATTTCTCACATTCTCTCACTTTCTCTCGCTCTCTTGCTCTCTCCCTCCCTCTCTCTATCTCTTATTTTTCTCACTCTCCTTCCATTACTCTTGTTCTCACTCTCTCCCTCTCTATTTGTATATCTCTCTTGATCCCTCCCTCACTCTCTCGCTCTCTCTCTCCCTTCCCACCCTCCTAGTATCTTTTTTTCTCTCTTTTTGCTCTTTCTTTCCCTTCCTTATATCCTCTTCTCTTTCACTCTCTTTTCCTATTTCTCTCTAGATCTCCTTCACTCTTACACTATTTTACTCTTTAGAGCTCTTACTCTCTCCCTCTTTCATTATCAATGCCTCATTCGTGCCCTCGAGGTCTCCCTTGTGTAGCTCACTCTTCTCTCTCCATCTCATAAACTGGTACAATCTCTCTTAATCTCTCTTCCTCTCACCCTCTTTAGCTCCATTTCTTGTCTCTATCTCACTCTTTGTTACCATTTTGCTTTTTCTCTCTCACTCTCTCCTCTCTCTCCTTTACTCCATTTTTCTGACTTCTCTCTATCCCCTTCTCTATTATGCTCTCTCACTTTTTATTCTTCTTTTCTATCTTATACTCTCTTTTACACTTTACTTTGTTGCTACTCTTCTATCTTTTCCTTTACTTTTCTCTCACTCTATCTCCACTCTCTCTCTCATCTTTCTCTTGCTTTCATCCCTCACTCTCTCATTTTCTCACTTCTCTACCTTCCTCCTCACCTTACTTTATTCCTCTCTTTCTTGCTCACCTCAATCTATATTCTCTTGTTCTCCCTCACTTCATACCCCTCACTCACTCTTACTCGATCTTCACTTAGTCTCACTTCTATTCTCTTTTCTGCTCTCTTTCTTTAAACCCTTTCACTACCTTTTATCAATTTTCTCACTCACTCTCTTCCTCTCCCTCACTCTTTATTCCACCTCTTTTTATCTCACTCTCACTTTATCTTCTGTTCTCTTTTGATTCTCCCTTTATCCCTCACTGAGTCTCCCTCCCACTTTCACTCCCTTCATCCCTCTCTTTCTCCTGCTCTCATTATCTCCCTCTCTCTTACTCCCTCTCTCGCTTGCTCGCTCTTTCCATCTCTCCCACTCGATCTTCCCTTACTCTCTTTTCTCTCTATTATCTTTCTCGCACTCTCTCCCTTTCCAGCTACTTCCTCTCTCTTTGGTTTTACTCTCATTCTTACTCTTTCATTCCCTCTCTCTTTCTCGCTTCATGATCACTCTCTCTCATTTATTCTCTCTTATATTGCTCTCTCTCCTCACTATCCTCTCAATCTTTCTCTCCCTCTCTCCCCAACTCTCTTGTTTCCTTCCCTACCTCCCTCTCACTCACTTCCTCACTCTTCTTTCTCTGTCTCACGCACTCTCCTCCTCTCTCCCTCTCACTCTTCCATTTCACCCCTCTCTCTCCCTCTAAGCCTCATTCTCTACCCATCTCACCATCTCTCTCACTCTATCTCTATTACTTCCTTCACTTTCTCTTCCCTCCCAGTCTTTCTTCATCTCTCATTCCCACGATCTTCCATTCCTCTGACTCCCTTCGTCAACCTCTTTCATTCCACTCTAGCTCTCTCTCGCTCTTTTCTCTATTTATGCTTCATCACTATTTCTTTCTTTATTTCCCTCTCTTTATCTATCATACACGCTCTCTATTGCTCTCTTTCATACTCTCTTATCATTTTACTCACTCTTTCTCTCCAACAATCTATCACTCTCTTCCTCCCTCCCTCTCACTTACTTTCATTTATTCGGTATCTCTCGCTCTCCCCTCTCTTCCTCCCTCCCTCTCTATATCTCGCTTTATATCTCACTCTCTGCCTCTCACTCACTATCTTTTGCTCTATCTTCCCTAAGTCTCTCTTCTCTATGTATTTCTATCTTACTCCCTCTCCCTCTCTCCCTCCCGCTCCTTCTTCAATCCTTATCTTCACTCCCTATTTTTCCCTCTCTCCCACTCTCAATTTCATTTCTCTTTGTTGTTTGTTTTCTTTCTTTTGCCCTCTCTATGTCTATATTTTGCTCTTTCTTCTATCTCCCTCTTTTCTCACTCTTTACTTGCTCTTTCTGTCCTTTTATATCTCATTCTCCCTCTCTCCCTCTCGTTCACTCTCTTTATATCAACCCTCACTCTCACTTCTCTCTCACTCTCACTTCCTCTCTCACTCCCACTATTCAATCTCTCTCAATCCCCTTCTTTTCCTCTTTCTCACTCTCTCCCTATCTCATTGTTTTCTTTTTATGAATTATCACTTTTCTTTCTCTTTTACTCTCTCCATCTTTCTCTCTCACACGCTCTCTCTTGCTCTCTTTTACCACTCCCACATATCTCTTTACTCACTCATTCTGTCCAACTAACATCCAACCTCTTCCTCCCTCCCTCTCTCTCTCTCGCCTTCTGTCTCTCTATCTCCCTTCCCCCTCTATCTCTCTCTCTATATCCTCCTCTATATCTCCCTCTCTCCACCTCTCACTTCCAAACTTTTGCTTTATCTTTCCTGAGTCTCTCTTCTCTCACTATTTCTGTCTCACTCTCTCTGCTTTTCACCCTTTGGCACTCCCTTTAATCCTTATCACTCCCTTCCTCTATCTCTCTATTTTTAGTTCAGTCCCTCTCTTGCTCATTCTCTCATTCTTTATTTCATATCTCTTTATCATTTGCTTGCTCTTTATTGCACTCCCTCTATCATCTATCACCCTCTCTTCTCTCTCTTTACTAACTCTTTCTCTCTCTCACTCTCACTCCCTCACACACACTCTCTTAATTGCTCTGACATCTTGCTCTCTCTGCTCAAATCCATCTCATTATTTCTTATTATTTTTTCTCATACGTCTCTCTTTCCTCTAGATCCATCCCTCATTCAATCCTTTCTCCCACTCTTTCTACCTCACACCCTATCTCACAACTCTCTCTCACCTCTTAAGAGGGAGGGATCGAGAGGAAAGATAGATGAATAATAAATAATGAAATGAATTTGAGGGGAGAGAGCAAGATGTGAGAGCAATTGAGAGAGAGTGTGTCAGGGAGTGAGAGTTAGAGAAGGAGAAGGGATGGAGGGAGGAGAGAGGGAATGCGATAGAGGGAAAGAGGAGAGAGAGAAATTGAGAGAAAAAAGCATTTGGAGAGAGAGGTAGAGTAAGAGTGAAATTCGAGGGAGTGAATGAGAAGGGGTGAGAGAGTGAACAAGATAGAGAGGAAGAGATAGAGCTTGTGTGTGGAAGAAAGGGAGGAGGAAGGGAGGCTGTGAAAGAGGGAGGAGCGAGGAAGAAAGAGGGAGGATATAAGAGAATGTAAGAAATAGTGAGACAGAGATGAGGGGGAGGTAGAGAGGAAAGAGCAAGATAGAGATATAAGAGTAAGAAAAAGAGGAGATAGAGAAAAATAGTAATAAGAAATGGAGGAGAAAAGAGAGAGAGTGGGGAAGAGCAAGAAAGGGAGCTAGAGAGATTGAGAAAGAGAGTGAAAGTAAGAGAAGATATGAGGTTGAGAGAAAGGGATGTAGGAAATGATGGAAGAGAGAGAGGGAGAGATAGAGAAAAAAGGGAATTACTTGGAGAGATGGTTTGGGATAGAGTGGGAGGGAGGCAGGGAGGGAGAGGGGCTGGGAGGGAGAAATAATGAGGGGGAGATAGAGCACCAGTGTGAGATATAGGGAGAGAAGAGCAACAACATAAAAACATAGTGGAGCTGCAAAGAGAGTAAGTGACACACACACAAAGAGAGAGAGAGAGAGAGGAAGAGAGAAGGAGAGCGAGAAAGGTATCTAGAGGAAGAGTTAGTGAGAGAGAGTGTAAACTGGAAAGAAAGAGAGAGAGAAAAAAGGAGAGAAGAGAATGAATGAGAGTAAGAAATAATGAGAGAGAGATGAGAAGCAAAGTTGAGAAGAGAGAAGGAATGAGAGAGAGGGAGAGAATGGGGGAGGCGAGAGGGAGCAAGAAAGGGAGTTAGAAGGAGAAAAAAGAGTTGAGTAAGGAGAGAGAAGAGAGAGCAACAGAAGAGAGATAAATAGAGATTGACTGAGAAACAATGCAATAATGAAGGTGGAATAGAGAGTGAGAGACAGAGGGAGAGCATGGTAGAGTGTGAGAGTGTGTGAGAGAGAGAAGAGACATGGGATAGAGAGATGTTAGGGGTAGAAGGAAAGAAAGTGTTAGAGGATATATAGAGAGAGGAAGAGAGAGAGGATTAGTCTCCCTCCATCCCTCCCTCTGTCAATTGCTCTCACATCTCAGTCTAGCCCAATTTTAACAATCTCATTATTTATTATTATCTCTCACACATCTCTCACTCCTCCTTTGTCCCTCTCTCTTTCACTCTCTTTTTTCCTCTCTTTCTCCCCTTCTCCTTATTTCTCTCCTCTCTCTCTTCTCTTGCCCTCACTCACTCAATCTCCCTTGTTCCCTCTTATTTTGTCCATTGCTCTCTCATCCCCCTCTCATGCTCTCTCCTTTTTCTCTTTTTTTCTCTATATTTTTCTCTCTTTATTCCTCATCCTTTCTCTCCCCCTCTCTCATTATTTATTTTGCCCTCTCACTTCTCTCCAACCCACTCTCTCTATCTCAATCTCAATCTCACTCCCTCTCTCTCTCTCTCCCTCTCCATCTCCTTCTCTCCTTATCACTCATTCTCTTAATCTCGCTCCCTATCTCCATATTGCTCATTATCTTTTCCTCAACCTCTTCCCCTCTTCCTTTCTATCTTCCCCACTTCTTTCTTGCTCTCTCTCCCTTTCTCACTCCCCTTCTCTTCAATCCCTCTCTCTCTCCCTCTCTCCCCCTTCTAACTCTCTCCCTTACTCTTGCCGTCTATCTCTCTCTTTATAATTGTCTCTCTTTCTTACTATGTCTTTTACTCTCAATTCTGTTCTATCTCTCCCGCTCTGTTGTTCTCTCTTGATATCTTTTCTCTCTATTTACTCTCACCCTCTATCTCTCTCTTTCTCACTCTCTCCCTTTCTCACTATGTCTCTCACTCTCTATTTTGTTTCTCTCACTTGCTCTCTTTACTCACTCATTATCTCCCTATATCCATCACTTCTATATCATTATTTTATTCTCATTCTCCGTCGCTTCTCTTTCTCACCCCCTCTCTTATTGTTTATTACTTCCCCTCCCTCCCTCTCTATATCCATCACTCCTTTTTTCGCTCTTTGTTCCCTCGCTTACCTGAATCTCTATTCTTTCTTAATTTCTCTCTTGTTTTCTCTCTCTGCATTTCTGGCTCCCACACTCTCTTCAATTTCATTCTCACTCTTACTCTCTCACTCTATTTTTATCTTGCCCTCACTCGCCTTTTCTCTGTTGGAAGAGAGAGGGATTAAGGGAGTGAAAGAGGGAGGGAGAGCGACAGAAAGGTAGTGAGGGATAATAAGCATGTTAAAAGCGAGAGATAGAAGATATATCGAGGGAGAGAGAAGTAAAGAGAGATGGAATAGAGAGTGAGAGAGAGATGGAGGAAGTGTGGGAGAAAGTGAGACAGAAAGAGGAAGTGATTGGCTTTAAAGAGATAGTAGGAAGGAGAAGATCCGAGAGAATGCTTGACAAAGTGAGAAGAGAGGCTGTGAGAAGATCGAGTAAGAGTAAGTGAGAGGGGTAAATAGAGGGGAGGAAAAAGAGAATGGTGAGAGAGAGGGTGCATGAGAGCGGGAGATAGAGAGGGGGAGTGATGGAGACAAGAGAGAAAAAGAGAGAGGTAGGGTTGGAAGAAAGAGAGGGGGAGAGAGATTGGAGGATAGAATGAGAGAGAGAGTGTAAGAGGAAAAAGAGAAAAGAGAGAAACAAAGGAGAGTGTAAAAGAGAGTATAAGATTGATAAATGGAATAGAGAGTGAGAAAAAGAGAGAGGGAGAAAGAATAATGGAGAAGAGGATAGAGAGTGAAAAGAGAAAGGTAGAGTGAGGGAGAGAGAAAGGATAGAGTGAGCAAAAAAGAACAAGATAGTAAAGGGGTGAGATAGAGTGCAATAAAAGGAACTACAAAAGGTGAGAGGGAGAGAGACTAGGAGGGATTGAGTGAGTGTTTGAGTTTGTGAGATGGAGAGAGAAGAGTGAGCAACAAAAAGAGACCTAGAGAGGGCACAAATGAGGGAGTGAGAATGGTAGAGGGAGAGAATGAGAGTCATAAAGGGAAAAAGTGTGAGAGAGTAAAGAGATCTAGAGTAAAAAGAAAGAGAGAGTGAGGGAGAGAAGAGGATATATGAAAGGGAAAGAGGGAGAGGAACAAGAGTGAAAAAAAGATAATAGGAGGGTGCGAAAAGAGAGAGATAGTGGGCAAGGGAGGGAGCAAGAGGAGAGAGATAGAGAGCGAGATAATGAATGAGAGACTGAGAAACAGAGACAGAGTGGGAAGGAGGGAAGTGAGAATGAGAGGGAGAGAGAGTCGAGGATATATGAAGAGAAAGTGAGAGACGAGAGAGAAGAGAGAGGAATAAAAGAGAGATAAGAAGAGAGAAGGAACAAATATACATGAAGTGTGTGTGTAGGAGAATGGAGTGGGAAAGAATGAAAGTGATATATACATGAAGAGTTGGATTGTGAGAGAGAGAGTGTGTGTAGGAGAAAGAGAGAGGGAGTGTGTGCGTGTGAATGAGTGTAATGGAAAAGAGAGTAATAGATATTAGAGCAAGAAAGATAAGGAATAAAGAGTAAAAAATAGAGAGACGAGGGAGTGAGAGAGATTGATGAAAGGGAGTGATAAAGGTATAGAGAGTGAGAGAGCAGAGAGAGAAGAAAGAGTGAAGGAAGATAAAGCAAGAGATAGTAATCTAGAGGAAAGAGGGAGAGAGAATAGGAGAATGAGTGAGAGAGAGAGGAGAGAGTGAGAGCGAGGAAAGGACAGAGGGAGAGTGGTTGAGAGGGAGGGAGGCAGTGGGGGATAGAGGAGGAGAAAGTGTGAGAGGAGAGAGGGAAGAGATACTAATAGAAGAGATACTAGGAGCACTCATGAGAGAGAGAATATTAAGTGAGAAAGAGAGAGAGAGAGCGAGTAAAGTGAGTGAAATTGACGAGAGAGAGTGGGGGAGCGAGAAATAGGGAAAAAATCAATAGAGAAATAAAGAGAGAAGAGAAAACGAGGGAGCGAGAACAAGAGAAAAAGGAAAAGCAAAAGAGAAAGAGGAGAGGAGGATAATATGTGTTATGTCTCTTCCTCTCTTACACTGTTATGTTACTTCATTCTCCTCACCTCTTACTCTTTCTCACTATCTATCCCCCACTCTATCTCACTCTCCCTTTCTCGCGTTCTCTCTCCCGCCCATTATCTCTCACACTCTCCTCTCTCCCTCTCTCTGTCTTTCTCACACACATAAGCTCTCTCTTTTGCTCCCTCTTTTCCTCCCTCGCTCTCCCTCTCTCCATCTCCCCATCAATCCCTCCCCTCTCTCTCTCTCTCACTCATTCTTTCACACATTATTCTATCACTCTTTCTTACTATATATTTTATTCATTTCCCTTCTATGAATTATTCTCTCCCTCTATCCTCCACTCCCTCTCTCACTCTCTCAATCTTTCTCTCACTCTCCCTCTCTTTCATTCTTGTGCTCTCTCTATGTGTCTGCTATCTCACTCTCTTTTCTCACTCTCTCTTTTTTTCCTTCCCTCTCCATCCTCCATCCCACTCTCACTTTCCTTACGCCTCTCTATTTTCTCACTATTTCTCACTCATTTTACTTACACTCTTTCCATCTCTCTCTATCCCTCTTTATCTCTATCTCTATACCTCTTGTCTCTCTCCTCTTTCTCTCTTTATCTGTCTCTTCCACTCTGCCTCTATTTCACTCTATCTACCTCTCATTCCATCTTCCTCTTCATTCGTCCCTCTGTTTTTCTCTGCCACTCTCTCCCTCTACTTCTAACCATTTCTCTCCACCTCTTATTCTCATACTGTCCCTCGCTCTCTCTTCTTATCATGCTCTCTTACACTCCCTCCCTTTATCTCTCTCTTCCTCTATATATATTCTCTTAAACTTTCTCTCCCTCTATCCAACACATCTCTCTACCCTCTCTCTTCTCTCTCTCGAGCACTCTTGCTCTCTCCCTTGGTTTCCCTCTCTCACTCACTCTCTCTTCCACCTTCATTATTGCATTGTTGCTCAGTCCATCTCTCTTATGTGGCTTATTCATTTCTCTCATTACTCAACTCTTTTTCTCCTTCTATCTCCCTCTCTCACTTCCTCCCCCTCCCTCCCTCCCTCTCTTTCAATCCTTCTCTCTTCTCACTCTTTTCTCCTCTTCTCTCTCTAATTATTTTTTAATTTAGCTCACACTTCTCTCTCCCTGCACTCCCTTCCTCCCTCTTTCCTCTCACTTTATCCTCATATATCTAACTCTCTATCTATTTCTTATTCTTCTGCTCCCTTTCTAGCTCTCTTGCTCTTTCTTCCTTCACTCTCTCTTCTATCTCTGTTTCTCTCTCACTCTCTCCCCTCTCTCTCTCCCTATCTCTCTTTAATAACACTCTGTCTTACTCACTAACTGTTCTCTCTCTATATCTTACTCTCTCTCCTCTCACTCTTTCGCTCTCTATCCTCCAGACACTCTATCTCCTCTTCTCTTGTTGCCTTCCCTCCCTCGTCCCTACCTCCGCCACTCTCTCACACACTATATCTTACACTCTTCCACATTATCTCTCCCTCTACCTCCCACTCCCCCTTTCCATCTCTCTCTAGCTCTCTGTTTCCTAATCTCTCTTTAAACCCCTCCTTTCACTCTTTCTCACTCACTTTTTCCCTCTCTCTCACTCTTTATTCCATCACTTTTTCCTCTCTTTCTCACTCTCTCAGTCTTGCCCTCGTTAGGTCTCTGTCATTTAGCGCACTCTTCCCTCACCATCTCACACACTGATACACACTCTCACTCTCTTCAATCTCTCTCTCTTTCACCCTCGTCAGCTCCATTTCTCACTCTCTATCTCACTCTTTGTTACCATTTTATTTTTTATCTCTCACTCTTCTTATCCCTTCTCTATTATATTCCATCCCTCCTCTCTTCTCACACTTAATTCTTTTTTATATTTTATACTCTCTTTTACACTCCTTTGTTGCTCTCTTCTTTCATTTCACTTACATTCTATCACTCTCTCCCCCTTCCTCTATCCCCTCTCTCTTGCTTCTATTCCTCCCTCTCTGATTTTATCTCTTCTTTTCCATTGTCCCTCTCCCTCCCATTATCCCTCTTCGTCTCCCTCTCTCTCTATGAACAATATCTTATTCTCCATTACATTTTACCCTTCACTCACTTACTCTTGCTTGATCTTCCCTCGGTCTGTCTTCTCACTCAATGTCCCTTCCACTCTCTCTTCCTTTCCCTTTCCTGCTCTCTCTTTAAACACTCTCAATACCTTCTTCTATCTTTCTTTCTTACTCACACTCTCCTCTCTCTCACTCTCAGTTCCACCTCTTTTCATCTCTCTCTCGCACTCTCTTCTGTCTCTCTATTTTCACACTCACTTTATCCCTCACCGTCACTCTCTCGCTCCCCTCCCTCCCTCACTCCCTTCATCTCTTTCTTTCTCCTGCTCTCCCTCCCTCTTTCACATCCTTTTTCCCTGTCTCTAGCTCCTCTCTCTCTCGCTCACCCTCTCTTCCCTTTATTTTTCTCTGACATTGTCTCCTTTTCTCGTTCCCTCTTCTTATCTTTTCAGTTTCACTCTTATACTTTTCTTTTCTAAAAAGGAGTAACAGTGGCCTCCTTACATGTTAATAACAAAAGGAGAGTACAAAACCAAAAATGGAAAAGCTCCAACTAACATCAAAACCTAATGGAGTCCACTCCCAAAAGACCACAAAACAAGAAAGCCAAGATTGTGTGTGTGTGTGTGTGTGTATATATATATATACATATATAAATATGTATATATATAGAGTAAGTTTAAAAGTAGTTGGGTGAAACCCCACAGCACCCAAAAACCAAACCAAAAAAGAAAACCATAGGGACATTCCCTTCAGGATAAAAGGAACCACCAAAATCTTAGAAAAATGGGATTGTCTCCACTCTAAGATGTGGGAGTTGCAGCTTGTCTCCATTAATTAAAATTTTGAGATCAATGGGGGGGGGGTTGTAGAAACTAACACCTGCTGGGTATTTGCCCCCATAACTGCTAACCAATTCGCCACTTTATTACCCTCCCTGAGAATTGAAGAAATGGTAAATTGAGGGGGTTTAGCCTGGTTTATTTGTTTTCTCCAATAGTCTTGCATCCAGGTTGTAGACTGATCTTGTTGTAGAGTGTTAAGGAGAACAGTGGAATCGACTTCTAGCCAAAGATTCGACCAGTTGGCAATTTTGGCAATATGCAAAGCATACTCCACAACAATAAATTCAGCATCAAGGGCATCTCTAGCTTCCACAGGTGCATAGAAGAAAAGAAGGCAGTTACCATGAGAGTTTCGAAAACTCCCCCACTCCTGCATTTTCCTTGGAGAAATCGCCATCTGTATTAATTTTGATGGTTGGGTTAGTAGGGGGGTTCCAACTAACCAATTTAACTTTTTTACCAACAGCAGGTGGGAGCTCAATTTGCAGCAGATTGGTGAAACCTTTGTGTTTAATAATTTTGTGTAGATATGTTTTACAGTTTTTGACTACTTTGTCCACAGTGGCAGAGATCCCATCGAATTTGGCACTGTTTCTGGCCATCCACAGAAACCAAATAACAATGCAGTGTAGAGTATGAATTTTCTGATTTCCCCTATTCATCCAATGTTTATGAAATTCTTCCCATCTATAAGTTTGGTTCTCCCAACCATTGGTTAGTTGCAGCCATACAATTTTGGAAAAGGAACAGTTGAAATAAAGATGAGAGATGGATTCTTCCTGGTGGTGGCAGATCACACATTTAGAAGGCCCCCTAAGGCCTTTCAGTTTAAGTATATCATCAGTGGGGATGAGGCCATGGAAAGTTCTCCAGCACAGAAAAGACATGGAAGGGGACAAAAATTTATTCCATATGGATTTTCCCCAGGAAACTGAGGGCCAGTTGAATAGACTCCTGTAGATAGTTTTAGTTATATTCTGAGTGTGATGGTTACTCCAACTAACTTTATCAGGAACATTTCGATCAAATTTGATAGAAGAAATCTGCCTAGCTGAGTGGTCCTATAAAATGGCTTTAAGATGGGGAAGGGACCAGTTGCACCCATCCCAGAACTCACAAACCTTAGTAGATGGATCAGTATCTTATACTTACTCCTTCATTCCCTCTCTCTTTCTCACTCCATGTAAACTCTCTATTGCTTACGCTCGCTCCTCTCTCTCCTCTCAATCTTTCTCTCCCACTCTCCCCACACCTTTCATTCCTTCTCTCCCTCTCCGTCCCTCTTTCTCTCTTTCTCTCTCACACACACTCTCCCCCTCTTTCTCTCTCTAACTCTCTTCCAATTCATCTCCCCTCTCTCTCCCACTAAATCTCATTCTGTACCCCTTATCTAGATCTCTCTCACTCTCTCTCTCCATATCTTCCTTCAATCTATCTTCCTCTCTCACACCCACTCTCTTCCATCCCTCTCACTCTCTGCGTCCATCTCTCTCTTCCTCACTTGCTCATTTCTCTATTTATGCTTTATCACTTTTTTTTCTCAATTGCTCTCTTCTTGCTCTCATTGACACACTCTCTTCTTCTCTGTTTTATCACTCTTTTATTACTTTACTCACTCTTTCTCTCCAACCATCTCTCACTCTCTTCCTCCCCCTCTCTCCCTCTTTCATTAATTCATTCTCTTGCTATGTCTTTTCTCCCTCCCTCATTCTCCATATTTTCCTCAATATCTCCCTCTATCTACCTCTCACTCATTAGATTTTGCTCTATCTTCTCTGTGTCATTCTTCTCTCTCGATTTCTGCCTTACCCTCTCTCATTACTCACTCTTCAATCCCTATCTTAACTCCCTCTCTTGCTATGTCTCTCTCACTCTCTATTTCATCTCTCTTTATTATTTGTATGCTCATTTTTGTCCCCTCATTATCTCTCTGTCTTGATCTTTCTTCTATCTCCCTCTCTTCCCTCTCTTTACTCAGTCTTTCTCTCCCTCTATCTATCACAGTCTCTCTCACACTCCCTCCTTTACACACTACTCTCAATCGCTCTCACATCATGCTCTCTCTCCTCACATCCTCTCACTATTTACTATTTTCTCTCATACATCTCTCCTTCCTCTTCAATAACTTCCTGTTTCAATCCATCCCTCCCTCCCTTTATTCCTCTCTCTCCTTTTGCGATCACTTGTTACTCCCTCACTCTCCCTCTCTTTTTCTCTATCGCTCTCTCTCATTCCCTATCTCTGCTCTCTTTTCTCTATTTCTCTCTCGCTCCCTCTCCCCATTCTCTCGCACTGTCTCCCATTCTTTCTCTATCATTCTCTTCCTCTACTACCCTCCATCCCATGCTCTCGTTCTCAATCTCTCTCCCTTTCTCCCTCTTCATCTCCCTCTCTCCTTCTCTTCTTTTAACTCATTCTCTTACTCTCCCTCCCTATCTCAGTTCCTCCCTCCTTCCCTCTCCTTCTCCCTTTCCCCTATCTCTCTTCTCTCTCCTCTTACACTCAATCAATCTTTTTCCTTCCCTCTCATTTGCTCCATACCTCTCTTCCATTCCTCTCTTTTGTTCTCTCTTCTTTAAGAGAGAGGCACACTATTTATCATTCATTCTTTTGCTCTCCCTCTATTTCCCCTTCTCTCTCACTCGCTCTTGCTCTATCTTCCAGCACTCTCTATTTCTCTCCCACACTCTCTTTCTCTTGGTCCCTCTCTCACTTCAATCTTTCTCATATCCTCTCTCTATCTATTTCTCTATTTCTTTCTCTTTACCAAGCATGCTCTCTCTCACAATCTCTATTATATCTTTCTTTCTCAATCTTTAGATCTCTCTTATGTTGCCCTTTATTCTCTCTTTTTCTCTCACTCAATCCCTCACTCTATTGCTCTCCCTCTCTCCCAACTTCTCTCTCTCTTTCAATCCAACTCCCACCTCTCCCTCTGTCTTTCACTCTTTCTACCTCTTCTCTCTCTCATTATTTATCACATTCTCTCACACATCTCTTCCTCTCTCACTCTCCCACTTTTACTCCCTCCTTCTCTCCTTCTCTCTTCATATGTCTTACTCTCTTTACCTTCTTCTCACTCAATCCCACTTTCTTAATATATCTTTCTCTCTCACTCCCTCACTCTCTCTCGCATTATTCTCTAACACCTTATAGCTTCTGCTCTCTACCTCCCACTCACTATTTTTTGCTCAATCTTTCCTGAGTTTCTCTTCTCTCTCTATTTCTTCTGCCTAACTATCTCTCCCTCCCATTCAATCTTTAACACCTATCTTCACTCCCTATATTGATCTATCACTCTCTCACTTTCTATTTCATCTCTCATTGTTATTTCTTTTCTCGCTTTTTCACCCTCTATGTTTCTCTCTTGCTCTTTCTATTATCTCCCTCTCTTCTCTCTCTTCACTCACTCTTTCTCTCCCTCTATCTTTAATTCTCTCTCTCACTCTCCCTCCCTCACACATACTCTTTCAATTGCTCTCACATCTTGCTCTCTCTCTGATCTTTTCTTTCTTATTCTCTCCCTCCATAACCCTCCCACTACTCTCTCTCTCTCAATGTCTCTCCCACTCTGCCCTCTCCCTCACCCTCTCCATCTCCATCTCTTCTTCTCCCCTTCTCATTCATTCTCTTACTCTCCCTCCCTATCTCCATATTACTATCTTTTCCTCTCTCCCCTCTCTCTTCAATCTCTCTCCATATATCTCTCTCCTCCCTTTCGTCACTCTCTCCCTTGCTCTTGCCCTCTATCTCTCTGTCTCACTCCCTCCCTTTCTCAGTATGTCGCCTACTTTCTCTTATGTTTCTCTCTCTCACTTTCTCACTCTCTCTTGCTCTCTTTTCTCTCCCTTTGCCCACTCTTTCTTCCTATATCCATCATGCTAACTCTTTCTCCCTTCCTCACGTTTTTTCTTCTCTCTCTAACCCACCCTTTGTTGTCATTGCTTATTACTTTCTCTCCTCTCCCTCTCTCCTTACTCCGCTCTCTTTTATCTCTCTAGCTCCCTCTCTCTTTCCTCGCTTCTTTTTCCTCTCTCCATTCTTTCTCTATTTCTGCCTTGCTTTGTCTCTCTCTCCCTTCCATGCTCCCTCGCACTCTTTAATTTCTCTCTCACTCTTACTTCCTCGCTCGCCTCTCTCTCTCCCTTCCCCTCTCTAACTTTTCCTCTCACATGCTCTCTCTCTTGCACTCTCTTCTCCACTCTCTCTTCAGCTTCACTCTCACTCCTACTCCCTCTCTTTATCTCCATCACACTCTCTATTCTCTCTTCCACTTTCTATCACTATCTCGCTCGCACTCTTTATTCTCTGTTAGCTTCTCTCTTACTCCTCTCACTCCCTTCTCTTCCTCCATCCCTCCACTCTTTCTCTTTTTCTTCACTCCCTCCAACGTCACTCTCTCTCATGCTCCCTCTTACTTCCCTTTCTCGCACTCTCTCACTCCATCTCTCTCTCGTTCTCTCTCTCTCTCTCATTCTATTATTCTCCCTCTCTCTCGCTTGCTCACTCTCTCTATTTCTATCTTCTCGCATTCTCCTTCTCCCCCTATATTTCTCTCACTCTCACTTCCTCCTTCACTCCCTTCCTCTCCTCTTCTCTCCCTCTGTCCCTCCTTTATTTTCTTCTCTCGCTCTGTCCCTCTAGATTTAAGCATCATTCTCTCCACCTCCTACTCTCATACTTTATCTCACTCTCTCTTCTTATCATGCTCTCACATACTCTCCCTTCCTCTTTCTCTCTTCCACTCTATATATATCATCTAACACTTTCACTCCCACTATCGCTCATCTCTCTCCCCTCTTTCTACTCTCTCTCGTGCACTCTCACTCTCTCTTCTCACTATTTATTCTCTTTTTCTATAATGTACTCTCTTTTACACTCACCTTTGATTCTCTCTCTTCTCTCTTTCCTCGTAATTTTCTCACTTTATTCCCACTCTTTCTCTCCTCTTTTCCATCCCTCCCGCTTAAATTCTCTCTCTTCTCTCCCTCCTTCCCTCTCTCTCTACCTTTATCCCTCTCCATCTCCCTCGCTATCCCTTGCTCCCTCTTGCTCTCATCATTCTCCTCTTCTACCTCTATTTGTACCCCTCATTCACTTAGTCTTACTCGATCTTCCCTGATCTCTCTTGTCACTCTCTCTCTCACTCTCCTTTCCTTTCTCTTTCCTGCTATAATTGAACCCTCTCACTACCTCCTCCTATCTCTCTTTCTCACTCACTCTCTCCCACTCTCCATCTCACTCTCTATTCCACCTCTTTTTATCTCTCTTTTTCTCTATCTTCTATCTTTCTCTTTCGACGCTCCCTTTTCATTCATAGCCTCTCTCTTGCACTCCCTTCATCCCTCTCTTCCTCCTAATCTCCTTATCTCCCTCTCCCTTACTCCCTATCTCACTCACTCACTCTTTCCCTATCTCCTGCTCTCTTTTCCCTCACTTTCTCTTTTCTCTATTTTATTCTCTCCCTCTTCCTCTCCCTTCTGTTTCTCTCTCTAATATTCCTACATTCCTTCTCTTTTTCTTCCTCCAAGATCACACTCTTCTATTGCTCTCCCCAACCCTTTCTCTTGCTCCATCTGTCATTCTCTCTCTTGCTTCTTTTTTATTATTCTCACTTCACCCACTCTCTACATCTTCACTTTCACTCATACTACCTTGCTTTATCTCTTTCACACCCTCTATTCTCTCTTTCACTTTCTTTCGCTATTCAGTCGCACTCTTTATTTTCGTTCAACTTTTCTATTACTCTTCTCTCTCTCTTTCTCTATCCCCCACCCTCTTTCTCTATTTCTCTCACTTCCCTCCTTCTTTTCTCTCTCTTACAATCCCTCCCAATTTCCATTCTTGGCCTTCCTCTCTCCATCTCTCGCTCATTTTCTCTCTCAATCTCTTATTCTCCTCCCTCTCTCTCTTGCTAACTATCTCTTTCTCTATCTCCCCTCATTCTCCTTCTCTGCCTATATCTCTCCCAATCTCTTATTCTCTCTTTCTTTCTCTTTTATTGCTCACCCTTCTCTTACTCTTTCTATTAAATTTCTCTCTCAATCCATCGTCCTCACACACACACACAATCTCTCTCTCACTCTCCAACTTTTATGTCTATCCATCCGTGTCTCTTCTCTCTTTTTATTTCTTACATTCTCTCACACTTCTCTCTCACACTCAATCTCTTTTCCTTAATCTTGTTCTCACTCTCTCACTCTCTACCTACATATATCTCTTGATCCCTCCCTCACTCTCTCCTTCATTCTCTCACTCTCTATCTCTCTCTCTTCTCTTCCTCACCCTAGCTCACACTCTCTCTAACTTACCACCCTCCTATTATCTTCTTTGCTCTCCTGTTCTTCTCTCTCTTTCCTTTCTTATATCCTCTTCTCCCTCACTATCTTTTCCTATTTCTCTCTTTATCTCTTTACCTCTCTCACTATTATTTTCTTTATCACTCTCACTCTCTCTATCTATAATTCTCACTCCCTCATTCCTGCCCTCTCTTTGTCTCCCATATGTAGTTCACTTTTCTCTCTCCATCTCACACACTCATACGCTCTCTCATTCTCTCTCAATCTTTCTCCCTCTTGCCCACTCTTAGCTCAAATTCTTTATTATCTTGTTCTTTCTCGCTGACTCTCTCCTCTCACTCCCATGCTCTATCTTTCTCTCGTCACTCTTTATCCTCTTATCTATTTTTATCTCTCACTCTCTCTCTTTTTCTCACTCTCTATTCCCGTTTCTATTTATAATCTCTTTTAAACTCCTTTTTTTCTCTTTTCTCTCTTTTTTTTTACTCTTTCTCTCATTCGATCCTCCACTTTCTCTCCCCTCTCTCTTGCTTCCATCCCTCCCTCTCTCTTTTTCTCTCTTCTCTCCCTCCCTCCCTCTGGCTCTCTGTCTCCCTCTCTCTCACCATGCTCATGTTCTTCCCCTCTCTTTGTTTCTCACTCTAATGCAATTTTCCTAAAGCCTCTTTCCTCTCTCACTTTCTTTTTAACATTCTTTATTTAAACCCTCTCACTTCCTCTCTTTGTGTCTCTTTCACCATCACTACCACTATCTCTCTTCACTCTCTATTCCATCTCTCTTTCTCTCTCACTGTCTCTTCTTTCTCTCACTTTTGACCTTCCCATTATCCCTCACTTCCTTTCTCTCGCTCTTCCTCCCCCTTTCAGTCCCTTGTTCCATCACTCTCTCCCACTCTCCTTATCTCTCTCTTTATTTCTCCCTCCCTTGCCCGCTCTCTCCCTCTCACGCTCTTTATTTGGTTGCACTCTCTTCTCTCTATTTATCTCACACTCTCTCTCATTCTCGCTCCCACTTTCTCTCTCTTCAGTTTCACTCTCACTCTTACTCCCTCTCTCCTTCATTCTTTCTCACTCCATGTTCACACTCTCACCAACTCTCACTTATGTTACTCTCTTTTCTATCCCTCTTCCCCTATCACTTGCTTCCATCTTGCCCTCCTCTCTCCACCTCTTAATATATCATTCTCTCTCTCAGACACTATCACTGTCCCCCTCTCACACTCTTCTGGTTCATTCCTGTTCACTCTACCACAAGATCTCATTCTCTACCCCCTCTCTCCCTCTCACTCATGCTTTCCATATCTTCGCTCACTCTCTCTTCTTCCTCACTCTCTCACTCCCACTTTTCAATCTCTCACTCCCTCCCAATTTCTTTCTCATTCTCACACTCCAACTCTATCGTTCATCTCTCAATTTATGAATTATCACTTTTTCTTTCTCTTTCGCTCTCTCTCTCTCTCTCTCTCTCTCACACACACACTCTCTCTTTCTCTCTTTATCACTCCCTCCTATCTCTTTGGTCTCTCTTTCTCTCCATCCATCGCTTAGTCTCTTCCTCCCTTCTTCTCTCTATCTCTCTCTCGACTTCCATCTCTCTCTATCTCCCTCTCACCGTTCATCGCTCTCCATATCTTCATCTATATCTCCCTCTCTTTATATCTCACCCTGATCTTTTGCTCTATCTTCTCTGAGTCTCTCTTCTCTCTCTATTTCTATCTCTCTTTCTCCATTTCTTTCTCTAGCTCTCTCTTCAATCTCTATCACTCCCTCCTACTATATCTTTTTTTCTAGTTCACTCACTCCATCACTCTCTATTTCTTCTCTCTTTGTAGTTTGCTTGCCCTCTCTTGCCCTCTATCTTGCTTATTTATTTATCACCCTCTCTTCTCTCTCTTTACTCTCCTTCTATCCCTCACTCTTTCTTACTCTCCCTCCATCCTCTCTCTCTCCATTGCTCTCACATTTCACTCTCGTCCTTTATCTCCAACTCATTATTGATTATTTTCTCTCGCAGATCCATCTCTCCTCCTTTGTCCATCCGTCTTTCACTCCCTCCTAGCCTCTCTTTCTCCCTTTCTTCATATATTTCTCCTCTATCTCTCTTCTCTTCCACCCACTCACTCAATCTCCCTCCCATCCTCTTATTTTCTCCATTGCACTCTCTCATACCCTCTCTCTTGCTTTCTCTTCTCCACATTCTCTTCTCTTTGTTTCTCTCCCCTTCTCTCCCCATAACTTTTCTCCATTCCACTCTCTTTATCTCAATGTCAGTCCCTCTCTCCTCTCTTTCTCACTCATTCTCTTAACCTTGCTCCTTTCTTGTTCACCATCTATTTCTCTCTCTCTCTCTCCCTCTCTCGCTTTCTCTTTCACTCTTAAACCATTCTTACTCTCTCTCACTCCCTCACTCCCTTTCTCTTTTTCAACCACTTGCTCTCTCCCTCTCTCCTCCTTTCTCACTCTCGCCTTAATCTTGCCTTCTATCTCTCTCTCTCTCTCTTCTCACTCTCTCCTATTCTTACTATATCTCTCACTCTACATTATGTTTCTCTCTCTGTGTCGTTCTCTTGCTCTCTCTTGCTATCTTTTTTTATTATTTACTCTTGCCCTCGATCTTTTTTTTCTCACTCTCTCCCTTTCTCACTATGTCCTTAACTCTATTTCATTTCTCTCGCTCACTCTCATGCTCTCTCTTGTTCTCTTTTCTCTCTCTTTACTCATTCTTGATCTCCCTATATCCATCACTCTATCTCACTACCTTCCTCTCATTCTCTATCTCCTCTCTTTCTCACCCCTCTTCTCTATTATTATTTATAACTTTCCTTCCATCCCTCGCTCCCGCCCTCCCTCCTTTATTCACTATATGTTCCCTTGCTTACTTCTCTATTTATCCTTACTTCTTTTCTCTCATTTTTTCTCTCTCTGTTTATGGCTCCCTCAATCTCTTCTCTGTCTCTCTTTTTCTCTTGCCCTCTTTGTCCCTTTCTCTCCCCCTCTTTCTCTCTCACTCACACTTTCTCCCTCCCAAACTGTCTCTAGCTTCATCTATCATTACCTCTTGCACCCTTTCTCTTACTCTTTCTTCCGCCAATCTCTTTCTTTAGCTTCAGCACTTTTACTCCCTCTCTTTACTTTTTCACAATCTTTATTCTCTCTTCCACTTTCTATCGTTATCTCGCTCTCACTATCTATTCATCTATTCCCCCACTCTCTCTTTCTCTATTTCTCTCACATCCATCCATTTCTCTCTCTCAAGCTCTCTCCAATTGACCTCTCTGGCTCTCCCACTCTCTCTGTCTGTCTCTCTCTCTCTCGTTATCTTATTTTCCCTCACTTTCTCCATCTTCCCTCACTCTCCCTTTCTCCATCTTCCCTCCTTTCCTTCTCTCCCTATATCTCTCTTACTCTCTCTTCCTCATTTGCTCCATTATTCTCTGTTTCTCACTGTTCGTTAACTTTCTCTTTCTCCTTTATTGCTCACTCTTCTCTAACTCATTCTCTTCTATTTCCCTCTCTCCTCTCTCCTTGTGCCTCTCTCTTCTTCCACTTTCTCACACATAATCTCTTCTTTTCTTTCTCCATCCATATTTCCCTCTCTCCCACAATCTAACCCTCACTCACTCTCACACACTCTCTTTCCTTCCTCTATCTCTCTCTCTCCTCCCCTCCCCCTCACTTCACCTCTCTTGTTCACTCTATCATCTTCCCTTTCTCTGCCACTCTCTGACATTCTCTCTTTGTTTGTCTCTCACACTCCCTCACTCCCTAATTCATTATCTCTATCTTTCTCCCTCAACCCCTCTCACTTGCTCTCTCTCTCTCTTCAATTTCACTCCAACACATTTTTCTGCTCTCTCTTCTTTTGTCTCTCACACACCCTCACTCCCGCTTACTTTCACTAACTCACTTTCTCTCTTTAACTTTCCCCTCTTCTCTTTCCCTTGCTCCTATCTCTCTCTCTATCACTCGCCCACTTTCTCTCTCTCGCATGCATTTTAACTTCCCACTCTTTCCATCTCCCTCTCCCTCACCTCTGCCACCCCTTTCCCACCCCTATCCAACCCCTCTCTCTCTCTTTCTCTCTCTCCCTGTGTCACGCTCTCTCCCTCTCTCTTTATTTCTCTATCTTTCTCTCTATCCCCCTTCCTCTCCTTGAATTCCTACCTCCTTTTCTTCTCAACCTCATATCTTCTCTCACTTTTTTCTCTCTCAATCACTTTAGTTCCCTGTGTTGCTCTCTTTTCATCTATTTACTTACTCTACATTTCCTTGTTTCTTTTTCCTCTCTCTCCACTTTCTCTTTCTTCTATCTCTCTCTCTTACCCTCTCTCCCACGCTTACCATCTCACTCTCCCGCCCTCTCTTTCTTGTTCTTTAGACCTATCTCATAATCAATATGTATATATATATATGTGTGTATATATATATATATATATATTTGGGGAAAGGAGCTGCAGAGGCTCCCTACATGTTAATAAAGATAGTTCTTACAAGATACATCTTGACCTTCCTCTCATAAGGATCCAAAAAATAACATACCCTCATGGCAACAAGCCAACAAGCTCTAGCCAACAAAACACTCCTATAAAGGGAATACAGCCATGAAGTACACCAGCAGGACAAGAAAACCTAGGAGATAAAGAGAACCAGCCATGGTGCCATAATACCAGTAAATCAACAGGTATGGGGGTTGGATCTAATATTGGGAATTGCTAACAGATCTCCATTCAGCAGATAATTTAGGGGAGTGGGGATGGAGGCTGAGATGTCACTGATGCCAGTAGCCAAGGCATTTCTTGCCAGCCAGTTTGCTGGTCTGTTACCTTCCCTGAATATGAACTGAAATTGGTGCATACATTGGTCTTTAAGATTGCTGATTTTATTGAGCCACAATTGAAGATGCCAAGGGAGGGCTTCTTCAGTATCCATAGAAGTGATGATAGTGGACGAGTCTACTTCCACTATAAGAGATTTCCAATGAAAGTATGATGCAAGTTTGAAAGCCCAGTACACAGCTATGAATTCAGCCTCAAGAGCATCCTTAGCAGCCACTGGAATTTGGAAGAAAAGAATGCACCTTCCCATGGGATTTCTAAAAACCCCACCCACCCCAGCCCCCAAGGGAGTGAAGCTACCATCAGTGTTAGCTTTGATATAAGGTGTTTGGGGGGTTGCTAAGTTACTAAAGTTATAGCAGTGGGGGTCTTTTCTCTCGCTGTATTTAAGGGGCATATTTGAGGGAAGCCTTTCCATTTACTCAGCTTCCTGATAAAACTGATGCAATTGTGTGCCACTTTGATTGCACAAGGTTTGTGATCATCAAAAGCTGAGTGGTTTCTACATTTCCAAATGAACCAAGCAAGAATTAATGGAATTTGCCCCATCTTGGCCCTCTGCCAGTCATACCAACTGTCCCAGAAATTAAGCCAGGACAGGGTTAGCAGATTTACCATGAAATACTTTATGCATAGAGTCCAAACTTGCTGAGAAAAGCTGCAATGGAAGAAGAGATGCCTAACAGACTCCTCACTCTTTCTACATAGTCTGCAGATGGAGGGTCCCCTCAGGCCTTTAAGTTTAAGCAGGTCATCAGTTGGTACAATATGGTGGAGCATTTTCCAGCTGAAGAACGACATTGATGGGGTGAGGTATTTATTCCAGATAAGTGAACCTCCGGGAATACTCGCCGATTAACAACTTTATCATAAATTGCTTTAGACAAACTTTGGTTTATGTGAGCAGCCCATATGATTCTGTCTGGCTTGTGGATGATTATAGGAATTGAAGTAATATGCTGAACTGAAGAAGTTTGGACCAGTGAGTATAGTTTTGTCAGAGACCAAGAACCATTATCCCAACAATCAGCAACACTCAGATTAGGATCCTTCAGAACATTAGGAGCAGGAGATAGCCACTCCTCAGGACACCATCTGTCCAACCAAAAGGACAGATTACCATGCCCCAGCTCCCAGGTGACCAAAGAATCAGCTTTATCCCTGACTTTTAACATGGCAGTCCAGATTCTGGAATCCCCAATTTTCCTAGTAGCAAGAGAGGGATGTATAGCTTTGCAGTATTTACCTTTCATGAATTTTGCCCACAAGGAGTTCTGTGCTTTGAATTTAATCCACAACTTGCATTGGTTCACTAAGGAAAGATGGTTCAAGCTTTTGAAGCCAAGACCACCAGCCCAAGTAGGTTTGGCCACCTTCTGCTAGGATGACCAATGAATCTGCTTCCTTTTCCCAGCCCATAAGAACCTATTAAAAATTCTTTCCATTTGTACTTGGGTAGATTTAGTCATGGAGATCATCTGCAGAATATAAGATGGGAAGGTTGTGAGTATGCTTTTGAGAAGGGTAATTCTTCCCCCACTTGATAGGAAAGAATGAGACCAGCTTGCCAACTGAGATTGGATCTTTTGCAGGATGGATTCAAAGTGTGTTTGCTTAACTCTTCCTTTGAGAAGGGGGACCTTAAGATAATTCAAATTTCCAGTGAGACAAGAGAAACCAGTGTACTCCCTTATCCAGTTTTTGAGGCTCATGGACAGTTTACAAGGGCAGATAATGTGGCATTTCGCAAGTTAAGGCTCATACCGAAGAAGATTGAAACAATTGGAGACATTTCATTAAATGTTTGATCGTATTCTTCCGAGCATTAGAAAAAATTATTACATCATCTCGCATACATAAGATGTGAGATATGCAAAGTTGATCTATGATGATATCCGTGGTGTTGTTGTGTGAAGGCTTCGAGAGTTAAACATTCTGGAAAGATAATCCATGGCCAATATAAAAAGAGTGGGGACAAAGGATCACCTTGTTTGAGCCCCCTACTTGCTTTAAAATTTCCCAAGAGCAGCCATTGAGAAGGATGGAATGGCTAGTGGACTGAAGCCATCTGCTAATGATATTGCAGAACTGCCTAGAAAAACCTTTAGCAGAAAGTACATCCATCAGGAACTTCCAATCAATAGTGTCATATGCTTTACTGATGTCTAATTTGTAAATGAGGTTACCCCCCTGCAAGTTTTATCTAAATCCAGCAGCAACTCCTGTGCCAGTAGCACATTGTCAGAAATAGACCTTCCCTGAACAAAAGCTGATTATTTAGGGGAAATGATCTTATCTAAATGGGGCTGAAGTCTATTCACCAGGATTTTACTGATAATTTTGTTGATAACAGATGACAAGCAAATGGGCCTATAATGATTCCAGTTCTTAGCTGATTCAGATTTGGGGATCAACACAATATTTGAGTGGCTGAAGTAGTTAGGTATATTTTGACCCTGGAAGAAAGATTGAATAGAGCTGCTGACCTCCCTTTTAACCAGGTGCCAAGCCTTCTTGTAGAAATCTGTCGTGAAACCATCGAGTCCTGCAGTCTTGTTGCTATCAATGGTGGAGAGAGCATTCCAGATTTTTGTTTCATTGGGTATATCGGTTAAGTCGAGAGAGTTAACAACCGCATTTCCCCATAAAGATAGAGCTCTCTAGATCATTTCTCACAGCTGTTGGTGGGTTCAGGAGAGTGCTGAAGTACTTAACAGCATCCATGGCAATAGCAATATTATAATTCAGAATGTTACCTTTATCAGATTGGATGGTATGCACAGTGTTGCATTTCCTTCTGTATTTGATAAATGCATGAAAGAATTTGGTATTTCTGTCCCCTTCCTTAAAAATATTGACGTATCGCTTTTTGTTTTAAAATCCGTTCCTCGCAGCTTGGATAGCTGTAAGTAAGTCCTCCTGAGCTCGATAGATCTCACTTTCTACAGAAACATCAGTCTTAATCTTCTCCTCCAGCAGGTTTACTTTGTATTGAGCTGCATCCACAGCCTTGAAAATATCCCCCATTGTATTCCAATTCCATTTCTTTAAACCTTTAGCAACTTTTTGGTGGAGCAAGCATAAGTTAAGCCAAGGATCAGAATGATGCACACCATTCCAATGATCGACCACCACTTCCAGAAATGAGTCCTGAGTAGACCACATATTTAAATACTCGAATGGGGTTTGCTGGGGAGTTTGGGGTGGGGAAGTAATGGTAATAAGTATGGGTCTATGATCAGACCCAGCAAATTGGAGATGAGTGACAAAAGTGAAGAGGAAATGTTGTTGCCAGCAGTCATTTACCAAGAATCTGTCCAATCTTTCCCAAATTCTTCCTCTTTTCCATGTATACTGAGGTCCCTTGTAACCCAGATCGTAGAGAGCAGCTTGTGAGATATTGTTACTAAAGGTACTCATTGTAGCTATGTTAGGAGGTCTCCCACCCAGTTTTTCAGAAGAATTCAGAATGCAGTTAAAATCTCCCCTACCAGCCAGGGGAGGTGCAGATTAGATCCAATAGAGTGGAGCTTGTTCCATAACTCCTATCTATCAGATTTGGAACACCCTGCATAAATAAAAGAAGCCTCACCAATATGGCCATTTATCTTAAAGGAAGTATGGATGAATTGCTCGTCATCCACAAGAATAGACCAAGTAACTTCGGATCCGCATTATAACCAAATTTTGTTGCTGAGATTTGAAAAATGAGAGAAGCCATAGAAATTTTTAAGAATTTTATCGGGATGTTTGTGAACCATTGGTTCCGAGTATAACAATACACCAAAATTTGTGCTTCTCGTTTAGGTTGATCAGCTCTATTAAGAGATAGGGGTGAGCGGCCCTCCGATATTCCAGCGAAATTAGATTAATCATTAGACTTTTTGGTGGGGGATGTAGGGATGATTGAGATCTTGATCTAATTCTACCTCTGGTGACTGGAGCAGCAGCTAGGAGGCTATCCATTTCTACAGGAGAAGGAATGGAGTCTGTCAATAAGAGAGCTTTATGATTTTTCTTCTTCTTTGGGGAGATGACATGCCACTCACCATCCATCAGTTGCTCCTTAGAACCAGCAGACAGGGAGGAAGGAGGGGTGATAATGGAAATAGGGTCACATTCTTTCCTCGTTCTACCTAAAGGGGAGGAGGGCTGAGGTGAAGGGAAAATTGGAGGTGATGAAGGTTCAGAAGAATTCATAATTGGATGATGTTGGGCAGGGCCTTCAATGGGAGAAGAGTGAGTAAGTAGGGGAAGAAGGCCATTATGGGATGACCTAGGAAGCAGCTCTGGAGTAGGGGCCACAAGTGGAGAAGGGGCAAAGGATTGAAAGAGGCCAATGGAAGGAGAGTGGGGTGCCTGGTGGGAGGTTGGATTAACAAAGTCATGGCCAAGAGTGGAAGGAAGTGGGAATTATGGGTAATTTGGTCAGTAGAGGGGGAAAGAGAATGCAGCCCTGAAGGAGATGCCACCAAAGGTTGAGGGGCACAGTTGGGGGCACCTGGAGAGGGGGGAATCCTGTGTGGCAGCAGAGTGCGGGGAAGGGGAGGTAGGTCGTGAAGCAAGGGATTTGGTTCGGATCAAGAAGACCAGGGGAACTAGCAAGCAATACTAGGTTTAGAGGTTCCAGCCCTCCTAGAATGGGGGTTCAATCTATAACACCTGTCCGCAGTATGCCCAAACATCCTGCAGGTGGCTACGGTAGTAAGGCTTCGCTCCATCACAACCTCCGCCGGTGCGGCCTCCTCATCAGAGCCCACCCAAATCCTTGAAACTTCAGGTAAGGTCACATCTCTTTCCACCAAGACCCTGGCAGCTGCAGGTCTGGCTCTATTGACAGTGGCGTTATCAGCCCTCATAGGAGTTCCCAAGGCTTTAGCTATATTAAAGAGAGCATTTTGGTTAAAGTACCTGATTGGTAAATCAGGAAACTTAAACCAGATTGGCACCACATATGTTTCCTTCCTTGGATTGAAATCTGGAGTCCACTTAAGCAGTCTCATTTCAGATCCAGCAATAATTCATCGCTTTTTGGCAAACAAACGTGCATAATCCTCCTCAGTGGACAATTGAATTAGTAAGTGTCTTCCATCAAGAAGTCCCAACTGCCATTGTCCCATAAACTGGATGGAGTTAAAGTACTGTCTAACTAGCTCCATTTTGGGATGCCCCAAAGCAAATTTTCCTATGAGAGTAAGCTTTACTTCCTCATTAAGTTGTTTGAGTTCCTGGTTAGTAAAGAAGACAGCTGGTGCTCCATCTTTAGTACCAGTGGGGTGAATGAAGGGACAAGAGACTCGACCAGCAGCAGCATCATGAAATTGTTGGGGGAAGAAGGTGTTATCAGGGTTGGTTTCAATGTGGTTCCTGTTACCCCAACACTAGCAAAAGTGGCCTTAGCCCATTGAACATTTGTCTCCAAATATAATGGGGTAGCCATCACCCAGCAGCTGAGAGCAAAACCCACCCAAACCAGAGACAAATGCAAGCCAAGAACAAGCAATAGAACAGTAAAAATTCAAACTGAGGAAGCTCGGGAAGGCTCTTCCACCCAAAGAAGTCCCAAATGGGTTGCTTAGAAGGGAACCACAAGTCTTATCAGCCACTTTCCTTACCTTCGACCAGACAACCATCAGAGAAGGCGCCGCCGACGAGCTCATGCTAGAAACCCTAGCAGAACAAAATCGACCGCCACCTCAAGCTCCATTATATATATATATATATATATATATATATATATATATATATATATATATATATATATATATATATATATATATATATATATATATATAATATTCTCTCCCTCCCTCAAAGTATCTCTCAGTCTCTCTATTTACTTTAACCATCGCTTAGTCTCTTTCTACCTCGCTCTCCCTATCTCCTCTCACCTTACATCTCGCTCTATCTCCCTCTCGCGCTCTATCTCTCTGCATATCTCACTCTCGCGCTCTATCTCTCTCCATATCTCCTTCTATATCTCCCTCTCTCTACATTTTACTCTATATCTTTTGCTTTATCTTCCCTTAGTCTCTCTTCTATATATTTTTGTCTCACTCTCCCACCCTTCATCCCTCCCGCTCTCTTTTCAATCTCTATCACTCCCTCCATCTATTTCTCTATTTCTAGTTCACTCCATCCCTTCCACTGTCCCCCTCTACCTCCGCATCCCGCTTGCTCTATCTCTCCTAATTTTTCTCTCACTCATCATCTTGCTCTCCTTCCTTCTGTCCTTCTTTCTCTATGTCACTTTTCATTGCCTTTTTGATATTAATCATCTTGCTATTCTCTCTTTCCCACCTCTCTCTCACTTATCTAACTCTTTCTCTTATGTTTATCTATCACTCTCTTCCACTATCACTCACACGCACTCTTTCTCTCGCTCTCCAACTTTTATTTCTCTCAATCCCTCTCTTCTCTCTCACTTTTCTCACATTCTCTCACACAAATTAGAGGGACTAAGTAAGATAGAGAGAAAAAAAGAAAAATAGTAAAAGACAGAGCGAGATTGTGACTGTGATCTTGAGAGAGAAAAAGAAAGTGTGTGAGAGAGAAGAGGACATAAGAGAGGGAAGGAGAGATGGTGGGGAGATAGAAAGAGAGATATAGGAGGGAGGAATGGAAGTTAGTTAGAGAAAGAAAAATAGATAAGAGGGACAGCAAGAAAGAGAATGAATGATGGATATAAAGAGAAAGAGTGAGAAAGAGAGAAAATGTAGGGATAGAGAGAGACAGGGAGAGAGTGAGAATAATAGTAAGAAAATGAGAGTGACATATAGGAATAGAGAGAGGGAAGAAAGGTAGGGAGAGTGTGAGAAGTGTGAGAGAAATTTAGAAAAATGAGTGAAGAGGAAGAAAGACAGAAGAGAGAAGGATTGAGAAAAAGAGGAAAGGATAATGAAAGGGAGAGTGAGGGATAAATAGAGAAAATGAGTTAGTAAATAGAGAGAAGATAGAATGATATGAGAGAGCAAGAGAGAGAGAAAGAGAGAGAAAGAGTGAGAGAATAGAGACTGAGAAAGACAAAATGAGAACGAAGGGATTAAGGGAGCGAGAAAGGGAGAGTACAGGGAGGAAGTCAGAGAGATTAAAGAGATTGAGAGAGCAAGAAAGGGGAGTTATTGAGAGAAAAATTTATAGAGAAGAGAGCATGAGGGAAGATAGAGCAAGTGAGAGTGGGCGATTGGGAGTGTGTGACAGAGGAAAAGAACAAATGGATAGAGAGAGCTCGAGAGAGATGTATAGGGACAATGAGTGTGGAAGAATGGAAGATAGAGTGAGAATGAGAGAAAGGGAGAGAGAGAGAGAGGGAGACTAAAGAGAGTAGGATGATAGTGAGAGAGGGAGAGAGAGTTGAGGATATATGGAGAGAAAGGGTGAAAGGAATAAGAGAGAAGATGGAAAAACAAAAGACAAATTAGGATAGAGAAAGAATAGAGAATGAAAAAGATAGAGGGATAAGAGTGTGAGTGATATAGATGAAGAGAGGGACTGTGAGAGAAAGAGTAAGAGAGGGAACAAGAGAGACAGAAATATAGAGAGAAGAGATATTGAGGGAAGATTGATTGATAGTGGTAAAGAGATGCAGAGAAAATGAATGACTGAGAGAGAGAGCTACAGAGAGATGAAGATGGAGAAAAGGGAGGTTGAGGGAGAGTGAGTGTGGAAGATAAAGTGAGTGTGAGATAGGGTGAGTAAGAGAGTGTGAAATTAATGAGAGAGAGGGAGGGAGAAAGAAGAGAGTGTGAGAGACAAATAGAGATAGAGCAAGAGATATGGAGCAAGTGAGAGCAGGAAGGGTCAGAAGAAAGAGAAATATCTAGTGAGTGCGAGATATGAAGATAGAGAGAAGGAAGGGAGATTGAGAGAGTGAGAGTGGGAGTGTGGGATAGTAGGAGAGAATGAGTCATATAAGGGTGAGGAATAAAACATAGAGAAAAGAGTGAGAAAGGGAGAGAGTGAGAGTGTGTAGGATAGGGAGAGAGCAATAGAGAAAGTGAAGTGATAAAACATAGAGAAAAAGAGTGAGAGAGGGAGAGAGTGGGAAAGCGAGAGATAGGGAGAAGGGGTGTTAGAGATTGAAGAGAGTGGAAGTGAATGAGGTTGGGGATTATGAAAGAAGAGAAAGTGAGGGAATATAGTGAGTGAGATGGAGAGAAGGAGTAGAGCATGAGATTGAAGGAGAGGGGGCTGAAGAGGAAGTGAATGAGAGGGAGACCGAGAGAGATTGTCTGAGAGAGAGAAATTGAATGAGGAAGGGAGGCACGGAAGCAATACAAAAAGGAGAGAGGGAGATAAATAATGAAAAGAGAGAGAAGAGAGAGCAACAAAAAAGAAGAGTGAGCAACAAAATAGAGAATAAATGAGAGAGAGTGAACATGGAGTGAGAAAGGGAGTGGAAGGACAGAGCAAGAGTGATAGTAAAATGGAAGAGAATGAAGGATGGAGCAAGAAAGGAGAGAGTGTCAGAGAGAAATAAAGAAAGAGTGAGGGAAGAGAGAGCATAGGAGAGGGAGAGATTGAGAGAATGAGATTGGGAGCAAGAGAGAGATAAGGAGTGTGAAGAAAGAGAGAGATGTCGAGTGTAAAAGAGGGAGGAGAGTGATCGAGAGGTAGTGAGGGATAAAATGTGTTAAAAGATTAAGAAAGATAGAACCGAGAGTGAGAGAGATAGAGAAAGATAAAGACAGCTTGAATAGAGGGTGTGAGAGAGAGGGATGGAGTGAGTGAGAATAAGAGATATAGGTAGGAGTGGAATGGATTAAAGAGAGAACAGTAGAGATAAAGTGATAAAAAGTGAAAAGAAAATAAAAAGAGAAGAGGAGATTGAGTAATAGATAGTCCGTGAGAGGTAAAGAGATAGGGAGAATAGAAAAATGGTGAGAGAGAGAGTCAGAAAGAGAGAGGGAGATGGAGAGGGAGACTGAGAGGAAGATGGGGAAGGAGAGGGAGGGAGGGAGGGAGGGAGGGAGGGAGGGAGGGAGGGAGGGAGAGAAGAGAGAGAAGGAGATAATGAAAGGGATGGAATCAATAGAGAGGGGGAGAGAGTGGGGGATAGAGGGAGCGAGTCAGAGACAGAAGGGAAAAACATGCAACAATGAAGTGAGAAAGAGTACAAGAGAAAGAGAAAGATGGTAAGAGAGAGAGATATAGATCAGGAAATTGAGCTTAAGAGGGTTAGAGGGAGAGAGATTGAGAGAGCGAGAGAGTGTAAGAGAGTATATGAGTGTGTGTGAGAGCACGCGACAGAGTGTGTGAGATGAACAAATAAGTGAGCTAAATAAGGGAGACCTAGAGAGGGCATGAACGAGGGAGTGAGAAAGATAGAGGGAGAGAGAGTGTGATAATGAGAACAAGAGTGAGAGAATGAAAGAGATCTATAGAAAAAGAGGAAAAGAGAGTGAGAGAGAGAAGAGGACATAAGAGAAGGAATAACAAAGAGGGACAAGAGAGAAAAATGATATTATGAGTGTAAAGGGAGAGAGAGTGTGAGGGAAGAGGGAAGGAGATAAGAGCAACAGAAAGAGGGGAGATAGAAAAATAATAATAAGAAATGGAGGAGAAACGGGAGTTCTATCCTCCTCTCTCTCTCTCTCTCTCTCTCCCTCTCTTGCTACCATCCCTTGCGCTCTCTCTTTCTCCCCTCTCTTCTGCCTTCCTTCTCCATCCCCCTCTCTCTTGCTCCCTCTCTCTCACCATTTTCTCGTTCTCCCCCTCTTTATCCCTCACTAATCTTACTTGATCTTTCCATAGCCTCTCTTATCACTCTCTCTCTCCCATTCACTCTCTCTTTAAACCCTTTTAGTTTCTCCTTCTGTCTCTCTTTCTCCCTCACTACCTCCATCTCTCTTTATCTCTCTCGTTGTTACTTACATCTCTCACATTTGACTCTCGCTTTATCCCTCACCACCTCTCTCTTACTCTCCCTCCCTCTTTTAATCTCCTAATCCCTCTCTCTATCCCAAAGTCATTGTCTCACTCTTTTTTGCTCCCTCTCTTGCTCGCTCAATCTCTCCCTCTCTCATGCTCTCTATTCCCTCACAATCTCTTCTCTCTATTTGTCTTTCACACTCCCTCCCTTTCTCGCATCCTCATTCTCTCTATTCATCTCACTCTCACTCTTGCTCGCTCTCTTCCTCATTCTTCCTCACTCTATGTTCACTCTCTCACACACTCTAGCTTATGTTTCTCTTTCCTCTCTCATCTCTCAATTTTTCTCTCCCTCACTCCCTCTATCTCTTGCTTCCTTCCTTCCCTCCCCCTCTTTCCGTCTCTCTTTCTCTCTCTCAGACACACAACCACTCTCCCCCTATCACATTTTTCTGGTTTGTTCCTGCTCTCTCTCTCTCTTACAAAATCACAATCTCAACCCCCTCTCTCTCTCTCGTTCACTCTCTCTATATCTTCCATAACTTTTTCTTCACTCTCATTCGCACTTCCTCTCTCACTCCCTCTTATCAATCACTCTCACCGCCCCTCTTTTTCCCTCTCTTGTTCTTTTATCACTTTATGACGTATCACTTTTCACTCTCCTTTTCTTACTCCCTCTCTCTTTCTCTTTCACACGCTCTCTCTTGCTCTCTTTTATCACTCCCTCTTATCTCTTTACTTACTCTTTCTCTTCAACTATCACCTAGTCTCTTCCTCCCTCCCTCTCTCTCTCTCACCTTCTGTCTCGCTATCTCTCTTCTCCCTCTATCTCTCGATATCCTCTTCTATATCTCCCTTTCTCTACCTCTCACTTCCAAACTTTTTCTCTATCTTTCTTGAGTCTCTCTTCTCTCTATATTTCTTTCTCACTCTCTCCTTTTCACCCTCTGGCTCTACCTTCAATCCCTATCAATCCCTCCCTCTATCTCTTTTTCTAGTTCACTCCCTCTCCTGCTCACTCTTTCAATCTTTAATTCATCTCTCTTTATCATTTGCTTGCTCTCTCTTGCTCTCCCTCTATCCTCTCTATTCCTCTTTCATTTATCACCTTCTCTTCTCTCTTTTTACTCACTTTCTCTCTCTCACTCTCACTCCCTCACTGACTCTCTCTTAGTTGCTCTCACATCTTGCTCTCTCCCCTCAAATACATCTCATTATTTCTTATTTTCTTTCATACATCTATCTTTCTGCTTGATCCCTACCTCTTTCAATCCTCCTTCCCTCTCTTTCTACGTCACTGCCTATCTCACTACTCTCTCTCTCCTCTTGAGAGAGGGATAAATCGATGAAATGGATTTGAGGGGAAAGAGCAAGATGTAAAAACAATTGAGAGACGGTGTGTGAGGGAGTGAGAGTGAGAGAGAGAGAAAGCGCAAGTAAACATAGAGAAGAGATGGAGGGAGGAGAGAGGGAAGGAGAGAGAGGACAAGAGGAGAGAGAGAAATTGAAAGAAAAAAGAGTTTGAAGAGAAAGGGAGTGAGGGGGAGAGAGTGAACTTCGAGAGAGAGGGAGGGAACGAGAAGGGGAGAGAGAGTGAGAGAGTGTGAGAGAGAAAACAAGATATAGGAAGAAATAGAGCTTTTGTGTGGAAGAAAGGGGAGGCAGAGGGGGGGAGGGTGTGAAAGTGGGAGGAAGAGAGAGAGAATGGAAAAGAATGTGAGAAATAGTGAGATAGAGATGAGGGGGAGATAGAGAGAAAAGAGCAAGATAGAGAGATAAGAGCAAGAAAAAGAGGAGATAGATAAAAATAGTAATAAGAAATGGATGAGGAAAGAGAGAAAGTGGGGAAAAGCAAGAAAGGGAGTTGAAGAGATTGAAAGAGAGAAAGTAAGAGAAGATATAAGGTTGAGAGAAAGCAAGAGGGAGAGAAAGCGATAGAAATAATATGGAAGGACTTGGAGAGATGGTTGGTAAGGGAGGCAAGGAGGGAGAAATAATGAGGGGAGATAAAGCAAAACTGTGAGAGATAGGGAGAGAAGAGCAACAAAATAAAAACTTAGAGAGATCAGGAAAGAGAGATCAAGTGATAGAGAGAGGGAGAAAGAGAGAAGGAGAGCGAGAAAGGCAGTGAGAGGAAGAGTTGGTGAGAGAGAGTTAAGATAGAGAGAAAGAGAGAGTGAGAGAAAAGAGGAGAGAAGAGAATGAATGAGAGGAAAGCGAGAGATGGGAGGGTGGGTAGGAAAACTGAGAGTAGGAGATGCAAGGGTTACTGTGAGGGACAGAGGAAAGGAGTGCAAGAGAATGAGTGAGAGACATTGAGAGAGAGAGAGAATGAGGGGGATGCGGAGGTTGAGGGTGGGAGTGAGAGTGTGTGAAAGAGAGAGGGGAAGAGAGAGAGGGAGACAGACATATAGAGGGAAGGAGGAAGGTAAGAAAGGGGGAGAAAGAGTTGAGGATATTTGGAGAGGAAGGGTGAAAGGTATGAGCGTGAAGAGAGAAAAATAAAAGACAAATTAGGAGAAAGAGAAAGAATAGAGAATGAGAAGGATAGAGGGATATGTTAAGAGTGAGAGTGATATAGAAATGAAGAGAGGGACTGGGAGAGAAAAAGCGAGAGGACTAGGAGAGAAAAAGAGAGAAAGGACTATGAGTGAGAGTAATAAAAGAGAGAACAATAGAAGAGAGAGCAAGAACAATAGAAAATAAATAGTGGAAAAAGTGAGAGGGAGGAAGTGAGAGAGATTGAAGAGAGAGGGAACAAGAGAGGAAGAGAGATGGAGAGAGAAATAGAGAAAGAAGAAAGCATGAAGGAAGATAGAGAAAAAGAGAGTGATAGCAGAAATAAGGTAGAGAGAATAAGAGAATGAGTGAGAGAGATAGAGGGACTCACTTTCCCTCTCCTTTTCTCACACTCTCTTATCCTTTTTCAGTTTCCCTCTCCCTCCGCTGCTCTCCATCCCATTCTCTCGATCTCAATCTCTCTTCCTCTCCATCTCCCTCTCCTCTTCTCTCCTTCTCCCTAGTTCTCTTACTCTGTCTCCCTATCTCCATATTGCTCACTATCTTTTCCTCTCTCTACTCCTCTCTCATTTCCTCTGTCTCCTTTTTAAATATTTTTTGCTCTCGTCCCTCTCTCTCTAATCTCTCTTCTTCTCTCCTTCCATCTCTTCCTTCCTCCCTCTCTCCCTTTCACTTTATGTCTCTCACTTTCTCTTATGTTTCTCTCTCTCGCTCTCTCGCTCTATCTTGCGCTTTTTTATCTATTCTTTGCACACTTTTTTTATCTATTCTTTGCTCGATCTATCTCGCTTTATCTATTCTTTGCTCACTCTTTCTTTCTATATCTATTACTCTAACTTTGTCTCCCTTCCTCTCATTCTCTTTCTTCGCTCTCTCACCCCCTCTTCTCTGTCGTTGTTTATCTCTCTTTCCCTCTTTCCTCATTCTCCATTCTTTATTTATTTCTCTCTCTTTGTCTCTCTCCCCATTCCTCGCTCCCTCACTCTCTTTAATTTGTCTGTCACTCTTACTCCCTCGCTCGCCTACTCTCACTTCTCTTTTGTACTCTCTCTCCCTTTCTCTCTCCTTTTCTCTCTCCTTCTCTCTCTCTCAGTTTCCCTCCCTAACTATCTCTCTCTTGCTCCTTTCTCCTACTCTCTCTTGACCCACTCTCTCTCCAGCTTCACACACACTCCTACACCCTCTCTTTATCTCTTTCCCATTCTCTATCATCTCTTCCACTTTCCATTGCCATCTCGCTTTCACTCTTTATTCTATGTCAACTTCTCTTTTACTCTTCTCACTCATTCTCTTATGTTACCACCCTACTCTCTTTCTCTACTTCTCTCACTTCCCTCCTCTGTCACTCTCTCACTCACACTCTCCTACTTTCCCTTCCTTACTATCTCTCTCCTCTCCTTCTCCCTCTCATTCTCGAGAGGGAGTGGGGAATAGCTAATGAGGGGAGAAGAAGAGAGAGGGAAAGATAGAGGGGAAGTAGAAGAGAGAGAGACAGACAGAGGGAAGGAAAGAGAGTGTGTGAGAGTGAGTGAGGGTTAAAAAGTGGGAGAGAGGGAAAGATGTGTCTTTCCCTCTAGATCTCCTTCACCCTCTAACACTTATTCTCTTTATCAGCCTCACTCTCTCCCTCTATCTTTCTCACTCCCTCAATATTTCCCTCTCTAGAACTCCCTTATGTATCTCACTCTTCTCTCTCCATCTCACACACTCATGAACTCTCTCATTCTCTCTCCCTCTTTCTCTTTAGGTCTCTTTCACTCTCTCACACTCAAACACAACCTCCTCTCGTTCTCCAACTTTAATGTCTCCCAATTCCTCACTTCTTTCTCATTATTTCTCACATTCTCTCACACTTCTCTCGCTCTCTTGCTCTCTCCCTCACTCTCTCTATCTCTTATTTTTCTCACTCTCCTTTCATTACTGTTGTTCTCACTCTCTCCCTCTATATTTGTATATCTCTCTTGATCCCTCCCTCACTCTCTCACTCTCTCTCTCTCCCTTCCCACCCTCCAAGTATCTTTTTTTCTCTCTTTTCGCTCTCTCTCTTTCCCTTCCTTATATCCTCTTCTCTTTCACTCTCTTTTCCTATTTCTCTCTGGATCTCCTTCACTCTCTCACTATTTTACTCTTTAGAGCTCTTACTCTCTCCCTTTATCATTATCAATGCCTCATTCGTGCCATTGAGGTCTCCCTTGTGTAGATCACTCTTCTTTCTCCATCTCATAAACTGATAAAATATCTCTTAATCTCTGTTCCTCTCACCCTCATTAGCTCCATTTCTTGTTCTCTATCTCACTCTTTGTTACCATTTTGCTTTTTCTCTCTCACTCTCTCCTCTCTCTCGTTTACTCCAGTTTTCTGAATTCTCTATATCCCCTTCTCCATTATGCTCTCTCACTTTCTATTCTTTTTTTCTATCTTATACTCTCTTTTACACTCTACTTTGTTGCTATGCAGGAATGGAGGGAGGTTCTGCTCTGGAATAATCAGAAAAAGATAGACGGATTGATCCATCGATCCTTTGCCGCATGGATAGTGATCGGGGAATTTGTAGGCTAGAATGATTTGAAGGCTTCAAATCCCATTCTAAGCCTTTAAGATCATTAATTGAATGTTTAGTTCCAGGCAAGGCGTGCACTCCATTGGAGGCCAAATAATCAGCTATGCCGCAATATGATATCGAAATCCAACGTGTGATGTATTGGTAAGGCGCGAGACACAAGCACATGTAACAAGTAGATTAGAGTCTCCGGCTTGCCAATCTTCATAGCCGTGAGTGAGTATAACTAGCTCAACACGGTTAAAGAAATCATGTATTGACAAAATAACGTTAGGGGTGATGTACACAAGCTGTGTACCTTGAGAAAGATCAACCTCCATGGTTCCAATGATTGAAACATCGGAACACCACCTGGTGTCGTGAAGCACTATAAGCACCGTAGTTCCTGCATCACGGCGGTGTAGTGCATGCAAGCGAACCATAACAAAACCTAGGTGGATATGATGCATGCCTTCATGTATAAGCCGCTGATAAGACTGTTGTCTTATGAAAGGCAGGTTTACCTGGGTATTATCAGTAACCAATACCCTTTCCTCATAATAGTGCTGATATACTCGATGGTGTGTAGAGGACCATCCGTCCTCGTACAGTGTCTCATGAGAGTTTGTCAAGGAGAGCAAGAAGAGAGCAATAAGAGAATGAAAAATGATAAAGTATAAATAAGAGAAAAGAGCTAGTGAGGACGAGAGAGATGGATGGAGGGAGTGAGAGGGATGGAAGAGATGGGAGTGAGAGAGGAAAAGCGTGAAAGAAAATATGGAGGGAAGAGTGAGAGAGATGGAGAGAGTGAGTAAGCGTAATGAGATTTGTGAGGAGAGAGAAAGGAAAAGAGAGAAAAGGAGCAAGAGAGAGTTCCTAGAGTGAGAGAGAAACATAATGGAGTGTGAAACATAATGGGTAAGGTGGAGCGAGAAAGAGAGAGATAAATGACAAGAGTATGGGAGAGAGGAGAGGGGAGATAGAGGGAGAGAGCGAGAGATCAAGAGAGAGAGGGAGGCGAGAAAAAAGGAGAGAGAGAAAAAAGCATTTAAGAGATGATGGGGCACCGAGAGAGGAAGAGAACGAAAAAGTTAGTGTGCACATTGAGATAAGGAGGGAGATTAAGAGAATGCTTTAGAAGGAAAAGAGAGAGGGAGAGGAGAGGGAGAGGTGGGAGAGGAGACGAGGGAGGAGATCGAGATAGTGGGGAGTGGGAGGGAGGGAAGTAAGGGAGAGAATGAGAGAAATGATGAGAGAGAGAGACGGGGAGAGGAAGAGTGAGAGAGAACAGAAAGAGAATGTGAGAGAAGAGGGAGCAAGGGAGAGGGAATGAGAGAGAGCACAGAGAAAAGGAGAGTGAGGGAGAAGGAGTGACTTAGTGAGTACAACGAAGTGAGAGAGGAGTAAGGCGAGTAAAGAGAGAGAAATTAAGGCGAAAGAAGAAAGAACAAGAGAAGATCAAGAAATCAATAAAGATAGATGAAATAGAGATAGAAAGAGAGCTAAAAAGGATCAAGAGTGAGCGGGAGGGAGAGAAGGAGAGTGGGTGAGATAGAAAATAAGAGAGAAGAGAGACCGGTGGAAGATGGAGAGTTATGTGTGAGGTAGAGAGAGGGAGATGTAGAGGGGATATGGATATACGAGAGTGAGTGGGCGATAGAGTGAGAGACTCCATTATGAAAGAGGGATGTAGGGAGGGAGGAAGAGAGTGTGAGATGGCTGGAGAGAATAGTGAGAAGTGATGAGAGAGTGTTAAAGGAGAACAAGAGTGTGCGTGCGTGGGAGCGTAAAGAGAGAAAAGTAGAGGAAGAAAAAGTGATAAGACATAAACAGAGAAAAGTGCGAGAGAGGAGGAGAGCGAGAAAGACAGTAGATACAGCGGGAGCGATAAACCTCCTCAAGAGAGCGGGAGGAGAGTGGAAGAGAGGGTGAGAGAGAAGAGGATTTATGGAAGATATAGAGATAAAGTGAGAGGGAGGAGAAATGTGGTGGAGAATGAGACTTAGTGGGAGAGAGGGGGATGAGTTGGAAGAGAGAGAGAGGTAGAGAGGGAGAGAGGAAGAGAGAGAGAAGGAGAGAGGGCGAGAGAGGGAGAGAGAGAGTGGGAGGGAAGGAAGCAAGAGAGCGAGGAGAGAGGGGAATGAGTTGGAAGAGAGAGAGAGGTAGAGAGGGAGAGAGGGAGAGAGAGAGAAGGAGAGAGGGCGAGAGAGGGAGAGAGAGAGTGGGAGGGAAGGAAGCAAGAGAGCAAGGAGAGAGGGAGGAAAGATTATTATGAGAGAGGAGAGCAAGTAATTAAAGAGAGAGTAAACACAAGCGAGAAAAGCAACAGAGTAGAGTGAGAGTGAAACTCAAGATGTAGCGGAAGAGGGGCAGAAAGGAGAAAGTGTGAGAGAGAGAAATAAGAACACAGAGTGAGGGAAGAGAGAGTTGAGAGAGGGAGAGAGTGAGCGAGTGAGAGGGGGAGCAAGAGTGAGGGAGATAAGGAGAGCAAGAGAAAGCAATGGTGAAGTGAGTGAAAGAGGGAGGGATACGACGAAAAGGCACGTAGGATAAAGCGGAGCATTAAAAGAGAAAGACATAAGAGAGCGTGAATCGTAGATAAAATGAGATGGAATAGACAATGAGAGAGATAGGGAAAGAGTGAGAGAAAGAGATCAAGGAGCTAGTGAGAGGGATTAAAGAGAGTTCAAGAAAGAAAGGAAAAGAGAGTGAAAGGTCGAGAGTGGAGACTAAGGAAGATCGAGTAAGGGTTCGTGGTATAAAGAGCGAGAGAACAGATGAATGATGAGAGCGAGAGGGAGAAGCGAAGGGAGAGGAATTTGGAGAGGGATAAAGGTAGGAAGAGGGAGGGAGGGAGGGAGAGAGAGAATGAGAGAAGTTGGGATGGAATCAGTGAGCGAGAAAGGAGAGAGATGGAGAATAGAGCGAGAAAAGTAAGAGAGGAAAAGAGAAGAGAGAAAGAAGAAGAGAGTGTAAAAGAGAGAGAAATGGATTAAGGAAGCGAAAGAGTGTACGGAGAGCTAGAGAGAAGAAGTGAGGGATAATGGGAGGGTCAAAAGTGAGAGACAAAAGAGATATTGAGAGGGGAGAGATAAAGAGGGGTCAAATAGAAATAAGGAAGATGGAGGTCATAAGGGAGAAAGAGAGATAAAGTGGAAGTGAGAGCGTTTAAAGAGAGAGTAAGAAAGAGAAAGTGAGAGAGTGAGAAGAGAGGTTGTGGGAAGATCAATTAAGAGTGAATCAAGTTGAGGTGTAAGTAGGCATAAGAAGAGAATATTAATGGAGTGAGAGAGAGAGAGAGAGAGAGAGAGAGAGAGAGACAAAGAGCGAGATAAGGAGGGATAGAGTGGGAAGGACGAAGGGAGAGAAAATAGGAAAAGACAGTGGTAGGGTTGAAAGCAAGAGAAAGGAGAAAGGGAGTGGAGGTAGAATGAGAGAAAGTGTCAGCAGGAAAAAGAGCAACAAAGGAGAGTGTAAACGCGAGAAAGAGAAAGAGAGGGGAGATTAATAATACAAAAGAGGATAGAGAGTGAAAGGAGAAAGATAGAGTCTCGGAAAGAGAGGAGAGGATAAGCGAGAAAGAACAAGAGAAGTCAGAGAGAGCGAGATAGAGAGCAAGAAATGTGGAGCTAAAGATGGTGCGAACGAGAGTGACAGAGAGTGAGAGAGCATATGAAAGGGGATACAGAGAGAAGCTCGCCATATACGAGACCTAGAAGACACAATTAGGAGTGAGAATGATGAGGTAGAGAGGAAAGAGATAAAGAGAACAAGATTGTGAAGTGCGTAACGAGATATATGCAGAAAGAGGAAATGATCAGCGAGGGAGAGAAGAGGATATAAGAAAACAAATGAGAGAGAAGTACAAGAGAGAAGAAAAGATAATAGGAGGGTGAGAATGAGAGAAAGGTGAGTGAGGGAGGGAGGAAGAGAAGAGAGAGATGAGAGCAAGAGTAGAAGGGGAGAGCGAGGCGGGAGCAAGAGAGATATATAAGACAGAGAGGAAAGAGTGAGAGCAAGAATCATGAAAAGAGAGTGAGAGATAGAAGGAAGAGAGAGGGAGAGAGAGGGTAAGAGAAAGAGAGGGAAAAGTGTGAGAGAGTGTGAGAATCAATGAGATAGAAGACAGAGGATATGAGAGGGATCAAGAAAGAGAGATCGTGTGTGCGTGAGAGAGGAAGAGAGGCAGAGAGAAACATTAGAAAAAGAGTTAGAGAAGGGCAAGAAAAGAGAAAATAGAGAACAATTGGTGAAAGGAGAGGAAGGAGCAAAGGAGGAAGGGAGTGTGAGATTGATATGGGGAGAGAAGGAGAGTGAGGTAAGATGGGTAGGAAAGAAAGTGAGCAAGAGAAAGCGAGGGAGGGAGAATAAGAGAATGAAAGAGAGAAATGATAGAAATATGGAGAGAGAGGGACAACCAAGAAGGGAAAGTGAGTGAGTGTGACAAAGAGAGTGTAAAGGACAGGGAGTAAGAGTGAGAGCGAAATTAAAGAGAGTGAGGGAGCGAGGAGGGGAGAGAGCGACAAAGGGAGAGAAATAGAGAGAATACAAGAAAGTGAGGAAAGAGAGGGCAAGAGAAAAGAAGCTAGAGAGACAAAGAGAGCATAAAAAGGAGGAGGAAGGAAGGGAGGGTGGAAAGTAACAAACAATGAGAGAGAAGATGGAAGAAGAGAGAGAAGAGAGAGAGAAGATGAATGAGAGGAAGGGAGGGAGTTATATTGATGGATATAGAAGATAAAGAGTGAATAAAGAAAGAGAACAGAGAGTAAGAGAGAGTTAGGAGAGCTTGGAGAAGGAAGCATAATAGAGAGAGACATGTCGAGAAAGGGTGAGAGCGAGAAAGAGAGAGATGAGGGCAAGAAAGAGAAAGGGGAGATGGGAGCAGGAGACAGAGAGACCAACAGTAGAGAGCGAGAGGGGAGAGAAAGAAAGATTTAAGAGAGATAGGAGTGAGAGAGGAAGCGAGAGCAAAAGATAGCAAGATTGAGATAGGGAGGGAGATTATGAGAATGAGTGATGAAAGGAGAGAAGGAGATTTCGAGAGGAGAGAGATCGGCATGTAGTAGTGGTCGAGGGGGAGAATAAGGGAGACAAAGAGGGAAGTGAGAGAATGGGAGACAAAGAGTGACAGAGATGTAGAGAAAGAAAAAAAGTGAGAGACAAGGGTAAGAGAGAGGGAAAGGAGAGAGTAGCGATAAAGAAAATAAGAGTGGCGGGGAGAGTGGTTTCCATGAGTGAGTGCAATAAGCGAGAGTGAAGAGTAAAGTAGGGAGAGCGAGAAAGAGAGGGATGTAGGGATTGATGAGGGAGGGACTGAAGATGAAAGAGATATCCATGAGATAAAACAAGAACAATGAGATGGATAAGGATAGAGAGAGCAATATGCGAGAGAAACTCGAAGTGAGTGTGTTTTGGGATGCAGAGGTGAATGAGAGAGATGTAGGGAGAGACGGAGTGAGTACGTAGAGATGAGAGGGTGATAGGAGAAAGAGAAAGAGTGAGAGATAGAGAGGGAGCGAAGGAGAGCATGAATAATAAAGAGAGATGAAACAGAGAGAGAAAGAGCAAAAGAAAGAGTAAAGCCGCAGATCAAGAGTGAGCTAAAGGAGAGATAGAGAGAGGGTGAGATAGAAATATAGAAAGAAGAGAGACTAAAGGAAGGGAGTATGAGAGAGGGAGATTTAAAGGGTATATGGAGATAGCAAGAGAGAGAGAGAGAGAGGGTAATAGAGAGAGAGATTGAATTAATGAAAGAGGGAGAGAGGGAGTGAGGAAGAGAGTGAGAGATGGCTAAAGAGAAAGAGTAAGTAAAGTGATAAGAGTGAGTGAGTGCAAGAGAAGAGAGAGGAGAGAAATAAGGAGAAGGGGAGAAAGAGAGGAAAAAAGAGAGTGAAAGAGAGAGGGACAAAGGAGGAGTGAGAGATGTGTGAGAGAAAATAATAAATAATGAGATGGTGAAATGGTCTGTAGTGAGATGCGAGAGCACTGGACAGAGGGAGGGATGGAGGGAGAGAATAGAGAGTGTGAGAGAGAGAGAGAGAAGGAGGAATAAAGAGAGAGAAGGAGCTTGTTAGATCAAAGAGCACAGAGATAGAGAGGAAAAGAGAGAGTAAGAAACGATAAAGAGAGATGAACAGAGCAGAGATCGAGCAAGAGAGAGTGAACTGTAAACAAGAGGATGGGGAGAGGGGAGTATAGGAATTGAAGAGAAAGAAGGAGGAAGAAAGGGAGAGAGAGGAAGCGAAAGGAGACAAATAAATGATGAGCAAGGTGGAAGATGTAACAAAAGATCACTGGGGCAGCAAGGTAGAGAGCGGGAGATATGTAGGAAGATATAAACAGAGATGGATGAGGGCGAGAGATTGATGAGAAGTAGATGTAGATAGAGCAATAACAGCTAAGGAGGGAAAGTTGGGATAAGAGCGATTTAGAGTATGAGAGTGTATGAGTGTCCGAGAGATTGAGAGAATAACGAGCTAGATAAGGGAGACAATGACAGTGGTATTAATAGGAGCGAGAAAATAAAGGGGAGCGTTTGAGAGGGATAAGGAGATAGAGAACACGAGAAAGTTGGAGAGAGGGTAAGCCATTGAGAATTTGAAAGATGGAGGCCAAGAGAGAGAGGGGGAATGAGAGAAGAGGAGAGAACTGAGGGAGGGAAGGACGAAAGAGAGCGAATGAGATAAAGAAAGAGAAAAACAAATGGGAGGGATGGTGGAAAATTTGAGAGAGAATAAGAGGAAGATAGTAAGAGAGTGTGAGCTAAAGAAGAGTGAGAGATAGTGAGAGAGAGGAGAAAGAGAGATGAGAAAGATGGGGGAGGATGGAGAGAGGCGAGACAAATATCAAAAAGGTATGGGAGAGCGAGTACTAGGCGAGAGAGAGAGAGAAGGCAAGATGTAGGCGAGAAACGGCAAAAGAAAGAAGAAGAGTGATAGAAAGTGCTTCGAGAGAGGGTGTCGTTATTGGGGGAGACCTAGAGAGAGCAAATAAGATGGAGTGAGCAAGATGTAGAGAGAAAAAGAGCAATAAATAAGATGAGGGAGTATCGAGAGTGATCTTGAAAGAAAAAGTGAGTGTGTGTGGAGGGAAAGGACATAAGGGAGGGAAAGAGAGACTAGGAGGAGATGTAAAGAGAGATTCGCAGGGAGGAACGGATGTGAATGAGAGCAAGAATAACTGAGAAATAGAATGAATAATGGAGAGAAGGAGAGAAGGAGGGATAAGGAGAGAGTAGGGGAGACCGAGAATAATAGTAAAATAACAAGAGTGAGAGGCATAGTAGGAGAGAGAGAGGAAGAGGGGAGGCAGAGAGTTAGAAATGTGAGAGAAAGTAAGAAACAATGAGAGAAGAGGGAAAAAGAGAGGGATTCAGAGAAGGTGGGAGTACAATGAAAGAGACAGAGAGAGTGAGATATAGAGAGAAAATGAGTTAGTAAATAGAGCGAAGATAGAATGATAAGGGAGAGCAAGGAGGTAGGAGGAAGAGAGATGGTCAGTAGAAAACGAGAGTGCGTAGAGTGAGAAAGGAAGTGACATAGAGGAAGTCGAGAGATCGGGAGAGATTGAGACCGAGAAAGAGGAAATATTGAGAGAAAAATAAAGAGAAAAGAGAGCGTATTAGAAGATAGAGCAAATGAGAGTACTCGATTAGGAGAGTGGTACGGAGAGCAAAAGAATGAGTGGGAGAAAGAGAGCTAGAGAGATATAGAGAGGGCGAAAGAGAGGTAGAGGGATAGCGAGTGTGGAAGAATGGAAGATAGAGTGAGTGAGAGAGGGGGAGGGAGGGAAGGAGGGAAGGAAGCAAGAGAGGAAGAGAGAGAATATGTGGAGGATAGAGGAAGCAAAAAAGTGAGACGAGAGAGTATGAGTGAAGAGAGAATGGTGATAAAGAGAAAGAGCAAAGAGTGAGTAAAAAGAGGGGGAGTAAGAGAGAGGAAACTAAAGAGAAAGAGGGAGGAAGAGAGGAGAGAGAGTGAGAGAGAAATAAAGAGATAAGAGTGATAAGGAAGTTAAAACAAGAGATATGTAAATAAGAGTAAGAAAGGGGCGTAATGAGAAATGTACATAAGAGGCAGATAAAGAGAGAGATTGTGTGTGTGTGTGAGGACAAGAGATCGAGAGAGAAACTTAAGAGAAAGAGTTAGAGAAGTCGGGAAAGCAATAAAAGAGAAAGAAAGAGAGAAAACAAATAGCGAAAATGAGCGAGGAAGGGAGAGAGAAGGAGGAAGTGAGAGTGCGAGAGATAAAGGAGAGAAGGAGAAACGAGGGAAGATGTAGAAAGTGATGCGCGACAAGAAAGATGTTTGGGGAGAATAAGAGATTGTGAGAGAGATCGAGAGAGAGATGGAGAGGAGAGCCAAGAATGGAAAGTGGGAGAGAGCGTAAGAGAGAAAAGGAAGGAGGGAAGTGAGCGTAAATAAAGAAAGAGAGTGTGGATATTGGAAGAAAAAGAGTGAGAAGAGTAATAGAAATATTGAAAGCAAATAAAGAATGCGAGTGTATAACAATAGAAAGTGGAAGAGAGAATAGAGGGTGTGAAAGTGATAAAGTAGGGAGTATGAGTGACAGTGAAGCTAAAGAGAGTGGGTGAAGAGAAAATAATAGAAAAGGAAAAGGAGCAAGAGAGAGAAGGATATGGAGCAAGAGAAAGAGTTATGGAGGGAAAGTGAGAGAGAGAGAGAAAAGGAGTGAGAATTGGAGAGAAAGTGCAAGAGAGAACGATGAGAGAGGCGACTGAGGGAATAAAAGTGAGAGTTAAATTGAAAAAAAAGATGGACCAAGGAAGTGGATGTAGAAAGGAAGAGATCGACGAGAGTGAGGGAAGAGAGAGAAAGAGAGGGAGCTAGAGAGAATAAGAGAGCGAAATAAAGTGGGAGAGAGAGGAGAGAGAACGAGTTGAAGGGATGGCGAGTTAGAGTGAAAGATGTATGACGATAAAGGCGTGACTAATGAGAGAGAAAAGAGAGAGTGACAAGAGCGAAAGAGAGAAACATTACCTAAGAGTGGTTATTAGCATGAGAAAGGGGGAGAGTGAGAAAGAGAGAGTAGAGGGCAAGAGTAAGGGATAGAGTGAGAAAGGTGGAGATAGAGGGAGTGAGGGTGGGAGAGAGAGCAAGAAAGACATAAGAGAGAGAGAGAGATAATTAAGTGAGAGAAGAAAAGAACGCAAAAGACTATGAGTAAGATCGAGATAATGGAGGGATCGCAAGAGAATGACTTTAGTAGAAGAGAAGAATCTAGGAGACTGAGAGGAAGAGAGGGAGAGAGACGGATAAAGTGGGATGGTGGTAGCAAGAGGAGAGAGAATGAGAGAGAAAGGATGAGAGAGACAAAGTGAGAGAAAGGGAGAGGGAGAATGAGAAAGAGATAAAGAAAGGGATTGAAAGGTATGAGAGAGATGTATGTAAGAAAATAAGAAATAATGGGATGGTTTTGTTGGGAGAGAGCAAAATGTGCGAGCACCGAGAGAGAGTGTGCGATGTGAGAGAAGCGAGAGTGAGAGTGAGAGACAGAGGAAGAGAAAGAGTGAGTAAAGAGAGAAGAATGAGCAAAAGAGAGACAAAGAGAGGGAAAAAAGCAAACAAACAATTAAGGGAGATGAAATCAAGAGTGAGAGATAGAAAGAGTGGGAGTGAGGCTAGGGATCAAGAGTGAGCGGAGGGAGAGAGAGAGTAAGGTAGAAATAAAGAGAGAAGAGAAACTCAGGAAGATAGAAAGCAAAATATAGTGAGTGAGAGATAAAAATGATATATAAGAGAGGCTAAATTAATGAAAGAGGGAGAAAGGGAGGGAGGAAGAGAGAGAGATAATTGGAGAGAAAGAGTGATTAAAGTGATAAGAGAGTAAATAAGAGAGCTATAGAGTGCGAGAGAGAATGAGAGGGTGATAAAGGAAAGAATAAGATAAAAAAATACGTAAAGAGCAAGAGAAGGAGATGCGGAGAAAGAGAGAGATGAGGGATCAGAGTGGGATGAAGAGAGTGGGAATGAGATAGGAAGAGAGTGTGAATGAAGATATAGAGAGATCGAGAGGAGGAGAGAGGGCGTTGAAAAATGATACTTAATGAGAGAGAGTGAGGGAATGAATTGGAAGAGATGCATGGAGAGAGGCGGGAGAAGGAAAGAATGAAGAGCGGGAGAGAGTGTGCGAGAGAGTGGGATAGAGAGCAAAAAAGGGATTGAGTGAGTGAGATGGAAGATGAATAAGGGAATGAGTGAGAGAAGGGGGAAGGGAGGATGAGGAGATGCAGAGAGGGAGAGTAAGGAAGGAAAAGAGGGAGAGAAAAAGAGAGTATGATATGCAGAGAGGGAGAGAAGAGTGCGAGAGATAATGGGAGGGAAGAGAGAGAGAGAGCGAGAGATGGAGGCCAGATGAGGCTGCGTATAGACAGAGAAAGAGTAAGAGGAGAGGAGAATATAGTAACATAAGAGAGTAAGAGAGAGGCGAAGAGAAAAGGAATAAAGAGAGAGAAAGGAGAGTAGTGGGAGAAAGACCGAGATTTAAATTGGATAAAGTGAGGAGAGGGCCCTAGGAATGAAGACAAAATAGGGATAAAAAGAGATGGTAGTGAAGAAAGAGCAAGAGAGAGAGGGGGAAATTGAGAGAATGGGAGTAAGAGTTATTGTGAGAGAAGAGAGGGAAGGAAGAACAAAAGAGAAAGAGGAGTAGGAGAGAAGTTGTGTGAGAAAGTGAAGTAATGAACAGTTATATTGAGAGAGAGCAAGATAATAGATAGATAAATTAGTAGATAGAGAGAGATAAAGATAGGAGAATGATGGTGAGGGGGGATAGAGATTAAAATAGTGAGAAAGAAATGGAGAGTGAGGGAAAGGAGCGAGAAAATCAAGAAAGAGAGTTTAAGAGATTGGGATAGAGAAAGTGTGAGAATATATAGGTTCGAGAGAAGGGAGCAAGCGGGAGGATGAGTTACTATAAAATTGAAGAGAGAGAAGTAAGGAGAAAGAGTGAGAGAGAGAGAAAACAAGAGAGAAAAAGAGAGAGAGGGTGAGAGTAATTCAGAGGAACGGCGGGAGAGGAATCATGTAAGGAGGAGAGTGAACGAGATGAAAGAGAAGAGAAAGAAAGGGGAGAGAGTCAAGATAAATAGTGAGAAGAGAGGTGAGAAAAAGAAAACAAGACTGTAGGGAGAGAGAGTGATAATGAGAGAGAGATATAGTGGTGGAGAGAGACTAGACAAAAAGAGAGGAAAGAAGGAGGGAGTGAAATAAGGAGAAAGGAAGGGAGGAAGATTGGGAGAGAAGTGGCAGAAAAGTGAGAAACAATGAGAAATAGTGGGTAATAAGAACCGAAGTGAGTGACCGAGAGGAAGTGACGTATAAAGAGCAAGAGAGTGAGTAAGTGAGTGAGAATGAAAGCTATATAAAGAAAGTGGGAGATAGTGAGAAGAAGAAAAATAAATAAATAGAGTGAAATATATGAAGACATAAGGAGAGAGGGACGGAGGGAGTGAAATTAAAAGTGAGAGGAAGAGATGTGTTAGTGATGGTGAGAAATAACGAGAGAGAGCAAGAAGAGGTAGAGAGAAAGAAAGAGAAAGGGAGAGTGCGTAGCCGAGAGGTGATCAGCGAGAGTAGTGATAGAGGGAATGCAGAGTGAGAGAAGAACAAGAATAAAGAGCAACAAAAGAGAAAGCAAAAGACAAGAGAAAGAGAGAAATTAGAGAGCTGCGAGAGAAGCATGAGCGGCAAAGAGAAAGAACAGAGAGATGGAGGGAGGCCATGAGAGACCGAGGAGAGAGTGTTGTAGAGAAATAAAGTGCTGGATATTAAAGGAAAAGAGAGTGAGTGAGAAGGGAGAGAGGGAGAGCAGAAGAATGGGTGATAAAGTGTGAGAGAGAGGAGTTGGAAAGGATGGGGAGGGAGAAAGGGAGATAAAGTATGACAAGTAGAAGGAGAGGGAGGAAAACATGAGTGAGAGATTATGAAGGAGGAGCACAGAGATCGGGAGGACGGACGAAAGAAATAGTGAGAGAGGATAGTGTAGCAATACATCGAGGCGAGAAAGAGATAACAAAGTGTAAAAAGAGAAGAAGGGAATGAGCTAGCAGTTGATGCGCGGGAGATGTCACGGAGGAGAGAGTGGAAAAGAATGAGAGAGAAGAGAGACTAATAAAAAAAGGGAGGAGATTTAGTAGATCGGGTGGAAGAGAGCGAGAGAGAGAGACAGAGAAAGAGGGTGAGAAAGAGAGGGAGGGGAGTGAGAGTGAAATTTTCTTCAATTTCACTCTCACTTTTATTCCCTCACAAGAGTTTCCTCGCCGTTCTCTTGCACTTTCTCTCCACTCCTCACTTCTTTCTCTCACTCTCTCTCTCTCTCTCACTTTCCCCTCCATAACTCTTTCTCTTGCTCCATCTATCCTTCTCTCTCTCGTCTCTTTCTATTACTTTCTCTTCACCCACTCTCTCTTTAAATTTTCACCGTCACTCATACTCCCTTCTTTATCACTTTCACACCCTCTATTCTCTCTTCCACTTTCTATCGTTATGCGCTCACATTCTTTATTTTCTTTAATATTTCTATTACTCTTCTCACTCTTTTTCTTCCAATATCCCCTACTCTCTCTCTCTATTTCTGTCACTTCCCTCCTTCCTTTTTCTATCTTACGCTCTCTCCCACTTTCCATTCTTGGCTCTCCTCTCCACATCTTTCAATCTCTCTCACAATCTCTTATTCTCCCCATCTTTCTTGTCACTATCTCTTTCTCTATCTTCCCTCATTCTCCTTCTCTCCCTTTATCTCTCACACTCTCACTTCCTCCTCCTCTCCCCTTCCCTCACTCATTTCTTGCTATTTGTTTTCTTATTTCTCTTTTTATTGCTCAACTTCTCTAACTCTTTCTTAAGTTTCTCTCTCAATCTTCGTCCTCACACTCACACAATCTCTCTTTGTCTACCACTTATGTCTATATCTATTTCTCTAATTTCTACCCCTTTCTTGCTCTTTGTTACATATCTCTTGTTTTATCTTCCTTCACTCTCTCTTCTCTCTCACTCACTCTCCTCTCTTCCTCCCTCTTTCTCTTTAGTTTCACTCTCTCTTACTCCCCCTCTTTTTTACTCACTCTTTACACTCTCTTTATCTTATTCTCGCTTTTCTGCTCTCTCTCGTCTTACTCATTTTGCTCCCTCTGTCCTCCACATATTCTCTCTCGTCCTCTTTTGCTTCCTTCCCTCCCACCCTCCCTCCCCCTCTCTCACTCACTCTATCTTCCATTCTTCCACACTCACTATCCCTCTACCTCCCTTTCGCCCTCTCCATATCTCTCTAGCTCTCTTTCTCGCACTCATTCTTTTGCTCTCCGTACCACTCTCCCACCGAGTACTCTCTTTCGCTCTATCTTTCATTACGCTTCTTTTCTCTTTATTTTTCTCTCAATATCTCCACTTTCTCGTGTACCTCTCTAAATCTCTTCAATCTCTCTCCGACTTCCTCTCTTTATCCTCCCTTTCACTCTCTCGCCCCTCTCATTCTCTATTCTATCTCTCTTCCTCTCTATCTTTCGTCTCTCATATCATTCTATCTTCCCTCTATTTACTAACTCATTTTCTCTCTATATCTCACTCTCTCCGTCTCTTTCATTGTACTCCCACCTTCTCGAATCCTCTTTTTCCTCTTTCTCTCATTGTTTCGTACTTTCTCTCACATTTCTAATCCTCTCCCTCCCTCTTTCCTCTCTCTCTCTCTCTCTGTATCTCTCACTCTTTATTTTACTATTATTCGCAAGCCTCCCTATTCTCTCCTTTATCCCTCCTCTCCTTCTCTACATCATTCATTCTCCTTTCCTAATTATTCGCTCTCACTCTACATCCATTCCTCTCCTAATCTCTCTCTCTTTCTATCTCCTCCTAGTCTCTCCTTCCCTCCCTTATGCCCATTCCCTCACACACTCACTCTTTCTTTCTCAAGATCACTCTCAAACTCCCTCTATCTCTTTTTATTGCTCTTTTTCACTCTCTATCTTGCTCACTCCATCTTATTTGCTCTCTCTAGGTCTCCCCTACGTCACACCCTCTCTCAAACACATTCTATCACTCTTCTTCTTTTTTTTACCATTTCTCTCCTCTATTTTACCTTCTCTCTCTCTCTCTCTCACTCTCCGTGTCGCTCCCATACTCGATATTTTTCTCACGTCTCTCTATCCTCCCCCATCTTTCTTCTCTTCTTCCTTTCTCCTCTCTCTCACTATCTCTCACTCTTCTTTAGCTCGCCAATTCTCTTACTATCTTCCTCTCAATTCTCTCCTCAAATTTTCCACCTCCTTCCTCCCATTTGTTTTTCTTCTTTATCTCATTTGCCCCCGCCTCTCTCCTCTTCTTCTCCCTCTCGCTCTTAGCCTCAATTTTTCAAATTCTCAATGGCTTACCCTCTCTCCAACTTTCTCATGTTCTCTATCACCTTATCCTCTCAAACACTTCATTTTTCTCACTCCCTATTCATACCGCTCATTGCCTCCCTTATCTAGCTCGTTATTCTCTCCATCCTTCGTACACTCATACACTCTCTCACACTCTAAATCACCGTTATCTAACTTACCCTCCTTATCTCCATTAATAGCTCTCTATCTCACTTCATTATCTTGTTCTTTATCGCTCTATCTCTCTCTATCTCCCTCCTCTATCTATCTCTCACCCTCCATCCATCTCTCACCCTCCATCCATCTCTCTCCATATCTTCCTCTATATCTCTCACTCTCTACCTTGCACTAGTGATCTTTTGTTCTATCTTCCTCGCTCATCATTTCGTCTCCTTTCCGTTTCACTCTCTCTCCCTTTCTTCCTCCTCGCTTTCTTCAATTCCTATACCCTCCCTCTATCCTCTCAGATCTAGTTCACTCTCTTCGCTCAATCTCTCTACCTCTATTTCATCTCTTTATCATTTCTTACTCTCTTTCCCTCTATCCTCTATCGCTTCGATCTAATAAGCTCCTTCTCTCTCTTTATTCACTCCTTTCTTCCCTCTATCTCTCACACTCTCTATTACTCTCCCTCCATCCCTCCCTCTCACAATTTGCTCTACATCTCACTCTAGCCCATTTTCACCATCTCATTATATATTATTATCTTTCACACATCTCTCACTCCTCCTTTGTCCCTCTCTCTTTCACTCTCCTTTTTCCTCTCTTTCTCCCCTTCTCCTTATTTCTCTCCTCTCTATTCTCTTGCACTCACTCACTCATCTCCCTCGTTCCCTCTTATTTTATCCATTGCTCTCTCATCCCCCCTCTCGTTCTCTCTTTTCACTTTTTTCTCTATATTTCTCTCTCTTTATTCCTCATCTTTTCTCTCCCCTCTCTCATTATTTATCTTGCCCTCTCACTCTCTCTAACCCACTCTATCTCAATCTCACTCCCTCTCTCTCTCTCTCCATCTCCTTCTCTCCTTATCACTCATTCTCTTAAGCTCGCTCTCTATCTCCATATTGCTCATTATCTTTCTTAAACCTCTTCCCTCTCCCTTTCTATCTCCCACCTTTCTTGCTCTCTCTCCCTTTCTCACTCCCTTCTCTTCAATCCTCTCTCTCCCTCTCTCTCTACCTTCTAACTCTCTCCCTTACTCTTCGTCTCTCTATCTCTCTCTTTCTTACTATGTCTCGCACTCTCAATTTCCGTTCTATCTCTCCCACTCGTTGTTCTCTCTTGCTATCTTTCTCTCTATTTACTCTCGCCCTCTATCTCTCTCTTTCTCACTCTCTCCCTTTCTCACTATGTCATTCACTTCTATTTTGCTTTCCCTGCTTCGTCTTCTTTAGTCACTCATTATCTCCCTATATCCTCACTTCTATATCATTGTTTTCTTCTCATTCTCCATCGCTTCTCTTTCTCACCCTCTGTCATATTATTTCCTCCTCCTCTCTACCTCCATCCCTCCTTATTTCGCTCTTTTGCTCACTTGCTTACCCGACTCTCTATTCTTTCTTAATTTCTCTCGTTGTTTTCTCTCTCGCATTTCCCGTCCTACACTCTTCAATTTCGTTCTCACTCTTTACTCACTCTATTTTTATCTTACCCTCACTCGCCCTTTTCTCGGGAAGGGAGAGGATTAAGGGAGTGAAAGAGGGAGGAGAGCTACAGAATGGTAGTGAGGGATAATAAGCATGTTAATGCGAGAGATAGAAGATATATCGAGGGAGAGAGAGGTAAAGAGAGATGGAATAGAGAATGAGAGTGATGGAGGAAGTGAGGGAGAAAGTGAGACGGTGGTGGAAGTGATTGGGTTTATAGAGATAATAGGAAGGAGAAGATGATAAGGAGAATGCGTGATGGGAAAGTGAGAAGAGCGGCCGTGAGAAGATAAAGTAAGAGTAAAGCGAGAGTGGTAAATGTAGGAAGAACAATGTACTATGAGAGAGAGGGTGAACAGAGCGGAGATGAGAGGGGGAGTGATGCGTACAAGAGAGAGAAAGTGAGAGGTGGTTGAAGCAAAGAGAGGGAGAGAGATTCGAGGATAATGCAAGAGAGAGTGTGTAAGAGGAAAAAGAAAAAGAGAGAAAACAGCGAGAGTGTGTAAAAGAGAGTATAAGATCACACAACACTGAGAGTGAGAAAAGGAGAGAGGGAGAATGAATAATGGGAGAAGAGGATAGAGAGGAAAGAGAAAGGTGAGTAAGGGAGAGAGTAGGAGGAGCGAGAAAGAACAAGATAATAAAGGAGTGAGATGTGAGTGCAAGAAAGGAACTACAAAAGGTGAGAGGGAGAGAGACTAAGAGGAGTGAGTGAGTGCTTCAGTGTGTGAGATGGAGAGAGGCGATGAGCAAATAAAAAAGGAGACTTAGAGAGGGTACAAATGAGGGAGTGAGAATGGTATATGGAGAGAATGAGATATAAAGGAACAAGTGTGAGAGAGTAAAGAGATCTAGAGTAAAAAGAAAGAGAGAGTGAGGGAGAGAAGAGGATATATGAAAGGGAAGAGGGAGAGGAACAAGAGTGAAAAAGATAATGTGAGGTCGTAAATGAGAGAGATAGTGGGCAAGGGATGGAACAAGAGAAGAGAGAGATAGAGAGCGAGATAATGAATGAGAAACTGAGAAACAACGACAGAGTGGGAATGAGGGAAGTAAGAATGAAAGGGAGAGAGAGCCAGGGATATATGAAGAGAAAAGGAGAGAGGAGAAAGGAGAGAGAGCACAAAGAGAGAGCAAGATGAGAGAACAAATACTTAATGGAGTGGGAAAGAATGAAAGTGATATATACGAAGAGTTGGATCGAGAGAGAGAGGTGGGTAGAGAAAGAGTAGGGAGTGTGCGTGGAACGAGTATAATGAAAAAGAGAGTAATAGAAATTAGAGCATGAAAGATAAGGAATAAAGAGTAGAAAATAGAGAGATGAGGGAGTGAGAGAGATTGATGAAAGGGTATAAAGGCAGAGAGAGTGAGAGAGTAGAGAGAGAAGAAAGAGTGAAGGAAGATAAAGCAAGAGATAGTAATCTAAAGGAAACGAGGGAGAGAGAATAGAAAATGAGTGAGAGAGAGGAAAGGAGGGAGGGAGAGTGATTGAGAGGGAGGGAGGCACTGGGGAATAGAGGAGGAGAAAGTGTGAGGTGATAAAGGAAGAGATACTAATAGAAGAGAGATAGTAAGAGCACTCACGAGAGTGAGAATATTGAGTGAAAAAGAGAGAGAGAGAGAGGGAGTAAAGTGAGTGAAATTGACGAGAGATAGTGGGAGCGAGAAATAGGGAAAAAAATAATAGAGAAATAAAGAGAAAAGGTAAAACGAGGGAGCGAGAACAAGAGAAAAAGGAAGAGTAAGAGAGAAAAAGGATAGAAGGATAATATGTGTTATGTCTTATCCTCTTACACTCTTATGCTATCATTCTCCTCACCTCTACTCTTTCTCACCGTCTATCCCCCACTCTATCTCGCTCCCTCCCTTGCGCTCTCTCCCCGCCCACTATCTCTCCCTCTCTTTGCCTTTTCACACACATAAGCTCTCTCTTTGCTCCCTCTTTCCTCCCTCGCTCTCCCTCTCTTCCATCTCGCCCATCAATCCTTCCCTTTCTCTCACTCATTCTCTATTCACCTACCATTTCACTCATTCATTCACACATTATTCTATCACTCTTTCTTACTATATATTTTATTCCTTTCCCTTCTATGAATTATTCTCTCCCTCTATCCTCCACTCCCTCTCTCACTCTCTCAATCTTTCTCTCACTCTCGTTCTCTTTCATTTCAGGTTTCTCTCTATATCCGCTATCTCACTCCTCATTTATTCTTTCCCTCTCCATTCTCCATCCCACTCTCACTTTCCTTACGCCTCTATTTTCTCGCTATTTCTCACTGGATTTTACTTACACCTCTTCCATCTCTCTCTATCCCTCTTTCTCTCTATCTCTATACCGTCCCTCTCTTCTTTCTCTCTTATCCTGCCTCTTTCACTCGCCTCTATCTCCCTCTATCTACCTCTCATTCCATCTTCCTCTTCGTTCGTCCCTCCGTTTTTCTCTCCGCCACTCTCTCTCCCTCTACTTCTAACCATTTCTCTCTCCACCTCTTATTCTCATACCGTCCCTGGCACTTCTCTTATCATGCTCTCTTACACTCCCTCCCTTTATCTCTCTCTTCCTCTATATAAATCCTCTTAAACTTTCTCTCCCACTATCCAACACATCTCTACTCCCTTTCTCTCTCTCGAGCACTCTTGCTCTCTCCCTTGCTCTCCCTCTCTCTCTCACTCTCTATTCCACCTTCATTATTGCATTGTTGTTCGCTCCATCTTTTTTGCGACTTATTCATTTATCTCATTACTAAACTCTTTTTCTCCTTCTCGTCTCTCTCCCTCTCTCTCCCTCTCTTTCAATCCTTCTCTTCTCACTCTTTTCTCCTCTTCTCTCTCTAATAATTTTTTAATTTAGCTCACACTTCTCTCTCCCCTCGCACTCCCTTCCTCCCTCTTCCCTCCCACTTTATCCTCATATATATCCGACTCATATCTATTTCTCATTCTTCGCTCCCTTTCTTGCTCTCTTGCTCTTTCTTCCTTCACTCTCTTCTATCTCTATTTCTCACTCTCTCTCTCTCCCTCCCTATCTCTCTTTAATTACACTCCCTCTCTTACTCACTCACCGCTCTCTCTTTATCTTATTCTCTCTCGTCTCACTCTTTAGCTCTCTATCCTTTGCACACTCTCTCCCTCCCTCTCTTGTTGCCTTCCTCCCACGTCCCTACCTCCCCGCGCCTCACACACTATATCTTCCACTTTTCCACATTCTCTCTCCCTCTACCTACCACTCCCCCTTTCCATCTCTCTCAGCCTCTTTATTTCCTATCTCTTTCCTAATCTCTCTTTAAACCCCTCCTTTAACTCTTTCTCACTCACTTTGTCCCTCTATCTCACTCTCTATTCCATCACTTTTTATCTCTTGTTTTTCTTCACTCTCTCAATCTTGCCCTCGTTAAGTCTCTGTTATGTAGCGCACTCTTTCCTCTCCATCTCACACACTCATACACACTCTCACTCTCTTCAATCTCTCTCTCTCTCAGCCTCATTAGCTCAATTTCTCACTCTCTATCTCACTCTTTGTTACCATTTTATTTTTTTATCTATCACTCTTTTTATCCCTTCTCTATTATATTCCATCCCTCCCTCTCTTTCTCACTCATTTTTTTTTATATCTTATACTCTCTTTTACACTCCTTTCGTTGCTCTCTTCTTTCATTTCACTACATTCTATCACTCGTCTCTCACTTCCCTCATCCTCTCTCTCTCGCTTTCTCTCTATTCCTCCCTCTCTCATTTTATCTCTTCTCTTCCATTGTCCCTCTCCCTCCCATTATCCTTTCTCTCGTCTTCCTCTCTCTCTATGAAAAATATCTTATTCACCATCACATTTTACACTTTACTCACTTACTCGTCGATCTTCCCTCGCCCTTCTTCTCACTCAATGTCCCTTCCACTCTCTCTTCCTTTCTCTTTCTTGCTCTCTCTTTAAACACTCTCAATACCTTCTTCTATCTATCTTTCTTACTCACACTCTCCTCTCTCTCACTCTCAATTCCACCTCTTTTCATCTCTCTCTCGCACTCTCTTCTGTCTCTCTATTTTCACACTCACTTTATCCCTCACCGTCACTCTCTCGCTCCCCCTCCCTCACTCCCTTCATCTCTTTCTTTCTCCTGCTCTCCCTCCCTCTTTCACACCCTTTTTCTCTCTCTGCTCCTCTCTCTCACTCACCCTCTCCCCTCTCCCCGCACTATCCTCTTCCTTTTATTTCTCTCTAACACGGTCTCCTTTTCTCGTTCCCTCTTCTTGTCTTTTCAATTTCACTCTTATAATTACTCCTTCATTCCCTCTCTCTTTCTCACTCCATGTTCACTCTTTGTCGCTTACTCTCTCCTTCGTTAAGCTCGCTCCTCTCTCTCCTCTCAATCTTTCTCTCTCACTCTCCCCACACCTTTCATTCCTTCTCTCCCTCTCCGTCCCTCTTTCTCTCTTTCTCTCTCACACACACTCTCCCCCTCTCTCTCTAACTCTCTTCCAATTCATCCCCCTTCTCTCTCCCACTAAATCTCATTCTGTACCCCTTATCTGTATCTCTCACTCTCTCTCCATATCTTCCTTCAATCTCTCTTCCTCTCTCACACCCACTCTCTCTCCATCCCTCTCACTCCCTCCGTCCATCTCTCTCTCTCACTCGCTCATTTCTCTATTTATGCTTTATCACTTTTTCTTTATCAATTGCTTTCTTCTTGCTCTCATCGACACGCTCTCTTTCCATGGTCACTTTTATTACTTTACTTCACACTTTCTCTCCAACCATCTCTCACTCTCTTCCTCCCCCTCTCTCCCTCTTTCATTAATTCAATCTTTTGTTATGTCTTTTCTCCCTCCGTCGTTCTCCATATTTTCCTCAATATCTCCCTCTATCTACCTCTCACTCAATATAATTTGCTCTATCTTCTCTGAGCTTTCTTATTTCTCGATTTCTGACTTAACCTCTCTCCCTCTCTCTTGCTCACTTTTCAATCCCTATCTTAACTCCCTCTCTCGATATGTCTCTCTCACTCTCTATTTCATCTCTCTTTATTATTTGTATGCTCATTTTTGCCCCCTCATTATCTCTCTGTCTTCATCTTTCTTCTATCTCCCTCTCTTCCCTCTCTTAACTCAATCTTTCTCTCCCTCTTTCTATCACAGTCTCTCTCACACTCCCTCCCTTACACACTACTCTCAATTGCTCTCACATCATGCTCTCTTCTCGTATCCATCTCACTATTTACTGTTTTCTCTCGTGCATCTCTCCTTCCTCTTTAATAACTCCCTATTTCAATCCATCCCTCCTCCCTTTATTCCTCTCTCCTTTGCCATCACTTGCTTACTCCCTCACTTTCCCTCTCTTTTCTCTCGTCGCTCTCTCTCATTCCCTATCTATGCTCTCTTTTCTCTCACTTTTACTTTTCTATTTCTCTCGCTCCCTCTCCCCATTCTCTCGCCCCCCGTCTCCCATTCTTCTCTCGTCATTCTCTTCCCCTACTACCCTCCATCCCATGCTCTCGTTCTCAATCTCTCTCCCTTTCTCCCTCTCCATCTCCCTCCTTCTCTCTCTTCTTTTAACTCATTCTCTTACTCTCCCTCCCTATCTCGCCCTTCCTTCCCTCCTTCTCCCTTCCCCTATCTCTCTTCTCTCTCCTCTTACACTCAATCAATCTTTTCCTTCCCTCTCATTTGCTCCATACCTTCTTCGATTCCTCTCGTTTCCTTCTCTTCTCTAAGAGAGAGGCACACTATTTATCATTCATTCTTTTGCTCTCCCTCTATTTCCCCTTCTCTCTCACTCGTTCTTGCTCTATCTTCCAACACTCTCTATTTCTCTCCCACACTCTCTTTCTCTTGGTCCCTCTCACTTCAATCTTTCTCATATCCTCTCTCTATCTATTTCTTTCTCTTTACCAAGCATGCTCTCTCTCACAATCTCTATTATATCTTTCTTTCTCAATCCTTAGATCTCTCTTATGTTGCCCTTTATTCTCTCTTTTTCTCTTACTCAATCCCTCACTCTATTGCACTCCCTCCCAACTTCTCTCTCTCTCTTTCAATCCAACTCCCACCTCTCCCTCTGTCTTTCACTTTCTACCTCTTCTCTCTCTCATTAAATATCACATTCTCTCACACATCTCTTCCTCTCTCACCCTTGCACTTTTACTCCCTCTCTCTCTCTTTCTCTCTTCATATGTCTTACTCTCTTTACCTTCTTCTCACTCTATCCCACTTTCTTAATATATCTTTCTCTCTCACTCCCTCACTCTCTCGCTCATTATTCTCTAACCCCTTATAGCTTCGCTTTCCGTACCTCCCACTCACTATTTTTTGCTTAATCTTTCCCGAGTCTTCTTCTCTATTTCATCCGCCTTACTCTCTCCCTCCCACTCAATCTTTAACACCTATCTTCACTCCCTATCTCGATCTATCACTCTCTCACTTTCTATTTCATCTCTCATTGTTATTTCTTTTCTCACTTTTTCCCCTCTATAAGCTTTCTCTCTTGCACTTTCAGTTATCTCCCTCTCTTCTCTCTCTTCACTCACTTTTTCTCTCTCTCTCTATCTCTAATTCTCTTTCTCACTCTCCCTCCCTCAGACATACTCTTTTAATTGCGTTCTCTGATCTTTTCCTTCTCATTCTCTCCCTCCGTAACCCTCCTACTACTCTATCTCAATGTCTCTCCCACTCGCCCTCTCCCTCCATCTCCCTCTCTTCTTCTCCTTCTCATTCATTATCTACTCTCCCTCCCTATCTCCATATTACTAACTATCTTTTCCTCTCTCTCTCCCTCTCTTCAATCTCTCTCCTTATATCTCTCTCTCCTCCCTTTCCTCACTCTCTCCCTTGCTCTCGCCCTCTATCTCTCTCCGTCTCACTCCCTCCCTTCTCGCATGTCGCCTACTTTCTCCTATGTTTCTCACTCTCACTTTCTCACTCTCTCGCTCTTTCTTCTCCCTTCGCCCACTCTTTCTTCCTATATCCATCATGCTAACTCTTTCTCCCTTCCTCTCATTTTCTCTTCTCTCTAACCCACTCTTCGCTATCATCGTTTATTACTTTCTCTCCTCTCCCTCCCTCCTTACTTCTCGCTCTCTTTATCTCTAGCTCCTCTCTTTCCTTCTTTTTTCCTCCATTCTTTCTTCATTTCTGTTTATTGCCTCTCTCTCCCATCCGCTCCCCTCACACTCTTTACTCTCTCTCACTTTACTCGCTCGCCTCTCTCTCTCCCCCTTTCCATCTCTAACTTTTCCTCTCACACTCACTCTCTCTCTCTCTTGCACTCTCTTCTCCACTCTCTCTTCAGCTTCACTCTCACTCCTACTCCCTCTCTTTATCTCCATCACACTCTATTCTCTCTTCCACTTTCTATCGCTATCTCGCTCGCACTATTTATTCTCTGTTAGCTTCTCTCTTACTCCTCTCACTCCCTTCTCTTGCTCCATCCCACCACTCTTTCTCTATTTCTTCACTCCCTCCAACGTCACTCTCTCTCATGCTCCCTCTTCTTTCCTTTCTCGCACTCTCTCACTCCATCTCTCTCTCGTTCTCTCTCTCTCATTCTATTATTCTCCCTCTCTCTCTCTTCCTCACTCTCTCTATTTCTATCTTCTCGCATTGTACTTCTCTCCCTATATATCTCTCTCTCACTTCTTCCTTCACTCCCTTCCTCTCCTCTTCTCTCCCTCTCGTCTCTCCCATTTTCCTCTCTCGCTCTCTCCCTCTACATTTAAGCATCATTCTCTCCACCCTCCTATTCTCATACTTTCTCTCACTCTCTCTTCTTATCATGCTCTCACATACCTCTCCCTTCCTCTTTCTCTCTTCCACTCTATATATCATTTAACACTTTCTCTCCCTCTATCGCCCATCTCTCTCCCTCTTTCTACTCTCTCGTGCACTCTCACTCTCTTCTCACTCTTTTATTCTTTTTCTATAATGTACTTTCTTTTACACTCACCTGATTCTCTCTCTTCTCTCTTTCCTCATAATTTTCTCACTCTATTCCCACTCTTTCTCCTCTTTTCCAACCCTCCCTCTAAATTCTCTCTTTTCTCCCTCCTTCCCTCTCTCTAACTTTATCTCTCTCCATCTCCCTCGCTATCCCTTGCTCCCTCTTGGTCTCATCATTCTCCTCTTCTACCTTTATTTGTACCCCTTATTCACTTAGTCTTACTCAATCTTCCCTGATCTCTCTTTTCGCTCTCTCTCTCTCTCTCTCTCGCTCTCTTCCTTTCTCTTTCTTGCTATCATTAAACCCTCTCACTACCTCATCCTATCTCTCTTTCTCACTCACTCTCTCCCACTCTCCCTCTCACTCTCTATTTCACCTCTTTTTATCTCTCTTTTGCTCTATCTTCTATCTTTCTCTTTCGACGCTCCCTTTTCATTCATAGCCTCTCTTGCTCTCCCTCCCTCTTTCACTCCCTTCATCCCTCTTCCTCCTAATCTCCTATCTCCTTCTCTCTTGCTCCCTCTCTCACTCACTCACTCTTTCCCTCTCTCCTCGCTCTCTCTCTTCCTCACTTTCTCTTTCTCTCTCTCTCTATTTTACTCTCACACTCTCTCCCGCTTCCTCTCCCTTCGCCCCTCTCTAATACTCCCGCATTCCTTCTCTTTCTTTCTCCAAGATCACTCTTTTTAGCCTTCTCTCTCCCCTCTTTCTCTTACTCCATTCGTCATTCTCTCTCGCTCCTTTTTATTATTCTCACTTCACCCTCTCTCTTCATCTTCACTTTTACTCATACTACCTCTTATCTCTCTCTTTCACACCCTCTATTATCTCTTCCACTTTCTTTCGCTATTCAAGCCGCACTCTTTATTTTCTTTCAACTTTTCTATTACTCTTCTCTCTCTTTCTCTTCCTCTCATCCCCTACTCTTTTTCTCTATTTATCTCACTTCCTCCTTCCTTTCTCTCTTACAATCCCTCCCAATTTCCATTCTTGGCCTTCCTCTCTTCATCTCTCGCTCATTTTCTCTCTCAATCTCTTATTCTCCTTCCGTCTCTCTCTTGCTAACTATCTCTTTCTCTATCTCCCATCATTCTCCTTCTCTGCCTATATCTCTCAATCTCTTATCCTCTCTTTCTTTCTCTTTTATTATTCACCCTTCTCTAACTCTTTCTATTAAGTTTCTCTCTCAATCCATCGTCCTCACACACACACAATCTCTCTCTCTACCTCCAACTTTTATGTCTATCCATCTGTGTCTCTTCTCTCTCATTATTTCTTACATTCTCTCACTCTTCTCTCTCTCTCACTCTCTCTCTATCTCTCACACTCTTCAATCTCTTTTCTTTACTCTTGTTCTCACTCTCTCACTCTCTACCTACATATATCTTTTTATCCCTCCCTCACTCTCTCCTTCATTCTCTCACTCTATCTCTCTCTTCTCTTCCTCCCCTCCTACCACACTCTCTCTACCTTCCCACCCTCCTATTATCTTCTTTACTCTCCGTTCTTCTCTCTCTTTCCTTTCTTATATACTCTTCTCCTACTATCTTTTCCTATTTCTTTATCTCTTTCACTCTCTCACTATCGTTTTCGTTATCACTCTCACTCTCTCCATCTATAATTCCTACTCCCTCATTCCCGCCCTCTCGTCTCCTTATGTAGTTCACTTTTCTCTCTCCATCTCACACACTCATACGCTCTCCCACTTCTCTCTCAATCTCAATCCCTCTCGCCCACTTTTACCTCCACTTCTTTATTACACATTCCTTGCTCTTTCTCATCGTCTCTCTCCCTCTCACTCCCTTGCTCCATATTTCTCTCGTCACTCTTTATCCTCTTATATATTTCCGTATCTCTCCTCTCTTTTTTCACTCTCTATTCCCCGTTTTTATATTATAATCTCTTTTACACTCTCTTTTTTTGCTCTTTCTCTCTTTCTTTTTGCTCTTTCTCTCTTATTCGATCCTCCACTTTCTCTCCTCTCTGCTTCCATCACCTCTTTCTCTCTCTCTCTCTTCTCTCCCTCCCTCCCTCCGGCTCCCCGCCTCCCTCTCTGTCTCCCTTTCTCGCTCCCTCTCTCTCACCATGCTCATGTTCTTCCCCTCTCTTTGTTTCTCACTCTAATGTAATTTTCCCAAAGCCTCTTTTCTCTATCACTTTCTCTTTAACACTCTCTATTTAATCCCTCTTACTTCCTCTCTTTGTGTCTCTTTCACCATCACTACCACTATCTCTTCACTTTCATTCCACTTCTCTTTATCTCTTTCTCTCTCACTGCCTTCTTTTTCTCACTTTCGACCTTCCCATTATCCCTCACTTCCTTTCTCTCGCTCTTCCTCCTTTCATTCTCGATCCATCACTCTCTCCCACACCTTATCTCTCCTTTTATTTCTCCCTCCCTCCCCGCTGCCTTCCCTCACGCTCTCTATTTGCTTGCACTCTTTCTCTCTATTTGTCTCACACTCCCTCTCTCATTCTTGCTCCCTCTTTCTCTCTTCAATTTCACTCTCACTCTTACTCTCCCTCCCTCACTCTTTCTCACTCCATGTTCACACTCTCACCAACTCTCACTTATGTTACTCTTTCTCTCTCCCTCTTCCCTATCACTTACTTCCAACTCGCTTCCTCCTTCTCTCCTCCCCTCTTAATATTTCATTCTCTCTCTCTCGTACACTATCACCTGCCCCCTCTCACACTCTTTTGGTCTATTCCTGCTCACTTTACCACAAGATCTCATTCTCTACCCCCTCTCTCCCTCTCACTCATGCTCTCCATATCTTCGCTCTCTCTCTTCTCTCTCACTCTCACTTCCTCTCTCACTCCCACTTTTCAATCTCTCACTCCCTCCCACTTTCTTTCATTCTCACACTCCAACTCTACCGTTCATCTCTCTACTCTATGAATTATCACTTTTTCTTTCTCTTCGCTCTTCTCTCTCTCTCTCTTTCTCTCTCTCACACTCTCGTCTTGCTCTCTTTATCACTCCCTCCTATCTCTTTACTCTCTCTTTCTCTCCATCCATCGCTCTTTCGCCTCTTCCTCCCATCCTTTTATTTTTCCACGTACTCTCTCATACCCTCTCTTCGTTTTCTCTTTCTCCACTTTCTCTTCTCTTTGTTTCTCTCCCCTTCTCTACCTCTCACTTTTCTCCATTCCACTCTCTTTATCTCAATCTCACTCCCTCTCTCTCTCCTCCCCCATCTCCCTCTCTCCTCTCTTTCTCACTCATTCTCTTAACTCGCTCCTTTCTCCATATTTGCTTCACCATCTATTTCTCTCTCTCTCTCTCTCTCTCTCTCTCTCCCTCTCTCGCTTTCTCTCTCGCTCTTAAACCATTCTTACTCTCTCTCACTCCCTCACTCCCTTTCTCTTTTTCAATCACTTGCTCTCTCCCTTTCCCCCTTTCTCACTCTCTCCCCACTTGCCTTCTATCTCTCTCTTTCTCACTCTCTCCTATTCTTACTATATCTCTCTCTTTGTGTCGCTCTCTTGCTCTCTCTTGCTATCTTTTCTTATTATTTACTCTTTCCCTCTATCTTTTTTTCTCACTCTCTCCCTTTCTCACTATGTCCTTAACTCTATTTCATTTCTATCGCTCACTCTCATGCTCTCTCTTGTTCTCTTATCTCTCTTTTTACTCATTCTTGATCTCCTAATTTCCATCACTCTATCTCACTACCTTCCTCGCATTCTCTATCTCCTCTACTCTTCACCCCTATTCTCTATTATTGTTTATAACTTTCCCTCCATCCTCGCTCCCGCCTCCGTCCATTATTCACTCTCTCCGTTCCCTCGTTTACTTCTCTATTTATTCTTACCTTTTCTCTCATTTTTTCTCTATCCGTTTCCGGCCCCTCAATCTCTTCTCCGTCTCTCTCTCTTTTTCTCGCTCTCTTGTCCCTTTCTCTCCTCTTTCTCTCTCACTCACACTCCCTACCACCCAAATCGTCTCTAGCTCCATCTACAGTCATGCTTCGTACCCTTTCTCTTACTTTTCTTCCGCCAATCTTTTTCTTCGCTCAGGTGACTTTACCTCTTTACTTTTTCACAATCTTTATTCTCTATTCCACTTTCTATCGTTATCTCACTCTCACTATCTATTCATCTATTCCCCCACTCTCTCTCTAATTCTTCACATCCATCCATTTCTCTCTCTCAAGCTCTCTCCAATTGACCTCTAGCTCTCCCACTCTCTCTCGTCCGTCTCTCTCTCTCATTATCTTATTTTCCCTCACTTTCTCCCCTTTCCTCACTCTCCCTTTCTCCATCTTCCCTCACTTTCCTTCTCTCTTGATATCTCTCTCTTACTCTCTCTTCCTCATTCGCTCCCTTATTCTCTCCGTTTCTCATTGTTCGTTTACTTTCTTTTCCTTTATCGCTCACTCTTCTAACTCTTTCTCTTCTATTTCTCTCTCCTCTCTCCCCGTGCCTCTCTCTTCTTCCACTTTCTCACACATAATCTCTTCTTTTCTTTCTCCATCCATCTTTCCCTCTCTCCCACAATCTAACCCTCACTCACTCACACACTCTCTTTCTTTCCCCTATCTCTCACTCCTCCCTCCCTCACTTCACCTCTCTTGTTCACTCTATCATCTTCCCTTTCTCTCGCCACTCTCTATCATTCTCTTGCTTAATTATTATACTCCCTCACTCCCTAATTCATTAGCCTCTCTTGGGCCTCTACTTTTCTCCCTCAACCCCTCTCACTCGCTCTCTCTTCAATTTCACTCCAACACATTTCTCTCGCTCTCTCTTCTTTTGTCTCTCACACACCCTCACCGCCGCTTACTTTCACTAACTCACTTTCTCTCTTTAACTTTCCGTCTTCTTCCCCGCTCTTATCTCTCTCTCTCTCTACTTCCTTCACTCGCCCACTTTCTCTCTCTCTCACATGCATTTTAACTTCCCACTCTTTCCATCTCCCTCTTCCACACCTCTCGCCACCCCTTTCCCACCCCTATCCAAACCCTCTCTCCCCTCACAAAGTCACGCTCTCCCTCTCTCTCTTTGTTTCTCTATCTTTCTCTCTATCCCCCTTCCTCTACTCGAATTCCTACCTCTTTTTCTTTCTCAACCTCATATATCTCTCTTTTTCTCTCTCAATCACTTTAGTTCCCTTATCATTTCTTTTCATTTATTTACTTACTCACATTTCCTTCTTGCTTTTTCCTCTCCCTCCACTTTCTCTTTCTTCTATCTCTCTCTTACCCTCTCTCCCACGCTCTCCATCTCACTCTCCTGCCCTCTCTTTCTTGTTCTTTGGACCTATCTCATAATCAATATGTATATATATATATATAATATTCTCTCGCTCCCCCAAAGTATCTCTCGCCTCTATTTACTTCAACCATCTCTGGGCCTCTTTCTACCTCGCTCTCCTTATCTCCTCTCACCTTCCATCTCTACTCCCTCTCGCGCTCGCTCTATCTCTCTCGCATATCTCCCTCTATATCTCCCTCTCTCTTACCTTTTAGTTTATATCTTTTTATTTATCTTCCCTTAGTCTCTCTTCTATCTATTTTTGTCTCACCCTCACAATCTCTTCATCCCTCCCTCTCTTTCAATCCCTATCACCCCTCCATATATTTCTCTATTTCTAGTTCACCCATCCCTTCCACTCTTCCACTCTTACCTTCCTCGCATCCCGCTCGCTCTCTCTCCCAATTTTTCTCTCACTCATCCTCATGCTCTCCTTCCCTCTCGTCCTTCTTTCTTTATGTCGCTTTCCCTTGCTCTTTTGATATTATCCATTCAAGTTATTCTATCTTCCTCCTTCCCTTCTCACTTATCTAACTCTTTCTCTTATGTTTATCTATCACTCTCTTCCACTATCCCTCACATGCACTCTTTCTCTCGCTCTCCAACTTATTCTCTCAATCCCTCTCTTCTCTCTCACTTTTCTCACATTCTCTCACACAAATTAGAGTGAGTAAGTAAGATAGAGAGAGAAAAAGAAAAATAGTAAAAGACAGAGCGAGATCATGAGTGTGATCTTCGAGAGAGAAAAGAAAGTATGTGAGAGAGAACAGGACATAAGAGAGGGAAGGAGAGATGGTGGGGAGATAGAAAGAGAGATATAGGGGGGAGGATGGAAGTTAGTGAGAGAAAGAAAAATAGATAAGAGGGAGAGTGAGAAAGAGAATGAATGATGGATAGACAGAGAAAGATGGTAGAAAGAGAGAAGATGTAGATTGGTAGAGAGGGAGAGGGCGAGAATAATAGTAAGAAAATGAGAGTGACACAGAATGTAGAGAGAGGGAAGAAAGGTAGTGGAGAGTGTGAGAAGTGTAAGAGAAATTTAGAAAATTAAGAGAAGAGGAAGAAAGGGGCGTAAGAGAGAAGGATTGCAGAAAAGAGGAAAGGATAATGAAAGGGAGAGTGAGGGATAACAGAGAAATGAGTTAGTAAATAGAGAGAAGATATAATGATAAGCGAGAGAGCAAGAGAGAGAGAGAGAAAGAGTGAGAGAATAGAGATCGAGAAAGACAAAATGATAACGAAGGGATTAAGGGAGCGAGAAAGGTAGGCATGCGAGGAAATCGAGAGACGACGAGATCGAGAGAGCAAGAATCAGAGCTTATTGAGAGAAAATTATATAAAGAGAAGAGAGCAGTAGGAAGATAAGAGGCAAGTGAGAGTGGGCGATCGGGAGTGTGTGACAGAGAGCAAAAGAACTAATAGATAGAGAGAGCCGGAGAGAGACGGTAGGAGAGGCGAGTGTGTAAGAAACGGAAGATAAGAGCAGAGTCGCAGAGTAGAAGGGAAAGTGAGTGAGAAAGTGTGTAAAAGAGAAAGGGAGAGAGAGAAAGAGGGAGACATAAAGAGAGTAGGATGATAGTGAGAGAGGGAGAGAGAGAGTCAGATATATGGAAAGAAAGGGTAAAAGGAGTAAGAGAGAAGATGTATAAACAAAAGACAAATTAGAGAGAGAAAGAATAAGAGAATGAAAAAGATATGTGGTTAAGAGTGTGAGTGATATAGATGAAGAGAGGGACTGAGAGAAAGAGCAAGAGAGGGAACAAGAGAAAGAGAGAAATACATGTAGAGAAGAGAGATCGAGGGAAGATAGCAACCGAGAATGATTGATAAAAGATGTAGAGAAAATGAATGAGTGAGAGAGAGAGCTAGAGAGATGAAGATGAAGAGTGGGAGGTTGAGGGAGAGTGAGTATGGAATATAAAGTGAGTTTGAGCTAGGGTAAGTAAGAGAGTGTGAAATTAAAGAGAGAGGGAGGGAGAGAGAAGAGAGAGTGAGGAGAAATGTAGGATAAGAGAGATCGAAGGAAGATAGAAAGCAAGAGATATGGTGCAAGTGAGAGCAAGAAGGGAGCAGAAGAAAGAGAAATATATAGTGAGTGGGAGATATGAAGATAGAGAGAGGGAAGGGTAATTGAGAGAGTGAGAGTGGGACTGTGGGATAGTAGGAGAGAATGAGTCATATAAGAGTAAGGAATAAAACATAGAGAAGAGTGAGAAAGGGAGAGAGTGATAGTGTCTATGATAGAGAGAGCTATAGAGAAAGTGAAATGATAAAACATAGAGAAAAGAGTGAGAGAGGGAGAGAGTGGGAAAGCGAGAGATAGAGAGAAGGGGTGTTAGAGATTGAAGAGAGTGGAAGTGAATGAGGTTGGGGATAATGAAAGAACAGAGAGTGAAGGAAGATAGTGAGTGAGATGGAGAGGAGTAGAGCATGAGATTGAAGGAGAGGGGGATGAAGAGGAAGTGAGTGAGAGGGAGAGCGAGAGAGATTGTGTGTGAGAGAGAGATTGAATGAGGAAGGGAGGCACGGAAGCAATACAAAGAGGAGAGAGGGAGATAAATATTGAAATGAGAGGGAAGAGAGAGCAACAAGAGAGAGATTGAACATGGAGTGAGAAAGAGAGTGGAAGGACAGAGCAAGAGTGATAGTAAAATGGAAGAGAATGAAAGATGGAGCAAGAAAGGAGAGAGTGTCAGAGAGAAATAAAGAAAGAGTGAGGGAAGAGAGAGCATAGGAAAGGGAGAGAGTAAGAGAATGAGATTGGGAGCAAGAGAGATATAAGGAGAATGGAGAAAGAGAGAGATGTCGAGAGTAAAAGGAGGAGAGTGAACGAGAGCTAGTGAGGGATAAAACAAGTTCAAAGATTAAGAGAGTAGAAGCGAGAGTGAGAGAGATAGAGAAAGATAAAGATAGATGGAATAGAGGGTTGGGAGAGAGGGATGGAGTGAGTGAGAATAAGAGATAGAGGTAGGGATTGAGATGGATTAAATAGATAACAGTAGAGAGGAAGTGATAAAAAGTGAAAAGAAAATAGAAAGAGAAGAGGAGATTGAGTAATAGATAGTCAGTGAGTAAAGAGAAAGGGAGAATAGAAGAATGGTGAGAGAGAGAGTGAGAAAGAGAGAGGGAGATGGGAGGGAGACTGAGAGGAAGGTGGTGAAGGAGAGTGGAGGATAGGGAGGAGGAAGTAAGGGAGGAGGGGAGTGAGGGAGAGAAGAGAGAGAAGGAGATAGTGAAAGGGATGGAAGCAATAGAGAGGGGGATAGAGTGGGGGTGAGTGGGAGTGCGTAGAGAGAAGGAGAAAACATGCAACAATGGAGCAGAAAGAGTACGAGAGAAAGAGCAAGATGGTAAGAGAGAGAAATATAGATCAGGAAATTGAGCTTAAGAGGGTTAGAGGGGGAGAGATTGAGAGAGCGAGAGAGTGTGAGAGAGTGTATGAGTGTGTGTGAAAGCTCGCGAGAGAGTGTGTGAGATGAAGAGATAAAGGAGCTAAATAAGGGAGACCTAGAGAGGGATGAATGAGGGAGTGAGAAAGATCGAGGGAGAGAGTGCATGCTATAACAAGAGTGAGAGAATGAAAGAGATCTATAGAAAAAGAGGAATAGAGAGTGAGAGAGAAGAGGATATAAGAGAAGGAATAAGAGAGAGGGACAAGAGAGAAAAATGATATTATGAGAGTGTAAAGGGAGAGAGTGTGAATGAAGAGGGAAGGAGATAAGAGCAACAGAAAGAAGGGAGATAGAAAAATATTAATAAGAAATGGACGAGAAACGGGAGTTCTATCCTCCCCCCTCTCTCTCTCTCCCTCTCTTGCTACCATCCATTTCGCTCTCTCTTTCTCCACTCTCTTCTACCCACCCTCTCCATCCCCCCTCTCTCTCACCATTTTCTCATTCTTCCCCCCTCTTTATCCCTCACTAATCTTAATTCTGATCTTTCCATGTACTCTCTCTTATCACACTCTCTCTCCCATTCAATCTCTCTTTAAACCTCTTAGTTTCTCCTTCGTCTCTCTTTCTCCCTCACTACCTCCATCGCTCTCTTTCTATTCCATATCTCTTTATCTCTCTCTCGCTCGTTACTTATATCTCTCTCGTTTCGACCTTCGTATTATCCCTCACCACCTCTCTTACTCTCCCTCCCTCTTTCAATCTCCTAATCCCTCTCTCTATCCCACAAATATTGTCTCACTCTTTTTCGCTCCCTCTCTCGCTTCGCTCAATCTCTCCCTCTCTCATGCTCTCTATTCCCTCACAATCTCTTCTCTCTATGTCTTTCACACTCCCTCCCTTTCTCGTACCCTCATTCTCTCTGTTCATTTCACTCTCACTCTTACTCGCTCTCTCCCTCATTCTTCCTCACTTTGTGTTCATACCCTCACACTCTAGTTTATGTTTCTCTTTCCTCTCTCATCTCGCAATTTTTCTCTCCCTCACTCCCCCTGTTTCTTGTTTCCTTCCTTTCCTCCCTCTCTTTCTGTCTCTCTTTTTCTTCTCTCGCACACACAACCACTCCCTCCTCCCCCATCACATTTTTCTGGTTCGTTCCTCGCTTCTCTCATACATAAACACAATCTCTACCTCCTCTCTCCCTCTCGTTCACTCTCTCTCTACATCTTTCCTAACTTTTTCTTCTCTCATTCGCACTTCCTCTCTCACTCCCTCTCTTCAATCACTCTCACTCCCCCCTCTTTTTCCCTCTATGATGTATCACTTTTCACTCTCCTTTACTCACTCCCTCTCTCTTTCTCTTTCACACGCTCTCTCTTGCTCTCTTTTATCACTCCTTATCTCTTTACTTACTCTTTCTCTCCAACTATCACCTAGTCTCTTCCCTCCCTCCCTCGTCTCTCTCTCCTTCGTCTTGCCGTGTCTCTTTTCTCCCTCTATCTCTCGATATCCTCTTCTATATCCCTTTCTCTACCTCTCGACTTCCAAACATTTGCTCTATCTTTTCGAGTCTCTCTTCTCTATATTTTTTCTCACTTCTCTCCTTTTAACCCTCTCGTCTCTACCTTTCAATTCCTATCACTCCAACCTCTATCTCTATTTTTTCTAGTTCACTCTCTTGCTCACTCTTTCAATCTTTAATTCATCTCTCTTTATCATTTGCTTCGTCTTCTCTCGCTCTCCCTCTATCCTCTCTTGCTCTTTCATCTATCACCCACTCTTTCTCTTTTTACTCACTCTTTCTCTCTCACTCTCACTTCCCGACCGACTCTCTTCTAATTTATCTCACATCTTGCTCCCCCGCAAATACATCTCATTATTTCTTATTTTCTTTCATACATCTATCTTTCGCTTGATCCCTACCTCTTTCAATTTCTCCTTCCCTCTCGTCCTACGTCATCGCCTATCTCACTACTCTCTCTTCCTTCGAGAGAGGGAGGGATCGATGAGATGGATTTGAGGGAGAGAGCAAGATGTGAAAACAATCGAGAGACAGCAGGTGAGGGATCGAGAGGTGAGAGAGAGAAAGCCCAAGTAAACATAGAGAAGAGATGGAGGGAGTAGAGAGAGAAGGAGAGAGAGGTAAGAGAAGAGAGAGAAATTAAGAGAAAAAAAAAGTTCGGAGAGAGAGGGAGGAGGGAGAGAGAGTAAAAGTGAGAGCGAAATTCGAGAGAGAGGGAGGAACGAGAAGGAGAGAGAGCGAGAGAGTGAGAGAGGAAACAAGAGATAGAAGAAATAAAGAGGCCAGGTGGAAGAAAGGTGAGTGAGGTGGGGGTGTGAAGAGGGAGAGAGAATGTAAAAGAATGTGAGTAGCGAGTAGATAGAGATGAGGGGGAGGTAGAGAAAAAAGAGCAAGATAGAGAGATAAGAGAAAGAAAAAGAGATAGAGAAAAATAAATAATAAGAACGGGAGAGAAAGAGAGAGAGCTAGGAAAAGCAAGAAAGGGGAGTCAAGAGATTGAAAGAGAGAAAGTAAGAGAAGATATAAGGTTGAGAGAAAGGGATGTAGGAAATGATGGAGTGCAAGAGGGGGAGAAAGCGATGGGAAATAAAATGGAAGGACTCGTTGGAGAGATGGTTGCTAAGGAGTGCGGGTGGGAGGGAGAAATAATGAGGGGAGATAAAGCAAAAGTGTGAGAGATAAGGGAGAGAAGAGGAACAAAATAAAAACTTAGTGAGATCGGAAAAGAGAGAGATCAAGGGATAAAGAGAGAGAGGGAGAAAGAGAGAAGGAGAGCGAGAAAGTCACCGAGAGGAAGAGTCAGTGTGAGAGAGTGAAGATGAGAGAAAGAGAGAGTGAGAGAGAAAAGAGGAGAGAAGAGAATGAATGAGAGGAAAGAGAGAGATGGGAGGGAGGGTGTAGTAACCGAGAGTAAGAGATGTATGCTTAAAAGTGAGGGACAGAGAAAGGGAGAGCAAGAGAAAGAGCGAGATTCACGATGAGAACAGAGAGAATGAGGGGGATGCGAGGTTGAGGGAGGGAGTGAGAGTGTGTGAAAGAGAGAGGGGGAGAGAGAAAGAGGGAGACATATAGAGGGAAGGAGGAAGGTAAGAAAGAGGGAGAAAGAGTTGGGGATATTTGGAGAGGAAGGGTGAAAGGTATGAGAGTGAAGAGAGAAAAAAAGACAAATTAGGAGAGAGAGAGAAAGAAAAAAGAATGAGAAGGATAGAGGGATAAGTTAAGAGTGAGAGTGATATAGAGATGAAGAGATGGACTGGGAGAGAAAAAGCGAGAGGACTAAGAGAGAATAAGAGAGAGAAGGACTAAGGAGCGAGAGTAATAAAAGAGAGAATAATGTATGAGAGACAAAAATAATAGAAAATAAATAAAGGGAAAGTGAGAGGAAGTGAAAGAGATTAAAGAGAGAGGGAACAAGAGGGGAAGAGAGATGGAGAGAGAAATAGAGAGAGAAGAGAGCATGAAGGAAGATAGAGAAAAGAGAGTGATACGAAAAAGAGGTAGAGAGAATAAGAGAATGAGTGAGAGAGGTAGAGGGACTCTCACTTTCCCTCTCCTTTTCTCACACTCTCTCTCATCCTTTTTCACTTTCCCTCTCCCTCCGCTGCTCTCTCTCCCATTCTCTAGATCTCAATCTCTCTTACTCTCCATCTCGCTCTCCTCTTCTCTCCTTCTCTCTCTCTACTCTCTCTCCCTATCTCCATTGATCACTATCTTTTCCTCACTCTTCTTTCGCTTCCTCTCGTCTCCTTTTAAATATTTCGTTTTCCTTTGTCCCTCTCTCTCTAATATCTCTCCTTCTCTCTTTCCATCTCTTTCCTTTCTCACTCTCTCCCTTTCACTCTATGTCTCTACTTTCTCTCGTGTTTCTCTCTCTCTCGCTCTATCTGCTTTTTTATCTTTCTTTGCTCACTCATTCTTTTCATATCTATTACTCTTAACCGACTCCCTTCCTCTCGTCTCTTCTCTCTCTCACCCCTTCTTCTCTGTCGTTGTTTATCTCTCTTTCCCTCTTTCCTCACTCTCCATTCTTTATTTATTTCTCTCTCTTTGTCTCTCTCTCCATTCCTCACTCCCTCGCTCTCTTTAATTTGTCTTTCACTCTACTCCCTCACTCACCTTCTCTCACTTCTCTTTGTACTCTCTCTCCCTTTATCTCTCCTTTTCTCTCTCCTTCTCTCTCTCGCTCTCCCTAACTATCTCTTGCTCTTTCTCCTACTTTCGACCCACTCTCTCTTCAGCTTCACTCACACTCCTGCACCCTCTCTTTATCTCTTCCACTTTCCATTGCTATCTCGCTCCCATTCTTTATTCTATGTCAACTTCACTTTTACTCTTCTCACTCATTCTCTTACGTTACCACCCTACTCTCTTTCTCTACTTCTCTCACTACCCTCCTTCGTCCCTCTCTCACTCACACTCTCTCCTACTTTTTCCTTCCCCGACTATCTCTCTCCTCTCCTTCTCGCTCTCATTCTCGAGAGGGAGTAGAATAGCTAATGAGGGGGATAAAAAGTGAGAGGGAAAGACAGAGGGGAAGGAGAGAAGAGAGCGAGACAAACAGGAAGGAAAGAGAGGCGAGAGTGGGAGCAGGGTTAGAAAGGGGAGAGAGAAAGATGTGTCTTTCCCTCTAGATCTCCTTCACCCTCTAACACTTATTCTCTTTATCGGCCTCATTCTCTCCCTCTATCTTTCTCATTCCTCAATCTTGACCTCTAGAACTCCCTTATGTATCTCACTCTTCTCTTCATCTCACACACTCATGCACTCTCTCATTCTCTCTCCCTCTTTCTCTTTAGATCTCTTCACTCTCTCACACCAACAGCAACCTCTCTCAGCTTCTCCAACTTTTATGTCTCCCAATTCCTCACTTCTTTCTCATTATTTCTCACATTCTCTCACACTTCTCTCGCTCTCTTGCTCTCTCCCTCCCTCTCTCAACTCTTATTTTCTCACTCTCCTTTCATTACTCTTGTCTCACTCTCTCCCTCTCTATTTGTATATCTCTTGATCCCTCCCTCACTTCTCGCTCTCTCTCCCTTCCCACCCTCCTAGTATCTTTTTTCTCTTTTTGCCTCTTCCTCTCGTATCCTCTTCTTCACTCTCTTTTCCTATTTCTCTCTCGGATCTCCTTCACTCTCTCACTATTTTACTCTTTAGAGCTCTTACTCTCTCTATCATTATCAATGCCTCATTCGTGCCCTCGAGGTCTCCCATGTGTAGCTCACTCTTCTCTTCTCCATCTCATAAACTCGTGCCAATCTCTCTTAATCTTTCTTCCTCTCACCCTCTTTAGCTCCATTTCTTGTCTCTATCTCACTCTTTGTTACCATTTTGCTTTTTCCATCTCTCTCTCTCCTCTCTCTCCTTTACTCCATTTTTCTGACTTCTCTCTATCCCCTTCTCTATTATGCTCTCTCACTTTTTATTCTTTTTTTTATCTTATACTCTCTTTTACACTCTACTTTGTTGCTTCTTCTATCTTTTCCTTTACTTTTCTCTCACTCTATCTCCACTCTCTCTCTCCTTTCTCTCGCTTTCATCCCTCACTCTCTCATTTTCTCCACTTACCTTCGTCCTCACCTTACTTATTCCTCTCTTTCGCTTTCACCTCAATCTATATTCTCTCGTTCTCCCTCACTTCATACCCCTCACTCACTCTTACTCGATCTTCACTTAGTCTCACTTCTATTCTCTTTTTCTCTCGGCTTCTTTAAACCCTTTCACCACCTTTTATCAATTTTCTCACTTACTCTCTTCCTCTCCCTCACTCTTTATTCATCCTCTTTTTTATCTCACTCTCACTTTTATCTTCTCGTTCTCTTTTCGATTCTCCCTTTATCCCTCACCGAGTCTCCTCTCCCACTTTCACTCCCTTCATCCCTCTCTTTTTCCCCGCTCTCATTATCTCCCTCTCTCTTACTCCCTCTCTCGCTTGCTCGCTCTTTTCCATCTCTCCCACTCGATCTTCCCTTACTCTCTTTTCTCTATGTTATCTTTTCTCGCACTCTCTCCCTTTTCCAACTACTTCCTCTCTCTTTGGTTTTACTCTCATTCTTACTGTTTCATTCCCTCTCTTTTTCTCGCTTCATGATCACTCTCTCTCATTTATTCTCTCTTATATTGCTCTCCCTCCTCACTCTCCTCTCAATCTCTCTCTCCCTCTCTCCGTAACTCTCTTGTTTCCTTCCCTACCTCCCTCTCACTCACTTTCTCACTCTTCTTTCTCTGTCTCACGCACTCTTCTCCTCTCTCCCTCTCACTCTTCCATTTCACCCCTCTCTCTCTCCCACTAAGCCTCATTCTCCACCCATCTCACCGTCTATCTCACTCTATCTCTATTACTTCCTTCACTTTCTCTTCCCTCTCAGTCTTTCTTCCTCTCTCATTCCCACTATCCTCCATTCCTCTGACTCCCTTCGGCAACCTCTCTCATTCCACTCTAGCTATCTCTCGCTCTTTTCTCTATTTATGCTTCATCACTATTTCTTTCTTTATTTCTCTCTTTTATCTATCATACACACTCTCTATTGCTCTCTTTCATACTCTCTTATCATTTTACTCACACTTTCTCTCCAACAATCTATCACTCTCTTCCTCCCTCCCTCTCACTTACTTTCACTTATTCTAAGATCTCTCGCCTCTCCCCCTCTCTTCCTCCCTCCCTCTCCATATCTCGCTCTATATCTCCCTCTCTCTCGCCTCTCACTCACTATCTTTTTGCTCTATCTTCCCTAAGTCTCTCTTCTCTATGTATTTCTATCTTACACCCTCTCCCTCTCTCCCTCCCGCTCCTTCAATCCTTATCTTCACTCCCTATCTTTCCCTCTCTCCCACTCTCAATTTCATTTCTCTTTGTTGTTTGTTTTCTTTCTTTTTTTATCTCTCTATGTCTATATTTTGCTCTTTCTTCTATCTCCCTCTTTTTCTCACTCTTTACTTGGTCTTTCTATCCTTTTATATCTCATTCTCTCTCTCACCCTCCCTTCCTCACACACTCTATCTCAATTCTCACACTATCTCTCATTCATTCTCGTACTCTCCTTGTCATCACTCCTCTCTCTGCCTCCCCTCACTCTCTTGTCCTCTATCTCATACCTCCCTTGCTCTATCTCTCCCCTTCCCCTTTCTCACGCACAGCTATTCTCTCTCTATCCCTCCCACACTCCCTCAACCTTTCCATCTATCTCTCACTCTCTCTCTCACATTCTTTCTCCCTTCACGCTCCTCTCACTCACACTCTCTTACTCTACATGAGCACCTTTTTTTTTCCCCACCACTTTCTCTCATTTCTCTCTTGCTCTCTCCTTCCATTTCTCTCTCTATTTCTCTCTCCCCTCTCACATTCAACTCGTTCATTTTGGCTCTTTCTCACTCTCTCTCTCAAAATCACATTCTCTACCCCCTCTCTCCCTCTCGTTCACTCTCTTTATATCAACCCTCACTCTCACTTCTCTCACTCTCACTTCCTCTCTCACTCCCACTATTCAATCTCTCTCACTCCCACTATTCAATCTCTCTCACTCCCATTCTTTTCCTCTTTCTCACTCTCTCCCTATCTCATTTTTTTCTTTTTATGACTTATCACTTTTCTTTCTCTTTTACTCTCTCCATCTTTCTCTCACACGCTCTCTCTTGCTCTCTTTTACTGGCCCCACATATCTCTTTACTCACTCATTCCCTGTCCAACTAACATCCAACCTCTTCCTCCCTCTCTTCGCCTTTTGTCTCTCTATCTCCCTTCCCTCTCTATCTTTCTCTCTATATCCTCCTCTCTATATCTCCTCTCCACCTCTCACTTCCAAACTTTGCTTTATCTTTCCCGAGTCTCTTCTCTCACTATTTCCTCGTCTCACTCTCTCTCCTTTTTCACCCTTTGGCACTCCCTTTAATCCTTATCACTCCCTTTCCTCTATCTCTCTATTTCTAGTTCACTCCTCAAGCCACTCTCTCATCTTTATTTCATATCTCTTTATCATTTGCTTGCTCTCTATTGCCCTCCCTCTATCATCTTTCTTGTTCTTTCATCTATCACCCTCTCTTTCTCTCTTTAACTTTTCTCTCTCTCACCCCACTCCCTCACATACACTCTCTTAATTGCTCACACTTGCTCTCTCTGCTCAAATCCATCTCATTTTTCTTATTTTTTCTCATACGTCTCTCTTTCCTCTAGATCCATCCCTCTTTCAATCCTTTCTCCTACTCTTTCTACCTCACACCCTATCTCACAACTCTCTCTCACCTCTTAAGAGGGAGGGATCGAAAGGAAAGATAGATGGTTAAGAGAAAATAAGAAATAATGAAATGGATTTGAGGGGATAGAGCAAGATGTGAGAGCATTGAGAGAGAGTGTGTGTCAGGGAGTGAGAGTTAGAGAAGGAGAAGGGATGGAGGGAGGAGAGAGGGAATGCGATAGAGGGAAAGAGGAGAGAGAGAAATTGAGAGAAAAAAGCATTTGGAGAGAGAGGTAGAGTAATAGTGAAATTCGAGGAGTGAATGAGAAGGGGTGAGAGAGTGAACAAGAGAGGAAGAGATGTAGGCTGAAGGTGGGAAGAAAGGGCGGGAAAGGAGGCCGTGAAAGAGGGAGGAGCGAGGAAGAGAGAGTGGGAGGATATAAGAGAATGTAAGAAATAGTGAGACAGAGATGGGGAGGGAGAGAGAAAGAGCAAGATAGAGAGATAAGAGTAAGAAAAAGAGAGACAGAGAAAAATGTGAATAAGAACAGGAGAAAAAGAGAGAGTGGGGAAGAGCATAAAAGGGAGCTAGAGAGATTGAGAGAGAGAGAGAGAGAAAGAAAGTAAGAGAAGATATGAGGTTGAGAGAAAGGGATGTAGTAAATGATGGAAGAGAGAGAGGGAGAGATAGAGAAAAAAGGGAAGTACTTGAGAGATGTGGTCAGATGGGGAGTGAGGGAGGCAGGGAGGGAGAGGAGCTGTGAGGGATTAATAATGAGGGGGGAGATAGAGCACCAATGTGAGAGATAGGGAGAGAAGAGCAACAACATAAAAACATAGTGAGAGCTGCAAAGAGAGTAAGTGACACACACACAAAGAGAGAGAGAGAGAGGAAGAGAGAAGGAGAGCGAGAAAGGTAGCTAGAGGAAGAGTTAGTGAGAGAGAGTGTAAACTGAAAAGAAAGAGAGAGTGAGAGGAAAAAGGAGAGAAGAGAATGAATGAGAGTAAGAAATAATGAGAGAGATGAGAAGCAAAGCTGAGAAGAGAGAAGGAATGAGAGAGGGAGAGAAGGGGAGGAGAGAGGGAGCAAGAAAGGGAGTTAGAAGGAGAAAAAAGAGTTGAGTAATGAGAGAAAAGAGAGAGCAACAGAAGAGAGATAAATAGAGATTGACTGAGAAACAATGCAATAATGAAGGTGGAATAGAGAGTGAGACAGAGGGGAGAGCAAGGTAGAGAGGAGTGTGTGAGAGAGAGAGGAGACATGTGAGAGAGATGTTGTGGGTAGAAGGAAGGAAAGTGTTAGAGGATATATAGAAAGAGAGGAAGAGAGAGATGGGGAGGGAGGGAGAGGCGAGAGAGTGACGCAGAAAGTGTATAAAATGAGATTTGGCAAGAGAGGGGGGATGAAGTGAAAGAGAGTTAGAGGGAGAGAGGTGGAGAGCAAGGAAAGAGAAAGAAAGAGCGAGAGAGGAAGAGGGTGGGTGGGAGGGAGGAAGCAAGAGCGGGGAGTGAGAGTAAGTATGAAAATTGAAGGTGGAGAGAGATGGTGAGACATGTGCTAAGAGAGCTGACAGAGAAAAAGAGGGAGTGGAGCGCAGGGAGAGGAGAATAAGGGTGTGAAGGTGGAATCCGCAAGTTAGAGAGACATAGGAGAGAAGGAGAATGAGTCCTGGATAGAAAGACCAAGTGGGCAAGACAGAGGGAGGGAGAATAAGAGAATGAGGATGCAGAATGAGAGGGAGATTGAGAAAAGAGAGATAGCGTAAATGAAATTGGTAGAGAGTGTTATAGAGAGTGACGAAGGAGGGAAGTGAGAGAAATGCAGAAAGAGAGGCATACAGAAGAGGAGTGAGAAGAGTAAAGAGAGTCGACAAGAGAATAAAGAGTGTGAGTGAGATAGCTATGTAAAGTGGAAGGAGGATAAGAGAATATGAAAGAGCTAAAGAGAGGGAGAGAGAGTCACTGTAGGAGGGAATTAGGAGAGCAACGGGAGAAAAGAGGGGGGGAGAGAGTGAATGAGCGAGTCCCTCAATCTTTCTCTTCTACTTCTGCACTCTTTCTCTCTCTTATTGTTTATTACTTCCACGCTCTCCTAATTTTTCTCTATTTCTCTCTCTTTTATCTCTCCTTCTTGGCTCCCTCTCTCAATTTCACTCTCATTCTTACTCCCTAACTTTCTTCTCTTCCTCTTTTTCTCTTGCCCTCTCTTCTCCCTTTTTCTCCCTCGTCTCACTTTCCTTCCCAAACCCTCTCCATCTATCATTATTTCCTCGCTCTCTCTTCCCTTGCCATCTCTCCTCTCCATTTCTCTCTCACACTCTCCCTTTCTCATTCACTCTTCCTATCTCTTCGCGCTCACTCACACACATACTCCATCATTCCCTCTCTTTCTTCGCTCCATGTTCACTCTCCATCACTTACTCTCGTCTTATAGCGTCTTCCTCTCTCTCCTCTCAATCTCTCTCTCCCACTCTTCCCCATTCCCTTCATTCCTTCCCTCCCTTCTCCTCTCTTGCTCTCTCTTTTTCTCTCACACACACTCTCCTCTCTCTCCTTACTCTCTCTTCCAATTCACCCCCATCTCTCCCACTAAATCTCATTTTGTACCTCTCTCCATCTCTCTCACTGCCTCTCCATATCTTTCTTCACTCCCTCTTCCTCTATCGCTTCCACTTTCTTCCATCTCTCTCCCCCCTCCATTATTCTCTCTCTTCCTCACTCTCTTTCTCTCGCTCTTTCTCAATTTATACTTTCACTTTTTCTTTCTATCGCTTTCCTTTCGTCTTTCGACACACTATCTCGCTCTCTTTTATCACTCTCTTATCACTTTACTTAAACTTTCTCTCCATATATCTCTCTCTTTCTCCCTCACTCTTTCCTTTTTCATTAATTTAATCTCTCGCTATGTCTTTTCTCCCTCCCTCTCTCCCTATCTACCTCTCACTCACTATCATTTGCTCTACATTCACGTAGCCCTCTCCTCTCTCGATTCTCGCCTTACCTCTCTCCCTTCACTCACTCTTTCAATTTCTATCTTATCTCGTCTCTCTTTTCTCTCTCTCTCTCTCTCTCTCACTCTCTATTTCAGCTCTCTCTCGTATTTTTTGTATGCTCACTTTTGCCGCTCTCTATCTCTCTTTCTTGATATTTCTTCTATTCGCTCTCTATCTATCACACACTCTCTCACACTCCCTCCCTCAAAAATAATCTCTCAATCGTCTCTCTCACATCTTGCTCTCTGTACTCATACCTATCTCATTTATTATTTTCTCTCATACATCTCTCCTTCCTCCTCGATCCTCCCTTTTTCAATCCGACCCTCCCTCTCTTTCTCCCTCTCTCTCCTCTTCGTACTCACTTCTTCGCTCCTTATCTTTCCCTCTCATTTTCTTATAACTCTCTCTCATTCCCTCTCTCTTGCTCTCTTTTCTCTCAATTTCATTTTTCTCTATTTCTCTCTTGCTCTCCCTCTCCCTTTCTCTTGCCCTCTCTCTCATCCCTCTCTCTCAATTTCTCCCTCTGCTACCCTCCCTTCATGTTCTCCCTCTTTCTCCCTCACTCCCTCTTTCTTCTTCACTCCCTCTCCATCTCCCCCCTCATTCTGTCATTTTAACTCATTCTCTTACTCTCCCTCCCAATCTCAATCCCTCCCTCCTTCCCTCTTTTTCTCCCTTTCCCCCTATCACTCTTTGCTCTCCTCTTGCACTTAATCAATCTCCCTCCTTCCCTCTCATTTTCTCCATTGCTCTCTCCAATTCCTCTCTTTCTCTTCTCTCAATTTCTCTCACAAAGATCCCGCCGTCTCTCTATCTCTCTTTCTTTTTCACCACTCATGCTCTCTTTCACTCTCTCTATTTCATTCTTTTTACCCCTCTTCTCTCACTTTATCTTCTTTTTATATCTCTCCCACTCTCCCTCATTCTTCTTTCCCTCTCCATTCCACTTCTCACCCTCCCACTCTCTCTATCTCAATCTCTCCCTCTTTCTCCCCCATCCACTCACTCTCTCTGCTCCCTATCTCCATCTTGATCAATATTGTTTCCCTCTCACTTCCCCTCTCTCCCTCTGCAATCTTTCATTCTTTCTCTCTCCCACAAGGTCTCCCCACCTCTCTACTCTCTCTCCCTTACTCTACACTCTATCTCTCTCTTTCTCAATCTCACCCTTTCTTACTATGTCTATCACTCTCTCTATTCTTATCTCTTTCTCTCTCGCTTTATTACTATCCCTTGCTATCTTCTCACTCTTTACTTTTCCTCTATCTCTGCTTTCTCCCTCTCTTCCTTTCTTACTATGTCTCTCACTCTCAAACATGCTTCTCTCTCGGCCCACGTTCTCTCTTCCTCTCTTTCTCTCTCTTTGTCTCCCTATTTCCATCCTTCAGTCTCTCTCTACCTTCCTCTCATTCTCTATCTCTTTGTTTTCTCACCAACTCTTCTCCCTTATTATTTATTGCTTTTCCTCCCTCCCTTATTCCGCTCTTTATTTCTCTCTCTTTCCCTCTCTAACCTCACTCTCTATCATTTCTCTGTTTCATTCTCTTTTTCTCTCTCCCCCATCTTAGCTCCCTCACTCTCTTTTAATTTCACTCGTCGTTCTTACTCGCATTCTTCACTCTCTCTCTTCTCTATCGCTCACCCTCACTCTCTCTCTCTCGCTCCATCTATCATTCCTTCGCTTCCCTTTCTCTCACTCTCTCTCTTCCGCCTCTTTCTTCGCCCTTCACTCTCACTCTTATTCCTCTCTTTATCTCTTTCACAATCTCTATTCTCTCTCCTATTTCTATTGTTATTTTGTTCTCACTCTCTATTCTTCTCGTCAACTTCCCTTCTCTTCTCACTTCGCACTCTCTCTCTCATTTTCGTCTCATTTCTTCCCCACTCCTCCCCCGTCACCCCTCACTTTCTTCACTCCCTCCTCACTCTCTCTCCCTTTATCTCGCTCTTTCTCTTCCTATTTCTACTCCCTTCCCTCTCATTCTCACTATTTATTTACATTCTCTTTCTCTATAAATTTTCACTCACTTCTCTAACTCTTCTCTTCTATTTCTTTCCCTTCGTTTGTCCCTTCCTCTCTTCTTTTCTATTTCTCACATGCATCTCTCCCTTTCTCTCTCCATCCAGAAATTGGGAGGGATGGAAGCATTAGAGAGGAAGTCGGGATGGAGAGAGAGAATGGGAACAGAGCTAGAGAGAGCGAGGGATAGAGTGAAAAAAGAGAGAATAAAGGCAAATATAAGAGAGAAAATACTGAGAAAGAGAGATTTAATAGAGAGTATAAGAGATAGCATGAGTGGTAAAGATGTGTTAGTTCTGGAGAGGTAAAGAAAGGTCAAGAGAAAGAATGAAGAGGAAGAGCAAGCAAGAGAGGAGAGATAGTGCGAGAGAGAAATAAAGAGGCCGGGAAGATAAATCAAGAAAGATTTAGTGAGAAGGGGAGAGAAAGGGAGAGCAAAGAATGGATGATAAAGAGTTAGAGAGGGGAGTTATAAAAGGGGAGAGAAGTAAGAGAGAGATGGGGAGGGAAAGCGTAAGTGAGAATGGGAGGAGGAGGGGGAGAGAGAAGAGAGAGTGAAAGGATGAATGAAGAAAAGTAGTTAGAGAAGATGGAGTAATAGTAGATAGAGCAATAGTAAGTGAGAGAGATAAATAAAGATATAGCCGTAGACCTGAGTGAGCTATGTTGAAATGAGGGAAAGATGAAGCAAAAAGACAGAAAGTGAGTGAGAGAGAAATCGGGAGAGAAGAGAGTGATGGGGAATGAGCGAGACGGATGAGAGGCAGAGTAGGAGGATATCGAGAGAGAGAGAGAAAGACAAAGAAAAGGGGTGAGAAAGAGAGCAAGTAAGAGTGAGAGTGAAATATAATAGAGAGAATGAGAGAGAAAGGAAGAGGGAAGAGATATTGAGAGAAGATAGAGGAAGTGAGATGGAGTGAAAGAAAGAAGAGAAGTAAGAGAGAATGGTTGTGGGTGAAAGATGGCGAAAAAATGAGAGACGAGAGACCATCATAATATAAGTAAGAGAGAAACACAAAAAATAGGAGAGGAGTATAACAAGTGAGAGAGTGGGAGTGGGAGGGAGAGGGAAAAAGAGAAAGAAATTGAGAGAAATAATAAGGAAGTAAGTGTGAGAGAATAGAGTGTGTGAGGGTGTGGGAAGAGATAACATGAGAGAGGGAGAGAATGAGCGATTAGAGAAAAGTGTGAGAGAAGAGAGAGAAAGAGAAAGGGAATGAGAGAGAGAGATAGAGAAAATGAGGAGGGAGAGGGAGAGAGGAGTTAGATAGGGAGGGAGGCATAAAGAGAGGGAAGTAGGGTTGAAAAAGGGAGGAATCAAGGAGGTAAGAGAGTTGTATGAGCAAAAATAATAAATAATGAGATAGATTAAGGGGAGAGAGCATGATGCGAGAGCAATTAAAAGAGAGTGTGTGGGAGTGAGAGATTAAGGAAGAGAAAAAGTGAGTAAAGAGAGAGAAGAGAGGGAGATATAATTATGAGCAAGAGAGGGATAGAGAGGGGGCAAATGAGAGCAAAGAAACAATAAAAAGAGATAACGTAGAGAGTGAAAGAGAGAGCAAGAGAGAGAGTGAAGAGGGAACGGGAGGGAGAGATGGAGAGAGGGTAATAAAGAAATACAGAGAAAAGAGAGACTCATGGAAGACGAATCAAAATATAATGAGTGAGAGGTAGAGAGTGGGAGATATAAAGGGTGATATGGAGGGAGATGGAGGGAGAGAGAGACTTAGAGAATAAAGAGTAAGAGAGTGAACGAGGGAGTGTGAAAGAAAGATATATAAATAAAGTGGGAGAGAGTGAGAATAAGGTAAAGAGAGTGAAATATATGGAGACATGATAAGGAAGAGGGAGAGAGTGAAAGAGAGGGGGAGTTTGAGAGAAGGGGAGAAATAATGAAAGCGAAGAGTAGAGAGAGAAAGATAAAGAGAGCTAAGAGTGGGATTGAAAGAGAGAGAGTAGTGAGAGAGGAAGAGAGAGTTTGTGAGGGATAGAGTGAAAGAAAGAGAGAGAGATAGAATAGAGAGTGCGAGAGAGAGCATGGGTTGTAAAGAGAAAGCAATAGAGATATAGAGGGGGACCTACTCCCTCTCTTTATCTCTTTCACACTCTCGATTTTGTCTTCCGTTTTCTCTTCCCCACTCCCTTTCTCTCTTTAATTCTCTCTTTCTCTTCCTCACTCTCTCCCTCACTCCCCCAACTTCCACTAACTCACTTTCTCTCTTTAGCTTCCCCCTCTCACCTTTTTTCCATGCTACTATCTCTCTCTCTCTCACGAACATATCTCCCTCTCCCACACCTCTCCCACTTTATCTAGCCCCCTCTCCCTCCCTTCCTCTCTCTCTTTGCCATGCTTTCTCCCTCTCTCTCTCTTTCTCTCTCTTTCTCTTTCTCTTTATTCCCTTGCTCTCCATGGCATCCTCCTAACTGTCTTTCAACCTCATACCTACTCTCACTTCTCTTCTTTCTTTCACTCCATCTCACTTCCGTTCTCTTCCCTCAATATCTCTTCCCTCTTCCTTTCTTTCTCCTTCTCTCTATTAAATTTCACTCTCACTTTTACTTGCTCTCTTTCGCACCCTCGTTTGTTTGTCTCTCTCTCAATCTCTCTCCCTCACTCTACCTTTCTATCATCTCTCTCCCTTTCCATCACTCTCTTCTCTCCCAATTTCTTTCTCACTCACTCTCTCCTTCTGTCACTCCTTCCCTCATTTCAACTTAGCTCACTCCCTTCTTCTCTTATTCTCACTCTTTGTTATCTCTTGCTCACTTACACTCTGTGTTGTTGCTCCATGTTCTCTAACTATTTCTCTTCGTCCATCCTCCCCCTCTCTCTCCTCTCTCTCCCCTCCCTCCCTCCCATTCTCACTTACGCTTTCCTTTATCTCGCTCTCACACACTTCTCTCCCTCTCTCCCCTTCCTTCTCCCTCTCTCCATTTATAACTCCTCTCTCTCACTCTTTATCATCCATTCTTTTGCTCTCCCTCTCTCTCCCATTCTCGCTCACTCCTCTTGCTCTAGCTTCTATCAGTCTTTATTTCTCTCTCATATTATCTCTCCCACTCTTGCCACGTCTCCCTCTTCAATCTTTCTCACGACCTCCCTTTATCTCTCTATTTCTTTCTCCTTACCACTCATGTGCTCTCTTACACTCTCTATTAAATCTCTCTTTCTCAGTTTTTTGTTATTTTACGTTGCCCTTTATTCTCTCTCTTTCTCTAACTCTATCCCTCACTCTCTCTAGCTCTTCCTATCTCCCATTCTCTCCCTAACTCTTTCTCCCCCTCCATCCCCCACTTCCTTTCTATTGCTTCCATTCCTTTAAATGTCTAAATTGAGAGATAAAGGGAGATATTGTGTGTAAGAACGTGGGAAGACAAGAGAAAGGGACAAATAAAGAGGAGAGATAGAAATAGAAGAGAAATATTTTTAGTACAGTGAGCAATAATAGAGAAAGAGAAAGCAAATAAATAGTGAGAAAGAGAGAGGAAGGGAGCAAAGGAGGAAGAGAGAGTGATAAAGGGAGAGAAGGAGAGTGAGGGAAGATATAGAAAGAGAGTGAGCAAGAGGGATCATAAAGGGAGGGAAGTGAGATAAATAGAGAAAGAGAGAGTGGGGGGCAGAAGAAGAGAAAGAGTGAGAAGAATAAGAGAGAAGATGAGAGAGAATATGGAGTGAGAGCAAGATGATGATAGAAATATGAAGAGAGAATTGAGATAGTGAAATAATAAAGAGATGGAGTAAGAGTGATAGTCAAGCAGAAGAAAGAGAGTGGGGGCAGAGAGAGTTAGAGAAAGGGAGCAAAAGAGAATGATAAATGGAGCAAGAGAGAGAGAGGGAGCGAAAAGAGCGAGAGAGAGCATAGAGAGAGAGAGAGAGAGGAAAGATTTAGAGTAAGCTGAGAGTGAAATTAAAGAAAGTTGAGAGCCAAGAAGGGAGAGAGAGACAAAAAGAGAAAGAAATCGAGGAAGAATAGAGATTGAGGTGAGAGAGGGAAAGAGATAGAAATAGAGAGCAAAAGAAGGGAGGGAGGGGAAGTAGAGAGATTGTGTGTTGGATATAGGAGACAAAGAGAGAGAAAAGAGAAGAAGAGTGTGCAATGAGCGAGAGAGAGAAACATGATGGAGAGTGAGAGACATAGTGAGAAAGGAAGAGAGGGAGAAAAAGAGAGATAGAGGAAAGAGTAAAGAGAGTGAGAAGATAGCAAGAGATAGCAAGAGAGAGAGAGAGAGAGAGAGAGAGAGAGAGAGAGAGAGAGAGAGAGAAAAAACAATAGAGAGTGAGAGACAGTAAAAATGGAGAGAGTTAGGAAGAGGGAGAGAGTGAGATATTGAAGAGAGTGAGAGAGAGAGGGCATGAAAGATTTAAGAGGAACAGTGGGGAAGCAAGAGAGAAAATGATATTGAGCAAGATGGAGATAGGGAGCAAAAGTTCAGTGGGTGGAGAGGGGGAGAGAGAGAGGGAGAGAGATTGAGAGGGAGAGAGTGAGACAATGAGAAGTGGGATGGAGAGAGGGAAGAGAAAGTATGAGGGAGATTGAGAGAGATATAGAGAGAAGAGAGGGGTAAAAAGAAAGAAATAGAGAGAGGGAGGGAGAGCATGAGTGGTAAAAAGAAAGAGATAGAGAGATAGAGGGAGGTTGTGAGAGGGAAAAAGAGAGAAGAGAAAGTGAGAAGAGAGCAAGAGAGAGAGAGGGAGAGAACAATGGAGAAAATGAGAGGGAAGGAGGGAGATTGATTAAGTACAAGAGGAGAGAGAGAGAAGAGAGATGGGGGAAAAGGAGAAAGAGCGGAAAGGAGGGAGGTATTGAGATAGGGAGGGAGAGTAAGGGAACGAGTTAAAAGGAGAGAAGGAGAGAGGGAGATGGAGAGAGAGTGAGGGAGAGAGATTGAGATAGAGAGCGTGGGGGAGAGGGTAGTGGAGGGAGAGAATGAGTGAAAGGATGAGAGAGAGGGCGAGAGAAAGGGAGAGGAAAGGAGAGAGAGAAATAGAGAAAAGTTAAATTTAGAGAAAAGATAGAAGAGAGGGAATGAGAGAGAGATACAGACAAAAAGTGAGGGAGAAAGAGGGAGTGAACAAGTGAGTGCAAGAGGAGAGAGAGGAAGAAAGATAGGGAGGGATGGATTGAAAGAGGGAGCTATCGAGAAGGAAGGATCGATGTATGAGAAAAATAATAAATAATAAAGAGAGATATTGAAGAGAGAGGGAGAGAGAGGAAAAGATAGTTAGTAATATGGAGATAGGGAGGGAGAGTAAGAGAATGAATGAGAAGGGGAGAAGAAGAGAGGGAGATGGAGAGGGAGAAGGCAGTGGGAGAGACATTGAGATAGAGAGAGTAGTAGGAGGGTTACGGAGGGAGAAAATGAGAAAGAAAAGATTAGAGAGAGAGCAAGATGTGAGAGAAATTGAAAGAGTATGTGTGAGGGAGGGAGAGTGAGAGAGAGAATTAGAGATAGAGGGAGAGAAAGAGTGAGTGAAGAGAGAGAAAAGAGGGGGATAATAGAAAGAGCAAGAGAGAAACATAGAGGGTGAAAAAGCGAGAAAAGATATAACAATGAGAGATGAAATAGAAAGTGAGAGAGTGATACATCAATATAGGGAGTGAAGATAGGTGTTAAAGATTGAGTGGGAGGGAGAGATAGTTAGGCAGAAGAAATAGAGAGAGAAGAGAGACTCAGGAAAGATTGAGCAAAAAAATAGTGAGTGGGAGGTAGAGAGCAGAAGCTATAAGGAGTTAGAGAATAATGAGCGAGAGAGTGAGGGAGTGAGAGAGAAAGATATATTAAGAAAGTGGGATAGAGTGAGAAGAAGGTAAAGAGAGTAAGACATATGAAGAGAGAAGGAGAGAGGGAGGGAGTAAAAGTGGGAGAGTGAGAGAGGAAGAAATGTGTGAGAGAATGTGATAAATAATGAGAGAGAAGAGGTAGAAAGAGTGAAAGACAGAGGGAGAGGTGGGAGTTGGATTGAAAGAGAGAGAAAAGTTGGGAGAGAGGGAGAGCAATAGAGTGAGAGAAAAAGAGAGAATAAAGGGCAACATAAGAGAGATCTAAACATTGAGAAAGAAAGATATAATAGAGATTGTGAGAGAGAGCATGCTTGGTAAAGAGAAAGAAATATAGAAATAGATAGAGAGAGGATATGAGAAAGATTGAAGTGAGAGAGGGACCAAGAGAAAGAGAGTGTGGGAGAGAAATAGAGAGTGCTGGAAGATAGAGCAAGAGCGAGTGAGAGAGAAGGGGAAATAGAGGGAGAGCAAAAGAATGAATGATAAATAGTGTGCCTCTCTCTTAGAGAAGAGAGAGCAAAAGAGAGGAATGGAAGAGAGGTATGGAGCAAATGAGAGGGAAGGAAAAAGATTGATTGAGTGTAAGAGGAGAGAGAAGAGAGATAGGGGAAAGGAAGAAGGAGAGGGAAGGAGGGAGGAACTGAGAGAGGGAGGGAGAGTAAGAGAATGAGTTAAAAGAAGAGAAGGAGAGAGGCAGATGGAGAGGGAGAAAGGGAGAGATTGAGAACGAGAGCATGGGATGGAGGGTAGTAGAGGAAGAGAATGACAGAGAAAGAATGGGAGACAGGGCGAGAGAATGGGGAGAGGGAGCGAGAGAGAAATAGAGAAAAGTAAAAGTGAGAGAAAAGAGAGCAGAGATAGGGAATGAGAGAGAGCGATAGAGAAAAAGAGAGGGAGAGTGAAGGAATAAACAAGTGATCGCAAAAGGAGAGAGAGAGGAATAAAGGGAGGGAGGGATGGATTGAAACAGGAAGTCATTGAAGAGGAAGGAGAGATGTACGAGAGAAAATAGTAAATAGTGAGAGGATATGAGGAGAGAGAGCATGATGTGAGAGCGATTGAGAGTAGTGTGTAAGGGAGGGAGTGTGAGAGAGACTGTGAAAGATAGAGGGAGAGAAAGACTGAGTAAAGAGAGGGAAGAGAGGGAGATAGATGAAAGATCAAGACAGAGAGATAATGAGAGGACAAAAATGAGCATACAAATAATAAAGAGAGATGAAATAGAGAGTGAGAGAGACATAGCAAGAGAGGGAGTTAAGATAGGGATTGAAGAGTGAGTAAAGAGAGAGGGGGAGAGAGGGTAAGGCAGAAATCGAGAGAGAAGAATGACTCAGAGAAGATAGAGCAAAATATAATGAGTGAGAGGTAGATAGAGTGAGATAATGAGGAAAATATGGAGAATGAGGGAGGGAGAAAAGACATAGCAAGAGATTGAATTAATGAAAGAGGGAGAGAGGGGGAGGAAAAGAGTGAGAGATGGTTGGAGAGAAAGTGAGTAAAGTAATAAAAGAGTGATAAAACAGAGAAGAAGAGAGTGTGTCAATGAGAGCAAGAAGAGAGCAATTGAGAAAAAAAAGTGATAAAGCATAAATAGAGAAATGAGCAAGTGAGGAAGAGAGAGATGGACGGAGGGAGTGAGAGGGATGGAAGAGAGTGGGTGTGAGAGAGGAAGAGAGATTGAAGGAAGATATGGAGAGAGAGTGAGAGAGATCTAGATAAGGGGTACAAAATGAGATTTAGTGGGAGAGAGAGGGTGGATGAATTGGAAGAGAGTTAGAGAGAGAAAGAGGGGGAGAGTGTGTGTGAGAGAGAAAGAGAGAAAGAGGGATGGAGAGGGAGAGAAGGAATGAAAGGTGTGGGGAGAGTGGGAGAGAAAGATTGAGAGGAGAGAGAGGAGCGAGCGTAACAGAAGAGAGAGTAAGCAACAAAGAGTGAACATGGAGTGAGAAAGAGAGAGGGAATGAAGGAGTAAGTATAAGAGTGAGACTGAAAAGATAAGAAGAGGGAACAAGAAGAGGAGACAATGTCAGAGAAAAATAAAGGTAAGAGAGGGTGAGGCAAGAGAGTGTAGGAGAGAGGGAGAGGGTGAGCGAGAGAGAGAGGAGCAAGAGACAGGGAAAAATGATGTGAAAGAGGGAGGGAGAGCAGGAGAAAGAAAGAGATGAAGGCAGTGAGGGAGGGAGGGGGAGCGAGAGAGTGACGGTGAGGGATAAAGTGAGTGTGAAAATAGAGAGACAAAAGAGAGTGCGAGAGAGAGATAAAAAGAGGTGGAACTGAGAGTGAGAGAGAGGAGAGTGTGAGTAAGAAAGAAAGATAGAAGAAGGTATTGATAGAGTTTAAAGAGAGAGCAGGAAAGAGAAAGGAAGAGAGAGTGGAAGGGACATTGAGTGAGAAGACAGACCGAGGGAAGATCAAGCAAGAGTAAGTGAGTGAAGGGTAAAATGTTATGGAGAATAAGATATTGTTCATAGAGAGAGGGAGACAGAGAGGGATAATGGGAGGGAGAGGGACAATGGAAAAGAAGAGATAAAATGAGAGAGGGAGGAATAGAAGCAAGAGAGAGAGGATAGAGGAAGTGGGGGACAGAGTGATAGAATGTAAGTGAAATGAAAGAAGAGAGCAACAAAAGAGTGTAAAAGAGAGTATAAGATATAAAAAAAGAATTGAGTGTGAGAAAGAGAGGCAGGGATGGAATATAATAGAGAAGGGATAAAAAGAGTGAGAGATAAAAAATAAAATGGTAACAAAGAGTGAGATAGAGAGTGAGAAATGGAGCTAACGAGGGTGAGAGAGAGAGAGAGATTGAAGAGAGAGAGCTAACGAGGACAATGGAGCTCCCTCTCTCTCTCACACTATTTCCTCACTCTCCCTTCTTTCTCTATTTCTCTCTCGCTCTGATACTCTCTCCCATCCTCGTTCCCTCGCTCTCCTTAAATTCTCTCCACTATTACTCCCTCACTCAGTTCTCTCTCCCTTTCTCTATTGCACTTCTTCCTTTCTCTCTCCTTTTCCCTCTCTCACTTTCTCTCCCTAACTCTTTCCCTCTTGCTCAATCTGTCATTTTCTTTCTTGTTTCTTTCTTGTTTCTTGTCCCACTCTCTCTTTAGTTTCACTCTCACTCCTACTCCCTCTCTTTATCTCTTTCACACTCTCTATCCTCCCTTCTACATTCAATCACCGTCATTATTCTCTGTCAGCTTCTCTCTTACTCTTCTCACTTATTCTCTTCCTCAATTCAACCACTCTCTTTCTCTATTTCTCTCACTTCCCTCCTTCATCACTCTCTCTCCCACTTTCCCTTCTGACTCTCTTTCATTCTCTCTCTCATTTTCTTATTCTCCTCCCTCTATCGCTCTCGCTCACTCTCTGTTCTGTATCTTTCCTCATTCTCCTTCTCTCCCTATATCTCTATCACTCCCACTTCCTCTATTGCTCCCTTCCTCTCCTCTCCCTCTACCTCTGTCACTCCTCTCTTTTTCTCTCATGTTCTCTCCCTCTACCTCAACCATCACTTTCTCCACCTCTTATTCTCATACTTCTCTCACTCTCTCTTCTTATCATGCTCCCTCTTACTCTCCCTCCCTCTATCTCTCTCTTCCTCTCTGTATATGTACTCTCACACTTCCTATCCCCCACATCTCTCTCTCCCCACTCTCTTATCTCCATCACACTCACTCTCTCTCATGCTCTCCCTCTCTCACTCTCTATTTCACCTTCATTATTGCGTTGTTCCTCAATCAATCTCTTTTAATCTCTCTTCTATCGCTCTCTCTCTCATTACTCAACTCTTTTTCTCCTTTTATCTCCATTTCTCACTGCCTCCCTCCCTCCCTCTATCTCTTTCTCCTTCTCTCTCTCATTATTTCTTACTTTCTCTCACACTTTCTTCTACCTTTCTCCCTTCCTACCTTTTCCCTCTCTCTATCTTCATATCTCTCACTCTCTATCTATTTATTCTTGCTCTCCTTATCTCTCTTTATCTATAGCTCTCCCTCCTTGCTCTCTCTTCTATTTCAATTTCTCTCTAATTCTCACTCTTCTCTCCCTCCCTCTCTCTCTCTTTAATTTCACTATCTCTTAGTTTCCCTCTGTCTCACCCATTATTTGTTCTCTCCCTTTATCTTACTGTCTTCTCTGCTCTCTCTCCACCCATTCCTTTATACTCTCTATCTTCCACGCACAATCTCTCTTCCTCTCTTGCTTCTTTCCCTCCCTCCTCCCACCCACCCTTCCTCTCTCTCTTACTCACTCTATCTTCAGCTCTCTCACACTCACTCTCCATCTACCTCCCTCTCTCCCTCTCTATCCTCTTTTGTTCTCACTGTCTTCCTCTCTATCTATATATCCATCACTCTCTCTTTCATTCTCTTGCTCTCTTTGTCTCTCTCTTCTCTTCCTCCCTCACTCACACTCTCTCTCACTTCTCAACCTCCTAATATCTTTTTTTTTTCTTTCCTTTCTTATTTACTTTTCTCTCCCTTACTCCTTTCATATTTCTCTTTAGATCTCTTTCACTCTCTCACCCGTTCTCATTATAATTCTCACTCTCTCCCTCTATCATTCTCACTCCCTCATTTGTGCCCTCTCTAGGTTTCCCTTATGTAGTTCACTTTTCTCTCTCCATCTCACACACTGACACACTCTCTAGTGCTCACTCACTATTAATCTCTCTCCCTCTCGCCCACTTTAGCTCATTTCTCGCTCTCTATCTCACTCTTTATTACCATTTTGTTTTTTCTCTCTCACTCTCTCTTCTCCCTTGCTCCATGTTTCTCTCTTCTCTCTCTATCCACTTCTCTATTATTTTCTCTCGCTCTCTTTTTCTCACTCTCTTTTCTCTTTTTCTATCTTATACCCTCTTTCACACTCTCCATTGTTGCTCTCCTCTCTCTTGTTTCTTATTTTTCTCTCACTATATCCCCCACTCTCTCTCCTCTCCCTTGCTTCCATCCCACCACTCTCATTCTCTCTTTTCTCCCTCCCTCTCTCCCTCCCATTATCCCTCCTTTTTCTCTCTCTCTTGCTTCCACACTCTCTCACCATTCTCCTATCTCCCTTACTTTTCACCCCACACTCACTTGCACTTACTCGATCTTCCCTCAGTCACTTTTCTCACTATCTCTTTCTTTTACTTTCTCTCTTCCTTTCTCTTTTCTTTGCTTTAAAATGTCTCACTACCTCTTTCAATCTCTCTTTCTTACTCAGTCTCTCCCCCTCTCTCACTCTCAATTCCAACCTTTTTTTATATCTCTCACTCTATCTTCTGTCTCGATCTTTTGACGTTACTATTATTTCCCTCTCTTTCACTCTTCATCCCTCTCTTCCTCCTCTCCTTATCCCCCTCTCTCTTGATCCCTCCCTCACTCGCTCACTCTTTCCCTCTCTCCTACTCTCTTTTCCCTCACTCTCTCTTCTCTCTATTACTTTCTCACACTCTCTCCTTTTCATCACTCTTCCTCTCTCTTCGCTCACTCTCACTGTTACGACTTCATATCCTCTCTCTTTCTTGGTCCATGATTACTCTCTTCTATTGCTATCTCTCCTCTTAATCTTTCTCTCCCACTTTCTCACACTCTCTTGCTTCTGTCCCTCCAGCCCTTTCTCTAGCTCACTCGTTCTTCTTTTTCTCTCACACTTACTCTCCTCCTCTTCCAATTCATCTCCCCTCTCTATCCTACAAAATCTCATTCTCTACCCCCCTCTCTCTTTCTCTCACTCTCTCTATATCTTCCTTCAGTCTCACTTTCTTCGACTCGCACTTTGTATCTCTCCAACTCCATTCCATTCCTCTCACTCCATCCATCTATCTCTCTCTTTCTCACACTCTCCTTCTCTCGTTTTTTTCTCTATTCATGGTTTATCATTTTTTCTTTCTCTATTGATCTCTCTCTTTTTATCTCACTCACAATCTCTATTGCTCTTTTCATCACTCTTTTATCACTCTGCTCCCTCTTTCTCTCCAACCATCTCTCCCTCTCTTCTCCCTCCCTCTCTCCCTCTTTCATTAATTCAGTCTCTCTCACAATCTCCCTCTAACTATCATGTTCTTTCTCGCTCACTCTATCCTACCTCTCCCTCACTCCATCTTTCTCTCTTCAGTGTCTATCCTCTTCTCTATTTTCTCTCTACCGCTCTCTTTTTCTCACTCTCCATTCCCTTTTTATATCTTATACCCTCTTTTACACTGCTTTGGTTTTTTGCTTTTCACTAATTCCTCTTAATCTTTCTCTCATTCTATTCTCCTCTCTCTCTCCCCCCTCTATTGCTTCCATCCCTCGCTCTCTCTTTCTCTCTCTTCTCTCCCTCCCTTCCTCACTCTCCCTCTATCTCCTTCTCTCTTGCTCCCCCTCGCTCACCATTCTCTCGTTCTTCCTCTCTCTTTACCCCTCACTCACTAATCATACTCATTCTTTCCATAGCCTCTCTTCTCACTCTCTCCAATTCACTCTCTTTAAACCCTCTAAATTCCTCCTTTTGTCTCTCTTTCTCCCTGCATCTCTCTCTCTTTCTATTCCATCTCTCTTCATCTCTCTTGCAATCTCTTCTGTCTCTCATATTTGACCCTCGCATTATCCCTCACCACCTCTCTTGTGCTCTGCTTCCCTCTTTCAATCCTTTAATTTCTCTGTCTCTCTCTCGCACACTCGTCTCTTTCTTTCTTGCTCTCTCTCTCTCGCTCGCTCAATCTCTCCCTTTCTCATGCTCTCTATTCCCTCACAATCTCTTCTCTCTATTTGTCTTTTACAGTCTCTCCCATTCTTGCTCCTCATTCTTCATATTTAGTTTCACTCTTACTCCCTCTCTCCCTCACTCATTCTCACTCTATGTTCACTCTCCCTCAAACACTATAACTTATGTTTCTCTCTCACCTTTTAATTTTTCTCTCCCTCTCTCCTACCGTCTCTTGCTTCCTTCCTTCCCTCCCTCTCTCTCCTTCTCTCTTTATCTCTCTCAGACACACTATCAATTTCCCCCTCTCACACTTTTCTGGTTCATTCCTATTCACTCTCTCTCTCAAAATCACATTGTCTGCCCCCTCTCTCCCTCTCGTTCACTCTCTCTATATCTTCTCTCACCCTCTCATCTCTCTCACTCTCACTGCTTCTCTCACTCCCACTCTTCAATCTCTCTCACTCCCCCACTTTCTCCCTCTTTCTCACTCTCTTCCTCTCTCATTCTTTTCACTCATTATGAATTATCATTATTCTTTCTCTTTTACTCTCTCCCTCTCTCTTTCTCTCTCACACACTCTCCCTTGCTCTCTTTTATCACATCCACCTATCTCTTTGCATACTCTTTCTCTCCAACTATTGTACAGTTTCTTCCTCCCTTTCTCTCTCTCCTGCATTTTGTTTCTCTATCTCCCTTTCCCATCAATCTCTTTCTATATCTTCCTCCATATCTCCCTCTCTCTACTTCTCATCTCCAAGCATTTGCTCTATCTTCCCTGAGTCTCTCTTTTCTCTCTATTTTTATCTCACTCTCTCTCCTTTTCACCTTCCGGCTCCCCCATCAATCCCTATCACTCCCTCCCTCTATCTCCCTATTTCTAGTTCACTTCTTCTCTTGCTCATTCTTTCATTCTTTATTTCATCTCTCTTTATCGTTTGCTTGCTTTCTCTTGCCCTCCCTCTACCTCTCTCTTGCTCATTCATCTATCACCATCACTTCTCTCTCTTTACTAACTCTTTCTCTCTCTCTCTCTCTCTCTCAGTCTCACTTCCTCACACACCCTCTCTCAATTTCTCTCACATGTTGCTCTCTTCCCTTAAATCCATTCATTAATTCTTCTTTTCTCTCATACATCTCTCTTTCCTCTCGACCCCTCCCTCTTTCAATCCTTCTTCCCACTCATTCTACCTCACTTCTTATCTCACAACTCTCTCTCTCCTCTTGAGAGGTAGGGGTCGAGATGAAAGAGAGATGTATGAGAGAAATAGGAAATAATGAGAGGGATTTGATGGGAGAGAGCAAAATGTGAGAGCAATTGAGAGAGAGACTGTGTCAGGGAGTGAGAGTGAGAGAGAGAAAGTGTGAGTAAAGACGGAGAAGAGATGGAGGGAGGAGAGAGGAAGGAGAGAGAGAAATCGAGAAAAAAAGAGTATGGAGAGAGTGGGAGTGAGGGAGAGAGAGAGAGTGAAATTCGAGAGAGGGAGGTAATGAGAAGGAGAGAGAGTGTGTGTGAGAGTGTGAAAAAAAGAGAGGAAGAGGAAATATAGAGAGAGAGGGACAACCAAGAAGGGAAGGAGTGAGTGTGACAAAGAGAGATAAAGCGAGTGAGGGAGTAAGGGTGATAGTGAGGGAGCGAGGAGGGGAGAGAGTGACAAAGGGAGAGAAATAAAGAGAATAAAGAGTGAGGAAAGAGAGGGCAAGAGAAAAGAAGTTAGAGAGACAAAGAGAGCATAAAAAGGAGGAAGGAAGAGAGGGTGTGAAAGTAATAAACAATGAGAGAGAAGATGGAAGAAGAGAGAGAAGAGAGAGAGAGAGAAGAGAGAGAATGAGAGGAAGGGAGGGAGTTAGATTGATGGATATAGAAGATAAAGAGTGAATAAAGAAAGAGAACAGAGAGAAAGAGAGAGCTAGAGAGCTAGAGAAAGAAGCATAATAGAGAGTGAGACATAGTGAGAAAGGGAGAGAACGGGAAAGAGAGAAATAGAGGGAAAGAAAGAGAAAGGGGAGATAGATGGAGAGCGTTAGAGAGACCGAATAGAGAGAGGGAGTGGGAGAGGGGAGAGAAAGAAAGATTTAAGAGAGATAGGAAGTGAGAGAAAAAGATAGCAAGATTGAGATAGGGAGGAAGATTAAGAGAATGAGTGAGAAGGAAAGGAGAGAAGGAGATGGAGAGGGAGAGAGATTGGTATAGAGATGTGGTTGGAGGGGGAGAATAAGGAAGAAAGAAAGAGGGAGAGTGAGAGAATGGGAGAGGAAGAGTGACAGAGATATAGAGAAAGAAAAGTGAGAGACGAGGGCAAGAGAGAGGGAATGAGAGAGAGTGATAAAGAAAATAAGAGGAAGGGAGAGGGAGTCTTTGAGTGAGTGCAATAGGAGCGAGAGTGAAGAGTAAAGTGGGGAGAGAGCGAGAAAGAGAGAGATGTATGGATTGATGAGGGAGGGATCAAGGAGGAAAGAGAGATCCAGGAGATAAAATAAGAAACAATGAGATGGATATGACAGGAGAGAGCAATATGTGAGAGAAACTGTAAGTGAGTGTGTTTGGGAGGGAGAGTGTGAGGGAGTGAGATAGAGGGAGAGATGGAGTGAGTAAAGAGAGATGAGAGTGTGATAGGAGAAAGAGCAAGAGTGGAGCGAAGGAGAGCATGAAAATAATAAAGAGAGATGAAATAGAGAGATAGCAAAAGAAAGAGTAAAGCCAGAGATTGAAGAGTGAGCGGGAGGGAGAGATAGAGAGAGGGTGAGATAGAGATATAGAAAGAAGAGAGACTAAAGGAAGGGAGGATGAGAGAGGGAGATATAAAGGGTATATGGAGATAGCAAGAGGGCGAGAGGGTAATAGAGAGAGAGACTGAATTAATGAAAGAGGGAGAGAGGGAGTGAGGAAGAGAGTGAGAGATGGCTGGAGAGAAAGAGTAAGTAAAGTGATAAGAGAGTGAGAGCAAGGGTACGTGTGTGTGAGAAAGAAAGAGAGAAAAAAAGTAATAAAGCATAAATAGAGAAAAGAATGAGGAGGGAGAGAGTGACAAAGAGAGGGACAAAGGAAGGGAGTGCATGAGATTGAAGAGAGTGAGAATGAGAGAGGGAGGGTGAGAGAGAAGATAGAGTGATGGAAGATATAGAGAGAAAGTTAGAGTGAGGGAGAGAGTTGATAGAGAGAGGAATGGAAGAGTGTGGGAATGAGAGAGGAAGAGAGAGTCAAGGAAGAAATAGAGATAAAGTGAGAGAGCTGGAGAGATGAGTAGAGAATGAATCTTACTGGGAGAGAAAGGGGGTGAACTAGAAGAGAGTGAGTGGGAGAGAGGGGGAGAGTGCGCGAGACAGAGAAATAAGAGCGAGGAAGGGAGAGAGTGAGAGGTAGGGAATGAAACATGAAAATTTGGGAGAGAGGGAGAGAAAGATTGAGTGGAGAGCAAGGAGAGAGAGCAATAGAAGAGGGAGTAAGAGATAGAGTGAACATGGAGTGAGAAAGAGAGAGAAAATGAGGGTGTAAGACTGAGAGTGAAGCCCAAGAGAGAGGAAGAGAAGCTAGAAAGGGAGAGAGTGCGAGAGAGAACAGAGAAAAAAGATTAAGGAAAGAGTGAGTGGGAGAGAGGGAAAGAGCGAGCGAGTGATAAAGGGATTAAGAGAGAGGGAGATAAGCAGAGCAGGAGAGAGAGTGGGATGAAGGGAGTGAAAGTGGGAGGGAGAGCGAGAGAGACTCGGTGAGGGAGCAAGAGAGAGAGAGGGAGAGAGAAAGGGTGAGAGAGAGCAATAGAGAAAGAGAGAGAAGAGATTGAGAGTAAGAGTGAGAGTAAAATTAAAGAGAGTGAGGGAGCCATGAAAGGAGAGAGACAAAAAGAGAAAGAAACAGAGAAGGAATAGAGAGTGGGATAAGAGAGGGAAAGAGAGAGAAATAGAGACCAAAATAAGGGAGGGAGGGGAAGTAATAAAAAATAAGAAATCAAAGAGAGAGAAAGGAGGAAGGTAGAGAGATATTAAGTGATGGATATTAAGAGAAAAAGAGAAAGAAAAGAGAGGAAGAGAGAACAATGAGCGAGAGAGAGAGAAACATGATGGAGAGTGGGAGACATAGTGAGAAAGAAAGAGAGGGAGAAAGAGAGAGATAGAGGGAAAAGTAAAGAGAGTGAGAAGATAGAAAGAGATAGGAAGAAAGTGAGACAAAGAAAAAGAATAGAGAGTGAGAGACATTGTAAGAATGGGTAAGAATAAGGGTGAGAGTGAGAAAGGGGGAGTTAGAGGGCAAGTGTAAGGGAGAATGGGAGAATTGGGGAGATAGAGGGAGAGAGATTTAAGAGAGTGAGTGAGAGAGAGCATGAAAGATATAAGAGGGAGAGAGGGAAAGCAAGAGAAGAAACAATATTGAGCAAGATGGAGATAAGGAGCAAGAGGACAGTGCATGGAGAGGGGGAGAGAGAGAGGGAGAGAGATCGAGATAAAGAGAGTGGGAGGGTGAGAAGTGGAAGGGAGAAAGGGGAGAGAAAGGATGAGGGAGTGAGAGAGATATAGAGAGAAGAGGGGTAAAAAGAAAGAAATAGAGAGAGTGAGGGAGAGCATGGTAAAAAGAAGAAGATAGAGAGATTGAAGGAGGCTGTGAGAGAGAATAGAGAGAAGAGAAAGTGAGAGAAGAGAGAAAAAGAGAGGAATGGGAGAGAGTGATGGAGAACATGAGAGGGAAGGAGGGAGATTGATTAAGTGCAAGAGGAGAGAGAGAAGAGAGATAGGGGAAAGAGAGAAAGAGAGGGAAGGAAGGATGGATTGAGATAGGAAGGGAGAGTAAGAGAATGAGTTAAATGCAGTGACGGAGATGGAGAGGGGGTGAGGGAGAGAGAGGGAGAGAGATTGAGATAAAGAGCGTGGGAGGGAGGGTAGCAGAGGGAGAGAATGAGAGAGAATAGATGAGAGAGAGGGTGAGAGAAAGGGAGAGGGAGAGTGAGAGAGAAATAGAGAAAAGTGGAAGTGAGAGAAAAGAGAGCAAAAGAGAGGGATGAGAGAGAGCGATAGAGAAAATGAGAGGGTGAGAGAGAGTGAACAAGTGTGTGGAAGAGGAGAGAGTAAGGAAGAAAGAGATGGAGGGATGGATTGAAAGAGGGCGGTATCGAGGAGGAATGAGAGATGTATAAGTGCAAAAAGAAATAATGATATGGATATGATGAGAGAGAGCAAGATGTGAGAGCAATTGAGAGATAGTGTTTAAGGAAGGGAGTGTAAAAGAGAGTGTGATAGATAGAGGGAGAGAAAGAGTGAGTAAAGAGATCGAAGAGAGAGAGATAGAAGAAAGAGAAAAAGAGAGGAAGAGATAGTGTCTGAATGAGTGAGTGCAAGAGGAGAGAGAGGAAGAAAGAGAGGGAGGGATGAATTGAAAGAGGGAGGGATTGAGAAGGAATGAGAGGTGTATGAGAGAAAATAATAAATAATGATATGGGTATGACGAGATAGAGCAAGATAAGAGAGAAATTAAGAGATACTAAGGGAGGGAGTGTGAGAGAGAGTGTGATAGAGGGAGAGAAAGAGTGAGTAAAGAGAGGGAAGAGAGGGAGATAGAAGAAATAGAAAGAGAGAGACAGCGAGGGGGCAAAAGTAGACAAATAACAAGAGAGATGAAATAGAGAGAGAGAGAAAGAGATGAAGTTAAGATAGGATCAGATAAATAATGAGAGGTAAAGAAAGGTCATGAGAAAGATCAAGAGGAAGAGCGAGCGCAGAGGGAGAGATGGGGGTAGAGAGAAATAGAAGGTGCTTTCAAATCAAGAGAGATTTAGTGATCAGGGCAGATAAAGGGAGAGCAAAGAATGGATGATAAAGAGTTAAAGAGAGGAGTTATAAAGGGAGATAAGAAGAAGGAAGGGGATAGAGGGAGAGAAGTGAGTGAGAGAGATAGAGGAAAGAGTAAGTGAGAATGGGAGGAGGGAGGGGAGAGAGAAGAGAGAGGAAAGAATGGATGAAGAGAAGTAGTTAGAGAAGATGGAGCACAGATAGAGAAAGTGAGAGAGAGAGGAAGAAGATGAAAGAGAGAAGGGAGTGAGCTATGTCAAAATGACTAAGGAGTGACAAAAAGACAGAGTGAGTGAGAGTGAAATTGGGAGAGAAGAGAGTGATAAAAAGAGGGAGACGGTGATAGAGAGGTAGAGTAGGAGGAGGGAGATTGAGAGAGAAAGAAATACAAAGAAAAAAGGGTGAGAAAGAGAGCAAGTAAGCGTGAGAGTGAAATTTAATAGAGAGAATGAGAGAGAAAGGAAGAGGGGAGAGATATTAAGGGAAGAGAGAGGAAGTGAGATGGAGTGAAAGAGAAGAGGAGTAAGAAAGGAATGGTTGTGGGTGAAAGATGAAAAAATGAGAGACGAGAGACCATCATAAGTAAGAGAGACAAAAAAATATGAGAGGGATGAGAATAAGTGAGAGAGTGGGAGAAAAATAAATAAGGAGATAGAGATATTTTTTGAGAGAGGGAGAGAGAATACGTATATATAGATTATGGAAAGGTCTAGAGATGAAGAGAGAGAGGGAGGGAGACGAGAATGAGATACAAGTGCGTATAGGAGTGAGAGTTATTAGGAGAAAGAGAAAGAGGTGAGAGAGAGGAAGAAAAGAAAGATGAAAATGTAGAGCAAGGAAGAGACAAAAAGAGAGCAAATAAGGGAACTAAATAAATTGAGAGAGAGAAAAAGTGAGAGAAGGTAAGAGGTTGAAAGAACAAGAGGGAGGATGCCATGGGAGAGAAAGGTGCATAAAGAGAAAGATATGTAAAAGGGAGAGAGGGATAACACGTGGCAAAGAGAGAGAGTAGGAGCGAGAGAGAGCTAGATAAAAGTAGGAGAGGCGGTGGGAGAAGTTTGGGAGAGGTGTGGCCGAGGGAAAAAGAGGGAATTCTAGAATCACTGCGAGAGCAGAGATAGATGCGTAGCAAGGAAAAGGCACGGGGGGAGCTAGAGAGAGAAAGTGAGTTAGTGAAATTTAGGGGGAGGAGGGAGTGTAAGAGACACAAGAAGAACGAGGAAGGGAAAAAAGCATTATTAAAAAGAGAGAATGAAAGAAAGAAAGGGGAAGTGATGAAGAGAGTTAAGAGAAAATAGAGAGTGTGAAAGACATAAAGAGAAGAAGTAGGTCCCTCTATATCTTTATTGCTTTTACACCGATGCTCTCTCTCACACTCTTTATTATATCTTTGTCTCTTATATTGCCCTTTATTCTCTCTCTTCTCTCACTCTATCCCTCACACACTCTCTCTCCCTTCATTCTCCTATATTTCTCTTTCAATCCCACTCTCACTCTCTCTCGCTTTCTCTACCTCTTCGCTCTTTCTCATTAATTCTCAAATTCCTTCACACATCTTCCTTTCTCCCCCGCTCTTTCACTTTCTCCCTCGCTATCTCCATGTCTCTCAATATATCTCTCTATTCTCCTTACTTATTCTCAATCTCTCCCACTTTATTTATATATCTTTATCTTGCACTCCATCGTTCACTCTGTTGCTCTTTATTCTCTAGCTCCCTCTCTCCTTCCATCCTCTCCATATCTCCCTCTATATCTCCCTCTCACTACCTCTTACTCACTATATCTTGAGTCTCTCTTCTCCCTCTATTTTCGCCACTCCTCTCTCAATCTCGTCCCTCCATTTCACTCTTCAATCCCTTTCTTCACTCCCTCTCTCAGGTTTCCTCTCACTCTCAATTTCATTTCTCTTTATTGTTGCTTTGCTCTCATTTGCCCCATCTCTATCTCTCCCTTGCTCATAATTCTATATCACTCGTCTCTCTTATTTACTCATTCTCTTCCTGTATTTCTCACTCCCCTTCTCTCACACAAACTCTCTCAATGGATTTTACAACTTGCTCTCTCCCCTTATATCCATCTCATTATTTATTATTTTTTCTCATAGATCTCTTACCTCGATCCTTTTCTTTCAATCTTCCTTCCTCTCTCTCATTATGCCACTCTCAATCTAACTCCTCTCTCTCCCCTCTCCTCTTGCACAAACTCATTTACTCTCTCTCCCGCCCTCTTTTTCTATCTATCTCTCTAATTTCATCTCTTGCCTCTTCTCTTACTTACACTTTTCTCTACTCTATCGGTATCTCCCTCTCCCACGTTATCTCTTCCCTCACTCTCTCATGCTCTATTCTTTCACACCTATTCTCTTACTCCCTCTCTCCCTCGCTCTTTCAAGCTCTATGTTCGCTCTCTCTACCTACCTCACTTAATTAAGCTCATCTCTCTCTCTCCTCTCAATCTTTCTCCCTTTCCCTTTGTTTCTTACTTCCTTCCCCCATCCCACTCAGTCTCTCTCTCTTTTTCTAGCTTCACTCGCACTCTTACTCCCTCTCTCCCTAACTCTTTTAATCTATTTCATCTTAGCCTCTCTTCTACTCCTCCTCCCACTTACCTCTTCATCTATTTTCTTTCCTCTTCTACTGTCCTAATTTCTCTATTTGCCCCCTCTATCTCTCTCTCTTGATTATAATTTTATCTCCCTCTCTTTCTCTCACTTTGTTCACTCTTTTTTTCATCTATCTCTCACTTCGGTCTCCTACTCTCTATTTGCCCCCTCACACACAATCTCTCAATTACTTTCTCATCTTACTCTCACCCCCTATATCCATCTCATTATTTATTATTTTCGCTCATACATCTCTCTCTCTTATCTCCCTCGATCCCGCCCCTCTTTCAATGCCTCCTTTTCCCTCCCTTTATGCCTCCCTCGCTATCAAACTCCTACCTACCTCTCCTCTCTGCACTCACTCATTCATTCCCCTCTCCCCCCTCTCATTTTCTATATATATCGCTCTCATTCCCTCTCTTGCTCTCTTTTCTCATTTAAACTTTTTCAACTCGCTCACTCGCTCCCTCTCTCACGTTATCTCTTCCCATACTCTCTCACACTCCCTCCCTTTCTCACTCCCTCTTCCTCTCTCTTCAGTTTCACTTCCACTCTTACTCCCTCACTTACTGTCTCTTTCTCACTCCAAGTTCACTCTCTCTTCCTTTCTGTTCGATTTCTCTCTCTACTCTCAATCTTTCTCTCCCTCTCGTCCCCCCTCTTGCTTCCTTCCCTCCCCTTTCTGCTCTCTGCTTACTCTCTTTCTCCCACACTCTCTCTCTCACACTCTCTTTCAATTCATCCCCACAAAATCTCATTCTCTACCCACTCTCCCCCTCATTCAAACTTTCTCTCTATATCTTCTATCACTCTCTCTTCTCTCTCACCCTCCCTTCCTCTCTCACTCTCACTCTCTTCAATCTCACTCACTCCCTCCCTTTCGTCCCTCTCTTTCTACTCTCCCTCCTCACACTTTTCTCTATTTATGCTTTATCACTTTTTTCCATATCTTTTCCCTCTCAAACACACACCCTTGTTCTTTTTATCACTTCTTATCACTTTACTCACTTTTCTCTCCCGCCCATCTCTCACTCTCTTCCTCACTCCCTCTCCCTCTTTCATTAATCCGTTGTCTCTCTCTATTGCCTTCTCTTCCTTCGATATCTCCATATACCCTTTATATCTCCCTCTTATCCTTCCTTCCTTGAGTCTCTCTTTCTTTCTATATTTCTATCTCACCCTCCCTCTGTCTCTCCCTCCCGCTCACTCTTCAATCTCTAGCTTTACTTTTTCTTTTGCTCTCTCTCTTTATTTAATCTCTCTATTATTTTCATGTTTTCCTACTCTCCCTCTCTATCTCTCACTCTTACTCTTTCTTCTATCACCCTCTCATCTCTCTCTTTATGCACTCCATCTCTCCCTCTATCTCACTCACTCAGCGTTTCTCTCACATATTGCTCTCTCCTGTCATATCCATCTCATTGTTTCTTATTTTTATCTCATGGGTCTCTCTTTCCTCCTCGATTCTTCCCTCATCAATCCCTACATCCCCTCGTCTTTCTCGCTCTCTCCCTACTCTACTCTTCTCTCTCGCTTCTATTGCACTCACTCATTGGAGTCCTCTCACTCCCTCTTATTTTCTTTATCGCTCTTTCTCACTCCCTCTCTCTTGCCCTCATCTCTTGCTTTTTTGTCTCTACATCTGTCACTCTTCCTCTCCCATTCTCTCACTTTCCCTCATTCTTTCTCCCTTATTCTCCTCCTCCATAACTCTATATGTCAATCTCTCTCCCTCTCCATCTCCTTCTATCCTTTCCTTCATACTCTCATTCTCTCTTAACTTTCTCCATATCTCAATCTTGTTATCTTTAATTTCGCCTCCTTTCACTTTTAATCTATCTCTAAATCTTTCTTCTTTCCCTCACTCCCTTTCTCTATTCCGCCTTTTTTAACGCTTCTCCATCTATGTCCCCCTTTCACTTTCTTTCCCTCTATCTCTCTTTCTCGAGCTCTCCCTATCTTACAATGTCTCACTCTCTATTATGCTTCTTTTTCTCTTTGCCTTCTAGCCTTCTCTTACTCTCTCTCGTTCTATCTCTTTATTCACTCTTTATCTTCTATATCCATCAATCTAACTCTCTCCCTTCCTGTCATTCTCTCTTTTTTCTCTTCTCTTCCATCTTCTCTCACATTGTTTATTACTTTCTCACCCACCCTTCCTCTTTTTTATGCTCTCTTTGTCTCTCTAGTTTCCTTCTCTCGCCCCTCTCTTTCCTCACTCTATATTCTCTCTATTTCTCTCTCCCCTTTGTCACTCTCTCCCCCTCCTCACTCCTTCACTCTCTTAATTTCACTCTCTCTTACTCCCTCACTTGCTTCATCTCTCATTCTCACACTCATTCCCACTTTCCCTTCTTCGTTGTCCCTCTCTCTCCATATTTCTATCATTCTCTCACTTATTCTCTTATTCTCCCTCTCACTTCTCTTGCTCATTTTCTCTAGCTCATTTTCTCTATCCTACCTCACTCTCCTCTCCCTATATCTCTCACACACTCCCTTCCTCCTTTGCTCCCTTCCTCTCTCATTCTCTTTTCTTGCTTACACTTCTCTAACTCTTTATCTAATGTTTATCTCTCACTCTCTTCCTCTCTCTCTCACACACAATCTCTCTTTTTCATAATCCTTCTCTCCCCTATCCCTCACATGTACTCTCTCTCTCTTTCTCGCTCAAACTATAATCCTTCACATATCCTCTATCTTCTATCTCATTAATTCTCACATTCTTCCACACTTTTTCCCTCTTCTTTTTACCCACTCTCCCTCCCTCTCTTCCTCCTCTATCTCTCACTCTCTTTTCATGATTCTTGCTATCACTCTTTTCCCTCTCTATCTATATATCTCTCTTGCTCCCTTCCTCACTTTCTCCTTCATTCTCTTGCTCTCTATCTCTCTCTCCCTCCCTCCCTCACCACACTTTCTCTCCATTCTCACCCTTCTAATATCTTTTCTTCTTTATCCCTCTCTCTCTCATTCTCTTTCTTATATCCTCTTCTCTCCCTCACAATCTTTTCCTCTTTCTCTCTGGATCCCATTCACTCTTCACACTCTTACCCCTTTTATCGCTTTCACTCTATGCCTCTAACATTCTTACTCCCTAATTATCGTCTCTCTCTGTGTCTCTCGTATGTGTAGCGCAATCTTCTCCATCGCTCTTCACTCTCTTAATCACTCTCCATCTAATCACTCTGCTCACCCTCCTTAGCTCCACATTTTGCTCTCTATCTCACTCTCCCTTACTATCGTGTTCTATTCTCGCTCAATCTCTTTCTCTCTTTTCTCCCCGCTCCATCTTTCTCCCTTCACTCTCTATCCTCTTCGTTATTCTCTCTCCCTCTCTTTCTCTTTCTCACTATATGTTCTCTTTTTCTATCTTATACTCTCTTTTACACTCTTCTTTGTTGCTCACTTTTATCTTACACTTTCTCTCATTCTACCTTCACTCCATTTCTCCTCTCTCTTGCTTTCAACCCTACCACTCTCATTCCCTATCTTCTCTCCCTCTGTCCTTCCCCCTCTATCCCTCCTTATCTCCGTCTTTGTCTCCCTCTCGTCTTGCTCGTCTCTCACTCACTAATATCCTCTTCTTGTGCTCACCTTACACCTCACCGACTCACTCTTACTTGATCTTCCCAATGCCTCTTCACTCTCTCTCACTTTCTCTTTCCTACTCTCTATTTAAACGCTTCACTTCCACCTATCTACAATTCTCCCTCATGACCTCCATCTTTCTATGACTCTATTTTAGCCCTCTTTATCTCTCCCTCTCAATATCTCTTTTGTCTCTCACTTTCGACCCTCCCATTATCCCTCACTTCCTCTCTCTCGCTCTCCATACCTCTTTTCGCTCCCTTAATCCATATCTCTATTTTACACTCTCTTGTTATTGTTCTATCTTCTCTTTTTCCTCTTACTTTTCTCTCACTCTATTCTCCACTCTCTCTCCTTTCTTGCTCACCTCGATTCCATCCCGACCTCTCTCATTCTCTCTCCCTCCCTCCCTCCCTCTTCCTACCTTTATCCCTCTCCAAATTCCTCTCCCTTCATTTCTCCCTCTCACTCTTATCATTCTCACTCGTTCTCCCGCTCTCCTTATACCACGCTAACCCTTACTTGATCTTCCCTTAGTCTCCTCACTCTCACCCTTTCACTCTCTTTTCCTTGCTCTTTCTTGAACTCTCTTTAATCCCTCTCACCAGCTCCTTCAATCTTTCTCTCACTCACTCTTTCCCTATCTCTCTCACTCTCTATTCCATCTCATTTTATCTCTGATTCACTCTATCTTCTATGTCTCTTTTAACGCTCCCTTTATCCCTCACAGCCTTTCTCTCGTCTCCCTCCCTCTTTCACTCCCTTCACCCCTGCTTTCTCTCGCTCTCCTTATCTCCCTCACTCTTTCTCCCCCTCGCTCGCTCATTCTCTCCCTCTCTCAAGCTCTCTCTTCCCTCACTCTGTCTACACTATTTCTCTCTCATACCTTCTCCCTTTCTCGCCCCTCTTCCTCTATCTTTAGTTTCACTCTCACTTCTACTCGCTCTTTTTCTCGCTTCATGTTCACTCTCTCTTTGATTGCTCGCTCTCCTCTCTCCTATTAATCTTTCCTCCCTCTCTTCCCTCTCTCTTGCTTCCTTCCCTCCCACTCTCTCTCCCTCTCTCGCTCTCTATCCTTCTCTCTCTCCCTCTCTCCCTCTCTACCTCTCTCTCCCACTAAATCTCATTCTCCACCCCATTTCTCCACCCTCTCACTTTATCTCTATATCTTCCATCAGTCACTCTTCTCTCTCACCCTCTCTTCCTCTCTCACTCCCGCTCTCTTCAAGGTCGATCACTTCCTTTGTCTATCTCTATCTTTCTCACTCTCCTCCTCTCTCACACTTTTCTCTATTTATGCCTTATCACTTTTTCTTCCTCTATTTTTCTCTCTTTCACTCCCATGCACACAAACTCTTGTTCTCATTTAACACTCTCTTATCACTTTACTCACTATTCTCTCCAACCATCTCACACTCTCTTCCTCCCTCCCTCTCTCCATCTATCCCTCTTTCATTATTATAGTCTCTCACTCTATCACCCACTCACTCCATATCCCCTCTAAATCTCCCTCTCTCTACCTCACACTCTACTCTTTATCTTCCCTCAGTCTCTCTTCTCTCTTATTTTCTATCTCACCCACTCTCCTTCTCTCCCTCCCACTCACACTTTAATCCCTTTTTTACTCTTTTTCTATCTCTATTTCATCTCTTTTTATTGATTCTTAATCTCTCTCTTGTCCTTTCTTCTATCGCCCTAATTTCTCTCTCTTTACTCACCTTACTCCTCTCTCTCACTTCTGTTGTACTCACTAAGTCACTCCTTCTACCTCACTCTCATTTTCTCTATTGCTCTCTCTCATTCCCTCTCCCTTGCTCCCTCTTCTCTCACTTTCTCTTTTCTCTATTTCTCTCTCACTCTTCCTCTCCCATTCTCTCTCTCTCATTTTCTCCCTTCTACTCCCCTCCCTCCCACTCCCCCTATCTCAATCTCCCTCCCTCCATCTCCCTCTCTCCCTCTCCATCTCCCTCTCTTTTCCTTCTGACGCATTCTCTTAATCTCCCTCCTTATTTTAATATTGCTCACTATCTTTTTCGTTCTCTTCTTCTCTCAATTTCTATCTATCTTATAAATCCTTTTCTCTCTCTTCCTTTCTCACTCCCTCTCTCTCTTTAATCTTTCTCACTCTCTCCCTCTATCTCCCCCTCTCACTCTCTCCCATACTCTTGTCATTTATCTCTCTTTCTCACTCACTGCCTTACCCACTATATTTCACACTCTATTATGTTTCTTTCTCTCACTCTAAGGCTCTCTCTTGCTCCCTTTTCTCTCTTTCCTTCTTTCTCTCCCACTAAATGTAATTTTGTACCCCCTCTCTCCATCTCTCTCACTCTTCCCTCCATATTTTCCTTCATTCTCTTTTTCTCTCTCACTCCCACTCTCTTCCATCCCTCTCGCGCCCTCCGTCCATCTCTCTTCCTCACTAGGTCTTTTCTTTATTTATGATTTATCACTTTTTCTTTCTTTATTGCCCTCTTCTTGCTCTCTTTGACAAACTCTCTCTTGCTCTTGTTTCTCACTCTCTTATCACTTTACAAAGTCTTTATCTCCAACCATCTCTCACTCTCTTCCTCCCTCCCTCTCTCACTCTTTTATTAATTCAATCTCTCGCCATGTCTTTTCTCCCTCCATCTCTCTCCATATTTCCCTCAATATCTCCATTTATCTACCTTTTATTCACTATCTTTTGCTCTAGCTTCCTCGAGTCTCTCTTCTCTCTCGATTTTTGCCTTACACCCCTCTCCCTCACTCCCTTCGCTCACTCTTCAATCCCTATCTTAACTTCATCTCTTTCTCTCTCTCTCTCTATTTCATCTCTCTTGTTATTTGTCTACTTTTGCCCCCTCGCTGTCTCTCTCTTTCTATTTCTTCTATCTCCCTCTCTTCCCTCTCTTTACTCACTCTTTCTCTCCCTCTATCACACTCTCTCTCACACTCCCTCCCTTACACAGTATCTCTTAATTGCTCTCTTATCTTGCTCTATCTCGTCATACCCATATCATTATTTATTATTTTCTCTCATACACCTCTCATTCCTTCTCAATCCCTCCCTCTTTCAATTCATCCCTCCCTCTCTTTCTTCCTCTCTCTCCTCTTGCACTCACTCATTCACACACTATCTCTTCCTCTCTTTTTCTCTTTCTTCTATCTCTCTCTCTTCCATCTCTTTACTCACTCTTTCTCTCCCTCTATCTATCACACTCTCTTTTACACTCCCTTCCTTAAACACTATCTCTCAATTGCTCTCACATCTTGCTCTCTCTCATCATATCCATATCATTATTTTTTTTGCTCTTATACATCTCTCATTCCTCCTCGATACCTCCCTCTTTCAATCCATCCCTCCATCTCTTTCTTCCTTACTCTCTCCTCTTCCACACACTTGTTCACTCTCTCTCTCCCTCTCATTTTCTCTATCGCTCTCTCTCATCCCTCTCTTTTGCTCTCTTTTCTCTCACTTCCACTTTTCTCTATTTCTCTCTCACTCTCCCTCTCCCTTTCTCTCGCCCTCTCTCTCATCTATTCTCTCTCATTCTCTCCCTCTGCTACCCTCCCTCCCACGCTCTTTATCTCAATCTCTCTCCCTCTCTCTCCCTCACCCCCTCTCCATCTCCTTCACTGCATTTAACTCATTCTCTTACTCTCCCTTCCTATCTCAATCCATCCCTCCTTCCCTCTCTTTCTCTCTTTCCCCTATCTCTCTTCTCTCTCTCCTCTTGCACTTAATCAATCTCCCTCCTTCCCTCTCATGTTCTCCATCACTCTCTCCCATTCCTCTCTTTTTCTCTCTTCTCTCACTTTCTCTTCTCTCTATTCTCTCTCACAGCCTCCTTCAATCTCTCTATCTTCTTCTTTTTACCATGCTCTCCCTCACTCTCTCTATTTCTTTCTTTTTACCCCTCTTCTCTCTATATCTCTCTCACTCCCTCATCCTTTCTCTCCCCTCTCTCCATTCCACTTCTCACCCTCCCACTCTCTTTATCTCAATCTCTCTCCCTCTCTCTCTCCCCCTCTCCATGCACTGTCCTCTTGCTCCTTATCTCCATCTTGCTCAATATTGTTTCTTCTCTTGCTTCCCCTCTCTCCCTCTTATATCTTTCATGCTCTCTCTCACTCACTCTCTTCAATCTCTCTCTCCCTCTATCTCCCCAATTCTCCCATTCTCCCTTACACTTGCCCTCTAACTCCCCCTTTCTCACTCTCACCCTTATTCTTACCCTTTCTTACAATGTCTCTCACTCTCTATTCTTTTTCTTTGTCTCACTTTCTTGCTATCTCTTTCTATCTTCTCACTCTCTTTACTTTTCCCTCTATCTCTCTCTTTCTCCCTCTCTTTCTTTCTCACTATGTCTCCCACTCTCCATCATGTTTCTCTCTCTCTCGCTCATTGTTCTCTCTTCCTCTCTTTTCTCTCTCTTTTTCTCTTAATATCCATCACTCAATCTCTCTCTACCTTCCTCCTTTCTCTATCTCTTTGATTTCTTATTTTTTATTACTTCCCCTCCCTCCCTTATTTTGGTCTCTATTTCTCTCTCTTTCCCTCTCTTATCCCACTCTCTATTCCTTCTCTGTTTCTTTCTCTTTTTGTCTCTCTCCTTTCATGGCTCCCTCACTCTCTTTAATTTTACTCTCACTCTTACTCTCAATCTCTTCTCTCTCTTTCTCTATTGCTCTCTCTCTCACTCTTTCTCTCTCCCTCTCTCTCTTGCTCCCTCACCGAGTCTCTCTCGCTCTCCCACTTTCACTCCCTTCATCCCTCTCTCTCTCTGCTCTGCCTTATCTCCCTCTCTCTTAATCCCTTTATAACTCGCTCGCTCTTTCCCTCTCTCCCACTCACTCTTTCCTTACTCTTTTTTCTCTGTTCTCTCTCGCACTCTCTCCCTTTCTAGCTTCTCTTCCTCTCTCTTGGGCTTCACTCTCAGTCTTACACCCTCATTTTCTCTCTCTTTCTCACTCCATGTTCACTCTATCTCTTACTCCCTCTTCTATTGCTCTCTCTCCTTGCTCTCCACTCAATCTTTCTCTCCCTCTCTCCCAAATTTTCATGTTTCATTCCCTACCTCTCACTCTCTCCCTTCCTCGCTCTTATTTCTCTGTCTCGCGCACTCTCCCCCTCTCTCCCTCTCACTCTCTTCTAGTTCACCCCCTTTCTCTCCCAGTAAGATTCATTCTCTACTCATCTCTCCAGCTCTCTCACTTTATCTCTATTTCTTCCTTGACTCTCTCTTCCTCTCTCATTCCCACACTCTTCCATTCCTCTCTCTATCTACTCTCTCCCTCACTCTAACTTTCTCTCTATATCTTCCATCACTCTATCTTCTCTCTCACCCTCCCTCTCTCATTCTCACTCTCTTCAATCTCATGCACTCCCTTCCTTTGTCCCTCTCTTTGTCACTCTCTCCCTCCTCATTCTTTTCTCTATTTATGCTTTATTACTTTTTTTCTCTCTTTCTCTCTCACACACACGTACCCTTGCTCTCACTCTCTTATCACTTTACTTACTCTTTCTCTCCAGCCATCTCTCACTCTCTTCCTCACTCCCTCTCTCCCTCTTTCATTAATTCAGTCTCTCTTTATTACCCTCTCGCCCTCTTGCTATCTCCATATACCCTTTATATCTCCCTCTCTCATCCTCCCTTCCTTTAGTCTCTCTTCTTTCTATATTTCTATCTCACCCTCTCTCTATCTCTCCCTCCCGCTCACTCTTCAATCTCTGGCTTTACTCTTTCTTTTGCTCTCTCTCTCTCTCTCTCTCTCTATTTCATCTATCTTTATTATTTTCATGCTCTCCTTCGCTCCTCTTTATCTCTCACTCTTGCTCTTTCTCCTATCACACTCTCATCTCTCTTTACTCACTCCATCTCTCCCTCTATCTCACTCCCTCACACTCTCCCTCCCAAACACAATCACTTACAGCTTCTCTCACATATTGCTCTCTCCTGTCATATCCATCTCATTGTTTCTTATTTTATCTCCTGGATCTCTCTTTCCTCCTTGATCCCTCCCTCATCAATCCCTACATCCCTCTCTTTCTCGCTCTCTCCCTACTTTACTCTTCACTCTCGCTCCTATTGCACTCACTCAAAGACTCCCTCTCCCTCCCTCTTATTTTCTTTATCGCTCTCTCTCATTCCCTCTCTCTTGCCCTCGTCTCTCACTTTTCTTTCTCTATATCTCTGTCACTCTTCCTCTCCCATTCTCTCACTCTCCCTCTTTCTTTCTCTCTTATTCTCCCCTCCAACCACATCTCTATACCAATCTCTCTCCTTCTCCATCTCCTTCTCTCCTTTCCTTCTCACTCATTCTCTTAATCTCCCTCCCTATCTCAATCTTGCTATCTTTTTCTCTCACTTCCTATCTATCTTAAATCTTTCTTTCTCTCCCCTCTCTCACTTCCTCTCTCTATTCGGTCTCTCTAACGCTCTCCATCTATCTCTCCTTTCTCTTTCTATCCCTCTATTTCTCTCTTTTCCGCTCTCTCCCTTTCTCACTGTCTCACTCTCTATTATGCTAGTTTCTCTAGCTCTCTAGCTCTCTCTTACTCTCTATTCTCTTTCTTTATTCACTCTTTATCTTCTATATCCATCAATCTAACTCCCTCCCTTCCTCTCATTCTCTCTCTCTCTCTCTCTCTCTCTTCTTCCATCTTCTCTCTCATTGTTTATTACTTTCACACCCTCCCTTCCTTCCTCCTTTTTATGCTCTCTTTGTCTCTCTAACTTCTTTTCTCTTGCCCTCTCTTTCCTCACTCTTTATTCTCTCTATTTCTCTCCCTTTGTCACTCTCTCCCCTCCTCGCTCCCTCACTCTCACTCTTACTCCCTCACTCGCTTTATCTCTCTTTGTCACACTCACTCCCACTTTCCCTTCTTGGTTGTCCCTCTCTCTCCATATTTCCTCTTCCTCTCTTTTGTTCACACTCTCACACACACACTCTCTCTCCTTCTCATTCCTCCCTCTCGAATTTCACTCTCTCTCTCTCACTCCCACTCTCTCCATACTCTTTTTTCTCGATTTCTCTCTCCTTCCTCTATCCTCCCTCCATCTCTCTCCGTCTTTACCACACTTTCTCTCTCTCTCACTCTCGACACTCTCTCTCAATTGCTCTCACATGTTGCTCTCTCCCATCAAATCCCTCTCATTATTTCCTATTTCTCTCATACATCCTACCTCTCAAGAGGAGAGAGAGAGTTGTGAGATAAGAAGTGAGGTAGAAAGAATGGGAAGAAGGATTGAAAGAGGGAGGGGTCGAGAGGAAAGAGAGATGTATGAGGGAAAAGAAGAATTAATGAATGGATTTAAGGGAAGAGAGCAACTTGTGAGAGAAATTGAGAGAGGGTGTGTGAGGAAGTGAGACAGAGAGAGAGAGAGAGAGAGAGAGAGAAAGAGTTAGTAAAGAGAGAGAAGTGATGGTGATAGATGAATGAGCAAGAGAGAGGTAGAGGGAGGGCAAGAGAAAGCAAGCAAACGATAAAGAGAGATGAAATAAAGAATGAAAGAATGAGCAAGAGAAGAAGTGAACTAGAAATAGGGAGATAGAGGGAGGTAGTGATAGGGATTGAAGGGGGAGCCGGAAGGTAAAAAGGAGAGAGAGTGAGACAAAATAGAGAGAGAAGAGAGACTCAGGGAAGATAGAGCAAATGATTGGAGATGAGAAGTAGAGAGAGGGAAATATGGAGGAAGATATTGAGAGAGATTTATGGGAAAAGGGAGATAGAGAAACAAAATGCAGGAGAGAGAGAAAGGAAAGAAGAAACTGTACAATAGTTGGAGAGAAAGAGTAAGTAAAGAGAAAGGAGGATGTGATAAAAGAGAGCAAGGGAGAGTGTGTGAGAGAGAATGAGAGAGGGAGAGAGTAAAAGAGAAAGAATAATGATAATTCATAATGAATGAAAAGAACGAGAGAAGAAGAGAGTGAGAAAGAGGGAGAAAGTGGGGGAGTGAGAGAGATTGAAGAGTGGGAGTGAGAGAGAGTGAGAGAGATGAGAGGGTGAGAGAAGATATAGAGAGAGTGAACGAGAGGGAGAGAGGGGGCAGACAATGTGATTTTGAGAGAGAGAGTGAATAGGAATGAACTAGAAAAATGTGAGAGGGGGAAATTGATAGTGTGTCTGAGAGAGATAAAGAGAGAAGGAGAGAGGGAGGGAAGGAAGGAAGCAAGAGACGGTAGGAGAGAGGGAGAGAAAAATTAAAAGGTGAGAGAGAAACATAAGTTTTAGTGTGTGAGGGAGAGTGAACATAGAGTGAGAATGAGTGAGGGAGAGAGGGAGAAAGAGTGAGAGTGAAACTAAATATGAAGAATGAGGAGAAAGAATGGGAGAGAGAGTAAAATACAAATAGAGAGAAGAGATTGTGAGGGAATAGAGAGCATGAGAAAGGGAGAGATTGAGCGAGCGAGAGAGAGAGCAAGAAAGAAAGAGACGAGTGTGGGAGAGAGAGACAGAGAGATTAAGGGATTGAAAGAGGGAAGGAGAGCAAGAGAGAGGTGGTGAGGGATAATGCGAGGGTCAAATATGAGAGATAGAAGAGATTGCAAGAGAGATAAAGAGAGATGGAATAGAAAGAGAGAGAGAGAGAGAGAGATCCAGGGAGAAAGAGAGACAAAAGGAGGAATTTAGAGGGTTTAAAGAGAGTGAATTGGAGAGAGTGAGAAGAGAGGCTATGGAAAGAATGAGTATGATTAGTGAGTGAGGGGTAAAGAGAGAGGAAGAACGAGAGAATGGTGAGCGAGGGGGAGCAAGAGAGAAGGAGATAGAGAGGGAGAGTGAGGGAGGGAGGGAGAGAAGAGCGAGAAAGAGAGAGCGAGGGATGGAAGCAATAGAGGGGGGAGAGAGAGAGAGGAGAATAGAATGAGAGAAAGATTAAGAGGAAAGAGTGAAAAGCAAAAAACCAAAGCAAGCGTAAAAGAGGGTATAAGATATAAAAGGGAATGGAGAGTGAGAAAAAGAGAGCGGTAGAGAGAAAATAGAGAAGAGGATAGACACTCGAAGAGAGAAAGATGGAGTGAGGGAGAGGTAGGATAGAGTGAGCGAGAAAGAACATGATAGCTAGAGGGAGATTGTGAGAGAGACTGAATTAATGAAAGAGGGAGAGAGGGAGGGAGAAGAGAGTGAGAGATGGTTGGAGAGAAAGAGGGAGCAGAGTGATAAAAGAGTGATGAAAAGAGCAATAGAGATTGTGTGTGAGATAAAATGAGAGAGATCAATCAAGAAAGAAAAAGTGATAAACCATGAATAGAGAAAACAACGAGAGAAGGAGAGAGTGAGAAAGAGAGAGATAGATGGATGGAGTGAGAGGAATGGAATGGAGTTGGAGAGATACAAAGTGCGAGTCGGAGAAAGTGAGACTGAAGGAAGATATAGAGACGAGTGAGAGAAAGAGAGAGGGGGTAGAGAATGAGATTTTGTAGGATAGAGAGGGGAGATGAATTGGAAGAGGAGGAGAGTAAGTGTGAGAGAAAAGAAGAACGAGAGAGCTAGAGAGAGGGCGGGAGGGACAGAAGCAAGAGAGTGTGAGAAAGTGTGAGAGAAAGATTGAGAGGAGAGATAGCAATAGAAGAGAGTAATCATGGAGCAAGAAAGAGAGAGGATATGAAGTCGTAACAGTGAGAGTGAAACTAAAGAGAGAGGAAGAGTGATGAAAAGAGAGAGTGTGAGAAAGTAATAGAGAGAAGAGAGAGTGAGGGAAAAGAGGGTAGGAGAGAGGGAAAGAGAGAGAGAGTGAGGGAGGGATCAAGAGAGAGGGGGATAAGGAGAGGAGGAAGAGAGGGATGAAGAGTGAAAGAGAGAGGAAAATAATAGTAACGTCAAAAGATCGAGACGAGAAGATAGAGTGAGAGATATAAAAAAATGTTGGAATTGAGAGTGAGAGAGTGGGAGAGACTGAGTAAGAAAGAGAGATTGAAAGAGGTAGTGAGACATTTTAAAGCAAAGAAAAGAGAAAGGAAGAGAGAAAGTAAAAGAAAGAGATAGTGAGAAAAGTGACTGAGGGAAGATCGAGTAAGTGCAAGTGAGTGTGGGGTGAAAAGTAAGGGAGATAGGAGAATGGTGAGAGAGTGTGGAAGCAAGAGAGAGAAAAAGGAGGGATAAAGGCAGGGAGAGAGGGAGGGAGAAAAGAGAGAATAAGAGTAGTGGGATGGAAGCAAGGGAGAGGAGAGAGAGTGGGGGATATAGTGAGAGAAAAGTAAGAAAAAAGAGAGAGGAGAGCAATAATGGAGAGTGTGAAAGAGGGTATAAGATAGAAAAAGAGAAAAGAGAGTGAGAAAAAGAGAGTGAGAGAAAATAATAGAGAAGAGGATAGAGAGAGAAGAGAGAAAAATGGAGCAAGGGAGAAGAGAGAGTGAGAGAAAAATAAAATGGTAATAAAGAGTGAGATAGAGAGCGAGAAATGGAGCTAAAGTGGGCGAGAGGGAGAGAGATTAATAGTGAGTGAGCACTAGAGAGTGTGTCAGTGTGTGAGATGGAGAGAGAAAAGTGAACTACATAAGGGAAACCTAGAGAGGGCACAAATGAGGGAGTGAGAATGATAGAGGGAGAGAGTGAGAATTATAATGAGAACGGGTGAGAGAGTGAAAGAGATCTAAAGAGAAATATGAAAGGAGTAAGGGAGAGAAAAGTAAATAAGAAAGGAAAGAGAAAAAAAGATATTAGGAGGTTGAGAAGTGAGAGAGAGTGTGAGTGAGGGAGGAAGAGAAGAGAGAGACAAAGAGAGCAAGAGAATGAAAGAGAGAGTGATGGATATATATAGATAGACAGGAAGACAGTGAGAACAAAAGAGGATAGAGAGAGAGGGAGGGAGGTAGATGGAGAGTGAGTGTGAGAGAGCTGAAGATAGAGTAAGAGAGAGAAGGAGGGTGGGTGGGGGGAGGGAGGGAAAGAAGCAAGAGAGGAAGAGAGATTGTACGTGGAAGATAGAGAGTATAAAGGAATGGGTGGAGAGAGAGCAGAGAAGACAGTAAGATAAAGGGAGAGAACAAATAATGGGTGAGACAGAGGGAAACTAAGAGATAGTGAAATTAAAGAGAGAGAGAGGGAGGGAGAGAAGAGTGAGAATTAGAGAGAAATTGAAATTGAATAAATAGAGGTAAGGAGGGAGAATTGAAAGAGAGCAAGGAGGGAGAGCTATAGATAAAGAAAGATAAGGAGAACAAGAATAAATAGATAGAGAGTGAGAGATATGAAGATAGAGAGAGGGAAAAGGTAGGAAGGGAAAAAGGTAGAAGAAAGTGTGAGAGAAAGTAAGAAATAATGAGAGAGAGAAGGAGAAAGAGATAGAGGGAGGGAGGGAGGTAGTGAGAAATGGAGATAAAAGGAGAAAAAGAGTTGAGTAATGAGAGAGAGAGCGATATAAGAGAGATTAAAAGAGATTGATTGAGGAACAACGCAATAATGAAGGTGAAATAGAGAGTGAGAGAGGGAGAGCATGAGAGAGAGTGCGTGTGATGGAGATAAGAGAGAGGGGAGAGAGAGATGTGGGGGATAGGAAGTGTGAGAGTACATATATAGAGAGGAAGAGAGAGATCGAGGGAGGGAGAGTAAGAGGGAGCATGATAAGAAGAGAGAGTGAGAGAAGTATGAGAATAAGAGGTGGAGAAAGTGATGGTTGAGGTAGAGGCAGAGAACATGAGTGAAAAAGAGAGGAATGACACAGGGAGAGGGAGAGGAGAGGAAGGGAGCAATAGAGGAAGTGGGAGTGATAGAGATATAGGGAGAGAAGGAGAATGAGGAAAGATACGAAATAGAGAGTGAGCGAGAGCGATAGGGAGGAGAGTAAGAGAATGAGAGAGAGAATGAGAGAGAGTCAGAAGGGAAAGTGGGAGAGAGAGTGATGAAGGAGGGAAGTGAGAGAAATAGAGAAAGAGAGTGGCTGAATTGAGGAAGAGAAGAGAAGCTAACAGAGAATAATGACGGTGATTGAATGTAGAAGAGAGGATAGAGAGTGTGAAAGAGATAAAGAGAGGGAGTAGGAGTGAGAGTGAAACTAAAGAGAGAGTGGGACAAGAGATAGTAAGAGAAAAGAAACAAGAAAGAAAATGATAGATTGAGCAAGAAGGAAAGAGTTAGGGAGGGAAAGTGAGAGAGGGAAAAGGAGAGAGAAAGGAAGAAGTGCAATAGAGAAAGGGAGAGAGAATCGAGTGAGGGAGTAATAGTGGGAGAGAATTTAAGGAGAGCGAGGGAACGAGGATGGGAGAGAGTATCAGAGCGAGAGAGAAATAGAGAAAGAAGGGAGAGTGAGGAAATAGTGTGAGAGAGAGAGGGAGCTATCGAGAGAAAAGAGAGCAAAATAAGTAGCGAGGGAGGGAAAGAGGGAGGGAAGGAGAGAAAGTAAATAGAGAAGAAGAGGGAGAGGGAGAAGAGAGAGAGAGAGAAGAGTGAGAGAATGAGAGGAAGGGAAGAGAGTTAGATTGATGGATATAAGATGTTAAACATCGAGTAAAGAGAGAGAAAAGGGAGCAAAAGAGTGCGAGAGAGCGACATGAAGAAACATAAGAGAAAGTGAGAGACAGAGTGAAAAGGGAGAGAGTGATAAATTGAGAGATAGAGGGCAAGATTAAGGAAGAGAGTGACAAAGGGGGAGAGATGGAGAGAGATTAAAGAGGGAGAGGGAGTGAGAAAGGGAGAGAGAGCAAGAAAGACTTAAGAGAGGGAGATAGGAAACGAGAGAGAAAAGAGCGCAAACGATTGTGAGCTTAACTGAGATAGGGAGGGAGAGTAAGAGAATGAGTGAGAAAGAGTGAAGAAGAGACGGATATGGAGAGGAAAAGAGGAAACGAGGGGGAGAGATTGAGATAGAAAGAGAGGGAGGGAGAGTAGCGGAGGAGAGAGTTTGATAGAAAGAATGGAGAGAGCAAGATAAAGGGAGAGGGAGAGTGGGAGAGACATAGAGAAAAGTGATTGTGAGAGAAAACAGAGCAAGAGTGAGGGAATGAGAGAGAGAAATTGAGAAAATGAGAGGGATGGTAAGGGAGTGAAGGAGTGAGTGCAAGTGGAGATAGAAAGAGGCATGAGATATGGATAGAGAAACACAATATGAAAGTAGGTATTCAAATAGGAATAGAACGTTGAGGAAAGAGAGATGTTTGAAAGAAAGTACGAAATAATGAGATGAACATGAGGGGAGAAAGCAAGATATGAGAACTATTGAGAGAGAGTGTGTGAGGTAAGGAGAGTGAGAGAGAATGAGAGATAGATGGAGAGAAAGAGTGAGGAAAGACAAAGAAGAAAGTTATTACTTTCTCTTCTTCCTCCCTCCCTCTCTCCTTATTTTTCTCTCTTCTTCTCTCTAGTTCCCTCTCTTTTGCCCTCTCTTTCGTCACTCTCTATTCCTGCTCTATTTCTTTTTGCTTTGTCAATCTCTCCACTTTTCGCTCCCTCACTCTATTTAATTTCACTCTCACTCTTACTCCCTCACTCACTTCTCTCCCTCTTTCTCTCTTGCACTCCCTTTCTTTCTGTCTCCCTCTCTCTCACTCTCCCTCCCTAACTCTATTTCTTCATCTATCATTCTCTCTCTTACTCCTTTTCTCTTTCTCTATTTTTATCCACACTCTCTCCTCACCTACACTCTCTTTTCAACTTCATTCTCATGCCTACTCCCTCTGTTTATCACTTTCACACTATATTCTCACACCCACTTTTCATATATATATATCACTCACACTCTCTATCTCTTTTGCTCTATCTTCTTTGAGTCTCTCTTCTCTCTCTATTTCTATCTTACCCTCTCTTTCTTCTGCTCACTCTTCAATCCCTCTCTTACTCCCTTTCAAGATCTCACTCTCTCTATTTCATCCCTCCTCTCTATTCCACCTTCATTATTACATTGTTGCTCAGTCTATCTCTATTATGTGGCTTATTCATTTCTCACATTACTCAACCTTTTTCTCCTTCTATCTCCCTCTCTCACTCCCTCCCCCTCCCTAACTCCCTCTCTTTCAATCCTTCTCTCTTCTCACTCTTTTCTCCTCTTCTCTCTCTAATTTTTTTTTAATTTAGCTCACACTTCTCTCTCCCTGCACTCCCTTTCTCCCTCTTCCCTCTTTCTTTATCCTCATATATCTAACTCTCTATCTATTTCTCATTCTTCTGCTCCCTTTCTAGCTCTCTTGCTCTTTCTTCCTTCACTCTCTCTTCTATCTTTGTTTCTCTCTCACTCTCTCCCCTCTTTCGCCCCTATCTCTCTTTAATTACACTCTGTCTTACTCACTCACTGTGCTCTCTCTATATCTTACTCTCTCTCCTCTCACTCTTTGGCTCTCTATCCTCCCGCCACTCTCTCTCCTCCTCTCTTGTTGCCCTCCCTCCCTCGTCCCTACCTCCGCCACTCTCTCACACACTATATCTTACACTCTTCCACATTATCTCTCCCTCTACCTCCCACTCCCCTTTTCCATCTCTCTCTAGCTCTCTATTTCCTATCTGTTTCCTAATCTCTCTTTAAACCCCTCCTTTCACTCTTTCTAGCTCACTTTTCCCCTCTCTCTCACTCTCTATTCCATCAATTTTTATCTCTCTTTCTCTTTCTTTCTCACTCTCAATCTTGCCCTTGCTAGGTCTCTGTCATTTAGCGCACTCTTCCCTCTCCATCTCACACACTCATACACACTCTCACTCTCTTCAATCTCTCTCTCTCTCACCCTCGTTAGCTCCATTTCTCACTCTCTATCTCACTCTTTGTTACCATTTTATTTTTTATCTCTCACTCTTTTTATCCCTCACACTCAATTCTTTTTTTATATCTTATACTCTCTTTTACACTCCTTTGTTGCTCTCTTCTTTCATTTCACTTACATTCTATCACTCTGTCCCCCACTTCCTCTATCCTCTCTCCCTTGCTTCTATTCCTCCCTCTCTCATTTTATCTCTTCTTTTCCATTGTCCCTCTCCCTCCCATTATCCCTCTCTGTCTCCCTCTCTCTATGAACAATATCTTATTCTCCATAACATTTTACCCTTCACTCACTCACTCTTGCTTGATCTTCCCTCGATCTGTCTTCTCACTCAATGTCCCTTCCACTCTCTCTTCCTTTCTCTTTCCTGCTCTCTCTTTAAACTCTATCAATACCTTCTTCTATCTTTCTTTCTTACTCACACTCTCCTCTCTCTCTCTCTCTCTCTCTCTCTCTCTCAGTTTCACCTCTTTTTATCTCTCTCGCACTCTCTTTTGTCTCTCTATTTTCACACTCACTTTATCCCTCACCGTCACTCTCTCGTTCCCCCTCCCTCCCTCACTCCCTTCATCCCTTTCTTTCTCCTGCTCTCCCTCCCTCTTTCACATCATTTTTCCCTGTCTCTTGCTCACCCTCTCCCTCTCTCCTACACTCTCTTGCCTCACCCTCCCTTACCTTTATTTTTCTCTGACATTGTCTCCTCTTCTCGTTCCCTCTTCTTATCTTTTCAGTTTCACTCTTATACTTACTCCTTCATTCCCTCTCTCTTTCTCACTCCATGTTCACTTTTTGTTGCTTACTCTCTCTTCTGTTACGCTCGCTCCTCTCTCTCCTCTCAATCTTTCTCTCCCACTCTCCCTACACCTTTCATTCCTTCTCTCCCTCTCCGTCCCTCTTTATCTCTTTCTCTCTCACACACACTCTCCCCCTCTTTCTCTCTCTAACTCTCTTCCAATTCATCCACCCTCTCACTCCCACTAAATCTCATTATGTACCCCTTATCTAGATCTCTCTCACTCTCTCTCCATATCTTCCTTCAATCTCTCTTCCTCTCTCACACCCACTCTCTTCCATCCCTCTCACTCCCTCCGTCCAACTCTCTCTTCCTCACTTGCTCATTTCTCTATTTATGCTTTATCACTTTTTCTTTCTCAATTGCTCTCTTCTTCCTCTCATTGACACATTCTCTTCTTCTCTGTTTTATCACTCTTTTATTACTTTACTCACTCTTTCTCTCCAACCATCTCGCACTCTCTTCCTCCCCCTCTCTCCCTCTTTCATTAATTCAATCTCTTGCTATGTCTTTTCTCCCTCCCTCATTCTCCATATTTTCCTCAATATCTCCCTCTATCTACCTCTCACTCATTATATTTTGCTCTATCTTCTTTGAGTCTCTCTTCTTTCTCGATTTCTGCCGTACCCTCTCTCCCCCTCTCTCTTTGCTCACTTTTCAATCCCTATCTTAACTCCCTCTCTTGATATGTCTCTCTCACTCTCTATTTCATCTCTCTTTATTATTTGTATGCTCATTTTTGCCCCCTCATTATCTCTCTGTCTTGATCTTTCTTCTATCTCCCTCTCTTCCCTCTCTTCCCTCTCTTTACTCAATCTTTCTCTCCCTCTATCTATCACAATCTCTCTCACACTCCCTCCCTTACACACTACACTCAATTGCTCTCACATCATGCTCTCTCCTCACATCCATCTCACTATTTATTGTTTTGTCTCATACATCTCTCCTTCCTCTTTAATAACTCCCTGTTTCAATCCATCCCTCCCTCCCTTTATTCCTCTCTTCTTTTGCGATCACTTGTTTACTCCCTCACTCCCCCTCTCTTTTCACTATTGCTCTCTCTCATTCCCTATCTCTGCTCTCTTTTCTCTATTTCTCTCTCGCTCCCTCTCCCCATACTCTCGCCCCTGTCTCCCATTCTTTCTCGGTCATTCTCTTCCTCTACTACCCTCCATCCCATGCTCTCGTTCGAATCTCTCTCCCTTTCTCCCTCTCCATCCGGCTCTCTCCTTCTCTTCTTTTAACTCATTCTCTTACTCTCCCTCCCTATCTCGAGTTCCTCCCTCCTTCCCTCTCCTTCTTCCTTTCCCCTATCTCTCTTCTCTCTCCTCTTATACTCAATCAATCTTTTCCTTCCCTCTCATTTGCTCCATACCTCTCTTCCATTCCTCTCTTTTGCTCTCTCTTCTCTAAGAGAGAGGCACACTATTTATCATTCATTCTTTTGCTCTCCCTCTATTTCCCCTTCTCTCTCACTCGCTCTTGCTCTATCTTCCAAGCACTCTCTATTTCTCTCCCACACTCTCTTTCTCTTGGTCCCTCTCTCACTTCAATCTTTCTTATATCCTCTCTCTATCTATTTCTATATTTCTTTCTCTTTACCAAGCATGCTCTCTCTCACAATCTCTATTATATCTTTCCTTCTCAATCTTTAGATCTCTCTTATGTGCCCTTTATTCTCTCTTTTTCTCTCACTCAATCCCTCACTCTATTGCTCTCCCTCTCTCCCAACTTTTCTCTCTCTTTCAATCCAACTCCCACCTCTCCCTCTATCTTTCACTCTTTCTACCTATTCTCTCTCTCATTATTTATCACATTCTCTCACACATCTCTTCCTCTCTCACTCTCCCACTTTTACTCCCTCCTTCTCTCCTTCTCTCTTCATATGTCTTACTCCTTTACCTTCTTCTCACTCTATCCCACTTTCTTAATATATCTTTCTCTCTCACTCCCTCACTCTTTCGCTCATTATTCTCTAATTCCTTATAGCTTCTGCTCTCTACCTCCCACTCACTATTTTTTGCTCAATCTTTCCTGAGTCTCACTTCTCTCTCTATTTCTTCTGCCTAACTATCTTTTCCTCCCACTCAATCTTTAACACCTATCTTCACTCCCTATATTGATCTATCACTCTCTCACTTTCTATTTCATCTCTCATTGTTATTTCTTTTCTCGCTTTTTCACCCTCTATGTTTCTCTCTTGCTCTTTCTATTATCCCCTCTCTTCTCACTCTTCACTCACTCTTTCTCTCCCTCTATATCTAATTCTCTCTCTCACTCTCCCTACCTCACAAATATTCTTTCAATTGCTCTCACATCTTTTCTTTCTCATTCTCTCCCTCTGTAACCCTCCTACTACTCTCTCTATCTCAATGTCTCTCCCACTCTGCCCTCTCCCTCTCCATCTCCCTCTCTTCTTCTCCCCTTCTCATTCATTCTCTTACTCACCCTCCCTATCTCCATATTACTAACTATATTTTCCTCTCTCTCCCTCTCTCTTCAATCTCTCTCCATATATCTCTCTCCTCCCTTTCCTCACTCTCTCCCTTGCTCTTGCCCTCTATCTCTCTGTCTCACTCCCTCCCTTTCTCAGTATGTCGCCTACTTTCTCTTATGTTTCTCTCTCTCACTTTCTCACTCTCTCTTGCTCTCTTTTCTCTCCCTTTGCCCACTCTTTCTTCCTATATCCATCATGCTAACTCTTTCTCCCTTCCTCTCATTTTCTCTTCTCTCTCTAACCCACTCTTTGCTGTCATTGTTTATTACTTTCTCTCCTCTCCCTCCCTCCTTACTTCGCTCTCTTTTATCTCTCTAGCTCCCTCTCTCTTTCCTCGCTTCTTTTTCTCTCTCTCCATTCTTTCTCTATTTCTGCCTTGCTTTGTCTCTCTCTCCCTTCCTTGCTCCCTCACACTCTTTAATTTCTCTCTCACTCTTACTTCCTCGCTCGCCTCTCTCTCTCTCCCTTTCCCTCTCTAACTTTTCCTCTCACACACTCTCTCTTGCACTCTCTTCTCCACTCTCTCTTCAGCTTCACTCTCACTCCTACTCCCTCTCTTTATCTCCATCACACTCTCTATTCTCTCTTCCACTTTCTATCGCTATCTCGCTCGCACTCTTTATTCTCTGTTAGCTTCTCTCTTACTCCTCTCACTCCCTTCTCTTCCTCCATCTCTCCACTCTTTCTCTTTTTCTTCACTCCCTCCAATGTCACTCTCTCTCATGCTCCCTCTTACTTCCCTTTCTCGCACTCTCTCACTCCATCTCTCTCTCGTTCTCTCTCTCTCTCATTCTATTATTCTCCCTCTCTCTCTCTCTTGCTCACTCTCTCTATTTCTATCTTCTCGCATTCTCCTTCTCTCCCTATATCTCTCTCACTCTCACTTCCTCCTTCACTCCCTTCCTCTCCTCTTCTCTCCCTCTGTCCCTCCTTTATTTTCCTCTCTCGCTCTGTCCCTCTACGTTTAAGCATCATTCTCTCCACCTCCTATTCTCATACTTTCTCTCACTCTCTCTTCTTATCATGCTCTCACATACTCTCCCTTCCTCTTTCTCTCTTCCACTCTATATATATCATTTAACACTTTCTCTCCCTCTATCGCCCATCTCTCTCCCCTCTTTCTACTCTCTCTCGTGCACTCTCACTCTCTCTTCTCACTCTTTATTCTCTTTTTCTATAATGTACTCTCTTTTACACTCACCTTTGATTCTCTCTCTTCTCTCTTTCCTCGTAATTTTCTCACTCTATTCCCACTCTTTCTCTCCTCTTTTCCATCCCTCCCTCTTAAATTCTCTCTCTTCTCTCCCTCCTTCCATCTCTCTTTACCTTTATCCCTCTCCATCTCCCTCACTATCCCTTGCTCCCTCTTGCTCTCATCATTCTCCTCTTCTACCTCTATTTGTACCCCTCATTCACTTAGTCTTACTCGATCTTCCCTGATCTCTCTTGTCGCTCTCTCTCTCTCACTCTCTCTTCCTTTCTCTTTCCTGCTATCATTAAACCCTCTCACTACCTCCTCCTATCTCTCTTTCTCACTCACTCTCTCCCACTCTCCCTCTCACTCTCTATTCCACCTCTTTTTATCTCTCTTTTGCTCTATCTTCTATCTTTCTCTTTCGACGCTCCCTTTTCATTCATAGCCTCTCTTTTGCTCTCCCTCCCTTTTGCACTCCCTTCATCCCTCTCTTCCTCCTAATCTCCTTATCTCCCTCTCCCTTACTCCCTCTCTCACTCACTCACTCTTTCCCTCTCTCCTGCTCTCTCTTCCCTCACTTTCTCTTTTCTCTATTTTACTCTCACACTCTCTCCCTCTTCCTCTCCCTTCAGTTTCTCTCTCTAATATTCCCACATTCCTTCTCTCTTTCTTCCTCCAAGATCACACTCTTCTATTGCTCTCTCTCCCCTCTTTCTCTTGCTCTATCTGTCATTCTCTCTCTTGCTCCTTTTTTATTATTCTCACTTCACCCACTCTCTTCATCTTCACTTTTACTCATACTACCTCTCTTTATCTCTTTCACACCCTCTATTCTCTCTTCCACTTTCTTTCGCTATTCAGTCGCACTCTTTATTTTCTTTCAACTTTTCTATTACTCTTCTCTCTCTTTCTCTTCCTTTATCCCCCACTCTCTTTCTCTATTTATCTCACTTCCCTCCTTCCTTTCTCTCTCTTACAATCCCTCCCAATTTCCATTCTTGGCCTTCCTCTCTTCATCTCTCGCTCATTTTCTCTCTCAATCTCTTATTCTCCCTCCATCTCTCTCTTGCTAACTATCTCTTTCTCTATCTCCCCTCATTCTCCTTCTTTGCCTATATCTCTCTCAATCTCTTATTCTCTCTTTCTTTCTCTTTTATTGTTCACCCTTCTCTAACTCTTTCTATTAAGTTTCTCTCTCAATCCATCGTCCTCACACACACACAATCTCTCTCTCACTCTCCAACTTTTATGTCTATCCATCCGTGTCTCTTCTCTCTCATTATTTCTTACATTCTCTCACACTTCTCTCTCTCTCTCTCTCTATCTCTCACACTCCTCAATCTCTTTTCCTTACTCTTGTTCTCACTCTCTCACTCTCTACCTACATATATCTCTTGATCCCTCCCTCACTCTCTCCTTCATTCTCTCACTCTCTATCTCTCTCTTCTCTTCCTCCTCCTAGCTCACACTCTCTCTACCTTCCCACCCTCCTATTATCTTCTTTACTCTCATGTTCTTCTCTCTCTTTCCTTTCTTATATCCTCTTCTCCCTCACTATCTTTTCCTATTTCTCTCTTTATCTCTTTCACTCTCTCACTATTGTTTTCTTTATCACTCTCACTCTCTCCATCTATAATTCCCACTCCCTCATTCTTGCCCTCTCTTTGTCTCCCTTATGTAGTTCACTTTTCTCTCTCCATCTCACACACTCATACGCTCTCTCACTCTCTCTCAATCTCAATCCCTCTTGCCCACTTTTAGCTCCACTTCTTTATTATCTTGTTCTTTCTCGCTGGCTCTCTCCTCTCACTCCCTTGCTCCATATTTCTCTCGTCACTCTTTATCCTCTTATCTATTTTTATCTCTCACTCTCTATTCTCGTTTCTATATTATAATCTCTTTTAAACTCTCCTTTTTTGCTCTTTTCTCTCTTTCTTTTTACTCTTTCTCTCATTCGATCCTCCACTTTCTCTCCCCTCTCTCTTGCTTCCATCCCTCCCTCTCTCTTTCTCTCTCTTCTCTCCCTCCCTCCCTCCTCGTCTCCCTTTCTCGCTCCCTCTCTCTCACCATGCTCATGTTCTTCCCCTCTCTTTGTTTCTCACTCTAATGTAATTTTCCCAAAGCCTCTTTTCTCTATCACTTTCTCTTTAACACTCTCTATTTAAACCGTCTCACTTCCTCTCTTTGTGTCTCTTTCACCATCACTACCACTATCTCTCTTCACTCTCTATTCCATCTCTCTTTATCTCTCTTTCTCTCTCACTGTCTCTTCTTTCTCTCACTTTTGACCTTCCCATTATCCCTCACTTCCTTTCTCTCGCTCTTCCTCCCTCTTTCGCTCCCTTGATCCATCACTCTCTCCCACTCTCCTTATCTCTCTCTTTATTTCTCCCTCCCTTGCTCGCTCTCTCCCTCTCACGCTCTCTATTTGGTTGCACTCTCTTCTCTCTATTTATCTCACACTCTCTCTCATTCTCGCTCCCTCTTTCTCTCTCTTCAATTTCACTCTCACTACTCCCTCTCTCCCTCACTCTTTCTCACTCCATGTTCACACTCTCACCAACTCTCACTTATGTTACTCTCTCTTCTATCCCTCTTCCCCTATCACTTGCTTCCATCTTGCCCTCCTTCTCTCTCCCCCTCTTAGTATATCATTCTCTCTCTCAGACACTATCACTGTCCCCCTCTCACACTCTTCTGGTTCATTCCTGCTCACTCTACCACAAGATCTCATTCTCTACCCCCTCTCTCCCTCTCACTCATGCTCTCCATATCTTCGCTCACTCTCTCTTCTCTCTCACTCTCACTTCCTCTCTCACTCCCACTTTTCAATCTCTCACTCCCTCCCACTTTCTTTCTCATTCTCACACTCCAACTCTATCGTTCATCTCTCAATTTATGAATTATCACTTTTTCTTTCTCTTTCGCTCTCTCTCTCTCTCTCTCTCTCTCTCTCTCTCACACTCTGTCTTGCTCTCTTTATCACTCCCTCCTATCTCTTTACTCTCTCTTTCTCTCCATCCATCACTCAGTCTCTTTCTCCCTTCTTCTCTCAATCTCTCTCTCGACTTCCATCTCTCTATCTCCCTCTCACAGTTCATCGCTCTCCATATCTTCATCTATATCTCCCTCTCTTTATCTCTCACCCTGATCTTTTTCTCTATCTTTTCTGAGTCTCTCTTCTCTCTCTATTTCTATCTCTCTTTCTCCATTTCTTTCTCTAGCTCTCTCTTCAATCTCTATCACTCCCTCCCACTATCTCTTTATTTCTAGTTCACTCACTCCATCACTATCTATTTCTTCTCTCTTTGTAGTTTGCTTGCTCTCTGTTGCCTTCTATCTTGCTTATTTATTTATCACCCTCTCTTCTCTCTCTTTACTCTCCTTCTATTCCTCACTCTCTCTTACTCTCCCTCCATCCTCTCTCTCTCTCCGTTGCTCTCACATTTCACTCTCGTCCTTTATCTCCAACTCGTTGTTGATTATTTTCTCTCACCGATCCATCTCTCCTCCTTTGTCCATCCCTCTTTCACTCCCTCCTGGCCTCTCTTTCTCCCTTTCTTCATATATTTCTCCTCTATCTCTCTTCTCTTGCACCCACTCACTCAATCTCCCTCCCATCCTTTTATTTTCTCCATTGCACTCTCTCATACCCTCTCTCTTGCTTTCTCTTCTCCACTTTCTCTTCGCTTTGTTTCTCTCCCCTTCTCTCCCTCTCACTTTTCTCCATTCCACTCTCTTTATCTCAATCTCACTCCCTCTCTCCTCACTCCTCTCTCCTCTCTCACTCATTCTCTTAACCTTGCTCCTTTCTCCATATTGTTCACCATCTATTCTCTCTCTCTCTCTCCCTCTCTCGCTTTCTCTCTCACTCTTAAACCATTCTTACTCTCTCTCACTCCCTCACTCCCTTTCTATTTTTCAATCACTTGCTCTCTCCCTCTCTCCTCCTTTCTCACTCTCTCCTTAATCTTGCCTTCTATCTCTCTCTTATATCTCTCTCTCTAAATTATGTTTCTCTCTCTGTGTCGCTCTCTTGCTCTCTCTTGCTATCTTTTCTTATTATTTACTCTTGCCCTCTATCTTTTTTTCTCACTCTCTCCCTTTCTCACTATGTCCTTAACTCTCTATTTCATTTCTCTCGCTCACTCTCATGCTCTCTCTTGTTCTCTTTTCTCTCTCTTTACTCATTCTTGATCTCCCTATATCCATCACTCTATCTCACTACCTTCCTCTCATTCTCTATCTCTCTCTTTCTCACCCCCTCTTCTCTATTATTGTTTATAACTTTCCCTCCATCCCTCGCTCCCGCCCTCCCTCCTTTATTCACTCTCTGTTCCCTTGCTTACTTCTCTATTTATTCTTACTGCTTTTCTCTCATTTTTTCTCTCTCGTTTCTGGCTCCCTCAATCTCTTCTCTGTCTCTCTTTTTCTCTTGCCCTCTTTGTCCCTTTCTCTCCCCTCTTTCTCTCTCACTCACACTCTCTCCCTCCCAAACTGTCTCTAGCTTCATCTATCGTTACCTCTTGCACCCTTTCTCTTACTCTTTCTTCCGCCAATCTCTTTCTTCAGCTTCAACACTTGTACTCCCTCTCTTTACTTTTTTACAATCTTTATTCTCTCTTCCACTTTCTATCGTTATCTCACTCTCACTATCTATTCATCTATTCCCCCACTCTCTCTTTCTCTATTTCTCTCACATCCATCCATTTCTCTCTCTCAAGCTCTCTCCAATTGACCTCTCTGGCTCTCCCACTCTCTCTGTCTGTCTCTCTCTCTCTCATTATCTTATTTTCCCTCACTTTCTCCCCTTTCCTCACTCTCCCTTTCTCCATCTTCCCTCACTTTCCTTCTCTCCCGATATCTCTCTTACTCTCTCTTCCTCATTTGCTCCCTTATTCTCTGTTTCTCACTGTTCGTTTACTTTCTCTTTCTCCTTTATTGCTCACTCTTCTCTAACTCTTTCTCTTCTATTTCCCTCTCTCCTCTCTCCTTGTGCCTCTCTCTTCTTCCACTTTCTCACACATAATCTCTTCTTTTCTTTCTCCATCCATATTTCCCTCTCTCCCACAATCTAACCCTCACTCACTCTCACACACTCTCTTTCCTTCCCCTATCTCTCTCTCCTCCCCTCCCCCTCACTTCACCTCTCTTGTTCACTCTATCATCTTCCCTTTCTCTGCCACTCTCTGACATTCTCTCTTTGTTTGTCTCTCACACTCCCTCACTCCCTAATTCATTATCTCTATCTCTTCATCCTTCTCCCTCAACCCTCTCTCTCTCTCTCTCTCTTCAATTTCACTCCAACACATTTTTCTGCTCTCTCTCTTCTTTTGTCTCTCACACACCCTCACTCCCGCTTACTTTCACTAACTCACTTTCTCTCTTTAACTTTCCCCTCTTCTCTTTCCCTTGCTCCTATCTCTCTCTCTATCACTCGCCCACTTTCTCTCTCTCGCATGCATTTTAACTTCCCACTCTTTCCATCTCCCTCTCCCACACCTCTGCCACCCCTTTCCCACCCCTATCCAACCCCTCTCTCTCTCTTCCTCTCTCTCCCTGTGTCACGCTCTCTCCCTCTCTCTTTGTTTCTCTATCTTTCTCTCTATCCCCCTTCCTCTCCTTGAATTCCTACCTCTTTTTCTTCTCAACCTCATATATTCTCTCACTTTTTCTCTCTCAATCACTTTAGTTCCCTGTCTTGCTCTCTTTTCATCTATTTACTTACTCTACATTTCCTTCTTGCTTTTTCCTCTCTCTCCACTTTCTCTTTCTTCTATCTCTCTCTCTTACCCTCTCTCCCACGCTCTCCATCTCACTCTCCCGCCCTCTCTTTCTTGTTCTTTAGACCTATCTCATAATCAATATGTATATATATATAATATTCTCTCCCTCCCTCAAAGTATCTCTCAGTCTCTCTATTTACTTCAACCATCGCTTAGTCTCTTTCTACCTCGCTCTCCCTATCTCCCTCTCACCTTCCATCTCTCTCTATCTCCCTCTCGCGCTCTATCTCTCTGCATATCTCCCTCTATATCTCCCTCTCTCTACCTTTTAGTTTATATCTTTTGCTCTATCTTCCCTTAGTCTCTCTTCTATCTATTTTTGTCTCACTCTCACACCCTTCATCCCTCCCTCTCTCTTTTCAATCCCTATCACTCCCTCCATCTATTTCTCTATTTCTAGTTCACTCCATCCCTTCCACTCTTCCCCTCTACCTCTGCATCCCGCTCGCTCTCTCTCCCAATTTTTCTCTCACTCATCCTCATGCTCTCCTTCCCTCTGTCCTTCTTTCTTTATGTCGCTTTCCCTTGCCTTTTTGATATTATCCATCTTGCTATTCTCACTTTCCCTCCTCTCTCTCACTTATCTAACTCTTTCTCTTATGTTTATCTATCACTCTCTCCCACTATCCCTCACATGCACTCTTTCTCTCGCTCTCCAACTTTTATTTCTCTCAATCCCTCTCTTCTCTCTCACTTTTCTCACATTCTCTCACACAAATTAGAGGGAGTAAGTAAGATAGAGAGAGAAAAAGAAAAATAGTAAAAGACAGAGCGAGATTGTGAGTGTGATCTTGAGAGAGAAAAAGAAAGTATGTGAGAGAGAAGAGGACATAAGAGAGGGAAGGAGAGATGGTGGGGAGATAGAAAGAGAGATATAGGGGGAGGAATGGAAGTTAGTGAGAGAAAGAAAAATAGATAAGAGGGAGAGTGAGAAAGAGAATGAATGATGGATAGAAAGAGAAAGAGTGAGAAAGAGAGAAGATGTAGGGATAGAGAGAGAGAGGGAGAGAGTGAGAATAATAGTAAGAAAATGAGAGTGACATACAGGAATAGAGAGAGGGAAGAAAGGTAGGGAGAGTGTGAGAAGTGTGAGAGAAATTTAGAAAAATGAGAGAAGAGGAAGAAAGACAGAAGAGAGAAGGATTGAGAAAAAGAGGAAAGGATAATGAAAGGGAGAGTGAGGGATAAATAGAGAAAATGAGTTAGTAAATAGAGAGAAGATATAATGATATGAGAGAGCAAGAGAGAGAGAAAGAGTGAGAGAATAGAGACTGAGAAAGACAAAATGATAATGAAGGGATTAAGGGAGCGAGAAAGGGAGAGTACAGGGAGGAAATCAGAGAGATTGAAGAGATTGAGAGAGCAAGAATGGGGAGTTATTGAGAGAAAAATATATAGAGAAGAGAGCATGAGGGAAGATAGAGCAAGTGAGAGTGGGCGATTGGGAGTGTGTGACAGAGAGCAAAAGAACGAATAGATAGAGAGAGCTAGAGAGAGATGCAGAGGGAGAGTGAGTGTGGAAGAATGGAAGATAGAGTGAGAATGAGAGTAGAAGGGAAAGAGTGAGAGAGTGTGTAAAAGAGAAAGGGAGAGAGAGAAAGAGGGAGACATAAAGAGAGTAGGATGATAGTGAGAGAGGGAGAGAGAGTTGGGGATATATGGAGAGAAAGGGTAAAAGGAATAAGAGAGAAGATAGACAAACAAAAGACAAATTAGGATAGAGAAAGAATAGAGAATGAAAAAGATAGAGGGTTAAGAGTGTGAGTGATATAGATGAAGAGAGGGACTGTGAGAGAAAGAGCAAGAGAGGGAACAAGAAGAGAGAAATATAGAGAGAAGAGAGATTGAGGGAAGATAGAGCAACTGAGAATGATTGATAGGGGGAAAGTGATGTAGAGAAAATGAATGAGTGAGAGAGAGAGCTAGAGAGAGATGAAGATGGAGAGAGGGAGGTTGAGGGAGAGTGAGTATGGAAGATAAAGTGAGTGTGAGATAGGATGAGTAAGAGAGTGTGAAATTAAAGAGAGAGGGAGGGAGAGAGAAGAGAGTGTGAGAGACAAATAGAGGAAGATAGAGCAAGAGATATGGAGCAAGTGAGAGCAAGGAAGGGAGCGAAGAAAGAGAAATATATAGTGAGTGGGAGATATGAAGATAGAGAGAGGGAAGGGTAATTGAGAGAGTGAGAGTGGGACTGTGGGATAGTAGGAGAGAATGAGTCATATAAGGGTAAGGAATAAAACATAGAGAAAAGAGTGAGAAAGGGAGAGAGTGATAGTGTGTATGATAGAGAGAGCAATAGAGAAAGTGAAATGATAAAACATAGAGAAAAGAGTGAGAGAGGGAGAGAGTGGGAAAGCGAGAGATAGAGAGAAGGGGTGTTAGAGATTGAAGAGAGTGGAAGTGAATGAGGTTGGGGATTATGAAAGAAGAGAGAGTGAGGGAAGATAGTGAGTGAGATGGAGAGAAGGAGTAGAGCATGAGATTGAAGGAGAGGGGGATGAAGAGGAAGTGAGTGAGAGGGAGAGCGAGAGAGATTGTGTGAGAGAGAGAGATTGAATGAGGAAGGGAGGCACGGAAGCAATACAAAGAGGAGAGAGGGAGATAAATATTGAAAAGAGAGGGAAGAGAGAGCAACAAGAGAGAAGAGAGAGCAACAAAATAGAGATTAAATGAGAGAGATTGAACATGGAGTGAGAAAGAGAGTGGAAGGACAGAGCAAGAGTGATAGTAAAATGGAAGAGAATGAAAGATGGAGCAAGAAAGGAGAGAGTGTCAGAGAGAAATAAAGAAAGAGTGAGGGAAGAGAGAGCATAGGAGAGGGAGAGATTGAGAGAATGAGATTGGGAGCAAGAGAGAGATAAGGAGCGTGGAGAAAGAGAGAGATGTCGAGAGTAAAAGAGGGAGGAGAGTGAACGAGAGGTAGTGAGGGATAAAACGTGTTAAAAGATTAAGAGAGATAGAAGCGAGAGTGAGAGAGATAGAGAAAGATAAAGACAGATGGAATAGAGGGTGTGAGAGAGAGGGATGGAGTGAGTGAGAATAAGAGATAGAGGTAGGAGTGGAATGGATTAAAGAGAGAACAAGTAGAGATAAAGTGATAAAAAGTGAAAAGAAAATAGAAAGAGAAGAGGAGATTGAGTAATAGATAGTCGAGTGAGAGGTAAAGAGATAGGGAGAATAGAAGAATGGTGAGAGAGAGAGAGTGAGAAAGAGAGAGGGAGATGGAGAGGGAGACCGAGAGGAAGATGGGGAAGGGGAGGGAGGAAGTAAGGGAGGAAGGGAGTGAGGGAGAGAAGAGAGAGAAGGAGATAGTGAAAGGGATGGAAGCAATAGAGAGGGGGAGAGAGTGGGGGATAGAGGGAGTGAGGCAGAGAGAGAAGGGAGAAACATGCAACAATGGAGTGAGAAAGAGTACGAGAGAAAGAGCAAGATGGTAAGAGAGAGAGATATAGATCAGGAAATTGAGCTTAAGAGGGTTAGAGGGGGAGAGATTGAGAGAGCGAGAGAGTGTGAGAGAGTGTATGAGTGTGTGTGAAAGCTCGCGAGAGAGTGTGAGATGAAAGGATAAGGGAGCTAAATAAGGGAGACCTAGAGAGGGCATGAATGAGGGAGTGAGAAAGATAGAGGGAGAGAGTGTGATAAAGAGAACAAGAGTGAGAGAATGAAAGAGATCTATAGAAAAAGAGGAAAAGAGAGTGAGAGAGAGAAGAGGATATAAGAGAAGGAATAAGAGAGAGGGACAAGAGAGAAAAATGATATTATGAGAGTGTAAAGGGAGAGAGAGTGTGAGGGAAGAGGGAAGGAGATAAGAGCAACAGAAAGAGGGAGATAGAAAAATAGTAATAAGAAATGGAGGAGAAACGGGAGTTCTATCCGCCCCCCTCTCTCTCTCCCTCTCTTGCTACCATCCCTTGTGCTCTCTCTTTCTCACCTCTCTTCTGCCCTCCTCCATCCCCCTCTCTCTTGCTCCCTCTCTCTCACCATTTTCTCGTTCTTCCCCCCTCTTTATCCCTCACTAATCTTACTTGATCTTTCCATAGCCTCTCTTATCACACTCTCTCTCCCATTCACTCTCTCTTTAAACCCTCTTAGTTTCTCCTTCTGTCTCTCTTTCTCCCTCACTACCTCCATCTCTCTCTTTCTATTCCATATCTCTTTATCTCTCTCTCGCTGTTACTTATATCTCTCTCGTTTGACTCTCGCATTATCCCTCACCACCTCTCTCTTACTCTCCCTCCCTCTTTCAATCTCCTAATCCCTCTCTCTATCCCACAGTCATTGTCTCACTCTTTTTTGCTCCCTCTCTTGCTCGCTCAATCTCTCCCTCTCTCATGCTCTCTATTCCCTCACAATCTCTTCTCTCTATGTCTTTCACACTCCCTCCCTTTCTCGCACCCTCATTCTCTCCGTTCATTTCACTCTCACTCTTACTCGCTCTCTCCCTCATTCTTCCTCACTCTGTGTTCACTCTCTCACACACTCTAGTTTATGTTTCTCTTTCCTCTCTCATCTCGCAATTTTTCTCTCCCTCACTCCCCTGTCTCTTGCTTCCTTCCTTCCCTCTCTCTCTTTCTGTCTCTCTTTTTCTCTCTCAGACACACAACCACTCTCCCCCTATCACATTTTTCTGGTTCGTTCCTGCTCTCTCTCTTACAAAATCACAATCTCTACCCCCTCTCTCCCTCTCGTTCACTCTCTCTATATCTTTCCTAACTTTTTCTTCACTCTCATTCGCACTTCCTCTCTCACTCCCTCTCTTCAATCACTCTCACTCCCCCCTCTTTTTCCCTCTCTTGTTCTTTTATCACTTTATGACGTATCACTTTTCACTCTCCTTTACTCACTCCCTCTCTCTTTCTCTTTCACACGCTCTCTCTTGCTCTCTTTTATCACTCCCTCTTATCTCTTTACTTACTCTTTCTCTCCAACTATCACCTAGTCTCTTCCTCCCTCCCTCTCTCTCTCTCTCGCCTTCTGTCTCGCTATCTCTCTTCTCCCTCTATCTCTCGATATCCTCTTCTATATCTCCCTTTCTCTACCTCTCACTTCCAAACTTTTGCTCTATCTTTCTTGAGTCTCTCTTCTCTCTATATTTCTTTCTCACTCTCTCTCCTTTTCACCCTCTGGCTCTACCTTCAATTCCTATCACTCCAACCTCTATCTCTCTTTTTCTAGTTCACTCTCTCTCTTGCTCACTCTTTCAATCTTTAATTCATCTCTCTTTATCATTTGCTTGCTCTCTCTTGCCCTCCCTCTATCCTCTCTCTTGCTCTTTCATCTATCACCCCCTCTTCTCTCTTTTTACTCACTCTTTCTCTCTCTCACTCTCACTCCCTCACTGACTCTCTCTTAGTTGCTCTCACATCTTGCTCTCTCCCCTCAAATACATCTCATTATTTCTTATTTTCTTTCATACATCTATCTTTCTGCTTGATCCCTACCTCTTTCAATCCTCCTTCCCTCTCTTTCTACGTCACTGCCTATCTCACTACTCTCTCTCTCCTCTTGAGAGAGGGAGGGATCGATGAGATGGATTTGAGGGGAGAGAGCAAGATGTGAAAACAATTGAGAGACAGTGTGTGAGGGACTGAGAGTGTGAGAGAGAGAAAGCGCAAGTAAACATAGAGAAGAGATGGAGGGAGTAGAGGGAAGGAGAGAGAGAAGAGAAAGAGAAATTGAAAGAAAAAAGAGTTTGGAGAGAGAGGGAGTGAGGGAGAGAGAGTAAAAGTGAGAGTGAAATTCGAGAGAGAGGGAGGGAACGAGAAGGGGAGAGAGAGCGAGAGAGTGTGAGAGAGGAAACAAGAGATAGGAAGAAATAGAGCTTTTGTGTGGAAGAAAGGGGAGGCAGAGGGGGGAGGGTGTGAAAGTGGGAGGAAGAGAGAGAGAATGGAAAAGAATGTGAGAAATAGTGAGATAGAGATGAGGGGGAGGTAGAGAGAAAAGAGCAAGATAGAGAGATAAGAGCAAGAAAAGAGGAGATAGAGAAAAATAGTAATAAGAAATGGATGAGGAAAGAGAGAGAGTGGGGAAAAGCAAGAAAGGGAGTTGAAGAGATTGAAAGAGAGAAAGTAAGAGAAGATATAAGGTTGAGAGAAAGGGATGTAGGAAATGATGGAGTGCAAGAGGGAGAGAAAGCGATAGAAATAATATGGAAGGACTTGGAGAGATGGTTGGTAAGGGAGGCAGGGGAGGGAGAAATAATGAGGGGAGATAAAGCAAAAGTGTGAGAGATAAGGAGAGAAGAGCAACAAAATAAAAACTTAGAGAGATCAGGAAAGAGAGATCAAGTGATAGAGAGAGGGAGAAAGAGAGAAGGAGAGCGAGAAAGGCAGCGAGAGGAAGAGTTGGTGAGAGAGAGTGAAGATGGAGAGATAGAGAGAGTGAGAGAAAAGAGGAGAGAAGAGAATGAATGAGAGGAAAGAGAGAGATGGGAGGGTGGGTAGAAAAGCCGAGAGTAGGAGATGTAAGGGTTAGTGTGAGGGACGAGAGGAAAGGAGAGCAACAGAATGAGTGAGAGACATTGAGAGAGAGAGAGAGAATGAGGGGGATGCAGAGGTTGAGGGAGGGAGTGAGAGTGTGTGAAAGAGAGAGCGGGAGAGAGAAAGAGGGAGACATATAGAGGGAAGGAGGAAAGTAAGAAGGGGGAGAAAGAGTTGAGGATATTTGGAGAGGAAGGGTGAAAGGTATGAGAGTGAAGAGAGAAAAATAATGACAAATTAGGAGAAAGAGAAAGAATAGAGAATGAGAAGGATAGAGGGATATGTTAAGAGTGAGAGTGATATAGAGATGAAGAGAGGGACTGGGAGAGAAAAAGCGAGAGGACTAGGAGAGAAAAAAGTGAGAAAGGACTATGAGTGAGAGTAATAAAAGAGAGAACAATAGAAGAGAGAGCAAGAACAATAGAAAATAAATAGTGGAAAAAAGTGAGAGGGAGGAAGTGGGAGAGATTAAAGAGAGAGGGAACAAGAGAGGAAGAGAGATGGGAGAGAAATAGAGAGAGAAGAGAGCATGAAGGAAGATAGAGAAAAAGAGAGTGATAGCAGAAAAGAGGTAGAGAGAATAAGAGAATGAGTGAGAGAGGTAGAGGGACTCTCACTTTCCCTCTCCTTTTCTCACACACTCTCTCATCCTTTTTCACTTTCCCTCTCCCTCCGCTGCTCTCCCTCCCATTCTCTCGATCTCAATCTCTCTTCCTCTCCATCTCCCTCTCCTCTTCTCTCCTTCTCTCTAATTCTCTTACTCTTCTCCCTAATCTCCATATCGCTCACTATCTTTTCCTCTCTCTCTACCCTCGCTTCCTTCCGTCTCTTTAAATATTTTTTGCTCTCATCCCTCTCTCTCTAATCTCTCTCTCCTTCTCTCCTTCCATCTCTTCTTCCTTCCTCCCTCTCTCCCTTCACTCTATGTCTCTCACTTTCTCTTATGTTTCTCTCTCGCTCTCTCGCTCTATCTTCGCTCTTTTTTATCTATTCTTTGCTCACTTTTTTTTATCTATTCTTTGCTCGCTCTATCTCGCTTTATCTACTCTTTGCTCACTCTGTGTTTCTCTATTCTTTGCTCACTCTTTCTTTCATATTTATTACTCAACTTTGTCTCCCTTCCTCTCATTCTCTTTCTTCTCTCTCTCACCCCCTTTCTCTCGTCGTTCTTTATCTCTCTTTCCTCTTTTCTTATTCTCCATTCTTTATTTATTTCTCTCTTTGTCTCTCTCTCCATTCCTTGCTCCCTCACTCTCTTTAATTTGTCTCTCACTCTTACTCCCCACTCGCCTTCTCTCACTTCTCTTTTGTACTTTCTCTCCCTTTCTCTCCTTTTCTCTCTTCCTCTCTCTCAGTTTCCCCCTCCCAACTATCTCTCTCTTGCTCCTTTCTCCTACTCTCTCTTGATCCACTCTCTCTCCAGCTTCACTCACACTCCTACACCCTCTCTTTATCTCTTTCAAATTCTCTATCATCTCTTCCACTTTCCATTGCTATCTCGCTCACTCTTATTCTATATCAACTTCTCTTTTACTCTTCTCACTCATTCTCTTACATTACCACCCTACTCTCTCTACTTCTCTCACTTCCCTCCTTCGTCACTCTCTCACTCGCACTCTCCTACTTTCCCATCCTTACTATCTCTCTCCTCTCCTTCTCCCTCTCATTCTTGAGAGCGAGTGGGGAATAGCTATTGAGGCAGAAAGAGAGGGAAAGACAGAGGGGAAGTAGAAGAGAGAGAGACAAGGAAAGAGAGTGTGCGAGAGTGAGTGAGGCTTGTGTGTCTGGGGGAGAGAGGGAAAGATGTGTCTTTCCCTCTAGATCTCCTTCACCCTCTAACACTTATTCTCTTTATCAGCCTCACTCTCTCCCTCTACTTTCTCACTCCTTCAATCTTTCGCTCTCTAGAACTCCCTTATGAATCTCACTCTTCCTCTCCATCTTCCTCTTCTCTTCTCTCCTTCTCTCTAATTCTCTTACTTTCTCTACCTATCTCCATATTGCTCACTATCTTTTCCTCTCTCTACTCCTCTCTCGCTTCCTCTATATCCTTTTTAAATATTTTTTGCTCGTCCCTCTCTCTGTCTCTCTCCTTCTCTCCTTCCATCTCTTCCTTCCTCCCTCTCTCCTTTCACTCTCATGTCTCTCACTTTCTCTTATGTTTCTCTCTTGCTCTCTCGCTCTATCTTGCTCTTTTTTATCTATTCTTTGCTCACTTTTTTATCTATTCTTTGCTCGCTCTATCTCGCTTTATCTATTCTTTCGCTCACTCTTGTGTTTCTCTATTCTTTCACTCTTTCTTTTCTATATCTATTACTTTAACTTTGTCTCCCTTCCTCTCATTCTCTTTCTTCTCTCTCTCACTCCCTCTTCTTTGTCGTTCTTTATCTCTCTTTCCCTCTTTCCTTATTCTCCATTCTTTATTTATTTCTCTCTCTTTGTCTCTCTCTCCATTCCTTGCTCCCTCACTCTCTTTAATTTGTCTCTCACTCTTACTCCCTCACTCGCCTTCTCTCACTTCTCTTTTGAACTCTCTCTCCCTTTCTCTCTCCTTTTCTCTCTCCTCTCTCTCAGTTTCCTCCCTAACTATCTCTCTCTTGCTCCTTTCTCCTACTCTCTCTTGATCCACTCTTCTCCAACCTTCACTCAAAGTCCTACACCCTCTCTTTATCTCTTTCACATTCTCTATCATCTCTTCCACTTTCCACGTTATCTCGCTCACTCTTTATTCTCGTATCAACTTCTCTTTACTCTTCACTCATTCTCTTACGTTACCACCCTACTCTCTTTCATTTCCTCTCACTTCCTCCTTCGTCACTCTCTCACTCACTCTCCCTACTTTCCCATCCTTACTATCTCTCCTCTCCTTCTCCCTCTCATTTCTGTAGAGGGAGTGTGAATAGTTAATGAGGCGAAAAGAGAGAGGGAAAGATAGAGGGGAAGTAGAAGAGAGAGAGACAGAGGGAAGGAAAGAGAGTGTGTGAGAGTGAGTGAGGTTTAAAAATTGGGAGAGAGGGAAAGATGTGTCTTTCCCTCTAGATCTCCTTCACCCTCTAACACTTATTCTCTTTACCGCCACTCTCTCCCTCTATCTTTCTCACTCCTTCAATCTTTCCCTCTCTAGAACTCCCTTATGTATCTCACTCTTCTCTCTTTATCTCACACACTCATGCACTCTCTCATTCTCTCTCCCTCTTTCTCTTTAGATCTCTTCCACTCTCTCACACTCAAACACAACCTCGTCTCGTTCTCCAACTTTTATGTCTCCCAATCCCTCACTTCTTTCTCATTATTTCTCACATTCTCTCACACTTCTCTCGCTCTCTTTCTCTCTCCCTCCCTCTCTCTATCTCTTATTTTTCTCACTCTCCTTTCATTACTCTTGTTCTCACTCTCTCCCTATATCTCTCTTGATCCCTTCCTCACTCTCACTCTCTCTCTCTCCCTTCCCACCCTTCTAGTATCGTTTTTTCTCTCTTTTCGCTCTCTCTCTTTCCCTTCCTTATATCCTCTTCTCTTTCACTCTCATTTACTATTTCTCTCTGAATCTCCTTCACTCTCTCACTATTTTACTCTTTAGAGCTCTTACTCTCTCCCTCTATCATTATCAATGCCTCATTTGTGCCTCGGTCTCCCTTGTGTAGCTCACTTTTCTCTCTCCATCTCATAAACTGATATAATCTCTCTCAATAGCTCTTCCTCTCACCCTAATTAGCTCCATTTCTTGTTCTCTATCTCACTCTTTGTTACCATTTTACTTTTTCTCTCTCACTCTCTCCTCTCTCTCCTTTACTCCAGTTTTCCGACTTCTCTCTATCCCCTTCTCCATTATGCTCTCTCTCACTTTCTATTCTTTTTTCTATCTTATACTCTCTTTTACACTTTACTTTGTTGCTACTCTTCTATCTTTTCTTTACTTTTCTCTCTACCTATCTCCACTCTCTCTCTCTCCTCTCTCTTGCTTTCATCCCTCACTCTCTCATTTTCTCACTTATCTACCTTCCTCCTCCTCTCCTTACTATCCCTCTCTTTCTTGCTACCTCACTCTATATTCTCTTGTTCTCCCTCAATTTCATACCCTTCACTTTAAGAACACCTCACTTTCTTAGTCTCACTTCTATTCTCTTTTCGCTCTCTCTTTCTTTAAACCCTTTCACTACCTTTTATCAATTTTCTCACTCACTCTCTTCCTCTCCCTCACTCTCTATTCCACATCTTTTTATCTCACTCTCACTTTATCTTCTGTTTTTTGATTCTCCCTTTATTCCTCACCGAGTCTCTCTCCCACTTTCACTCCCTTCATCCCTCTCTTTCTCCCGCTCTCATTATCTCCCTCTCTTACTGCCTTCTCGCTCGTCGCTCTTTTCCATCTCTCCCACTCGATCTTCCCTTACCTTTCTCTATTTCTTTCTCGCACTCTCCCTTTCCAAACCTTCTCTTCCTCTCTCTTTGGTTTCACTCTCATTCTTACTTTTTCATTCCCTCTCTTTCTCGCTTCATGATCACTCTCTCTATTTATTCTCTCTTCTATTGCTCTCTCTCCTCACTCTCCTCTCAATCTTTCTCTCCCTCTATCCCCAACTCTCTTGTTTCTTTCCCTACCTCCCTCTCACTCACTTTCTCGCTCTTCTTTCTCTGTCTCATGCACTCTCCTCCTCTCTCCTTCTCACTCTTCCATTTCACCCTCTCTCCCACTAAGCCTCATTCTCTACCCATCTCACCGTCTCTCTCACTCTATCTCTATTTCTTCCTTTACTTTCTCTTCCCTCTCAGTCTCTCTTCCACTCTCATTCCCACTCTCTTCCATTCCTCTGACTCCCTTCGTCAACCCCTCTCATTCCACTCTAGCTCTCTCTCGCTTTTTTCTCTGTTTATGCTTTATCATTAATTATTTCTTTATTTCTCTCTTTCACTCTCACACACACTCTCTATTACTCTCTTTCATACTCTCTTATCATTTTACTCACTCTTTCTCTCCAACAATCTGTCACTCTCTTCCTCCCTCCCTCTCACTTACTTTCATTTATTCGATATATATCTCTCTCCCCCCACTCTTCCTCCTCCTCTCCAAATCTCGCTCTATATCTCCCTCTCTGCCTCTCACTATCTTTTGCTCTATTTTCCCTAAGTCTCTCTTCTCTATGTATTTCTATCTTACAATTTCTCCCCTCTCTCCCTCCCACCCCTTCTTCAATCCTTATCTTCACTCCCTATTTTTCCCTCTCTCACTCTCAATTTCATTTATCTTTGTTGTTTGTTTTCTTTTCTTTGCCCTCTCTCTCGTCTCTATTTTGCTCTTTCTTCTCTATCTCCCTCTTTCTCACTCTTTACTTGCTCTTTCTATCCTTCTATATCTCATTCTCTCTCTCACCCTCCCTTCCTCACACACTCTCTCACCTCTCACACTATCTCTCATTCATTCTCGTACTCTCTTGTCATCACTCTCTCTCTTCTCTCACTCTCTTCCTCTATCCGCTACCTCCCTTGCTCTATCTCTCTCCTTCCCCCTCTCTCACATGCACAAGCTATTCTCTCCCTCTATCCCTCCCACACACTTCCACTCACCTTTCCATGTATCTCTCTCTCTCTCTCTCTCTCACATTCTTTTCCTTCACGCTCCCTCTCACTCACACCCTCTTACTCTATCTTTCTCCACCACTTCTCTCTCTATTTCTCTCTCGTTGCTCTCTCCTTCCATTTCTCTCTCTCAAACACACAGTCTCCCCTCTCACATTCTTTCTCAGATTCATTTTCGCTTCTCTTTCTCACTCTCTCTCAAAATCACATTCTCTACCCCTCTCCCTCTCGTTCACTCTCTATATCATCCCTCACTTTCACTTCTCTCTCTCACTCTCACTTCCTCTCTCACTCCTAATATTCTATCTCTCTCACTCCCCTTCTCTTTCCCTCTTTCTCACTCTCTCCCTATCTCATTTTTTTTCTTTTTATGACTTATCATTTTTCTTTTTCTCACACGCTCTTCGCTCTCTTTTACCACTCCCACCTACCTCTTAACCATCTTTCGTCCAACTAACGTCCAAATCTCTTTCCTCCCTCCCTCTCTCTCTCCCGCCTTCTGTCTCTCTATCTCCCTTCCCCCTCTATCTCTCTCTATATTCTCCTCTATATCTCCCTTTCTCCACCTCTCACTTCCAAATTTTTGCTTTATCTTTCCCCGAGTCCCTCTTTCTCACTATTTCTCGTCTCACTCTCTCTCCTTTTCACCCGTTGGCACTCCCTTAATCCTTATCACTCCCTTCCTCTATCTCTTTATTTCAGTTCACTCCCTCTCTTTCTCACTCTCTCTCTATCTCTTATTTCTTCTCTCTTTATCATTAGTTTTCTCTCTATTGCCCTCCCTCTATCCTCTTTCTTGCTCTTTCATCTATCACCCTCTTCTCTTTACTAACTCTTTCTCTCCTACTCACTCCCTCACTCACACTCTCTCAATTGCTCTCACATCTTGCTCTCTCTGCTCAAATCATCTCATTATTTCTTTTTTTCTCATACGTCTCTCTTCCTCTAGATTCATCCCTCTTTCAATCCTTCCTCCCACTCTTCTACCTCACACCCTATCTCACAACTCTCTCTCACCTCTTAAGAGAGGGATCGAGAGGAAAGATACATGGTTGAGAGAAAATAAGAAATAATAAAATGGATTTGAGGGGAGAGAGCAATATGTGAGAGCACTGAGAGAGAGTGTGTCAGGGAGTGAGAGTTAGAGAAAGAGAAGGGATGGAGGGAAGAGAGAGGGAATGACATGAGGAAGAGGAGAGAGAGAAATTGAGAGAAAAAAAGGAATTTGGAGAGAGAGGGAGTGTGGGAGAGAGAGGTAGAGTAAGAGTGAAATTCGAGAGAGGGAGTGAACGAGAAGGGGTGAGAGAGTGAACAAGAGAGAGGATGAGATAGAGCTTCGTTTTTGTGGAAGAAAGGGGAGGGAGGGAGGCTGTGAAAGAGGGAGGAACGAGGAAGAGAGAGGGAGAATATAAGAGTGTGTGAGAAGTAGTAAGACAGAGATGAGGGGGAGGTCGAGAGGAAAGAGCAAGATAGAGATAAGAGCAAGAAAAAGAGGAGATAGAGAAAAATAGTAATAAGAAATGAGGAGAAAAAAAGAGAGTGGGGAAGAGCAAGAAATGGTGCCAGAGAGATTAAGAGAGAGAGAGAGAGAGAAAGTAAGAGAAGATATGAGGTTGAGAGAAAGGGATGTAGGAAATGATGGAAGAGAGAGAGAGGGAGAGATAGAGAAAAGCGAAGTACTTGGAGAGATGGTCAGATAGAGGGAGGGAGGCAGGCAGGGAGAGGGGCTGGGAGGGAGAAATAATGTGAGGGGGGAGATAGGCACAAGTGTGAGAGATAGGGAGAGAAGAGCAACAACATTAAAACATAGTGAGAGCTGAAAAAGAGAGTAAGTGACACACAGAGAGAGAGAGAGAGAGAGAGAGAGAGAGAGAGAGAGAGAGAAGGAGAGCGAGAAAGGTATGAGGAAGAGTTAGTGAGAGAGAGTGTAAACTAGAGAGAAAAAGAGAGCGAGAGGAAAAAGGAGAGAAGAGAATGCATGAGAGTAAGAAATAATGAGAGAGAGATGAGGAGCAAATCTGAGAAGTGAGAAGGAATGAGAGGGAGGAGTGAAGGGGGGTGGCAAGAGGGAGCAAGAAAGGGAGTTAGAAGGAGAAAAAAAGTGCCGAGTAAATGGAGAGAAGAGAGAGCAACAGAAAAGAGATAAATAAACAGATCGACTAAGAACCAATGCAATAATGAAGGTGGAATAGAGAGTGAGAGACAGAGGGAGAAAAGGTAGAGAGTGAGAGTGTGAGAGAGAGAAGAGATACTGGAGTAGATGCCAGAGGTAGAAGGAAAGAGTACCATGGATGATATTTTTTGTTTGTTGATGCAGAGGGAGGGGAGTGAGTAAGAGAGAGGATGAGAAAGGGTATAAAATGAGATGATTTAGTGGGAGAGAGGGGGATGAAGTGAAAGAGTGTTAGAGGGAGAGAGGTGGAGAGCGAGCAAGAAAGAGAAAGAAAGAGCGAGAGGGAAGAGGGAGGTAAGATGTAAGGAAGCAAGAATGGGGAATGATAGAAAGTATGAAAATAAGTGGATAGATATGGTGAAACATAGAGCAAGAGAGCGGCCGAGAAAAAAGAGGAGGATAGAGGGAGAGGATGGTGCGACCGTGAAGGAGGAACTAAGAGTTAGAGAGATATAGGGAGAGAAGGAGAATGAGCCAAGATGTGAGAAAGGAGCGCGGGCAAGATAGAGGGAGGGAGAATAAGAGAATGAGATAGAGAATGAGAGGGAGACTGAGAAAAGAGAGATAGCCAGAAAATGAAATTGGTAGTGTTAGAGAGAGTTACGAAGGAGGGAAGTGAGAGAAATAGAGAAAGAGAATGGGCTATACAGAAGAGGAGTGAGAAGAAAGAAGAGAGACTCGATGGGTGAGAATAATGAATGTAAGCGAGATAGATATAGAAAGTGGAAGGAAGGATTGAGAGTATGAAAGAAATAAAGAGAGAGAGAGTAGGAGTGACAGCGAGAGGGAGAGTCAGCGAGACGGAGGGAATTAGAGAGCAATGGAGAAAACGAGAGGGAGGGAGAGGGAGTGAATGAGTGAGTCCCTCAATATCTATCTCTTCTATTTCTTAGCCCCTTTTCTCTCTTATTATTTATTACTTCCATGCCTCTCCTTATTTCGCTCTCTATTCCCTCGCTTACCGCACACTATATTTTTCTCTATTTCTCTCTTTTTTATTTCTCCTTCTTGGCTCCCTCTCTTCAATTCCACTCTCATTCTTACTCCCTAAACTTTCTTCTCTCTCTTTTTCTCTGTCTCTCTTCTCCCTTTTTCTCTCCCTCTCTTTGTCTCACCCCCTCCCTCCCAAACCCTCTCCATCTATCGTTATTTTCTACTCTCTCTCTTCCCTTGCCATCTCTCCTCTCCATTTCTCTCTCACACTTTCTCTTTCTCATTCACTCTTCCGATCTCTTCAGTTTCACTCACACACATACTCCCTCATTCCCTCTCTTTCTCACTCCATGTTCACTCTCCATTACTTACTCTCTCTTTTATAGCTCTCGCTCCTCTCTCTCCCATTCTTCCCCACTCCCATCATTCCTTCCCCTCCCTTCCCTCTCCCTCTCGCGCTCTCTTTCTCTCTCTCACACACTCTCTCCTCTCTCTCTCACTCTCTTCCAATTCACCCCCATCTCTCCCACTAAATCTCATTTGTACCTCCTCTCTCCATCTCTCTCACTCTCTCTCCATATCTTTTTCTACCCTCTTCCTCGATCGCTTCCACTTTCTTCCATCTCTCTCAGTCCCTCCATTATTCTCTCTCTCTTCCTCACTCTCTTTCTCTCTCGCTCTTTCTCATTTTATACTTTATCACTTTTTCTCTATTGCTCTCTTTCTTGCTCTCTTTGACACACTATTTCTTGCTCTCTTTTATCACTCTCTTATCACTTTACTCACACTTTCTCTCCAATTATCTCTCTCTCTCTTTCTCTCACCTTTCCTTTTTTCATTAATTTAATCTCTCACTATGTCTTTCTCCCTCCCTCTCTCGCTCTATCTACCTCTCACTCATCATCATTTGCTCCACATTTACAAAGTCTCTCTCCTCTCTCGATTTCTACCTTTGCCTCCCTCTCCCTATCTCCCTTCGCTCACTCTTCAATCCCTATCTTATCTGCCTCTCTTGCTCTCTCACTCTATTTCAGCTCTCGTATTATTCGTATGCTCACTTTGCCGCTTTCATTCGTCTCTCTTGATATTTCTTCTATCTCGCCTCTTCCCTCTCTTTACTCACTCTTCTCTCCGTCTATCTATCACACACTCTCTCATACTCCCTCCCTTACAAACAATCTCTCAATTGCTCTCACATCTTGCTCTCTCTACTCATACCTATCTAATTATTTATTATTTTCTCTCATACATCTCTCCTTCCTCCTCGATACCTCTCTTTTTCAATCCAACCCTCCCTCTCTTTCTCTCCGTCTCTCTCTCCTCTTTGTACTCACTTGTTCGCTCCCTATCTTTCCCTCTCATTTTCTTATAACTCTCTCTCATTCCTTCTCTCTTGCTCTCTTTCTCTCACTTTCATTTTTCTCTGTTTCTCTCTCGCTCTCTCTCTCCCTTTCTCTCGCCCTCTCTCTCGTCCCTCTCTCTCATTCTCTCCCCCTCTCGCTACCCTCCCGTCCATGTTCTCCCCCCGTTTCTTTTCACTTTCTTCCTCACTCCCTCTCCATCTCCCCCTCTCATTCTCTCCTTCTAATCATCCTCTTACTCTCCCTCCCAATCTCAATCCCTCCCTCCTTCCCTCTTTTTCTCCCTTTCCCTATCACTCTTCGCTCTCCTCTCGCACTTAATCTATCTCCCTCCTTCCCTCTCATTTTCTCCATTGCTCTCTCCAATTCCTCTCTCTCTCTCTCTTTCTCTCACTTTCTCTTCTCTCTATTTTCTCACGCATCCTCGCCGTCTCTCTATCTCTTTCTTTTTCACCACTCATACTCTTTTTCACTCTCTCTCTATTTTTTTCTTCTTACCCCTCTTCTCTCACTTTATCTTCTTTCTATATCTCTCCCACTCTCCCTCATTCTTTATTTCCTCTCTCCATTCCACTTCTCACCTCTCCCACTCTCTCTATCTCAATCTCTCTCTCTCCCCCCACTCACCGCGCTTGCTCCCTATCTCCATTCCGATCAATATCGTTTCTCTCTCACTTCTCCTCTCCCCTCTCGCAATCTTTCATTCTTTCTCTCTCCCACAAGGTCTCCAATCTCTCACTCTCTCCCTTACTCTTGCCTCTATCTCTCTCTTTCTCTTTACCTCTTCTACCCTTTCATTATGTCTATCACTCTCTATTCTTTCTCTCTTTCTCTCTCGCTTTATTACTATCCTCGCTTCTTCTCACTCTCTTTTACTCTTTCCTCTATCTTTGCTTCTCCCTCTCTTCCTTTCTCACTATGTCTCTCACTCTCCAACATGTTTCTCTCTTGCGCCCATTTCTCTCGCTTCCTCTCTTTTCTCTCTCTTTGTCTCGCTATATCCATCACTTAATCTCTCCCTACCTTCCTCTCATTCTCTGTCTCTTTGCTTTCTCACCCACTCTTCTCTCTTATTATTTATTAGTTTTCCTCCTCCCTTATTCCGTTCTCTATTTCTCTCTATCCCTCTCTTACCTCACTCTCTATCATTTCTCTCCGTTTCATTCTCTTTTTGTCTCTCCCCCATCTTGGCTCCCTCACTCTCTTTAATTTCTTTGTCATTCTTGCTCTCATCTCTTCTCTCTCTCTCTCTCTTTCTCTATTGCACTCTCACCCTTTCACTCTCTCTCTTACTCCATCTATCATTCTCTCTTGCTCCCTTTCTCTTACTCTTACTCTTATTCCCTCTCTTTATCTCTTTCACAATCTCTATTCTCTCTCTTATTTCTATCGTCATCTTGTGCTCACTCTCTATTCTCTCGTCAACTTCTCTCTTACTCTTCTCACTCTTTCCTACACTCTCACTTTCTCTATTTATCTCACTTCCCTCCCTTTCCCTTTCTCTTAAGTTCTCTCCACTTGCCCTCCCCGGCTCCCCTCTTTCTCTTCTCACTCTTCAGCCGCTCTCTCTAATTTTCTCTCATTCTCTAATTCTCCCTTCGCTCACTTTCTTTCTCTACCTTCCCTCACTCTCCTTTTCTCCCTTTATCTCGCTCTTTCTCTTCCTACTTCGCTCCCTTCCTCTCATTCTTACTATTTATTTACATTCTCTTTCTCTATAGTTGCTCACTTTTCTCTAACTCTTTTTCTTCTATTTCTCTCTTTCCTCTCTGCTTGTCCCTTCCTCTCTTCTTTTCTATTTCTCACACGCAATCTCTCCCTTTTTCTCTCCATCCAGACATTGGGAGGGATGGAAGCAATAGAGAGGAAGTTGGGGATGGAGAGAGAGAATGGAAATAGGGAGAGCTAAAGAGAGCGAGGGATAGAATGAGAGAAAGAGAAAATAAAGGGTAACGAAGAGAGAAAACGACTGAGAAAGAGAGAATTAATAGAGAGAGTATAAGAGATAAAAGATGAGTGGTAAAGAGAAATAATGAGAGGTAAAGAAAGGTCATGAGAAAGATTGAAGATGAAGAGCGAGCATGAGAGAGAGATGGTGAGAGAGAATAAAGAGTGTTGAAGATACAAATAAAGAGAGATTTATTTGAAGGGAGAAAGGGAGAGCAAAGAATGGATGATAAAGAGTTAGAGAGAGGAGTTATAAAGGGAGAGAGGAATCTACCTCTTCTCTCTCTCATTAAATATCACATTCTCTCACACATCTCTTCCTCTCTCACCCTCCCACTTTTACTCCCTCCCTCTCTCTTTCTCTCTTGATATGTATTACTCTCTTTTCCTTCTTCTCACTCTATCCCACATTCTTAATATATCTTTCTCTCTCACTCCCTCACTCTCTCGCTCATTATTCTCTAACCCCTTATAGCTTCTGCTCTCTACCTCCCACTCACTATTTTTTGCTCAATCTTTCCTGAGTCTCTCTTCTCTCTCTATTTCTTCTGCCTTACTCTCTCTCCCTCCCACTCAATCTTTAACACCTATCTTCACTCCCTATCTTGATCTATCACTCTCTCACTTTCTATTTCATCTCTCATTGTTATTTCTTTTCTCGCTTTTTCCCCCTCTATGTTTCTCTCTTGCTCTTTCAGTTATCTCCCTCTCTTCTCTCTCTTCACTCACTCTTTCTCTCCCTCTATCTCTAATTCTCTCTCTCCCTCCCTCAGACATACTCTTTCAATTGCTCTCACATCTTGCTCTCTCTCTGAACTTTTCCTTCTCATTCTCTCCCTCCGTAACCCTCCTACTACTCTCTATCTCAATGTCTCGCCCACTCTGCCCTCTCCCTCTCCATCTCCCTCTCTTCTTCTCCCCTTTTCATTCATTCTCTTACTCTCCCTCCCTATCTCCATATTACTAACTATCTTTTCCTCTCTCTCTCCCTCTCTCTTCAATCTCTCTTCTTATATCTCTCTCTCCTCCCTTTCCTCACTCTCTCCCTTGCTCTTGCCCTCTATCTCTCTCTGTCTCACTCCCTCCATTTCTCAGTATGTCGCCTACTTTCTCCTATGTTTCTCTCTCTCACTCTCTCACTCTCTCCTGCTCTCTTTATTCTCCCTTTGCCCACTCTTTCTTCCTATATCCATCATGCTAACTCTTTCTCCCTTACTCTCATTTTCTCTTCTCTCTCTAACCCACTCTTTGGTGTCATTTTTTATTACTTTCTCTCCTCTCCCTCCCTCCTTACTCCGCTCTCTTTTATCTTTATAGCTCCCTATCTCTTTCCTTCTTTTTCCTCTCTCTCATTCTTTCTCTATTTCTGCCTTGCTTTGTCTCTCTCTCCCTTCCTTGCTCCCTCACACTCTTTAATTTCTCTCTCACTCTTACTTCCTCGCTCGCCTCTCTCTCTCTCTCCCTTTCCATCTCTAACTTTTCCTCTCACACACTCTCTCTCTTGCACTCTCTTCTCCACTCTCTCTTCAGGTTCACTCCTACTCCCTCTCTTTATCTCCATCACACTCTATATTCTCTCTTCCACTTTCTATCACTATCTCGCTCGCACTCTTTATTCTCTGTTAGCTTCTCTCTTACTCCTCTCACTCCCTTCTCTTCCTCCATCCCTCCACTCCTCTATTTCTTCACTCCCTCCAACGCCACTCTCTCTCATGCTCCCTCTTCTTCCCTTTCTCGCACTCTCTCACTCCATCTCTCTCTCGTTCTCTCTCTCTCTCATTCTATTATTCTTCCTCTCTCTCTCTTGCTCACTCTCTCTATTTCTATCTTCTCGCATTCTCCTTCTCTCCCTATATATCTCTCTCTCACTTCTTCCTTCACTCCCTTCCTCTCCTCTTCTCTCCCTCTGTCTCTCCTCTATTTTCCTCTCTCGCTCTCTCCCTCTACGTTTAAGCATCATTCTCTCCACCTCCTAATCTCATACTTTCTCTCCCCTCTCTTCTTTTCATGCTCTCACATACTCTCCCTTCCTCTTTCTCTCTTCCACTATATATATCATTTAACACTTTCTCTCCCTCTATCGCCCATCTCTCTCCCCTCTTTCTACTCTCTCTCGTGCACTCTCACTCTCTCTTCTCACTCTTTATTCTCTTTTTCTATAATGTACTCTCTTTTACACTCACCTTTGATTCTCTCTCTTCTCTCTTTCCTCATAATTTTCTCTCACTCTATTCCCACTCTTTCTCTCCTCTTTTCCAACCCTCCCTCTTAAATTCTCTCTCTTCTCTCCCTCCTTCCCTCTCTCTAACTTTATCCCTCTCCATCTCCCTCGCTATCCCTTGCTCCCTCTTGGTCTCATCATTCTCCTCTTCTACCTCTATTTGTACCCCTCATTCACTTAGTCTTACTCGATCTTCCCTGATCTCTCTTATCGCTCTCTCTCTCTAACTTTCGCTTCCTTTCTCTTTCCTGCTATCATTAAACCCTCTCACTACCTCCTCCTATCTCTCTTTCTCACTTACCTCTCCCACTCTCCCTCTCACTCTCTATTCCACTTCTTTTTATCTCTCTTTTGCTCTATCTTCTATCTTTCTCTTTTGACGCTCCATTTTCATTCATAGCCTCTCTTTTGCTCTCCCTCCCCCTTTCACTCCCTTCATCCCTCTCTTCCTCCTAATCTCCTTATCTCCTCTCTCTAGCTCCCTCTCTCACTCTCTCACTCTTTCCTTCTCTCCTGCTCTCTCTTCCCTCAATTTCTCTTCTCTCTATTTTACTCTCACACTCTCTCCCTCTTCCTCTCCCTTCAGTTTCCCTCTCTAATACTCCCACATTCCTTCTCTCTTTCTTTCTCCAAGATCACTCTCTTTTATTGCTCTCTCTCCCCTCTTTCTCTTGCTCCATCTGTCATTCTCTCTCTTGCTCCTTTTTTATTATTCTCACTTCACCCACTCTCTTCATCTTCACTTTTACTCATACTACCTCTCTTTATCTCTTTCACACCCTCTATTCTCTCTTCTACTTTCTTTCACTATTCAATTGCACTCTTTATTTTCTTTCAACTTTTCTATTACTCTTCTCTCTCTTTCTCTATTTATCTCACTTCCCTCCTTCCTTTCTCTCTCTTACAATCCCTCCCAATTTCCATTCTTGGCCTTCCTCTCTTCATCTCTCGCTCATTTTCTCTCTCAATCTCTTATTCTCCCTCCGTCTCTCTCTTGCTAACTATCTCTTTCTCTATCTCCCCTCATTCTCCTTCTCTGCCTATATCTCTCTCAATCTCTTATTCTCTCTTTCTTTCTCTTTTATTGCTCACCCTTCTCTAACTCTTTCTATTAAGTTTCTCTCTCAATCCATCGTCCTCACACACACACATAATCTCTCTCTCTCTCTCCAACTTTTATGTCTATCCATCTGTGTCTCTTCTCTCTCATTATTTCTTACATTCTCTCACACTTCTCTCTCTCTCTCACTCTCTCTCTCCTCTATCTCTCACACTCCTCAATCTCTTTTCCTTACTCTTGTTCTCACTCTCTCACTCTCTACCTACATATATCTTTTGATCCCTCCCTCACTCTCTCCTTCATTCTCTCACTCTCTATCTCTCTCATATTGTCCTCCTCCTAGCTCACACTCTATCTACCTTCCCACCCTCCTATTATCTTCTTTACTCTCCTGTTCTTCTCTCTTTCCTTTCATATATCCTCTTTTCCCTCACTATCTTTTCCGATTTCTCTCTTTATATCTTTCACTCTCTCACTATTGTTTTCTTTATCTCTCACTCTCTCCATCTATAATTCCCACACCCTCATTCTTGCCCTCTCTTTGTCTCCCTTATGTAGTTCACTTTTCTCTCTCCATCTCACACACTCATACGCTCTCTCACTCTCTCTCAATCTCAATCCCTCTCGCCCACTTTTAGCTCCACTTCTTTATTATCTTGTTCTTTCTCGCTGGCTCTCTCCTCTCACTCCCTTGCTCCATATTTCTCTCGTCACTCTTTATCCTCTTATATATTTTTATCTCTCCCTCTCTCTCTTTTTCTCACTCTCTATTCCCGTTTCTATATTATAATCTCTTTTACACTCTCTTTTTTTGCTCTTTTCTCTCTTTCTTTTTGCTCTTTCTCTCATTCGATCCTCCACTTTCTCTCCCCTCTCTCTTGCTTCCATCACTCCCTCTCTCTTTCTCTCTCTTCTCTCCCTCCCTCCCTCTGGCTCCCTGTCTCCCTCTCTGTCTCCCTTTCTCGCTCCCTCTCTCTCACCATGCTCATGTTCTTCCCCTCTCTTTGTTTCTCACTCTAATTAATTTCCTAAAGCCTCTTTTCTCTCTCACTTTCTCTTTAACACTCTCTATTTAAACCCTCTCACTTCCTCTCTTTGTGTCTCTTTCACCATCACTACCACTATCTCTCTTCACTCTCTATTCCATCTCTCTTTATCTCTCTTTCTCTCTCACTGTCTCTTCTTTCTCTCACTTTTGACCTTCCCATTATCCCTCACTTCCTTTCTCTCGCTCTTCCTCCCTCTTTCGCTCCCTTGATCCATCACTCTCTCCCACACTCCTTATCTCTCCTTTTATTTCTCCCTCCCTCCCTTGCTCGCTCTCTCCCTCTCACGCTCTCTATTTGGTTGCACTCTCTTCTCTCTATTTATCTCACACTCTCTCTCATTCTTGCTCCCTCTTTCTCTCTCTTCAATTTCACTCTCACTCTTACTCCCTCTCTCCCTCACTCTTTCTCACTCCATGTTCACACTCTCACCAACTCTCACTTATGTTACTCTTTCTTCTCTCCCTCTTCCCCTATCACTTGCTTCCATCTTGCCCTCCTTCTCTCTCCCCCTCTTAGTATTTCATTCTCTCTCTCTCAGACACTATCACTGTCCCCCTCTCACACTCTTTTGGTTCATTCCTGCTCACTTTACCACAAGATCTCATTCTCTACCCCTCTCTCCCTCGCACTTATGCTCTCCATATCTTCGCTCACTCTCTCTTCTCTCTCACTCTCACTTCCTCTCTCACTCCCACTTTTCAATCTCTCACTCCCTCCCACTTTCTTTCTCATTCTCACACTCCAACTCTACCGTTCATCTCTCAATTTATGAATTATCACTTTTTCTTTCTCTTTCGCTCTCTCTCTCTCTCTCTCTCTCTCACACACTCTCTCTTGCTCTCTTTATCACTCCCTCCTATCTCTTTACTCTCTCTTTCTCTCCATCCATCGCTCAGTCTCTTCCTCCCATCCTTTTATTTTCTCCATTGCACTCTCTCATACCCTCTCTCTTGCTTTCTCTTCGCTTTGTTTCTCTCCCCCTTCTCTCCCTCTCACTTTTCTCCATTCCACTCTCTCTATCTTAATCAGACTCCCTCTCTCCTCTCTTTCTCACTCATTCTCTTAACCTTGCTCCTTTCTCCATATTGTTCACCATCTATTTCTCTCTCTCTCCCTCTCTCGCTTTCTCTCTCGCTCTTAAACCATTCTTACTCTCTCTCACTCCCTCACTCCCTTTCTCTTTTTCAATCACTTGCTCTCTCCCTCTCTCCCCCTTTCTCACTCTCTCCCTTAATCTTGCCTTCTATCTCTCTCTTTCTCACTCTCTCCTATTCTTACTATATCTCTCTCTCTCTGTCGCTCTCTTGCTCTCTCTTGCTATCTTTTCTTATTATTTACTTTGGCCTCTATCTTTTTTTCTTACTCTCTCCCTTTCTCACTAGGTCCTTAACCCTCTATTTCATTTCTCTCGCTCACTCTCATGCTCTCTCGTGTTCTCTTTTCTCTCTCTTTACTCATTCTTGATCTCCCTATATCCATCACTCTATCTCACTACCTTCCTCTCATTCTCTATCTCCTCTCTTTCTCACCCCTTTTCTCTATAATTGTTTATCTCACTACATTCACTCTATCTCACTACATTCCCTCCATCCCTCGCTCCCGCCCTCCGTCCTTTATTCACTCTCTGTTCCCTTGCTTACTTCTCTATTTATTCTCACTGCTTTTCTCTCATTTTTTCTCTCTCCGTTTCCGGCTCCCTCAATCTCTTCTCTTTCTCTCTTTTTCTCTTGCCCTCTTTGTCCCTTTCTCTCCCCCTCTTTCTCTCTCACTCACACTCCCTACCTCCCAAACTATCTCTGCTCCATCTTTCTCCCTTCACTCTCTGTCCTCTTCTCTGTTATTCTCTCTCCCTCTCTTTCACTTTCTCACTATATGTTCTCTTTTTCTATCTTATACTCTCTTTTACACTCTCCTTTGTTGCTCTCTTTTCTCTTACACTTTCTCTCATTCTACCTTCACTCCATTTCTCCTTTCTCTTGCTTTCAACCCTACCACTCTCATTCCCTATCTTCTCTCCCACTGTCCTTCCCCCTCTATCCCTCCTTATCTCCGTCTTTGTCTCCCTCTCTCTTGCTCCCTCTCTCACACACTAATATCCTCTTCTTGTGCTCACCTTACACCTCACTGACTCACTCTTACTTGATCTTCCCACAGCCTCTCTTCTCACTCTCTCTCACTTTCTCTTTCCTACTCTCTATTTAAAAGCTCTCACTTCCACCTATCTACAATTCTCCCTCATGACCTCCATCTTTCTATGACTCTATTTTAGCCCTCTTTATCTCTTCCTCTCAATATCTCTTTTGTCTCTCACTTTTGACCCTCCCATTATCCCTCACTTCCTCTCTCTCACTCTCCATACCTCTTTCGCTCCCATAATCCATATCTATTTTACACTCTCTTGTTATTGTTCTATCTTCTCTTTTTCCTCTTACTTTTCTCTCACTCTATTCTCCACTCTCTCTCCTTTCTTGCTCACCTGATTCCATCCCAACCTCTCTCATTCTCTCTCTCCCTCCCTCCCTCCCTCTTCCTACCTTTATCCTTCTCCAAATTCCTCTCCCTTCGTTTCTCCCTCTCACTCATATCATTCTCATGTTCTCCCGCTCTTTACACCACGTAACCTTACTTGATCTTCCCTTAGTCTCATTACTCTCACCCTTTCACTCTCTTTTCCTTTCTCTTTCTTGAACTCTCTTTAATCCCTCTCACCAGCTCCTTCAATCTTGCTCTCACTCACTCTTTCCCTATCTCTCTCACTCTCTATTCCATCTCATGTTATCTCTGATTCACTCTCTCTTCTATCTCTCTTTTAACGCTCCCTTTATCCCCCGCTGCCTTTCTCTCGTCTCCCTTCCTCTTTCACTCCCTTCACCCCTGCTTTTTCTCACTCTCCTTGTCTCCCTCACTCTTTCTCCCCCTCACTCGCTCATTCTCTCCCTCTCTCAAGCTCTCTCTTTCCTCACTCTGTCTACACTATTTCTCTCACACTTTCTCCCTTTCTCGCCCCTCTTCCTCAATCTTTAGTTTCACTCTCACTTCTACTCACTCTTTTTCTCGCTTCATGTTCACTCTCTCTTTGATTGCTCGCTCTCCTCTCTCCTATTAATCTTGCCTCCCTCTCTTCCCTCTCTCTTGCTTCCTTCCCTCCCACTCTCTCTCCCTCTCTCCCTCTCTACCTCTCTCTCACTTCCAACTCATCCCCCTCTCTCCCACTAAATCTCATTCTCCACCCCATTTCTCCTCCCTCTCACTTTATCTCTATATCTTCCATCAGTCACTCTTCTCTCTCACCCTCTCTTCCTCTCTCACTCCTGCTCTCTTTAAGGTCGATAACTTCCTTTGTCTATCTCTATCTTTCTCACTCTCCTCCTCTCTCACACTTTTCTCTATTTATGCCTTATCACTTTTTCTTCCTCTATTTTTCTCTCTTTCACTCCCATGCACACACACTCTTGTTCTCCTTTATCACTCTCTTATCACTTTACTCACTATTCTCTCCAACCATCTCACACTCTCTTCCTCCCTCCCTCTCTCCATCTCTCCCTCTTTCATTATTATAGTCTCTCACTCTATCACCCACTCACTCCATATCCCCTCTAAATCTCCCTCTCTCTACCTCACACTCTACTCTTTATCTTCCCTCAGTCTCTCTTCTCTCTTATTTTCTATCTCACCCACTCTCCTGCTCTCCCTCCCACTCACACTTTAATGCCTTTTTTACTCTTTTTCTCTCTCTATTTCATCTCCCTTTATTGATTCTTGATCTCTCTCTTATCCTTTCTTCTATCGCCCTAATTTCTCTCTCTTTACTCACCTTACTCCTCTCTCTCACTTCTGTTGTACTCACTAAGTCACTCCTTCTACCTCACTCTCATTTTCTCTATTGCTCTCTCTCATTCCCTCTCCCTTGCTCCCTCTTCTCTTTTCTCTATTTCTCTCTTACTCTTCCTCTCCCATTCTCTCTCTCTCATTTTCTCCCTTCTACTCCCTCCCTCCCACTCCCCCTATCTCAATCTCCCTCCCTCCATCTCCCTCTCTCCCTCTCCATCTCCCTCTCTTTCCTTCTGACGCATTCTCTTAATCTCCCTCCTTATTTCAATATTGCTCACTATCTTTTTCGTTCTCTTCTTCTCTCAATTTCTATCTATCTTATAAATCCTTTTCTCTCTCTCTTCCTTTTTCACTCCCTCTCTCTCTCTTTAATCTTTCTCACTCTCTCCCTCTATCTCCCCCTCTCACTCTCTCCCATACTCTTGTCATTTATCTTTCTTTCTCACTCACTGCCTTACCCACTATATTTCACACTCTATTATGTTTCTTTCTCTCACTCTAAGGCTCTCTCTTGCTCCCTTTTCTCTCTTTCCTTCTTTCTCTCCCACTAAATGTAATTTTGTACCCCCTCTCTCCATCTCTCTCACTCTTCCCTCCATATTTTCCTTCATTCTCTTTTTCTCTCTACTCTCACTCTCTTCCATCCTTCTCGCACCCTCCGTCCATCTCTCTTCCTCACTAGGTCTTTTCTTTATTTATGATTTATCACTTTTTCTTTCTTTATTGCCCTCTTCTTGCTCTCTTTGACAAACTCTCTCTTGCTCTTGTTTCTCACTCTCTTATCACTTTACAAAGTCTTTCTCTCCAACCATCTCTCACTCTCTTCCTCCCTCCCTCTCTCACTCTTTTATTAATTCAATCTCTCGCCATGTCTTTTCTCCCTCCATCTCTCTCCATATTTCCCTCAATATCTCCATTTATCTACCTTTTACTCACTATCTTTTGCTCTAGCTTCCTCGAGTTTCTCTTCTCTCTTCTCTCTCGATTTTTTCCTTACACCCCCTCTCCCTCACTCCCTTTGCTCACTCTTCAATCCCTATCTTAACTTCATCTCTTCTCTCTCTCTCTCTCTCTCTCTCTCTCGCTCTCTATTTCATTTCTCTTGTTATTTGTCTACTTTTGCCCCCTCGTTGTCTCTCTCTTTCTATTTCTTCTATCTCGCTCTCTTCCCTCTCTTTACTCACTCTTTCTCTCCCTCTATCACACTCTCTCTCGCACACCCTCCCTTACACAGTATCTCTTAATTGCTCTCTTATCTTGCTCTATCTTTTCATACCCATATCATTATTTATTATTTTCACTCATACACCTCTCATTCCTTCTCTATCCCTCCCTCTTTCAATTCATCCCTCCCTCTCTTTCTTCCTCTCTCTCCTCTTGCACTCACTCATTCAGACACTATCTCTTCCTCTCTTTTTCTCTTTCTTCTATCTCGCTCTCTTCCATCTCTTTACTCACTCTTTCTCTCCCTCTATCTATCACACTCTCTTTTACACTCCCTTCCTTAAACACTATCTCTCAATTGCTCTCACATCTTGCTCTCTCTCATCATATCCATATCATTATTTCTTTTTTCTCTTATACATCTCTCATTCCTCCTCGATACCTCCCTCTTTCAATCCATCCCTCCATCTCTTTCTTCCTTACTCTCTCCTCTTCCACACACTTGTTCACTCTCTCTCCCCCTCTCATTTTCTTTATCACTCTCTCTCATCCTTCTCTTTTGCTCTCTTTTCTCTCACTTCCACTTTTCTCTATTTCTCTCTCACTCTCCCTCTCCCTTTCTCTCTCCTTCTCTCTCATCTATTCTCTCTCATTCTCTCCCTCTGCTACCCTCCCTCCCACGCTCTTTATCTCAATCTCTCTCCCTCTCTCTCCCTCACCCCCTCTCCATCTCCTTCACTGCATTTAACTCATTCTCTTACTCTCCCTTCCTATCTCAATCCATCCCTCCTTCCCTCTCTTTCTCTCTTTCCCCTATCTCTCTTCTCTCTCTCCTCTTGCACTTAATCAATCTCCCTCCTTCCCTCTCATGTTCTCCATCACTCTCTCCCATTCCTCTCTTTTTCTCTCTTCTCTCACTTTCTCTTCTCTCTATTCTCTCTCACAGACCTCCTTCAATCTCTCTATCTTCTTCTTTTTACCATGCTCTCCCTCACACTCTCTATTTCTTTCTTTTTACCCCTCTTCTCTCTATATCTCTCTCACTCCCTCATCCTTTCTCTCCCTCTCTCCATTCCACTTCTCACCCTCCCACTCTCTTTATCTCAATCTCTCTCCCTCTCTCTCTCCCCCTCTCCATGCACTGTCCTCTTGCTCCTTATCTCCATCTTGCTCAATATTGTTTCTTCTCTTGCTTCCCTCTCTCCCTCTTATATCTTTCATGCTCTCTCTCACTCACTCTCTTCAATCTCTCTCTCCCTCTATCTCCCCAATTCTCCCATTCTCCCTTACACTTGCCCTCTAACTCCCCCTTTCTCACTCTCACCCTTATTCTTACCCTTTCTTACAATGTCTCTCACTCTCTATTCTTTTTCTTTGTCTCACTTTCTTGCTATCTCTTTCTATCTTCTCACTCTCTTTACTTTTCCCTCTATCTCTCTCTTTCTCCCTCTCTTTCTTTCTCACTATGTCTCCCACTCTCCATCATGTTTCTCTCTCTCTCGCTCATTGTTCTCTCTTCCTCTCTTTTCTCTCTCTTTTTCTCTTAATATCCATCACTCAATCTCTCTCTACCTTCCTCCTTTCTCTATTTCTTTCGATTTCTTATTTTTTATTACTTCCCTCCCTCCCTTATTTTGGTCTCTATTTCTCTCTCTTTCCCTCTCTTATCCCACTCTCTATTCCTTCTCTGTTTCTTTCTCTTTTTGTCTCTCTCCTTTCATGGCTCCCTCACTCTCTTTAATTTTACTCTCACTCTTACTCTCAATCTCTTCTCTCTTTCTCTATTGCTCTCTCTCACTCTTTCTCTCTCCCTCTCTCTCTCTTGCTCCCTCACCGAGTCTCTCTCGCTCTCCCTCCCACTTTCACTCCCTTCATCCCTCTCTCTCTCCTGCTCTGCTTATCTCCCTCTCTCTTAATCCCTTTATAACTCGCTCGCTCTTTCCCTCTCTCCCACTCACTCTTTCCTTACTCTTTTTTCTCTGTTCTCTCTCGCACTCTCTCCCTTTCTAGCTTCTCTTCCTCTCTCTTGGGCTTCACTCTCAGTTACACCCTCATTTTCTCTCTCTTTCTCACTCCATGTTCACTCTATCTCTTACTCCCTCTTCTATTGCTCTCTCTCCTTGCTCTCCACTCAATCTTTCTCTCCCTCTCTCCCAAATTTTCATGTTTCATTCCCTACCTCTCACTCTCTCCCTTCCTCGCTCTTATTTCTTTGTCTCGCGCACTCTCCCCCTCTTCCCTTACACACTCTTCTAGTTCACCCCCTTTCTCTCCCAGTAAGATTCATTCTCTACTCATCTCTCCAGCTCTCTCACTTTATCTCTATTTCTTCCTTGACTCTCTCTTCCTCTCTCATTCCCACACTCTTCCATTCCTCTCTCTATCTACTCTCTCCCTCACTCTAACTTTCTCTCTATATCTTCCATCACTCTATCTTCTCTCTCACCCTCCCTCTCTCATTCTCACTCTCTTCAATCTCATGCACTCCCTTCCTTTGTCCCTCTCTTTGTCACTCTCTCCCTCCTCATTCTTTTCTCTATTTATGCTTTATTACTTTTTTTCTCTCTTTCTCTCTCACACACACGTACCCTTGCTCTCACTCTCTTATCACTTTACTTACTCTTTCTCTCCAGCCATCTCTCACTCTCTTCCTCACTCCCTCTCTCCCTCTTTCATTAATTCAGTCTCTCTCTCTATTACCCTCTCGCCCTCTTGCTATCTCCATATACCCTTTATATCTCCCTCTCTCATCCTCCCTTCCTTTAGTCTCTCTTCTTTCTATATTTCTATCTCACCCTCTCTCTATCTCTCCCTCCCGCTCACTCTTCAATCTCTGGCTTTACTCTTTCTTTTGCTCTCTCTCTCTCTCTCTCTCTATTTCATCTCTCTTTATTATTTTCATGCTCTCCTTCGCTCCCTCTTTATCTCTCACTCTTGCTCTTTCTCCTATCACACTCTCATCTCTCTTTACTCCATCTCTCCCTCTATCTCACTCCCTCACACTCTCCCTCCCAAACACACTCACTTACAGTTTCTCTCACATATTGCTCTCTCCCCGTCATATCCATCTCATTGTTTCTTATTTTATCTCCTGGATCTCTCTTTCCTCCTTGATCCCTCCCTCATCAATCCCTACATCCCTCTCTTTCTCGCTCTCTCCCTACTTTACTATGCACTCTCACTCCTATTGCACTCACTCAAAGACTCCCTCTCCCTCCCTCTTATTTTCTTTATCGCTCTCTCTCATTCCCTCTTGTTTTCTTTCTCTACATCTCTGTCACTCTTCCTCTCCCATTCTCTCACTCTCCCTCTTTCTTTCTCCCTTATTCTCCCCCTCCAACCACATCTCTATACCAATCTCTCTCCCTCTCCATCTCCTTCTCTCCTTTCCTTCTCACTCATTCTCTTAATCTCCCTCCCTATCTCAATCTTGCTATCTTTTTCTCTCACTTCCTATCTCTCTTAAATCTTTCTTTCTCTCCCCTCTCTCACTCCCTCTCTCTATTCGGTCTCTCTAACGCTCTCCATCTATCTCTCCTTTCTCTTTCTTTCCCTCTATTTCTCTCTTTCCCGCTCTCTCCCTTTCTCACTATGTCTCACTCTCTATTATGCTTCTTTCTCTAGCTCTCTAGCTCTCTCTTACTCTCTGTTCTCTTTCTTTATTCACTCTTTATCTTCTATATCCATCAATCTAACTCCCTCCCTTCCTCTCATTCTCTCTCTTCTCTCTCTTCTCTCTCTTCTTCCATCTTCTCACTCATTGTTTATTACTTTCACACCCTCCTTCCTTCCTCTTTTTATGCTCTCTTTGTCTCTCTAACTTCTTTTCTCTTGCCCTCTCTTTCCTCACTCTTTATTCTCTCTATTTCTCTCCCTTTGTCACTCTCTCCCCTCCTCGCTCCCTCACTCTCACTCTTACTCCCTCACTCGCTTTATCTCTCTTTGTCACACTCACTCCCACTTTCCCTTCTGGTTGTCCCTCTCTCTCCATATTTCTCTTCCTCTCTTTGTTCACACTCACACACACACTCTCTCTCCTTCATTCCTCCCTCTCTCGAATTTCACTCTCTCTCTCCTCACTCCCACTCTCTCCATACTCTTTTTCTCGATTTCTCTCTCCTTCCTCTCCTCCCTCCATCTCTTCTCCGTCTTTACTCACACTCTCTCTCTCACTCACTCCCGACACACTCTCTCTCATCGCTCACATTTTGCTCTCTCCCATCAAATCCCTCTCATTATTTCCTATTTCTCTCATACATCCTACCTCTCAAGAGGAGAGAGAGAGTTGTGAGATAAGAAGTGAGGTAGAAAGAGTGGGAAGAAGGATTGAAAGAGGGAGGGGTCGAGAGGAAAGAGAGATGTATGAGAGAAAAGAAGAATTAATGAATGGATTTAAGGGAAGAGAGCAACATGTGAGAGAAATTGAGAGAGGGTGTGTGAGGAAGTGAGACGGAGAGAGAGAGAGAGAGAAAGAGTTAGTAAAGAGAGAGAAGTGATGGTGATAGATGAATGAGCAAGAGAGAGGTAGAGGGAGGGCAAGAGAGAGCAAGCAAACGATAAAGAGAGATGAAATAAAGAATGAAAGAATGAGCAAGAGAAGAAGTGAACTAGAAATAGGGAGATAGAGGGAGGGAGTGATAGGGATTGAAGGGGGAGCCGGAAGGTGAAAAGGAGAGAGAGTGAGACAAAAATAGAGAGAGAAGAGAGACTCAGGGAAGATAGAGCAAATGCTTGGAGATGAGAAGTAGAGAGAGGGAGATATGGAGGAAGATATAGAGAGAGATTGATGGGAAAGGGAGATAGAGAAACAAAATGCAGGAGAGAGAGAAAGGGAGGAAGAAACTGTACAATAGTTGGAGAGAAAGAGTAAGTAAAGAGATAGGAGGATGTGATAAAAGAGAGCAAGGGAGAGTGTGTGAGAGAGAAAGAGAGAGGGAGAGAGTAAAAGAGAAAGAATAATGATAATTCATAATGAGTGAAAAGAACGAGAGAGGAAGAGAGTGAGAAAGAGGGAGAAAGTGGGGGAGTGAGAGAGATTGAAGAGTGGGAGTGAGAGAAGCAGTGAGAGTGAGAGAAGATATAGAGAGAGTGAACGAGAGGGAGAGAGGGGGCAGACAATGTGATTTTGAAAGAGAGAGTGAATAGGAATGAACCAGAAAAATGTGAGGGGAAAATTGATAGTGTGTCTGAGAGAGATAAAGAGAGAAGGAGAGAGAGGGAGGGAAGGAAGGAAGCAAGAGACGGTAGGAGAGAGGGAGAGAAAAATTAAAAGGTGAGAGAGAAACATAAGTTATAGTGTGTGAGGGAGAGTGAACATAGAGTGAGAATGAGTGAGGGAGAGAGGGAGTAAGAGTGAGAGTGAAACTAAATATGAAGAATGAGGAGCAAGAATGGGAGAGACTGTAAAAGACAAATAGAGAGAAGAGATTGTGAGGGAATAGAGAGCATGAGAAAGGGAGAGATTGAGCGAGCGAGAGAGAGAGCAAGAAAGAAAGAGACGAGTGTGGGAGAGAGAGACAGAGAGATTAAGGGATTGAAAGAGGGAAGGAGAGCAAGAGAGAGGTGGTGAGGGATAATGCGAGGGTCAAATATGAGAGACAGAAGAGATTGCAAGAGAGATAAAGAGAGATGGAATAGAAAGAGAGAGAGATGCAGGGAGAAAGAGAGACAAAAGGAGGAATTTAGAGGGTTTAAAGAGAGTGAATTGGAGAGAGTGAGAAGAGAGGCTATGGAAAGAATGAGTATGATTAGTGAGTGAGGGGTAAAGAGAGAGGAAGAACGAGAGAATGGTGAGCGAGGGGGAGCAAGAGAGAAGGAGATAGAGAGGGAGAGTGAGGGAGGGAGGGAGAGAAGAGAGAGAAAGAGAGAGCGAGGGATGGAAGCAATAGAGGGGGGAGAGAGAGAGAGGAGAATAGAATGAGAGAAAGATTAAGAGGAAAGAGTGAAAAGCAAAAAACCAAAGCAGTGTAAAAGAGGGTATAAGATATAAAAAGGGAATGGAGAGTGAGAAAAAGAGATAGAGGTAGAGAGAAAATACAGAAGAGGGTAGACACTGAAGAGAGAAAGATGGAGTGAGGGAGAGATAGGATAGAGTGATCGAGAAAGAACATGATAGTTAGAGGGAGATTGTGAGAGAGACTGAATTAATGAAAGAGGGAGAGAGGGAGGGAGAAGAGAGGGAGAGATGGTTGGAGAGAAAGAGGGAGCAGAGTGATAAAAGAGTGATGAAAAGAGCAATAGAGATTGTGTGTGAGATAAAATGAGAGAGATCAATAGAGAAAGAAAAAGTGATAAACCATGAATAGAGAAAATAACGAGAGAAGGAGAGAGTGAGAAAGAGAGAGATAGATGGATGGAGTGAGAGGAATGGAATGGAGTTGGAGAGATACAAAGTGCGAGTCGGAGAAAGTGAGACTGAAGGAAGATATAGAGAGAGTGAGAGAAAGAGAGAGGGGGTAGAGAATGAGATTTTGTAGGATAGAGAGGGGAGATGAATTGGAAGAGGAGGAGAGTAAGTGTGAGAGAAAAAGAAGAACGAGAGAGCTAGAGAGAGGGCGGGAGGGACAGAAGCAAGAGAGTGTGAGAAAGTGGGAGAGAAAGATTGAGAGGAGAGATAGCAATAGAAGAGAGTAATCATGGAGCAAGAAAGAGAGAGGATATGAAGTCGTAACAGTGAGAGTGAAACTGAAGAGAGAGGAAGAGTGATGAAAAGGAGAGAGTGTGAGAAAGTAATAGAGAGAAGAGAGAGTGAGGGAAAGAGAGTAGGAGAGAGGGAAAGAGTGAGCGAGTGAGGGAGGGATCAAGAGAGAGGGGGATAAGGAGAGGAGGAAGAGAGGGATGAAGAGTGAAAGAGAGAGGGAAATAATAGTAACGTCAAAAGATCGAGACAGAAGATAGAGTGAGAGATATAAAAAAGGTTGGAATTGAGAGTGAGAGAGGGGGAGAGACTGAGTAAGAAAGAGAGATTGAAAGAGGTAATGAGACATTTTAAAGCTAAGAAAAGAGAAAGAAAGAGAGAAAGTAAAAGAAAGAGATAGTGAGAAAAGTGACTGAGGGAAGATCGAGTAAGTGCAAGTGAGTGTGGGGTGAAAAGTAAGGGAGATAGGAGAATGGTGAGAGAGTGTGGAAGCAAGAGAGAGAAAAAGGAGGGATAATGGGAGGGAGAGAGGGAGGGAGAAAAGAGAGAATGAGAGTGGTGGGATGGAAGCAAGGGAGAGGAGAGAGAGTGGGGATATAGTGAGAGAAAAGTAAAAAAAAGAGAGAAGCGAGCAACAATGGAGAGTGTGAAAGAGGGTATAAGATGGAAAAAGAGAAAAGAGAGTGAGAAAAAGAGAGTGAGAGAAAACAATAAAGAAGAGGATAGAGAGAGAAGAGAGAAAAATGGAGCAAGGGAGAAGAGAGAGTGAGAGAGAAAAAATAAAATGGTAATAAAGAGTGAGATAGAGAGCAAGAAATGGAGCTAAAGTGGGCGAGAGGGAGAGAGATTAATAGTGAGTGAGCACCAGAGAGTGTGTCAGTGTGTGAGATGGAGAGAGAAAAGTGAACTACATAAGGGAAACCTAGAGAGGGCACAAATGAGGGAGTGAGAATGATAGAGGGAGAGAGTGAGAATTATAATGAGAACAGGTGAGAGAGTGAAAGAGATCTAAAGAGAAATATGAAAGGAGTAAGGGAGAGAAAAGTAAATAAGAAAGGAAAGAGAAAAAAAGATATTAGGAGGTTGAGAAGTGAGAGAGAAGTGAGTGAGGGAGGAAGAGAAGAGAGAGACAAAGAGAGCAAGAGAATGAAAGATAGAGTGATGGATATATAGATAGAGAGGAAGATAATGAGAACAAAAGAGGATAGAGAGGGAGAGAGGGAGGTAGATGGAGAGTGAGTGTGAGAGAGTTGAAGATAGAGTAAGAGAGAGAGGGAGGGAAAGAAGCAAGATAGGAAGAGAGATTGTGCGTGGAAGATAGAGAGTATAAAGGAATGGGTGGAGAGAGAGCAGAGAAGACAGTAAGATAAAGGGAGAGAACAAATAATGGGTGAGACAGAGGGAAACTAAGAGATAGTGAAATTAAAGAGAGAGAGAGGGAGGGAGAGAAGAGTGAGAATTAGAGAGAAATTGAAACAGAAGAGAGAGCAAGGAGGGAGAGATATAGATAAAGAGAGATAAGGAGAGCAAGAATAAATAGATAGAGAGTGAGAGATATGAAGATAGAGAGAGGGAAAAGGTAGGAAGGGAGAAAGGTAGAAGAAAGTGTGAGAGAAAGTAAGAAATAATGAGAGAGAGAAGGAGAAAGAGATAGAGGGAGGGAGGGAGGCAGTGAGAAATGGAGATAAAAGGAGAAAAAGAGTTGAGTAATGAGAGAGAGAGAGCGATAGAAGAGAGATTAAAAGAGATTGATTGAGCAACAACGCAATAATGAAGGTGAAATAGAGAGTGAGAGAGGGAGAGCATGAGAGAGAGTGAGTGTGATGGAGATAAGAGAGAGGAAGAGAGAGATGTGGGGGATAGGAAGTGTGAGAGTACATATATAGAGAGGAAGAGAGAGATAGAGGGAGGGAGAGTAAGAGGGAGCATGATAAGAAGAGAGAGTGAGAGAAGTATGAGAATAAGAGGTAGAGAAAGTGATGGTTGAGGTAGAGGGAGAGAACATGAGAGAAAAAGAGAGGAGTGACAGAGGTAGAGGGAGAGGAGAGGAAGGGAGCAATAGAGGAAGTGGGAGTGATAGAGATATAGGGAGAGAGGAGAACAAGGAAAGATACAGAAATAGAGAGTGAGCGAGAGCGGTAGAGGGAGGAGAATAAGAAAATGAGAGAGAGAATGAAAGAGAGTCAGAAGGGAAAGTGGAAGAGAGAGTGATGAAGGAGGGAAGTGAGAGAAATAGAGAAAGAGAGTGGCTGAATTGAGGAAGAGAATAAGTGAGCAGAGTAAGAGAGAAGCTGACGAGAATAATGATGGTGATTGAATGTAGAAGAGAGGATAAAGAGTGTGAAAGAGATAAAGAGAGGGAGTAGGAGTGAGAGTGAAACTAAAGAGAGAGTGGGATAAGAGATAGTAAGAGAAAAGAAACAAGAAATAAAATGATAGATTGAGCAAGACTGAAAGAGTTAGGGAGGGAAAGTGAGAGAGGGAAAAGGAGAGAGAAAGGAAGAAGTGCAATAGAGAAAGGGAGAGAGAACCGAGTGAGGGAGTAATAGTGGGAGAGAATTTAAGGAGAGCGAGGGAACGAGGATGGGAGAGAGTATCAGAGCGAGAGAGAAATAGAGAAAGAAGGGAGAGTGAGGAAATAGTGTGAGAGAGAGAGGGAGCTATCGAGAGAAAAGAGAGCAAAATAAGTAGTGAGGGAAGGAAAGAGGGAGGGAAGGAGAGAAAATAAATAGAGAAGAAGAGGGAGAGAGAGAAGAGAGAGAGAAGAGTGAGAGAATGAGAAGAAGGGAAAGAGAGTTAGATTGATGGATATAGGATGTTAAACAACGAGTAAAGAGAGAGAAAATGGAGCAAAAGAGAGCGAGAGAGCGGCATGAAGAAACAAAAGAGAAAGTGAGAGACAGAGTGAAAGGGAGAGTGAGAAATTGAGAGATAGAGGGCAAGAGTAAGGAAGAGAGTGATAAAGAGGGAGAGATGGAGAGAGATTAAGGAGGGAGAGGGAGTGAGAAAGGGAGAGAGGAAGAAAGACTTAAGAGAGGGAGATAGAAAACGAGAGAGAAAAGAGCACAAACGATTGTGAGCAAAACTGAGATACGGAGGGAGAGTAAGAGAATGAGTGAGAAAGAGTGAAGAAGAGATGGATATGGAGAGGAAAAGAGGGGGAGAGATTGAGATAGAAAGAGAGGGAGGGAGAGTAGCGGAGGAGAGAGTTCGATAGAAAGAATGGAGAGAGCAAGATAAAGGGAGAGGGAGAGTGGGAGAGAAATAGAGAAAAGTGATTGTGAGAGAAAAGAGAGCAAGAGAGAGAGGGAATGAGAGAGAGCAATTGAGACAATGAGAGGGAGGGTAAGGGAGTGAAGGAGTGAGTGCAAGTGGAGAAAGAAAGAGGCATGAGATATGAACAGAGAAACACAATATGAAAGTAGGTATTGAAATAGGGATAGAACGTTGAGGAAAGAGAGATGTTTGAGAGAAAGTAAGAAATAATGAGATGAACATGAGGGGAAAAATTAAGATATGAGAACAATTGAGAGAGTGAGGGAAGGAGAGTGAGAGAGAATGAGAGATAGATGGAGAGAAAGAGTGAGGAAAGACAAAGAAGAAAGTTATTACTTTCTGTTCTTCCTCCCTCCATCTCTCCTTATTTTTCTCTCTTCTTCTCTCTAGCTCCCTCTCTTTTGCCCTCTCTTTCGTCACTCTCTATTCCTGCTCTATTTCTTTTCGCTTTGTCAATCTCTCCACTTTTCGCTCCCTCGCTCTATTTAATTTCACTCTCACTCTTACTCCCTCACTCACTTCTCTCCCTCTTTCTCTCTGCACTCCCTTTCTTTCTATCTCCCTCTCTCTCACTCTCCCTCCCTAACACTATTTCTTCATCTATCATTCTCTCTCTTACTCCTTTTCTCTTTCTCTATTTTTACCCACACTCTCTCTTCACCTACACTCTCTTTTCAACTTCACTCTCATGCCTACTCCCTCTGTTTATCACTTTCACACTCTATATTCTCACACCCACTTTCCATATATATATCTCACTCACACTCTCTATCTCTTTTGCTCTATCTTCTTTGAGTCTCTCTTCTCTCTCTATTTCTATCTTACCCTCTCTTTCTCCTGCTCACTCTTCAATCCCTCTCTTACTCCCTTTCAAGATCTCACTCTCTCTGTTTCATCCCTCCTCTCTATTCCACCTTCATTAGTGCATTGTTGCTCAGTCCATCTCTCTTATGTGGCTTATTCATTTCTCTCATTACTCAACTCTTTTTCTCCTTCTATCTCCCTCTCTCACTCCCTCCCCCCTCCCTCCCTCCCTCTCTTTCAATCCTTCTCTCTTCTCACTCTTTCCTCCTCTTCTCTCTCTAATTATTTTTTTAATTTAGCTCACACTTCTCTCTCCCTGCACTCCCTTTCTCCCTCTTCCCTCTCACTTTATCCTCATATATCTAACTCTCTATCTATTTCTCATTCTTCTGCTCCCTTTCTAGCTCTCTTGCTCTTTCTTCCTTCACTCTCTCTTCTATCTTTGTTTCTCTCTCACTCTCTCCCCTCTCTCCCTCCTTATCTCTCTTTAATTACACTCTGTCTTACTCACTCACTGTTCTCTCTCTATATCTTACTCTCTCTCCTCTCACTCTTTCGCTCTCTATCCTCCAGACACTCTCTCTCCTCCTCTCTTGTTGCCTTCCCTCCCTCGTCCCTACCTCCGCCACTCTCTCACACACTATATCTTACACCCTTCCACATTATTTGTCCCTCTACCTCCCACTCCCCTTTCCATCTCTCTCTAGCTCTCTATTTCCTATCTATTTCCTAATCTCTCTTTAAACCCCTCCTTTCACTCTTTCTCGCTCACTTTTTCCCTCTCTCTCACTCTCTATTCCATCACTTTTTATCTCTCTTGCTCTTCTTTCTCACTCTCTCAATCTTGCCCTTGCTAGGTCTCTGTCATTTAGCGCACTCTTCCCTCTCCATCTCACACACTCATACACACTCTCACTCTCTTCAATCTCTCTCTCTCACCCTCGTTAGCTCCATTTCTAGCTCTCTATCTCATTCTTTGTTACCATTTTATTTTTTATCTCTCACTCTTTTTATCCCTTCTCTATTATATTCCATCCCTGCCTCTCTTTCTCACACCCAATTCTTTTTTTATATCTTATACTCTCTTTTACACTCCTTTGTTGCTCTCTTCTTTCATTTTACTTACATTCTATCACTCTGTCCCTCACTTCCTCTATCCTCTCTCTCTTGCTTCTATTCCTCCCTCTCTCATTTTATCTCTTCTTTTCCATTGTCCCTCTCCCTCCCATTATCCCTCTCCGTCTCCTACTCTCTCTATGAACAATATCTTATTCTCCATCACATTTTACCCTTCACTCACTTACTCTTGCTTGATCTTCCCTCGGTCTATCTTCTCACTCAATGTCCCTTCCACTCTCTCTTCCTTTCTCTTTCCTGCTCTCTCTTTAAACTCTCTCAATACCTTCTTCTATCTTTCTTTCTTACTCACACTCTCCTCTCTCTCACTCTCAGTTCCACCTCTTTTCATCTCTCTCGTACTCTCTTCTGTCTCTCTATTTTCACACTCACTTTATCCCTCAAAGTCACTCTCTCGCTCCCCCTCCCTCCCTCCCTCCCTTTATCTCTTTCTTTCTCCTGCTCTCCCTCCCTCTTTCACATCATTTTTCCCTATCTCTTGCTCCTCTCTCTCTCGTTCACCCTCTCCCTCTCTCCTACACTCCCTTGCCTTACCCTCTCTTCCCTTTATTTTTCTCTGACATTGTCTGCTCTTCTCGTTCCCTCTTCTTATCTTTTCAGTTTCACTCTTATACTTACTCCTTCATTCCCTCTCTCTTTCTCACTCCATGTTCACTCTCTGTCTCTTACTCTCTCTTCTGTTACGCTCGCTCCTCTCTGTCCTCTCAATCTTTCTCTCCAACTCTCCCCACACCTTTCATTCCTTCTCTCCCTCTCCGTCCCTCTTTCTCTCTTTCTCTCTCACACACACTCTCCCCCCTCTCTCTAACACTCTTCCAATTCATCCCCTTCTCTCTCCCACTAAATCTCATTATGTACCCCTTATCTAGATCTCTCTCACTCTCTCTCCATATCTTCCTTCAATCTCTCTTCCTCTCTCACACCCACTCTCTTCCATCCCTCTCACTCCCTCCGTCCATCTCTCTCTTCCTCACTCGCTCATTTCTCTATTTATGCTTTATCACTTTTTCTTTCTCAATTGCTCTCTTTTTGCTCTCATTGACACATTCTCTTCTTCTCTCGTTTTATCACTCTTTTATTACTTTACTCACTCTTTCTCTCCAACCATCTCGCACTCTCTTCCTCCCCCTCTCTCCCTCTTTCATTAATTCAATCTCTTGTTATGTCTTTTCTCCCTCCCTCGTTCTCCATATTTTCCTCAATATCTCCCTCTATCTACCTCTCACTCATTATATTTTGCTCTATCTTCTCTGAGTCTTTCTTCTTTCTCGATTTCTGCCTTAACCTCTCTCCCCCTCTCTCTTTGCTCACTTTTCAATCCCTATCTTAACTCCCTCTCTTGATATGTCTCTCTCACTCTCTATTTCATCTCTCTTTATTATTTGTATGCTCATTTTTGCCCCCTCATTATCTCTCTCGTCTCGATCTTTCTTCTATCTCCCTCTCTTCCCTCTCTTCCCTCTCTTTACTCAATCTTTCTCTCCCTCTATCTATCACAGTCTCTCTCACACTCCCTCCCTTACACACTACACTCAATTGCTCTCACATCATGCTCTCTCCTCATATCCATCTCACTATTTACTGTTTTCTCTCATACATCTCTCCTTCCTCTTTAATAACTCCCTGTTTCAATCCATCCCTCCCTCCCTTTATTCCTCTCTTCTTTTGCGATCACTTGTTTACTCCCTCACTCTCCCTCTCTTTCACTATCGCTCTCTCTCATTCCCTATCTCTGCTCTCTTTCTCTCACTTTTCTCTATTTCTCTCTCGCTCCCTCTCCCCATACTCTCGCCCTGTCTCCCATTCTTTCTCAGTCATTCTCTTCCTCTACTACCCTCCATCCCATGCTCTCGTTCTCAATCTCTCTCCCTTTCTCCCTCTCCATCTGGCTCTCTCCTTCTCTTCTTTTAACTCATTCTCTTACTCTCCCTCCCTATCTCAATTCCTCCCTCCTTCCCTCTCCTTCTTCCTTTCCCCTATCTCTCTTCTCTCTCCTCTTATACTCAATCAATCTTTTTCCTTCCCTCTCATTTGCTCCATACCTCTCTTCCATTCCTCTCTTTTGCTCTCTCTTCTCTAAGAGAGAGGCACACTATTTATCATTCATTCTTTTGCTCTCCCTCTATTTCCCCTTCTCTCTCACTCGTTCTTGCTCTATCTTCCAACACTCTCTATTTCTCTCCCACACTCTCTTTCTCTTGGTCCCTCTCTCACTTCAATCTTTCTCATATCCTCTCTCTATCTATTTCTATATTTCTTTCTCTTTACCAAGCATGCTCTCTCTCACAATCTCTATTATATCTTTCTTTCTCAATCTTTAGATCTCTCTTATGTTGCCCTTTATTCTCTCTTTTTCTCTCACTCAATCCCTCACTCTATTGCTCTCCCAACTTCTCTCTCTCTTTCAATCCAACTCCCACCTCTCCCTCTGTCTTCACTTTCTACCTCTTCTCTCTCTCATTAAATATCACATTCTCTCACACATCTCTTCCTCTCTCACTCTCCCACTTTTACTCCCTCCTTCTCTCCTTCTCTCTTCATATGTCTTACTCCTTTACCTTCTTCTCACTCTATCCCACTTTCTTAATATATCTTTCTCTCTCACTCCCTCACTCTTTCGCTCATTATTCTCTAATTCCTTATAGCTTCTGCTCTCTACCTCCCACTCACTATTTTTTGCTCAATCTTTCCTGAGTCTCACTTCTCTCTCTATTTCTTCTGCCTAACTATCTTTTCCTCCCACTCAATCTTTAACACCTATCTTCACTCCCTATATTGATCTATCACTCTCTCACTTTCTATTTCATCTCTCATTGTTATTTCTTTTCTCGCTTTTTCACCCTCTATGTTTCTCTCTTGCTCTTTCTATTATCCCCCTCTCTTCTCACTCTTCACTCATTCTTTCTCTCCCTCTATCTCTAATTCTCTCTCTCACTCTCCCTACCTCACAAATATTCTTTCAATTGCTCTCACATCTTGCTTTCTCTCTGATATTTTCTCATTCTCTCCCTCTGTAACCCTCCTACTACTCTCTCTATCTCAATGTCTCTCCCACTCTGCCTTCTCCCTCTCCATCTCCCTCTCTTCTTCTCCCCTTCTCATTCATTCTCTTACTCTCCCTCCCTATCTCCATATTACTAACTATCTTTTCCTCTCTCTCCCTCTCTCTTCAATCTCTCCCCATATATCTCTCTCCTCCCTTTCCTCACTCTCTCCCTTGCTCTTGCCCTCTATCTCTCTGTCTCACTCCCTCCCTTTCTTAGTATGTCACCTACTTTCTCTTATGTTTCTCTCTCTCACTTTCTCACTCTCTCTTGCTCTCTTTTCTCTCCCTTTGCCCACTCTTTCTTCTATATCCATCATGCTAACTATTTCTCTCTTCCCCTCATTTTCTCTTCTCTCTCTAACCCACTCTTTGCTGTCATTGTTTATTACTTTCTCTCCTCTCCCTCCCTCCTTACTCCGCTCTCTTTTATCTCTCTAGCTCCCTCTCTCTTTCCTCGCTTCTTTTTCCTCTCTCTCCATTCTTTCTCTATTTCTGCCTTGCTTTGTCTCTCTCTCCCTTCCTTGCTCCCTCACACTCTTTAATTTCTCTCTCACTCTTACTTCCTCGCTCGCCTCTCTCTCTCTCTCCCTTTCCCTCTCTAACTTTTCCTCTCACACACTCTCTCTCTTGCACTCTCTCTTTAGCTTCACTCTCACTCCTACTCCCTCTCTTTATCTCCATCACACTCTCTATTCTCTCTTCGACTTTCTATCGCTATCTCACTCGCACTCTTTATTCTCTGTTAGCTTCTCTCTTACTCCTCTCACTCCCTTCTCTTCCTCCATCTCTCCACTCTTTCTCTTTTTCTTCACTCCCTCCAATGTCACTCTCTCTCATGCTCCCTCTTACTTCCCTTTCTCGCACTCTCTCACTCCATCTCTCTCTCGTCTCTCTCTCTCTCATTCTATTATTCTCCTCTCTCTCTCTCTTGCTCACTCTCTCTATTTCTATCTTCTCGCATTCTCCTTCTCTCCCTATATATCTCTCACTCTCACTTCCTCCTTCACTCCCTTCCTCTCCTCTTCTCTCCCTCTCGTCCCTCCTTTATTTTCCTCTCTCGCTCTATCCCTCTACGTTTAAGCATCATTCTCTCCACCTCCTACTCTCATACTTTCTCTCACTCTCTCTTCTTATCATGCTCTCACATACTCTCCCTTCCTCTTTCTCTCTTCCACTCTATATATATCATCTAACACTTTCTCTCACTCTATCGCCCATCTCTCTCCCCACTTTCTACTCTCTCTCGTGCACTATCACTCTTTCTTCTCACTCTTTATTCTCTTTTTCTATAATATACTCTCTTTTACACTCACCTTTGGTTCTCTCTCTTCTCTCTTTCCTCGTAATTTTCTCACTCTATTCCCACTCTTTCTCTCCTCTTTTCCATCCCTCCCTCTTAAATTCTCTCTCTTCTCTCCCTCCTTCCATCTCTCTTTACCTTTATCCCTCTCCATCTCCCTCACTATCCCTTGCTCCCTCTTGCTCTCATCATTATCCTCTTCTACCTCTATTTGTACCCCTCATTCACTTAGTCTTACTCGATCTTCCCTGATCACTCTTGTCGCTCTCTCTCTCACTCTCTCTTCCTTTCTCTTTCCTGCTATCATTAAACCCTCTCACTACCTCCTCCTATCTCTCTTTCTCACTCACTCTCTCCCACTCTCCCTCTCACTCTCTATTCCACCTCTTTTTATCTCTCTTTTGCTCTATCTTCTATCTTTCTCTTTCGACGCTCCTTTTCATTCATAGCCTCTCTTTTGCTCTCCCTCCCTTTTGCACTCCCTTCATCCCTCTCTTCCTCCTAATCTCCTTATCTCCCTCTCCCTTACTCCCTCTCTCACTCACTCACTCTTTCCCTCTCTCCTCGCTCTCTCTTCCCTCACTTTCTCTTTTCTCTATTTTACTCTCACACTCTCTCCCTCTTCCTCTCCCTTCAGTTTCTCTCTCTAATATTCCCACATTCCTTCTCTCTTTCTTCCTCCAAGATCACACTCTTCTATTGCTCTCTCTCCCCTCTTTCTCTTGCTCTATCTGTCATTCTCTCTCTTGCTCTTTTTTTATTATTCTCACTTCACCCACTCTCTTCATCTTCACTTTTACTCATACTACCTCTTTATCTATTTCACACCCTCTATTCTCTCTTCCACTTTCTTTCGCTATTCAGTCGCACTCTTTATTTTCTTTCAACTTTTCTATTACTCTTCTCTCTCTTTCTCTTCTATCCCCCACTCTCTTTCTCTATTTCTCTCACTTCCCTCCTTCCTTTGTCTCTCTTACAATCCTTCCCAATCTCCGTTCTTGGCCTTCCTCTCTCCATCACTCGCTCATTTTCTCTCTCAATCTCTTATTCTCCCTCCCTCTCTCTTGCTAACTATCTCTTTCTCTATGTCCCCTCATTCTCCTTCTCTGCCTATATCTCTCTCAATCTCTTATTCTCTCTTTCTTTCTCTTTTATTGCTCACCCTTCTCTAACTCTTTCTATTAAGTTTCTCTCTCAATCCATCGTCCTCACACACACACACAATCTCTCTCTCACTCTCCAACTTTTATGTCTATCCATCCGTGTCTCTTCTCTCTCATTATTTCTTACATTCTCTCACACTTCTCTCTCTCTCTCTCCTCTATCTCTCACACTCCTCAATCTCTTTTCCTTACTTTGTTCTCACTCTCTCACTCTCTACCTACATATATATCTTAATCCCTCCCTCACTCTCTCCTTCATTCTCTCACTCTCTATCTCTCTTTTCTTCCTCCCCCTAGCTCACACTCTCTCTACCTTCCCACCCTCCTATTATCTTCTTTACTCTCCTGTTCTTCTCTCTCTTTCCTTTCTTATATCCTCTTCTCCCTCACTATCTTTTCCTATTTCTCTCTTTATCTCTTTAACTCTCTCACTATTATTTTCTTTATCACTCTCACTCTCTCCATCTATAATTCCCACTCCCTCATTCCTGCCCTCTCTTTGTCTCCCGTATGTAGTTCACTTTTCTCTCTCCATCTCACACACTCATACGCTCTCTCACTCTCTCTCAATCTCTCTCCCTCTTGCCCACTTTTAGCTCAATTTCTTTATTATCTTGTTCTTTCTCGCTGACTCTCTCCTCTCACTCCCATGCTCCATATTTCTCTCGTCACTCTTTATCCTCTTATCTATTTTTATCTCTCACTCTCTTTTTATCACTCTCTATTCCCGTTTCTATATTATAATCTCTTTTACACTCTCCTTTTTTGCTCTTTTCTCTCTTTCTTTTTGCTCTTTCTCTCATTCGATCCTCCACTTTCTCTCCCCTCTCTCTTGCTTCCATCACTCCCTCTCTCTTTCTCTCTCTTCTCTCCCTCCCTCCCTCTCTCTGTCTCCCTCTCTCGCTCCCTCTCTCTCACCATGCTCATGTTCTTCCCCTCTCTTTGTTTCTCACTCTAATGCAATTTTCCTAAAGCCTCTTTTCTCTCTCACTTTCTTTTTAACACTCTCTATTTAAACCCTCTCACTTCCTCTCTTTGTGTCTCTTTCACCATCACTACCACTATCTCTCTTCACTTTCTATTCCATCTCTCTTTATCTCTCTTTCTCTCTCACTGTCTATTCTTTCTCTCACTTTTGACATTCCCATTATCCCTCACTTCCTTTCTCTCACTCTTCCTCCCCCTTTTGCTCCCTTGATCCATCACTCTCTCCCACTCTCCTTATCTCTCTCTTTATTTCTCCCTCCCTTGCTCGCTCTCTCCCTCTCACGCTCTCTATTTGGTTGCACTCTCTTCTCTCTATTTATCTCACACTCTCTCTCATTCTCGCTCCCTCTTTCTCTCTCTTCAGTTTCACTCTCACTCTTACTCCTCTCTCCCTCACTCTTTCTCACTCCATGTTCACACTCTCACCAACTCTCACTTATGTTACTCTCTCTTCTATCCCTCTTCCCCTATCACTTGCTTCCATCTTGCCCTCCTTCTCTCTCCCCTCTTATATATCATTCTCTCTCTCAGACACTATCACTGTCCCCCTCTCACACTCTTCTAGTTCATTCCTGCTCACTCTACCACAAGATCTCATTCTCTACCCCCTCTCTCCCTCTCACTCATGCTCTCCATATCTTCGCTCACTCTCTCTTCTCTCTCACTCTCACTTCCTCTCTCACTCCCACTTTTCAATCTCTCACTCCCTCCCACTTTCTTTCTCATTCTCACACTCCAACTCTATCGTTCATCTCTCAATTTATGAATTATCACTTTCTCTTTCTCTTTCACCCTCTCTCTCTCTCTCTCTCTCTCTCTCTCTCTCACTCACTCTCTCTTTCTCTCTTTATCACTCCCTCCTATCTCTTTACTCTCTCTTTCTCTCCATCCATCACTCAGTCTCTTTCTCCCTTCTTCTCTCAATCTCTCTCTCGACTTCCATCTCTCTATCTCCCTCTCACCGTTCATCGCTCTCCATATCTTCATCTATATCTCCCTCTCTTTATCTCTCACCCTATCTTTTCTCTATCTTTCTCGAGTCTCTCTTCTCTCTCTATTTCTATCTCTCTTTCTCCATTTCTTTCTCTAGCTCTCTCTTCAATCTCTATCACTCCCTCCCACTATCTCTTTATTTCTAGTTCACTCACTCCATCACTCTCTATTTCTTCTCTCTTTGTAGTTTGCTTGCTCTCTCTTGCCCTCTATCTTGCTTATCTATTTATCACCCTCTCTTCTCTCTCATTACTCTCCTTCTATCCCTCACTCTCTCTTACTCTCCCTCCATCCTCTCTCTCTCCGTTGCTCTCACATTTCACTCTCGTCCTTTATCTCCAACTCGTTGTTGATTATTTTCTCTCACCGATCCATCTCTCCTCCTTTGTCCATCCCTCTTTCACTCCCTCCTGGCCTTTCTTTCTCCCTTTCTTCATATATTTCTCCTCTATCTCTCTTCTCTTGCACCCACTCACTCAATCTCACTCCCATCCTCTTATTTTCTCCATTGCACTCTCTCATACCTTCTCTCTTGCTTTCTCTTCTCCACATTCTCTTCGCTTTTGTTTCTCTCTCCTTCTCTCCCCTCACTTTTCTCAATTCCACTCTCTTTATCTCAATCTCACTCCCTCTCACCTCTCTTTCTCACTCATTCTTTTAACCTTGTTCCTTTCTCCATATTGTTCACCATCTATTTCTCTCTCTCTCTCCCTCTCTCGCTTTCTCTCTCACTCTTAAACCATTCTTACTCTCTCTCACTCCCTCACTCCCTTTCTTTTTTTCAATCACTTGCTCTCTCCCTCTCTCCTCCTTTCTCACTCTCTCCTTAATCTTGCCTTCTATCTCTCTCTTCTCACTCTCTCCTATTCTTACTATATCTCTCACTCTACATTATGTTTCTCTCTCTGTGTCGTTCACTTGCTCTCTCTATTGCTATCTTTTCTTATTATTTACTCTTGCCCTCGATCTTTTTTTTCTCACTCTCTCCCTTTCTCACTATGTCCTTAACTCTCTATTTCATTTCTCTCGCTCACTCTCATGCTCTCTCTTGTTCTCTTTTCTCTCTCTTTACTCATTCTTGATCTCCCTATATCCATCACTCTATCTCACTACCTTCCTCTCATTCTCTATCTCCTCTCTTTCTCACCCCCTCTTCTCTATTATTGTTTATAACTTTCCCTCCATCCCTCGCTCCCGCCCTCCGTCCTTTATTCACTCTCTGTTCCCTTGCTTACTTCTCTATTTATTCTTACTGCTTTTCTCTCATTTTTTCTCTCTCCGTTTCTGGCTCCCTCAATCTCTTCTCTGTCTCTCTTTTTCTCTTGCCCTCTTTGTCCCTTTCTCTCCCCCTCTTTCTCTCTCACTCACACTCTCTCCCTCCCAAACTGTCTCTAGCTCCATCTATCGTTACCTCTTGCACCCTTTCTCTTACTCTTTCTTCCGCCAATCTCTTTCTTCAGCTTCAGCACTTTTACTCCCTCTCTTTACTTTTTCACAATCTTTATTCTCTCTTCCACTTTCTATCGTTATCTCACTCTCACTATCTATTCATCTATTCCCCCACTCTCTCTTTCTCTAATTCTCTCACATCCATCCATTTCTCTCTCTCAAGCTCTCTCCAATTGACCTCTCTGGCTCTCCCACTCTCTCTGTCTGTCTCTCTCTCTCTCGTTATCTTATTTTCCCTCACTTTCTCCCCTTTCCTCACTCTCGCTTTCTCCATCTTCCCTCACTTTCCTTCTCTCCCTATATCTCTCTTACTCTCTCTTCCTCATTTGCTCCATTATTCTCTGTTTCTCACTGTTCGTTTACTTTCTTTTTCTCCTTTATTGCTCACTCTTCTCTAACTCTTTCTCTTCTATTTCCCTCTCTCCTCTCTCCTTGTGCCTCTCTCTTCTTCCACTTTCTCACACATAATCTCTTATTTTCTTTCTCCATCCATATTTCCCTCTCTCCCACAATCTAACCCTCACTCACTCTCACACACTCTCTTTCCTTCCCCTATCTCTCTCTCCTCCCCTCCCCCTCACTTCACCACTCTTGTTCACTCTATCATCTTCCCTTTCTCTGCCACTCTCTGACATTCTCTCTTTGTTTGTCTCTCACACTCCCTCACTCCCTAATTCATTATCTCTATCTTTCTCCCTCAACCCCTCTCACTTGCTCTCTCTCTCTCTCTTCAATTTCACTCCAACACATTTTTCTGCTCTCTCTCTTCTTTTGTCTCTCACACACCCTCACTCTCGCTTACTTTCACTAACTCACTTTCTCTCTTTAACTTTCCCTCTTCTCTTTCACTTGCTCCTATCTCTCTCTCTATCACTCGCCCACTTTCTCTCTCTCGCATGCATTTTAACTTCCCACTCTTTCCATCTCCCTCTCCCACACCTCTGCCACCCCTTTCCCACCCCTATCCAACCCCTATCTCTTTCTTTCTCTCTCTCCCTGTGTCACACTCTCTCCCTGATCTTTCTCTCTATCCCACTTCCTCTCCTTGAATTCCAACCTCCTTTTCTTCTCTCACTTTTTTTCTCTTTCAATCACTTTAGTTCCCTGTCTTGCTCTCTTTTCATCTATTTACTTACTCTACATTTCCTTCTTGCTTTTTTCCTCTCTCTCCACTTTCTCTTTCTTCTATCTCTCTCTCTTACCCTCTCTCCCACGCTCTCCATCTCACTCTCCCGCCCTCTCTTTCTTGTTCTTTAGACCTATCTCATAATCAATATGTATATATATATATATATATATATATATATATATATATATATATCTCTCCCTCCCTCAAAGTATCTCTCAGCCTCTCTATTTACTTCAATCATCGCTTAGTCTCTTTCTACCTCGCTCTCCCTATCTCCCTCTCACCTTACATCTCGCTCTATCTCCCTCTCGCGCTCTATCTCTCTGCATATCTCCCTCTATATCTCCCTCTCTCTACCTTTTACTCTATATCTTTTGCTTTATCTTCCCTTAGTCTCTCTTCTATCTATTTTTGTCTCACTCTCCCACCCTTCATCCCTCCCGCTCTCTTTTCAATCCCTATCACTCCCTCCATCTATTTCTCTATTTCTAGTTCACTCCATCCCTTCCACTCTCCCCCTCTACCTCTGCATCCCGCTCGCTCTATCTCTCTCCCAATTTTTCTCTCACTCATCCTCATGCTCTCCTTCCTTCTGTCCTTCTTTCTTTATGTCGCTTTCCCTTGCCTTTTTGATATTATCCATCTTGCTATTCTCTCTTTCCCACCTCTCTCTCACTTATCTAACTCTTTCTCTTATGTTTATCTATCACTCTCTTCCACTATCCCTCACACGCACTCTTTCTCTCGCTCTCCAACTTTTATTTCTCTCAATCCCTCTCTTCTCTCTCACTTTTCTCACATTCTCTCACACAAATTAGAGGGAGTAAGTAAGATAGAGAGAAAAAAGAAAACTAGTAAAAGACAGAGCGAGATTGTGACTGTGATCTTGAGAGAGAAAAAAAGTGTGTGAGAGAGAAGAGGACATAAGAGAGGGAAGGAGAGATGGTGGGGAGATAGAAAGAGAGATATAGGAGGGAGGAATGGAAGTTAGTGAGAGAAAGAAAAATAGATAAGAGGGAGAGTGAGAAAGAGAATGAATGATGGATAGAAAGAGAAAGAGTGAGAAAGAGAGAAAATGTAGGGATAGAGAGAGACAGGGAGAGAGTGAGAATAATAGTAAGAAAATGAGAGTGACATACAGGAATAGAGAGAGGGAAGAAAGGTAGGGAGAGTGTGAGAAGTGTGAGAGAAATTTAGAAAATTGAGAGAAGAGGAAGAAAGACAGAAGAGAGAAGGATTGAGAAAAAGAGGAAAGGATAATGAAAGGGAGAGTGAGGGATAAATAGAGAAAATGAGTTAGTAAATAGAGAGAAGATATAATGATATGAGAGAGCAAGAGAGAGAGAGAAAGAGTGAGAGAATAGAGACTGAGAAAGACAAAATGAGAACGAAGGGATTAAGGGAGCGAGAAAGGGAGAGTACAGGGAGGAAGTCAGAGAGATTGAAGAGATTGAGAGAGCAAGAAAGGGGAGTTATTGAGAGAAAAATATATAGAGAAGAGAGCATGAGGGAAGATAGAGCAAGTGAGAGTGGGCGATTGGGAGTGTGTGACAGAGAGCAAAAGAACGAATAGATAGAGAGAGCTGAGAGAGATGCGAGAGGGACAGTGAGTGTGGAAGAATGGAAGATAGAGTGAGAATGAGAGTAGAAGGGAAAGAGTGAGAGAGTGTGTGAAAGAGAAAGGGAGAGAGAGAAAGAGGGAGACTAAAGAGAGTAGGATGATAGTGAGAGAGGGAGAGAGAGTTGGGGATATATGGAGAGAAAGGGTAAAAGGAATAAGAGAGAAGATGGACAAACAAAAGACAAATTAGGATAGAGAAAGAATAGAGAATGAAAAAGATAGAGGGATAAGAGTGTGAGTGATATAGATGAAGAGAGGGACTGTGAGAGAAAGAGCAAGAGAGGGAACAAGAGAGAGAGAAATATAGAGAGAAGAGAGATTGAGGGAAGATAGAGCAACTGAGAATGATTGATAGTGGTAAAGAGATGTAGAGAAAATGAATGAGTGAGAGAGAGCTAGAGAGAGATGAAGATGGAGAAAGGGAGGTTGAGGGAGAGTGAGTGTGGAAGATAAAGTGAGTGTGAGATAGGGTGAGTAAGAGAGTGTGAAATTAATGAGAGGGAGGGAGAAAGAAGAGAGTGTGAGAGACAAATAGAGATAGAGCAAGAGATATGGAGCAAGTGAGAGCAAGGAAGGGAGCAGAAGAAAGAGAAATATCTAGTGAGTGCGAGATATGAAGATAGAGAGAAGGAAGGGAGATTGAGAGAGTGAGAGTGGGAGTGTGGGATAGTAGGAGAGAATGAGTCATATAAGGGTAAGGAATAAAACATAGAGAAAAGAGTGAGAAAGGGAGAGAGTGATAGTGTGTATGATAGAGAGAGCAATAGAGAAAGTGAAATGATAAAACATAGAGAAAAGAGTGAGAGAGGGAGAGAGTGGGAAAGTGAGAGATAGGGAGAAGGGGTGTTAGAGATTGAAGAGAGTGGAAGTGAATGAGGTTGGGGATTATGAAAGAAGAGAGAGTGAGGGAAGATAGTGAGTGAGATGGAGAGAAGGAGTAGAGCATGAGATTGAAGGAGAGGGGGCTGAAGAGGAAGTGAGTGAGAGGGAGACCGAGAGAGATTGTGTGAGAGAGAGAGATTGAATGAGGAAGGGAGGCACGGAAGCAATACAAAAAGGAGAGAGGGAGATAAATAATGAAAAGAGAGAGAAGAGAGAGCAACAAGAGAGAAGAGAGAGCAACAAAATAGAGAATAAATGAGAGAGAGTGAACATGGAGTGAGAAAGAGAGTGGAAGGACAGAGCAAGAGTGATAGTAAAATGGAAGAGAATGAAAGATGGAGCAAGAAAGGAGAGAGTGTCAGAGAAATAAAGAAAGAGTGAGGGAAGAGAGAGCATAGGAGAGGGAGAGATTGAGAGAATGAGATTGGGAGCAAGAGAGAGATAAGGAGCGTGGAGAAAGAGAGAGATGTCGAGAGTAAAAGAGGGAGGAGAGTGAACGAGAGCTAGTGAGGGATAAAACGTGTTAAAAGATTAAGAGAGTAGAAGTGAGAGTGAGAGAGATAGAGAAAGATAAAGACAGATGGAATAGAGGGTGTGAGAGAGAGGGATGGAGTGAGTGAGAATAAGAGATAGAGGTAGGGATTGAGATGGATTAAATAGATAACAGTAGAGAGAAAGTGATAAAAAGTGAAAAGAAAATAGAAAGAGAAGAGGAGATTGAGTAATAGATAGTCAGTGAGTAAAGAGAAAGGGAGAATAGAAGAATGGTGAGAGAGAGAGAGTGAGAAAGAGAGAGGGAGATGGAGAGGGAGACTGAGAGGAAGATGGGGAAGGAGAGGGAGGGAGGGAGGGAGGAAGTAAGGGAAGAAGGGAGTGAGGGAGAGAAGAGAGAGAAGGAGATAATGAAAGGGATGGAAGCAATAGAGAGGGGGAGAGAGTGGGGGATAGAGGGAGCGAGTCAGAGAGAGAAGGGAGAAACATGCAACAATGGAGTGAGAAAGAGTACGAGAGAAAGAGAAAGATGGTAAGAGAGAGAGATATAGATCAGAAATTGAGCTTAAGAGGGTTAGAGGGAGAGAGATTGAGAGAGCGAGAGAGTGTGAGAGAGTATATGAGTGTGTGTGAGAGCACGCGAGAGAGTGTGTGAGATGAACAAATAAGGGAGCTAAATAAGGGAGACCTAGAGAGGGCATGAATGAGGGAGTGAGAAAGATAGAGGGAGAGAGAGTGTGATAAAGAGAACAAGAGTGAGAGAATGAAAGAGATCTATAGAAAAAGAGGAAAAGAGAGTGAGAGAGAGAAGAGGATATAAGAGAAGGAATAAGAGAGACGGACAAGAGAGAAAAATGATATTATGAGAGTGTAAAGGGAGAGAGAGTGTGAGGGAAGAGGGAAGGAGATAAGAGCAACAGAAAGAGGGGAGATAGAAAAATAGTAATAAGAAATGGAGGAGAAACGGGAGTTCTATCCTCCCCCTCTCTCTCTCCCTCTCTTGCTACCATCCCTTGCGCTCTCTCTTTCTCCCTACTCTTCTGCCTTCCATCTCCATCCCCTTCTCTCTTGCTCCCTCTCTCTCACCCTTTTCTCGTTCTCCCCCCACTTTATCCCTCACTAATCTTACTTGATCTTTCCATAGCCTCTCTTATCACTCTCTCTCTCCCATTCACTCTCTCTTTAAACCCTTTTAGTTTCTCCTTCTGTCCCTCTTTCTCCCTCACTACCTCCATCTCTCTCTTTCTATTCCATCTCTCTTTATCTCTCTCTCGTTGTTACTTACATCTCTCACATTTGACTCTCGCATTATCCCTCACCACCTCTCTCTTACTCTCCCTCCCTCTTTCAATCTCCTAATCCCTCTCTCTATCCCACAGTCATTGTCTCACTCTTTTTTGCTCCCTCTCTTGCTCGCTCAATCTCTCCCTCTCTCATGCTCTCTATTCCCTCACAATCTCTTCTCTCTATTTGTCTTTCACACTCCCTCCCTTTCTCGCACCCTCATTCTCTCTGTTCATTTCACTCTCACTCTTGCTCGCTCTCTCCCTCATTCTTCCTCACTCTATGTTCACTCTCTCACACACTCTAGCTTATGTTTCTCTTTCCTCTCTCATCTCTCAATTTTTCTCTCCCTCACTCCCCTCGTCTCTTGCTTCCTTCCTTCCCTCCCTCTCTTTCCGTCTCTCTTTCTCTCTCTCAGACACACAACCACTCTCCCCCTATCACATTTTTCTGGTTCGTTCCTGCTCTCTCTCTCTTACAAAATCACAATCTCTACCCCTCTCTCCCTCTCGTTCACTCTCTCTATATCTTCCCTAACTTTTTCTTCACTCTCATTCGCACTTCCTCTCTCACTCCCTCTCTTCAATCACTCTCACTCCCCCCTTTTTTTCCATCTCTTGTTCTTTTATCACTTTATGACGTAACACTTTTCACTCTCCTTTACTAACTCCCTCTCTCTTTCTCTTTCACACGCTCTCTCTTGCTCTCTTTTATCACTCCCTCTTATCTCTTTACTTACTCTTTCTCTCCAACTATCACCTAGTCTCTTCCTCCCTCCCTCTCTCTCTCGCCTTCTATCTCGCTATCTCTCTTCTCCCTCTATCTCTCAATATCCTCTTCTATATCTCCCTTTCTCTACCTCTCACTTCCAAACGTTTTCTCTATCTTTCTTGAGTCTCTCTTCTCTCTATATTTCTTTCTCACTCTCTCTCCTTTTCACCCTCTGGCTCTACCTTCAATCCCTATCACTCCCTCCCTCTATCTCTCTTTTTCTAGTTCACTCCCTCTCTTGCTCACTCTTTCAATCTTTAATTCATCTCTCTTTATCATTTGCTTGCTCTCTCTTGCCCTCCCTCTATCCTCTCTGTTGCTCTTTCATCTATCACCCCCTCTTCTCTCTTTTTACTCACTCTTTCTCTCTCTCACTCTCACTCCCTCACTGACTCTCTCTTAGTTGCTCTCACATCTTGCTCTCTCCCCTCAAATACATCTCATTATTTCTTATTTTCTTTCATACATCTATCTTTCTCGCTTGATCCCTACCTCTTTCAATCCTCCTTCCCTCTCTTTCTACGTCACTGCCTATCTCACTACTCTCTCTCCTCTTGAGAGAGGGAGGGATCGATGAAATGGATTTGAGGGGAGAGAGCAAGATGTGAAAACAATTGAGAGACGGTGTGTGAGGGAGTGAGAGTGAGAGAGAGAGAAAGCGCAAGTAAACATAGAGAAGAGATGGAGGGAGGAGAGAGGGAAGGAGAGAGAGAAATTGAGAGAAAAAAGAGTTTGGAGAGAGAGGGAGTGAGGGAGAGAGAGTAAAAGTGAGAGTGAAATTCGAGAGAGAGGGAGGGAACGAGAAGGGGAGAGAGAGTGAGAGAGTGTGTGAGAGAGGAAACAAGAGATAGGAAGAAATAGAGCTTTTGTGTGGATGAAAGGGGAGGCAGAGGAGGAAGGGTGTGAAAGTGGGAGGAAGAGAGAGAGAATGGAAAAGAATGTGAGAAATAGTGAGATAGAGATGAGGGGGAGGTAGAGAGAAAAGAGCAAGATAGAGAGATAAGAGCAAGAAAAAGAGGAGATAGAGAAAAATAGTAATAAGAAATGGATGAGGAAAGAGAGAGAGTGGGGAAAAGCAAGAAAGGGAGTCGAAGAGATTGAAAGAGAGAAAGTAAGAGAAGATATAAGGTTGAGAGAAAGGGATGTAGGAAATGATGGAGTGCAAGAGGGAGAGAAAGCGATAGAAATAATATGGAAGGACTTGGAGAGATGGTTGGTAAGGGAGGCAGGGAGGGAGAAATAATGAGAGGAGATAAAGCAAAAGTGTGAGAGATAAGGAGAGAAGAGCAACAAAATAAAAACTTAGAGAGATCAGGAAAGAGAGATCAAGTGATAGAGAGAGGGAGAAAGAGAGAAGGAGAGCGAGAAAGGCAGCGAGAGGAAGAGTTGGTGAGAGAGAGTGAAGATAGAGAGAAAGAGAGAGTGAGAGAAAAGAGGAGAGAAGAGAATGAATGAGAGGAAAGCGAGAGATGGGAGGGTGGGTAGAAAAACTGAGAGTAGGAGATGTAAGGGTTAGTGTGAGGGACAGAGGAAAGGAGAGCAAGAGAATGAGTGAGAGACATTGAGAGAGAGAGAGAGAGAATGAGGGGGTGCGGAGGTTGAGGGAGGGAGTGAGAGTGTGTGAAAGAGAGAGGGGGAGAGAGAAAGAGGGAGACATATAGAGGGAAGGAGGAAAGTAAGAAGGGGGAGAAAGAGTTGAGGATATTTGGAGAGGAAGGGTGAAAGGTATGAGAGTGAAGAGAGAAAAATAAAAGACAAATTAGGAGAAAGAGAAAGAATAGAGAATGAGAAGGATAGAGGGATATGTTAAGAGTGAGAGTGATATAGAGATGAAGAGAGGGACTGGGAGAGAAAAAGCGAGAGGACTAGGAGAGAAAAAGAGAGAAAGGACTATGAGTGAGAGTAATAAAAGAGAGAACAATAGAAGAGAGAGCAAGAACAATAGAAAATAAATAGTGGAAAAAGTGAGAGGGAGGAAGTGAGAGAGATTGAAGAGAGAGGGAACAAGAGAGGAAGAGAGATGGAGAGAGAAATAGAGAGAAGAGAGCATGAAGGAAGATAGAGAAAAAGAGAGTGATAGCGGAAATAAGGTAGAGAGAATAAGAGAATGAGTGAGAGAGATAGAGGGACTCACTTTCCCTCTCCTTTTCTCACACTCTCTCTCATCCTTTTTCACTTTCCCTCTCCCTCCGCTGCTCTCCCTCCCATTCTCTCGATCTCAATCTCTCTTCCTCTCCATCTCCCTCTCCTCTTCTCTCCTTCTCTCTAATTCTCTTACTCTCTCTCCCTATCTCCATATTGCTCACTATCTTTTCCTCTCTCTACTCCTCTCTCGCTTCCTCTCGTCTCCTTTTTAAATATTTTTTGCTCTCGTCCCTCTCTCTCTAATCTCTCTCCTTCTCTCCTTCCATCTCTTCCTTCCTCCCTCTCTCCCTTTCACTCTATGTCTCTCACTTTCTCTTATGTTTCTCTCTCTCGCTCTCTCGCTCTATCTTGCTCTTTTTTATCTATTCTTTGCTCACTTTTTTATCTATTCTTTGCTCGCTCTATCTCGCTTTATCTATTCTTTGCTCACTCTTGTGTTTCTCTATTCCTTGCTCACTCTTTCTTTCTATATCTATTACTCTAACTTTGTCTCCCTTCCTCTCATTCTCTTTCTTCTCTCTCTCACCCCCTCTTCTCTGTCGTTGTTTATCTCTCTTTCCCTCTTTCCTCATTCTCCATTCTTTATTTATTTCTCTCTTTGTCTCTCTCTCCATTCCTCGCTCCCTCACTCTCTTTAATTTGTCTCTCACTCTTACTCCCTCACTCGCCTTCTCTCACTTCTCTTTTATACTCTCTCTCCCTTTCTCTCTCCTTTTCTCTCCTTCTCTCTCTCGCTTCCCTCCCTAACTATCTCTCTCTTGCTCCTTTCTCCTACTCTCTCTTGACCCACTCTCTCTCCAGCTTCACTCACACTCCTACACCATCTCTTTATCTCTTTCACATTCTCTATCATCTCTTCCACTTTCCATTGCTATCTCGCTCTCACTCTTTATTCTATGTCAACTTCTCTTTTACTCTTCTCACTCATTCTCTTACGTTACCACCCTACTCTCTTTCTCTACTTCTCTCACTTCCCTTCATCACTCTCTCACTTACACTTTCCTACTTTCCCTTCCTTACTATCTCTTTCCTCTCCTTCGCCCTCTCATTCTTGAGAGGGAGTGGGGAATAACTAATGAGGGGAGAAAAGAGAGAGGGAAAGACAGAGGGGAAGTAGAAGAGAGAGAGACTGAGGGAAGGAAAGAGTGTGTGAGAGTGAGTGAGGGTTAAAGTGGGAGAGAGGGAAAGAGTGTCTTTCCCTCTAGATCTCCTTCACCCTCTAACACTTATTCTCTTTATCAGCCTCACTCTCTCCCTCTATCTTTCTCACTCCCTCAATCTTTCCCTCTCTAGAACTCCCTTATGTATCTCACTCTTCTCTCTCCATCTCACACACTCATGCACTCTCTCATTCTCTCTCCCTCTTTCTCTTTAGATCTCTTTCACTCTCTCACACTCAAACACAACCTCCTCTCATTCTCCAACTTTTATGTCTCCCAATCCCTCACTTCTTTCTCATTATTTCTCACATTCTCTCACACTTCTCTCGCTCTCTTGCTCTCTCCCTCCCTCTCTCTATCTCTTATTTTTCTCACTCTCCTTTCATTACTCTTGTTCTCACTCTCTCCCTCTCTATTTGTATATCTCTCTTGATCCCTCCCTCACTCTCTCGCTCTCTCTCTCCCTTCCCACCCTCCTAGTATCTTTTTTCTCTCTTTTTGCTCTCTCTCTTTCCCTTCCTTATATCCTCTTCTCTTTCACTCTCTTTTCCTATTTCTCTCTGGATCTCCTTCACTCTCTCACTATTTTACTCTTTAGAGCTCTTACTCTCTCCCTCTATCATTATCAATGCCTCATTCGTGCCCTCGAGGTCTCCCTTGTGTAGCTCACTCTTCTCTCTCCATCTCATAAACTGATACAATCTCTCTTAATCTCTGTTCCTCTCACCCTCATTAGCTCCATTTCTTGTTCTCTATCTCACTCTTTGTTACCATTTTGCTTTTTCTCTCTCACTCTCTCCTCTCTCTCCTTTACTCCAGTTTTCTGACCTCTCTATCCCCTTCTCCTTTATGCTCTCTCACTTTCTATTCTTCTTTTCTATCTTATACTCTATTTTACATTCTACTTTGTTGCTACTCTTCTATCTTTTCCTTTACTTTTCTCTCGCTCTATCTCCACTCTCTCTTGCTTTCATCCCTCACTCTCTCATTTTCTCACTTCTCTACCTTCCTCCTCTCCTTACTTTATCCCTTTCTTTCCTGCTCCCCTCACTCTATATTCTCTTGTTCTCCCTCACTTCATACCCTTCACTCACTCTTACTCGATCTTCACTTAGTCTCACTTCTATTCTCTTTTCTGCTCTCTTTCTTTAAACCCTTTCACTACCTTTTATCAATTTTCTCACTCACTCTCTTCCTCTCCCTCACTCTCTATTCCACATCTTTTTATCTCACTCTCACTTTATCTTCTGTTCTCTTTTGATTCTCCCTTTATCCCTCACTGAGTCTCTCTCCCACTTTCACTCCCTTCATCCCTCTCTTTCTCCTTCTCTCATTATCTCCCTCTCTCTTACTCCATCTCTCTCTTGCTCGCTCTTTCCATCTCTCCCACTCGATCTTCCCTTACTCTCTTTTCTCTCTATTTCTTTCTCGCACTCTCTCCCTTTCCAGCTTCTCTTCCTCTCTCTTTGGTTTCACTCTCATTCTTACTCTTTCATTCCCTCTCTCTTTCTCGCTTCATGATCACTCTCTCTCATTTATTCTCTCTTCTATTGCTCTCTCTCCTCACTCTCCTCTCAATCTTTCTCTCCCTCTCTCCCCAACTCTCTTGTTTCCTTCCCTACCTCCCTCTCACTCACTTTCTCGCTCTTCTTTCTCTGTCTCATGCACTCTCCTCCTCTCTCCCTCTCACTCTTCCATTTCACCCCTCTCTCTCCCACTAAGCCTCATTCTCTACCCATCTCACCGTCTCTCTCACTCTATCTCTATTTCTTCCTTTACTTTCTCTTCCCTCTCAGTCTCTCTTCCTCTCTCATTCCCACTCTCTTCCATTCCTCCGACTCCCTTCGTCAACCTCTCTCATTCCACTCTAGCTCTCTCTCGCTCTTTTCTCTATTTATGCTTTATCACTATTTCTTTCTTTATTTCTCTCTCTTTCTCTCTCACACACACTCTCTATTGCTCTCTTTCATACTCTCTTATCATTTTACTCACTCTTTCTCTCCAACAATCTATCACTCTCTTCCTCCCTCCCTCTCACTTACTTTCATTTATTCGGTATCTCTCTCTCTCCCTCTCTTCCTCCCTCCCTCTCCATATCTCGCTCTATATCTCCCTCTCTGCCTCTACTCACTATCTTTTGCTCTATCTTCCCTAAGTCTCTCTTCTCTATTTATTTCTATCTTACACCCTCTCCCTCTCTCCCTCCCGCCCCTTCTTCAATCCTTATCTTCACTCCCTATTTTTCCCTCTCTCACTCTCAATTTCATTTCTCTTTGTTGTTTGTTTTCTTTCTTTTGCCCTCTCTCTGTCTCTATTTTGCTCTTTCTTCTATCTCCCTCTTTTCTCACTCTTTACTTGCTCTTTCTGTCCTTCTATATCTCATTCTCTCTCTCACCCTCCCTTCCTCACACACTCTCTCTCAATTCTCACACTATCTCTCATTCATTCTCGTACTCTCCTTGTCATCAGTCCTCTCTCTCTTCTCTCACTCTCTCTTCCTCTATCTGCTACCTCCCTTGCTCTATCTCTCTCCTTCCCCCTCTCTCACATGCACAGGCTATTCTCTCCCTCTATCCCTCCCACACACTTCCTCTCAACCTTTCCATGTATCTCTCTCGCTCCTCTCTCTCACATTCTTTCTCCCTTCACGCTCCCTCTCACTCACACCCTCTTACTCTATCTTTCTCCACCACTTCTCTCTCTATTTCTCTCTCTTGCTCTCTCCTTCCATTTCTCTCTCTCAGGCACACAGTCTCTCCCTCACATTCTTCTGGTTCATTTTCGCTCTTTCTCACTCTCTCTCAAAATCACATTCTCTACCCCCCTCTCCCTCTCGTTCACTCTCACACATTCTCTACCCCCCCTCTCCCTCTCGTTCACTCTCTCTATATCATCCCTCACTCTCACTTCTCTCTCACTCTCACTTCCTCTCTCACTTCCAATATTCTATCTCTCTCACTCCCCTTCTTTCCCTCTTTCTCACTCTCTCCCAATCTCATTTTTTTCGTTTTATGACTTATCATTTTTCTCTCTTTTACTCTCTCCATCTTTCTCTCTCACACGCTCTCTCTTGCTCTCTTTTACCACTCCCACCTATCTCTTTACTCACTCTTTCTGTCCAACTAACGTCCAGCCTCTTCCTCCCTCCCTCTCTCTCTCTCCCGCCTTCTGTCTCTCTATCTCCCTTCCCCCTCTATCTCTCTCTCTATATTCTCCTCTATATCTCCCTTTCTCCACCTCTCACTTCCAAATTTTTGCTTTATCTTTCCTGAGTCCCTCTTCTCTCACTTTCTATCTCACTCTCTCTCCTTTTCATCCTTTGGCACTCCCTTAATCCTTATCAGTCCCTTCCTCTATCTCTCTATTTCTAGTTCACTCCCTCTCTTTCTCACTCTCTCATTCTTTATTTCATCTCTCTTTATCATTAGCTTGCTCTCTATTTCCCTCCCTCTATCCTCTTTCTTGCTCTTTCATCTATCACACTCTCTTCTCTCTCTTTACTAACTCTTTCTCTCTCCTACTCTCACTCCCTCACTCACACTCTCTCAATTGCTCTCACATCTTGCTCTCTCTGCTCAAATCCATCTCATTATTTCTTATTTTTTCTCATACGTCTCTCTTTCCTCTAGATTCATCCCTCTTTCAATCCTTCCTCCCACTCTTTCTACCTCACACCCTATCTCACAACTCTCTCTCACCTCTTAAGAGGGAGGGATCGAGAGGAAAGATAGATGGTTGAGAGAAAATAAGAAATAATAAAATGGATTTGAGGGGAGAGAGCAAGATGTGAGAGCAATTGAGAGAATGTGTGTCAGGGAGTGAGAGTCAGAGAAAGAGAAGGGATGGAGGGAGGAGAGAGGGAATCACATAAAGGAAAGAGGAGAGAGAGAAATTGAGAAAAAAAGAATTTGGAGAGAGAGGGAGTGAGGGAGAGAGAGGTAAAGTAAGAGTGAAATTCGAGAGAGGGAGTGAACGAGAAGGGGTGAGAGAGTGAACAAGAGAGAGGAAGAGATAGAGCTTGTTTGTGGAAGAAAGGGGGGAGGGAGGGAGGCTGTGAAAGAGGGAGGAACAAGGAAGAGAGGGAGAATATAATAGTGTGTGAGAAATAGTAAGACAGTGATGAGGGGGAGGTAGAGAGGAAAGAGCAAGATAGAGAGATAAGAGCAAGAAAAAGAGGAGATAGAGAAAAATAGTAATAAGAAATGGAGGAGAAAAGAGAGAGTGGGGAAGAGCAAGAAAGGGAGCTAGAGAGATTAAGAGAGAGAGAGAAAGTAAGAGAAGATATGAGGTTGAGAGAAAGGGATGTAGGAAATGATGGAAGAGAGAGAGGGAGAGATAGAGAAAAAAGGGAAGTACTTGGAGAGATGGTTGGGGATAGAGTGGGAGGGAGGCGGTGGGGAGAGGGGTTGGGAGGGATAAATAATGAGGGGGAGATAGAGCACAAGTGTGAGAGATAGGGAGAGAAGAGCAACAACATAAAAACATAGTGAGAGCTGAAAAGAGAGTAAGTGACACACACACAAAGAGAGAGAGAGAGAGAGAGAGAGAGAGAGAGAGGAAGAGAGAAGGAGAGCGAGAAAGGTAGCAAGAGGAAGAGTTAGTGAGAGAGAGTGTAAACTAGAGAGAAAAAGAGAGTGAGAGGAAAAAGGAGAGAAGAGAATGCATGAGAGTAAGAAATAATGAGAGAGAGATGAGGAGCAAAGCTGAGAAGTGAGAAGGAATGAGAGGGAGGGAGAGAAGGGGGCGGCGAGAGGGAGCAAGAAAGGGAGTTAGAAGGAGAAAAAAGAGTTGAGTAATGAGAGAGAAGAGAGAGCAACAGAAGAGAGATAAATAGAGATTGACTAAGAAACAATACAATAATGAAGGTGGAATAGAGAGTGAGAGACAGAGGGAGAGCAAGGTAGAGAGTGAGAGTGTGTGTGAGAGAGAAGAGACATTGGAGAGAGAGATGTTAGGGGTAGAAGGAAAGAAAGTGTTAGAGTATATATAGAGAGAGGAAGAGAGAGAGATAGAGAGAGAGTAAGAGAGAGGATGAGAAAGGGTATAAAATGAGATTTAGTGGGAGAGAGAGGGGATGAAGTGAAAGAGTGTTAGAGGGAGAGAGGTGGAGAGTGAGTGAGAAAGAGATAGAAAGAGCGAAAGAGGAAGAGGGATGGTAAGATGTAAGGAAGCAAGAGTGGGGGAATGAGAGAAAGTATGAAAATAGAAGGTGGAGAGATATGGTGAAACATAGAGCAAGAGAGCGGCAGAGAAAAAAGAGGAGGGACGGAGGGAGAGGAGAGTAAGGGTGTGAAGGAGGAACTAAGAGTTAGAGAGATATAGGGAGAGAAAGAGCAAGTGGGCAAGACAGAGGGAGGGAGAATAAGAGAACGAGATAGAGAATGAGAGGGAGACTGAGAAAAGAGAGATAGCCAGAAAATGAAATTGGTAGAGAGTGTTAGAGAGAGTGACGAAGGAGGGAAGTGAGAGAAATAGAGAAAGAGAGTGGGGTATACAGGAAGAGGAGTGAGAAGAGTAAGAGAGAGTTGACAGAGAATAAAGAGTGTGAGCGAGATAGCTATAGAAAGTGGAAGGAAGGATAGAGAGTATGAAAGAGATAAAGAGAGGGAGTAGGAGTGACAGCGAGAGGGAGAGTCAGCGAGAGGGAGGGAATTAGAGAGCAATGGAGAAAACGAGAGGGAGGGAGAGGGAGTGAATGAGTGAGTCCCTCAATATCTATCTCTTCTATTTCTTAGCCCCTTTTCTCTCTTATTGTTTATTACTTCCATGCCTGTCCTTGTTTCGCTCTTTATTCCCTCGCTTACCTCACACTCTATTTTTCTTTATTTCTCTCTTTTTATCTCTCCCTCTCTTTCTTCGCTCCCTCTCTTCAATTTCACTCTCATTCTTACTCCCTAGCTTTCTTCTCTTTCTTTTTCTCTTGCCCTCTCTTCTCCCTTTTTCTCTCCCTCTCTCTTTGTCTCACCCCTCCCTCCCAAACCCTCTCCATCTATCGTTATTTTCTGCTCTCTCTTCCCTTGCCATCTCTCCTCTCCATTTCTCTCTCACACTCTCCCTTTCTCATTCACTCTTCCTATCTCTTCAGTTTCACTCACACACATACTCCCTCATTTCCTCTCTTTCTCACTCCATGTTCACTCTCCATCACTTACTCTCTCTTTTATAGCGCTCGCTCCTCTCTCTCCTCTCAATCTCTCTCTCCCACTCTTCCCCACTCCCATCATTCCTTCCCTCCCTTCCTCTCCCTCTCTCGCTCTCTTTCTCTCTCACACACACTCTCCTCTCTCTCTCACTCTCTTCCAATTCACCCCCCATCTCTCCCACTAAATCTCATTTTGTACCTCCTCTCTCCATCTCTCTCACTCTCTCTCCATATCTTTTTTCACTCCCTCTTCCTCTATCGCTTCCACTTTCTTCCATCTCTCTCAGTCCCTCCATTATTCTCTCTCTTCCTCACTCTCTTTCTCTCTCGCTCTTTCTCAATTTATACTTTATCACTTTTTCTTTCTCTATTGCTCTTTTCTTGCTCTCTTTGACACTATTTCTTGCTCTCTTTTATGACTCTCTTATCACTTTACTCACACTTTCTCTCCAATTATCTCTCTCTCTCTCTCTCTTTCTCCCTCACTCTTCCCTTTTACATTAATTTATACTCTCGCTAGGTCTTTTCTCCCTCCCTCTCTGGCTCTATCTACCTCTCACTCACTATCATTTGCTCTACATTTACAGTGTCTCTCTCCTCTCTCGATTTCTGCCTTACCCTCTCTCCCTATCTCCCTTTGCTCACTCTTTAATCCCTATCTTATCGTGCTGTCTTGCTCTCTCTCTCTCTATTTCAGCTCTCTGTATTATTTTTATGCTCACTTTTGCTGCCTTTATCTCTCTCTCTTGATATTTCTTCTATCTGCCTCTCTTCCCTCTCTTTACTCACTCTTTCTCTTCCTCTATCTATCACACACTCTCTCACACTGCCTCCCTCATAAACAATCTCTCAATTGCTGTCACATCTTGCTCTTTATATTCATACATATCTCATTATTTATTATTTTCTCTCATACATCTCTCCTTCCTCCTCGATACCTCTCTTTTTCAATCCAACCCTCCCTCTCTCCTCTTATACTCACTTGTTCGCTCCCTATCTTTCCCTCTCATTTTCTTATAACTCTCTCTCATTCCCTCTCTCTTTCTCTCTTTCTCTCACTTTCATTTTTCTCTATTTCTCTCTTGCTCTCCCTCTCCCTTTCTCTCGCCCTCTCTCTCATCCCCTCTCTCTCATTCTCTCCCTTTGCTACCCTCCCTTCCATGTTCTCCCTCTTTCTTTCTCACTCCCTCTTTCTTCCTCACTCCCTCTCCATCTCCTCCTCTCATTCTCTCCTTTTAACTCATCCTCTTACTCTCCCTCCCAATCTCAATCCCTCCATCCTTCCCTCTTTTTCTCCCTTTCCCCCTATCACTTTGTTCTCCTCTTGCACTTAATCTATCTCCCTCCTTCCCTCTCATTTTCTCCATTGCTCTCTCCAATTCCTCTCTCTTTCTCTCTCTTCTCTCACTTTCTCTTCTCTCTATTTCTCTCTCACAACATCCCGCTGTCTCTCTATCTCATTCTTTTTCACCACTCATGCTCTCTTTCACTCTCTCTATTTCTATCTTTTTACTCCTCTTCTCTCACTTTATCTTCTTTCTATATCTCTCCCACTCTCCTTCATTCTTTATTTCCCCTCTCTCCATTCCACTTCTCACCCTCCCACTCTCTCTATCTCAATCTCTCTCACTCTCTCTCCCCCTCCACTCACTGCCCTCTTGCTCCCTATCTCCATCTTGATCAATATCGTTTCCTCTCTCACTTCTCCTCTCTCCCTCTGCAATCTTTCATTCTTTCTCTCTCCCACAAGGTCTCCAATCTCTCACTCTCTCCCTTACTCTCTCTCTTTCTCACTCTCACCCTTTCTTACTATGTCTATCACTCTCTATTCTTTCTCTCTTTCTCTCTCGCTTTATTACTATCCCTTGCTATCTTCTCACTCTCTTTACTCTTTTCCTCTATCTCTGTTTCTCCCTCTCTTCCTTTCTCACTATGTCTCTCACTCTCCAACATGTTTCTCTCTCGCGCCCATTGCTCTCTCTTCCTCTCTTTTCTCTCTCTTTGTCTCCCTATATCCATCACTTAATCTCTCTCTACCTTCCTCTCATTCTCTATCTCTTTGCTTTCTCACCCACTCTTCTCTCTTATTATTTATTACTTTCCTCCCTCCCTTATTCCGCTCTCTATTTCTCTCTCTATCCCTCTCTTACCTCACTCTCTATCATTTCTCTATTTCATACTCTTTTTGTCTCTCCCCCATCTTGGCTCCCTCACTCTCTTTAATTTCACTGTCATTCTTGATCTCATTCTCTTCTCTCTCTCTCTCTCCCTTTCTCTATTGCACTCTTACCCTTTCACTCTATCTCTCTCTTACTCCATCTATCATTCTCTCTTGCTCCCTTTCTCTTACTCTCTCTTCCGCCCTCTCTTTCTTCAGCTTCACTCTTACTCTTATTCCCTCTCTTTATCTCTTTCACAATCTCTATTCTCTCTCTTATTTCTATCATCTTGCGCTCACTCTCTATTCTCTGTCAACTTCTCTCTTACTCTTCTCACTCTTTCCTACACTCTCACTTTCTCTATTTATCTCACTTCCCTCCCTTTCCCTCTCTCTTAAGTTCTCTCCACTTGCCCTCCCCGGCTCCCCTCTTTCTCTTCTCACTCTTCAGCGCTCTCTCTCATTTTCTCTCATTCTCTAATTCTCCCTCTTGCTCACTTTCTCTTTCTCTATCTTCCCTCACACTCCTTTTCTCCCTTTATCTCGCTCTTTCTCTTCCTACTTTGCTCCCTTCCTCTCTCATTCTTACTATTTATTTACATTCTCTTTCTCTATAGTTGGTCACTCTTCTCTAACTCTTTCTCTTCTATTTCTCTCTTTCCTCTCTGTTTGTCCCTTCCTCTCTTCTTTTCTATTTCTCACACGCAATCTCTCCCTTTTTCTCTCCATCCAGACATTGGGAGGGATGGAAGCAATAGAGAAGAAGTTGGGGATGGAGAGAGAGAATGGGAAATAGGGAGAGCTAGAGAGAGCGAGGGATAGAGTGAGAGAAAGAGAGAGAATAAAAGGTAACGTAAGAGAGAAAACGACTGATAAAGAGAGATTTAATAGAGAGTATAAGAGATAGCATGAGTGGTAAAGAGAAATAATGAGAGGTAAAGAAAGGTCATGAGAAAGATTGAAGAGGAAGAGCGAGCAAGAGAGGGAGAGATAGTGTGAGAGAGAAATAAAGAGTGCTGGAAGATAAATCAAGAGAGATTTAGTGAGAAGGAGAGAGAAAGGGAGAGCAAAGAATGGATGATAAAGAGTTAGAGAGAGGAGTTATAAAGGGAGAGAGGAAGAAGGAAGGGGATAGAGGGAGAGAAGTGAGTGAGAGAGATAGAGGAAAGCGTAAGTGAGAATGGGAGGGAGGGAGGGGAGAGAGAAGAGAGAGTGAAAGAATGGATGAAGAGAAGTAGTTAAAGAAGATGGAGCAATAGTATAGAGAGTAAGTGAGAGAGAGATAACAAAGAGGGGGAAAGAGAGAAGGGAGTGAGCTATGTTGAAATGAGGGAAGGAGTGACAGAAAGACAGAGTGAGTGAGAGAGAAATTGGGAGAGAAGAGAGTGATAGAAAGAGGGAGACGGTGATAGAGAGGTAGAGCAGGAGGGAGATTGAGAGAGAGAGAGAGAGAGAGAGAGAGAGAGAGAGAGAGAGACAAAGAAAAGGGGGTGAGAAAGAGAGCAAGTAAGAGTGAGAGTGAAATTTAATAGAGAGAATGAGAGAGAAAGGAAGAGGGAAGAGAGAGGAAGTGAGATGGAGTGAAAGAAAGAAGAGGAGTAAGAGAGAATGGTTGTGGGTGAAAAATGGTGAAAAAAATGAGAGACGAGAAACATCATAATATAAGTAAGAGAGAGACAAAAAATAAGAGAGGAATATAACAAGTGAGAGAGTAAGAGAAAAATAAATAGGGAGATAGAGATATTTTGAGAGGGAGAGAATATACAAACATATAGATTATGGAAAGGTCTAGAGATGAAGAGAGAGAGAGGGAGGGAGATGAGAAGGAGATAGTGTGGGAGAGGGAGTGAGAGTGAGATAGGAGAAAGAGAAAGAGGTGAGAGAGAGCAAGAAAAGCAAGAAGAAAATGTAGAGCAAGGGAAGGGACAAAAAGTGAGCAAATAAGGGACTAAATAAATTGAGTGAGAAAAAGTGAGAGAAGGTAAGAGGTTGAAAGAACAGTAGATAGGATGCCATGGAGAGAAAGGGGCATAAAGAGAGAGATATAGAAAGAGAGAGGGATAACGAGTGGCAAAGAGAGAGAGAGGAAGGGATCGAGAGGGAGCTAGATAAAAGTAGGAGAGGCGGTGGGAGAAGTGTGGGAGAGGTGTGGAAGAGGGAAAAAAAAGAGGGAATTTAGAATCTGTTCGTGAGAGTGAAAGAGATAGATAGTAGCAAAGGAAAAAGGCAAAAGGGGGAGCTAGAGAGAGAAAGTGAGTTAGTGAAATTTAGGGGGAGTGAGGGAGTGTAAGAGACACAAGAAGAATGAGTGAGGAAGGGAAAAAGCATTAGTAAAATAAGGAGAGAATGAAAGAGAGAAAGGAAGTGATGAAGAGAAAGCAGAAGAGAGAATAGAGAGTGTGAAAGACATAAAGAGAGGAAGTAGGTCCCTCTGTATCTCTATTGCTTCTTATTTACACTAATGCTCTCTCTCACACTCTTTATTTTATCTCTATCTCATATATTGCCCTCTATTCTCTCTCTTTCTCTCGCTCTATCCCTCACACACTCTCTCTCCCTCTCTTTATATTTCTCTCTCTTTCAATCCCACTCTTAGCTCTCTTTGTCTTTCTCTCTCTCTACCTCTTCGCTCTCTCTCATTAATTCTCACATTCTCTCACACATCTTCCTTTCTCCCCCCTCTCTTTCACTCCCTCCCTCGCTCTCTCCATGTCTCTCAATATATCTCTCTCTTTTCCTTACTTATTCTCACTCTCTCCCACTTTATTTATATATTTTTCTCTTGCACTCCATCGTTCACTCTCTTGCTCTTTATTCTCTAGCTCCCTCTCTCCCTCCATCCTCTCCATATCACCCTCTATATCTCCCTCTCACTACCTCTTACTCACTATATCTTGAGTCTCTCTTCTCTTTCTATTTCCAGCCTTACCCTCTCTCCATCTCTCCCTCTATTTCACTCTTCAATCCCTTTCTTCACTCCCTCTCTTGTGCTCTCTTACTCTCAATTTCATCTCTCTTTGTTGTTGCTTTGCTCTCATTTGCCCCATCTCTATCTCTCCCTTGCTCATAATTCTATCTCCCTCTCTTCTTTCTCTCTTTATTCACTCATTCTCTTCCTCTATCTCTCACTCCCCTCCCTCACACAAACTCTCTCAATTGATTTTACAACTTGCTCCCTCCCCTTATATCCATCTCATTATTTATTATTTTTGCTCATATATCTCTCTTACCTCCTCGATCCTTTTCTCTTTCAATCTTCCTTCCCTCTCATTATGCCACCCTGCCTATCTAATTCCTCTCTCCCTATCCTCTTACACAAACTCATTCACTCTCTCTCCCGCCCTCTTTTTCTATATCTATCTCTCTAATTTCATCTCTCTTCCTCTCTTCTCTCACTTACACTTTTCTCTACTCGATCGTTATCTCCCTCTCCCACGTTATCTCTTCCCTCACTCTCTCACGCTCTATTCTTTCGCACTATATTCTCTTACTCCCTCTCTCCCTCGCTCTTTCAAGCTCTATGTTCGCTCTCTCTCACTCACTCTCACTTAATTTGCTCTCATCTCTCTCTCTCCTCTCAATCTTTCTCCCCCTCTCTCCCTTATTTCTTGCTTCCTTCCCCCATCCCACTCTCGCCCTCTCTCTCTTTCGCTTCACTCGCACTCTTACTCCCTCTTTCCCTAACTCTTATTGAATCTATTTCTACCTTACCCTCTCTCCATCTCTCCCTCCCGCTCACTCTTCATTCACTTTCTTAATTCCCTCTCTTACTCTGTGTCCCACTCTCTATTTAATCACTCTTTATTTTTTCTTGGCTCTCATTTGCCCCCTCTATCTCTCTCTTGATTATAATTTTATCTCCCTCTCTTCTCTCACTTTGTTCACTCTTTTTTTTCATCTATCTCTCACTCCCCCTCCCTCACACACAATCTCTCAATTACTTTCACATCTTACTCTCACCCCCTATATCCATCTCATTATTTATTATTTTCGCTCATACATCTCTCTTACCTCCTCGATCCAGCCCTCTTTCAATGCCTCCTTCCCTCCCTTTATGCCTCCCTCGCTATCACACTCCTATCTACCTCTCCTCTTGCACTCACTCATCCACTTCCTCTCCCCCTCTCGTTTTCTATATATATCTCTCTCATTCCCTCTTACTTGCTCTCTTTTCTCATTTACACTTTTCTCAACTCGCTCGCTCCCTCCCTCTCTCACGTTATCTCTTCCCTTACTCTCTCTTCACTCTATTTCTCTCTCACACTCCCTCCCTTTCTCCCTCCCTCTTCCTCTCTCTTCAGTTTCACTTCCACTCTTACTCCCTCACTTACTGTCTCTTTCTCACTCCAAGTTCACTCTCTCTCCCTTTTTGTTCGATTGCTCTCTCTACTCTCAATCTTTCTCTCCCTCTCTCTCCCCTCTCTTGCTTCCTTCCCTCCCTCCCTTTCTCTGCCTCTCTCGCTCTCACTTTCTCTCCTACACACTCTCTCCCTCACACTCTCTTCCAATTCATCCCCACAAAATCTCATTTTCTACCCACTCTCTCCCTCATTCAAACTTTCTCTCTATATCTTCTATCACTCTCTCTTCTCTCTCACCCTCCCTTCCTCTCTCACTCTCACTCTCTTCAATCTCACTCACTCCCTCCCTTTGTCCCTCTCTTTCTCACTCTCTCCCTCCTCACACTTTTCTCTATTTATGCTTCATCACTTTTTTCCCTCTCTTTCTCTCTTAAATACACACCCTTGTTCATTTTATCACTCTCTCTTATCACTTTACTCACTCATTCTCTCAGCCATCTCTCACTCTCTTCCTCACTCCCTCTCTCCCTCTTTCATTAATTCAGTGTCTCTCTCTCTATTGCCTTCTCGCCCTCTTGTTATCTCCATATACCCTTTATATCTCCCTCTCTCATCCTCCCTTCCTCGAGTCTCTCTTCTTTCTATATTTTTATCTCACCCACCCTCTATCTCTTCTTCCTGCTCACTCTTCAATCTCTGGCTTTACTTTTTCTTTTGTTCTCTCTCTATTTAATCTCTCTATTATTTTCATGCTCTCCTACTCTCCCTCTCTATCTCTCGCTCTTACTCTTTCTTCTATCACCCTCTCATCTCTCTCTTTATGCACTCCATCTCTCCCTCTATCTCACTCACTCACACTCTCCCTCCCTAACACACTCACTCACAGTTTCTCTCACATATTGCTCTCTCCTGTCATATCCATCTCATTGTTTCTTATTTTATCTCATGGGTCTCTCTTTCCTCCTTGATCCCTCCCTCATCAATCCCTACATCCCTCTCTTTCTCACTCTCTCCCTACTCTACTCTTCTCTCTCGCTTCTATTGCACTTACTCATTGAGTCCCTCTCTCTCCCTCTTATTTTCTTTATCGCTCTTTCTCACTCCCTCTCTCTTGCCCTCGTCTCTTGCTTTTCTGTCTCTACATCTCTGTCACTCTTCCTCTCCCATTCTCTCATTCTCCCTCATTCTTTCTCCCTTATTCTCCCCCTCCACAACTCTATATGTCAATCTCTCTCCCTCTCCATCTCCTTCTATACTTTCCTTCTTACTCATTGTCTTAATCTCCCTCCCTATCTCAATCTTGCTATCTTTTGCTCTGGCTTCCTCTCTCACTTCTTATGTCTCTCTTTTTCTTTCTCACCCCTCTCTCACTACCTTTCTCTATTCAGTCTCTTTAACGCTCTCCATCTATCTCCCCTTTCACTTTCTTTCCCTCTATCTCTCTCTTTCTCGCGCTCTCCCTTTCTCACAATGTCTCACTCTCTTTTATGCTTCTTTTTCTTGGTCTCTAGCTCTCCCTTACTCTCTGTTCTATCTCTTTAGTCACTCTTTATGTTCTATATCCATCAATCTAACTCTCTCCCTTCCTCTCATTCTCTCTCTTCTCTCTCTTCTTCCATCTTCTCTCTCAATTTCTATTACTTTCTCACCCTCCCTTCCTTCCTCCTCTTTTTATGCTCTCTTTGTCTCTCTAGTTTCCTTTCTCTCTCCCTCTCTTTCCTCACTCTGTGTTCTCTCTATTTCTCTCTCCCTTTGCCACTCTCTCCCCTCCTCACTCCTTCACTCTCTTTAATTTCACTCTCACTCTTACTCCCTCACTCGCTTCATCTCTCTTTCTCACACTCATTCCCACTTTCCCTTCTTGGTTGTCCCTCTCTCTCCATATTTCTATCATTCTCTCACTTATTCTCTTATTCTCCCTCTCACTTTCTCTTGCTCATTTTATCTAGCTCACTTTCTCTATCTTACCTCACTCTCATTCTTTCCCTATATCTCTCTCACACTCCCTTCCTCCTTTGCTTCCTTCCTCTCTCACTTTCATTAATTGTTCTCTCTTTCTCTTTTCTTGCTTACACTTCTCTAACTCTTTATCTAATGTTCCTCTCTCACTCTCTTCCTCTCTCTCACACACAATCTCTCTTTTCTCAATCCTTCTCTCCCCTATCCCTCACATGTACTCTCTCTCTCTTTCTCGCTCAAACTATAATCCTTCTCATATCCTCTGTCTTCTATCTCATTAATTCTCACATTCTTCCACACTTTTCCCTCTCTTTCTCTTACCCTCTCTCCCTCCCTCTCTCTTCCTCCTATATCTCTCACTCTCTTTTCATTATTCATGCTCTCACTCTTTTCCTCTCTATCTATATATCTCTCTTGCTCCCTTCCTCACTTTCTCCTTCATTCTCTTGCTCTCTATCTCTCTTCTCTTCCTCCCTCCCTCACACTTTCTCTCCATTCTCACCCTCTCAAAATCATTTCTTCTCTCTTATCCCTCTCTCTCATTCTCTTTCTTACATCATCTTCTCTCCCTCACAATCTTTTCCTCTTTCTCTCTGGATCCCATTCACTCTTCACACTCTTGTTCTCTTTATCGCTTTCACTCTATGCCTCTAACATTCTCACTCCCTAATTATTGCCCTCTCTAGGTCTCTCGTATGTAGCTCAATCTTCTCTCCATCGCTCTCTCACTCTCTTAATCACTCTCCATCTAATCACTCTCGCTCTCACCCTCCTTAGCTCCACATTTCTTGCTCTATATCTCACTCTCCCTTACTATCATGTTCATTCTTGCTCACTCTCTTCTCTCTTTTCCCTGCTCCATCTTTCTCCCTTCACTCTCTATCCTCTTCTCTGTTATTCTCTCTCCCTCTCTTTCTCTTTCTCACAATATGTTCTCTTTTTCTATCTTATACTCTCTTTTACACTCTCCTTTGTTGCTCTCTTTCCTCTTACACTTTCTCTCATTCTACCTTCACTCCATTTCTCCTTTCTCTTGCTTTCAACCCTACCACTCTCGTTCCCTATCTTCTCTCCCTCTGTACTTCCCCCTCTATCCCTCCTTATCTCCGTCTTTGTCTCTCTCTCTCTCTTGCTCCCTCTCTCACTCACTAATATCCTCTTCTTGTGCTCACCTTACACCTCACTGACTCACTCTTACTTGATCTTCCCACAACATCTCTTCTCACTCTCTCTCACTTTCTCTTTCCTACTCTCTATTTAAACGCTCTCACTTCCACCTATCTACAATTCTCCCTCATGACCTCCATCTTTCTATGACTCTATTTTAGCCCTCTTTATCTCTCCCTCTCAATATCTCCTTTGTCTCTCACTCTTGACCTTCCCATTATCCCTCACTTCCTCTCTCTCGCTCTCCATACCTTTTTCGCTCCCTTAATCCATATCTCTTTTACACTCTCTTTTTATTGTTCTATCTTCTCTTTTTCCTCTTACTTTTCTCTCACTCTATTCTCCACTCTCTCTCCTTTCTTGCTCACCTGATTCCATCCCAACCTCTCTCATTCTCTCTCTCTCTCCCTCCCTCTCTTCCTACCTTTATCCCTCTCCAAATTCCTCTCCCTTCGTTTCTCCCTCTCACTCTTATCATTCTCTTGTTCTCCCGCTCTTTATACCACGTACCCTTACTCGATCTTCCCATAGTCTCCTCACTCTCACCCTTTCACTCACTTTTCCTTTCTCTTTCTCTTTAATCCCTCTCACCAGCTCCTTCAATCTTGCTTTCTCACTCACTCTTTCCCTATCTCTCTCTCTCTCTATTTCTTCTCATTTTATCTCTGATTCACTCTCTCTTCTATTACTTTAAACGCTCCCCTTTATCCCTCGCTGCCTTTCTCTCGTCTCCCTCCCTATTTCACTCCCTTCACCCCTGCTTTCTCTCGCTCTTCTTATCTCCCTCACTCTTGCTCCCCCTCACTCGCTCATTCTCTCCCTCTCTCAAGCTCTCTCTTCCCTCACTCTGTCTACACTATTTCTCTCTCACACTTTCTCCCTTTCTCGCCCCTCTTCCTCTATCTTTAGTTTCACTCTCACTTCTACTCGCTCTTTTTCTCGCTTCATGTTCACTCTCTCTTTGATTGCTCGCTCTCCTCTCTCCTATTAATCTTTCCTCCATCTCTTCCCTCTCTCTTGCTTCCTTCCCTCCCACTCTCGCTCCCTCTCTCGCTCTCTATCCTTCTCTCTCTCCCTCTCTCCCTCTCTACCTCTCTCTCACTTCCAACTCATCCCCTCTCTCTCCAACTAAATCTCATTCTCCACCCCATTTCTCCTCCCTCTCACTTTATCTCTATATCTTCCATCAGTCACTCTTCTCTCTCACCCTCTCTTCCTCTCTCACTCCCGCTCACTCCCGCTCTCTTCAAGGTCGATCACTTCCTTTGTCTATCTCTATCTTTCTCACTCTCCTCCTCTCTCACACTTTTCTCTATTTATGCCTTATCACTTTTTCTTCCTCTATTTTTCTCTCTTTCACTCCCATGCACACACACTCTTGTTCTCCTTTAACACTCTCTTATCACTTTACTCACTATTCTCTCCAACCATCTCACACTCTCTTCCTCCCTCCCTCTCTCCATCTCTCCCTCTTTCATTATTATAGTCCCTCACTCTATCACCCACTCACTCTCCCATTATATCCATATCCCCTCTAAATCTCCCTCTCTCTACCTCACACTCTACTCTTTATCTTCCCTCAGTCTCTCTTCTCTCTTATTTTCTATCTCACCCACTCTCCTTCTCACCCTCCCACTCACACTTTAATCCCTTTTTTACTCTTTTTCTATCTCTATTTCATCTCTCTTTATTGATTCTTGATCTCTCTCTTGTTCTTTCTTCTATCGCCCTAATTTCTCTCTCTTTACTCACCTTACTCCTCTCTCTCACTTCCATTGTACTCACTAAGTCACTCCTTCTACCTCAATCTCATTTTCTCTATTGTTCTCTCTCATTCCCTCTCCCTTGCTCCCTCCTCTCACTTTCTCTTTTCTCTATTTCTCTCTCACTCTTCCTCTCCCATTCTCTCTTTCTCATTTTCTCCCTTCTACTCACCTCCCTCCCACTCCCCCTATCTCAATCTCCCTCCCTCCATCTCCCTCTCTCCCTCTCCATCTCCCTCTCTTTTCCTTCTGACGCATTCTCTTAATCTCCCTCCTTATTTTAATATTGCTCACTATCTTTTTCGTTCTCTTCTTCTCTCAATTTCTATCTATCTTATAAATCCTTTTCTCTCTCTCCCTTTCTCACTCCCTCTCTCTCTCTTCATTCTTTCTCACTCTCTCCCTCTATCTCCCCCTCTCACTCTCTCCCATACTCTAGTCATTTATCTATTTTTCTCACTCACTGGCTTACCCACTATATTTCACACTCTATTATGTTTCTTTCTCTCACTCTAAGGCTCTCTCATGCTCCCTTTTCTCTCTTTGCTTCTTTCTCTCCTGCTAAATGTAATTTTGTACCCCCTTTCTCCATCTCTCTCACTCTTCCCTCCATATTTTCCTTCATTCTCTTTTTCTCTCTCACTCCCACTCTCTTCCATCCCTCTCGCGCCGTCCGTCCATCTCTCTTCCTCACTAGGTCTTTTCTTTATTAATGATTTATCACTTTTTCTTTCTCTATTGCCCTCTTCTTGCTCTCTTTGACAAACTCTCTTGCTCTTGTTTATCACTCTCTTATCACTTTACAAAGTCTTTCTCTCCAATCATCTCTCACTCTCTTCCTCCCTCACTCTCTCACTCCTTCATTAATTCAATCTCTCGCCATGTCTGTTCTCCCTCCATCTCTCTCCATATTTCCCTCAATATCTCCATTTATCTAACTTTTACTCACTATCTTTTGCACTAACTTCCTCGAGTCTCTCTTCTCTCTCGATTTTTGCCTTACACCCCCTCTCTTTCACTCCCTTCGCTCACTCTTCAATCCCTATCTTAACTTCATCTCTTTCTCTCTCTCTCTCTCGCTCTCTATTCATCTCTCTTGCTATTTGTCTACTTTGGCCCCCTCGCTGTCTCTCTCATTCTATTTCTTCTATCTCCCTCTCTTCCCTCTCTTTACTCACTCTTTCTCTCCCTCTATCGCACTCTCTCTCACACTCCCTCCCTTACACAGTCTCTCTTAATTGTTCTCTTATCTTGCTCTATCTCGTCATACCCATATCATTATTTATTATTTTCTCTCATACACCTCTCATTCCTCCTCAATCCCTCCCTCTTTCAATTCATCCCTCCCTCTCTTTCTTCCTCTCTCTCCTCTTGCACTCACTCATTCACACACTATCTCTTCCTCTCTTTTTCTCTTTCTTCTATCTCTCTCTCTTCCATCTCTTTACTCACTCTTTCTCTCCCTCTATCTATCACACTCTCTCTTACACTCCCTTCCTTAAACACTATCTCTCAATTGCTCTCACATCTTGCTCTCTCTCTCATCATATCCATATCATTATTTCTTTTTGCTCTTATACATCTCTCATTCCTCCTCGATACCTCCCTCTTTCAATCCATCCCTCCATCTCTTTCTTCCTTACTCTCTCCTCTTCCACACACTTGTTCACTCTCTCTCTCTCCCTCTCATTTTCTCTATCGCTCTCTCTCATCCCTCTCTTTTGCTCTCTTTTTTCTCACTCCTACTTTTCTCTATTTCTCTCTCACTCTCCCTCTCCCTTTCTCTCTCCCTGTCTCTCATCTATTCTCTCTCATTCTCTCCCTCTGCTACCCTCCCTCCCACCACACTCTTTATCTTAATCTCTCTCCCTCTCTCTCCCTCACCCCCACTCCATCTCCTTCACTGCATTTAACTCATTCTCTTACTCTCCCTTCCTATCTCAACCCATCCCTCCTTCCCTCTCTTTCTCTCTTTCCCCTATCTCTCCTTTCTCTCTCCTCTTGCACTTAATCAATCTCCCTCCTTCCCTCTCATGTTCTCCATCACTCTCTCACATTCCTCTCTTTTTCTCTCTTCTCTCACTTTCTCTTCTCTATATTCTCTCTCACAGCCTCCTTTAATCTCTCTCTCTTCGTTTTAACATGCTCTCCCTCACTCTCTCTATTTCTTTCTTTTTACCCCTCTTCTCTCTATATCTCTCTCACTCCCTCATCCTTTCTCTCCCCTCTCTCCATTCCACTTCTCACCCTCCCACTCTCTTTATCTCAATCTCTCTCCCTCTCTCTCTCCCCCTCTCCATGCACTCACAACACACTATTCAATCCCTGTCTTCACCCTATCTCTTGCTCTCTCTCTCTCTCTCTCATTTCTCTTTCTTATTTCTTTGCTCTCTTTTGGCTCCTCTATGTTTCTCTCTTGCTCTTTCTTCTATCCCCCTCTCTTCTCTCTCTTCACTCACTTATTCTCTCCCTCTATCTAACGACAAGGGTGAGCGATAGAGAGTGAGAGAGTTAGATAGTGAACTAAGCGAGTGTGAGAGAGAGAGGGTGGAGTAGTGAAGAGAATGGGTAAAAAAAGGATAGATAGAGAGGGATATAAAGAATTTGCTTGAAAGAGAGTATGTGACATAAAGGAGACCTAAAGAGAGAAACTAAGAGGAAGTGAGCAAGATAAAGTGAAAAAAGAGAAATAAAGAGAGATGGAGAAAGATTGGGAGGGTGACCTTGATAGAAAAGGAGAGTGTTTGAGAGAAGAGCACATAAGAGAAGGAAGGAAAGATGGGGAAGAGATAGAAAGAGAGAGATTAGAAGAAATGGATTTGAGTGAGAGCATGAAAAATAGAGAAGAGGGTTGAGTGACAAAGAGAGTGAATGATGGAGAGAAAGAGAGAGAGGAGTGGGAGATAGAGGGAGAGAAATAGTCATAGAAGAAAAAGGAATAAAATATATAGTAAGTGACATGGATGCTAAAAAAGAGAATGAGTGAGAGAGAGGGGGAACAGAGGTATGGGGTGATGGAGAGAGGGAGAGCGAGGGAGGGAAAGAGAGAAAGAGAAAGTGCAAGTGCATATGAGAGAGAGTGAAGAGAGTGAGAAATAGTGAAAGGGGTTGATAGAGCCAGGAAGGGAGAGGGAGATAAAGTGTGGGATAATAGAGAGAAAGAGTAAGAGCAGAGGAGAATAGAGTAACATAAGCGAGTAAGAAAGAGACAAAGAGAGAGAATAGAGAGTGAGAAAGGGAGAGGGAAGGAGTAGATTGAGATTGAAATTGAATAACGGGAGAGACAGACCAATTAACGGAGACAAAATAGAGAGAAAAGAGAGAGAGTAAGGAAAGAAAAAGTAAGAGAGAGGGAGGGAGAGAAAGAATGAGAGAGTTCGAGAGAGAATAAGAGAGAAAGGTAGACCACAATGAAAGAGGAGCGGGGAGAGGTGGTGTTAGAAAATGATAGTAGTTAAGGGTTAAATTGAGAGAGAGCGAGAGAATATATAGTTAAATTAGTAAATAGAGAGAGATAGAGATATAGCATGAGATAGAGGGGGAGAGAGATAAGATGGTCAGAAAGAAATGGAGAGTGAGGCAAAAGAGAGCAAGAGAGATCGATAGAGAGAGCTAAAAAAAAGAGATTGAGATAGAGGAAGTTTGAGAATGTATGTGTTTGAGAGAAAGGGAGAAAGGGGAGGGAGGAAGAGTGATAGTGAAATTGAAGAGAGAGACAGAGATAGGGAGAAAGGGAGAGATAAAATGAGACATGGTGAGAGTAAATCATGAGGAGAGAGAGAGAGAGAGGTATAATGTAAGAGTGAGAAGTGAAATAAGGAGAAAGGGAGGGAGGGAGGATGGGAGAGAAATGTAGGATAAATTGAGAAACATTGAGAATTAGATGAAAGTGAGAGATAGAGGAAGAGATGAAAGGGATCAAAGAGAGAGAGAAAGTGGGAGAGAAGTGACAGATAAAGAGCAAGAGAGTGAGCATGGGAGTGAGAGAAAGATATATAAAGAAAGTGGGAGAGTGTGAAAAGAATAGTAAGGTAAAAAGAGTGAGATATACGAAGAGAGAATGAGAGAGGGAGGGAGGGAGCAAAAGAGGGAGGGGAGAGTGAAAGAGATTTGTGTGTGAAGGTTCGAAATAATGAGAGAGAGAAGAGGCAGAGAGAAAGAGAGAGGGTTGAGAGCAGGATTGAAAGAGAGAGAAGTAGGGAGAGAGCGAGAGCAAGAGAGAGTGAGAGATAGAGTGAGAGAAGGTTAAGAAAGGGAGAGAGTAAGAAAAAGAGAGATAGAGGGCAATAGTATGGGAGAGAGTAACTATAAAGCCTGAGATGGCTGACTTAAACCACTCTCTCTCTCTCTCTTCAACTTCACTCTCACACCTACACCCTCATTAACTCTTTTGTTCTATCTTCCCTGAGTCTCTCTTCTCTCTCTATTTCTGCCTTACCCTCTCTCCCTCTCCCCATCCCGCTTACTCTTTAATCTCTATCTTCACTCCTTTACTTGCTCTCTCTCACACTGTCTATTTCATCTCTTTTTGTTGTTATTTTTCTCGCTCTTGTCCCCTCTTTATCTCTCTCTTCTTCCTTCATCTATAACCACCCTCACTTATTTCTCTTTACTCACTCTTTCTCAGATCTATCCCCACTCTCTCTCTTATTCTCCCTTCGTCCCTCTATCTCAGTTGCTCTCAGATCTCACCCTCCCCTCTTATCTCCATCTCATTATTTATAATTTTCTCTCACACATCTCTCTCTCTCCTCCTTTGTCCCTTCCTCTTTCACTCCCTCCTTCCAACTCTTTTTCCTTTTCTCCTATGTCTCTCCTCTCTCTCTCCTTTTGCACTCACTAGATCTTCCTCCCTCCCACTTATTTTCTCCATCGCTCTCTCATTCCCTCTCTCTTGTCCACTTTTCTCTCATTTTCACCTTTATTTATATCTTACCCTCCCTCTCCCATTCTCTCGCTCGCTCTCTCATTCTCTCCCCCTACCCTCCCTCCTACTCTCTCTATGTCAGTCTCTCTCCCTCTTTATCCCTCTCTCACTCCATATCCCCCTCTATCCTTATCTCCTTCTCACTCATTCTCTTACTCTCGACCCCTATCTGAATCACTCCCTCCTTCCCTCTCCTTCTCCCTTCGTCCCTATCTCTTTGGTCTTGCACTCACTCACTCAATCTCCCTCCCTATAATTTTTTCCATTGCTCTATCTCATTCCCTATGTCTTCTCTCACCTTCTCTTCTCTCTATTTCCCTCTCACTTTCCCTCATCCTTTCTCTCTCTCACTTCTCACCCTCCCACTCTATCTAAATCTCCATCTCCCTCTCTCCTTCTCTCTTTCTCATTCATTCTATTAACGTCTCTCTCTATCTCCATCTTGCTCACTATCTTTTCCTCTCTCGCTTCCTCTCTTTCCCTCTTAAATCTTTCAAGCTCTCTCTCCCTCTCACACTCCCTCCCTCTCTTTAATCTCTTGCTCTCCCCCTCTATCTCCCTCGTTCTCACTCTATTCGTTACTCTTGCCCTCTATCTCTTTCTTTCTCACTCTCTCTTTCTTACTATGTCTCTTACTTCTACTCTGTTTCTCTCTCTCACTCTTGCTCTCCCTCAGTTATCTTTTCTTTCTCTTTACTCTTGCCCTCTATCTCTCTTCTCTCCTACTCTCCCTTTCTCATTATGTCTCTTACTCTCTATTTTGTTCCTCTTTCTCGCTCACTTGGTCTCTTCCTCTCTTCTCAAGGGAAGATAGAGAGAGGAGTGAGAAAGAAGAGAGAAGACGAGTGGGACGGAGGGATTAAATGACGGAGGGATCGAGGAGGAAAGGAAGATGCATGAGAGAAAATAAAAAATATTAAGATGGATATGAGGGGAGAGAGCAAGTTGTGATAGTAATTGAGAGAGTGTGTGTGGAAGGAGAATGAGAGAGAGTGTGTGTGTGTGAGGGAGAGAGATAAAGAGTGAGTAAAAGAGAGAAGAGAGAGAGATAGATAAAATGGCATGAGAGAGAGAAATAAAGTGGGTAAAAGAGAGCAAAAAACAATAAAGAGAGATGAAATAGAGAGTGAGAGAAAGCTTTAGAGGGAGTGAAGATAGGGATTGAAGAGTGAGCGAAAGAGAGAGAGAGAGAGGGAGTGTGGGTAAGGCAGAAATACATAGAGAAGAGATTCTCAAGGAAGATAAAGCAAAAGATAGTGAGTGAGAGGTAGAGAGGGAGATATAGATGGAGATATAGATAGAGAGGGCAAGTGGGAGAAAGAGAGAGACACTGAATTAATGAATGAGGGAGAGAGGGAGAGAGGAAGAGAGTGAGAGGTGGTTGGAGGGAAAGAGTTTGTAAAGTGATAAGTGAGTGATGATATTGAGAAATAGAGAGTGTGTGAGAGAGAATCAGGGCACAATAGAGAAAGAAAAAGTGATAAAGCATAACAGAGAAAAGTGCAAGAGAGGCAGAGAGGGAGAAAGAGAGAAATAGATGGAGGGAGTCAAAGGGATGGAAGATAACCAGAGTAAGAGCAGAAGAGACAGTGAATGAAGATATGGAGAGTGTGAGAGAGAGAGGGAGAGAGGGGTATATAATGAGATTTAGTGGGAGAGAGAGGGGATGAAGTGAAAGAGAGTGAGAGGGAGAGAGAGGGAGGGAGGGAAGGAAGCAAGCGAGGGTGAGAGGGAGAGAAAGATTGTGAGGAGAGAGTGGAGAGAGATCAGTCGAAGAGAGAGTAAGCGAGAGAGAATGAATATGGAACGATAAAGAGAGAGGGAATGAGGGAGTAAGAGTAAGAGTGAAGCTGAGGAGAGAGGAAGAGAGAGTGAGAAAGAAGAGTGTGAGAGAGAAATAAAGAAAAGAGAGGGTCAGGGAAGAGAGAGCGGGAGAGAGGGAAAGAGCGAGTGAGCGAGTGTGGGAGCAAGAGAGCGAGAGATAAAAAGAGCAAGAGAAAGAGAAGGATGAAGGGAGTAAAAACGGGAGGGAGAGTGAGAGAGAGGCAGTGAGGGATAAAGGGAGCATCAAAAGAGAGTGACAGAAGAGAGTGAGAGAGAGATAAAGAGCGGTGGAATAAAGTGTGAGAGAGAGGAGAAGAGAGTGAGTGCAAAGAGAGATAGAAGGAGGTAGCGAGAGGGTTTAAAGAGAGCAAGAAAGGAAAGGAAGAGAGTGAATGAGAGAGAGAGTGAGAAGAGAGACTAAGGGATGATCGAGTAAGAGTATGTGAGTGAGAGGTTAAAATTGAGGGAAAATGGGAGAATGTTAAGAGAGAGGGAGTAAGAGAGTGGGAGACAGAGAGGGATAACGAAAGGGAGAGGGAGGGAGCGAGAGAGAGCAGAGAGAATAAGAAAGGAATGGATGGAAGCAAGAGAGAGAATGGGGGATAGAGTGAGAGAAAAGCAAGAGAAAGAGAGAAGAGATCTACAAAGGAGAGTGTAAAAGAGAGTATACGATAAACAAAGAGAATAGAGAATGAGAAAGAGAGAGAGTGAGAGAAATAATAGAGGAGGAGATAGAGAGAGAAAAGAGAAAAGTAGAGCAAGGGTGGCAGAGGAGAGAGTGAGAGTGAAAGAACTAAATAAATGGTAACAAAGAGTGAGATAGAGAGCGAGAAATTAAGCTAAAGAGGGTGATGGGAGAGAGATTGAGAGAGAAAGGGAGTGTATGAGTGTACGAGATGGAGAGAGAAGAGTTAGCTACATAAGGAAGCCCTGGAGAGGGTACGGATGAGGGAGTGAGAATGATAGAGGGAGAGTGTGAGACATAAAGAGAACAATAGTGAGAGAGTGAAAGAGATCCAGAGAGAAATAGGAAAAGAGAGTGAAGGAGAGAAGATGTTATAAGAAAGAGAATGAGAGTGAGGGACAAGTGAGAAAAACTGATATTTGGAGGGTGGGAAGAGAGAGAGTGTGTGATTGAGGGAGGGGAAGGGAAGTAAGAGATAAAGAGTGAGGGAATGAAATAGAGTGTGAGGAAGGGATGAAGAGAGATATATAGATGAGAGGGAGACGAGTGAGGACAAGAGTAAAAGAAAGAGAGTGAGTCTTAGGGGAGACAGAGAGGGAAGGAGTGAGAGAGAGAAATAAAGAGAGGGAGATAGAGCGAAATGTGAGAGCATGTGATAGATAATGAGAGAGAAGAGAGAGGATTTGAGAGAGATAAAAGTTGGAGTGTGATGGAGAGAGTGCGTTTGAGGTATAGAGGAACAAAAATATTGAGTAGAGGGAGAGAGAGTGAGAGAGAAACATAAGAGAAAGAGTTAGAGAAGTGTGAGCAATAAAAAGAGAAAGAAAGAGAGAACAATTTGTGAGAATGTGAGAGGAAGGGAGCGAAAGAGGAAGTGAGAGTGAGAGAGATATAGGGAGAGAAGGAGAATGAGGGAAGATAGAGAAAGAGAGAGTGGTTAATAGAGAGGGAGAGGGAGAATAAGAGAATAAGAGAGTGATGGAGAGAGAATGAGAGCCTGGAAGGGAAAGTGGGAGAGAGCGCGAGAGAGACAGAGACAGAAGAAGGCAAGTGAGAGAAATAGAGAAAGAGTGGGGGATTGAGGAAGAGAGAGTGAGGAGGTAAAAGACATTGGATGATAAAAAGAGAGAGTGGTACGTGAGAGTAAGAGTGATAGTGAAATGAAGGAGAGATAAAGAGGGAGCGAGAATGGGAGAGAGTGTCGAAGATAATAAAGGATGAGTCAAGGAAGAGAGAGAATGAGAGAGGGACAGAGGGAGAGAGTGAGTGAGCAAGACAGGGAGCAAGAGATAGATAGAAAGAGATAACAAGAGCGGATAAAGAGAAGGATGTAGGGAGTGAAAGAGGCAGGAAGAGTGAAAAAGAGATAGTGTGAGATACAAGGTGTCTAAAGACAGAGAGATAGAAGAGAGAGTGAGAGAGAGAAAGAGAGATACAAAAAAGTGGAATAGAGGGTATGTGAGAGAGAAGGATGGAGTGAATGAGAATGATAAGGGAGGGAGGGAGTGAGATGGATTAAAGAGAGAGTAGTAGAGAGACTGTGATAGAGAGTGAAAAGAAAATAGATAGGGAAGTGAGACTAAAGGAAGATTGAGTAAGAGAGAGTGAGTGAGAGGTAAAGAGATAGCAAGAATAGAAGAATAGCTAGAGAGAGAAAGAGAGAGGGAGATAGAGAGGGAGATGGGGAAAGAGAGGGAAGGAGGGAGAGAAGAAAGAGAGAGATAGTGGGAGGGATTGAAGCAATAGAGAGGGAGAGATAGATTAGAGGATAAAGGGAGAGAAAGCATGAGATGAAAGAGGCAAGAGAGAGCAACAATGAGGAGAGCAAAAGAGAGCATAAAATAGAAAATGAGAATAGAGTGCAGGAAAGAGAGAGTGAGGGACGGAGATAGAGAAAGGTATAGAGAGAAGAGAGAAAGATGCAGTAACGAAGAGCGAGGCTGGAGTGCAAGAGAAGGAGCAAGATGGTAAGAGAGAGCGAGATAGAGATCGAGAAGTGGGGCTTATGGGGGAGAGACGGAGAGATATTGAGAGATGGAGAGAGTGAGAGAATGTATGAATGTCTGTGAGAGCTCGAGAGAGAGAGAGTGAGTGAGATGGAGAGAGAAAGGGTGAGCTACACGAGGGAGACCTAGAGAGGGTAAGAATGAGGGAGTGAGAAATATAGAGCGAGAGTGAGAGAGTAATAAAGAGAACAAGATCCGAAGAATGTATGAGACCTATACAGAAAGTGGAAAAGAGAGTGAAAGAGAGGAGGATATAAGAGGGTATGAGAGAGAGGGACAAGAGATAAAAAGAGACGTTAGGAGAGTGGGAAGGGAGAGAGTGAGGAATGGAGGGAGGGAGATAGAGAGGTAGAGAATGAGAGAGATAGTGAGCGAGAGAGAAAGAGATATGTATAGGGAAGAGGGAGAGATTGAGAACAAGGGTAAGGAGAAGGGAGGGAGAGAGTTAAAGAGGAAGAACAAAGGGAGAGATAAATTGAGAGAAAGTAAGAAACAATGAGAGAGAGAAGAGATAGGGATTAAGAGAGACAAAATTTGGAGAGAGAGAGAGTGTGTATGAGCGCGAAGAACTAAGAAAGAGAGATGATAGAGTGACCAAAGAGAGAACAAGAGAGAGGAGCAAGGGCAATAAAGAAAGAATAGAGAGTGAGAGAGAGATGGAGCGAGGGAGTGAGAGGTATTTAAGATTTAGGGATTGAGGCGAGAGAGATAGTAAGATATAAATAGAGAGAAAAGAGTGAAGAAAAATAAAGAAAAGATGAGTGAGAGGGAGAGACGGAAGGAGAGCAAGCGAATGAGCGAAAGAGAGAGATCGAAAGAGAGAAGAAGAAAGATCGAGAGGGAGAGAGTGAAAGGGAGAGAGTGAGAAAGAGAGAGACAGAGGGCAAGAGTAAGGGAGAGAGTGAGAAAGGGGGAGATAGAGGGAGAGAAGGAGAGAGATTGAAGAGAGAAAGAGTGAGAGAGGGAGAGAGACCAAGAAAGATCTAAGAGAAAGAGAGATACGAAGCAAGAGAGGAAAATAGTGCAAAATATGATCAGGTTTGAGATAGGGAGGTAGAGTGCAAGAGGAATGAGTGAGAAGGAGAGATGGAGAGAGCGGGATGGAGAGGGAGAGTTGTTGAGATAGAGAGAGTGGGAGGGAGGTTAGCAGAGGGAGAGAATAAAAGAGAAATGATGAGAGATAGAGCGAGAGAAAGGGAGTGAAAGAAATATGGAAAATTGAAAGTGAGAGAAGAGAGAGCAAGAGAGAGGGAATGCGAGAGAGCAAAAGAGAAAACGAGAGGTAGCAAGCTGGAGTGAATGCGTGAGTGCAAGAGGAGAGAAGGAGGTGTGAGATAGGGAGTGAGGTCAAAAGAGAGGGAAGAAGGATTGATGAGGGAGGGATAGAGAGGAAAGAGAGATGTATGAGAGAAAATAGGAAATAATGAGATGGATTGGTGGGGAGAGAGCAAGATGTAAGGGCAATTTAGAGAGAGTGTGTGAGGGAGTGAGAGTGAGAGAGAGAAAGAAAGAGTGAGTGAAGAGAGAGTAGAGAGGGACATAGAAGAAAAAAGTAGAGAGAGACTGAGGGAACAAAAGAGAACACGCGAACAATGAAGAGAGATGAAATAGAAAGTGAGAGAGTGAGGAGGAAAGGGAGTAAAGATAGGGATTGAAAAGTGTGGAGGAGCGAGAGAGGGAGAGAGGGTAAGGCAGAAATAGAGAGAGAATAGAGACTCAAGGGGGATAGAATAGAATATAGTGAGTGAGAGGTGGAGTGAGGATGATATAGAGGGAGATATGGAGAGTGAGATGGAGGGCGAGAGGGAGATTGAGAGAGAGACTGAATTAATGAAAGAGGGAGAGAGGGAGGGAGAAGAGAGTGAGAGATGGTTGGAGAGAAAGAGGGAGCAGAGTGATAAGACAGTGATGAAAAAAAGCAATAGAGATTGTGTGTGAGATAAAATGAGAGAGAGCAAAATAGAAAGAAAAAGTGATAAACCATGAATAGAGAAAACATCGAGAGAAGGAGAGAGTGAGAAAGAGAGAGATAGATATTTGGAGTGAGAGGAGAGAGGGAAGAGAGACTAATAGAGGAGATAATAAGAGTGCTCACGAGAGAGAGGATTGAGTTAGAAAGAGAGGGAGTAAAGTGAGTGAAATTTAGGAGAGAGAGACTTGGAGCAAGAAAAAGGGAAAAAGCAATAAATAGAGAGAAAAAAATAAAGAGAGGTTGAGAGAGTATGATTGATGGTTATAGATACAAAGTGAGTAAAGTGATAAGAGAGTGATGAAAGAGAGCAGTAGATAGTGCGTGTGAGAGAAAGAGAGAGAGAAATAGAGAAAGAAATAGTGATAAAGCATAACATAGAAAAGAGCCAGAGAGGGAAAGAATGAGAATGAGAAAGGTTGGAAGAAGGGAGTTAAAGGAATGGAAGAGTGTGGGAATGAGAGAGGAAGAGAGAGTGAGAGAGAATAGAGAGTAAAGGAATAATAGAGATAGAGTGAGAGACATGGAGGAGAGACTGAATTAATGAAAGAGGGAGAGAGGGAGGGAGAAGAGAGTGAGAGATGGTTGGAGAGAAAGAGGGAGCAGAGTGATAAGAGAGTGATGAAAAAAGCAATAGAGATTGTGTGTGAGATAAAATGAGAGAGAGAGCATTATAGAAAGAAAAAGTGATAAACCATGAATAGAGAAAACAACGAGAGAAGGAGTGAGAAAGAGAGAGATAGATGGATGGAGTGAGAGGAGAGAGGGAAGAGAGACTAATAGAGGAGATAATAAGAGTGCTCACGAGAGAGAGGATTGAGTTAGAAAGAGAGGGAGTAAAGTGAGTGAAATTTTGGAGAGAGAGACTTGGAGCAAGAAAAAGGGAAAAAGCAATAAATAGAGAGAAAAAAAATAAAGAGAGATTGAGAGAGTAGGATTGATGGTTATAGATACAGAGTGAGTAAAGTGATAAGAGAGTGATGAAAGAGAGCAGTAGAGAGTGTGTGTGAGAGAAAGAGAGAGAGAAATAGAGAAAGAAATAGTGATAAAGCATAACATAGAAAAGAGCCAGAGAGGGAAAGAATGAGAATGAGAAATGTTGGAAGAAGGGAGTTAAAGGAATGGAAGAGTGTGGGAATGAGAGAGAAGAGAGTGAGAGATAATAGAGAGTAAAGGAGTAATAGAGATAGAGTGAGAGACATGGAGAGAGGGGTAGAAAATGAGGTTTAGTAGGTGAGAGAGGGGTGAACTGGAAAAGATTGAGAAGGAGAGAGGGGAGAGTGTGTGAGACAAAGAAAGAAGAGCGAGAAAGGGAGAGAGAGGGAGGAAGGGAAGGAAATAAGAGAGTTGGGGAGAGAGGGAGAGCGAGGAGAGAGAGCAATAGAAGAGAGAGTAAGTAAGATAGAATGAACATGGAGTGAGAAAAAGAGAGGGCATGAGGGAGTAAGAGTGAGAGTGAAACTAAAGAGAGAGGAAGAGAAGCTAGAAAGGGAGAGAGTGCGAGAGAGAAATAAAGAGAAAAGAGAGTAAGGGAAGAGTGAGTGGGAGATAGGGAAAGAGTGAGTGAGTGAGCGAGAGAGGGAGTAAGAGAGAGGGAGGTGAGGAGAACAGAAGAAAGAGAGGGATGAAGGGAGTGAATGTGGGAGGGAGAGTGAGAGAGACTCAGTGAGGGATAAAGGGAGCATCAAAAGAGAATAGAAGAGAGAGTAAGAGAGATAAAAAGAGGTGGAATAGAAAGTGAGAGAGAGGAAGAGAGTGAGTGAGAAAGAGAGATAAAAAGAGGTAGTGAGAGGGTTTAAAGAGAGAGAGAAGGAAAGGGAAAGGAGAGACTAAGGGAAGATCGAGTAAGAGTGAGGAGGGGTATGAAGTGAGGGAGAACGAGAGGATATTGAGTAGGAAAGGGAGTAAGAAAGAGAGGGATAAAGGTAAGGAGAGGGAGGGAGGTAGAGAAGTGAGAAAATGAGAGAGGGAGGAGAGAGAGTGGGAGATAGAGCGAGAGAAAAGGAAAAGAAAAGAGAGAGGAGAGAGCAACAAAGTAGAGTTTAAAAGAGAGTATAAGATAGAAAAAGAGAATAGAGAGTGAGAAAGAGGGAGTGAGAGAGCACAATAGAGATGGAGTAAGGGAGGGAGAGAAGAGAGTGGGAGAGAAAGAGCAAAACGGTAATAGATAGTGAGATTGAGAGCAAAATATTGAGCTAAAGAGGGTGAGAGGGAGAGCGATTAAGAGTGAGTGAGAGAGTGTATGAGTGTATGAGATGGAGAGAGAAGAGTGAGCTACACAAGGGAGACCTAGAGAGGGCATGATGAGACATTGAGAAAGATAGAGGGAGAGAGTAAGAGCGTTGAAGAGTACATTAGTGAGAGAGTGAACGAGATCCAGAGAGAAATAGGAAAATAGAGTGAGGGAGAGAAGAAGATTTAAGGAAGGAAAAGAGAGAGCGGGACAAGAGATTGAAAGAGATGCTAGGAGGCTGGGAAGGGAGAGAGTGTGAGAAAGGGTTGGTGGAGGAGAGAGAGAGAGAATGAGAGAGTGAGAGCGAGGGAGGGATTAAGAGAGATATATAGATAGATAGAGAGAGTGAGAACAAGAGTAAGGAAAGGAGAGTGAGAGAAAGAGGAGATAGGGAGATGGACAGAGAGAGGGAGAGAAGGAGAGAGCGAGAGAAGTGTGAGAGAATGTGAGAAATAATTAGAAAGAAGTGAGAGTGATCAGGAGAGATAAAACTTAGAGAGCGAGAGAGGGTGTGTATGAGTGTGAGAGAGTGATAGAGATCTAAAGAGAGTTTGAGAGAGGGAGAAAGTGTCTGAGTTTGTGAGATGGAGAGAAGAGTGAGCTACATAAGGGAGGCCTAAAGAGGGTGAGATTGAGGGAGTGAGAATGATAGAGGAGAGAGTGAGGCTGATAAGGAGAACAAGTGTGAGAGGGTGAAGGAGATCTAAAGAGAAAGACCCATAATGTCTTCCTTTCTCTCTCTATCCATCTTTCCCTCTCTCCTTCCTTACTCTTTCTTCTCTCTCTCTCTTTTGCTCCCTCTATTCTATTTCATTCTAACTTTTACTCCCTTCCTCTCTCTCTTTCTTGCGTTCTCTCATGCTCTTTATTTTGTTGGTCTCTCTTTTCTCTCTCCTCTCACTCTCTCTTCCTCTATCCCCTTCTCTCTTGCTCTATCTCCCTCTTTCCCCCTCTCTCTCTCTCACACAAACAGTCTCTCTTTCTCTCCCTCTATCCCTCCTATGGACTTCCCCTCAACGTTTCCATCTCTCTCTCTCTCATTCATCGTCCTCTTCACCCTCCCTCTCTCCCTCTCACTCACTTCCTCTTTATCTATTTTCTCCCACTCTATTCTCTCTCAATTTTTCTCTCCCTCCGACCATCACAACCTCTCATATAAATCTCTCTCACTCCCTCTTTCTCACTTTTTGGTGTCTATCTCTTACTTTGTATTCTGTTGGTCACTCTTCTCTTTCTTTCTCACACCCACTATCCCCACAAACACTTTCACTTGCTCCCTCTCTTGCTTTCATTCACTCCTTATCATATCCTCTCTCATTCTTCAAAATATCTTCCTACTCCCTTTCTCTCTCCTTCTCTCAATTAAATTTCACTCACTCTCACTCCTCTCTATTAAATTTCACTCTCACTCTTACTCCATCTCTTTCTCACCCTCTTTTCTCTGTCTCTCTCTCTTTCACTCACTCTCTTTCCTCCTCACTCTGCCTCTCTTTATTTATCGCCCTCCCTATCTCACTCTCTTCTCTCCTAATTTTTCTCTCACTATCTCTCCTTCTGTCGCTCCCTCCCTCTCTTAAACTTAGCACACTCCCCGCCTTTCTTCTCTCTTTCTCACTCTTTGTTATCTTTCTCTCACTTACTCTTTGCACTGCTACTCCATCTTCTCTCACTATTTCTCTTAGTCCATCCTCCTAGTCTCACTCCTCTATCCTCTCCTTCCCTCCCTCACTCACACTTTCCTCTCTATATATATTGCACTTTCTCTCCCTCTCTCCCTCCTTCCCTCTCCCTAGCTCCCTTTACAACTCCTCTCTCGCTCTTTATTATCCATTCATTTGCTCTCCCTGTCTCTTCCCTTCTCGCTCACTCTCTCTTGCTCTATCTTCCAACACTCTATTTCTCTCTCACACTCTCTCCCTCCCTCTCTCTCTTAAATCTTTCTCACAGCCTCCCTCTATCTCTCCATTTCCTTCTTTTTACCACTCATGCTTTCTCTCACACTCTCTATTATCTTTCTTTATTTCTCTCTATTTCTCCCTCTCTATTTCTCTTTATATCTTCCTTCTCTATCTTTCTCTCACTCTCTCTTTCTCTCCCTCACTCCCACTCTCTTCCTTACTCTTTCTCTTCCTCTATCCCACATTGTGTCTCTCCATCTTTATTGCTTCAATCCCTCCCTCTATCTCTTTCTCTCTATTCTCTCCCTCCCTCCCCTCATCCATTACTTTGTCCCTCCCTCCCTCCACTTCCCCATCTCCCTCTCTATCTCCCTCTTCATCTCCCTCTCTCTTACTCTCTCTCTTGCCATTCTTCTATTCTCTCTATCTTCTTACCTCTCACTCACTCTCTTACCCCATCATCCCTCAGTCTCTCTTCTCTCTTTATTTCATTTTCACTCTCTATCACTATCTCTCTACTGCTCTTTGTAATCCATCTCACTCCCTCTCTATCTCTCTTTCTTGCTCACTTCATCACTCTCTCTCTCACACCCTCTCCATTTCTCTTTATGTCTTTATCTCTCTCTCACTCTCTCTCTCTCTTCTGATATATTTTATCCCTAACTACCTCTCTTTCACTCCCTACAACTCTCTCGATCTCCACTCTCCTTATCTCTTTCTTGCTTCCTATCTCACTCGCTCAATTTTTCTCTTTCTCATTCTCTCTTCCCTAAGTCTTTCTTTATTTTTCTCTGACACTCTCTCGCTTTCTCGCTCCCACTTTCTTCCTCTTACATTTCACGATCACTCTTTCTCCCTCTTCCCATTGTCATTCTTCCTCTATTTTGTTGCTCTCTCTTCTCTCTTTATTTTATATCTTTATCCCCCTCTCTATTGCTTCCTTGTCTCCCTTTCTCTCTCGCTTTCTCTCTCTCTCAACACACACTCACTCTCTCTCCCTCTCAATCACTTCCTCTTCATCCCTCTTTATTTCAATCTCATGTTCTACCCCCTCTCTCCCTCTCACTCACTCTCTTTCTATATGTTCCTCACTCTCTTCTTTCATACTCCCTCCACCTCTCTCTTTCTCATACACACACTCTCTCTCTCTTTTGTCAATATTTTATCACTTTTCTTTCTCTATTTCTCTCTATTACACAGACAATCTCTTGCTCTCTATATTTATCACTCATCCTTATCCATTTACCCACTTTTTCTCTCCAACCAACTCTCACTCTCTACCTCTTTCATTACTTCACTCTCTCTATCTCCCTCTCATCCTCACACTCTCTGCATATCTCCCTCAAATCTTCCTCTCTCTACCTCTATTTCACTATGTTTTGCTCAATCTTCTCTGAGTCCATCTTCTTTCTCACTCTCCCTCCCTCCCACTCTCTCTTCAACCCCTCTCTATCTCTCCCTTTCTAATGCACTCTTCAATCCCTATCTTTACTCATTCTTTTGCTCTCTCTTTCAATCTCTATTTCACTTCTCTTTATTGTTTTCTTGCTCTCCTTTGCCCCCACTCTATCTCTCTGTTGCTCTTGCTTCTATCACCCTCTCTTCTCTTTCTTCATTCACTCCATATCTACCTTTATCTCACTCTCTATCACTCTCCCTCCCTCACACACTCACTCTCAGTTTCTCTCACATATTGTCTCTCCCCTCATATCCATATCTTTGTTTCTTATATTATCTCATGGATCTCTCATTCCTCCTTGATCCCTCCCTCTTTCAATCCCCACTTCCCTCTCTTTCTCGCTCTCGATCTATCTTACTCCTCTCTCCCACTCCTATTGCACTCACTCATTGACTCCCTCGGCCTCTCTCTCATTTTCTCTATTGCTCTCTCTCACTCCATCTCTCTTGCTCTCTCCCGCACTTTCTCTTCTCTCTACTTTTCTCTCTGTAGATCTTCCCTCACTCTCTCTTCTCTTCCACTCTGTCTTCCTCTTTCATGCCCATGCATCAATCTCTTTCACTCTCTCTCTTTCTCTCTCATTTTACCCTCTCCCTCTCTCATCTATATGCCTTATCACATTTTTTTACTTTCGCTCTCTCCCTCCGTCTTTATCTCACACACAATCTCTCTCTTACTCTCTTTTATCACTATTATTATTTTCTTTCTCTCCAACTATCACTCAATCTCTTCCTCCCTCCCTCTTTCTATCTCTCTCACCCTCTATCTCTCTCTATATCTCTCTCACTCTTCTCCTCTCACTCCCTATCTTTTTCTTAATTTTCCCTTATTCTCTCTTTTCTCTCTGTTTTTGTCTTACTCTCACACCCTTTCTCCCTCCTACTCACTTCTCAATCCCTATCAGTCCCTCCCTCTATCTCTTTGTTTCTAGTTCACTCCCTCTCTTGCTCTCGCTCTTACTCTATATTTCATCTAACTTTATCTTTTGCTTACTCTCTCTTTCCCTCTCTCTGTGCTCTCTCTTACTCTTTCTTCTATCACCCTCTCTTCTCTATATTTACTCACTATTTCTCTCCCTCTATAACTCACTCTCTCCCTTAGTCTCTCTCCATCCCTCTCTCTCTCAATTGCACTCACATCTCACTCTCGCCCCTCATCCCCATGTCATTATTTCTTAGGATCTCTCTCTTCTCCTCTGTCCCTCCCATTTTCACTCCATCCTTCCCTCTCTTTCCCCTCTCCTCTTACACTTACTCACTCAATCTGCCTCCCTCCATTTCATTTTCTCATCGCACTCTCCCATTCCCTCTCTCTTGATTTCACTTCTCTCACTTTCTCTTCTCACTAATTCTCTCTCATTCTCCATAAACATTTCTCTCTCCCTCTATCATCCTTTTTGACTCCCACCCTCCTTCCCACTTCTCACCCTGCCACTCTCTATATCTCAATATATCCTTCTCTCTCCATCTCTCTTTCTCACTCATTCTCTTAATCTGGCCTTTATCGCCATCTTACTCCCAATCTTTTCCTCTCTTGCTTCCTCTCTCTCCCTCTTAAATCTTTCATGCTTTCTCCCTCTCTCACTCCCTCTCTCCCTTCAATATTTTGCTCTCTCCCTCTATCTACCCCATTCTCACTCTCTCCCTTACTGTTGCCCTCCATCTCTTTCTTTCTCGCTCTCTCACTTTCTTACTATGTCTCTTAATCTCTCTTTTGTTTCTCTCTTACTCTCTTGCACTCTCTTGCTACCTTTTCTCTCTTTTTACTCTTTCCCTCTATCTCTCTCTTTCTACCTCTCTTTTTTTTCACTATCTTTCACTCTCAATTATGTTTCTCTCACTTACTCTCTTGCTCCCTCTTCCTCTCTTTTCTCACTCATTATCTCCTTATATTCATCACCCCATCTCCCTCTACCTTCCTCTCATTCTCTATCTTTTTTCTCACCCCTTCTTCTCTTATTTATTATTACTTTCCCTCCCTTATTATTTCATTTTCTATTTCTCTCTCTAGTCCCCTCTCTCTTACCGTCTCTTACCTCACTCTCTATTCTTTCTCTATTTCTATCTCTTTTTTACTCTCCCTCCTTTCTTGGCTCCCTCACTCTCTTCAATTTCACTCTCACTCCTACTTCCTCACTCTCTTCTCTCTATTTTTCTCGTGCTCTCTCACCCTTTTTTCTCTCCCTCTCTCTCTCACACCATCCCTCCCTAACTTTCTCTCTTACTCCATCCATCATTCTTTATTGCTCCCTTTCCCTTACTCTCTTCCCCCACTCTTTCTTCAGCTTCACTCTCACTCTCACTCCGTCTCTTTATCTCTTTCACAATATCTATTTCTCTCTTCCTCTTTCTTTCGTTATCTCACTATTACTCTCTATTCTCTCTCACCTTCTCTCTTCTTCTCACTCTTTATCTTCCTCTACCCCCACTCTCTCTTTCTCTATTTCTCACACATGACTCTCTTCTTTTCTCTCTCTCTCTCTCACATTCTCTCCACTTGCCCTCCCTGGCTCTCCTTCTCTCTCTAACTCACTATTAATCTCTCTCATATCTCTCTCATTCTCTTATTCTCCCTCTCTCTCCCTCCTGCTCACTCTCTCTTTCTTAATCTTCCTCACTTTCCTTCTTTCCCGATATCTCTCTCATTCTATTTCTTCCTTTGCTCCCTTCCTCTCTCTTTCTCACTATTTATTTGCTTTTTCTTTCTCCATTATTGCTCACTCTTCTCTAGCACTTTCTCTTCTATGTCTCTCTCCCCTTTCTTTGTCCCTTTTTCTTTTCTTCTCACTTTCTCACACACAATCTCTTCATTTCTCTCTATCCATCTTTTTCTCTCCCTTTCTCTCTCCTTCTCTCTATTAAATTTCACTATCACTCTTACTCCCTCTCTTTCTCACCCTCTTTTCTCTCTCTCTCTCTCTTGCCCTCTCTTCACCCTCAGTCTACCTCCAAATCTCCTTCTCCCATTTTTTATCAGTCTCTTCTCTCCCAATTTCTTTTCCACTCTCTCTCCTCTGTCGCTCCCTCCCACGCATCAACATAGCTCATTCCCTTCTTATCTTTTTTCATACTTTGTTATCTCTTTCTCACCTACTCTCTGTACTGCTGCTCTCTCCTTTCTCACTATTTCTCTTCGTCCATCCTCCCTGTCTCTCTGCTCCTTCTCCTCCATAATCTCTTACTCATGCTATCCTACCTCTCCGTCTCACTGTCATACTTTCTCTCCCTCTCTCCTCTATCCCTTTCCAACTACTCTCTCTCACACTTTATCACTCATACTTTTGCTCTTCTTCTCTCCCCTTCTCACTCACACTCTTTTCCTCTATCATCCAACACTCTATTTCTATCTAACACTCTCTCTCCCGCGCTTGCTCCCTCTCTCTCCTCAATCTTTCTCATGAACTCCCTCCATCTCTCTATTCTTTTTCTTTACTACTCATGCTTTCTCTCATGCTCTCTAATTTCTCTCTTTCTCGGTTTTTTGCTTTCTCTTTTGTTTCTCTTTATTCTTGTTCTTTCTCTCACTCTGCAGTCCCTCTATCCCTACTCTCACTTTCAATCCCACTCTCAGCTCTGCCTCTTCTCGCTCTCTCTCGTTATTTCTCACCTTCACTAACACATCTCTTCCTCTCCCTCCTCCTTTCACTCCCTCTTACCTCTCTCCTTATCTCTTCATATATCTCACTCTCTTTATTTTTTTCTTCTTCTCACTCTCTCCCACTTTCTTTATATAGCTTTCTCTCTCACTCCCTCACTCACTCTCTTGCTCTTTATCTGTCACTTCAATCTCTTATCCCTTTCAACACTTCCCATATTACACACTAATTCTCATTGTTCTCTCTTTTTCCTACACTTCTCTCCCAATCTTCCTCCCTTCCTTTCTCCTTATTTCACTTCCTCCTTTCTTTCCTCTCTTTTTGTCTAGTCTATCTCTCCCACACACACTCTATATCTCTCTCTCAATATCACTGTCTCTCACTCTCACTTGCTCTCTTTTTCCTCACTCTCTCTTTTCTCTATTTATCTCTTGACTCTCTCCCATTCTTTCTCTTCTCTTTCTCCTCGATTTCACTCGTACTCTTACATGATTCCTCTCCCTCATTCCTCTTGATTACTCTCACCCTCTCTCTCCTTCTCTCTCTTGCTTTCTATCTCTCTTTCTCCCTACCTCTCTTTCTCTTCAATTTCACTGTAACTCTTCGTCCCCCATTTCTCCTTTCACTCAAACCCATATATTCTCACACTTTCTCTATCTCAATCTCCTAAACTCTCTTTCTTAATTTCTCTCGCTCTCTTTTCCCTCACTCTCCATTTCTTTCTCACTATTTTAATCTCTCTCTCTCTCTCTCCTCATATCATTCTCCTATCTTTATCTCTCTCTATCTACCAATTTATCTATCTATTATCTTGCTCTTTCTCAATATAACCGTTCATTACTTCACTTTCTCACACAACCTCTCCCACTCCTCTTTTGCTCTTTGTTCTTCCTTCCTCTCTTCTTCTCTCTGTCACTCTCTTTCATTCTCTCAATCTCCCTCCCTCTCTCTTGCTTTTTATTCCCTTACTCTCTCTTTTATCCATATTTTTGTCTCTATTTCTTGGTCCCTCTCTCCCTTTATCCAATTTAAATCTCACTCTTACTCCCACCCTCTCCCTTTCTCTCTCTATTCCTTCTCTCTTCGCCTCTCTCTTACCCTCTTATGTTACTCTATTCTCCTCTCCTCTTACTATTTCTCTCTGTCTTTCCCCCACTCTATCACACTCTCCATCTCTAGCTCTCTCTCTCTTCCCCTCCCATTATCTCTCACACACTCTTCTCTCCCTCTCTCTCTCTCTCATGCACTCTCTTTTTCTTTCCCTCTTTTCCTCTCACTCCCCTTCTCACCATCTCCCCATCCCTCCCTTCCCCCTCTCTCTCTCACTCATTCCCTTATTCATCTTCCATCTCACTCACTCCAATCCCTTTCTTGCTCTCTATCCCACTCTCTCTAGCACACTCTCTTCCACTCTTCTTTCTCTTTCACACACTCTCCCCTCTCTCCATCTCTCTCTTCCAATTCATTCCCTCACTCTCTCCCATTAAGTATCATTCTCAACCCCTCTCTCCCTCCCTCTCACTCTCTCTCTATATCTTCCTTCACACTCTCTTCTACCTCATTCCCACTCTCTTCCATCCCTCTGATCCCTCTATCTCTCTCATTCTCACTAGCTCCCTCTCTTGCTCTTTTCTCTATTTATGTTTTATCACTTATTCTTTCTCTATTGCCCTCTCTTTCTCTTTCACACTCTATTGCTCTCTTTCATCACTCTCTTATCACTTTAATCACTCTTTCTATCAAACTATCTCTCACTCTCTTCCTCCCTCCCTCTCTTCTTCTTTCACTCTCTCTTCTGCCTCATTCTCACTCTCTTCCATCCCTCTGATCCCTCTATCTCTCTCATTCTCACTATCTCCCTCTCTTACTCTTTTCTCTATTTATGTTTTATCACTTATTCTTTCTCTATTGCCCTCTCTTTCTCTCTCACACTCTATTGCTCTCTTTCATCACTCTCTTATCACTTTAATCACTCTTTCTCTTAAACTATCTCTCACTCTCTTCCTCCCTCCCTTACTTCCTCTTTCATTAATTTAATCTCTCTATATATCATTCTCTACCTCTCACTCACTCTATTTTGCTCTATTTTCCTTGAGTCTCTCTTCTCTCTCTATTTCTGCCTTACTCTCTCCCTCCCACTCACTCTTCAATCCCTAGCTTCACTCCCTCTCTTGCTATCTCTCACTCTTGATTCTTCTCTCGTTATTGTTTGTTTACTATCTTTTGCCCTCTCTTTGTCTCTCTTTTGCCCTCTTTCACACTCTTGATTCTTCTCTTTACTCACTCTTTCTCTTCCTCTATCTCTCACACACTCTCTCTCACTTTCCCTCCCTCACACACTCTCTATTAATTGCTCGCATATCTTGCTCTCTCCCAACAAAACCATCCCATTATTTCTTATTTTCTCTCATACATCTCTCTTCCCTACCTTTCCATCCCTTTCTCTATTTCTTTCTCATTCTCCCTCTACCTTTCTCTCACTGTCACTCTTATCCTTTCTCTCTCATTCTCTCCTCCACTACCCTATCCCCACTTTATCCAAGTCTCTCTCCCTCTCTCCCTTTCAAGCTCCCTATCTTCTTCTCTTCTACTAAGTCATTCTCTTGCAATCCCTCCATATCTCAATCTTGCTCACAGTCTTTTGCGTTCTTTTCCTCTCTCGCTTAATTATCTCTCTCTCTCTCTCTCTCTCTTAAGTCTTTCTTGCTCTCTCCCTCCCTCACTCCCTCTCACTCTTCAATCTCTCTCCTCTCCCTCTATCTCCACCTTTCTCACTCTATCCCTTACTCTTGCCCTTTATCTCTCTCTTTCTCACTCTCCCCATTTCTCACGATGTCTTTCACTTTGTATTATGTTTCTCTCTCTCGCTCTTGTCACTCTCTCTTTCTCTCTTTTCTCTCTCATTAGTTCGCCTTTATCTTCATATATCTTTCACTCTAACTCTCCATCCTTTCAACTCTCTTCTCTCTCCCACTTTATTTTGCTCTCTTATTCTCTCTAGCTCCCTCTCTCTTTCCCACTCTTCCCTCACTCTCCATTCATTCTCCATTTTCTCTCTCTCCCTTCCTTGGTCCATCATTTTCTGCAATTTCACTCTCACTTCTATTCCCTCAGTCGCCTCTCTCACTCATTCTCTCTTGCACTTTCTCTCCAATTCTCACTCCTTTTCTCTCTCCCTCTCACTTTCCCTCCCTAACATATTCTCTTGCTTCATCTATCATTCTCTCTCTTGCTCCTTTTCTATTACTCTCTCTTCACCCACTCTCTTTAGCTTCACGTCACTCATACTCCCTCTCTTTTTCTCTTTCACACTCTTGTATTCTCTCTTCCACTTTCTATCGTTATACGCTCGTACTCTTTATTTTCTTTCAATATTTCTGTTACTCTTCTCACTCTTTTTCTTCCTATATCCCCCACTCTCTTTCTCTACTTCTCTCACTTCCCTCCTTCCTTTCTCTCTCTTACGTTCTCTCCCACTTTCCATTCTTGGCTCTCCTCTCCATCTCTCACTCATTCTCTCTCGTAATCTCTTATTCTCCTTCCCTCTCTCTTGTCACTATCTCTTTCTCTATCTTCCCTCATTCTCCTTCTATCCCTTTATCTCTCACACTCTCCCTTCCTCCTTCTCTCCTTTCCTCACTCATTTTCGCTATTTGTTTTCTCTTTCTTTCTCTTTTATTGCTCACACTTCTCTAGCTCTTTCTCTTAAGTTTCTCTCTCAATCTCTTGTCCTCACACACACACAATTTCTCTCGCTCTCCAACTCTTATGTCTATATCTATTTCTCTGACTTCTGCTCCTTTCTTGCTCTTTGATACATATCTCTTCACTCACTCTTCTATCTCTATTTCTCTCTCACTCTCTCTCCTCTCTTCCTCCCTCTTTCTCTTTAGTTTCACTCTCTCTTACTCTCCCTCTTTTTTACTCACTCTTTGCTCTCTCTTTATCTTATTCTCTCTTCTCTACTCTCTCTCCTCTCACTCTTTTGCTCTCTCTGTCCTCCACATATTCTCTCTCTTCCTCTCTTGCTTCCTTCCCTCCCTCCCTCCCTCCCCCTCTCTCACTCACTCTATCTTCCCTTCTTCCACTCATTATCCCTCTACCTCCCTTTTGCCCTCCCCATCTTTCTCTAGCTCTCTTTCTCCCACTAATTATTTTGCTCTCTGTACCACTCTCCTAATCGAGCACCCTCACTTGCTCTATCTTCCATCACGCTCTCTTTTCTCTTTATTTTTCTCTCAATATCTCCCTTTTTCAGTCCCAAAATCTCTTCAATCTCTCCGACTTCCTCCCTCTATCTCTCCCTTTCTCACTCTCTGCCCCTCTCATTCTCTATTCTATCTCTCTTCCTCTCTCTCTTGCTTTCTCATATCATTCTATCCTCTCTCTATTTACTAACTCATTTTCTCTCTATCTCTCACTCTCTCTCTCTTTCATTGTACTCCCACCTTCTCTGAATCCCTCTCTTTTCTCTCTTCCCCCTCTTCTCTCATTGTTTCGTACTTTCTCTCACATTTCTAACTCTCTGCCTCCCCTCTTTCCTCTCTCTCTCTCTCTGTATTTCTCACTCTTATTATTTTCCTATTATTCTCAGTCTCCCCCACTCTCTCCTTATCCTTCTGCTCTTCTTCTCTCCATCATTCATTCTCTTTCTCAGTCTCCCTCTTCTCAGTTATTCTTGCTCTCACTCAATTCCATTCCTCCCTCCTAATCTCTCTCTTTATATCTCATCCTAGTCTCTTCTTCCCTCCTTATGTCCTCTCCCTCACACACTCTCTTTTTCTCTCTCAAGCTCACACTCTCAATCTCCCTCTATCTCTTTTTATTGCTCTTTTTCTCTCTCTATCTTGTTCACTCCATTTTATTTGCTCTCTCAAGATCTCCCTTATGTCACACCTTCTCTTAAACACATCTTATCACTCTTCTTCTTTCTTTCACCCTTTCTCTTCTCTATTCTCCCTCTCCTCTCCCTCGCTTAGTCTCTCTCTCTCTCTCTCTCTCTCTGTCGCTCTCTCATACTTTTTGATGTTTGTCTCACTCTCTCTATCCTCCCCATCTTTCTCTCTCTCTTTCTCCTCTCTCTCACTATCTCTCACTCTTCTTTAGCTCACACACTCTACCTTCCTCTCATTCTCTCTCAAAATTTCCACCCTCCCTCCCATTTGTTTATCACTTTCTTTATCTCATTCGCTCTCTTCCCTCCTTCACTCCCTCACTTCTCTCCTCTTCTCTCTTTTCCCTCTCTCTCTAACCTCCATCTTTCAAATTCTCAATGGCTTACCCTCTCTCCAACTTTCTCATTTTCACTCCCTCCTTATCCCTCTCAATCCCTCCCTCTATTTTTCTCACTCCCTCACTCATGCCCCGTAATTGTCTCCCTTAACTAGGTCACTCCTCTCTGTCCATCTCAGACACTCATACGCTCTCTTACACTCTAAATCACCCTTATCTAACTTACCCTCCTTAGCTCCATTTATTGCTCTCTATCTCACTCTCTCTTACTATCTTGTTCCATTTATTGCTCTCCTCTATCTCTCTCTTACCCTCCATCCATCTCTCTCCATATCTTCCTCTATATCTCCCACTCTCTACCTTGCACTAGTGATCTTTTGTTCTATCTTCCCTGCTTATCATTTCTATCTCCTTTCTGTTTCACTCTCTCTCCATTTCTTCCTCCTGCTCTCTCTTCAATTCCTATACTCCCTCCCTCTATCCCTCTGTTTCTAGTTCACTATCTCTTGGTCACTCTCTCTTGCTCAATATCTCACTCTATTTCATCTCTCTTTATCATTTCTTGCTCTCTCATTCCCTCTCTCTATCCTCTATTGCTCTTTGATCTAACAACCTCCCTTCTCTCTCTTTATTCACTCCTTCTCTCCCTCTATCTCTCACACTCTTTATTACCTCCCTCCATCCCTCCCTCTATCAAGTGCTCTCACTTCTCACTCTCGCCCCTGTTCTTCATCTCATTATTTATTATTATCTCTCACACATCTCTCTCTCCTACTTTTTTCCTCTCTTTCTCCCCTTCTCCTTATTTTTCTCCTCTCTCTCTTCTCTTGCACTCACTCAATCTCCCTCGTTCCCTCTTATTTTATCCATCGCTCTCTCATCCCCCCTCTCTTTCTCTCTCTTTTCTCACTTTTTTCTCTATATTTCTCTCTCTTTATTCCTCATCCTTTCTCTCCCCCTCTCTCATTATTTATCTCGCCCTCTCACTTCTCTCCAACCCACTCTCTCTATCTCAATCTCCCTCTCTCTCTCTCTCCCTCTACTTCTCTTTTTCTCACTCATTCTCTTAATCTTGCTCCCTATCTCCATATTGCTCATTATCTATTCCTCACCCTTTTCCTCTCTTCCTTTCTATCTCCCCCACCTCTTTCTTGCTCTCTCTCCCTTTCTCACTCCCCCTCTCTCTTCAATCCCTCTCTGTCCCACTCTCCCCATTATCACTCTCTCCCTTACTTTTCCCTCTCTCTCTCTCTCTTTATCACAGTCTTCTTTTCTTACTATGTCTTTCACTCTCAATTATGTTTCTATCTCTCCCTCTCTCTTGCTATCTTTTCTCTCTATTTACTCTCGCCCTCTATCTCTCTCTTTCTCACTCTCTCTCTTTCTCACTATGTCTCTCACTCTCTATTTTGTTTCTCTCTCTTGCTCTTATTACTCACTCATTATCTCCCTATATCTATCACTCTATATCACTGCTTTCTTCTCATTCTCCATCGCTTCTCTTTCTCACCCCCTCATTTATTGTTTATTACTTCACCTCCCTCCCTCCATCCCTCCTTATTTCTCTCTTTGTTCCCTCGCTTACCTGACTCTCTATTCTTTCTTGATTTCTCTCTTATTTTCTCTCTCTCCCTTTCTGGCTCACTCACTCTCTTCAATTTAATTCTCACTCTTACTTTTTCACTCTCTTCTCTCTCTATTTTTCTCTTGCCCTCTCTCTCCCTTTCTCTCTTGGAAGGGAGACTCTTGCTCCATCTATCATTCATTCTCTTTCTTTCTCCTTTTCTCTTTCTCTCGCTTCACCCACTCTCTCTCTCTTCAACTTCACTCTCACACCTACACCCTCTTTAACTCTTTTGTTCTATCTTCCCTGAGTCTCGCTTCTCTCTCTATTTCTGCCTTACCCTCTCTCTCTCTCTCCATCCCGCTTACTCTTTAATCTCTATCTTCACTCTTTTACTTGCTCTCTCTCACACTGTCTATTTCATCTCTTTTTGTTGTTATTTTTCTCGCTCTTGTCCCCTCTTTATCTCTCTCTTCTTCCTTCATCTATAACCACCCTCACTTCTTTCTCTTTACTCACTCTTTCTCAAATCTATCCCCACTCTCTCTCTCTTATTCTCCCTCCGTCCCTCTATCTTAGTTACTCTCAGATCTCACCCTCCCCCCTTTTCTCCATCTCATTATTTATAATTTTCTCACACATCTCTCTCTCTCTCCTTTGTCCCTTCCTCTTTCACTCCCTCCTTCCAACTCTTTTTCTTTTCTCCTATGTCTCTCCTCTCTCTCTCCTTTTGCACTCACTAGATCTCTCTCCCTCCCACTTATTTTCTCCACCGCTCTCTCATTCCCTCTCTCTTGTCCACTTTTCTCTCATTTTCACCTTTATTTATATCTTACCCTCCCTCTCCCATTCTCTCGCTCGCTCTCTCATTCTCTCCCCCGCTACCCTCCCACCCACTCTCTCTATGTCAGTCTCTCTCCCTCTTTATCCCTCTCTCACTCCATATCCCCCTCTCTCCTTATCTCCTTCTCACTCATTCTCTTACTCTCGCCCCCTATCTGAATCACTCCCTCCTTCCCTCTCCTTCTCCCTTCGTCCCTATCTCTCTGGTCTTGCACTCACTCACTCAATCTCCCTCCCTCCCTATAATTTTTTCCATTGCTCTATCTCATTCCCTCTATCTTCTCTCACCTTCTCTTCTCTCTATTTCCCTCTCACTTTCCCTCATCCTTTCTCTCTCCCACTTCTCACCCTCCCACTCTATCTAAATCTCCATCTCCCTCTCTCTCCCTCTCCATCTCCCTCTCTCCTTCTCTCTTTCTCATTCATTCTATTAACGTCTCTCTCTATCTCCATCTTGCTCACTATCTTTTCCTCTCTCGCTTCCTCTCTCTCCCTCTTAAATCTTTCATGCTCTCTCTCCCTCTCACACTCCCTCCCTCTCTTTAATCTCTTGCTCTCCCCCTCTATCTCCCCCGTTCTCACTCTATTCATTACTCTTGCCCTCTATCTCTTTCTTTCTCACTCTCTCTTTTCACTATGTCTCTTACTTCTACTCTGTTTCTCTCTCTCACTCTTGCTCTCCCTCAGTTATCTTTTCTTTCTCTTTACTCTTGCCCTCTATCTCTCTTCTCTCCTACTCTCCCTTTCTTATTATGTCTCTTACTCTCTATTTTGTTCCTCTTTCTCGCTCACTTGGTCTCTTCCTCTCTTCTCAAAGGGAGATAGAGAGAGGAGTGAGAAAAGAAGAGAGAAGACAGAGTGAGACGGAGGGATTAAATGAGGGAGGGATCAAGGAGGAAAGAAAGATTCATGAGAGAAAATAAGAAATATTAAGATGGATATGAGGGGAGAGAGCAAGTTGTGATAGTAATTGAGAGAGAGTGTGTGTGTGAGGGAGAGAGATAAAGAGTGAGTAAAGAGAGAGAAGAGAGGGAGATAGATGAAATGGCATGAGAGAGAAAGAAAGTAGGTAAAGGAGAGCAAAAAACAATAAAGAGAGATGAAATAGAGAGTGAGAGAGAGCTAGAGAGGGAGTGGAGATAGGGATTGAAGAGTGAGTGGAAGAGAGAGAGAGAGTGTGGGTAAGGCAGAAATACATAGAGAAGAGATTCTCAAGGAAGATAAAGCAAAAGATAGTGAGTGAGAGGTAGAGAGAGGGAGATATAGAGGGAGATATGGATAGAGAGGGCAAGTGGGAGAAAGAGAGAGACACTAAATTAATGAACGAGGGAAAGAGGGAGAGAGGAAGAGAGTGAGAGGTGGTTGGAGGGAAAGAGTTTGTAAAGTGATAAGTGAGTGATGATATAGAGCAATAGAGAGTGTGTGAGAGAGAAACGGGGCACAATAGAGAAAGAAAAAGTGATAAAGCATAACAGAGAAAAGTGCAAGAGAGGCAGAGAGGGAGAAAGAGAGAGATAGACGGAGGGAGTCAAAGGGATGGAAGATAACCGGAGTGAGAGCGGAAGAGACAGTGAATGAAAATATGGAGAGTGTGTGAGAGAGAGGGGTATATAATGAGATTTAGTGGGAGAGAGAGGGGATGAAGTGAAAGAGAGTTAGAGGGAGAGAGAGGGAGGGAGGGAAGGAAGCAAGCAAGTGAGGGTGGATGGGTATATAATGAGATTTAGTAGGACAGAGAGGGGGATGAAGTGAAAGAGAGTGAGAGGGAGAGAGAGGGAGGGAGGGAGGGAAAGCAAGCAAGTGAGGGTGAGAGGGAGAGAAAGATTGTGAGGAGAGAGTGGAGAGAGATCAGTAGAAGAGAGAGTAAGCGAGAGAGAATGAATATGGAATGATAAAGAGAGAGGGAATGAGGGAGTAAGAGTGAGAGTGAAACTGAGGAGAGAGGAAGAGAGAGTGAGAAAGAAGTGTGTGAGAGAGAAATAACAAAAGGAGAGGGTCGGGGAAGAGAGAGCGGGAGAGAGGGAAAGAGTGAGTGAGCGAGTGTGGGAGCAAGAGAAAGAGAAGGATGAAGGGAGTAAAAACGGGAGGAAGAGTGAGAGAGAGGCAGTGAGGGTAAAGGGAGTATCAAAAGAGAGTGATAGAAGAGAGTGAGAGAGAGATAAAGAGTGGTGGAATAAAGTGTGAGAGATAGGAGAAGAGAGTGAGTGCAAAGAGAGATAGAAGGAGGTAGTGAGAGGGTTTAAAGAGAGCAAGAAAGGGAAAGGAAGAGAGTGAATGAGAGAGAGACTGAGAAGAGAGACTGAGGGATGATCGAGTAAGAGTATGTGAGTGAGAGGTTAAAATTGAAGGAAAATGGGAGAATGTTAAGAGAGAGGGAGCAAGAGAGTGGGAGACAGAGAGGGATAATGGAAGGGAGAGGGAGGGAGGGAGAGAGAGCAGAGAGAATGAGAAAGGAATGGATGGAAGTAAGAGAGAGAATGGGGATAGAGTGAGAGAAAAGCAAGAGAAAGAGAGAAGAGATCTACAAAGGAGAGTGTGAAAGAGAGTATACGATAGACAAAGAGAATAGAGAATGAGAAAGAGAGAGAGTGAGAGAAATAATAGAGGAGGGGATAGAGAGAGAAAAGAGAAAAGTAGAGTAAGGGTAGGAGAGGAGAGAGTGAGAGTGAAAGAACTAAATGGTAACAAAGAGTGAGATAGAGAGAAATTAAGCTAAAGAGGGTGATGGGAGAGAGATTGAGAGAGAAAGGGAGTGTATGAGTGTACGAGATGGAGAGAGAAGAGTTAGCTACATAAGAAAGCCCGAGAGAGGGTACAGATGAGGGAGTGAGAATAATAGAGGGAGAGTGTGAGAGATAAAGAGAACAATAGTGAGAGTGAAAGAGATGCAGAGAGAAATAGGAAAAGAGAGTGAGGGAGAGAAGATGAAATAAGAAAGAGAATGAGAGTGAGGGACAAGTGAGAAAAAAAAGATATTTGGAGGTTGGGAAGAGACAGAGTGTGTGATTAAGGGACGGGGAAGGGAAGTAAGAGATAAAGAGTGAGGGAATGAAATAGAGTGTGAGGAAGGGATGAAGAGAGATATATAGATGAGAGGGAGAGAGTGAGGACAAGAGTAAAAGAAAGAGAGTGAGACTTAGGGGAGACAGAGAGGGAAGGAGTGAGAGAGAGAAATAGAGGGAGATAGAGCGAAATGTGAGAGCATATGATAGACAATGAGAGAGAAGAGAGAGGATTTGAGAGAGATAAAAGTTAGAGTGTGATGGAGAGAGTGCGTTTGAGGTATAGAGAAGAGAAATATTGAGTAAAGCGAGAGATTGTGTGTGTGAGGAAGAGAGAGTGAGAGAGAAACATAAGAGAAAGTGTTAGAGAAGTGTGAGCAATAAAAAGAGAAAGAAAGAGAGAACAATTTGTGAGAAAGTGAGAGGAAGGGAGCGAAAGAGGAAGTGAGAGTGAGAGAGATATAGGGAGAGAAGGAGAATGAGGGAAGATAGAGAAAGAGAGAATGGTTAATAGAGAGAGAGGGAGAATAAGAGAATGAAAGAGTGATGGAGAGAGAATGAGAGCCTGGAAGGGAAAGTGGGAGAGAGCGCGAGAGAGACAGAGACAGAAGAAGGCAAGTGAGAGAAATAGAGAAAGAGTGGGGGATTGAGGAAGAGAGAGTGAGGAGAGTAAAAGGGAATGGATGATAAAAAAGAGAGTGGTACGTGAGAGTAAGAGTGATAGTGAAATGAAGGAGAGATAAAGAGCGAGCGAGAATTGGAGAGAGTGTCGGAGATAATAAAGGATGAGTCAAGGAAGAGAGAGAATGAGAGAGGGACAGAGGGAGAGAGTGAGTGAGACAGGGAGCAAGAGAGAGAGAGAGAGAGAAAGAGATAACGAGAGTGGATAAAGAGAAGGATGTAGGGAGTGAAAGAGGCAGGAAGAGTGAAAAAGTGATAGTGTGAGATACAAGGTGTCTAAAGACAAAGAGATAGAAGAGAGAGTGAGAAAGAGAAAGAGAGATACAAAAAAGTGGAATAGAGAGTATGTGAGAGAGAAGGATGGAGTGAGTGAGAATGATAAGGGAGGGAGGGAGTGAGATGGATTAAAGAGAGAGTAGTAGAGAGACTGTGATAGAGAGTGAAAAGAAAATAGATAGGGAAGTGAGACTAAAGGAAGATTGAGTAAGAGAGAGTGAGTGAGAGGTAAAGAGATAGCAAGCATAGAAGAATAGCTAGAGAGAGAAAGAGAGAGGGAGACAGAGAGGGAGATGAGGAAAGAGAGGGAAGGATGGAGAGAAGAAAGAGAGAGATAGTGGGAGGGATTGAAGCAATAGAGAGGGAGAGATAGATTAGGGGATAAAGGGAGAGAAAGCGTGAGATGAAAGAGGGAAGAGAGAGCAACAATGAAGAGAGCAAAAGAGAGCATAAAATAGAAAAGGAGAATAGAGTGCAGGAAAGAGAGAGTGAGGGAGGGAGATAGAGAAGGGTATAGAGAGAGGAGAGAGAAAGATGCATTAACGAAGAGTGAGGCTGGAGTGCAAGAGAAAGAGCAAGATGGTAAGAGAGAGCGAGATAGAGATCGAGAAATGGGGCTTATGGGGGAGAGACGGAGAGATATTGAGAGATGGAGAGAGTGAGAGAATGTATGAATGTCTGTGAGAGCTCCAGAGAGAGAGAGTGAGTGAGATGGAGAGAGAAGAGTGAGCTACACAAGGGAGACCTAGAGAGGGTAAGAATGAGGGAGTGAGAAATATAGAGCGAGAGTGAGAGAGTAATAAAGAGAACAAGAGCTGGAGAATGAATGAGACCTATACAGAAAGTGGAAAAGAGAGTGAAAGAGAGGAGGATATAAGAGGGTATGAGAGAGAGGGACAAGAGAGAAAAAGAGACGTTAGGAGAGTGGGAAGGGAGAGAGTGTGAGGAATGGAGGGAGGGAGATAGAGAGGTAGAGAATGAGAGAGATAGTGCGCGAGAGAGAAAGAGATATGTATAGAGAAGAGGGAGAGATTGAGAACAAGGGTAAGGAGAAGAGAGTGAGAGATAGGGGATAGAGGGAGGGAGAGAGTTAAAGAGGAAGAACAAAGGGAGAGAGAAATTGAGAGAAAGTAAGAAACAATGAGAGAGAGAAGAGATAGGGATTAAGAGAGACAAAATTTGGAGAGAGAGAGAGAGTGCGTATGAGCACGAAGAACTAAGAAAGAGAGATGATAGAGTGACCAAAGAGAGAACAAGAGAGAGGAGCAAGAGCAATAAAGAAAGAATAGAGAGTGAGAGAGAGATGGAGCGAGGGAGTGAGAGGTAATTAAGATTTAGGGACTGAGGCAGAGAGAATTAGTAAGATATAAATAGAGAGAAAAGAGTGAAGAAAAATAAAGAAAAGATGAGTGAGACGGAGAGACGGAAGGAGAGCAAGCGAATAAGGGCAAGAGTAAGGGAGAGAGTGAGAAAGGGGGCAAGAGTAAGGGAGAGAGTGAGAAAGAGGGAGATAGAGGGAGAGAAGGAGAGAGATTGAAGAGAGAAAGAGTGAGAGAGGGAGAGAGACCAAGAAAGATCTAAGAGAAAGAGAGATACGAAGCAAGAGAGGAAAATAGTGCAAAATATGATCAGGTTTGAGATAGGGAGGTAGAGTGCATGAGGAAGGAGTGAGAAGGATAGATGGAGAGAGCAGGATGGAGAGGGAGAGTGGTTGAGATAGAGAGAGTGGGAGGGAGGTTAGCAGAGTGATATTAGATAAGAATAATTGTGAAACCATGTGATACATATCCAAACATGCTTATCGAAAGGCCCAGCATGAACTTAAAGCCATGAACTTCAAAGCCATATTTCCAAGCATGACACATTTCTGAATGCCATATCAGCCCAACAACATGCCAAATGAGCTAATTCAATTATAATAATCAATGCAAAGCATGCCATAAAATTCATTTTTTCATTCTTTTGCATAGAAATGAGAGTGGAAGATAACTCGAAAAAACCATTCTAGCCCTTTCACATTCGGTAGTTTGAGCAGATCAAGCCTTAAAACCACAAACAAGAATTGAATCCATAGTCAGTGTAAGAAGCATAAGCTGGATGGAGAACAAGGAGATAGCTGGAATGTGAAAGGGCAAAGAACAGTAAAACCCGATGAAAGCTCCACAAAATCTCATGCCATCTCTCACGAATCGAATGAATTCCATAAAGCGTAAACATAAGAAACAGGGATAAGATGTCGAGAAAACGGGAGGGAGTAAAGAAGGAAGATGACGATAAAACACGCAAAATATCTCTGATCTGCAAGTAGATCGGAAAAAATGGCTCTATTTTTACCTGAGATCGGGCTTTTCGAGTGGATAGGGAAGAAGAAAAGGCCACAGATACTGGAGATAATCAGCGGGCATAAGGGAGACGGAAGGCAACCGCGCGGGATGGGATGAGAAAAACCTGCGAGAGGAAGCTGGGCCATGGGTATATTGCCGCTGCCCGTGTCATCTTCGCTTCGTCTCCGCTTCCGCTGCATCGGTGCAACCAAACGAAGGAAATCAGATGACACCCGCTGCGACGCCCTGCGCTGCCGAGAAAAGCCCGAAACAAACGGGCCCTAAATCTCAGTCTTTCTCCCACCCTCTCCCTTTCTCTCTCTTCATTCCTTTTCTCTTCGCCTCTCTCTTACTCTCTTATGTTACTCTATTCTCTTCTCCTCTTACTCTTTCTCTGTCTATCCACCACTCTATCACAGTCTCCATCTCTCGCTATCTCTCTCTCTTCCCCTCCCATTATCTCTCACACACTCTTCTCTTCCTCTCTCTATATCATGCACTCTCTTTTTCTCTCCCTCTTTTCCTTCCTTACTCTCCCTCTCACCATCTCCTCATCCTCCTTCCCTTCTCTCTCACTCATTCCCTTATTCATCTTCCATCTCATCACTCCAATCCCTTTTTTGCTCTACCATCCCACTCTCTCACAGCACACTCTCTCCCGCTCTTCATTCTCTTTCACACTCTCCACCTCTCTCCATGCATCTCTTCCAATTCATTCCCTCACTCTCTCTCATTAAGTATCATTTTCAAAACCCTCTCTCCCTCCCTCTCAATCTCTCTCTCTATATCTTCATTCACACTCTCTTCCTATCTCGTTCCGCTCTCTTCCATCCCTGCGATCTCATCTCTCTCTTTCTCACTATCTCCCTCTCTTGCTTTTATCTATTTATTTTTTATCACTTATTCTTTCAACATCGCCCTCTCATTCTCTCTCACACTCTACTAGCTCTCTTTCTTCTCTCTTATCACTTTAATCACTCTTTCTCTCCAATTATCTCTCCTCTCTTCCTCACTCCCACTCTCCACTCTTTCATTAATTGAGCCTCTCTATATATCATTCTACATCTCTGCTCACTATATTTTGCTTTCTATCTTCCTTGAGTCTCTCTTCTCTCTTTATTTCTACCTTCTCTCTCTCCCTCCTGCTCACTCTTCAATCCCTAGCCTCACTCCCACTCTTGCTATCTCTCACTCTTGATTTCATCTCCCTTTATTGTTTGTTTGCTTTCTTTTGCCCTCTCTTTGTCTCTCTTTTGCTCATTCTTCTCTCTTTACTCGCTCTTTCTCTTCCTCTGTCTCTCACTCTCTCTCACTTTCTCTCCCTCACACACTCTCTCTCAATTGCTCGCACATTTTGCCCTCTCTTTGTCTCTCTTTTGCTCATTCTTCTCTCTTCCCTCACTCTCCATTCATTCTCCATTTTCTCTCTCCCTTCCTTGGCCCATCATTTTCTTCAATTTAACTCTCACTTTTATTCCCTCAGTCGCCTCTCTCAATAGTTCTCTCTTGCACTTTCTCTCCAATTCTCACTCTTTTTCTCTCTCTCTCTCTCACTTTCCCTCCATAACTCTTTCTCTTGCTCCATCGATCCTTCTCTCTTGCTCTTTTTCTATTATTTTCTCTTCACCCACTCTCTTTAGGTTCACTTTCACTCATACTCCCTTCTTTATCACTTTCACACCCTCTATTCTCTCTTCCACTTTGTATCGTTATACGCTCGCATTCTTTATTTTCTTTCAATATTTCTATTACTCTTCTCACTCTTTTTCTCCCAATATCCCTCACTCTCTTTCTTTATTTCTGTCACTTCCCTCGGCTTCATTTCTCTCTTACGCTCTCTCCCACATTCCATTCTTGGCTCTCCTCCTCCATCCTCTCTCGATCTCTCTGCAATCTCTTATTCTCCTCCATCTTTCTTGTCACTATCTCTTTCTTTATCTTCCCTCATTCTCCTTCTCTCCCTTTATCTCTCACACTCTCACTTCCTCCTTCTCTCCCTTCCTCACTCTTTTTCGCTATTTGTTTTCTCTTTCTTTCTCCTTTAAATGCTCCTTTACTCTCTATCTTTTCTCTTAAGTTTATCTCTCGATCTCTTGTCCTCACACACACACAATCTCTCTCTTTGTCTACCTCTTATGTCTATATCTATTTTCATAATTTTTGCCCCTTTCTTACTCTTTGTTACATATCTCTTGTTTTCTTCTTTCACTCACTCTTCTATCTCTATTTCTCTCTTACTCTCTCTCTCCTCTATCTTCCTCCCACTTTCTCTTTAGTTTCACTCTCTCTTACTCCCCCTCTCTTTTTACTCACTCTTTTGCTCTCTCTTTATCTTATTCTCTCTTTGCCTCTCTGTCTCCTTTTTTCTCCCTCTGTCCTCCCCTTGACTCTCTGTCTTCCTCTCTTGCTTCCTTCCCTCCTTCCCTCCCTCCCCCTCTCTCACTCACTCTATCTTCCATTCTTCCTCGCTATCCCTCATCTCTCTTTCGCCCTCTCCACCATCTCTCTAGCTCTCTTTCTCCACTCATTCTTTTGCTCTCCTTACCACTCTCTAATCGAGTACTCTCATTTGCTCTATCTTCTAATACGGTCTCTTTTCTCTTTATTTTTCTCTCAATAACCTCTTTCTCAGTCCCTAAATCTCCTCAATCTCTCTGACTTTCTCACTCTCTGCCCCTCTCATTCTCTATTCTACCTCACTACCTCTTGCTCTCTCATATCATTCTATCTTCTCTCTATTTACTAACTCATTTTCTCTCTACTCTCTCTCTCTGTCTCTTTTATTGTACTCCCACCTTCTCTTGAATCCCTCTCTTTTCCCTCTTCTCTCATTGTTTCGTACTTTCTGTCAAAATTCTAACTCTCTCCCTCCCCTCTTCCTCTCTCTCTCTGTATCTCTCACTCTTGTTATTTTACTATTTTCTCAGTCTCCCCTACTCTCTCCTTATTCCTCCTTCTCTCCTTCTCTCCATTATTCATTCTCTTTCTCAGTTATTCTTGCTCTCATTCACATCGTCACTCCCTCACAAATCTCTCTCTTTCGCATCTCCTCCTAGTCTCTCTTTCCCTCCCTTATGTCCTTTCCCTCACACACTCACTTTTCTTTCTCGAATCCTCTCAAACTCCCTCTATCTTGTTGTGCTCTTTTTCTCTCTCTATCTTGCTCACTCCATCTTATTTGCTTTCTCTAGGTCTCCCCTATGTCACACCCTCTCTCAAACACACTCTATTACTCTTCTTCTTTCTTTCACCGTTTCTCTCCTCTATTTTACCTTCTCTCTCTCACTCTCTGTGTCGATCTCCCATACCTTTTTGATATTTGTCTCATGCCACTCTATCCTCCCCCATCTTTCTCTTCTCTCTTTCTCCTCTCTCTCACTATCTCTCACAATTGTTTAGCTCACACTCTCTTACTATCTTCCTCTTTAATTCTCTCTCGAATACCACCATCCCTCCATTTGTTTTTCTTTTCTTTATCTCATTCGCTCTCTTCCGTCCTTCCCTCCCTCAGTTCTCTCCTCTTCTCTCATTTCCCTCTCTCTCTTAGCCTCCATCTTTCAAATTCTCAATGGCTTACCCTCTCTCCAACTTTCTCATGTTCTCTATCTCCTTATCCCTCTCGGAAACGCTCCCTCTGTTTTCTTACTCTTCATCGGAAATATACCATAATTGTCTCCTTATCTAGCTCAACTATTCTCTCCCTGAGACACTCACTTTACTCTCTCATACTCTAAATCACTCTTATCTAACTTACCCTCCTTAGCTCCATTTATTGCTCTATCTCACTCTCTCTAGCTATCTTATTCTTTTTCTCTCTATCTCTCTCTATCTCCCTACTCTATCTATCTCTCACCCTCAATCACTCTCTCTACATATCTTCTCTCATCTCTCACTCTCTACCTTGCACTAGTGATCTTTTGTTCTATCTTCCCTGCTCATCATTTAAATACTCCTTTCTGTTTCACCCTCTCTCCCTTTCTTCCTCCTCCTTTCTTTTCAATTCCTGTACTCCCTCCTGTATCCTCTATTCACAGTTCACTCTCTCTTGCTCAATCTCTCACTCTGTTCATCTCTTTATAGTTTCTTGCTCTCTCTTTTCCTCTCTATCCTCTATTGCTCTTTGATGTAATAAGCTCCCTTCTCTCTCTTTATTCACTCCTTCTCTCCCTCTTTCTCTCACACTCTCTATTACTCTCCCTCCATCCCTCCCTCCGTCAATTGCTCTCACATCTCACTCTAGACCATTTTCACCATCTCATTAACTATTATTTTCTCTCACATCTCTCACTCCTCCTTTGTCCCTCTCTCTTTCACTCTCTTTTTTTCTCTCTTTCTCCCCTTCTCCTTATTTCTCTCCTCTCTCTTCTCTTGCACTCACTCACTCTTATCACTTTACTTACTCTTTCTCTTCAGCCATCTCTCACTCTCTTCCTCACTCCCTCTCTCCCTCTTTCATTAATTCAGTCTCTCTCTCTATTACCCTCTCTCACTCTTGCTATCTCCATATACTCTTTAAATCTCCCTCTCTCATCCTCCCTTCCATTGGGCTCTCTTCTTTCTATATTTCTATCTCACCCTCTCTCTATCTCTCCTTCCCGCTCACTCTTCAATCTCTGGATTTACTCTTTCTTTTGCTCTCTCTCTCTCTCTCTTTATTTCATCCCTCTTTATTATTTTCATGCTCTCCTTCGCTCCCTCTCTATCTCTCATTCTTGCTCTTTCTCCTATCACCCTCTCATCTCTCTTTACTCACTCCATCTCTCCCTCTATCTCTCTCTCCACTCTCTGTCCCAAAACACACTCACTTACGATTTCTCTCATAATGCTCTCTCCTATCATATCCCATCTCATTGTTTCTTATTTATCTCATGGATATCTCTTTCCTCCTTGATCCCTCCCTCATCAATCCGTACATCTCTCTTTCTCGCTCTCTCTACTTTACTCTTCACTCTTGCTTCTATTGCACTCACTCACTTAGACTCCCTCTCCTCACTCTTAGCATTTTCTTTATCGCTCTCTCTCATTCCACTTTCTCTTACCACTGTCTCTCACTTTTTCTTTCTCAACATCTCTGTCACTCTTTGTCTCCCATTCTCTCCTCTCCCTTGTTTTCTCCTTATTCTCCCCCTCCAACCACTCTCTATGCCAATCTCTCTCCCTCTCCATCTCCTTCTCTCCTTTCATCACTCATTCTCTTATTCTCCCTCCCTATCTCAATCATGCTATCTTTTGCTCTCGCTTCCACTCTCACTTCCTATCTCTCTTAAATCTTTCTTTCTCTCTCCCCTCTCACTCCCTCTCTCTATTCGGTCTCTCTAATACTCTCCATCTATCTCCCCTTTCTCTTTCTGCCCTCTCTATCTCTCTTTCTCGCTCTCCCTTTCTCGCTTATGTCTCTCTCCATTATGCTTCATACATAGCTCTCTAACTCCCTCTTACTCTCTTTTCTCTTTCTTTATTCACTCTTTATATTATATCCATCAATATAACTCCCTCCCTTCCTCTCATTCTCCCTCTTCTCTCTCTCTTCTCTCTCTTCTTCCATCTTCTCTCTCATTGTTTGTTACTTTCACACCCTCCCTTCCTTCCTCCTTTTTATGCTCTCTTTGTCTCTCTAGCTTCTTTTCTTTTGCCCTCTCTTTCCTCACTCTGTATTCTCTCTATTTCTCTCCCTTTGTCACTCTCTCCCCTCCTCGCTCCCTCACTCTCTTTAATTTCACTCTTAATCTTACTCCCTCACTCGCTTTACCTCTCTTTGTCACACTCGCTCCTTTCCCTTCTTGGTTGTCCCTCTCTCTCATATTTCTATCATTCTCTCTTTCATTCTCTTATTCTCCCTCCCTCTTTCTCTTACTTCCTCTCTTTCTCTATCTTACCTCACTCTCCTTCTCTCCCTATATTAATCTCACACTCCCTTCCTCCTTAGCTCCCTTCCTCTCACTTTCACCAATTGTTCTCTATTTTCTCTTTTCTTGCATACACTTCTCTAACTCTTTTTCTAATGTTATCTCTTACTCTCTTCCTTTCTCACACACACACAATCTCTCTTTGCTCACTCCCTCTCATATCCTTTGTCTTTTATCTCATTGATTCTCACACTCTCTCACACTTTTCCCTCTCTTTCTCTTACCCTCTCTCCCTCCCTCTCTCTTCTCTCTTATCTCTCACTCTCTTTTCATGATTCTTGCCTCTCACTCTTTTCCTCTCTATCTATATATCTCTCTTTCTCTCCCTTCCTCACTTTCTCTTCCTTCGATACATTTGCTCTCTATCTCTCTCTTCTCTTCCTCCCTCCCTCACTCGCCACTTTCTCTCCATTCTCGCAGCTCCCCTAATATCTTTTCTTCTCTCTTGTATCTCTCTCTCATTTGTTTTCTTATATCCTCTTCTCTCTCTCATGATCATTTCCTCTTTCTCTATATATCTCATTCACACTTCACAATCTTGTTCTCTTTATCTCTTTCACTCTCTACCTCTATCATTCTCACTCCCTAATTATTGCCCTTTCTACGTCTCTCTTATGTAGCTCAAACTTCTCCCTATATACACTCTTATGCTCTCTCACTCTCTTAATCACTCTAGTTCACACCCTCTTTAGCTCCCACATTTCTTGCTCTGTCTCACTCTCTCCCAACTATCTTGTTCAACAAGCTTAATCTATCCTCTCTTTTCTTTGACTACATTATCTTTATCCTTTCACTCTATCCTCTTTTGTATTATTATCTCCTCTCTTTCTCTTTCTCACATTTACACTCACCTTTGTTGCTCTTTTTCCTCTTACACTTTCTCTCATTTCTACCTCCACTCCTTTCTCCTTTCTCTTGCTTTCGATCTTCCTTGCCCCATCTTTTCTATCTTCTCTCCCTCCGTCCTTCCCCTTTCTATCCCTCCTTATCTCGCTCTTTATCTCTCTCTCTCTCTCTCTCTCCTGCTCCCTCTCTCACTCACTAATATTCTCTTCTTGTGCTCACCTAACACCTCACTGACTCACTCTTACTTGATCTTCCCACAACCTCTCTTCTCACTCTCTCACTTTTTCTTTCTTACTCTCTCTTTCGCGCTCTCACTTCCCACTATCTCTCTTTCTCCCTTATGACCTCCATCTTTACATGACTCTATTATTTCAGCCCTCTTTATCTCTCCCACTAAATATCTCTTTCGTCTCTCACTTTTTGACCCTCATTATCCCTCACTTCCTCTCTCTAGCTCTCCATACCTCTTTCGCTTCCTTAATCCATTTCTCTCTTTTTTACACTCTCCTTTATTATTCTCTCTTCTCTTTTTCCTCTTACTTTTCTCTCACTCTCTCTCCTTTCTCGCTCACCTGATTCCATCCCAACTTCTCTCATTCTCTCTCTCCCTCCCTCCCTCTTCCTACCTTTATCCCTCTCCCTTCGCTTCTCCCTCTCACTCTCATCATTCACACAATTTCTCTCGCTCTTTATACCACGTACCCTTACACGATCTTCCCTTACTCTCCTCACTCTCAACCTTTCACTCTCTTTTCCTTTCCCTTTCTCTTTCTTGAACTCTCTTTAATCCCTCTCACTAGATCCTTCAATCTCTCTTTCTCACTCACTCTTTCCCTATCTCTCTCACTCTCTATTCCATCTCATTTTATCTCTGATTCACTCTCTCTTATGTCTCTCTTTTAATGCTCCCTTTATCCCTCGCTGCCTTTTCGTCGTCTCCCTCCCTCTTTCACTCACTTCACCATTGCTTTCTCTTGCTCTCCTTATCTCCCTCACTCTTGCTCCCCCTCTCACTCGCTCACTCTCTCCCTCTCTCAACTCTCTCTTCCTCGCTCTTGTCTACCCAACATTTCTCTCTCACACTTTCTCCCTTTCTTGCCCCTCTTCATCTATCTTCAGTGTCACTCTCACTTCTACTCGCTCTTTTTCTCGCTTCATGTTTACTCTCTCTTTAATTACTTGTTCTCCTCTCTCATATTAATCTTTCCTCCCTCTCTCCCTGCTCTCTTGCTTCCTTCCCTCCCACTCTCTCTCACCCTCTCTCGCCCTCTCTCCTTCTCCCTCTCTCCCTCTCTCCCTCTTCCAACTCATCCCCCTCTCTCCCACTAAGTCTCATTCTCCACCACATTTCTCCTCCCTCTCACTTTATCTCTATATCTTCCTTCAATCACTCTTCTCTCTCACCCTCTCTTCCACTCTCACTCCCGCTCTCTTGAATTTATCCTCCCCTTCCTCTATCTACTATCTTTCTCATCTCCTCCTCTCTCGCACTTTTCTCTATTTATGCCTTATCACTTTTTATTCCTCTATTTTTCTTTCTTTCGCTCCCACGCACTCTTGTTCTCCATTAACACTCTCTCATCACTTTACTCCTTATTCTCGACCATCTCACACTCTCTTCCTCCCTCCCTCACTCCCTCTTTCATTATTACAGTCTCACTCTATCGCCCACTCCTCTCCATATATCCATATCCCCTCTACATCTCCCTCTCTCTACCTCCACTTAACTCTCCATCTTCCACCAGTCTCTTCTCTACTTATTTTCTATCTCAACCATTCTCCTTCTCTCCCTTCCTCACTCTTCAATCCCTTTTCGCTCTCTTTCTACCTCTGTTCATCTATCTTTATTGATTTCTTGATCTCTCTCTTATTTCCTTCTTCTTTCGCCTTAATTTCTCTTTCTTTACTCACCTTACTCCTCTCTCTCACTTCTGTTGTACTCACTAAGTCACACTTCCTCCCTCACTCTCCTTTTCTCTGTGCTCTCTCTCCTTCCCTCTCCCTTGCTCCCTCTTCTCTCACATTCTCTTTTCCTATTTCTCTCTCACTCTTCCTCTCCCAGTCTCTCTCTCTCTCATCATTTCTCTTATTCTCTCCCTTCTACTTCCCTCCCTCCCACTCCCCCTATCTCAATCTCCCTCCCTCCATCTCCCTCTCTCCCTCTCCCTCTCCCTCTCTCTTTTCCTTAAAAAAGCATTCTCATAATCTCCCTCCTTATCTCAATATTGCACACTAACTGTTTTTCGTTCTCTTCCTCTCTCAATTCCTATCTATCTCTTAAATCCTTCACTCTCTCCCTCTATCTCCCCCTCTCACTCTCTCCTATCTCTTGTCATTTATCTTTCTCTTTCTCGCTCCCTGCCTTACCCATTATGTTTCACACTCAATTATGCTTCTCTCTTGCTCCCTTTTCTCTCTTTTCCCCCTTTCTCTCCCTCTAAATCTCATTTTGTACTCACTCTTCCCTCCATATTTTCTTTCACTCTTTTTCCTCTCTCACTCCCACTCTCTTCCATCCCTCTCACTCCCTCCATCCATCTCTCTCGTCCTCAATAGCTCTTTTCTGTTATGCTTTATCATTTTTCATTCTCTGTGCTCTCTTCTTATCTCCTTGACAAACTCTCTCTTGCTCTTGTTTATCACTCTCACAATCATTTTGCTCGGTCTTTCTCTCTGACCATCTCTCACTCTCTTCCTCCCTCCCTCTCTCACTCTTTCATTAATTCGATCTCTCGCTATGACTTTTTCCCTCATCTCTCTCCATATTTCCCTCGATATCTCCCTTTATCACCCTCTCCCTCACTATCTTTGCTCACAACTTTCACGAGTCTCTCTTCTCTCTCGATTTCCCCCTCTCCCTCCTCCCTTCACTCACTCGTCAATCCCTATCTTAACTTCCTCTTACTCTCTCTCTCCTACTCTGATTTCATCTCTCTTTGTTATTTTTCTGCTTTTACCCCTCGTTTGTCTCTCTCTCTTACTCTTTCTTCTATCTCTCTCTTCCTCTTTTTACTTTCTCTTTCTCTCACTCTATCTATCGCACCTCCCTCCCTTACACAATATCTCTTAATTGCTTTCACATCTTACTCTATCTCGTCATATCCATCTTATTATTTATTATTTTTCTCTCATACATCTCTCATTCCTCTCGATACCTCCCTCTTCAATCCATCCCTCCCTCTCTTTCATCCTTTCTCTCTCCTCTTGCACCTCGTTTATACACTCTCTCTCCCTCTCTTTTTCTCTTTCTTCTATCTCTCTCTCTTCCTTCTCTTTACTCACTCTTTCTCTCCCTCTATCTATCACACTCTCTCTCACACTCTCTTACACACTATGTCTCGGTGCTCTCGCATTTTTGCCTCCATCTCTCGTTATATCATATCTCATTATTTATTATTTTCTCTCATACATCTCTCATTCCTCCTCGATACCTCCCTCTCTTTCTTCCTCTCTCTCTCCTCTTGCACTCACTCGTTCACACTCTCCCTCCCTCTCATTTTCTCTATCGCTCTCTCTCATCCCTCTCTTATTCTCTCTTTTCTCTCACTTCCACTTTTCTCTTATTTCTACATTCGCTCTCCCTCTCCTTTCTCTCGCCACTCTCTCTCATCCTTTCTCTCCTCCATCCTCTCCCTCTGCTACCCTCCCTCTCACGTTGTCTATCTTAATCTCTCTCCCTCTCCTCTCCCTCCTCCCTCTTCATCTCTCCTTCTCTGCATTTAACTTCATTCTTACTCGAAATCTCCCTCCTTCCCTCTCTTTCTCTCTTTCCCCACTATCTCTCTTCTCTCTCTCCTCTTGTACTTCATCAATCTCCCTCCTTCCTCTCATGTTCTCCACTCCCGCACTCTCCCCATTCCAGCTCCTCTCTCTTCTCTCACTTTCTCTTCTCTCTATTCTCTCTCACGGCATCCCTCTGTCTACTATGTCTCGCTTCTTTTTACCGTACTCTCTCGCTCTCTCTATTTCTTTCTCTTTACCCTATTCTCTCTCTATATCTCTCTCACTCCCTCATCCTTTCTCTACCCTCTCTCCATTTCACTTCTCACCCTCCCTCTCTCTATCTCAATCTCTCTCCCTCTCTCTCTCCCTCTTCTCCATGCACTGTCCTCTTACTCACTATCTCCCGTCTTGCTCGATATTGTTTCCTCTCTCGCTTCGCTCTCTCCCTCTTATATCTTTCATGCTCTCTCTCTCTCTCTCTCCTCTCTTCAATCTTTCTCTCCATCTATCTCCCCAGTTCTGCCACTCTCCCTTACACTTTCCCTCTGCTCCCCTTTCTCACTCTACTCCCTTATTCTTGCCTTTTCTTACTATGTCTCTCCTCTTCATATATTTTTTTTTGTTCGCTTTCTTGCTATCTCTTGCTATCTTCTCACTCTCTTTACTCTTTCCCTCTATCTCTCTCTTTCTCTTTTTCTTTCTTTCTCACTATGTCTCTCACTCTCCATCATATTTCTCTCTCTCTCTCGCTCGTTGCTCTCTTTCTCTCTTTTCTCTCTCTTTTTCTCCTAATATCCATCCCACTCGATCTCTCTCTGCCTTCCTCCTTTCTCTATCTCTTTTCTTTCTCATCCACTCCTCTCTCTTATTATTTATTACTTCCCCTCCATCCCTTATTTCGGTCTCTATTTGTCTCTCTTTCCCTCTCTTACCTCACTCTATTTCTTCTCTTGTTTCTTTCTCTTTTTGTCTCTCTCCTTTCGTGGCTCCCTCACTCTCTTTAATTTTACTCTCATTCTTACTCTCAATCTCTTCTCTCTCTTTCTTTATTGCTCTCTCTCACCCTTTCTCTCTCCCTCTTTCTCTCTTGCTCCCTCACTGAGTCTCTCTCTCTCTCTCTGTCCCACTTTCACTTCCTTCATTCCCTACTCTCCCCGGCTCTCCTTATCTCCCGCCTCTTCTCCCTCTTGTCGCTCGCTCGCTCTTTCCGTCTCTCCCGCTCCACTCTTTCCTTATTCGCTTTTTTCTCTGTTCTCTCTCTCTCTCCTTTTCTAGCTTCTCTTCCTCTCTCTTGGGTTTCACTCTCACTCTTACTCCTCATTTTTCTCTCTTTCTCACTACATGTTCACTCTCTCTCTTCTGTGCTCTCTCTCCTTGCTCTCCTCTTAATCTTTCTCTCCCTCTCTCCTAAACTATCATGTTTCTACTACCTCCCGCTCTCTCCCTTCCTCGTTCTTATTTCTCTATCTCCGCACTCTCCCCTCTCTCTCCCTCTTACTCGCTTCTAGTTCACCCCTTTCTCTCATTCGCCTCATTGTCTACCCGCATCTCTCTGTCTACATCGATGCATCTCTTATTTCTTCCTTCACTCTCTCTTCCTCTCTCATTCCCATCTCTTCCATTCCTTCGACTCCCTTTGTCAACCTCTCTCATTCTCACTCTTACCCTCCGCCCCTTTCTTTGTTTATGCTTTATCATATTTCTTTCTCTGTTCTCAATCTCTTTCTCTCTCGCACACTCTCCATTACTCTCTTTCATCACTCTCTTATCATAACTCTTTCTCTACCACCAACCATCTCTCGCTCTCTTCCTCCCTCCTACTCCCTCTTTCATTTATTCATTGTCTCTCTCTCGCCCTCCTTTCTCGATATCTCACACTATATCTCCTACTGCTTTCACTCACTATCATTTGCTATCTTCCCTAAATCTCTTTTCTCTTTATTCCTGCCTCGCCGCTCTCCTTGGCTCTCTTGATCACTCACTCCAAACTCTCTCTCTGTCTCTCTCCCTCCCTTTCCATCTCTCTCTAGCTCTGTTGCTCTCTTTCTTGTTCTCTTTAAACCTTCATTACCTTATTATTTCTCTCTTCTCACTCGCTTTCTCTCTCTCTCCATCTCTTTTTATCCCTCTTGCTCTCTCTTTCTCACACCCTCAATCTTGCCCTCTCTAGATACGCACTCATATAGTGCACTCTTTTATCTACTCACACACATACATGCTCTCACTCTCTCTCAATCTCTCTCTCTCTCTGCCCTCATTAGCTCCATTTTTGCCATCTCTTTGTTTTCTTTTTATTTTTTTCCCTCTCACTTTTTTTTATACCTTCTATTATATTATCCTACTATCTCTCTTTCTATTCTCTTTTTATAACTTGTACTCTCTTCTACACACTCCTTTGTTGCTCTCTCTTATTTCATTTCTCTTACATTTTATCAATCTGTCCTCCCACTTCCTCTCTCCCTCTCTCTTGCTTCTATCCCTCCCTCTCTCATTTTATCTCTTCTCTCCCTCCCATTATCCCTCTCCTCCATTATCCCTCTCCATCTCGGTCTCTCTCTCAACAATCTCCCTATTTTCCCTCGCCTTTTAATCATCACTAACTTTTCACTTGCTTGATCTTCTCTGAGTCTCTCTTCTCGATCCTTTGTCCTTCTACTCTCTTTTCCTTTCTCTTTCTTGCTCTCACTTTAAACTCTCTCCAGTCCCTCCTATATTATTTCTTACTCACACTTTCCTTTCTCTCTCACTCTGCGACTCACCTCTTTTCATCTCTCTCTCGCCCTCTCTTCGTCTCTCTCTTTTTACACTCGGTTTAACCTTTAACCGCCGCTCTCTTGCTCTGCCTCCCTCTTTCACTCCATCCCCTCTTTCTCCTGCTCTCCTTATCTACACAGCTCTTGCTCCCCTCTCTCGCGAGCTCACCCTCTCCCCACTCTCCCGCGCTCTCTTCCCTCACCCTCCTTCTCTCCATTTTTCTTTCACACACTCACTTTCTCATTCCACTCTTACTTTCTCTTCAGTTTCATTCATACATACTTCTTCGTTCTCTCTCTTTCTCGCTCCATGTTCACTCTCTTCGCTTACTCTCTTCTACTACGCTCACTCCTCTCTCTCTCTATCCAATCTTTCTCTCCCCTACTCTCCCCCACTCCATTTAATTTTTTTCCTCCCTCTCTCTCCCTCTCTCTTGCTCTCTCTTTCTCTCTCACACACACTCTCTCCCTCTCTCCTTCTCAATCTCTTCCAATTTACCCCCTCACTCTCCCATGAAATCTCATTTTGTACCTCCTTTCTCCATCTCCCTCATTCTCTCTCCATATCTTCCTTCGCACTCTCTTCGAGGTTATCCACTCCCGCTCTCTTCCATCCCGAGTGACTCCCTACTGCCCATCTCTCCTCTTCCTCACTCACTCTTTTCTCTATTTACGCTTTATTACTTTTACTTTTTCTATTGCTTTCTTCTCACTCTCTTTGAAACACTATCCCTTGCTCTCTTTTATCACTCTCTTATCACTTTCTTCATTCTTTCTCTCTAACCATCTCTCACCCTCTTCACTCCCTGCCTCGCTCTTTCATTAATTCAATTTCTCGCTCTATCTTTTCACCCTCCCTCTCTCTCCATATTTCCCTCGATATCTTCATTTATCTCACTCACTATCTTTTGCTCTATCTTCCCTGATTCTCTTTTCTCTCTCAATTTCAACCTTAACATCTTTACTTGTCTCCATCGCTCACTCATAAATCAACATATTAACTCCCTCTCTTACTCTCTCTCTCTCACTCTCTGTTCATCACTTTGTTATTTGTATGCTCACTTTTGCCCCTCCTTTGTCTCTCTCCCTTGCACTTTCTTCTATCACTTTCTCATTCTCTCTTTACTCACTCTTTCTCTCCCTCTACCTATCACACACTCTCTCGAACTCCTTCCTCACACACTATCTCTCGATTGCTCTACATCTTGCTCTCTCTCCTCATATCCATCTCATTATTTATTATTTTCTCGGCCCATCGCTCCCTTCCTACTCGATACCTCCCTCTTTCAATCATCCCTCCCTATCTTTCTTCCTCTCTCTCCTCTTGCACTGACTTATTTCACTCCCTCTTTCTACCTCTCTTTTTCTCTATCTCTCTCTCATTCCCTCTTTTCTCTCTTTTCTCTATTCTCTCTCTCCTTTCCTCTCCCTTTCTCTCGCCCTCTCTCTCGTCCTTTCACTCATTCTCTCCCTCCACTACTCTCCCCCATGCTCTCTATCTCCGTCTCCCCCTCTCTCTCTCCATCTCCTCTCTCCTTCTCTCTTTTAACTCATTCCCTTACTCTCCCTCCCTATCTTAATCCCTCCCTCATTTCCGCTCTTTCTCCTTTCCACAATCTCTCTTCTCTCCTCTTATACTTAATCGTCTCCCTCCTCCCTCTCATTTTCTCCATTGCTCTCTCCCCTCTTTCTTGCTCTCTTCTCCTTTCTCTTCTCTCTTTTTCTCTCTCATAGCCTCCCTCATCTCTCTATCTCTTTCTTTTTACGACTGCATGCTCTCCCTCCCTCTCTATTTCTTTCTTTTTACCCCTCTCTTCTCTCTGTATCTCTCTCGATCTCCCTTATACTTTTTCTCTCCCCTCTCTCCATCACTTCTCATTCTCCTACTCTCTCTTTATCTCAATCTCTCTCCCTCTCTCCATCCCACTTCTCGCACCTCCCACTCTCTACATCTCAATCTCTCCCCCTCTCACTTCCCACTAAACATTTGCTCCTACCCTCGCGTCTTGCTGATATCATTTCCTCTCTTGCTTCCTCTCTGTCCCTCTTAAATCTTTCATGCCCTCTCTCTCACTCTCTCCCTCTTTCTCACTCTCTTTATTTTTACTGTCTCTTACTCTCTATTCTTTTCTTTTTCACTTTCTCTATCTCTTGTCTCTTTTTTCTTTATCTCTTCCTATCATCTCACTCTCTTTACTCTTTCCTCGATCTCTCTTTTTCTCCTCTCTTCCTTTCTAACGATGTCTCTCACTCTCCATCATGTTTCTCTCTCTCGCTCATTGCACACTCTTCTTCTCTTTTTCTCTCTCTTTGTCTCGTATATCCATCACTCGATCTCTCTCTTCCCCTCCCTCCCTTCTTTAACTCTCTGACTGTCTCTTTCTCTCTCTCTCACCTCGCTCTATTCTTCCTCCATTTCTTTCTCCTTTTGTCTCTCTCTCCCTTCTTGGCTCTCCAACTCTATTTAATTTCACTCTCATTTACTCTAAATCTTTTCTCTCTCTCTCTCTCTATGCTCTCTCTCGCCCTTTTCTCTCATTCTCTCTCTCTTGCTCCATCTATCTTTCTCTTTTGCTCCCTTTTCTCTTTTTCTCTAACTCTCTCGGCCCCCACTCTCTTTCTTCTCTTGACTGTCACTCTTACTCCATCTCTTTATTTTTTCACAATCTCTATTCTCTCTTCATATTTCTATCATCATCTTGCTCTCTCCTCCATAATCTCTCCTAAATGCTTCTCTCTTATTCTTCTCACTCTTTCTCTTCTGCCCCCACTCTCTCTTTCCCTATTTATCTCACTTCCCTCCCTTCACCCTCTCTCTCAAGGTCTCTCCACTTACCCTCCTCGTTCATCCTCTTTTTCTTCTCACTCTTCATCACTCTCTCTAATTCTCTCTCATTCTCTTATTATCCCTCTTGCTCACTCTCTTTCTATATCTTCCCTCACTCTCCTTCTCTCCCTTTATCACTCTCACTCTCTCTTCCTCGTTTGCTCCCTTCCTCTCTCTTTCTCACTATTTATTTGCTTTCTCTTTCTTTATTATTGCTCATTGTACTAAAAATATTTCTCTTCTATTTCTATCTCTCCTCTTTATTTGTCCCTTTCTCTTGTCTTCCCACTTTCTTACACACAATCTCTCCCTTTATCTCTCGATTGAGCATAAAATGATGTGAACGGGATCTCAAGCTTGAACCATGAGATTGATGCTCTAGTTAGAAAACTAATGGGCTAAGACAAAATTAAAGAATTAAAGGAAAATTCGTATGAAATGCATGAAACAAACAAGAAATTCGTCCTAAAGCTAGAACAAGGCGAAAATATGGTAGGATACAACTTGGCGGTGAAATTGATGGAGATAAACCCAACCCATTTAATGCTCAACGCAAATAAGAACGTTGGTATAAGACCTTCACCCTTTGCTTGACGTGAGGAGAGAACCTTGGTACGATGGTAGAGCGCCACAAACGGGGTGGAAATCCACTTGGTAAGTACGGGAAGAACTCCTTGGGCGATAGTAGGCGGAATCTAAGGAGAACCTAAGGAAGGAAGCACATGCAAGTAGTTTTTGCCAAAGTCTAATAATCCCTTTCTCATTTCAAATAAGGCCTATATATAGGCCAAAGCTTACATGCAAATAAGAGAAGATAAAATTTCTTCTAAAACAAATGAAAAAAAAAACTACATGAGGTCGGCATGCATGCCTTTATTAAACTGCAATAAAAGAAGAAATATCCAGTCATAATAATATGAATCTTTTATCCTTGCTCTTTAATTAAGTTGACAATTCTTCTTGGTTATTTCTTCTTAGACCCCAAAGAATTGGCTTGAGTCCAAACCATTAAAGTGCATGGAACTTTATTAAAATCTTCCACTTGAAGTCGTACGATTGCCATCCATGCCATCCATGATATCATTTGCATCATAAAAGGAATGGAAGAAATAGAAAGGAAGTGGGGGATGGAGGAGAGAAAGAGTTAGGGAAAGAATAGGAGATAGAGAGAGCTAGAAGCTTGAGGATAGAGTTAGAGAAAGAGAGAGAATAAGGGCAAAGTAAAATGACAAAAAAATGAGAAAGAGAGATTTAATAGAGAGTGTAAGATAGCACATGAGTGGCAAGAGAAGGAATTAGAGATAAAAAGGGAGGTCGAAAGATTGAAGAGAGGCATTAGCACAGAGTAGGAGGATAGTGTGAAGAGAAATAAAGAGTGATGGAGGCTAGAGCGGGAAAGTGTTCAAGAATGGGAGAGAGAGGGAGAAGCAAAAGAATGGATGATAAAGAGTGAGAGAGGAGTCATAAATGGAGAGAGGGAGAACGAAGGGAGAGAGGGAGAGAAAGTGTGTGGGAGCGAGAAGGAAAGCGTAAGTGAGAATGGGAGGGAGGGAGGGAGAAGAGGAGAGAGGGGAGGATGGACGAGAAATAGTTAGAGAACATGGAGCAACAGTACGAGTGTAAGTAAGCGAGAGATAACGAAGTGAGAAGAGAGAAAGAGGAGCGAGCTAAGTTGAAATGAGGGGAAGAATGTGAAGGAGAGAGACTGAGAAAGAAATTGGGAGAGGAGAGACTGATAGAAAAGGGAGATGATGATAGAAAAGGTAGAGTGAGGAAAGAGATTGAAGACAAACAAAAGATAGTGCGAAAGAGAGCAAGTAAGAGTGAGAGTGAAATTTAATAGAGAGAATGAGAGAGAATGGAAGAGAGGAGAGAGATATTGAGGAAGAGAAAGGAAGTGGATTGGAGTGAAAGAAGAGAAGTGAGAGAAGGTATGAGGTTGAAAGAACGATTGGGAGGACGCCATGGAGAGCGAGAATAAAAAGAGAAAGAGAAAGAGAGAGACGAGAGAGAGAGGAGAAAGCATGGCAAAGAGAGAGAGAGGAAGGGAGGGAGAGAGGGGGAGCTGGATGCAAGTGGGAGAGGTTTGGGAGAGGGAGAAAGGGAGTTAGAATGTGTTCGTGAGAGAGAGAGAGAGAGAGAGAGAGAGATAGTAGCATGGGAGAAAGGTGAGAGGGGGAAGCTAGAGGGAAAGTGATTAGTGGAAGTTGGGGGAGTGAGGAAGAAAGTGAAGAAAGAGAAGAGAATAAGAGAGAAAGGGAGTGGGGAAGAAAGAGAAAACGGAAGACAAAATCGAGAGTGTGAAAGAGATAAAGAGAGAGTAGGTCCCTCCCCCATATCTTTATTGCTTTCTCTTTACAGCACATGCTCTCTTTATCTCTCACTCTATATTATTTATCTCTCTTTGTTATGCTAACTTATATTCTCTCTCTTTCTTTCACTCTATCCCTCACAAACCCTCACTTCCTCTCTCCCTACTTCTCTCTCTCTTTCAATCCCACTCTTAGCTCTCTCTATCTTTCTCTCTCTACTTTTTTGCTTTAATTATTTCTCCCATTCTCTCGAGCATCTCTTCCTTTCCCCCCTCTCTTTCACTCCATCCCTCCCCTCTCCATGTATCCATATATTTCACTTTGTCCCACTTTATTTATATATCTTTCTTTCACCTCCCTTATTCACTCTTTTACTCTTTATTCTATAAGTCTCTCTCTCCCTCCATCTCATCCATATCACCCTCTTATATCTCCACTTATCTACCTCTCACTCATTATATTTTGATTTGTCTCCCATGAATCTCTCTTTTCTCTGTATTTCTTGCTTACCCTCCTGCCATCTCTGCCTCCCGCTCCCTCTTCAGTCCCTTTCTTCACTCTCTCTCTTGCTCTCTCTTTCACTCTCTATGTTATCTCTTTTTGTTGTTTCTTTGCTCTCATTTGCCCCCTCTCCATCCCTCTCTTGCTCATAATTCTATCTCCCTCTCTTCTCTCTCTTTACTCACTTTTTCTCTTCCTTAATCTCACTCCCCCTTCCTTACACACTCTCTTTTAATTGCTCTCGCATCATGCTCTCTCCCCTTAATCCATCTCATTATTTATTATTTTTGCTTTCATTACATCTCTGTTACCTCCTTGATTCCTCCTTTTCGATCTGCCCTCTCTTTATGCCTCTCTCCCTCACTCCTCTCTCCCTCTCCCCCCTCATTTTCTCTATCTCTCTCTCATTCCCTTTCTTTTTCTCTCCTTCTCTCCCACACTTTCTCTACTCGCTCATTATCTCTTCCCTCGCCCTCTCGCTCTATTCTCTCGCACTTTCTTCTCTCTATTATCTCGCACTCTTTGCATTACTCCCTCCCTCTTTCTCTCTCTTCAGTTTCACTCTCACTCTTACTCCTCCCTCACTCTTTCTAGCTCTATTTCCGCACTCTCTTATTCACTCTCACTTATGTTGCTCTCTCTTCATTCTCTTCAATCTTTCTCTTCCTCTCTCCTTTGTCTCTTGCTTCCTTTTGCCATCCCTCTCTCGCCCTCTCTCTGTTTCTCCTTATCTCTCTCAGATACACTATAACTCTCCCCCTCTCACATTCTTTTGCTCTCCCTCTAGACAATCTTATTCTCTACGCCTCCTTCCCTTCGCTCACTCTCTCATTATCTTCCCTCATTCTATCTCCTCTCTCTCTCTCATACACTTTATTCGCACACTCTTCTCTCTTATTTGTCTCTCACCCTCTCTCCCTTTCTCACTCCCTCTTTTTCTCTCTTCAATTTCACTCTCACTCTTACTCCCTCTCTCCCTCACTCATTAAGAGCTCTATTTTTTGCCTTTCTTTACTCTCGATCTCTCCCTACCACTCTCTTGATCCTTTCTTCACTCCATCTCTTGATCTCTATCTCACTCATCATTTCATCTCTCTTTGTTGTTTCATTGCTCTCAATTTCCCCCTCTATCTCACTCATCATTTTATCTCTCTATTGCGCATAATTCTATTTCCCTTTCTTTTATCTCTTTACTCAGCCTTTCTCTTCCTCCATCTCTCACTCCACCTCCCTACATAGCGCTCTCTCAAAATGCTCTCTCATCACCCTCTCCCCTTATATCCATTTCATTATTTATTATTTTGCTTATATCTCTCTTACCTCCTTGATCCCTCCCTCCTTCAATCCCTCCTTCCTCTTTTTCCTTCGCTGCTCTCTTTATCTAACTCTTCTCTCCCTCTCCTCTTGCTCTCACTCATTCAGTCCCTCTCCCCCTCTTTTTGTCTCTTTCATTCCCTCTCTTCTGCTTTCTCTTCTCTCACTTGGACTTTTCTCTACTTGCTCGCTCTCTCCCTCTCTTATGTTACCACTCCCCTCACTCTCTCTTCACTTTATTTTTCTCTCACACTCACTCCCTTTCTCCTCCCCTTCCTCTCTCTCTTAGTTTCACTCTCACTCTTACTCCCTCACTTTCTCTCTCTTTCTCAATCAATTTTCACTCATCACTTTCTCTTCGATTGCTCTCTCTACACTCGCCCTCTCACACTCACTCTTAGTTTCTCTCACATATTGCTCTTTCCTAATAAATCCATCTCATTGTTTCTTATTTTATCTCATAGATCTCTCTTTCCTCCTCGGTGTGCCCTTTTCGATCACATCCTCTAACATAGCTCTCTCCATACTTCACTCTTCCCTCTCGCTCCTATTGAACTCACTTATTGACTCCCTCTACCTCCCTTTCATTTTCTCTTTTTCTCTCTCTCACTCCCTCTCTCTTACTCTCTCTCCTCTCACTTTTTCTTTTCTTTACTTCTCTCTCACCATCCTCTCCCATTCTCTCGCTCTCTCTCATCCTTTCTCCCTTATTCTCCACCTTACATCCCTCCCTCCCACTCTCTATGTCAATCTCTCTCCCTCTCCCATCTCCTCCTCTCCTTTCCTTCTCAAACATTCTCTAAATCTCCTCCCTATCTCAATACGGGTTGCTATCTTTTGGTCTCTCTTCCTCTCTCGCTCCATATTTCTCTCTTAAATCTTTCTTTCTCCCTCTCTACCCACTCCTGTCTAGATTCAGTCTCTCTAACTCTCTCCATCTATCTCCCCAATTCTCTTTCTTGCTCGCTATTTCTCTCCCTCCTCACTCTCTCCCTCTATCACTATGTCTCACTCTCCTTTTACTTCATTCTCGAAAGCTCTCTCTTACTCTTTAGCCTTTCTCTCTTTACTCGCTCTTTATCTTGTCTCCATCACTCAAACTCTCTCCTTCTCTCATTCTCTCTCTTCTCTCTCTTCTTTCTCTCATCCGCTCTTTTGTTTGATTACTTATTACTTTATCTCCCTCCCACACTTCCTCCCTCCTTTTGCTCTTTGCCTCTACGCTCCTTTTATCTTGCCATCTCTTGCCTCGCACTTTGTATTCTTTCTCTATTTCTCTCGCTTTATCCTCTCCCTCTCTCGCTCCCTCACTCTCTTCATTCACTCTCACTCTTACTCCATCACTCGCTTCATCTCTCTTTCTCACGCTCTCTCCCACTTTCCCCATTTGAGTACATCCCTGAGACATTCCGTCTCATTCACTCTCTCCCATTTTCTTATTCTCCTCCTCACTTTCTCTTGCTCACACTCTCCTTCTCTCTCGTGATCCCTTCCTCCTTCGCTCCCTTCCTCTCTCATTCTCACTATTTGTTCTTTCCCTTTCTCTATTGTTTCTTACACTTCTCTAACTTTTCTCTAATGTTTCTCTCTCACTCTATTTCTCTCTCTCACACACACAATCTCTCTTTGCTCAATCTTTCTCTCCTACTATCCCTCACATGTACCATCTCACTTGCTCCAACTATTATCCTTCTCATATCCGCTGCCTTGTATCTCATTAATTATCATATTCTCTCACACTTCTCTCTCTCTTTCTCTCACCCTCTCTCCTTCCCTCTCTCTGCCTCCTCTATCTCTCTCTCTTTTTCTGATTCTTGTTCTCACTCTTTTCCTCTCTATACGCATATATCTCTCTTGCTCCTTTCCTGACTTTCTCCTTCATTCTCATGCCTCTCTATCTCTCTCTTTATTTTCTCCCTTGCTAACTCACACTTTTTCTCTCTTCCTCCCTCCCTCTTTCTTTCTCTCTCACCCACTCATCTCCCTCGCTCTCCACCTCTCACTCCCCTTATCTTTTCTTAATTTCCCACTTAGTCTCTCTTTTCTCTCTGTTTTGTCTTACTCTCACCCTTTTCTCCCTCCCGCTCACTCCCTCAATTTCTATTAGTCCCTCCCTCTATCTCTGTTTCTAGTTCCTCCCTCTCTTGCTCTCGCCCTCCTCACATATTTCCTTCTAACTTTATCTTTTGCTTACTCTCTCTTTCCCTCTCTCTGTCCTCTCTCTTAATCTTTCTTCTATCTCCCTCTCTTCTCTATATTTATTCACTATTTCTCCCCCTCTATAACTCCCTCTCTCCCTTAGTCTCTCTCCATCCCTCTCTCTCTCAATTGCTCTCACATCTCACTCTCGCCCCTCTTCCCCAAGTCCTTATTTCCTAGGTTCTCTCTCTTCTCTCATCCCTCCCTTTCCTCCATCCTTCCCTCTCTTTCCCCTTTCTCCCAATCTCACTCTTTTCTCTCTCCTCTTGCACTCACTCACTCAATCTTTGCTTCCCTCCGTTTCATTTTCTCATCGCACTCTCCCATTCCCTCTCTCTTTATCTCTCACTTCTCTCTTTCTCTTCTCTACCAATTCTCTCTCATTCTCCCTCGAACTTTTTCTCTCCCTCTATCCTCCCCTTCGACTCACCCTCCTTCCCACTTCTCATCCTGCCACTCTCTATATCTTAATATATATCCCTCTCTCTCCATCTCTCTTTCTCACTCATTCTCTTAATCTTGCCTCCTCCGCCATCTTACTCCCTATCTTTTTCTCTCTGCCCCTCTTAAATCTTTCAAGCTCTCTCTCCATCTCTCACTTCCTCTCTCCCTCTATCTCCCCTGTTCTCACTCTCTCCCTTACTCTTGCCTTCCATCTCTTTCTTTCTTACTCTCTCACTTTTATACTATGTCTCTTACTCTCTCTTTTATTTCTCTCTTACTCTCTTGCACTCTTTTGCTACCTTTCTCTTTTTCCCTCTATCTCCCCTGTTCTCACTCTCTCCCTTACTCTTGCCTTCCATCTCTTTCTTTCTTACTCTCTCACTTTTATACTATGTCTCTTACTCTCTATTTTATTTCTCTCTTACTCTCTTGCACTCTTTTGCTACCTTTCTCTTTTTAATCTTTCCCTCTATCTCTCTCTTTCTACCTCTCTTCTTTCTGTCTTTCACTCTCAATTATGTTTCTCTCACTTTTTCTCTTGCCCCCTCTTCCTCTCTTTTCTCACTCATTTTCTCCTTATATTTATCACCCCATCTCTCTCTACCTTCCTCTTATTTTCTATCTCTTTTCTTTCTCACCCCTTCTTCTCTTATTTTTTATTACTTTCACTCCCTCATTATTTCATTTTCTATTTCTCTCTCTCGTCCCTTCTCTTTTATAGTCTCTTACCTTACTCTCTATTCATTCTCTATTTCTATCTCTTTTTGACTCTCCCTCCATACTCGGCTCTCTCGCTCTCTTCAATTTCACTATCACTCTTACTTCTCGCTCAACTACTCTCTCGTACTCTCTCAACCATTTTTCTCTCCCTCTCTCTCTCTCACACCATCCCGCCCTAACTTTCTCTCTTACTCCATCCACATTCTCTCTTACGCCCTTTCCCGTCCTTTTATCTCTTTCACAATCTATATTCTCTCTTCCTCATTCTTTCATTATCTCACTACCATTCTCTATTCTCCCTCACCTTCTCTCCTCTTCTCACTCTTTATCTTCCTCTATCCCCTACTCTCTCTTTCTCTATTTCTCACTCATGCCTCTCTTCTTTTTTCTCTCTCACACTCTATCCACTTATCCTCCCTAGCTCTCCTTCTCTCTCTAACTCACTATTAATTTCTTTCTCATTATCTCTATCATTCACTTATTCTCCCTCTCTCTCTACCTCACCCTTTCATCTCCTCTTTCTTAATCTTCCTCACTCTCCTTTTTTCCCGATATCTCTTTCATTCTCTCTTCTTCCTTTGCTCCCCTCCTCTCTCTTTTTCACTATTTATTTGCTTTCTCTTTCTCCATTATTGCTCACTCTTTTCTAGCACTTTCTCTTCCATCTCTCTCTTTATTTCTTGTCCCTTTCTCTTTTCTTGCTTTCTCACACCTGATCTCTTCATTTCTCTCTATCCATCTTTACACTCTCCCTTTCTCTCTCCTATCTATTAAATTTCACTCCTCTTATCCCCTCTTTTTCTCACCCTCTTCTGTATCTCTCTCTCTTGCCCTCTCTTCCCCCTCAGTCTACCTACAAATCTCCTTCTCCCTTTTTTTATCGATCTCTTCTCTCCCAATTTCTTCTCCACTCTCTCTCTCTGTTGTTCCCTCTCTTGCATCAACTTAGCTCATTGCATTCTTCTGTTTTTTTACTTTGTTGTCTCTTTCTCTTACTCTCTGCCTTGCTGCTCTCTCCTCTCTCACTATTTCTCTTCGTCCACCCTCCCAGTCTCTCTGCTCTCCACTCACTCTCTTGCTCTTTATACGCTCACTTCTCTCTCTTATCACTTTCAACACTTCCCTTTATTACCCACACTAATTCTCATCTTCTCACTTTTCCTACACTTCTCTCCCAATCTTGCTCCCTTCCTTTCTCCTTATTTCACTTCCTCCCTTCTATCCTCTCTCTTTTGTCTGAAATGTATCTCTCCCACACATACTTTATATCTCTCTCGATATCACTCTCTCTCCTCTTTCTTTTTCCTCCTCTCTCTTCTCTCTGTTATCTCTTGACTCTCTCCCTTTCTTTCTATTTTCTTTCTCCTCAGTTTCACTCTTACTCTTACATGATTCCTCTCCCTCATTCCTCTTGATTACTCGCACCATCTCTCTTCTTTTCTCTCATGCTTTATATTTCTCTCTTTCTCCCTACCTCTCTCTCTCTCTCTCTCTCTTCAATTTAACTGTAACACTTCCTCCCCACTTTGTCATTTCTCTCGAAACCCATATATTCTCACACGTTCTCTACACTTATCTCGATCTCCCAAATCTCTCTTTCTTAATTTCTCTCACTCTCTTTTCCCTCACTCTCCAATTTCTTCCTCCTTATTTTAATTTTTGTCCCCCATAATATCATTCTCCTATGTTATCTCTCTCTATCTACCAATTTACCTATCTATTATCTTGCTCTCTCTCAATGCTGCTTGTTAAACTTCACTTTCTCACGCCTCTCTCCTACTCCTCTTTCTCTCTTGTTCTTCCTTCCTCTCTTCTTCTCTACTGTCACTCTTGCTCATTCTCTCAATCTCCTCCCTCTCTTTTGCCCTTTCTTCCCCTACCATCTCTTTTTATCCTTATTTTTGTCTTCATTTCTTGGTCCCTCTCTCCCTTTATCCAGTTTAAATCTCAATCTTTCTCCCACCTTCTCCCTTTCTCTCTTCATTCTTTTTCTCTTCGCCTCTCTCTTACTCTCTTATGTTACTCTATCCTCTCCTCTTACTCTTTCTCTCTGTCTATCTGCCACTCTATCACAGTCTCCATCTCTCGCTCTCTCTCTTCCCCTTCAATTATCTCTCACACACTCTTCTCTCCCTCTCTCTCTATCATGCACTATCTTTTTCTCTCCTCTTTTCCTTATTCCTCCCCTCTCAGCGTCTCCTTATCCCTCCTTCCCCCTCTCTCTCACTCATTCCCTTATTCATATTCCATCTCACTCACTCCAATCCCTTTTTTGCTCTCTATCCCACTCTCTAGCACACTCTCTCCCGCTCTTCATTCTCTTTTACACACTCTCCCCCTCTCTCCATGTCTCTCTTCCAATTCATTCCCTCACACTCTGTCATTAAGTATCATTTTCAACCCCCTCTCTCTCCCCCTCTTAATCTCTCTCTATTTCTTCCTTCACACTCTCTTCCTGTCTCATTCCCACTCTCTTCCATCCCTCTGATCCCTCTACTCTCTCTTTCTCGCTCACTCTGCCTCTCTTGCTCTTTCTTATTTATGTTATATCACTTATTCTTTCTTTATTTCCTCTTATTCTCTCTCGAATTCTATAGCTCTCTTTCATTACTCTCTTATCACTTTAATCACTCTTTCTCTCCAATTATCTCTCACTCTCTCCCTCCCTCCCTCTCTCCCTCTTTCATTAATTTAGCCTCATATATCATTCTGTCTCTCGCACTCACTATATTTTGCTCTACATCATACCGGTATTACTCTCTCCTCCCTCCCGCTCACTCTTGATGCCTAGCCTCACTCCCTCTCTTGCTATCTCTCACTCTTAATTTCATCTCCCTTTATTGTTTGTTTGCTTTCTTTTGCCCTCTCTTTGTCTCTCTTTTGCTCCTTCTCTCTTTACTCACTCTTTCTCTTCTTGTATCTCACTCTCTCACTTTCTCTCCCTCACACACTCTGTCTCAATTGCTCCCACATCTTGCTCTCTCTAAACAAAACCATCCCATTATTTCTTATTTTCTCGCATACATCTCTCTTCCTTACCTTTCCATCCCTTTCTCTATTTTTTTCTCATTCTCCTCCTTCTCTGTTGTCTCTCTCTCATGCTTTCTATCTCATTCTCTCCTCCTATCCCCACTTTATCCAAGTCTCTCTCCCTCTCCCCCTCTCAATCTCCCTATATTCTTCTCTTCTACTAAGTCATTCTCTTGCAATCCCTCCATATCCCTCAATCTTACTCAAAGTCTTTTCGTTCTTTTCACTCTCTCGCTTAATTATCTCTCTCTTATGTCTTTCTTGCTCTCTCTCCCACCCTCGATCCCTTTCTCTCTTCAATCTCTCTCCTCTCCCTCTATTTCCACATTTCTCACTGCGCTCCTTACTCTTGCCCTCTATACGCTCTTTCTCACTCTCCCCCTTTCTCATTATGTCTTTTACTTTCTTTTATGTTTGTCTCTCTCGCTCTTATCACTCTCTTTTTTCTCTCGTTAGTCGCGCCTTTATCTTTATATATCTTTCACTCTAACTCGTCATCCATTCAACTCATTCTCCCTCTTCTCTCCCTTTATTGCTCTCTTATTCTCTCTAGCTCCCTCTCCTTTCTCTCTCTTCCCTCGCTCTCCATTCATTCTGTTTTTATCTCTCCCTTCCTTGGTATCATTTTCTTCAATTTCACTCTCACTTTTATTCCCTCGGTCGCATCGCTCACTCGTTCTCTCATACACTTTCTCTCTCTCAATTCTCACTCCTTTTCTCTCTCTGACTTTCCCTCCATAACTCTTTCTCTTGCTCCATCTATCATTCTCTCTCTTGCTCCTTTTCTATTACTTTCTCTTCTCCCGCTCTCTTTAGCTTCAACATCACTCACGCCTCCTTCTTTATCTCTTTCACACCCTCTATTCTCACTTCCACTTTCATCGTTATACGCTCGCATTCTTTATTTTCTTTCAATATTTCTATTACTCTTCTCACTTTTTTCTTCCAATATCCCCCACTCTCTTTCTCTGTTACATCACTTCCCTCCTTCCTTTTCTCTCTTACGCTACTCTCCCTGCATTCTTGGCTCTCCTCTCCATCTCTGTCTCGATCTCTCTCACAATCTCTTATTCTCCCTCATCTTTTCTTGTCACTATCTCTTTCTCTATCTTCCCTCATTCACCTTCTCTCCTTTATCTCTCACACTCTCACTTCCTCCTTCTTTCCTTTCCTCACTCATTTTATTTATTTGTTTTCTCTTTCTTTCTTTTTTATTGCTCAACTTATATAACTCTTTCTCTTAAGTTTCTCTCTCAATCTCTTGTCCTCACACACACACACACACACACACAATCTCTCTCTTTGTCCAACTCTTATGTCTATATCTATTTCTCTAATTTCTTCCACTTTCTTGCTCTTTGTTACATATCTCTTGCTCCCTCTCTCTCACCATGCTCATGTTCTTCCCCTCTCTTTGTTTCTCACTCTAATTCAATTTTCCGAAAGCCTCTTTTCTCTCTCACTTTCTTTTTAACACTCTCTGGCCCCAACCCTCTCACTTCCTCTCTTTGTGTCTCTTTCTGTCCACTACCACTATCTCTCTTCACTTATCTACTCGAAAATCTCTCTTTATCTCTCTTTCTCTCTGTTTGTCTCTTCTTTCTCTCACTTTTGACCTTCTCATTATCCCTCACTTCCTTTTTCTCACTCTTCCTCCCCCTTTCGCTCCCTTGATCCATCACTCTCTCCCACTCTCCTTATCTCTCTCTTTATTTCTCTCTCCCTTGCTCGCTCTCTCCAGCCTAGCTCTGTTTGGTTGCACTCTCTTCTCTCTGTTATCTCACACTCTCTCATTCTCGCTCCCTCTTTCTCTCTCTTCAGTTTCACTCTCACTCTTACTCCCTCTCTCTCTCACTCTTTCTCACTCCATGTTCACACTCTCACCAACTCTCACTTATGTTAATCTCTCTTCTATCCCTCTTCCCCTATCACTTGCTTCCATCTTGCCCTCCTTCTCTCTCCCCCTCCTAGTATATCATTCTCTCTCTCAGACACTATCACTGTCCCCGTCTCACACTCTTCTGGTTCATTCCTGCTCACTCTACCACACGATCTCATTCTCTACCCCCTCTCTCCCTCTCACTCATGCTCTCCGTATCTTCGCTCACTCTCTCTTCTCTCTCACTCTCACTTCCTCTCTCACTCCCACTTTTCAATCTCTCACTCCCTCCCACTTTCTTTCTCATTCTCACACTCCAACTCTATCGTTCATCTCTCAATTTATGAATTATCACTTTTTCTTTCTCTTTTGCTCTCTTTATCTCTCTCTCTTTCTCTCTCACACACTCTCTCTTGCTCTCTTTATCACTCCCTCCTATCTCTTTAGTCTCTCTTTCTCTCCATCCATCGCTCAGTCTCTTCCTCCCTTCTTCTCTCTATCTCTCTCTCGACTTCCATCTCTCTCTATCTCCCTCTCACCGTTCATCGTTTTCCATATCTTCATCTATATCTCCCTCTCTTTATCTCTCACCCTGATCTTTTGCTCTATCTTCTCTGAGTCTCTCTTCTCTCTCTATTTCTATCTCTCTTTCTCCATTTCTTTCTCTAGCTCTCTCTTCAATCTCTATCACTCCCTCCCACTATCTCTTTATTTCTAGTGCACTCACTCCATCACTCTCTATTTCTTCTCTCTTTGTAGTTTGCTTGCTCTCTCTTGCCCTCTATCTTGCTTATTTATTTATCACCCTCTCTTCTCTCTCTTTACTCTCCTTCTATCCCTCACTCTCTCTTACCCTTCCTCCATCCTCTCTCTCTCTCCGTTGCTCTCACATTTCACTCTCGTCCTTTATCTCCAACTCATTATTGATTATTTTCTCTCACAGATCCATCTCTCCTCCTTTGTCCATCCCTCTTTCACTCCCTCCTAGCCTCTCTTTCTCCCTTTCTTCATATATTTCTCCTCTATCTCTCTTCTCTTGCACCCACTCACTCAATCTCCCACCCATCTTCTTATTTTCTCCATTGCACTCTCTCATACCCTCTCTCTTGCTTTCTCTTCTCCACATTCTCTTCACTTTGTTTCTCTCCCCTTCTCTCCCCTCACTTTTCTCCATTCCACTCTCTTTATCTCAATCTCACTCCCTCTCTCCTCCTTTCTCACTCTCTCCTTAATCTTGCCTTCTATCTCTCTCTTCTCACTCTCTCCTATTCTTACTATATCTCTCACTCTACATTATGTTTCTCTCTCTGTGTCGTTCTATTGCTCTCTCTTGCTATCTTTTCTTATTATTTACTCTTGCCCTCGATCTTTTTTTCTCACTCTCTCCCTTTCTCACTATGTCATTAACTCTCTATTTCATTTCTCTCGCTCACTCTCATGCTCTCTCTTGTTCTCTTTTCTTTATCTTTACTCATTCTTGATCTCCCTATATCCATCACTCTATCTCACTACCTTCCTCTCATTCTCTATCTCCTCTCTTTCTCACCCCCTCTTCTCTATTATTGTTTATAACTTTCCCTCCATCCCTCGCTCCCGCCCTCCCTCCTTTATTCACTCTTTGTTCCCTTGCTTACTTCTCTATTTATTCTTACTGCTTTTCTCTCATTTTTTCTCTCTCCATTTCTGATTCCCTCAATCTCTTCTCTGTCTCTCTTTTTCTCTTGCCCTCTTTGTCCCTTTCTCTCCCCTCTTTCTCTCTCACTCACACTCTCTCCCTCCCAAACTGTCTCTAGCTTCATCTATCGTTACCTCTTGCACCCTTTCTCTTACTCTTTCTTCCACCAATCTCTTTCTTCAGCTTCAGCACTTCTACTCCCTCTCTTTACTTTTTCACAATCTTTATTCTCTCTTCCACTTTCTATCATTATCTCGCTCTCACTATCTATTCATCTATTCCCCCACTCTCTCTTTCTCTATTTCTCTCACATCCATCCATTTCTGTCCCTCAAGCTCTCTCCAATTGACCTCTATGGCTCTCCCACTCTCTCTCTGTCTGTCTGTCTCTCTCTCTCGTTATCTTATTTTCCCTCACTTTCTCCCCTTTCCTCACTCTCCCTTTCTCCATCTTCCCTCACTTTCCTTCTCTCCCTATATCTCTCTTACTCTCTCTTCCTCATTTGCTCCATTATTCTCTGTTACTCACTGTTCGTTTACTTTCTCTTTCTCCTTTATTGCTCACTCTTCTCTAACTCTTTCTCTTCTATTTCCCTCTCCTCTCTCCTTGTGCCTCTCTCTTCTTCCACTTTCTCACACATAATCTCTTCTTTTCTTTCTCCATCCATATTTCCCTCTCTCCCACAGTCTAACCCTCACTCACTCTCACACACTCTCTTTCCTTCCCCTATCTCTCTCTCCTCCCCTCCCCTCACTTCACCTCTCTTGTTCACTCTATCATCTTCCCTTTCTCTGCCACTCTCAAACATTCTTTCTTTGTTTCTCTCTCACACTCCCTCATTCCCTAATTCATTATCTCTACCTTTCTCCCTCAACCCCTCTTACTTGCTCTCTCTCTCTTCAATTTCACTCCAACACATTTTTCTGCTCTCTCTCTTCGTTTGTCCCTCACACACCCTCACTCCCGCTTACTTTCACTAACTCACTTTCTCTCTTTAACTTTCCCCTCTTCTCTGTCCCTTGCTCCTACCTCTCTCTCTATCACTCGCCCACCTTCTCTCTCTCGCATGCATTTTAACTTCCCACTCTTTCCATCTCCCTCTCCCACACCTCTGCCACCCCTTTCCCACCCCTATCCAACCCCTCTCTCTCTCTCTCTTTCTCTCTCTCCCTGTGTCACGCTCTCTCCCTCTCTCTTTATTTCTCTATCTTTCTCTCTATCCCCCTTCCTCTCCTTGAATTCCTACCTACTTTTCTTCTCAACCTCATATCTTCTCTCACTTTTCTCTCTCTCTCAATTACTTTAGTTCCCTGTCTTGCTCTCTTTTCATCTATTTACTTACTCTAATTTTCCTTCTTGCTTTTTTTCTCTCTCTCCACTTTCTCTTTCTTCTATCTCTCTTTCTTACCCTCTCTCCCACGCTTTCCATCTCACTCTCCCGCCCTCCCTTTCTTGTCCTTTAGACCTATCTCATGATCAATATGTGTGTGCGTATATATATTTATATATATATATATATATATATATATACACACACACACACACATACATATATATTATTCTCTGCCTCCCTCAAAGTATCTCTCAGTCTCTCTATTTACTTCAACCATCGCTTAGTCTCTTTCTACCTCGCTCTCCCTATCTCCCTCTCACCTTACATCTCGCTCTATCTCCCTCTCGCGCTCTATCTCTCTGCATATCTCCCTCTATATCTCCCTCTCTCTACCCTTTACTCTATATCTTTTGCTTTATCTTCCCTTATCTCTCTTCTATCTATTTTTGTCTCACTCTCCCACCCTTCATCCCTCCCGCTCTCTTTTCAATCCCTATCACTCCCTCCATCTATTTCTCTATTTCTAGTTCACTCCATCCCTTCCACTCTCCCCCTCTACCTCTGCATCCCGCTCGCTCTATCTCTCTTCCAAGAGAGAGAGAAAGAGAGAGAAAGAGTGAAAGAATAGAGACAGAGAAAGACAAAATGAGAACGAAGGGATTAAGGGAGCGAGAAAGGGAGAGTACGGGGAGGAAGTCAGAGAGATTGAAGAGATTGAGAGAGTAAGAAAGGGGAGTTATTGAGAGAAAAATATATAGAGAAGAGAGCATGAGGGAAGATAGAGCAAGTGAGAGTGGGCGATTGGGAGTGTGTGACAGAGAGGAAAAGAACGAATGGATAGAGAGAGCTAGAGAGAGATGCAGAGGGACAGTGAGTGTGGAAGAATGGAAGATAGAGTGAGAATGAGAATAGAAGGGAAAGAGTGAGAGAGTGTGTGAAAGAGAAAGGGAGAGAGAGAAAGAGGGAGACTAAAGAGAGTAGGATGATAGTGAGAGAGGGAGAGAGTTGGGGATATATGGAGAGAAAGGGTAAAAGGAATAAGAGAGAAGATGAACAAACAAAAGACAAATTAGGATAGAGAAAGAATAGAGAATGAAAAAGATAGAGGGATAAGAGTGTGAGTGATATAGATGAAGAGAGGGACTATGAGAGAAAGAGCAAGAGAGGGAACAAGAGAGAGAAATATAGAGAGAAGAGAGATTGAGTGAAGATAGAGCAACTGAGAATGATTGATAGTGGTAAAGAGATGTAGAGAAAATGAATGAGTAGAGAGAGAGCTAGAGAGAGATGAAGATGGAGAAAGGGAGGTTGAGGGAGAGTGAGTGTGGAAGATAAAGTGAGTGTGAGATAGGGTGAGTAAGAGAGTGAAATTAATGAGAGAGAGGGAGGGAGAAAGAAGAGAGTGTGAGAGACAAATAGAGATAGAGCAAGAGATATGGAGCAAGTGAGAGCAAGGAAGGGAGCAGAAGAAAGAGAAATATATAGTGAGTGCGAGATATGAAGATAGAGAGAAGGAAGGGAGATTGAGAGAGTGAGAGTGGGAGTGTGGGATAGTAGGAGAGAATGAGTCATATAAAGGGTGAGGAATAAAACATAGAGAAAAGAGTGAGAAAGGGAGAGAGTGAGAGTGTGTAGGATAGAGAGAGAGCAATAGAGAAAGTGAAGTGATAAAACATAAAGAAAAGAGTGAGAGAGGGAGAGAGTGGAAAAGCGAGAGATAGAGAGAAGGGGTGTTAGAGCTTGAAGAGAGTGGAAGTGAATGAGGTTGGGGATTATGAAAGAAGAGAGAGTGAGGGAAGATAGTGAGTGAGATGGAGAGAAGAGTAGAGCATGAGATTGAAGGAGAGGGTGCTGAAGAGGAAGTGAGTGAGAGGGAGACTGAGAGAGATTGTGTGAGAGAGAGAGGTTGAATGAGGAAGGGAGGCAGGGAAGCAATACAAAAGGAGAGAGGGAGATAAATAATGAGAAGAGAGAGAAGAGAGAGCTACAAGAGAGAAGAGAGAGCAACAAAATAGAGAATAAATGAGAGAGAGTGAACATGGAGTGAGAAATAGAGTGGAAGGACAGAGCAAAAGTGATAGTAAAATGGAAGAGAATGAAAGATGGAGCAAGAAAGGAGAGAGTGTCAGAGAGAAATAAAGAAAGAGTGAGGGAAGAGAGAGCATAGGAGAGGGAGAGATTGAGAAAATGAGATTGGGTGCAAGAGAGAGATAAGGAGCGTGGAGAAAGTGAGAGATGTCGAGAGTAAAAGAGGGAGGAGAGTGAATGAGAGGTAGTGAAGGATAAAACGTGTTAAAAGATTAAGAGAGATAGAAGCGAGAGTGAGAGAGATAGAGAATGATAAAGACAGATTGAATAGATGGTGTGAGAGAGAGGGATGGAGTGAGTGAGAATAAGAGATAGAGGTAGGGAGTGGAATGGATTAAAGAGAGAACAGTAGAGATAAAGTGATAAAAAGTGAAAAGAAAATAGAAAGAGAAGTGGAGATTGAGTAATAGATAGTCAGTGAGAGGTAAAGAGATAGGGAGAATAGAAGAATGGTGAGAGAGAGAGTGAGAAAGAGAGAGGGAGATGGAGAGGGAGACTGAGAGAAAGATGGGGAAGGAGAGGGAGGGAGGGAGGGAGGAAGTAAGGGATGAAGGGAGTGAGGGAGAGAAGAGAGAGAAGGAGAAAATGAAAGGGATGAAAGCAATAGAGAGGGGGAGAGAGTGGGGGATAGAGGGAGCGAGTCAGAGAGAGAAGGGAGAAACATGCAACAATGGAGTGAGAAAGAGTACGAGAGAAAGAGAAAGATGGTAAGAGAGAGAGATATAGATCAGGAAATTGAGCTTAAGAGGGTTAGAGGGAGAGAGATTGAGAGAGCGAGAGAGTGTGAGAGAGTATATGAGTGTGTGTGAGAGCACGCGAGAGAGTGTGTGAGATGAACAAATAAGGGAGCTAAATAAGGGAGACCTAGAGAGGGCATGAATGAGGGAGTAAGAAAGATAGAGGGAGAGAGTGTGTGATAAAGAGAACAAGAGTGAGAGAATGAAAGAGATCTATAGAAAAAGAGGAAAAGAGAGTGAGAGAGAGAAGAGGATATAAGAGAAGGAATAAGAGAGAGGGACAAGAGAGAAAAATGATATTATGAGAGTGTAAAGGGAGTGAGAGTGTGAGGGAAGAGGGAAGGAGATAAGAGCAACAGAAAGAGGGGAGATAGAAAAATAGTAATAAGAAATGGAGGAGAAACGGGAGTTCTATCCTCCCCTCTCTTTCTCTCTCCCTCTCTTGCTATCATCCCTTCCGCTCTCTCTTTCTCCCCTCTCTTCTGCCCTCCTTCTCCATCCACCTCTCTCTTGTTCCCTCTCTCTCACCATTTTCTCATTCTCCCCCCTCTTTATCCCTCACTAATCTTGATCTTTTCATAGCCTCTCTTATCACTCTCTCTCTCTCCCATTCACTCTCTCTTTAAACCCTTTTAGTTTCTCCTTCTGTCTCTCTTTCTCCCTCACTACCTCCATCTCTCTCTTTCTATTCCATCTCTCTTTATCTCTCTCTCGTTGTTACTTACATCTCTCACATTTGACTCTCGCATTATCCCTCACCACCTCTCTCTTACTCTCCCTCCTCTTTCAATCTCCTAATCCCTCTCTCTATCCCACAGTCATTGTCTCACTCCTTTTTGCTCCTTCTCTTGCTCGCTCAATCTCTCCCTCTCTCATGCTCTCTATTCCCTCACAATCTCTTCTCTCTATTTGTCTTTCACACTCCCTCCCTTTCTCGCACCCTCATTCTCTCTGTTCATTTCACTCTCACTCTTGCTCGCTCTCTCCCTCATTCTTCCTCACTCTATGTTAACTCTCTCACACACTCTAGCTTATGTTTATCTTTCCTCTCTCATCTCTCAATTTTTCTCTCCCTCACTCCCCCTGTCTCTTGCTTCCTTCCTTCCCTCCCTCTCTTTCTGTCTCTTTTTCTCTCTCAGACACACAACCACTCTCCCCCTATCACATTTTTTTGGTTCGTTCCTGTTCTCTCTCTTACAAAATCACAATCTCTACCCCTCTCTCCCTCTCGTTCACTCTCTCTATATCTTCCCTAACTTTTTCTTCACTCTCATTCGCACTTCCTCTCTCACTCCCTCTCTTCAATCACTCTCACTCCCCCCTCTTTTTCCCTCGTTCTTTTATCACTTTATGACGTATCACTTTTCACTCTCCTTTACTGACTCCCTCTCCCTTTCTCTTTCACATACTCTCTCTTGCTCTCTTTTATCACTCCCTCTTATCTCTTTACTTACTCTTTCTCTCCAACTATCACCTAGTCTCTTCCTCCCTCCCTCTCTCTCTCTCGCCTTCTGTCTCGCTATCTCTCTTCTCCCTCTATCTCTCGATATCCTCTTCTATATCTCCCTTTCTCTACCTCTCACTTCCAAACTTTTTCTCTATCTTTCTTGAGTCTCTCTTCTCTCTATATTTATTTCTCACTCTTTCTCCTTTTCACCCTCTGGCTCTACCTTCAATCCCTATCACTCCCTCCCTCTATCTCTCTTTTTCTAGTTCACTCCCTCTCTTGCTCACTCTTTCAATCTTTAATTCATCTCTCTTTATCATTTGCTTGCTCTCTCTTGCTCTCCCTCTATCCTCTCTGTTGCTCTTTCATCTATCACCCCCTCTTCTCTCTTTTTACTCACTCTTTCTCTCTCTCACTCTCACTCCCTCACTGACTCTCTCTTAGTTGCTCTCACATCTTGCTCTCTCCCCTCAAATACATCTCATTATTTCTTATTCTCTTTCATACATCTATCTTTCTGCTTGATCCCTACCTCTTTCGATCCTCCTTCCCTCTCTTTCTATGTCGCTGCCTATCTCACTACTCTCTCTCTCCTCTTGAGAGAGGGAGGGATTGATGAAATGGATTTGAGGGGAGAGCAAGATGTGAAAACATTTGAGAGACAGTGTGTGAGGGAGTGAGAGAGAGAGAAAGCACAAGTAAACATAGAGAAGAGATGGAGGGAGGAGAGAGGGAAGGAGAGAGAGGGAAGGAGAGAGAGAAATTGAGAGAAAAAAGAGTTTGGAGAGAGAGGGAGTGAGGGAGAGAGAGTAAATGTGAGAGTGAAATTCGAGAGAGGGAGGGAACGAGAAGGGGAGAGAGAGTGAGAGAGTGTGTGAGAGAGGAAATAAGAGATAGGAAGAAATAAAGCTTTTGTGTGGAAGAAAGGGTAGGCAGAGGGGGTAGGGTGTGAAAGTGGGAGGAAGAGAGATAGAATGGAAAAGAATGTGAGAAATAGTGAGATAGAGATGAGGCAGAGAGAGAAAAGAGCAAGATAGAGAGATAAGAGCAAGAAAAAGAGGAGATAGAGAAAAATAGTAATAAAAAATGGATGAGGAAAGAGAGAGAGAGTGGGGAAAAGCAAGAAATGGAGTTGAAGAGATTGAAAGAGAGAAAGTAAGAGAAGATATAAGGTTGAGAGAAAGGGATGTAGGAAATGATGGAGTGCAAGAGGGAGAGAAAGCGATAGAAATAATATGGAAGGACTTGGAGAGATGGTTGGTAAGGGAGGCAGGGAGGGAGAAATAATGAGGGGAGATAAAGCAAAAGTGTGAGAGATAAGGAGAGAAGAGAAACAAAATAAAAACTTATAGAGATCAGGAAAGAGAGATCAAGTGATAGAGGGAGGGAGAAAGAGAGAAGGAGAGCGAGAAAGGCAGCGAGAGGAAGAGTTGGTGAGAGAGAGTGAAGATAGAGAGAAAGAGAGAGTGAGAGAAAAGAGGAGAGAAGAGAATGAATGAGAGGAAAGCGAGAGATGGGAGGGTGGGTAGGAAAACTGAGAGTAGGAGATGTAAGGGTTAGTGTGAGGGACAGAGGAAAGGAGAGCAAGAGAATGAGTGAGAGACATTGAGAGAGAGAGAGAGAATGAGGGGGATGCGGAGGTTGAGGGAGGGAGTGAGAGTGTTTGAAAGAGAGGGGGAGAGAGAAAGAGGGAGACATACAGAGGGAAGGAAGAAAGTAAGAAAGGGGCAGAAAGAGTTGAGGATAATTGGAGAAGAAGGGTGAAAGGTATGAGAGTGAAGAGAGAAAAATAAAAGACAAATTAGGAGAAAGAGAAAGAATAGAGAATGGGAAGGATAGAGGGATATGTTAAGAGTGAGAGTGATATAGAGATGAAGAGCGGGACTGGGAGAGAAAAAGCGAGAGGACTAGGAGAGAAAAAGAGAGAAAGGACTATGAGTGAGAGTAATAAAAGAGAACAATAGAAGAGAGAGCAAGAACAATAGAAAATAAATAGTGGAAAAAGTGAGAGGGAGGAAGTGAGAGAGATTGAAGAGAGAGGGAACAAGAGAGGAAGAGAGATGGAGAGGGAAATAGAGAGAGAAGAGAGCATGAAGGAAGATAGAGAAAAAGAGAGTGATAGCGGAAATAAGGTAGAGAGAATAAGAGAATGAGGTGAGAGAGATAGAGGGACTCACTTTCACTCTCATTTTCTCACACTCTCTCTCATCCTTTTTCACTTTCCCTCTCCCTCCGCTGCTCTCCCTCCCATTCACTCGATCTCAATCTCTCTTCCTCTCCATCTCCCTCTCCTCTTCTCTCCTTCTCTCTAATTCTCTTACTCTCTCTACTTATCTCCATATTGCTCACTATCTTTTCCTCTCTCTAGTCCTCTCTCGCTTCCTCTGTCTCCTTTTTAAATATTTTTTGCTCTCGTCCCTCTCTCTCTAATCTCTCTCCTTCTCTCCTTCCATCTCTTCCTTCCTCCCTCTCTCCCTTTCACTCTATGTCTCTCACTTTCTCTTATGTTTCTCTCTCTCGCTCTATCTTGCTCTTTTTTATCTATTCTTCGCTCATTTTTTTATCTATTCTTTGCTCGCTCTATCTCGCTTTATCTATTATTTGCTCCCTCTTGTGTTTCTCTATTCTTTGCTCACTCTTTCTTTCTATATCTATTACTCTATCTTTGTCTCCCTTCCTCTCATTCTCTTTCTTCTCTCTCTCTTCTCTGTCGTTGTTTATCTCTTTTCCCTCTTTCCTCATTCTCCATTCTTTATTTATTTCTCTCTCTTTGTCTCTCTCTCCATTCCTCGCTCCCTCACTCTCTTTAATTTGTCTCTCACTCTTACTCCCTCACTCGCCTTCTCTCACTTCTCTTTTGTACTCTCTCCCTTTCTCTCTCCTTTTCTCTCTCCTTCTCTCTCTCAGTTTCCCTTCCTAACTATCTCTCTCTTGCTCCTTTCTCCTACTCTCTCTTGAACCACTCTCTCTCCAGCTTCACTCACACTCCAACACCCTCTCTTTATCTCTTTCACATTCTCTATCATCTCTTCCACTTTCCATTGCTATCTCGCTCTCACTCTTTATTCTCTGTCAACTTCTCTTTTACTCTTCTCACTCATTCTCTTACGTTACCACCCTACTATTTTTCTCTACTTCTCTCACTTCCCTCCTTCGTCACTCTCTCACTCACACTCTCCTACTTTCCCTTCCTTACAATCTCTCTCCTCTCCTTCTCCCTCTCATTCTCGAGAGGGAGTGGGGAATAGCTAATGAGGGGAGAAAAAGAGAGAGGGAAAGATAGAGGGGAAGTAGAAGAGAGAGAGAGACGAGAGGGAAGGAAAGAGAGTGTGTGAGAGTGAGTGAGGGTAAAAAGTGGGAGAGAGGGAAAGATGTCTTTCCCTCTAGATCTCCTTCACCCTCTAACACTTATTCTCTTTATCAGCCTCACTCTCTCCCTCTATCTTTCTCACTCCCTCAATCATTCCCTCTCTAGAACTCCCTTATGTATCTCACTCTTCTCTCTCAATCTCACACACTCATGCACTCTCTCATTCTCTATCCCTCTTTCTCTTTAGATCTCTTTCACTCTCTCACACTCAAACACAACCTCCTCTCATTCTCCAATTTTTATGTTTCCCAATCCCTCACTTCTTTCTCATTATTTCTCACATTCTCTCACACTTCTTTCACTCTCTTACTCTCTCCCTCCCTCTCTCTATCTCTTATTTTTCTCACTCTTCTTTCATTACTCTTGTTCTCACTCCTCCCTCTCTATTTGTATATCTCTCTTGATCCCTCCCTCACTCTCTCGCTCTCTCTCTCTCTCCCTTCCCACCCTCCTAGTATCTTTTTTCTCTCTTTTCGCTCTCTCTCTCCCTTTCCCTTCCTTATATCCTCTTCTCTTTCACTATCTTTTCCTATTTCTCTCTGGATCTCCTTCACTCTCTCACTATTTTACTTTTTAGAGCTCTTACTCTCTCCCTCTCTCATTATCAATGCCTCATTCGTGCCCTCGAGGTCTCCCTTGTGTAGCTCACTCTTCTCTCTCCATCTCATAAATTGATACAATCTCTCTTAATCTCTCTTACTCTCACCCTCATTAGCTCCATTTCTTGTTCTCTATCTCACTCTTTGTTACCATTTTGCTTTTTCTCTCTCACTCTCTCCTCTCTCTCCCTTACTCCAGTTTTCTGACTTCTCTCTATCCCCTTCTCCATTATGCTCTCTCACTTTCTATTCTTTTTTTCTATCTTATACTCTCTTTTACACTCTACTTTGTTGCTACTCTTCTATCTTTTCCTTTACTTTTCTCTCGCTCTATCTCCACTCTCTCTCTCCTCTCTCTCTTGCTTTCATCCCTCACTCTCTCATTTTCTCACTTCTCTACCTTCCTCCTCTCCTTACTTTATCCCTCTCTTTCTTGCTCCCCTCACTCTATATTCCTTGTTCTCCCTCACTTCATACCCTTCACTCACTCTTACTTGATCTTCACTTAGTCTCACTTCTATTCTCTTTTCTGCTCTCTTTCTTTAAACCCTTTCACTACCTTTTATCAATTTTCTCACTCACTCTCTATTCCATATCTTTTTATCTCACTCTCACTTTATCTTTTGTTCTCTTTTGATTCTCCCTTTATCTCTCACTGAGTCTCTCTCCCACTTTCACTCCCTTCATCCCTCTCTTTCTCCTGCACTCATTATCTCCCTCTCTCTTACTCCCTCTCTCGCTTGCTCGCTCTTTTCATCTCTCCCGCTCGATCTTCCCTTACTCTCCTTTCTCTCTATTTCTTTCTCGCACTCTCTCCCTTTCCAACTTCTCTTCCTCTCTTTGGTTTCACTCTCATTCTTACTCTTTCATTCCCTCTCTCTTTCTCGCTTCATGATCACTCTCTCTCATTTATTCCTCTTATATTGCTCTCTCTCCTCACTCTCCTCTCAATATTTCTCTCCCTCTCTCCCCAACTCTCTTGTTTCCTTCCCTACCTCCCTCTCACTCACTTTCTCGCTCTTCTTTCTCTGTGTCATGCACTCTCCTCCTCTCTCCCTCTCACTCTTCCATTTCACTCCTCTCTCTCCCATTAAGCCTCATTCTCTACCCATCTCACCGTCTCTCTCACTCAATCTCTATTTCTTCCTTTACTTTCTCTTCCCTCTCAGTCCTCTTCCTTTCTCATTCCCACTCTCATCCATTCCTCTGACTCCCTTCGTCAACATCTCTCATTCCACTCTAGCTCTCTCTCGCTCTTTTCTCTATTTATGCATTATCACTATTTCATTCTTTATTTCTCTCTCTTTCTCTCACACACACTCTCTATTGCTCTCTTTCATACTCTCTTATCATTTTATTCTTTCTCTCCAACAATCTATCACTCTCTTCCTCCCTCCCTCTCACTTACTTTCATTTATTCGGTATATCTCTCTCTCTCTCCCCCCTCTCTTCCTCCCTCCCTCTCGATATCTCGCTCTATATCTCCCTCTCTGCCTCCCACTCACTATCTTTTGCTCTATCTTCCCTAAGTCTCTCTTCTCTATGTATTTCTATCTTACACCCTCTCCCTCTCTCCCTCCCGCCCCTTCTTCAATCCTTATCTTCACTCCCTATTTTTCCCTCTCTCACTCTCAATTTCATTTCTCTTTGTAGTTTGTTTTCTTTCTTTTTCCCTCTCTCTGTCTCTATCTTGCTCTTTCTTCTATCTCCCCTTTTCTCGCTCTTTACTTGCTCTTTCTGTCCTTCTATATCTCATTCTCTCTCTCACCCTCCCTTCCTCACACACTCTCTCTCAATTCTTACACTATCTCTCATTCACTCTCGTACTCTCCTTGTCATCATCCTCTCTCTCTTCTCTAACTCTCTCTTCCTCTATCCGCAACCTCCCTTGATCTATCTCTCTCCTTCCCCCTCTCTCACATGCACAGGCTATTCTCTCCCTCTATCCCTCCCACACACTTCCTCTTAACCTTTCCATGTATCTCTCTCGCTCGCTCTCTCTCACACACATTCTTTCTCCCTTCTCTCTCCCTCACACCCACTTACTCTATTTTTCTCCACCACTTCTCTCTCTATTTCTCTCTCTTGCTCTCTCCTTCCATTTCTCTCTCTCTGACACACAGTCTCCCCCTCTCACATTCTTCTGGTTCATTTTCGCTCTTTCTCACTCTCTCTCAAAATCACATTCTCTACCCCCCCTCTCCCTCTTGTTCACTCTCTCTATATCATCCCTCACTCTCACTTCTCTCTCACTCTCACTTCCTCTCTCACTCCCAATATTCTATCTCTCTCACTCCCTTTGTTTCCCTCTTTCTCACTCTCTCCCTATCTCATTTTTTTTATTTTTATGACTTATCATTTTTCTTTCTCTTTTACTCTCTCCATCTTTCTCTCTCACACACTCTCTCTTGCTCTCTTTAACCACTCCCACCTATCTCTTTACTCACTCTTTCTGTCCAACTAACGTCCAACCTCTTCCTCCCTCCCTCTCTCTCTCTCTCCTGCCTTCTGTCTCTCTGTCTCCCTTCCCCCTCTATCTCTCTCTCTATATTCTCCTCTATATCTCCCTTTCTCCACCTCTCACTTCCAAATTTTTACTTTATCTTTCCTGAGTCCCTCTTCTCTCACAATTTATGTCTCACTCTCTCTCCTTTTCACCCTTTGGCACTCACTTAATCCTTATCACTCCCTTCCTCTATCTCTCTATTTCTAGTTCACTCCCTCTCTTTCTCACTCTCATTCTTTATTTCGTCTCTCTTTATCATTAGCTTGCTCTCTATTGCCCTCCCTCTATCCTCTTTCTTGCTCTTTCATCTATCACCCTCTCTTCTCTCTCTTTATTAACACTTTCTCTCTCCCACTCTCACCCATCACTCACACTCTCTCAATTGCTCTCACATCTTGCTCTCTCTACTCAAATCCATCTCATTATTTTTTCTCATACGTCTCTCTTTCCTCTAGATTCATCCCTCTTTCAATCCTTCCTCCCACTCTTTCTACCTCACACCCTATCTCACAACTCTCTCTCACCTCTTAAGAGGGAGGGATCGAGAGGAAAGATAGATGGTTGAGAGAAAATAAGAAATAATAAAATGGATTTGAGGGAGAGAGCAAGATGTGAGAGCAATTGAGAGAGAGTGTGTCAGGGAGTGAGAGTTAGAGAAAGAGAAGGGATGGAGGGAGGAGAGAGGGAATGAGATAGAGGGAAGAGGAGAGAGAGAAATTGAGAGAAAAAAGCATTTGGAGAGAGAGGGAGTGAGGGAGAGAGAGGTAGAGTAAGAGTGAAATTCGAGAGAGGGAGTGAACGAGAAGGGGTGAGTGACCAAGAGAGAGGAAGAGATAGAGCTTGTTTGTGGAAGAAAGGGGGAGGGTGGGAGGCTGTGAAAGAGGGAGGAACGAGGAAGAGAGAGGGAGAATATAAGAGTGTGTGAGAAATAGTAAGACAGAGATGAGGGGGAGGTAGAGAGGAAAGAGCAAGATAGAGAGATAAGAGCAAGAAAAAGAGGAGATATAGAAAAATAGTAATAAGAAATGGAGGAGAAAAGAGAGAGAGTGGGGAAGAGCAAGAAAGGGAGCTAGAGAGATTAAGAGAGAGAGAGAGAAAGTAAGAGAGGATATGAGGTTGAGAGAAAGGGATGTAGGAAATGATGGAAGAGAGAGAGAGGGAGAGATAGAGAAAAAAGGGAAGTACTTGGAGAGATGGTTGGGGATAGAGTGGGAGGGAGGCAGGGAGGGAGAGGGGTTAGGAGGGAGAAATAATGAAGGGGGAGATAGAGCACAAGTGTGAGAGATAGGGAGAGAAGAGCAACAACATAAAAATATAGTGAGACTGAAAAGAGAGTAAGTGACACACTCACAAAGAGAGAGAGAGAGAGAGAGAGAGAGGAAGAGAGAAGGAGAGCGAGAAAGGTAGCAAGAGGAAGAGTTAGTGAGAGAGAGTGTAAACTAGAGAGAAAAAGAAAGTGAGAGAAAAAAGGAGAGAAGAGAATGCATGAGAGTAAGCAATAATGAGAGAGAGATGAGGAGCAAAGCTGAGAAGTGAGAAGGAATGAGAGGGAGGGAGAGAAGGGGGACGGCGAGAGGGAGCAAGAAAGAGAGTTAGAAGGAGAAAAAAGAGTTGAGTAATGAGAGAGAAGAGAGAGCAACAAAAGAGAGATAAATAGAGATTGACTAAGAAACAATGCAATAATGAAGGTGGAATAGAGAGTGAGAGACAGAGGGAGAGCAAGGTAGAGAGTGAGAGTGTGTGTGAGAGAGAAGAGACATGGGAGAGAGAGATGTTAGGGGTAGAAGGAAAGAAAGTTTTATAGGATATATAGAGAGAGGAAGAGAGAGATAGAGGGAGGGAGAGTAAGAGAGAGGATGAGAAAGGGTGTAAAATGAGATTTAGTGGGAGAGAGAGGGGGGGTGAAGTGAAAGAGTGTTAGAGGGAGAGAGGTGGAGAGCAAGTGAGAAAGAGAGAGAAAGAGAGAGAGAGAGGAAGAGGGAGGGTAAGAGGTAAGGAAGCAAGAGTGGGGGAATGAAAGAAAATATGAAAATAGAAGGTGGAGAGATATGGTGAAACATAGAGCAAGAGAGCGGCAGAGAAAAAAGAGGAGGGACAGAGGGAGATGAGAGTAAGGGTGTGAAGGAGGAACTAAGAGTTAGAGAGATATAAGGAGAGAAGGAGAATGAGCCGAGATAGAGAAAGAGGCAGTGGGCAAGATAGAGGGAGGGAGAATAAGAGAATGAGATAGAGAATGAGAGGGAGATTGAGAAAAGAGAGATAGCTAGAAAATGAAATTGGTAGAGAGTGTTAGAGAGAGTAACGAAGGAGGGAAGTGAGAGAAATAGAGAAAGAGAGTGGGGTATACAGGAAGAGGAGTGAGAAGAGTAAGAGAGAGTTGACAGAGAATAAAGAGTGTGAGCGAGATAGCTATAGAAAGTGGAAGGAAGGATAGAGAGTATGAATGAGATAAGGAGAGGGAGTACGAGTGACAGCGAGAGGTAGAGTCAGTGAGAGGGAGGGAATTAGAGAGCAATGGAGAAAACGAGAGGGAGGGAGAGGGAGTGAATAAGTGAGTCCCTCAATATCTATCTCTTCTATTTCTTAGCCCCTTTTCTCTCTTATTCTTTAATACTTCCATGCCTCTCCTTATTTCGCTCTCTATTCCCTCGCTTACCTCACACTCTATTTTTCTCTATTTCTCTCTTTTTATCTCTCTCCTTCTTGGCTCCCTCTCTTCAATTTCACTCTCATTCTTACTCCCTAGCTTTCTTCTCTCTTTCTTTTTCTCTTGCCCTCTCTTCTCCCTTTTTCTCTCCCTCTCTCTTTATCTCACCCCTCCCTCCCAAACCCTCTCTATCTATCGTTATTTTCTACTCTCTCTTCCCTTGCCATCAATCCTCTCCATTTCTCTCTCACACTCTCCCTTTCTCATTCACTCTTCCTATCTCTTCAGTTTCACTCACACACATACTCCCTCATTCCCTCTCTTTCTCACATCATGTTCACTCTCCATCACTTACTCTCTCTTTTATAGCGCTCGCTCCTTTCTCTCCTCTCAATCTCTCTCTGCCACTCTTCCCCACTCCCATCATTCCTTCCCTCCCTTCCTCTCCTCTCTCTCTCTCTCACTCTCTTCCAATTCACCCCCATCTCTCCCACTAAATCTCATTTTGTACCTCCTCTCTCCATCTCTCTCACTCTCTCTCCATATCTTTTTTCACTCCCTCTTCCTCTACCGCTTCCACTTTCTTCCATCTCTCTCAGTCCCTCCATTATTCTCTCTCTTCCTCACTCTCTTCCTCTCTCTCTCTTTCTCAATTTATACTTTATCACTTTTTCTTTCGCTATTGCTCTCTTCTTGCTCTCTTTGACACACTATTTCTTGCTCTCTTTTATCACTCTCTTATCACTTTACTCACACTTTCTCTCCAATTATCTCTCTCTCTTTCTCCCTCACTCTTTCCCTTTTTCATTAATTTAATCTCTCACTATGTCTTTTCTCCCTCCCTCTCTCGCTCTATCTACCTCTCACACACTATCATTTGCTCTACATTTACAGTGTCTCTCTCCTCTCTCGATTTCTACCTTACCCTCTCTCCCTATCTCCCTTCGCTCACTCTTCAATCCCTATCTTATCTTGCTCTCTCTCTCTCACTATTTGAGCTCTCTGTATTATTTGTATGCTCACTTTTGCTGCTCTCTATCTCTCTCTCTTGATATTTCTTCTATCTGCCTCTCTTCCCTCTCTTTACTCACTCTTTCTCTCCCTCTATCTATCACACACTCTCTCAAACTCCCTCCCTCACAAACAATCTCTCAATTGCTCTCACATCTTGCCCTCTGTACTCATACCTATCTCATTATTTATTATTTTCTCTCATACATCTGTCCTTCCTCCTCGATACCTCTCTTTCTCCCTCTCTCTCTCCTCTTGTACTCACTTATTCGCTCCCTATCTTTCCCTCTCATTTTCTTATAACTCTCTCTCATTCCCTCTTCTTTCTCTCTTTCTCTCACTTTAATTTTTCTCTATTTCTCTCATGCTCTCCCTGTCCCTTTCTCTCACCCTTTCTCTCGTCCCCTCTCACTCATTCTCTCTCTCTGTTACCCTCCCTTTCATGTTCTCCCTGTTTCTTTCTCACTCCCTCTTTCTTCCTCACTCCCTCTCCATCTCCCCCTCTCATTCTCTCCTTTTAACTCATCCTCTTACTCTCCCTCCCAATCTCAATCCCTCCCTCCTTCCCTCTTTTTCTCCCTTTCCCCTATCACTCTTTGCTCTCCTCTTTCACTTAATCTATCTCCCTCCTTCCCACTCATTTTCTCCATTGCTCTCTCCAATTCCTCTCTCTTTCTCTCTCTTCTCTCACTTTCTCTTCTCTTTATTTATCTCTCACAGCATCCCGCTGTCTCTCTATCTCTTTCTTTTTCACCACTCATACTCTCTTTCACTCTCTCTATTTCTTTCTTTTGACCCCTCTTCTCTCACTTTATCTTCTTTCTATATCTCTCCCACTCTCCCACATTCTTTATTTCCCCTCTCTCCATTCCACTTCTCACCCTCCCACTCTCTCTATCTCAATCTCTCTCACTCTCTCTCCCCCCTCTACTCACTGCCCACTTGCTCCCTATCTCCATCTTGATCAATATCGTTTCCTCTCTCACTTCTCCTCTCTCCCTCTGCAATCTTTCATTCTTTCTCTCTCCCTCAAGGTCTCCAATCTCTCACTCTATCCCTTACTCTTGCCCTCTATCTCTCTCTTTCTCACTCTCACCCTTTCTTACTATGTCTATCACTCTCTATTCTTTCTCTCTTTCTCTCTCGCTTTATTACTATCCCTTGCTATCTTCTCACTCTCTTTACTCTTTTCCTCTATCTCTATTTCTCCCTCTCTTCCTTTCTCACTATGTCTCTCACTCTCCAACATGTTTCTCTCTCGCACCCATTCCTCTCTCTTCCTCTCTTTTCTCTCTCTTTGTCTTCCTATATCCATCACATAATCTCTCTCTACCTTCCTCTCATTCTCTATCTCTTTGCTTTCTCACCCACTCTACTCTCTTATTATTTATTACTTTTCCTCCCTCCCTTATTCCGCTCTCTATTTCTCTCTCTATCCCTCTCTTACCTCATTCTCTATTATTTCTCTGTTTCATTCTCTTTTTGTCTCTCCCCCATCTTGGCTCCCTCACTCTCTTTAATTTCATTGTCATTCTTGCTCTCATTCTCTTCTCTCTCTCTCTTTCTCTATTGCACTCTCACCCTTTCACTCTCTCTCTATTACTCCATCTATCATTCTCTCTTGCTCCCTTTCTCTTACTCTCTCTTCCACCCTCTCTTTCTTCAGCTTCACTCTTACTCTTATTCCCTCTCTTTATCTCTTTCACAATCTCTATTCTCTCTCTTATTTCTATCGTCATCTTGCGCTCACTCTCTATTCTCTGTCAACTTCTCTCTTACTCTTCTCACTCTTTCCTACACTCTCACTTTCTCTATTTATCTCACTTCCCTCCCTTTCCCTCTCTCTCAAGTTCTCTCCACTTGCCCTCCCGGCTCCCCTCTTTCTCTTCTCACTCTTCATCGCTCTCTCTCATTTTCTCTCATTCTCTAATTCTCCCTCTTGCTCACTTTCTCTTTCTCTACCTTCCTTCACTCTCCTTTTCTCCCTTTATCTCGCTCTTTCTCTTCCTACTTTGCTCCCTTCCTCTCTCATTCTTACTATTTATTTACATTTTCTTTCTCTATAGTTGCTCACTCTTCTCTAACTCTTTCTCTTCTATTTCTCTCTTTCCTCTCTGTTTGTCCCTTCCTCTCTTCTTTTCTATTTCTCACACACAATCTCTCCCTTTTTCTCTCCATCCAGACATTGGGAGGCATGGAAGCAATAGAGGAAGTTGGGGATGGAGCGAGAGAATGGGAAATAGGGAGAGCTAGAGAGAGCAAGGGATAGAGTGAGAGAAAGAGAGAATAAAAGGCAACGTAAGAGAGCAAACGACTGAGAAAGAGAGATTTAATAGAGAGTATAAGAGATAGCATGAGTGGTAAAGAGAAATAATGAGAGGTAAAGAAAGGTCATGAGAAAGATTAAAGAGGAAGAGCGAGCAAGAGAGGGAGAGATAGTGTGAGAGAGAAATAAAGAGTGTTGGAAGATAAATCAAGAGAGATTTAGTGAGAAGGGGAGAGAAAGGGAGAGCAAAGAATGGATGATAAAGAGTTAGAGAGAGCAGTTATAAAGGGTGAGAGGAAGAAGGAAGGGGGATAGAGGGAGAGAAGTGAGTGAGACAGATAGAGGAAAGCGTATGTGAGAATGGGAGGGAGGGAGGGGAGAGAGAAGAGAGAGTGAAAGAATGGATGAAGAGAAGTAGTTAGAGAAGATGGAGCAATATTATAGAGAGTAAGTGAGAGAGAGATAACAAAGAGTGAGAAAGAGAGAAGGGTTGAGCTATGTTGAAATGAGGGAAGGAGTGACAGAAAGACAGAGTGAGTGAGAGAGAAATTGGGAGAGAAGAGAGTGAGTGATAGAAAGAGGGAGACGGTGATAGAGAGGTAGAGTAGGAGGAGGGAGATTGAGAGAGAGAGAGAGAGAGAAAGATAAAGAAAAGGGGGTGAGAAAGAGAGCAATTAAGAGTGAGAGTGAAATTTAATAGAGAGAATGAGAGAGAAAGGAAGAGGGAAGAGATATTAAGGGAAGAGAGAGGAAGTGAGATGGAGTGAAAGAAAGAAGAGGAGTAAGAGAGAATGGTTGTGGCTGAAAGATGGTGAAAAAAATGTGAGACGAGAGACCATTATAAGTAAGAGAGAGACAAAAAATAGGAGAGGAATATAACAAGTGAGAGAGTGGGAGAAAAATAAATAGGGAGATAGAGATATTTTGAGAGAGGGAGAGAATATACATACATATAGATTATGGAAAGGCCTAGAGATGAAGAGAGAGAGGGAGGGAGATGAGAAGTAGATAGTGTGGGAGAGGGAGTGAGAGTGAGATAGGAGAAAGAGAAAGAGGTGAGAGAGAGGAAGAAAAGCAAGAAGAAAATGTAGAGCAAGGGAAGAGACAAAAAGAGAGAAAATAAGGGAACTAAATAAATTGAGAGAGAGAAAAAGTGAGAGAAGGTAAGAGGTTGAAGAGAGAGGCATAAGTGAAAGAGAGAGGGATAGCGCAGTGAGAGAGAGAGAGGGAGCGATAAAGAGGAAAGAGTGGGAATAGAATAGTGGAGTGAAAGCGAAGAGAGAGAAAAGGCAAGAGGGGGAGCTAGAGAGAGAAAGTGAGTTAGTGAAATTTAGGGGAAGTGAGGGAGTGTAAGAGACACAAGAAGAACGAGTGAGGAAGGGAAAAAGCATTAGTAAAAGAAAGAGAGAATGAAAGAAAGAAAGGAAGTGATGAAGAGAAAGCAGAAGAGATAATAGAGAGTGTGAAAGACATAAAGAGAAGAAGTAGGTCCCTCTATATCTCTATTGCTTTTTCTTTACACTGATGCTCTCTCTCACACTCTTTATTATATCTCTATCTCTTATATTGCCCTCTATTCTCTCTCTTTCTCTCGCTCTATCCCTCACACACTCTCTCTCCCTCTCTCTATATTTCTCTCTCTTTCAATCCCACTCTTAGCTCTCTCTATCTTTCTCTCTCTATCTCTTCGCTCTCTCTCTCATTAATTCTCACATTATCTCTCACACATCTTGGTTTCTCCCCCCTCTCTTTCACTCCCTCCCTCGCTCTCTCCATGTCTGTCAATATATCTCTCTCTTTTCCTTACTTATTCTCACTCTTCCCACTTTATTTATATATCTTTCTCTTGCACTCCATCGTTCACTCTCTTGCTCTTTATTCTCTAGCTCCCTCTCTCCCTCCATCCTCTCCATATCTCCCTCTATATCTCCTCCTCACTACCTCTTACTCACTATATCTTGAGTCTCTCTTCTCTCTCTATTTCCAGCCTTACCCTCTCTCCATCTCTCCCTCCATTTCACTCTTCAATCCCTTTCTTCACTCCATCTCTTGTGCTCTCTCACTCTCAATTTCATCTCTCTTTGTTGTTGCTTTGCTCTCATTTACCCCATCTCTATCTCTCCCTTGCTCATAATTCTATCTCCCTCTCTTCTCTCTCTCTTTATTCACTCATTCTCTTCCTCTATCTCTCACTCCCCCTCCCTCACACAAACTCTCTCAATTGATTTTACAACTTGCTCCCTCCCCTTATATCCATTTCATTATTTATTATTTTTGCTCATATATCTCTCTTACCTCCTCGATCCTTTTCTCTTTCAATCTTCCTTCCCTCTCATTATGCCACCCTGCCTATCTAACTCCTCTCTCCCTCTCCTCTTGCACAAACTCATTCACTCTCTCTCCCGCCCTCTTTTTCTGTATCTATCTCTCTAATTTCATCTCTCTTGCCTCTCTTCTCTCACTTACACTTTTTTTTTCTCTACTCGATCGTTATCTCCCTCTCCTAAGTTATCTCTTCCTTCACTCTCTCACGCTCTATTCTTTCACACTCTATTCTCTTACTCCCTCTCTCCCTCATTCTTTCAAGCTCTATGTTCGCTCTCTCTCACTCACTCTCACTTAATTTGCTCTCATCTCTCTCTCTCTCCTCGCAATCTTTCTTCCCCTCTCTCCTTTGTTTCTTGCTTCCTTCCCCCATCCCACTCTCGCCCTCTCTCTCTTTTCAGTTTCACTCGCGCTCTTACTCCCTCTCTCCCTAACTCTTTTTGAATTTATTTCTACCTTACCATCTCTCCATCGCTCCCTCCCGCTCACTCTTCATTCACTTTCATAACTCCCTCTCATACTCTGTGTCCAACTCTCTATTTAATCGCTCTTTATTTTTTCTTGGCTCTCATTTGCCCCCTCTATCTCTCTCTTGATTATAATTTTATCTCCCTCTCTTCTTTCACTTTGTTCACTCTTTTTTTTCATCTATCTCTCACTCCCCCTCCCTCACACACAATCTCTCAATTACTTTTACATCTTACTCTCACCCCCTATATCCATCTCATTATTTGTTATTTTCGCTCATACATCTCTCTTACCTCCTCGATCCCGCCCTCTTTCATTGCTTCCTTCCCTTTATGCCTCCCTCGCTATCAAACTCCTATCTACCTCTCCTCTTGCACTCACTCATTCACTCCCTCTCCCCTTCTCGTTTTCTATATATATCTCTCTCATTCCCTCTCTCTTGCTCTCTTTTCTCATTTACACTTTTCTCAACTAACTCACTCCCTCTCTCTTCACTCTATTTCTCTCTCACACTTCCTCCCTTTCTCACTCTAGCTTCCTCTCTCTTCAGTTTCACTTCCACTCTTACTCCCTCTTTCTCACTCCAAGTTCACTCTCTCTCCCTTTCTGTTCGATTGCTCTCTCTACACTCAATCTTTCTCTCCCTCTCTCCCCCCTCTCTTGCTTCCTTCCCTCCCTCCCTTTCTCTACCTCTCTCGCTCTCACTTTCTCTCCTACACACTCTCTCCCTCACACTCTCTTCCAATTCATCCCCACAAAATCTAATTCTCTACCCACTCTCTCCCTCATTCAAACTTTCTCTCTATATCTTCTATCACTCTCTCTTCTCTCTCACCCTCCCTTCCTCTCTCACTCTCACTCTCTTCAATCTCACTCACTCCCTCCCTTTGTCCCTCTCTTTCTCACTCTCTCCCTCCTCACACATTTCTCTATTTATGCTTTATCACTTTTTTCCCTCTCTTTCTCTCTCAAACACACATACCCTTGTTCATTTTATCACTCTCTCTTATCACTTTATACACTCTTTCTCTCCAGCCATCACTCACTCTCTTCCTCGCTCCCTCTCTCCCTCTTTCATTAATTCAGTGCCTCTCTCTCTATTGCATTCTCGCCCTCTTGCTATCTCCATATACCCTTTATATCTCCCTCTCTCATCCTCGCTTCCTTGAGTCTCTCTTCTTTCTATATTTCTATCTCACCCTTCCTCTGTCTCTCCCTCCTGCTCACTCTTCAATCTCTGGCTTTACTTTTTCTTTTGCTCTCTCTCTCTCTATTTAATCTCTCTATTATTTTCATGCTCTCCTACTCTCCCTCTCTATCTCTCCCTCTTACTCTTTCTTCTATCACCCTCTCATCGCTCTCTTTATGCACTCCATCTCTCCCTCTATCTCACTCAATCACACTCTCCCTCCCTAACACACTCACAGTTTCTCTCACATATTGCTCTCTCCTGTCATACCCATCTCATTGTTTCTTATTTTATCTCATGGGTCTCTCTTTCCTCCTTGATCCCTCCCTCATCAATCCCTACATCCCTCTCTTTCTCGCTCTCTCCCTACTCTACTCTTCTCTCTCGCTTCTATTGCACTCACTCATTGAGTCTCTCTCCCTCCCTCTTATTTTCTTTATCGCTCTTTCTCACTCCCTCTCTCTTGCCCTCGTCTCTTGCTTTTCTATCTCTACATCTCTGTCACTCTTCCTCTCCCATTCTCTCACTCTCCCTCATTCTTTCTCCCTTATTCTCCCCCTCCACAACTCTATATGTCAATCTCTCTCCCTCTCCATCTCCTTCTATCCTTTCCTTCTTACTCATTCTCTTAATCTCCCTCCCTATCTCAATCTTGCTATCTTTTGCTCTCGCCTTCTCTCTCACTTCTTATTTCCCTCTTAAATCTTTCTTTCTCTCCCGTCTCTCACTCCCTTTCTCTATTCAGTCTTTTTAACGCTCTCCATCTATCTCCCCTTTCACTTTCTTTCCCTCTATCTCTCTCTTTCTCGCGCTCTCCCTTTCTCACAATGTCTCACTCTCTATTATGCTTCTTTTTCTTGCTCTCTAGCTCTCTCTTACTCTTTGTTCTCTCTTTATTCACTCTTTATCTTCTATATCCATCAATCTAACTCTCTCCCTTCCTCTCATTCTCTCTCTTCTCTCTCTTCTCTCTCTTCTTCCATCTTCTCTCTCATTGTTTATTACTTTCTTACCATCCCTTCCTTCCTCCTCTTTTTTATGCTCACTTTGTCTCACTAGTTTCCTGTCTCTCGCCCTCTCTTTCCTCACTCTGTATTCTCTCTATTTCTCTCTCCCTTTGTCACTCTCTCCCCTCCTCACTCATTCACTCTCTTTAATTTCACTCTCACTCTTACTCCCTCACTCGCTTCATCTCTCTTTCTCACACTCATTCCCACTTTCCTTCTTGGTTGTCCCTCTCTCTCCATATTTCTATCATTCTCTCACATATTCTCTTATTCTCCCTCTCACTTTCTCTTGCTCATTTCTCTAGCTCACTTTCTCTATCTTACCTCACTCCTTCTCTCCCTATATCTCTCTCACACTCCCTTCCTCCTTTGCTCCCTTCCTCTCTCACTTTCATTAATTGTTCTCTCTCTTTCTCTTTTCTTGCTTACACTTCTCTAACTCTTTATCTAATGTTTCTCTCTCACTCTCTTCCTCTCTCACACACACAATCTCTCTTTTCTCAATCCTTCTCTCCCCTATCCCTCACATGTACTCTCTCTCTCTTTCTCGCTCAAACTAAAATCCTTCTCATATCCTCTGTCTTCTATCTCATTAATTCTCACATTCTTCCACACTTTTCCCTCTCTTTCTCTTACCCTCTCTCCCTCCCTCTCTCTTCCTCCTCTATCTCTCACTCTCTTTTCATGATTCTTGCTCTCACTCTTTTCCTCTCTATCTATATATCTCTCTTGCTCCCTTCCTCACTTTCTCCTTCATTCTCTTGCTCTCTATCTCTCTTCTCTTCCTCCCTCCCTCACTCACACTTTCTCTCCATTCTCACCCTCCTAATATCTTTTCTTCTCTCTTATCCCTCTCTCTCATTCTCTTTCTTATATCCTCTTCTCTCCTTCACAATCTTTTCCTCTTTCTCTCTGGATCCCATTCACTCTTCACACTCTTGTTCTCTTTATCGCTTTCACTCTATGCCTCTAACATTCTCAATCCCTAATTATTGCCCTCTCTAGGTCTCTCGTATGTAGCTCAATCTTCTCTCCATCACTCTCTCACTCTCTTAATCACTCTCCATCTAATCACACTCGCTCTCACCCTCCTTAGCTCCACATTTCTTGCTCTCTATCTCACTCTCCCTTACTATCGTGTTCATTCTCGCTCAATCTCTTCTCTCTTTTCCCTGCTTCATCTTTCTCCCTTCACTCTCTATCCTCTTCTCTGTTATTCTCTCTCCTTCTCTTTCTCTTTCTCACTATATGTTCTCTTTTTATATCTTATATTCTCTTTTACACTCTCCTTTGTTGCTCTCTTTCCTCTTGCACTTTCTCTCATTCTACCTTCACTCCATTTCTCCTTTCTCTTGCTTTCAACCCTACCACTCTCGTTCCCTATCTTCTCTCCCTCTGTCCTTTCCCCTCTATCCCTCCTTATCTCTGTCCTTGTCTCCCTCTCTCTTGCTCCCTCTCTCACTCACTAATATCCTCTTCTTGTGCTCACCTTACACCTCACTGACTCACTCTTACTTGATCTTCCCACAGCCTCTCTTCTCACTCTCTCTCACTTTCTCTTTCCTACTCTCTATTTAAACGCTCTCACTTCCACCTATCTACAATTCTCCCTCATGACCTCCATCTTTCTATGACTCTATTTTAGCCCTCTTTATCTCTCCCTCTCAATATCTCTTTTGTCTCTCACTTTTGACCCTCCCATTATCCCTCACTTCCTCTCTCTCGCTCTCCATACCTCTTTCGCTCCCTTAATCCATATCTCTTTTACACTCTTTTTATTGTTCTATCTTCTCTTTTTCCTCTTACTTTTCTCTCACTCTATTCTCCACTCTCTCTCCTTTCTTGCTCACCTGATTCCATCCCAACCTCTCTCATTCTCTCTCTCTCTCCCTCCCTCCCTCTTCCTACCTTTATCCCTCTCCAAATTCCTCTCCCTTCGTTTCTCCCTCTCACTCTTATCATTCTCCTGTTCTCCCACTCTTTATACCACGTACCCTTACTCGATCTTCCCTTAGTCTCCTCACTCTCACCCTTTCACTCTCTTTTCCTTTCTCTTTCTTGAACTCTCTTTAATCTCTCTCACCAACTCCTTCAATCTTGCTTTCTCACTCACTCTTTCCCTATCTCTCTCACTCTCTATTCCGTCTCATTTTATCTCTGATTCACTCTCTCTTCTTTCTCTCTTTTAACGCTCCCTTTATCCCTCGCTACCTTTCTCTCGTCTCCCTCCCTCTTTCACTCCCTTCACCCCTGCTTTCTCTCGCTCTCCTTATCTCCCTCACTCTTGCTCCCCCTCACTCGCTCATTCTCTCCCTCTCTCAAGCTCTCTCTTCCCTCACTCTGTCTACACTATTTCTCTCTCACACTTTCTCCCTTTCTCGCCCCTCTTCCTCTATCTTTACTTTCACTCTCACTTCTACTCGCTCCTTTTCTCGCTTCATGTTCACTCTCTCTTTGATTGCTCGCTCTCCTCTCTCCTATTAATCTTTCCTCCCTCTCTTCCCTCTCTCTTGCTTCCTTCCCTCCCACTCTCTCTCCCTCTCTCGCTCTCTATCCTTCTCTCTTTCCTTCTCTCCCTCTCTACCTCTCTCTCACTTCCAACTCATCCCCCTCTCTCTCCCACTAAATCTCATTCTCCACCGCATTTCTCCTCCTTCTCACTTTATCTCTATATCTTTCATCAGTCACTCTTCTCTCTCACCCTCTCTTCCTCTCTCACTCCCGCTCTCTTCAAGGTCGATCACTTCCTTTGTGTATCTCTATCTTTCTCACTCTCCTCCTCTCTCACACTTTTCTCTATTTATGCCTTATCACTTTTTCTTTCTCTATTTTTCTCTCTTTCACTCCCATGCACACACACTCTTGTTCTTCTTTAACACTCTCTTATCACTTTACTCACTATTCTCTCCAACCATCTCACACTCTCTTCCTCCCTCCCTCTCTCCATCTCTCCCTCTTTCATTATTATAGTCTCTCACTCTATCACCCACTCACTTTCCCATTATATCCATCCCCTCTAAATCTCCCTCTGTCTACCTCACTCTACTCTTTATCTTCCCTCAGTCTCTCTTCTCTCTTATTTTCTATCTCACCCACTCTCCTCTCCCTCCCACTCACACTTTAATCCCTTTTTTACTCTTTTTCTATCTATATCTCATCTCTCTTTATTGATTCTTTATCTCTCTCTTGTCCTTTCTTCTATCGCCCTAATTTCTCTCTCTTTACTCACCTTACTCCTCTCTCTCATTTCTGTTGTACTCACTAAGTCACTCCTTCTACCTCACTCTCATTTTCTCTATTGCTCTCTCTCATTCCCTCTCCCTTGCTCCCTCTTCTCTCACTTTCTCTTTTCTCTGTTTCTCTCTCACTATTCCTCTCCCATTCTCTCTCTCATTTTCTCCCTTCTACTCCCCTCCCTCCCACTCCCCCTATCTCAATCTCCCTCCCTCCATCTCCCTCTCTCCCTCTCCATCTCCCTCTCTTTTCCTTCTGACGCATTCTGTTAATCTCCCTCCTTATTTCAATATTGCTCACTATCTTTTTCATTCTCTTCTTCTCTTAATTTATATCTATCTTATAAATCCTTTTCTCTCTCTCCCTTTCTCACTCCCTCTCTCTCTCTTCAATCTTTCTCACTCTCTCCCTCTATCTCCCCCTCTCACTCTCTCCCATACTCTTGTCATTTATCTCTCTTTCTCACTCACTGCCTTACCCACTATATTTCACACTCTGTTATGTTTCTTTCTCTCACTCTAAGGCTTTCTCTTGCTCCCTTTTCTCTCTTTCCTTCTTTCTCTCCCACTAAATGTAATTTTGTACCCCCTCTCTCCATCTCTCTTACTCTTCCCTCCGTATTTTCCTTCATTCTCTTTTTCTCTCTCACTCCCACTCTCTTCCATCCCTCTCGCACCCTCCGTCCATCTCTCTTCCTCACTAGGTCTTTTCTTTATTTATGCTTTATCACTTTTTCTTTCTCTATTGCCCTCTTCTTGCTCTCTTTAACAAACTCTCTCTTGCTCTTGTTTATCACTCTCTTATCACTTTACAAAGTCTTTCTCTCAAACCATCTCTCACTCTCTTCCTCCCTCCCTCTCTCACTCTTTCATTAATTCAATCTCATGCCATGTCTTTTCTCCCTCCATCTCTCTCCATATTTCCCTCAATATCTCCATTTATCTACCTTTTACTCACTATCTTTTGCTCTAGCTTCCTCGAGTCTCTCTTCTCTCTCGATTTTTGCCTTACACCCCCTCTCCCTCACTCCCTTCGCTCACTCTTCAATCTTTATCTTAACTTCATCTCTTTCTCTCTCTCTCTCTCTCTCTCTCTATTTCATCTCTCTTGTTATTTGTCTACTTTTGCCCCCTCGCTATCTCTCTCTTTCCATTTCTTCTATCTCCCTCTCTTCCCTCTCTTTACTCACTCTTTCTCTCCCTCTATCACACTCTCTCTCACACTCCCTCCCTTACACAGTATCTCTTAATTGCTCTCTTATCTTGCTCTATCTCATCATACCCATATCATTATTTATTATTTTCTCTCATACATCTCTCATTCCTCCTCAATCCCTCCCTCTTTCAATTCATCCCTCCCTCTCTTTCTTCCTCTCTCTCCTCTTGCACTCACTCATTCACAGACTATCTCTTCCTCTCTTTTTCTCTTTCTTCTATCTCTCTCTTCCATCTCTTTACTCACTCTTTCTCTCCCTCTATCTACCACACTCTCTCTTACACTCCCTTCCTTAAACACTATCTCTCAATTGCTCTCACATCTCGCTCTCTCTCATCATATCCATATCATTATTTTTTTTTGCTCTTATACAACTCTCATTCCTCCTCGGTACCTCCCTCTTTCAATCCATCCCTACATCTCTTTCTTCCTTACTCTTTCCTCTTCCACACACTTGTTCACTCTCTCTCTCCCTCTCATTTTCTCTATCGCTCTCTCTCATCCCTCTCTTTTGCTCTCTTTTCTCTCACTTCCACTTTTCTCTATTTCTCTCTCCCTCTCCCTCTCCCTTTCTCTCGCCCTCTCTCTCATCTATTCTCTCTCATTCTCTCCCTCGCTACCCTCCCTCCCACACTCTTTATCTCGATCTCTCTACTCTCTCTCCCTCACCCCTCTCCATCTCCTTCATGCATTTAACTCATTCTCTTACTCTCCCTTCCTATCTCGATCCATCCCTCCTTCCCTCTCTTTCTCTCTTCCCTATCTCTCTTCTCTCTCCTCTTGCACTTAGTCAATCTCCCTCCTTCCCTCTCATTTTCTCCATCACTCTCTCCCATTTCTCTCTTTTTCTCTCTTCTCTCACTTTCTCTTCTCTGTATTCTCTCTCACAGCCTCCTTCAATCTCTCTATCTTCTTCTTTTTACCATGCTCTCCCTCACTCTCTCTATTTATTTCTTTTTACCCCTCTTCTCTCTATATCTCTCTCACTCCCTCATCCTTTCTCTCCCCTCTCTCCATTCCACTTCTCACCCTCCCACTCTCTTTATCTCAATCTCTCTCCCTCTCTCTCTCCCCCTCTCCATGCACTGTCCTCTTGCTCCTTATCTCCATCTTGCTCAATATTGTTTCTTCTCTTGCTTCCCCTCTCGCCCTCTTATATCTTTCATGCTCTCTCTCACTCACTCTCTTCAATCTCTCTCTCCCTCTATCTCCCCAATTCTCCCACTCTCCCTTACACTTGCCCTCTAACTCCCCCTTTCTCACTCTCACCCTTATTCTTGCCCTTTCTTACAATGTCTCTCACTCTCTATTCTTTTTCTCTGTCTCACTTTCTTGCTATCTCTTGCTATCTTCTCACTCTCTTTACTTTTCCCTCTATCTCTCTTTCTCTCTCTCTTTCTTTCTCACTATGTCTCCCACTCTCCATCATGTTTCTCTCTCTCTCGCTCATTGTTCTCTCTTCCTCTCTTTTCTCTCTCTTTTTATCTTAATATCCATCACTCAATCTCTCTCTACCTTCCTCCTTTCTCTATCTCTTTGATTTCTCACCCACTCCTCTATCTTATTGTTTATTACTTCCCCTCCCTCCCTTATTTTGGTCTCTATTTCTCTCTCTTTCCCTCTCTTATCCCACTCTCTATTCCTTCTCTGTTTCTTTCTCCTTTTGTCTCTCTCCTTTCATGGCTCCCTCACTCTCTTTAATTTTACTCTCACTCTTACTCTCAATCTCTTCTCTCTCTTTCTCTATCGCTCTCTCTCACCTTTTCTCTATCCCTCTCACTTTCTTGCTCCCTCACCGAGTCTCTCTCACTCTCCCTCCTACTTTCACTCCCTTCATCCCGCTCTCTCTCCTGCTCTCCTTATCTCCCTCTCTCTTAATCCATTTATCGCTCGCTCGCTCTTTCCCTCTCTCCCACTCACTCATTCCTTACTCTTTTTTCTCTGTTCTCTCTCGCACTCTCACCCTTTCTAGCTTCTCTTCCTCTCTCTTGGGCTTCACTCTCAGTCTTACAATCTCATTTTCTCTCTGTTTCTCACTCCATGTTCACTCTATCTCTTACTCCCTCTTCTATTGCTCTCTCTCCTTGCTCTCCACTCAATCTTTCTCTCCCTCTCTCCCAAATTTTCATGTTTCATTCCCTATCTCTCACTCTCTCCCTTCCTCGCTCTTATTTCTCTGTCTCGCGCACTCTCCCCCTCTCTCCCTCTCACTCTCTTCTAGTTCACCCCCTTTCTCTCCCAGTAAGAGTCATTCTCTACTCATCTTTCCAGCTCTCTCACTTTATCTCTATTTCTTTCTTAACTCTCTCTTCCTCTCTCATTCCCACACTCTTCCATTCCTCTCTCTAACCACTCTCTCCCTCACTCTAACTTTCTCTCTATATCTTCCATCACTCTATCTTCTCTCTCACCCTCCCTCTCTCATTCTCACTCTCTTCAATCTCATGCACTCCCTTCCTTTGTCCCTCTCTTTGTCACTCTCTCCTTCCTCATTCTTTTCTCTATTTATGCTTTATTACTCTTTTTCTCTCTTTCTCTCTCACACACACGTACCCTTTCTCTCACTCTCTTATCACTTTACTTACTCTTTCTCTCCAGCCATCTCTCACTCTCTTCCTCACTCCCTCTCTCCCTCTTTCATTAATTCAGTCTCTCTCTCTACTACACTCTCGCCCTCTTACTATCTCCATATACCCTTTATATCTCCCTCTCTCATCCTCCCTTCCTTTAGTCTCTCTTCTTTCTATATTTCTATCTCACCCTCTCTCTATCTCTACCTCCCGCTCACTCTTAAATCTCTGGCTTTACTCTTTCTTTTGCTCTCTCTCTCTCTATTTCATCTCTCTTTATTATTTTCATGCTCTCCTTTGCTCCCTCTCTATCTCTCACTCTTGCTCTTTCTCCTATCATATTCATCTCATTGTTTCTTATGTTATCTCATGGATCTCTCTTTCCTCCTTGATCCCTCCCTCATCAATCCCTACATCCCTCTCTTTCTCGCTCTCTCCCTACTTTACTCTTCACTCTCACTCCTATTGCACTCACTCAAAGATTCCCTCTCCCTCCCTCTTATTTTCCTTATAGCTCTCTCTCATTCCCTCTCTCTTGCCCTCGTCTCTCACTTTTCTTTCTCTACATCTCTGTCACTCTTCCTCTCCCATTCTCTCACTCTCCCTCTTTCTTTCTCCCTTATTCTCCCCCTCCAACCACATCTCTATACCAATCTCTCTCCCTCTCCATCTCCTTCTCTCCTTTCCTTCTCACTCATTCTCTTAATCTCCCTCGCTATCTCAATCTTGCTATCTTTTTCTCTCACTTTCTATCTCTCTTAAATCTTTCTTTCTCTCCCCTCTCTCACTCCCTCTCTCTATTCGGTCTCTCTAACGCTCTCCATCTATCTCCTCTTTCTCTTTCCTTCCCTCTATTTCTCTCTTTCCCGCTCTCTCCCTTTCTCACTATGTCTCACTCTCTATTATGCTTCTTTCTCTAGCTCTCTAGCTCTCTCTTACTCTCTGTTCTCTTTCTTTATTCACTCTTTATCTTCTATATCCATCAATCTAACTCCCTCCCTTCCTCTCATTCTCTCTCTTCTCTCTCTTCTCTCTCTTCTTCCATCTTCTCTCTCATTGTTTATTACTTTCACACCCAACCTTCCTTCCTCCTTTTTATGCTCTCTTTGTCTCTCTAACTTCTTTTCTCTTGCCCTCTCTTTCCTCACTCTTTAGTCTCTCTATTTCTCTCCCTTTGTCACTCTCTCCCCTCGCTCCCTCACTCTCACTCTTACTCCCTCACTCGCTTTATCTATCTTTGTCACAATCACTCCCACTTTCCCTTCTTGGTTGTCCTCTCTCTCCATATTTCCTCTTCCTCTCTTTTGTTTACACTCTCACACACACACTCTCTCTCTCCTTCTCATTCCCTCCCTCTCTCAAATTTCACTCTTACTCTCTCTCCCTCACTCCCACTCTCTCCATACTCTTTTTTCTCTCGATTTCTCTCTCTCCTCCCTCCATCTCTTCTCTGTCTTTACTCACACACTCTCTCTCTCACTCTCACTCCCTGATACACACTCTCTCTCAATTGCTCTCACATTTTGCTCTCTCCCATCAAATTCCTCTCATTATTTTTTATTTCTCTCATACATCCCTCTTTCATCTCGATCCCTACCTCTCAAGAAGAGAGAGAGAGTTGTGAGATAAGAAGTGAGGTAGAAAGAGTGGGAAGAAGGATTGAAAGAGGGAGGGGTCGAGAGGAAAGAAAGATGTATGAGAGAAAAGAAGAATTAATGAATGGATTTAAGGGAAGAGAGCAACATGTGAGAGAAATTGAGAGAGGGTGTGTGAGGAAGTGAGACTGAGAGAGAGAGAGAGAGAGAGAGAGAGAGAGAGAGAAAGAGTTAGTAAAGAGAGAGAAGTGATGGTGATAGATGAATGAGCAAGAGAGAGGATAGAGGGAGGGCAAGAAAGAGCAACCAAACGATAAAGAGAGATGAAATAAAGAATGAAAGAATGAGCAAGAGAATAAGTGAACTAAAAATAGGGGGATAGAGGGAGGGAGTGATAGGCATTGAAGGGGGAGCTGGAAGGTGAAAAGGAGAGAGAGACAAAAATAGAGAGAGAAGAGAGACTCAGGGAAGATAGAGCAAATGCTTGGAGATGAGAAGTAGAGAGAGGGAGATATGGAGGAAGATATAGAGAGAGATTGATGGGAAAGGGAGATAGAGAAACAAAATTAGAGACAGAGAGAAAGGGAGGAAGAAACTGGACAATAGTTGGAGAGAAAGAGTAAGTAAAGAGAAAGGAGGATGTGATAAAAGAGAGCAAGGGAGAGTGTGTGAGAGAGAAAGAGAGAGGGAGAGAGTAAAAGAGAAAGAATAATGATAATTCATAATGAGTGAAAAGAACGAGAGACGAAGAGAGTGAGAAAGAGGGAGAAAGTGGGGGAGTGAGAGAAGCAGTGAGAGTGAGAGAGATGAGAGGGTGAGAGAAGATATAGAGAGAGTGAACGAGAGGGAGAGAGGGGGCAGACAATGTGATTTTGAGAGAGAGAGAGTGAATAGGAATGAACCAAAAAAATGTGAGGGGGAAATTGATAGTGTGTCTGAGAGAGAGAAAGAGAGAAGGAGAGAGAGGGAGGGAAAGAAGGAAGCAAGAGACGGTAGGAGAGAGGGAGAGAAAAATTAAGAGGTGAGAGAGAAACATATGTTAGAGTGTGTGAGAGAGAGTGAACATAGAGTGAGAATGAGTTAGGGAGAGTGGGAGTAAGTGTGAGAGTGAAACTAAATATGAAGAATGAGGAGCAAGAATGGGAGAGACTGTGAAAGACAAATAGAGAGAAGAGATTGTGAGGGAATAGAGAGCATGAGAAAGGGAGAGATTGAGCGAGCGAGAGAGAGAGCAAGAAAGAAAGAGACGAGTGTGGGAGAGAGAGACAGAGAGATTAAGGGATTGAAAGAGGGAAGGAGAGCAAGAGAGAGGTGGTGAGATATAATGCGAGGGTTAAATATGAGAGACAGAAGAGATTGCAAGAGAGATAAAGAGAGATGGAATAGAAAGAGAGAGAGAGATGCAGTAGTGAGGGAGAAAGAGAGACAAAAGGAGGAATTTAGAGGGTTTAAAAAGAGAGTGAATTGGAGAGAGTGAGAAGAGAGGCTATGGAAAGAATGAGTATGATTAGTGAGTGAGGGGTAAAGAGAGAGGAAGAACGAGAGAATGGTGAGCGAGAGGGAGCAAGAGAGAAGGAGATAGAGAGGGAGAGTGAGGGAGGGAGGGAGAGAAGAGAGAGAAAGAGAGAGCGAGGGATGGAAGCAATAGAGGGGGGAGAGAGAGAGAGGAGAATAGAATGAGAGAGATTTAGAGGAAAGAGTGAAAAGCAAAAAACCAAAGCAGTGTAAAAGAGGGTATAAGATATAAAAAGGAAATGGAGAGTGAGAAAAAGAGAGCGGTAGAGAGAAAATAGAGAAGAGGATAGACACTGAAGAGAGAAAGAATGAGTGAGGGAGAGGTAGAATAGAGTGAGCGAGATAGAACATGATAGTTAGAGGGAGATTGGGAGAGAGACTGAATTAATGAAAGAGGGAGAGAGGGAGGGAGAAGAGAGTGAGAGATGTTTGGAGAGAAAGAGGGAGCAGAGGGTGATGGCGATGAAATATATGGATCGCATGTCGTTGCCGTCAATTCCTGTATCATGTCAATATCAAGGAGTCGCCACTCTCTTTCTCTATCTATCACCCTAATTCTTATCTTACCTAGACTTGTTGTCAGAATTCTTTGGAGAAAAGAAGGATTAATCATGATATAGATTGATAGAAAAGAAGATTAAATGATAATCTCATAGAATAAGTCTTCAGATTGTGTAATTACTGAAGTTTTTCGTATGAGAAAATCATATGAAGATCTTGGGTAACCAGAGAGGTCTTGTAGGTAAAATACCTATCTTGAGTTCTTTAATCTCCTATAGGAGCAATCTCCTATAGTTAATTACATCCTGAGCAATTAATACTGCCTAGGAAAACTCCCGATTAAGGTTAACATTTATCCTAGAAAAAGTGTAAGTGTTGTTGTTGCAGTGCGTTTCTGAAGAATCGATACTACCAGAAAGTTTTATTTATGTTGGGTGGATGTCGTTGCTTTGTTATGTTTTGTTTTGTTATTTTGGTTTCATGTCATGTGATATGTCGAGATGTCGTAGTTTGTATGTCGTGTCATGTCATAATGTGATGTCGTAATGTCATGTCATTTTATGTCATGTCTTAATGTGATGTCATAATGTCATAAGATGTCGTGATTAATATCTCGATTTGTCATGAGATATTTTATCTCCTATAAGAAGATGTCATTATTATGTCATGAGATACCTTCTATGATGTCAAGAAGATATCATTATTTATTTATTTTTGTTATTTTGTTTATGATTCCCTTTTGTCCTAAATTTTAGTTTTGGTTTTATGGCCATCTCAATTTTATTTTGTCATGTCATTTTGTCATTTATTTTGTTTTGGTTTAGTGTCATGTCATCATTTTGTTGTGGTATAGAAATGTTGTTGTATGTTGATGTCAATGTTAATGATTTTGTCGTTTTATTTCAGGTTTCATGGCTAACCTAAAAGTTCAGTTGTTTTTGTTGTTATGTCATTTTTTATTTTGTTGTTTGTAGAAAGTTTAGGTTTTATAACTATCTTAAAAGTCCTGGTTTTGTTGTCAATGTTCCGTTGTCGACGTCCTGCAAAACAGAGTTAGCACACCCTATAACATGCAAAGAAAATCTAAACGAAACTTCATGTCTTCATCCTGCAAGGAAAATAAAGTTAGAAACAATGTCATATCAAGATATTTAGATTACCTGGTCAAAGTGTCTGTTGATCCAGAGTTGTCGGATGTCTGAGTTTGGTTGAAATGTCGAATTAGGTTTATGTCAGTTTATGTTTAAATTTTTATTTGTCTTGAATATTGATTTGGGTTGGATTGTCGATTTTTAATTTTATGTCGAGTTAAGTTCAATGTGTGTCGAGATATATTGAGTTTGGTTTGAAATATCGATTAATGTCATTTAATGTCGGTGATTGTTTAATTTGGTTTGAAATGTCATTTAATGTCGGTGATTGTTTAATTTGGTTTGAAATGCTGATTAATGTCAGTTTGTGTTTGGGAATGTTGATTAATGTCGAATAATTTCATTTGAAATGTCGAATTTATTGAGTTTCGTTTGGAATGTCAGATTTATGTCGGTTATGTCGATTTTTTTTTGAAATGTCAAATTTATGTCGATTATGTCGATTTTGGTTTAAAATGTCGATTTTGGTTTAAAATGTCGATTTTATGTCAGTTATGTTTGAAATGTCGAATTTATATCGATTATGTCGATTAATTGTTTGGAATGTCAAATTTATGTCGATTGCGTCGATTTTGGTTTAAAATGTCGATTTTATGTCAGTTATATTTGAAATGTCAAATTTATATCGATTATGTCGATTAATTGTTTGGAATGTCAAATTTATGTCGATTATGTCGATTTTGGTTTAGAATGTCGATTTTATGTCAGTTATATTTGAAATGTCAAATTTATATCGATTATGTCGATTAATTGTTTGGAATGTCAAATTTATGTCGATTATGTCGATTTTGGTTTAGAATGTCGATTTTATGTCAGTTATGTTTGAAATGTCGAATTTATGTCGGTTTTGTCGATTTTTGTTTGAAATGTCAAATTTATGTCGATTTTGTCGATTAAATGTCAAATTTATATCGATTTTATCGATTTTGGTTTAGAATGTTGATTTTTTTTGTCGGTTATGTTTGAAATGTCGAATTTATGTCTTGACTTAAATCTTGAGTTCATGTCTGTCTGAACTTAAGTTAAAAGGTTTGGTTTAGATTAACTTGAGTTCACGTCTGTCTGAACTTAAGTTAAAAGGTTGAAAGTTAGATTCAATATTGATTGAATTAACTTAGGTTCATGTCTGGTTGAACCTAAGTTAAATTCAATGTTGATTGAATCTAATTAACTTGAGTTCATGCTTGTCTGAACTTAAGTTAAAAGGTTTGGTTTAGATTAACTTGAGTTCATGTCTGTCAGAACTTAAGTTAAAAGGTTGAAAGTTAGATTCGATATTGATTGAATTAACTTGGGTTCATGTCACAGTTGAACCTAAGTTAAATTCAATGTTGATTGAATCTAATTAACTTGAGTTCATGTCTGTCTGAACTTAAGTTAAAAGGTTTAGTTTAGATTAACTTGAGTTCATGTCTATCTGAACTTAAGTTAAAAGGTTGAAAGTTAGATTTAATATTGATTGAATTAACTTGGGTTCATGTCTGGTTGAACCTACGTTAAATTCAATGTTGATTGAATCTAATTAACTTAAGTTCATGTCTGTCTGAACTTAAGTTAAAAGGTTTGGTTTAGATTAACTTGAGTTCATGTCCAGTTTGACTTAAGTCTAATATGGGTTAGACTTAAGTTAGGGTTAGGTTAGACTTAGGTTCATGTCGAGTTGAACTTAAGCATGGTTTGACTCAAGTCTAATATGGGTTAGACTGAAGTTAGGTTTAGGTTTAGACTTAGGTTCATGTCAGGTTGAACCTAAATATGGTTCCTCTTAAGTCTAATATGGGTTAGACTTAAGTTAGGTTTAGGTTTAAACTTAGGTTCATGTCGGGTTGAACCTAAGGTTTATGTCTTGGTTTAGGTCAAACTTAAGTTCATGTCCGGTTGAACCTAAGTATGGTTTGACTTAAGTTTAATATGGGTTGGACTCAAGTTAGGTTTGGGTTAGACTTAGGTTCATGTCAGGTTGAACCTAAGTATGGTTTGACTTAAGTCTAATATGGGTTAGACTTAAGTTAGGTTTGGGTTAGACTTAGGTTCATGTCAGGTTGAACCTAAGTATGGTTTGAAATAATTCTAATGTGGGTTAGACTTAAGTTAGGTTTAAGTTTGATTTAGGTTCATGTCGGGTTGAACCTAAGTATGGTTTGACTTAAGTCTAATGTGGGTTAGACTTAATTTAGGTTTAAGTTTGATTTAGGTTCATGTCGGGTCGAACCTAAATATGGTTCGTCTTAAGTCTAATATGGGTTAGACTTAAGTTAAGTTTCGGTTAGACTTAGGTTCATGTCGGTTTGAACCTATGTATGGTTTGGCTTAAGTCTAATATGAGTTAGTCTTAAGTTAGGTTTGGGTTAGACTTAGGTTCATGTCGGGTTAAACCTAAGTATGGTTTGGCTTAAGTCTAATATGAGTTAGACTTAAGTTAGGTTTGGGTTAGACTTAGGTTCATGTCAGGTTGAACCTAAGTATGGTTTGACTTAAGTCTAATATGAGTTAGACTTAAGTTAGGTTTGGGCTTGATTAAACCTTAATTGGTTAAGGTTTAATAGGTTTGATTAAGTCTAATGTGGTAGACTTAATTAAGGTTTAGGTTTGATTCAACCTTAGTTAATTAAGGTTTAATAAATTAAATAAGTCTAATGTGATAGACTTAATTAAGGTTTAAGTTTAACTTAGATTCAAGTTGGGTTAAACCTAAGTATAGGTTAAGGTTAGGTTCATGTATATTGAACTTAAAAGGTTTAACTTAGGTTTAAATTGGGTTGAACCTAAGTATAGATCAAGGTTAGGTTCATGTATGTTGAACCTAAGGTTTGAGTTTGACTTAAGTTTAACTTGGGTTGAACCTAAGTATAAGTTAAGGTTAGGTTCATTTATGTTGAACCTAATGTTTGATGTTTGACTTAAGTTCAAGTTGGGGTTGAACCTAAGTATAGGTTGAACTTGGGTTCATGTTGTGTTGAACCTAAGTTAAAAGTTGAACTTGGGTTCATTTTGTGTTGAACCTAAGTTAAAAGTTGAACTTGGGTTCATTTTGTGTTGAACCTAAGTTAAAAGTTGAACTTGGGTTCATATTGTGTTGAACCTAAGTTAAGTTTATTTTGGGTTTGAGTTTGATTAAACCTTAATTAGTTAAGGTTTAATAGATTAATTAAGTCTAATATGGTAGACTTAATTAGAGTTTAAGTTTGATTAAGTCTAATTTAGTTAAGACTTAATGATTTAATTAGGTCTAATGGGTTAGACCTAATTAGGGTTTATGTTTGATTAAATTTAATTTAGTTAAGATTTAATGATTTAATGAGGTCTAATGGGTTAGACCTAATTAGGTTTTTGGTTTGATTAAGTCTAATTTAGTTAAGACTTAATGGTTTAATTAGGTCTAATGGGTTAGACCTAATTAGGATTTATGTTTGATTAAACCTTAGTTAGTTAAGGTTTAATGGTTTAATTAGGTCTAATGGATTAGAACTAATTAGGGTTTGTGTTTAATTAAACCTTAGTTAGTTAAGGTTTAATGGTTTAATTAGGTCTAATGAGTTAGACCTAATTAGGGTTTATGTTTGATTAAACCTTAGTTAGTTAAGGTTTAATAGTTTAATTAGGTCTAATGAGTTAGACCTAATTAGGGTTTATGTTTGATTAAACCTTAGTTAGTTAAGGTTTAATGGTTTAATTAGGTCTAATGGGTTAGACCTAATTGGGGTTTGTGTTTGATTAAACCTAATGTTTAAGGAGGTTAATTAAGTTTAATATGTCTTTAAACTTAATTAAAGGTTTGATTTGCATTAAACCTAATTTAGTTAAGATTTAATGGGTTAATTAAGTTTAATATGTCCTTAAACTTAATTAAAGATTTGAATTTGGTCAATTAAGTCTAATATGTCCTTAAACTTAATTAAAGAGTTTGATTTTTGTATTAAACCTAATTTAGGTAAGGTTTAATGGGTTAATTAAGTTTAGTATGTCCTTAAACTTAATTAAAGATTTGATTTTGGTTAATTAAGTTTAATATGTCCTTAAACTTAATTAAAGGGCTTGATTTTGATTAATTAAGTCTAATATGTCCTTAAACTTAATAAAAGAGTTTGATTTTGATTAATTAAGTCTAATATGTCCTTAAACTTAATTAAAGAGTTTGATTTTTGTTAATTAAGTTTAATATGTCCTTAAACTTAATTAAAATGTTTGATTTTAGTTAATTAAGTTTAATATTTTCTTAAACTTAATTAAAAGGTTTGATTTTTGTCTTAAACCCTAATTTAGGTAAGGTTTAATGGGTTAATTAAGTTTAATATGTCTTTAAACTTAATTAAAGATTTGATTTTGGTTAATTAAGTTTAATATGTCCTTAAACTTAATTAAAATGTTTGATTTTGATTAATTAAGTCTAATATGTCCTTAAACTTAATTAAAGAGTTTGATTTTTGTATTAAACCTAATTTAGGTAAGGTTTAATGGGTTAATTAAGTTTAATATGTCCTTAAACTTAATTAAAGATTTTTATTTTTGTCTTAAACCCTAAGGTTTAATGGTTTAGCTAGGTTTAAGTTGTCTTTAAACCTAATTATTATTTGATTTGAGTTGGATTCATCACTTGCTTAATCCATGATGAGATGGATTAAATATGTGAAGAGAAGGTTTTGAATTATTAATTTTAAAATTAATAAATCTTAACCTTATTTACAAATGTCTTTTAGATTGTTTTGATGACTTGAGAATTGTTGTTTTAGGATTTGTGTCTGTTATCCTAATGTTCTCAATCATTTTGCATTTAAATTTTCCAATTTTCCAATTTTATAATTATTTTTGAAAATAATTACAAAATATCATGGAAAATAGGAAATCATATCCTAGAGAGTTATCCTAGCCTTAGAAAAATTAGAAGATATGCTTACGGACTTAAAGGTAATTCCCTAAAAATTTCATATTTTTGTGACTTGTAAATAATTTTTAATAATTAAAATACTCCAGAGAGTATTTAATTAATTAAAAATTAAATACTAAGAATAAAATTATGATTTTGGTTTCATAATTTTGTTCTCTTTGAGAGCTTTCCAGAGGTATTTTTATTTTATTTTTATGACCTCTGAATCAAAAGATATGAATTTTTGAAGTTTTTAAGGTTTCCCTGAATTAATCCAGCCCAGAAAATTTCAGGTGCTGCCACGTGTCCTCGTACGATCGATGGGCGGGAAGATCCGCTGAGCGGATCCGAACACCGAACAAGGCGCAGTTTGATCTGGGTCGTCTGTTCGGAAACACGGGATCAGACGGCTGGATTAATCCAGATAATTCAGAAAATTCCTGAACCGTACAACTTCAAAAAACAATATCTCACTCGTTTCTCAACGAAATTGAGTGATTTTTTTTTAAAATGATCGTCTCGACGAGAGTTACCCATCCATACGGTGATGAATGTGTTTTGAGAGGTCAAATGGTACAGATTTTGGAATATGTATTAAACCCAATAATTTTGATAATTGCATCCATACCTTTGCCTTAATCCATTTGGAATCAATTTGATTGTTTGAGGAGCTTCCCCTTAGCTTCCTTGAGGTGGATTTCAACTCAATTTTGACTCAATTTGGTTTGAAATTGGGTGGAATTTGGGATTCCACTATGTTGGTGGCGTGAGTCACCTTAAGTGGGTTTGGAGCCAAATTGGCTAGGTTGGGTGAGTCGATGTGGTTAGATTTTGCTATAGCTCTAAAGTTGGGAACCTTAGGCACAATATTGCTGTAGAAGGTCAAGAGATTTGAGCATTCTATCTAGGTTTTCCAAGTTGGTTTTTCTCTCTTGGATATTTTGGCCAAGGGGGGGTATTTATAGCCATGAATGGCTATGGATTAACCTTGGTTGGCTTGGATTTGACCAGGGTATAGTTAGGGCTGTAGAGTACAACCTCCCCCATGTAAACCAAGCTTCACCTCTTCTTTCTCCATGAAAATTTTGCCACTTAAGCAAGTGCACATTTCATGGCAATTTTGGCTTAAATCTTGTCATGATGGATTTTAGCCTCTTTGTTTCCATTCCATTGGCTAAGTGGGAGGTTCATGGTGACTCAAATAGTTGAGACCCTCTCCTTACAACACCTCATTTACCATTTCATGAGGTGGTGACACATTAGCCCCTTACTCATCTCATGCGAAGCCTTAGCCATGATGGCTCTTAACCAAGGTGTGGGATGGGTTAGCTTCTTGTCTCCCTTCCATTGAGTGGTCTAAGAGGTGAAGGATGAGTCATGAGAGTGAGCCCTTCCCCTTCCAACATCTCATTTAAGGTTTGGATGAGAATGTGACACATATTTTTCTCATGCAAAATTCTTAAAATTTGGTTATAACCATGGTTAAGTAAGTTGCTCATGTGAGTTTAATTGGTGTTTAATTTTCATTGGTGAGTTCATGAGGATGAGCCACCTCAAATTTTAATTTCATGAGAGGATGACACCTCATTTTCTTTAATGATTATTTTCTTTAACCATGGTTTATAGGTTATTTTAATGTATTAACCTACACTTAATAAGTCCTATGAGTCATGAATAATCCATGGATGAGGTCATTTATGATGTAATAAAGAGATTTGGAATTTTAAAAATCATGGTTTCATGGGTTAAAATTCCATTTTATGCCCTTTTCATTTTAATTTCCATATTTAATTAATTATGTAATTATTTAAATATTGGAAATTATTTTATTAATCAATAATTAATTGGAAATAATTCCAATTAATTATTTGATTAATATCCATGTCATTAAAATTGATTTTTGTCTCTTTTCATGACTTTTCAATTTAATTTTCACTTTAATTAATTAAGTCATTAATTAAAACATGAAAATTAAATTATTGGTCAATTAATTAATTAAAAATAATTTTGGGATTAATTATTTGATTAATTCCATTATTTTTAATCAATTTGTCGATTTTGTGATTTTATGGCTTTTGAATTTAATCTTTCATTTTAATTAATTAGGTTATTAATTAAAATTTTAAAAATTAATTCATTAGCCAATTAATTAATCAAAATAATTTTGAAATCAATTATTTGATTAATTTTTTCATTTTATGACTTTAATTTAATTTTCATTTTAATTAATCATGTCATTTGATTAATTAAAATATTGAAAATCAAATTATTAGTCAATTTAATTAATCAAAATAATTTTTTGAAATTAATTTGATTAATTTTTTGTCATTATGGGGTTTTAAACATGTCATTAGTTGTTTGATCAAAAATTGATCATTTTAACCAAAATTGACTTTTTAGGTCATGTGTTGACCCATTGGGTCAATAAGGTTGGTGATTGGATTTGGATTGGTTATTTTGATCAAAATTGTCATTTTAGGTCAAAAGGTTGACCTGTGGGGTCAACAAGATTAGTCATTGGGTCAGGATTGACCATTTTGACCAAAGTTGACTTTTTAGGTCAAAAGGTTGACCTATGGGGTCAACAAGGTTGGTCATTAGGTCAGGTTTGACCATTTTGACCAAAATTGACTTTTTAGGTCAAAAGGTTGACCTATGGGGTCAACAAGATTGGTCATTGGGTCTGGTTTGACCATTTTAACCAAAGTTGACTTTTTAGGTCGAAAGGGTGACCTATGGGGTCAACAGGGTTGAGTCATTGGGTGCAGTTTGACCATTTTGACCAAAGTTGACTTTTTAGGTCAAAAGGGTGACCTATGGGGTCAACAGGATTGGTCATTGGGTCTGGTTTGACCATTTTGACCAAAGTTGACTTTTTAGGTCAAAAGGTATTGACTCATTATAAATGAGGTCAACAGGGGGGATAAAAGAGGGATGAAAAGAGCAATAGAGATTGTGTGTGAGATAAAATGAGAGAGATCAATAGAGAAAGAAAAAGTGATAAACCATGAATAGAGAAAACAACGAGAGAAGGAGAGAATGAGAAAGAGAGAGATAGATGGATGGAGTAAGACGAATGGAATGGAGTTGGAGAGATACAAAGTGCGAGTCGGAGAAAGTGAGACTGCAAGAAGATATAGAGAGAGTGAGAGAAAGAGAGAGGGGGTAGAGAATGAGATTTTGTAGGATAGAGAGGGGAGATGAATTGGAAGAGGAGGAGAGTTAGTGTGAGAGAAAAAGAAGAACGAGAGAGCTAGAGAGAGGGCGGGAGGGACGGAAGCAAGAGAGTGTGAGAAAGTGGGAGAGAAAGATTGAGAGGAGAGATAGCATAGAAGAGAGTAATCATGGAGCTAGAAAGAGAGAGGATATGAAGTCGTAACAGTGAGAGTGAAACTGAATAGAGAGGAAGAGTGATGAAAAGGAGAGAATGTGAGAAAGTAATAAAGAGAAGAGAGAGTGAGGGAAGAGAGAGTAGGAGAGAGGGAAAGAGTGAGCGAGTGAGGGAGGGATCAAGAGAGAGGGGGATAAGGAGAGGAGGAAGAGAGGGATGAAGAGTGAAAGAGAGAGGGAAATAATAGTAACGTCAAAAGATCGAGACAGAAGATAGAGTGAGAGATATTAAAAAAGGTTGGAATTGAGAGTGAGAGAGGGGGTGAGACTAAGTAAGAAAGAGAGATTGAAAGAGGTAGTGAGACATTTTAAAGCAAAGAAAAGAGAAAGGAAGAGAGAAAGTAAAAGAAAGAGATAGTGAGAAGAGTGACTGAGGGAAGATCGAGTAAGTGCAAGTGAGTGCGGGGTGAAAAGTAAGGGAGATAGGAGAATGGTGAGCGAGTGTGGAAGCAAGAGAGAGAAAAAAGGAGGGATAATGGGAGGGAGAGAGGGAGGGAGAAAACAGAGAATGAGAGTGGTGGGATGGAAGCAAGGGAGAGGAGAGAGAGTGGGGGATATAGTGAGAGAAAAGTAAGAAAAAAAGAAAAGAGAGCAACAATGGAGAGTGTTAAAGAGGGTATAAGATAGAAAAAGAGAAAAGAGAGTGAGAAAAAGAGAGTGAGAGAAAACAATAGAGAAGAGGATAGAGAGAGAAGAGGGAAAAATGGAGCAAGGGAGAAGAGAGAGTGAGAGAGAAAAAACAAAATGGTAATAAAGAGTGAGATAGAGAGCGAGAAATGGAGCTAAAGTGGGCGAGAGGGAGAGAGATTAATAGTGAGTGAGCACTAGAGAGTGTGTCAGTGTGTGAGATAGAGAGAGAAAAGTGAACTAATAAGGGATACCTAGAGAGGGCACAAATGAGGGAGTGAGAATGATAGAGGGAGAGAGTGAGAATTATTATGAGAACAGGTGAGAGAGTGAAAGAGATCTAAAGAGAAATATGAAATGAGTAAGGGAGAGAAAAGTAAATAAGAAAGGAAAGAGAATAAAAAGATATTAGGAGGTTGAGAAGTGAGAGAGAGAGTGAGTGAGGGAGGAAGAGAAGAGAGACAGAGAGCAAGAGAACGAAAGAGAGAGTGATGGATATATAGATAGAGAGGAAGACAGTGAGAACAAAAGAGGATAGAGAGGGAGAGAGGGGGTAGATGGAGAGTGAGTGTGAGAGAGTTGAAGATAGAGTAAGACAGAGAGATAGGGTGGGTGGGAGGAGGGAGGGAAAGAAGCAAGAGAAGAAGAGAGATTGTGCGTGGAAGATAGAGAGTATAAAGGAATGGGTGGAGAGAGAGAAAAGAAGACAGTAAGATAAAGGGAGAGAACAAATAATGGGTGAGACAGAGGGAAACTAAGAGATAGTGAAATTAAAGAGAGAGAGGGAGGGAGAGAAGAGTGAGAATTAGAGGGAAATTAAAACAGAAGAGAGAGCAAGGAGGGAGAGATATAGATAAAGAGAGATAAGGAGAGCAAGAATAAATAGATAGAGAGTGAGAGATATGAAGATAGAGAGAGGGAAAAGGTAGGAAGGGAGAAAGGTAGAAGAAAGTGTGAGAGAAACTAAGAAATAATGAGAGAGAGAAGGAGAAAGAGATAGAGGGAGGGAGGGAGGCAGTGAGAAATGGAGATAAAAGGAGAAAAAGAGTTGAGTAATGAGAGAGAGAGAGAGCGATAGAAGAGAGATTAAATGAGATTGATTGAGCAACAACGCAATAATGAAGGTGGAATAGAGAGTGAGAGAGGGAGAGCATGAGAGAGACTGAGTGTGATGGAGATAAGAGAGAGGGGAGAGAGAGAGATGTGGAGGATAGGAAGTGTGAGAGTACATATACAAAGAGGAAGAGAGAGATAGAGGGAGAGTAAGAGGGAGCATGATAAGAAGAGAGAGTGAGAGAAGTATGAGAATAAGAGGTGGAGAAAGTGATGGTTGAGGCAGAGGGAGAGAACATGAGATAAAAAGAGATGAGTGACAGAGGTAGAGGGAGAGGAGAGGAAGGGAGCAAAGGAGGAAGTGGAAGTGATAGAGATATTGGGAGAGAAGAAGAATGAGGAAAGATACAGAAACAGAGAGTGAGTGAGAGCGATAGAGGGAGGAGAATAAGGCAATAAGAGAGAGAATGAAAGAGAGTCAGAAGGGAAAGTGGGAGAGAGAGTGATGAAGGAGGGAAGTGAGAGAAATAGAGAAAGAGAGTGGCTAAATTGAGGAAGAGAATAAGTGAGAAGAGTAAGAGAGAAGTTGATAGAGAATAATGACGGTGATTGAATGTAGAAGAGAGGATAGAGAGTGTGAAAGAGATAAAGAGAGGGAGTAGGAGTGAGAGTCAAACTAAAGAGAGAGTGGGAGAATAGATAGTAAGAGAAAAGAAACAATAAAGGAAATGACAGATTGAGCAAGAGAGAAAGAGTTAGGGAGGGAAAGTGAGAGAGGGAAAAGGAGAGAGAAAGGAAGAAGTGCAATAGAGAAAGGGAGAGAGAACCGAGTGAGGGAGTAATAGTGGGAGAGAATTTAAGGAGAGCGAGGGAGCGAGGATGAGAGAGAGTATCAGAGCGAGAGAGAAATAGAGAAAGAAGGGAGAGTGAGGAAATAGTGAGAGAGAGAGAGAGGGAGCTATCGAGAGAAAAGAGAGCAAAATAAGTAGCGAGGGAGGGAAAGAGGGAGGGAAGGAGAGAAAGTAAATAGAGAAGAAGAGGGAGAGAGAGAAGAGAGAGAGAAGAGTGAGAGAATGAGAGGAAGGGAAAGAGAGTTAGATTGATGGATATAGGATGTTAAAGAACGAGTAAAGAGAGAGAAAAAGGAGCAAAAGAGAGCGAGAGAGCGACATGAAGAAACATACGAGAAAGTGAGAGATAGAGTGAAAGGGAGAGAGCGAGAAATTGAGAGATAGAGGGAAAGAGTAAGGAAGAGAGTGACAAAGGGGGAGAGATGGAGAGAGATTAAAGAGGGAGAGGGAGTGAGAAAGGGAGAGAGAGCAAGAAAGACTTAAGAGAGGGAGATAAGAAGCGAGAGAGAAAAGAGCGCAAACGATTGTGAGCATAACTGAGATAGGGAGGGAGAGTAAGAGAATGAGTGAGAAAGAGTGAAGAAAAGACGGAGATGGAGAGGAAAAGAGGGGGAGAGATTGAGATAGAAAGAGGGGGTGGGAGAGTAGCGGAGGAGAGAGTTCGATAGAAAGTATGGAGAGGGCAAGATAAAGGGAGAGGGAGAGTGGGAGAGAAATAGAGAAAAGTGATTATGAGAGAAAAGAGAGCAAGAGAGAGAGGGAATGCGAGAGAGCAATTGAGAAAATGAGAGGGAGGGTAAGGGAGTGAAGGAGTGAGTGCAAGTGGAGATAGAAAGAGGCATGAGATATGGACAGAGAAACACAAGATGAAAGTAGGTATTGAAATAGGGATAAAACATTGAGGAAAGAGAGATGTTTGAGAGAAAGCAAGAAATAATGAGATGAACATGAGGGGAGAAAGCAAGATATGAGAACAATTGAGAGAGAGTGTGTGAGGGAAGGAGAGAGAGAGAGAATGAGAGATAGATGGAGAGAAAGAGTGAGGAAAGACAAAGAAGAAAGTTATTACTTTCTCTTCTTCCTCCCTCTCTCCTTATTTTTCTCTCTTCTTCTCTCTAGCTCCCTCTCTTTTGCCCTCTCTTTCGTCACTCTCTATTCCTGCTCTATTTCTTTCCGCTTTGTCAATCTCTCCACTTTTCGCTCCCTCGCTCTATTTAATTTCACTCTCACTCTTACTCCCTCACTCACTTCTCTCCCTCTTTCTCTCTTGCACTCCCTTTCATTCTGTCTCCTCTCTCTCACTCTCCCTCCCTAGCTCTCTTTCTTTCTTCATCTATCATTCTCTCTCTTACTCCTTTTCTCTTTCTCTATTTTCACCCACACTCTCTCTTCACCCACACTCTCTTTTCAACTTCACTCTCATGCCTACTCCCTCTGTTTATCACTTTCACACTCTATATTCTCACACCCACTTTCCATATATATATCTCACTCACACTCTCTATCTCTTTTGCTCTATCTTTAGTGAGTCTCTCTTCTCTTGCTATTTCTATCTTACCCTCTCTTTCTCCTGCTCACTCTTCAATCCCTCTCTCACTCCCTCTCAAGATCTCACTCTCTCTGTTTTATCTCTCTTTGTTGTTTATTTGCTCTCTTTTGCTCTTTCTTTTATCTCCCTCTCTTCTCTCTCTTTACTGATTCTTTCTATCTCTCCATATTCCTCTCTCTCCTTCTCTCCTTCTCAGGTATTCTCTTACTCTCCCTCCTGTATCAATCCCATCATCTTTTTCTCCCTTCTTACCTCTCTTTTTCCTTTTCTCCATATCTCTCTTCTCTCTCTCTTCTTGCACTTATTCTTATTTTCACCATCGTTCTCTCCCATTCTCTCTCTCTTGCTCTTTGTTCTCTCACTTTCTCTTCTATCTATTTCTCTCTCATCCTTTCTCTCTCCCTCATCATCCATTCTCTCTCCCTCTCTCCCACTTCTCACCTACCCACCCTCTCAATCTAAAATTGTCTCCATCTATTTCTTTCTCCCTCTCCTTATCCCTCTCTCCATGTTTTCTTCTCACCCATTCTCTTAATCTTGCTCCCTATCTCTATCTTCCTCACTTTCTTTTCCTCTCACTCCCTCTTTCTTCAATCTCTCACTCTCTCACTCTATCTCCCCCATTCTCACTCTCTCCATTACTCTTGCCCTGTCTCTCTCTCTCTTTCTCACTCTCTCCCTTTCTTACTATTTCTCTTACTCTCAATCAATTTTTCTCTCTCACGCTTTTTCTCTCTTTAGTTATCTTTTCTCTCTTATTACTCTTTCCCTCTATCTCTCTCTTTCTCACTTTGTATCTCAATCTCTATTATGTTTCTTGTACTTATTCTCTTACTCTCTCCTCTCTTTTATCTTTCTTTACCTCTCTATATTTATCACTCAATCTCTCTCAACATTCCTATCAATATTAATCTCTTTCATTCTCCCACTCTCATTCTCTTTATCACACACTCTATCTACCTCAACTTTTCTCACTCCCTCATTCTTGCCCTCTATAGTTCTCCCTTATGTAGCTCACCCTTCTCTTTTCATCTCACTCACACTCTCTCTCTCTCAAGCTCTCACACACACTCTACACTTCTCACTTTCTCTCTCAATCTCTCTCCCTCTCACCCTCTTAAAACACTATTTATCGATCTCTATCTCACTCTCTCTTACCATCTTGCTCTCTCTCTTGCACTCCATCCTCTCTCTCTATTGCTACATCTTCCATTCTTCTCTCTCTATCCCCATCTCTATATTCTCTCTCCCTCGTTCTCTATCCCTCACTCTCTGTCTTGCACTATATTATCTTTTTCTATCTTATGCTCTTTTTTGCTCTCTCTTTATATTTGCTCTCTCTTTTCTCTTTCATTTCACTCTTTCTCTCCCATCTATCCCCCACTCTCTATCTCTTGCTCTATTTTTTATATCCCTCCCACTATCTCCTTCTCCATCTTCTTTCCCTCCCTCCCTCGCCTTCCACAGCTCCCCCTCTGACTTCCTCTTGCTCTCACTCTCTCATGTGTTCTCTCTCTCGCCATTATTCCATTCTCCCTTTCTCTTTACCTCTTCCTCTCTCCTACTAAATCATCCCTCAATCTCTTCTTTTTTTATTTCCTTTTCATTTTCTATCACTTTCTCTCTATTGTTCTATCATTAATCAATCTAACTCTTTCCATCTATCTCTACTTCTCACTCCCTTTCTTCCGTCTCCCTCCCTCTATCTCATCCCCATCTCTATTACTCTCTTTTCCTCTTTCTCTATTTAACTCTTTCATTATCCCACTTTAATTCTCTTTATAACTCTCTCTCAATTCTTCTCACTTCCTTATTCATGCCCTCTCTTGAACTCCCTTGTGTAGCTCATCCTTCTCTTTCCATCTCACTCATACTCTCCCTCAAGCTCTAACACACACTTGTACACTCTTTCACACTCTTTCTCAATCTCTTTCCCTCTCACCCAGTTAAGCTCCATACTCCTCTCAATCTCTAGCTTCTCCCCCTATCCTTCACACACACACTCTCTCTCGGTCTCCAACTTTTATCTCTCTCAATCCCTCTCTCTTCTCTCTCTATTTCTCTCTCCCTCTCTCCCTCACCCTCTCTGCCTCACCCTCTCTGTCTCCTTTATCTATCACTCTCTTTTCCTTATTATTTTTCTCACTCTCTCCCTCTCTATCTATAGATCTATCTGGATCCTTCCTTCACTCTATCTTTCATTTTCTTGCACTCACACTTCTCTTTCTCTTATGTTTTTTCCTCACTCCCTCTTCTTCACACACACACTCAATCTCTCTCTTTGCTCAATCTTTTTCTCCCCTATCCCCCACCAACACCCTCTCTCTTATTCTCCAACTTTTATCTCTCTCAATCCCTCTCTCTTCTCAATCATTGTTTCTCACGTTCTCACACTTCTCTCTCAAAATTTCTCTCTCCCTCTCACCCTCCCTCTCTCTAAGTCTCCTCTATCTCTCACTCTCTTTTCCTTACTCTTGTTCTCACTTTCTCCCTCTCTATTAATATACCACACCCAATCCCTCCCTAACTCTCTTTTCATTCTCTTGCTCATTATCTCTTTTCTATTCCTCCCTCCCTCACTCACACTCTGTCTCACTTCTCTAGGACTCCCTTGTGTAGCTTACCCATCAACATTTATCTCCCTCACACTCTCCCTCGAGCTCTCACACACACTCATACACTCTCACACTCTCTCTCAATCTCTCTCCCTCTCACCCACTTAAGCTCCACACTCCTTCCCTCACCCTCTAGCCTCTCCCCCTATCTTTCACACATACTCTCTCTCTTGCTTTCCAACATTTATCTCCCTCATTTTTTCTCATATTCTCGCACACTTCTCTCTCTATTTCTCTCTCCCACTCTCCCTCCCTCTCTCAGTCTGCTCTATCTCTCACTTCCTTTTCCATACTCGTTTTCTCACTCTCTCCCTATCTATCTATATATATCTCTGGATCCTTCCCTCGCTCTCTCTTTCTATCTCTCTAGCTCATACTTCTCTAACACTTTCTCTTATGTTTTTTCCTCACTCCCTCTTCCTCACACACACACATAATGTCTCTCTTTGCTCAATCTTTCTCTCCCTTATCCCACACACACACCCTCTCTCCTCTTCTCCAACTTTTATCTCTCTCAATCCCTCTCTCTGGTCAATCATTGTTTCTCACCTTCTCTTACACTTCTCTCTCTCAATTGTCTCTCCCTCTCTTCCTCACTCTCTTTTCCTTACTCTTGTTTTCCCTCTGTTTTCCTTACTCTTGTTCACACTCTTCCCTTTCTATCAATAAATCTCTCTTGATCCCTCCGTCACTCTCCTTTCATTCTCTTGCTCACTATCTCTCTTCTCTCCCCCTCCCTCGCTCACACTCTGCCTTCTCACATTCCTAATATATTTTTTTCTCTTGTCCCTCTCTCTTTCCCTTTCTTATATCCTCTTCTCTCTATCACTCTCCTTTCCTATTTCTCTCTAGATCTCTTTCACTCTCTAACTATTCTACTCTTTATAGCTATCACTCTCTCCCTATATCATTCTCACTCCCTCATTTGTGCCCTCTCTAGGTTCCATTTTTCCCTCCCTATCTCCCTCTATGTCTCTCTCTCTCTTACTCCCACTCTCTCACCATTCTCTTGTTCTTCCCCTTTCTTTACCCTTCACTAACATACAAACTTGATCTTCCCACTCCCTCTCTCATTCATTCTATCTCACTTTCACTTTCCTACTCTCATATTTTCTTTCACTCCCTCTCACATTCTCTCTTTTCTCTCAAAATCTCTTCTCTCTTCCTTTTCTCTCCTTTCTCAGTCTAATTTCACTCTCACTTTTACTGCTCTCTTCCTCACCCTCTTTTCTCTGTCTCTCACTCTCTCTTGGTCTCTCTCCCCCTCACTTAATCTCTCTATCTTCAAATCCCTCTTCTCTCGCTCACTTCTTTCCCAATTACTCTCTCACTCATTCTTTTGCTCCCTCCCTCTCCCTAAACTTAGCCCACTCCCTTCGTCTCTCTTTCTCACTCTTAGTTATCTCCCTCTCCCTTACTCTCTAAAATGTTGCTACCTATTTTCTCACTATTCTCTCCCTCCCTCTCTCCTCTCTCACATTATTTGTTATCCATTATTTTGCTCACCCAGTCTCTCTCAATCTCACACTCTCTCACACTCTTGCTCCCTCTCTCTCTTCAATCTTTCTCATGACCTCCCTCTATCTCTCTATTTATTTATTTTTCTCGATTCTATATCTCTTTCTTGATCTTTTGCTCTCTCTTATGTTGCCCTTTATTCTCTCTCTTGCTCTCCCTCTCCCTTCTTCTCACTCTTTATATCCCACTCTCACCTCTCTCTCTCCGTCTTTATCTCTTTGTCTCTTCTCTCTCTCATTATTTATCACCTTTTCTCACACATCTCTACCTCTCTCCTCTACCTCTTTCACTTTCTCCCTCCCTCTCTCCTTCTCTCTCCATATATCTCACTCCCTTTACCTTAATCTTCTTTTCACACTCTCCCACTTTCTTTATATATCTTTCTCTCACTCTCTCACTCACTCTCTTCCTCATTATCCTCTTCCCCCTCTCTCCCTCCATATCTCCCCCTATATCTTCCTCTCTCTGCCTCTCGCTCACTATCTTTTGCTCAATCTTCCTTGAGTCCCTCTTCTCTCTCTATTACTGCTTTACCCTCTCCCTCTCCCCCCACCACACACTATTCAATCCCTGTCTTCACCCTCTCTCTCTCTCTCTCTTTCATTTCTCTTTCTTATTTCTTTGCTCTCTTTTGGCCCCTCTATGTTTCTCTCTTGCTCTTTCTTCTATCCCCCTCTCTTCTCTCTCTTCACTCACTTATTCTCTCCCTCTATCTAAAGTCAAGGGAGAGCGATAGAGAGTGAGAGTTAGATAGTGAACTAAGCGAGTGAGAGAGAGAGAGGGTGGAATAGTGGAGAGAATGGGTGAAAAAAAGGATAGATAGAGAGGGATATAAAGAATGTGCTTGAAAGAGAGTACGTGACATAAAGGAGACCTAAAGAGAGAAACTAAGAGGAAGTGAGCAAGATAGAGTGAAAAAAGAGAAATAAAGAGAGATGGAGAAAGATTGGGAGGGTGACCTTGATAGAAAAGGAGAGTGTTTGAGAGAAGAGCACATAAGATAAGGAAGGAAAGATGGGGAAGAGATAGAAAGAGGGAGATTAGAAGGAACGGATTTGAGTGAGAGCATGAAAAATAGAGAAGAGGGTTGAGTGACAAAGGGAATGAATGATGGAGAGAAAGAGAGAGAGGAGTGGGAGATAGAGGGAGAGAAATAGTCATAGAAGAAAAAGGAATAAAATATATAGTAAGTGACATGGATGCTAAAAAAGAGAATGAGTGAGAGAGAGGGGGAACAGAGGTATGGGGTGATGGAGAGAGGGAGAGTGAGGGAGGGAAAGAGAGAAAGAGAAAGTGCAAGTGCATATGAGAGAGAGTGAAGAGAGTGTGAGAAATAGTGAAAGGGGTTAATAGAGCCAGGAAGAGAGAGGGAGATAAAGTGTGGGATAATAGAGAGAAAGAGTAAGAGCAGAGGAGAATAGAGTAACATAAGCGAGTAAGAAAGAGACAAAGAGAGAGAATAGAGAGTGAGAAAGGGAGAGGGAAGGAGTAGATTGAGATTGAAATTGAATAACGGGAGAGACGGACCAATTAACAGAGACAAAATAGAGAGAAAAGAGAGAGAGTAAGGAAAGAAAAAGTAAGAGAGAGGGAGGGAGAGAAAGAATAAGAGAGTTCGAGAGAGAATAAGAGAGAAAGGTAGACCACAATGAAAGAGGAGCGGGGAGAGGTGGTGTTAGAAAATGATAGTAGTTAAGGGTTAAATTGAGAGAGAGCGAGATAATATATAGTTAAATTGGTAAATAGAGAGAGATAGAGATATAGCATGAGATAGAGGGGGAGAGAGATAAGATGGTTAGAAAGAAATGGAGAGTGAGGCAAAAGAAAGCAAGAGAGATCGATAGAGAGAGCTAAAAAAAAGATTGAGATAGAGGAAGTTTGAGAATGTATGTGTTCAAGAGAATGGGAGAAAGGGGAGGGAGGAAGAGTGATAGTGAAATTGAAGAGAGAGACAGAGATAGGGAGAAAGGGAGAGATAAAATGAGACATGGTGAGAGTATATCATGAGGAAAGAGAGAGAGAGAGGTATAATGTAAGAGTGAGAAGTGAAATAAGGAGAAAGGGAGGGAGGGAGGATGGGATAGAAATGTAGGATAAATTGAGAAACATTGAGAATTAGATGAAAGTGAGAGATAGAGGAAGAGATGAAAGGGATCAAAGAGAGAGAGAAAGTGGGAGAGAAGTGACAGATAAAGAGCAAGAGAGTGAGCATGGGAGTGAGAGAAAGATATATAAAGAAAGTGGGAGAGTGTGAAAAGAATAGTAAGGTAAAAAGAGTGAGATATACGAAGAGAGAATGAGAGAGGGAGGGAGGGAGAAAAAGAGGGAGGGGACAGTGAAAGAGATTTGTGTGTGAAGGTTCGAAATAATGAGAGATAGAAGAGGCAGAGAGAAAGATAGAGAGGGTTGAGAGCAGGATTGAAAGAGAGAGTAGGGAGAGCGCGAGTGCAAGAGAGAGTGAGAGATAGAGTGAGAGAAGGTTAAGAAAGGGAGAGAGTAAGAAAAAGAGAGATGGAGGGCAATAGTATAGGAGAGAGTAACTATAAAGCCTGAAATGGCTGACTTAAACCACTCTCTCTCTCTCTTCAACTTCACTCTCACACCTACACCCTCATTAACTCTTTTGTTCTATCTTACCTGAGTCTCTCTTCTCTCTCTATTTCTGCCTTACCCTCTCTCCCTCTCCCCATCCCGCTTACTCTTTAATCTCTATCTTCACTCCTTTACTTGCTTTCTCTCACACTGTCTATTTCATCTCTTTTTATTGTTATTTTTCTCGCTCTTGTCCCCTCTTTATCTCTCTCTTCTTCCTTCATCTATAACCACCCTCACTTATTTCTCTTTACTCACTCTTTCTCAGATCTATGCCCACTCTCTCTCTTATTCTCCCTTCGTCCCTCTATCTCAGTTGCTCTCAGATCTCACCCTTCCCCCTTATCTCCATCTCATTATTTATAATTTTCTCTCACACATCTCTCTCTCTCCTTTGTCCCTTCCTCTTTCACTGCCTCCTTCCAACTCTTTTTCCTATTCTCCTATGTCTCTCCTCTCTCTCTGCTTTTGCACTCACTAGATCTTCCTCCCTCCCACTTATTTTCTCCATCGCTCTCTCATTCCCTCTCTCTTGTCCACTTTTCTCTCACTTCCACCTTTATTTATATCTTACCCTCCCTCTCCCATTTCTCGCTCGCTCTCTCATTCTCTCCCCTCTACCCTCCCTCCTACTCTCTTTATGTCAGTCTCTCTCCCTCTTTATCCCTCTCTCACTCCATATCTCCCTCTCTCCTTATCTCCTTCTCACTCATTCTCTTACTCTCGACCCCTATCTGAATCACTCCCTCCTTCCCTCTTCTTCTCCCTTCGTCCCTATCTCTTTGGTCTTGCACTCACTCACTCAATCTCCCTCCCTCCCTATAATTTTTTCCATTGCTCTATCTCATTCCCTATGTCTTCTCTCACCTTCTTTTCTCTCTATTTCCCTCTCACTTTCCCTCATCCTTTCTCTCTCACTTCTTACCCTCCCACTCTATCTAAATCTCCATCTCCCTCTCTCCTTCTCTCTTTTTCATTCATTCTATTAACGTCTATCTCCATCTTGCTCACTATCTTTTCCTCTCCCGCTTCCTCTCTCTCCCTCTTAAATCTTTCAAGCTCTCTCTCCTCTCACACTCCCTCCCTCTCTTTAATCTCTTGCTCTCCCCCTCTATCTCTCTTGTTCTCACTCTATTTGTTACTCTTGCCCTCTATCTCTTTCTTTCTCACTCTCTCTTTCTTACTATGTCTCTTACTTCTACTCTGTTTCTCTCTCTGACTCTTGCTCTCCCTCAGTTATCTTTTCTTTCTCTTTACTCTTGCCCTCTATCTCTCTTCTCTCCTACTCTCCCTTTCTCATTATGTCTCTTACTCTCTATTTTGTTCCTCTTTCTCGCTCACTTGGTCTCTTCCTCTCTTCTCAAGGGAAGATAGAGAGAGGAGTGAGAAAAGAAGAGAGAAGACAGAGTGGGACGGAGGGATTAAATGAGGGAGGGAAAGAGGAGGAAAGGAAGATGCATGAGAGAAAATAAAAAATATTAAGATGGATATGAGGGGAGAGAGCAAGTTGTGATAGTAATTGAGAGAGAGTGTGTGAGGAAGGGAGAATGAGAGAGAGTGTGTGTGTGTGAGGGAGAGAGATAAAGAGTGAGTAAAAAGAGAGAAGAGAGGGAGATAGATGAAATGGCATGAGAGAGAAAGAAAGTGGATAAAAGAGAGCAAAAAATAATAAAGAGAGATGAAATAGAGAGTGAGATAGAGCTAGAGAGGGAGTGAAGATAGGGATTGAAGAGTGAGTGAAAGAGAGAGAGAGGAAGTGTGGGTAAGGAAGAAATACATAGAGAAGAGATTTTCAAGGAAGATAAAGCAAAAGATAGTGAGTGAGAGGTAGAGAGAGGGAGATATAGAGGGAGATATAGATAGAGAGGGCAAGTGGGACAAAGAGAGAGACACTGAATTAATGAATGAGGGAGAGAGAGAGAGAGGAAGAGAGTGAGAGGTGGTTGGAAGGAAAGAGTTTGTAAAGTGATAAGTGAGTGATGATATTGAGAAATAGAGAGTGTGTGAGAGAGAATCAGGGCACAGTAGAGAAAGAAAAAGTGATAAAGCATAATAGAGAAAAGTGAAAGAGAGGCAGAGAGGGAGAAAGAGAGAACTAGATGGAGGGAGTCAAAGGGATGGACGATAACCAGAGTGAGAGCGGAAGAGACAGTGAAGGAAGATATGGAGAGTGTGAGAGAGAGAGGGAGAGAGGGGTATATAATGAGATTTAGTGGGAGAGAGAGGGGGATGAAGTGAAAGAGAGTGAGAGGGAGAGAGAGGGAGGGAGGGAAGGAAGCAATCGAGGGTGATAGGGAGAGAAAGATTGTGAGGGGAGAGTGGAGAGAGATCACTCGAAGAGAGAGTAAGCGAGAGAGAATGAATATGGAACGATAAAGAGATAGGGAATGAGGGAGTAAGAGTAAGAGTGAAGCTGAGGAGAGAGGAAGAGAGAGTGAGAAAGAAGAGTGTGATAGAGAATAAAGAAAAGAGAGGGTCAGGGAAGAGAGAGCGGGAGAGAGGGAAAGAGCGAGTGAGCGAGTGTGGGAGCAAGGGAGCGAGAGATAAAAAGAGCAAGAGAAAGAGAAGGATGGAGTAAAACAGGAGGGAGAGTGAGAGAGAGGCAGTGAGGGATAAAGGGAGCATCAAAAGAGAGTGACAGAAGAAAGTGAGAGAGAGATAAAGAGGGTGGAATAAAGTGTGAGAGAGAGGAGAAGAGAGTGAGTGCAAAGAGAGTTAGAAGGAGGTAGTGAGAGGGTTTAAAGAGAGCAAGAAAGGAAAGGAAGAGAGTGAATGAGAGAGAGTGAGAAGAGAGACTAAGGGATGATCGAGTAAGAGTATGTGAGTGAGAGGTTAAAATTGAGGGAAAATGGGAGAATGTTAAGAGAGAGGGAGTAAGAGAGTGGGAGACAGAGAGGGATAACTGAAGGGAGAGGGAGGGAGGGAGAGAGAGCAGAGAGAATGAGAAAGGAATGGATGGAAGCAAGAGAGAGAATGGGGGATAGAGTGAGAGAAAAGCAAGAGAAAGAGAGAAGAGATCTACAAAGGAGAGTGTAAAAGAGAGTATACGATAAACAAAGAGAATAGAGAATGAGAAAGAGAGAGAGAGAGAAATAATAGAGGAGTGGATAGAGAGAGAAAAGAGAAAAGTAGAGCAAGGGTGGGAGAGGAGAGAGTGAGAGTGAAAGAACTAAATGGTTACAAAGAGTGAGATAGAGAGCGAGAAATTAAGCTAAAGAGGGTGATGGGAGAGAGATTGAGAGAGAAAGGGAGTGTATGAGTGTACGAGATGGAGAGAGAAGAGTTAGCTACATAAGGAAGCCCTAGAGAGGGTACGGATGAGGGAGTGAGAATGATAGAGGGAGAGTGTGAGACATAAAGAGAACAATAGTGAGAGAGTGAAAGAGATCCAAAGAGAAATAGGAAAAAAGAGCAAGGGAGAGAAGATGTTATAAGAAAGAGAATGAGAGTGAGGGATAAGTGAGAAAAACTGATATTTGGAGGGTGGGAAGAGAGAGAGTGTGTGATTGAGGGACGGGGAAGGGAAGTAAGAGGTAAAGAGTGAGGGAATGAAATAGAGTGTGAGGAAGGGATGAAGAGAGATATATAGATGAGAGGAAGAGAGTGAGGATAAGAGTAAAAGAAAGAGAGTGAGACTTAGGGGAGACAGAGAGGGAAGGAGTGAGAGAGAGAAATAAAGAGAGGGAGATAGAGCGAAATGTGAGAGCATGTGATAGACAATGAGAGAGAAGAGAGAGGATTTGAGAGAGATAAAAGTCGGAGTGCGATGGAGAGAGTACGTTTGAGGTATAGAGAAAGAGAAATATTGAGTAAAGAGAGAGATTATGTGTGTGAGGAAGAGAGAGTGAGAGAGAAACATAAGAGAAAGAGTTAGAGAAGTGTGAGCAATAAAAAGAGAAAGAAAGAGAAACAATTTGTGAGAATTTGAGAGGAAGGGAGCGAAAGAGGAAGTGAGAGTGAGAGAGATATAGGGAGAGAAAGAGAATGTGGGAAGATAGAGAAAGAGAGAGTGGTTAATAGAGAGGGAGAGGGAGAACAATAGACTGAGAGAGTGATGGAGAGAGAATGAGAGCCTGGAAGGGAAAGTGGGAGAGAGCGCGAGAGAGACAGAGACAGAAGAAGGCAAGTGAGAGAAATAGAGAAAGAGTGGGTGATTGAGGAAGAGAGAGTGAGGAGAGGAAAAGAGAATGGATGATAAAAAGAGAGAGTGGTACGTGAGAGTAAGAATGATAGTAAAATGAAGGAGATAAAGAAGGAGCGAGAATGGGACAGAGTGTCAGAGATAATAAAGGATGAGTCAAGGAAGAGAGAGAATGAGAGAAGGACAGAGGGAGACAGTGAGTGAGGGAGACAGGGAGCAAGAGAGAGAGAGAGAGAAAGAGATAACGAGAGCAGATAAAGAGAAGGATGTAGGGAGTGAAAGAGGCAGGAAGAGTGAAAAAGAGAGTGTGAGATACAAGGTGTCTAAAGACAGAGAGATAGAAGAGAGAGTGAGAGAGAGAAACAGAGATACAAAAAAGTGGAATAGAGGGTATGTGAGAGAGAAGGATGGAGTGAGTGAGAGAGAATGTTGAGGAAATAGAGATGTTTGAGAGAAAGTAAGAAATAATGAGATGAACATGAGGGGAGAAAGCAAGATGTGAGAACAATTGAGAGAGTGTGTGTGAAGGACGGAGAGTGAAAGAGAATGAGAGATAGATAGAGAGAAAGAGTGAGGAAAGAGAAAGAAGAGAGTTATTAATTTCTCTTATTCCTCCCTCCCTCTCTCCTTATTTTTCTCTCTTCTTCTCTCTAGCTCCCTCTTTTTTGCCCTCTCTTTCATCACTCTCTATTCCTGCTCTATTTCTTTCCACTCTGTCAATCTCTCCACTTTTTGCTCCCTCGCTCTATTTAATTTCACTCTCACTCTTACTCCCTGACTCACTTCTTTCCCTCTTTCTTTCTTGCACTCCCTTTCTTTCTCTCTCCCTCTCTCTCACTCTCCCTCCCTAACTCTTTTTCTTTCTTCATCTATCATTATCTCTCTATTTCTATCTTACCCTCTCTTTCTTCTGCTCACTCTTCAATCCTTCTCTTACTCCCACTCAAGATCTCACTCTCTTTATTTCATCTCTTTTTCTTGTTTATTTGCTCTCTTTTGCCCTTTCTTTAATCTCCCTCTCTTCTCTCTCTTTATTGACTCTTTCTATCCCTCTATATTCCTCTCTCTCCTTCTCTCCTTCTCAGGTATTCTTTTACTCTCCCTCTATCTCAATCCCAACATCTTTCACTCCCTTCTTCTCTCCTTCTCAGGTATGTCTCCTCTATCTCTCACTCTCTTTTCTTTACTCTTGTTCTCACTCTCTCCCTCTTTATCAATATACCACTCCTAATCCCTCCCTAACTCTCTTTTCATTCTCTTGCTCATTATCTCTTTTCTCTTCCTCCCTCCCTCGCTCACACTCTCTCTCACTTCTCTAGGACTCCCTTGTGTAGCTCACCCGTCAACATTTATCTCTCTCACACTCTCCCTCGAGCTCTCACACACACTCATACACTCACTCACACACTCTCTCAATCTCTCTCCCTCTCACCAACTTAAGCTCCACACTCCTTCCCTCACCCTCTAGCCTCTCCCCCTATCTTTCTCACATTCTCTCTCTCTTGCTCTCCAACATTTATCTCCCTCATTTTTTCTCACATTCTCTCACACTTCTCTCTCTATTTCTCTCTCCCTCTCTCCCTCCCTCTCTCCCTCCCTCTCTCAGTCTGCTCTATCTCTCACTTCCTTTTCCATACTCATTTTCTCACTCTCACCCTGTCTATCTATATATACCTCTGGATCCTTCCCTCGCTCTTTCTATCTCTCTAGCTCATACTTCTCTAACTCTTTCTCTTATGTTTTTTCCTCACTCCCTCTTCCTCACACACACACATAATGTCTCTCTTTGCTCAATCTTTCTCTCCCCTATCCCCCACACACACCCTCTGTCTTCTTCTCCAACTTTTATCTCTTTCAATCCCTCTCTCTTATCAATCATTGTTTCTCACCTTCTCTCACACTTCTCTCTCTCAATTCTCTCGTCCTCTCTTCCTCACTTTCTTTCCCTTACTCTTGTTCTCACTCACTTTTCCTTAATCTTATTCTCATTCTTCCCTTTCTAGAGGCCTTCTCACATTCCTAATATCTTTTTTTCTCTTGTCCATCTCTCTTTCCCTTTCTTATATCCTCTTCTCTCTGTCACTCTCCTTCCCTTTTTCTCTCTAGATCTCTTTCACTCTCTAACTATTCTACTCTTTATAGCTATCACTCTCTCCCTATATCATTCTCACTCCCTCATTTGTGCCCTCTCTAGGTTCCATTTTTCCCTCCTTATCTCCCTCTCTGTCTCCCTCTCTCACCACTCTCCTGTTCTTCCCCTTTCTTTACCCTTCACTAACATACTGTTAATTGATCTTCCCACAACCTCTCTTCTCACTCCCTCTACCATTCATTCTATCTCACTTTCACTTTCCTACTCTCATATTTTCTTTCACTCCCTCTCACATTCTCTCTTTTCTCTCAACATCTCTTCTCTCTCCCTTTTCTCTCCTTCTTTCTCAATCTAATTTCACTCTCACTTTTACTGCTCTCTTCCTCACCCTCTTTTCTCTGTCTGTCACTCTCTTGGTCTCTCTCCCCCACACTTAACCTGTCTATCTTCAACTCCCTCTTCTCTCGCTCACTTCTTTCCCAATTACTCTCTCACTCATTCTTTTGCTCCCCCCTCTCCCTAAACTTAGCCCACTCCCTTCGTTTCTCTTTCTCACTCTTATTTATCTCCCTCTCCCTTACTCTCTAAAATGTTGCTGCCTATTTTCTCACTATTCTCTCCCTCCCTCTCTCCTCTCTCACATTAATTGTTATCAATTATTTTGCTCACCAACTCTCTCTCAATCTCACACTCTCTCTTACATTTTTGCTCCCGCTCTCTCTTCAATCTTTCGCATGACCTCCATCTATCTCTCTATTTATTTCTTTTTCTCGATTCTATATCTCTTTCTTGATCTTTGCTCTCTCTTATGTTGCCCTTTATTCTCTCTCTTTCTCTTACTCTATCTCACACTCTCTCTTGCTCTCCCTCTCTCCCTTCTTCTCACTCTTTATATCCCACTCTCCTCTCCGTCTTTCTCTCTTTGCCTCTTCTCTCTCATTATTTATCACCTTCTCTCACACATCTCTACCTCTCTCCCCTACCTCTTTCACTCTCTCCCTCCCTCTCTCCTTCTCTCTCCATATATCTCGCTCCCTTTACCTTACTCTTCTTTTCATACTCTCCCACTTTATTTATATATGTTTCTCTCACTCCCTCACTCACTCTCTTTCTCATTATTCTCTTCCCCCTCGCTCCCTCCATATCTCTTCCTATATCTCCCTCTGTCTGCCTCTCGCTCACTATCTTTTGCTCAATCTTCCTTGAGTCTCTTGTCTCTCTTTATTACTGCTTTACCCTCTCCCTCTCTCTCTCCACCACACACTTTTCAATCCCTGTCTTCACCCTATCTCTTGCTTTCTCTCTCTCTCTCTCTCATTTCTCTTTCTTATTTCTTTGCTCTCTTTTGGCCCCTCTATCTTTCTGTCTTGCTCTTTCTTCTATCCCCTATCTTCTCTCTCTTCACTCACTTATTCTCTCCCTCTATCTAAAGGCAAGGGAAAGCGATAGAGAGTGAGAGAGTTAGATAGGGAACTAAGAGAGAGAGAGAGAGAGAGAAGGTGGAATAGTGGAGAGAATGGGTGAAAAAAAGGATAGATAGAGAGGGATATAAAGAATGTGCTTGAAAGGGAGTACGTGACATAAGGGAGACCTAAAGAGAGAAACTAAGAGGGAGTGAGCAAGATAGACTGAAAAAAGAGAAATAAAGAGAGATAGAGAAAGATTGGGAGGGTGACCTTGATAGAAAAGGAGTGTTTGAGAGAAGAGGACATAAGAGAAGGAAGGAAAGATGGGGAAGAGATAGAAAGAGAGAGATTAGAAGGAATGGATTTGAGTGAGAGCATGAGAAATAGAGAAGAGGGTTGAGTGACAAAGAGAGTGAATGATGGAGAGAAAGAGAGAGAGGAGTGGGAGATAGAGAGAAATAATCGTAGAAGAAAAAGGAACAAAATATATAGTAAGTGAGATGGATGCTAAAGAAGAGAATAAGTGAGAGAGAGGGGAAACAGAGGTATGGCGTGATGGAGAGAGGGAGAGTGAGGGAGGGAAGAGAGAAAGAGAAAGTGCATGTGCATATTAGAGAGAGTGAAGAGAGTGCGAGAAATACTGAAAGGGGTTGATAGAGCCAGGAACGGAGAGGGAGTTAAAGTGTGGGATAATAGAGAGAAAGAGTAAGAGAAGGGAGAATGGAGTAACATAAGCGAGTAAGAAAGAGACAAAGAGAGAGAATAGAGAGTGAGAAAGGGAGAGGGAAGGAGTAGATTGAGAATGAAATTGAATAACGAGAGAGACGGACCAATTAATAGAGATAAAATAGAGAGAAAAGATAGAGTAAGGAAAGAAAGAGTAAGAGAGAGGGGGAGAGATAATGAGAGAGTGCGAGAGAGAATAAGAGAGAAAGCTACACCGCAGTGAAAGAGGAGCTGGGAGAGGTGGTGTTAGAAAATGATAGTTGTTAAGCGTTAAATTGAGAGAGATCGAGAGAATATATAGTTAAATTGGTAAATAGAGAGAGATATAGATATAGCATGAGATAGAGGGGGAGAGAGATAAGATGGTCAGAAAGAAACGGAAAGTGAGGCAAAAGAGAGCAAGAGAGATCGATAGAGAGAGCTAAAAAAAGAGATTGAGATAGAGAAAGTTTGAGAATGTATGTGTTTGAGAGAAATAGAGAAAGGGGAGCGAGGAAGAGTGATAGTGAAATTGAAGAGAGAGACAGAGATAGGGAAAACGGGAGAGATAAAATGAGAGATGGTGAGAGTAAATCATGAGGAAGGAGAGAGAGAGAGGGATAATGTAAGAGTGAGAAAGGAAGAAAAGGAAAGGGAGAGAGAGTGTGTGAGAGAGAAATTGAGTGAAGAAAGAGTGAGAGAGGAAAAGAGAGCAAGAGAGAGTGAGAGAGAGTGAGATGATAGAGAGAGATAGAGTGTGTGAGAGAGATGAACAAGAGAGCTAGGGAGGGAAGGAGGGAGGAAGTGAAATAGGGAGAAAGGGAGGCAGGAAGATGGGAGAGAAATGTAGGATAAAGTGAGAAACAATGAGAATGAGATGAAAGTGAGAGATAAAGGAAGAGATGAAAGGGATCAAAGAGAGAGAAAGTGGGAGAGAAGTGACAGATAAAGAGCAAGAGAGTGAGCATGAGAGTGAGAGAAAGATATATATAAAGAAAGTGGGAGATTGTGAAAAGAATAGGAAGGTAAAAAGAGTGAGATATATGAAGAGAGAATGAGAGAGGGAGGGAGGGAGCAAAAGAGGGAGGGGAGAGTGAAAGAGATTTGTGTGTGAAGGTTCGAAATAATGAAAGAGAGAAGAGGCAGAGAGAAAGAGAGAGAGGGTTGAGAGTAGGATTGAAAGAGAGAGTAGGGACAGAGGGAGAGCGAGAGAGAGTGAGAGATAGAGTGAGAGAAGGTTAAGAAAAGGAGAGAGTAAGAAAAAGAGAGATAGAGGGCAATAGTAAGGGAGAGAGTGACTATAAAGCTTAAGATGGCTGACTTAAACAACAACTGACCAGTGACTAGATAGTATTGTCATTTGAGAAGGCTCAGTTATTTCATGTCTGAGTTATCTGGTATGCTTTCATACAAAGAACTAACTAGAAATTCAAATAAGGTTCTCTTCAAGTGAAGCACCCATAGTTTAGTCAGGTGGCTATAAAGCCCGAGGTGTCCTGAGTTATACCGCAACTGATCAACGACTAGATAGTATGGTCAATTGAGAAGGCTGGATCTTCTTGTGTGATCTGATTCATCTATGAAGCTATTTTACGTGCTTGACTTTATTCACACAAGCATGAGGAAAGCTGATATTTGTCTGACCATATTCACAATGGCAGGATAATTGTAGCCTCTACTTGACCGTATTCACAAAAGTAGAGATTGAGAATGCTAGACTATCTCATGTAGTCTGAGGTATATATTATGTTCTCTCATAAAGAATTGACTACAACATGTTTTCCATGAAAAGTAGAACTGAAAGTTTAATCAGGTGGCTATAAATTCCAAGATATCTTGATTAAGAGGGCTATTGTTAGCCAATTACGATGCTCAAATAAAAAATTGATAAGAAAGTCATATGGCTCGAGAGACATTGAGTTCAAGCGGCTTAAAGCAAGAGACGTCATAAGATGAGATGCACTAATGAATGAACCAATAAGAAACTCATAGGGTTTGAGAGACATCAAAACTAAGCAAATAGGGTATGACAGAAATCAAGAGAGAAGAATGACTCGGGGAAGATAGAGCAAATGATAGTGAGTGAGAGGTAGATAGAGGGAGATATTGAGGGAAATATGGAGAGAGAGGGATGAAGAAAAGACCTAGTGAGAGATTGAATTAATGAAAGAGGGAAAAAGGGAGGGAGGAAGAGAGTGAGAGATTGTTGGAGAGAAAGAGTGAGTAAAGTGATAAGAGAGTGATAAAAGAGAACAAGAGAGAGTGTGTCAAAGAGAGGAAGAAGAGAGAAATAAGGAAAGAAAAAGTGATAAAGCATAAATAAAGAAAAGAGCGAGAGAGGAAGAGAGTGAGGAAGACAGAGATGGATGGAGGGACTGAGAGGGATGGAAGAGAGTGGGAGTGAGAGAGGAAGAGAGAGTAAAGGAAGATATGGAGAGTGAGTGAGAGAGATCGAGAGAGGGGGTACAAAATGAGGTTTAGTGGGACAGTGAGGCAGGATGAATTGGATGAAAGTGAGAGGAAGAGAGGGGGAGAGTGAGAGAAAGAGAGAAAGAGAGAGAGAGAGGGAGGGAGAGAGGGGGCAAAGGAATCAAGGGATTGGGGATGAGTGAGAGAGAAAGATTGAGAGCAGAGGAGCGAGCACAATAGAAGAGGGAGTAAGTGACATAGAGTGAACATAGTGCGAGAAAGAGAGAGCGAATGAGGGAGTATGTGTAAGAGCGGAACTAAAGAGATAGGAAGATGGAACGAGAAAGGGAGAGTGTGAGAGAGAAATGGAGAGAAGAGAGAGTGATGAAAGATAGAGCATGAGAGGGGGAGAGGGTGAGCGAGCGAGAGAGGGACCAAGAGTTAGGAAGATAAGGAGAGTAGGAAAAAGAGAGGGACGAAGGGAGTGAAAGATGGAGGGAGAGCAAGAGAATGGCAGTGAGGGTTAAAGTGAGTGTGAGAAAAAGACAGAAGAGAAGGCGAGAGAGATGAAAAGGGGTGGAACAGATAGTGAGAGAGAGGAGAGAGTGGGAAAGAAAACGAGATAGAAGAAGGTATTGAGAGGGTTTAAAGTGAGCATGAAAGAGAAAGGAAGATAGAGTGGAAGGGATAGTGAGTGAGAAGAGAGACTGAGGGAAGATCAAGCATGGGTAAGTGAGTGAGGGGTAAAGGGTGCGGGTGAATAAAAGATTGTTGAGAGAGAGAGTGAGATAGAGAGGGATAATGAGAGGGAGAAGGAGGGAGGAAGAGAAGATTGAAATGAGAGAGGGAGGGATAGAAACAAGAGAGAGAGGAGAGAGAGGAAGTGGGGGATGGAGTGACAGAATGTGAGAGAAAAGAAAGAGAGAGAGCAACAAAGGAGTGTGTAAAAGAGAGTATAAGATATAAAAAGAGAATATAGTGTGAGAAAGAGAGAGATTGAGAGAATATAATAGAAAAAGGATAAAAAAAGTGAGGGAGAAAAAGGTAAATGTTAACAATGAGTGAGATAAAGAGTGAGAAATGGAGCTAACGAGGGCGAGAAGGAGAGAGATTGAGAGAGAGTGAGTTTGTGTAAGATTGTGTGAGTTGGAGAGAGAAGTGTGCGCTGCATGAGGGAGACCTAGAGAGTAAGAGTGAAAGTGAAGCTGAAGAAAGAAAGTGGGGGAATAGAGAGTAAGAGAAAGGGAGCAAGAGATAATGATAGATGGAGCAAGAAAGAGAGGGTTTGGGAGGGAGGGAGTGAGACAGAATGGGAGAGAGAGGGAAAGAGAGAAAGAAAGAGAGAAGAGAGTGAGGGAGTAAGAATGAGTGTGAAATTGAAGAGAGTGAGGAAGCCAAGAAGGGAGAGAGAGACAAAAAGAGAGAAATAGAGAAAGAATAGAGTGCGAGTTAAGCGAATGAACAGAGAGCGAAATAAGGAGAGGATTGGAAGTAAATAATAATAAGAGAGAAGAGGGCGTGAGAAATAGAAAAAATAGAAAATGAGGGAAGGTAGAGAGATAGGGTGATGGATATAAGGAGATAATGAGTAAGTAAAGAGAGAAGAAATCAAGAGAGAGCAAGTAAGCGAGAGAGAGAATCAAAAGTGAAAGTGAGAGACATAGTGAGAAATGGAGAGAGCGAGAAAGAGAGATAGAAGGCAAGAGTAAATGGAGAAAAATCTCTCTTTTCTTCTTGATCCCTCCCTTTCTCACTCCCTCCTTCCCTCTCTTTCTTCCTCTCTCCCTATCTAACTTCTCTCTCTCCTCTTGCACTCAGTCATTCACTCCCCCTCCCTTCCTCATATTTTCACTATCGCTCTCTCTCTCATTCCATTTCTGTCTCACCCTCTCTCCTCTCCCTCCCGCTCACTCTTCAATCTTTATGTTCACTCCCTCTCGTGCTCTCTCTCTCACTCTCTATTTCATCTCTCTTTATTGTTTTCTTGCTCTGTTTTGTCCCCCTTATCTCTCTCTCTTGATCTTATTCTATCACTCTCTCTTCTCTCTCTTTACTCACTCCCTCTATCTCTCTCACTCTCTCTCACTCTCCCTCCCTCACACACTCTCTTACTTACTCTCACATCTTGCTCTCTCCCCTCTTCTTCATCTCATTATTTCTTATTTTCTCTCATAGATCACTATACCCTCCTCCATCCCTCGCCCTTTCATTTCCCACTTTCCTCTCTTTCTCATATTCCACCCTCTCTCTTCCTCTCAATCTCCATAGTTACCTTTCTCAGTCTTTCTTACAACCTCTCTTACTTTCTTGATATTTCTCTTTCTCCTATATCTCTCTTGCACCAACTCTCTCTCTTCCCTCTCTTTACTCATTATTTCTTTACCTCTATCTCACTCTCCCCATCATACTCTCTCTCAATTGCTCTCACATCTTGCTCTCTCCCTTCATATCCATCTCATTATTTCTTATTTTCTCTCATACATCTCTTATTCCTCCTCTATCCATCCCTCTTCCACTCCCTCATTCCCTCTTTTTTCCTACTCTCGCTATTTAAATCCTCTCTCTATCTTTTCATGCATTAACTCATCACTCCCTCTCCCTCCCTCTCATTTTCTACATCGCTCTCTCATTCTCCTTCTCTCGCTCTCTCTTCTCTTTCTCTCACTTTTCTCTATTTCTCTCTCGTCTTCTCCCTTTCTCACACTCTCATTCTTTCTCTCTTATTTTCTCCATTCACTACCCTCCCTCTCACTCCGTCCTTGTTGCTCCCTCTCTCCTTCTCCATCTCCCTCTCTTCTTTCTCCTTCTCACTCGTTCTCTTACTCTCCCTCCCTATCTGAATCTTGCTCACAATTTTTTGTGCTCCTTTCCTCTCTCGCTTCCTATCTCTCTCCCTTAAACCTTTCTTGCTCTCTCTCCCTTAAATCTTTCTTGCTCTCTCACCCTCTATCACTCCTTCCCTCTATTCAATCTCTCTCCTTGACTCCCTCTATCTCCCCTTCCTCACTCTCTCTCTTACTCTTGCCATCTATTACTCTCTTTCTCACTCTATCACTTTCTTACTCTGTCTCACAGTTAATATTATGTTTCTCTCTCTTGCATTCTTTTGCTCTCTTTTCTCTTCTTCACTTATCTGTTTATATCCATTCCTCTCATTCTCTCTCCCTTCCTTTCATTCTCTCTCTTCTCTCTCTCACCCCTCTTCTTTGTCATTGTTTATTACTTTCTCTCATTCTCTCCCTCTTTTGCCCCCTCCCTCCTTATTTTGCTCTCTTTTTCTCTCTAACTCCTCTCTTTCCCTCTCTTTCCTCTCTCTCTTCATTAACTCTTTATTCACTCTTTCATCTATATTTATCACTCTAACTCTCTCTCCCTTCCTCTCATTATCTCTCTCTTCTCCATCTCTCACCCCCTCTTCTCTTTCTTTGTTTATTACTTTCTCCCATTTTATCTCTCTTTCCCTCTCTTTCTTAAGTCTCCATTCTTTCTCATTTTCCCTGTCCATTCCTCTCTCCTTTACTCTCTTTAATTTGTCTCTCACACTTACTCCCTCACTCGTCTTCTCTCTCTTTCTCTCATGTACTCTCTGGACAATGAGAAGAGAGACTGAGGGAATATCAAGCAAGAGTAAGTGAGTGAGGGGTAAAACGTGAGGGAGAATAAGAGATTGTTGAGAGAGACAGGGAGACATAGAGGGATAATGGGAGGGAGAGGGACGGAGGAAGAGAAGAGATAAAATGAGGAGGGATAGAAGCAAGAGAGAGAGGAGAGAGGAAGTGGGTAATGGAGTAACATAATGTAAGAGATATTAAAGAAGGGAGAGCAAAAAAGGAGAGTGTAAAAGAGAGTATAAGATATAAAAAAGAATAGAGTGAGTGAGTGAGAGAGAGAGAGAGAGATTGAGAGAATATAATAGAGAAAGTGATAAAAAGAGAGAGAGAAAAAATAAAATGGTAACAAAGAGTGAGATAGAGAGTGAGAAATGGAGCTAAGCAGGGTGAGAGCGAGCGAGAGATTGAGAGAGAGTGAGTGTGTGTAAGTGTGTGTGAGATGGAGAGAGAAGAGGCGTTGCATGAGGGAGACCTGGGGAGTAAGAGTGAAAGTGAAGCTGAAGAAAGAAAGTGCTGGAATAGAGTTTAGGAAAAGTGTGCAAGAGATAATGATAGATGGAGCAAGAGAGAGAGGGTTTGGGAGGGAGGGAGTGAGACAGAGAGAGAGGGAGAGAAAAATGGGGGGAGAGAGAGAAGGCAAGATAAGAAGAAAGAGAGAAGAAAGTTAAGGAGTAAGAATGAGAGTGAAATTGAAGAGAGGGAGCCAGGAAGGAGAGAGAGATAAAAAGAGAGAAATGGAGAAAGAGTAGAGTGCGAGGTAAGCAAGGGAATAGAGAGCGAAATAAGGAGAGGAGTGGAAGTAATAAACAAGAAAAGAGAAGAGGGGTGAGAAATAGAAGAGATGGAGATTGAGGGAAGGTAGAGAGATAGAGTGATGAACATAAAGAGATACAAAGTAAGTAAAGATAGAAAAGAGAGCAAGAGAGAGCAATTGAGCGAGAGAAAGAATCAAAAGAGAAAGTGAGAGACATAGTGAGAAATGAAGAAAGTGATAAATAGAGATAGAAGGCAATAGAAAAGAGAAGAAAATCTCTCTTTTCTTTTTTGACCCCTCCCATTTTCACTCCCTCCTTCCCACTCTTTCTCCCTCACTCCCTATCTAACCTCTCTCTCTCTCTAGAGAGGAAAGAGAAATATAGAGAGATAAGACCAAGAAAAAGAAGAGATAGAGAAAAATAGTAATAAGAAATGGAGGAGAAAAGAGAGAGTGGGGAAGAGCAAGAAATGGAGCTAGAGAAATTGAGAGAGAGAGAGAGAGAGAGAGAAATTAAGAGAAGATATGAGGTTGAGAGAAAGGGATGTAGGAAATAATGGAAGAGAGAGAGAGGGAGAGATAGAGAAAAAATGGAAGTACTTGGAGAGATGGTTGGGGATTGAGTGGGAGAGAGGCAAGGAGGGAGAGGGGCTGGGAGGGAGAAATAATGAGGGGGGAGATAGAGGACAAGTGTGAGAGATAGGGAAAGAAGAGCAACAACATAAAAACATAGTGAGAGCTGAAAAGAGAGTAAGTGACACACACAAAGAGAGAGAGAGAGAGAGAGAGAGAGAAAGAGAGAGAGGAAGAGAGAAGAAGAGCGAGAAAGGTAGCTAGAGGAAGAGTTAGTGAGAGAGTGTAAAATGGAGAGAAAGAGAGATTGAGAGGAAAATGGAGAGAAGAGAATGAATGAGAGAGAGATGAGGAACAAAGCTGAGAAGAGAGAAGGAATGAGAGGGAGGGAGAGAAGGGGGAGGCGAGAGGGAGCAAGAAAGGGAGTTAGAAGGAGAAAAAAGAGTCGAGTAATGAGAGAGAAGAGAGAGCGACAGAAGAGAGATAAATAGAGATTGACTGAGAAACAATGCAATAATGAAGGTGGAATGAGAGTGAGAGACAGAGGGAGAGAAAGATAGAGAGTGAGAGTGTGTGAGAGAGAGAAGAGACATGGGAGAGAGAGATGTTAGGGGTAGAAGGAAAGAAAGTGTTAGAGGACATATAGAGAGAGGAAGAGAGAGATAGAGGGAGGGAGAGTAAGAGAGAGGATGAGAAAGGGTATAAAATGAGATTTAGTGGGAGAGAGAGGGGGATGAAGTGAAAGAGAGTTAGAGGGAGAAAGGTGGAGAGCGAGTGAAAATGAGAAAGAAAGAGCAAGAGAGGAAGAGGGAGGGTGGGAGGTAAGGAAGCAAGAGTGGGGGAGTGAGAGAAAGTATGAAAATAGAAGGTGGAGAGAGATGGTGAAACATAGAGAGAGAGAGCGGCAGAGAAAAATAGAGGAGGGACTAAGGGAGAGGAGAGTAAGGGTGTGAAGGAGGAACTGAGATTTAGAGAGATATAGGGAGAGAAGGAGAATGAGTTAGGATACAGAAAGAGCAAATGGGCAAGACAGAGGAGGTGGAATAAGAGAATGAGACAGAGAATGAGAGGGAGATTGAGAAAAGAGAGATAGCTAGAAAATGAAATTGGTAGAGTGTTAGAGAGAGTGACGAATGAGGGAAGTGAGAGAAATAGAGAAAGAGAGTGGGGTATACAGGAAGAGGAGTTAGAAGAGTAAGAGAGAATTGATAGAGAATAAAGAGTGTGAGCGAGATAGCTATAGAAAATGGAAGGGAGGATTGAGAGTATGAAAGAGATAAAGAGAGGGAGTAGGAGTGACAGCGAGAGGGAGAGTCGGCGAGAGGGAGGGAATTAGAGAGCAATGGAGAAAACGAGAGGGAGGGAGAGGGAGTGAATGAGTGAGTCCCTCAATCTCTATCTCTTATATTTCTCACCTCCTTTTCTCTCTTATCGTTTATTACTTCCATGCCTCTCCTTATTTTTCTCTCTATTCCCTCGTTTACCTCACAATCTATTTTTCTCTATTTCTCTCTTTTATCTCTCTCCTTCTTGGCTCCCTCTCTTCAATTTCACTCTCATTCTTACTCCCTAACTTTATTCTCTCTTTCTTTTTCTTTTGCCCTCTCTTCTCCCTTTTTCTCTCCCTCTCTCTTTGTCTCACTCTCTCCCTCCCAAACCCTCCCATCTAAAGTTATTTCTTGCTCTCTCTTCCCTTGCCAACCCTTGCCATCTCTTCTCTCCATTTCTCTCTCGCACTCTCCCTTTCTCATTCACTCTTCCTATCTCTTCAGTTTCACTCACACACATACTTCCTCATTCCCTCTCTTTCTCGCTCCATGTTCACTCTCCATCACTTACTCTCTCTTTTATAGCGCTCGCTCCTCTCTCTCCTCTCAATCTCTCTCTCCCACTCTTCCTCACTCCCTTCATTCCTTCCCTCCCTTCCTCTCCCTCTCTTTCTCTCTCTTTCTCTCTCACACACTTTCTCCTCTCTCTCCCTCTCACTCTCTTCCAATTCAACCCCCATCTCTCCCACTAAATCTCATTTTGTACCTCCTCTCTCCATCTCTCTCACTCTCTGATCCATGAAGAAAAGTACTTATTTTTATTGTGCATTTCATGCTAACTTTATGCACATTTTTAAAGATATTACACATTAAAGGAAGGAATTTTGCATATCTTTGTCTTCAAGTATAAAATATGATTTTAGAGAAAATGAAGCAAAAACTATGCAATTTTGAGCCAAAATGAGCACATATTGATATGTCTTTCTATGCTTAATATCTTTTATTTCTCACATATTTTTGGATGAAATTATACTTTTGAGAAAGGTTGTTTTTATGTCTATCTTGTAGGTGAAGATGTTAAGACTGCAACACAATTGAAATGGGGTGAAACGGAGTTGAAATGTAGCCAAACAGAGCAAAATGGTGGAGCTGCGCACAAGGTGGTGTCTAGGCGCCAAACCCGACGCCCAGGCGCCATTGACGACGAGAAAACGGTGCCTAGGCACCAGAATCAAGGCCTAGGTTCCAGAATCATCTAGAAATGATTATTGGACAGATTTTTGACGACTTTGGGAGTTATTTTGACGGTGTTAAGTAGTTTCTAGACCTTCTAGAAGCCTGAAAGTTATTTCTAATATATAGAACATGTGATACAATGTATCTGGACACTTTGGAACGGTTTTAATCGCGAAGAGGTGCGACCCAAAGTGAAGGGGTGCGATGACTTGGTCACATTAGTCTGGCGCCTAGGCACCAGATTCCGGCGCCTAGGCGCCATAGTCGGTTTATAGAAGATTCAATGAATGTGGACTACTTTTGAAGAGGTGCCTTAAGCAACCCTAGGCCATTTTCAGAACTCTATAAATAGGAGATATTTCTACAGGAAAGGGGGCCTCTCTTGCCTCTCTCTCTCTCTCTCTCGTGTCTCTTCTCTTTTTCTCTCTCTCTCTCTCTCTCTCTCTCTCTCTCTCTTTCCCCTTAGTCATTTATAGTCATGAAGATGTAGATTTCTACATCTTATGGAGAGATTGGTGAGGGATTTTGAGATATTTATGTAAGGGATGTACGAGCGGCGCATGGATCGATGGGAAACTTTGGCGGAGAGTTCTTCTTTCCTTCAAAGGGAAAAAGCTAAGTATTGTGTTCTTCATTCTCTTCTAATTGTTGTAAACACTTTCTAGTGGAATTTCTTTGTTTTAAACCAAGTTTTCTGTCGTGATTTATCCATGCTTCATAAGTGATTTTCTTTACTCTTTCTTTTAATATGAAGTAGTGGCAAGTGTAGGAAAATCGTTTTTATGATAGAATTATCTATTAGATGCTTCTAGGTGATAGATAGTTGCATAAATATAATAGAATAATCATGAAATAAGTTCCTTGTTGGCACTTCAATTATTACATAATTCTATCAACCCTTTTACTTCTTATGCCATTATTCTCATTTACTTTTGTTTTGTAATGAAATAGATGCATGTTTAGGAATTAAGATTTGCTTAGATATTCTCTTATTAAATTATGGTGATGATATTCATACCGGATCTTCATTTAATTTACAAATTGATCACTTGTATTGTTAAAATCCGTTGAAGAATTCTGAGACCTATCCGGAGATGAGTTCTTAACTAGTAGATATCACATGAATCCTTGGGTAGTCGAAAGCCTTGTGCAGGTTATTCGAGGTGAAGTGCAAATAAATAGGGAGATATAATTTATTGGGCATAGAATTGATTAGTTATTAGAGTGACAAACTAAATTCTAATAATTTGGTCTATAGAAAGGGAACAGGTCACTAGTAGGGCCGACCATAGCCACCCTTGGACATCTAGAAATGTGAGCCTAGATTAACCCATTCTACTAATAATACATCCTGAACCGATCTATAGATTAGTCAATGTTCTTTATACTATCGAGCGAAGGTAAATAATAGGAATGCTTCTATTTGGCACTACATTAATTTCTATGCATTGCTTTCCTACACATTATCTATGTAATTGCAAGAGAATGGTAGTCTTTAACATCTCAAAATTCTCCAAACCAATTTATCCATAAGTTATCTTTTTATTTAAGAACTTTATTAGAATTAGTTATTAGAAAACCCATTTTAATCAACATTCCAAATTTAGGCCTTATATAAATAGACTGGAATTAGCCTAAAGAATTTCTTACCTCGCTTCTCTGTGGGATCGATACTGGGGTTATAAAAGAAAACCCTATATTACTTGAAACGATACGCATACTTGCGTATTACCTCTAGTGTGTAAAATATTTTCCATAAAATTATATTTATATACACTAGTCACTATTATTATTTGGGTCAAATTATTGGCTATAACTTATTTTTAGAAGCATAAATTACTGCGTTATTTGCGGTCGGGTCAAGTTTTTGGCGCCGTTGCCGGGGAAGCTTCAGTAAGAACTTTAGGAGAATTTTAGTTGAATAATTAGGTTTAGACTTGGAAAACTGTAGTGTCGTAAATACTATTTTCTTTTGTGAAAAGTGTTTTGTTATATGAAAAAGAGTTGTTAAAAAAAATTGTTTGTGTGAAAAATAAGGTGTTCGTGAAAATGTTTTGTTGTCTTGAATATATTTCAACCATTATTTGTTTAATTTTTAATGTTTTGTTTGTTGTGATATGTATGCGAAACAAAGGATCTGCAAGACTTATGCCTTATGATCTCGAATTTGAAACAAATAAAAAGTAAAAATACAAAAGTGACTCGAAAAACTAGAAATGGAAATGGAAAACTTTCAAGATAATAACTAGGAAAATCCTACGACAGATGAAATTCACTCAAGTATACAAAACCCTGTCATAGAAGCTGACTCATTTAAAATAAATCCTGAGATTATCCAACTGGTGCGAAGCAATCGGTTTGGGGGAACTCCTTTGCAGGATCCCTATTTACACTTATCTAGTTTTCTAGAACTTTGTGCTACATTTCGTTATAACGGTATGTCAGACGATGCTGTTAGGCTAAGGCTTTTTCCTTTCTCACTAAAGGATAAGGCTAAAATATGGTTATACTCATTAGCACATGGCTCCATTAAAAATTAGGAGTTAACTCAGAAATTCTTAGCTAAGTATTTTCCACCTTCAAGGACTATTAAAATTAGAAACAATATTATCTCATTTTGTCAATATGAAGGAGAAACAATATACGAAGCCTGGGAAAGATTTAAGGAACTCCTAAGAAAGTTTCCACATCATGCTCTGCCCAATTGGTTAATCATTCAAACTTTTTATAATGGGTTAGTAGGATCCTTTAGGACTATAATTGATGCTACTGTTGGTGGTTCATTAATGTCAAAATCATTTGATGAACCGTATGCATTAATTGAAAAAATGGCTACAAATGAATTTCAAGGGTAAATCATAAAAATGTAGCTAGTGTTCATGATACAGATGTGATTACAATTCTTGCATCTCAGGTTGCTGCAATATCAATGAAGTTGGACCAATTTGGAATGAACCAGCCTCAATTTACTTCTGTAAGTGAGAAAAGTTCATTAGGGCGTATAATTGATTATAACTTATCATATGACACTTTAAATACCATAAACAACCCATATTCTAACTTTTACAACCCATGTTGGGAGAACCATCCTAAATTTAACTGGAATCATACTACTGATGGTGGAACCAAAAATGGGAAAATAATCATGTGAATCCTAATGGAAGTTGGAATAATCAGGGGTACACAAACTATAGACCTTCATATCCACCAGACTCTAACAATGATCAACAATTTGAGGATAAGAAGATGTCTATGGAAGAAGCGGTATTGCAAATGGGAAACCAGTTGCAAAGTCAAAATGCTGTGATTAAAAATATAGAGAATCGACTGGGACAAATTGCTAATTCACTTAGCAATAGACCCCAAGGAACACTTCCTAACAACATTGAGATCAACCCTAAAGAGAACACTAATGAACAAGTAGAAGCTGTCCAAATAAAAACTGGAAGAGAGATAGAGGATGTGGTTAGACAAGAGAAATATGTTGTGAGAGAAACAAAGGAAACTAAAAGACCTGAAAAACATATTTCTAAGGGTTTGGAAAAATCAATTTCTCCAACTAAAATCAGTTTGGAAAGACCACCACCTCCATTTCCTCAAAGACTTAGACAACATGAGTTGGATAAGAAATTTTCAAAGTTCATGAAAATACTTAAGAAGTTAACGATAAATATTCCTTTCACTGAAGCTTTGGAACAGATGCCAAGTTATGCAAAGTTTATGAAGGAGATATTGAACAAGAAAAGGAAATTTGGGGATAACGAGACAGTTGCACTAAGTGAGGAGTGCAGCGCTATACTTCAGAAAAATTTTTCTCTGAAATTTAAAGATCCTTGTAGCTTTACAATTCCTTGTGAAATTGGAAAAAGATTATGTGGAAAAGCTTTATGTGATTTAGGAGTAAGCATTAATGTGATGCCTCTATCTATATTTAGAAAGTTAGGTTCAGTCGATATTTCTCCCACTACTATACCCTTATGTTAGCTGATCGATTTATCATTTATCCAAAAGGAGTTATAGAAGACGTGCTTGTTAAAGTGGATAAATTTATCTTTCCTTTGGACTTTATTGTATTAGATATGGAGGAAGATAAAGATATTCCAATTATTTTGGGGAGACCTTTCCTTTTACTTGGACAAGCTATGATAGATGTGCAAAAAGGAAAGTTGACTATGAATATTAATGACCAGAAAGTCACTTTTGATGTATTAAAGACTATGAAATATCCAGCTGAGAGAAAAGATGATGATTGTTTTTGGATTGATGAAATTGATTATCTAAGTAAAGACCATTTTCAAGAAAGTTTTAAGAGTAAGTTAACAGATGAGATTGGAATGGATTTTCATGACGATTCAAAAATGTTATTTAAAGAAAACTATATGTATGTTCAGGAGAGGTGTGAAATGATGGACGCTACTAAAAATAGTAAACTTTTAATTCCATTTGTTGAAAAATCTCATGAACTTAAGATGAATGAACCCCATACAATTTTAAAACCTATCTATTTAGGGAATTCATCTACACAACCAGTCTTTATACTTTAGATGCGACTCATCACAAGGAAAACCTGAATTGAATGATGAACATGATAAAGTTATTGAACTAAGACTTGGAAGAGAATTTGAGGATAAATTTCAAAAGAACTTTGAGTTGAGAAAAGAGGATAAGGATATTGGAAGACCATTGGAAGAAATTCCTATGGAATTAGAAAAACCTATTTCCTCAACTATGATAGATCCTCCATCATTTAATAATTATAAAGAGGAAGAATTGGAAGATAATTTGAAACAGAAGAGTAACATAGAAGATACTGATCAAGAATTTGAATTATCTAAAGAGAATCCTATCCAAAATTTGGGAGATATTGAAGTATCTTATAAAGATCTATTTATTATAAATCTCAAGGAGGATATTAATATGCAAATTCAGAAAATCGATAGAAGAATATTGGATCTAGAAAGAAATATGAGGAACAATGATATAAATCAAACTGAAAATGAAAAGTTGAGTAAAAAATTAAAATTTAAGGATTTTATAGGAATCCCTGAATCTGGAAATGATTGGGCGATTGATCGAGGATTACCTAATTGGAATTTTGATCCAGGAGGAATCATTTGTTGGGCCCGCAACGTTAAAACCAAGTGCTTTATGGGAGACGACCCATAGTTATCAGTGTGCTTTGATTTGGTGTGCTTGAGAGTCATGAATGTTTATGTTTATGTTTTGTGTTTGCTTTAGTGTGGATTAGATTCTTGTTGTGAGGTTATGCCTTGGTCTTGACTAAATTTGTATATGACTTCTGGTAGTAGCAAGCTGACGAGTCTATTATAACTCAGTTATCAACCGGAGCTGAGCGTTACCTTGAAGCATGTAGAGTTTGGACTTGGACCACTCCATGTCAACTCTATTACTTCCTTTATCTGACTTTGTTTTCACTAAGTAAGGTCATGAAATTGCTTAATGAACAACATCTGAATGGACTACACTATTTTTATTTATCAGATTATCGTTATTAGTGTAGTTTCTTCTGTTAGAAATTGAAAGTGAGGAGGGGAAATGTGAGTAGAAAGGAGATCAAATTAACCTCAATTGATATTTATTTACGAATCTGCGAGTCTAGGTATTTTAGTTTGTGCGTTTGTGTTTGTGTTCGTGTTACAACAATTTAGAGATTTGAAGAACACTTAAATTTATTCCCATGCCAATGTTTGTCTTGCTTGTTAGACCTTTCTTTAGTTTAATTTTATTCTAGCATGTTTTAGTTTAGATTTACTTTCTATTACAAATTTTTATGTCTTGATGAATATTTGTAAATGTTTTTGAAAAACATTTGTGGTAGATAAAATTTCTAAACTATTTTTCTTCCTGCTTATATTTTCTGTGCTGAATGTTATACATGTTCAAATTCAAGTTTGAAGGTAGGAAGAAAAATATATTTTAAATTTAATATACTTCCTTTAAGTTTAATATTATAACAATCATGTTTTAGGCTAGATTTACTTTCTTCTGCAATCATTCTATCATGATTATGTATGTATATAAATTTGATAGGATGTTGTAGTAGTTAGTAGATTTATCTTTTATTTTTCTTCCTCCTACATTTTATGGAATTAATTGCAAAATATTTTAAAATTCAAGTTTGGGGGCGATGAAAAATGAATTTTGAAAAACTTAAATATTATTTATCCTCAAAAATGCTATAAATAAATTTGATTTTTGATTGAAAAATAATTATGTGTATGAAGTTATATTAGGGAAATAAAATTTTGAATATAGAAATGAGTAAGAAAATTTAGTTAAAATTTAAAGTAGTGATGAAAATTTTAAAGTTAAATTTTTCTTAGTGAAGAAATGATAAATATTGTTTAACCATCTTTAGTAAGAAAAGTTGTATTTTTAGAAAAATAGAAGGATTAGACTTTTGTTTTCAATATTTAAATTTCTATTATTGAAAAATAATTTTCAAAACTGTTATTATATTTCTAAGTAAAAGATATATATCTACCTTATGCTTTTAGGAAAGGAAGGGTGGAATTCAAAATTATTAAAGGCCTATCCAGATATAGTAATCCTTGCCTAAAAAAAAGAAAAAAAAAGAAAAAAAAAGAAGAAAGAAAAGAAAAAGAAAAGGAAAAGTATAGTATGTGAAAAAGGAAGGAGAAGCTTGAGGATTAAAGGGCCTAATCAAAAATTGGTTCCACACCTGAGCTTTTTAAAGTATAGGATTTGAGAAAATCTTAAGCTTAAAAATATAATATAGTTAGTATAATTATTTTTAATAAAGGTTTTTAAGTAAAGAAAATAAAATGCATAACCCCTATATTTTGAAAACTTTACAAGTATTTCTGAATTAGATAGCAACACATATTTTCATACTCTTTCATCTAAGAGATTTCTAAACTTCAAATTGGTCTCATTTACTAAAATTTTTTTCTAAATTTGACTACTACATTTATAAAACAAAATTTTAGAAACTCATAAAGAAACTCATACACATGATTTGCTTATGTGGTTTTACATGATTATAGTGTTACTTGAGGACAAGTAACGTTTAAGTTTGAGGGATTTTGATCCATGAAAAAATGTACCTATTTTTAGTGTTCATTTCATGTTAACTTTATGCACATTTTTAAAGATATTACACTTTAAAGGAAGGAATTTTGAATATTTTTGTCTTTAAGTATAAAAATATGATTTTAGAGAAAATGAAGCAAAAACTATGCAATTTTGAGCCAAAATGAGCAAAAAAAAGGAAAATTCTGACTTAGCACATATTGATATGTCTTTCTATGCTTAATATCTTTTATTTCTCACATGTTTTTGGATGAATTATACTTTTGAGAAAGGTTATTTTTATGTCTATCTTGTAGGTGAAGATGTTAGGAACGCAACACAACTGAAATGGGGCAAAACAGAGCTAAACGGAGCTAAATGGTGGAGCTGCGCACAGTGTGGCGCCTAGGCGCCAAACCCAGAGCCCAGGCGCCAGTGACGACGAGAAAACGGCGCCTAGGCGCCAGAATCAAGGCTTAGGTACCAGAATCATGCATAAATGGTTATTGGACGGATTTTTGATGACTTTGAGAGTTATTTTGAAGGTGTTAAGTAGTTTCTAGACCTTCTAAAAGCCTGGAAGTTATTCCTAATATATAGGACACGTGATTAAATGTATCTGGACACTTTGGAACAGTTTTAATCGCGAAGAGATGCGACCCAAAGTGAAGGGATGCAACAACTTGGTCACATGAGTCTGGCGCCTAGGCGCCAGAGTCAGTTTCTAGAAGATTCAATGAATGTGGACTACTTTTGAAGAGGTGCCTTAAGCAACCCTTGGCCATTTTCAGAACTCTATAAATAGGATATATTTCTACAGGAAAGGGGGCCTCTCTTGCCTCTCTCTCTCTCTCGTGTCTCTTCTCTTTGTCTCTCTCTCTCTCTCTCTCTCTCTTTCCCCTTAGTCATTTAGAGTCATGAAGATGTAGATTTCTACATCTCATGGAGAGATTGGTGAGGGATTTTGAGATATTTATGTAAGGGATGTACGAGTGGCGCATGGATCGGCGGGAAACTTTGGCGGAGAGTTCTTCTTCTTTCCTTCAGAGGGAAAAAGCTAAGTATTGTGTTCTTCATTCTCTTGTAATTGTTGTAAACACTTTCTAGTGGAATTTCTTTGTTTTAAACCAAGTTTTCTATCGTGATTTATGCATGCTTCGTAAGTGATTTTCTTTACTCTTTCTTTTAATATGAAGTAGTGGCATGTGTAGGAAAATCATTTTTATGATAGAATTATCTATTAGATGCTTTTAGGTGACAGATAGTTGCATAAATATAATAGAATAATCATGAAATAAGATCCTTGTTGGCACTTAAGTTATTACATAATTCTATCAACCCTTTTACTTCTTATGTCATTATTCTCATTTACTTTTGTTTTGTAATGAAATAGATGCATGTTTAGGAATTAAGATTTGCTTAGATATTCTCTTATTAAATTATGGTGATGATATTCATACCGGATCTTCATTTACTTTACAAATTGATCACTTGTATTGTTAAAACCCGTTGAAGAATTCTGAGACCTATCCGGAGATGAGTTCTTAACTAGTAGATATCACATGAATCCTTGGGTAATCGAAGGCCTTGTGCGGGTTGTTCAAGGTGAAGTGTAAATAAATAGGGAGATATGATTTATTGGACGCAGAATTGATTAGTTATTAGAGTGACAAACTAAATTCTAATAATTTGGTCTATAGAAAGGGAACGGGTCACTAGTAGGGCCGACCATAGCCACCCTTGACATCTAGAAGTGTGAGCCTAAATTAACCCATTCTACTAATAATACATCATTAACCGATCGATAGATTAGCTTATGTTCTTTATACTATCGATCAAAGGTAAAGAATAAGAATGCTTCTATTTGGCACTACATTAAATTCTAAGCATTGCTTTCCTACACATTATCTATGTAATTGCAAGAGAAAGGTAGTCTTTAACATCTCAAAATTCTCCAAACCAATTTATCCATAAGTTATCTTTTTATTTAAGAACTTTATTAGAATTAGTTATTATAAAACCCATTTTAATCAATATTCCAAATTTAGGCCTTATAGAAATAGATTGGAATTAGCCTAAAGAATTTCTTACCTCGCTTCTCTGTGGGATCGATACTTGGGTTATAAAAGAAAACCCTATATTACTTGAAACGATACGTATACTTGCGTAGTACCTCTAGTGTGTAAAATATTTTCCATAAAATTATATTTATATACACTAGCCGCTATTATTATTTGGGTTAAATTATTGGCTATAACATATTTTTGGAAGCATAAATTACTGTGTTATTTGCGGTCGGGTCACTCTCTCTCCATATCTTTCTTCACTCCCTCTTCCTCTATCGCTTCCACTTTCTTCCATCTCTCTCAGTCCTCCATCATTCTCTCTCTTCCTCACTCTCTTTCTCTCTCGCTCTTTCTTAATTTATACTTTAACACTTTTTTTTTCTCTATTGCTCTCTTCTTGATCTCTTTGACACACTATCTCTTGCTCTCTTTTATCACTCTCTTATCACTTTACTCGCACTTTCTCTTCAATTATCTCTCTCTCTTTATCCCTCACTCTTTCCCTTTTTCATTAATTTAATCTCTCGCTATGTCTTTTCTCCCTCCCTCTCTCGCTCTATCTACCTCTTAGTCACTATCATTTGCTCTACATTCACAGAGTCTCTCTCCTCTCTCGATTTCTGCTATACCCTCTCTCCCTGTCTCCCTTCGCTCAGTCTTCAATCCCTATCTTATCTTGCTCTCATGCTTTCTCTCTCTCTCTCACTCTCTATTTCAGCTCTCTGTATTATTTGTATGCTCACTTTTGCTACTCTCTATCTCTATCTCTTGATATTTCTTCTATCTGCCTCTCTTCACTCTCTTTGCTCACTCTTTCTCTCCCTCTATCTATCACACACTCTCTCACACTCCCTCCCTCACAAAAAATCTCTTAATTGCTCTCACATCTTTCTCTCTGTACTCATACCTATCTCATTATTTATTATTTTCTCTCATACATCTCTCCTTCCTCCTCGATACCTCCCTTTTTCAATCCAACCCTCCCTCTCTCTCTCCTCTTCTACTCACTTGTTCGCTCCCTATCTTTCCCTCTCATTTTCTTATAACTCTTTCTCATTCCCTCTCTCTTGCTCTTTTTTCTCTCACTTTCATTTTTCTTTATTTCTCTCTTGCTCTCCCTCTCCCTTTCTCTCGCCCTCTCTCTCGTCTCCTCTCTCTCATTCCCTTCCTCTGCTACCCTCCCTTCAATGTTCTCCCTCTTTCTCCCACACTCCCTCTTTCTTCATCACTCCCTCTCCATCTCCCCCTCTCATTCTCTCCTTTTAATGTATTCTCTTACTCTCCCTTCCAATCTCAATCCCTCCCTCCTTCCCTCTTTTTCTCCCTTTCCCCTATCACTCTTTGCTCTTCTCTTGTACTTAATCTATCTCCCTCCTTCCCTCTCATTTTCTCCGTTGCTATCTCCAATTCCTCTCTCTTTCTCTCTCTTCTCTCACTTTCTCTTCTCTCTATTTCTCTCTCACAGCATCTCGCTGTCTCTCTATCTCTTTCATTTTCACCACTCATGCTCTCTTTCACTCTCTCTATTTCTTTCTTTTTACCCCTCTTCTCTCACTTTATCTTCTTTCTATATCTCTCCCACTCTCCCTCATTCTTTCTTTCCCCTCTCTCCATTCCACTTCTCACCCTCCCACTCTCTCTATCTCAATCTCTCTCCTTCTCTCTCCCCCCTCCACTGACTGCCCTCTTGCTCCCTATCTCCATCTTGATAAATATCATTTCCTCTCTCCCTCTGCAATCTTTCATTCTTTCTCTCTCCCACAAGGTCTCCAATCTCTCACTCTCTCCCTTACTCTTGCCCTCTATCTCTCTCTTTCTCACTCTCAGCCTTTCTTACTATATATATCACTCTCTATTCTTTCTCTCTTTCTCTCTCGCTTTATTGTTATCCATTGCTATCTTCTCACTCTCTTTACTCTTTTCCTCTATCTCTGTTTCTCCCTCTCTTTTTTTCTCACTATGTCTCTCACTCTCCAACATGTTTCTCTCTCGCGCCCATTGCTCTCTCTTCCTCTCTTTTCTCTCTCTTTATCTCCCTATATCCATCACTCAATCTCTCTACCTTCCTCTCATTCTCTATCTCTTTGCTTTCTCACCCACTCTTCTCTCATATTATTTATTACTTTTCCTCCCTTATTCTGCTCTCTATTTCTCTCTCTTTCCCTCTCTTACCTCACTCTCTATCATTTCTCTGTTTCATTCTCTTTTTGTCTCTTCGCCATCTTGGCTCCCTCAATTTCTTTAATTTCACTATCGTTCTTACTCTCATTCTCTTTTCTCTCTCTTTCTCTATTGCTCTCACACCCTTTCACTCTCTCTCTCTCTCTCTTGCTCCATCTATCATTCTCTCTTCCGCCCTCTCTTTCTTCAGCTTCACTCTCACTCTTATTCCCTCTCTTTATCTCTTTCACAATCTCTATTCTCTCTCCTATTTCTATCGTCATCGTGCTCTCACTCTCTATTCTCCATCAACTTCTCTCTTAATCTTCTCACTCTTTCCTACACTCTCTCTTTCTCTATTTATATCACTTCCCTCCTTCCATCTCACTCTTAAGTTCTCTCCACTTGCCCTCCCCGGCTCCCCTCTTTCTCTTCTCAATCTTCAGCGCTCTCTCTCATTTTCTCTCATTCTCTAATTCTCCCTCTTGCTCACTTTCACTTTCTCTACCTTCCCTCACTCTCCTTCTCTCCCTTTATCTCGCTCTTTCTCTTCCTAATTTGCTCCCTTCCACTCTCATTCTCACTATTTATTTACATTCGCTTTCTTTATAATTGCTCACTCTTCTCTAACTCTTTCTCTTATATTTCTCTCTTTCCTCTCTATTTGTCCCTTCCTCTCTTCTTTTCTATTTCTCACACTCAACCTCTCCCTTTCTCTCTCCATCCAGACATTAGGAGGATGGAAGCAATAGAGAGGAAGTTAGGGATGGAGAGAGAGATTGGGAAATAGGGAGAGCTAGAGAGAGCGAGGGATAGAGTGAGAGAGAGAGAGAACAAAAGGCAATGTAAGAGAGCAAAAGACTGTGAAAGAGAGATTTAATAGAGAGTATAAGAGATAGAATGAGTGGTAAAGAGAAATAAATGGAGAGGTAAAGAAAGGTCATGAGAAAGATTGAAGAGGAAGAGCGAGCAAGCGAGGGAGAGATAGTGTGAGAGAGAAATAAAGAGTGCTGAAAAATAAATCAAGAGAGATTTAGTGAGAAGGGGAGAGAAAGGGAGAGCAAAGAATGGATGATAAAGAGTTAGAGAGACAAGTTATAAAGGGAGAGAGGGGAAGGAAGGGGGATAGAGGGAGAGAAGTGAGTGAGAGAGATAGAAGAAAGCGTAAGTGAGAATGGAAGGCAGGGAGGGGAGAGAGAAGAGGGAGTGAAAGGATGGATGAAGAGAAGTAGTTAGAGAAGATGGAGCAATAGTATAGAGAGTAAGTGAGAGAGAGATAACAAAGAGTGAGAAAGAGAAAAGGGAGTGAGCTATGTTGAAATGAGGGAAGGAGTGACAGAAAGACAGAGTGAGTGAGAGAGAAATTGTGAGAGAAAAGAGTGATAAAAAGAGGGAGACGGTGATAGAGAGGTAAAGTAGGAGGAGGGAGATCGAGAGAGAGAGAGAAAGACAAAGAAAAGGGGGTGATAAAAAGAGAAAGTAAGAGTTAGAGTGAAATTTAATAGAGAATGAGAGAAAAAGGAAGAGGGAAGAGATATTGAGGGAAGAGAGAGGAAGTGAGATGGAGTGAAAGAAAGAAGAGGAGTAAGAGAGAATAGTTGTGGGTGAAAGATGGTAAAAAAATGAGAGATGAGAAACCATCACAATATAAGTAAGAGAGAGACAAAACAAGTGAGAGAGTGGGAGAAAAATAAATAGGGAGATAGAGATAAATAGGAAGAAAAGCAAGAATAAAATGTAAAGCAAGGGAAGAGAAAAAAAGAGAGCAAATAAGGGAACTAAATATATTGAGAGAGAGAAAAAGTGAGAGAAGGTAAGAGGTTGAAAGAACAACAGGGAGGAGGCCATGGAGAGAAAGGGGCATAAAGTGAAAGATATAGAAAAGAGAGAGAGGGATAAAGCATGGCAAAGAGAGAGAAGAAGGGAGAGAGAGGGAGCTAGATAAAAGTAGGAGAGGCGGTGGGAGAAGTGTGGGAGAGGTGTGGGAGTGGGAGAAAGAAAAAAAGGGAATTTATAATCTGTTCATGAGAGTGAAAGCGATAGATAGTAGCAAGGGAAAAAGGCAAGAGGGGAAGCTAGAGAGAGAAAGTGAGTTAGTGAAATTTAGGGGGAGTGAGGGAGTGTAAGAGACACAAGAAGAATGAGTGAGGAAGAGAAAAAGAGTTAGTAAAAGAAAGAGAGAATGAAAGAAAGAAAGGAAGTGGGGAAGAGAAAGCGGAAGAGAGAATAGAGATTTTGAAAGACAAAAAGAGAGGAAGTAGGTCCCTCTATATCTCTATTGCTTTCTCTTTACACAGACGCTCTCTCTCACACTCTTTATTATATATCTCTCTCTTATATTGCCCTCTATTCTCTTCTTTCTCTCGCTCTATCCCTCACACACTCTCTCTCCCTCTCTCTGTATTTCTCTCTTTCAGTCCCACTCTTAACTCTCTCTGTCTCTCTCTCTCTACCTCTTCGCTCTCTCTCATTAATTCTCACATTCTCTCACACATCTTTTTTTCTCCCCCCTCTCTTTCACTCCCTCCCTCGCTCTCTCTATGTCTCTCAATATATCTCACTCTCTTTTCCTTACTTATTCTCACTCTCTCCCACTTTATTTATATATCTTTCTCTTGCATTCTATCGTTGACTCTCTTAATCTTTATTCTCTACCTCCCTCTCTCCCTCCATCCTCTCCATATCTACCTCTCACTACCTCTTACTCACTATATCTTGAGTCTCTCTTCTCTCTCTATTTCCATCCTTACCTACTCTCCATCTCTCCCTCCATTTCACTCTTCAATCCCTTTCTTCACTCCCTCTCTTGTGCTCTCTCACTCTCAATTTCATCTCTCTTTGTTCTTGCTTTGCTCTCATTTGCCCCATCTCTATCTCTCCCTTGCTCATAATTCTATCTCCCTCTCTTCTCTCTCTCTTTACTCACTCATTCTCTTCCTCTATCTCTCACTCCCCCTCCCTCACACAAACTCTCTCAATTGATTTCACAACTTGCTCCCTTCCCTTATATCCATCTCATTATTTCTTATTTTTGCTCATATATCTCTCTTACCTCCTCGATCCCTTCCTCTTTCAATCTTCCATCCCTCTCATTATGCCACCCTACCTATCTAACTCCTCTCTCTCTCTCCTCTTGAACTAACTCACTCTCTCTCCCGCCCTCTTATTCTATATCTATCTCTCTCTCCATCTCTCCCTCCCGCTCACTCTTCATTCACTTTCTTAACTCCCTCTCTTACTCTGTGTCCCACTCTCTATTTAATCTCTCTTTATTTTTTCTTGTCTCTCATTTGGCCCCTCTATCTCTCTCTTGATTATAATTTTATCTCCCTCTCTTCTCTCACTTTGTTCACTCTTTCTTTTCATCTATCTCTCACTCCCCCTCCCTCACACACACTCTCTCAATTACTTTCACATCTTACTCTCTCCCCCTATATCCATCTCATTATTTATTATTTTCTCTCATACATCTCTCTTACCTCCTCGATCCCACCCTCTTTCAATGCCTCCCTCCCTATCGAACTCCTATCTACCTCTCCTCTTTCACTCACTCATTCACTCCCTCTCCCCCTCTCATTTTCTATATATCTCTCTCTCATTCCCTCTCTCTTGCTCTCTCTTCTCTCACTTACACATTTCTTTACTTACTCGCTCGCTCCCTCTCTCACGTTATCTCTTCCCTTACTCTCTCTTCACTCTATTTCTCTCTCACACTCCCTCCCTTTCTCACTCCCTCTTCCTCTCTCTCTTCAATTTCACTTCCTCACTTCTTGTCTCTTTCTCACTCCAAGTTCACTCTCTCTCCCTTTCTGTTTGATTGATCGCTCTACTCTCAATCTTTCTCTCCCTCTCTCCCCCCTCTCTTGCTTCCTTCCCTCCCTCCCTTTCTCTGCCTCTCTCGCTCTCACTTTCTCTCCTACACACTCTCTCCCTCACACTCTCTTCCAATTCATCCCCCTCTCTCTCCCACAAAATCTCATTCTCTACCCACTCTCTCCCTCATTCAAACTTTCTCTCTATATCTTCCATCACTCTCTCTTCTCTCTCGCCCTCCCTTCCTCTCTCACTCTCACTCTCTTCAATCTCACTCACTCCTCCCCTTTGTCCCTCTCTTTCTCACTCTCTCCCTCCTCACACTTCTCTCTATTTATGCTTTATCACTTTTTTCCTCTCTTTCTCTCTCAAACACACATACCCTTGCTCTCTTTTATCACTCTCTCTTATCACTTTACTCACTCTTTCTCTCCAGCCATTTCTCACTCTCTTCCTCACTCCCTCTCTCCCTCTTTCATTAATTCAGTCTCTCACTCTATTGCCCTCTCGCCCTCTTGCTATCTCCATATACCCTTTATATCTCCCTCTCTCATCCTCCCTTCCTCGAGTCTCTCTTCTTTATATATTTTTATCTCACCCTCCCTCTGTCTCTCCCTCCCGCTCACTCTTCAATCTCTGGCTTTACTCTTTCTTTTGCTCTCTCTCTCTCTATTTAATCTCTTTATTATTTTCATGCTCTCCTACTCTTCCTCTCTATCTCTCACTCTTACTCTTTCTTCCATCACCCTCTCATCTCTCTCTTTATGCACTCCATCTCTCCCTCTATCTCACTCACTCACACTCTCTCTCCCTAACACACTCACTCACAGTTTCTCTCACATATTGCTATCTCCTATCATATCCATCTCATTGTTTCTTATTTTGTCTCATGGGTCTCTCTTTCCTCCTTAATCCCTCCCTCATCAATCCCTACATCACTCTCTTTCTCGCTCTCTCCCTACTTTACTCTTCACTCTCGCTCGTGTTGCACTCACACATAGACTCCCTCTCCCTTCCTCTTATTTTCTTTATCACTCTCTCTCATTCCCTCTCTCTTGCCCTCGTCTCTCACTTTTCTTTCTCTACATCTCTATCACTCTTCCTCTCCCATTCTCTCACTCTCCCTCTTTCTTTATCCCTTATTCTCCCCCTCCAACCACTCTCTATGCTAATCTCTCTCCCTCCCCATCTCCTTCTTTCCTTTCCTTCTCACTTATTCAATTAATCTCCCTCCCTATCTCAATCTTGCTATCATTTGCACTCGCTTCCTCTCTCACTTTCTATCTCTCTTAAATCTTTCTTTCTCTCCCCTCTCTCACTCCCTCTCTCTACTCAATCTCGCTAACACTATCCATCAATCTCCCCTTTCTCTTTCTTGCCCTCTATCTCTCTCTTTCTCGCTCTCTCCCTTTCTCACTATGTCTCACTCTCTATTATGCTTCTTTCTCGAGCTCTCTAGCTCTCTCTTACTCTGTTCTCTTTGTTTATTCACTCTTTATCTTCTATATCCATCAATCTAACTCCCTCCCTTCCTCTCATTCTCTCTCTTCTCTCTCCTCTCTCTTCTTCCATATTCTCTCTCATTGTTTATTACTCTCACACCCTCCCTTCTTTCCTCCTTTTTATGCTCTCTTTGTCTCTCTAGCTTCCTTTCTCTTGCCCTCTCTTTCCTCACTCTGTACTCTCTCTATTTCTCTCCCTTTGTCACTCTCTCCCCTCCTCGCTCTCTCACTCTCTTTAATTTCACTCTCACTCTTACTCCCTCACTCGCTTTATCTCTCATTGTCACACTCACTCCCACTTTTCATTCTTGGTTGTCCCTCTCTCTCCATATTTCTATCATTCTCTCTCTCATTCTTTTATTCTCCCTCACTCACTTTCTCTTGCTCACTCTCTTTCTTTATCTTACCTCACTCTCCTTCTCTCCCTATATCTCTCTCACACTCCCTTCCTCCTTTGCTCTCTTCCTCTCTCACTTTCACTAATTCTTCTCCCTTTTCTTTCTTACACTTCTCTGACTCTTTATTTATTATTTCTCTCTCACTCTCTTCCTCTCTCTCACACACACAATCTCTCTCTTTGCTCAATCCCACTCATATCCTATATCTTCTATCTCATTGATTCTCACATTCTCTCTCCCTCCCTCTCTCTTCCTCTCACCCTCTCTCCCTCCCTCTCTCTTCCTCTCACCCTCTCTCCCTCCCTCTCTCTTCCTCCTCTATCTCTCACTCTCTTTTCATGATTCTTGCTCTCACTCTTTTCCTCTCTATCTATATATCTCTCTTGCTCCCTTCCTCACTTTCTCCTTCATTCTCTTGCTCTCTATCTCTCTCTTCTCTTCCTCCCTCCCTCACTCACACTCTCTCCATTCTCACCCTCCTAATATCTTTTCTTCTCTCTTGTCCCTCTCTCTCATTTGCTTTCTTATATCCTCTTCTCTCCCTCACGATCATTTCCACTTTCTCTATATATCTCATTCACACTTCACACTCTTGTTCTCTTTATCGCTTTCACTCTCTACCTCTATCATTCTCACTCCCTAAATATTACCCTTTCAAGCTCTCTCGTATGTAGCTCAAACTTCTCTCCATCTATACACTCATACTCTCTTTCACTCTCTTAATCACTCTCACTCTCACCCTCTTTAGCTCCACATTTCTTGCTCTCTATCTCACTCTATCTAACTATCTTCTTCTTTCTCGCTCAATCTATCCTCTCTTTTCCCGACTCCATCTTTCTCCCTTCACTCTCTATCCTCTTTTGTATTATTCTATCTCCCTCTCTTTCTCTTTGTCACTATATGTTTTCTTTTTCTATCTTATACTCTTGTTTACACTTTCCTTTGTTGCTCTCTTTCCTCTTACACTTTCTCTCATTCTACCTCCACTCCCTTTCTCCTTTCTCTTGCTTTCAATCCTACCACTCTCTTTCCCTATCTTCTCTCCCTCCGTCCTTCCCTCTCTATCCCTCCTTATCTCGGTCTTTGTCTCTCTCTCTCTCTCTTGCTCCCTCTCTCACTCACTAATATCCTCTTATTGTGCTCACCTTACACCTCACTAACTCACTCATATTTGATCTTCCCACAACCTCTCTTCTCACTCTCTCTCACTTTGTCTTTCCTACTCTCTCTTTAAACGCTCTCACTTCCACCTATTTCTCGTTCTCCCTTATGACCTCAAACTTTCTATGACTCTCTATTTCAGCCCTCTTTATCTCTCCCTCTCAATATCTCTTATGTCTCTCACTTTTGATCCTCCCATTATTCTTCACTTCCTCTCTCTAGGTCTCCATACCTCTTTCGCTCCCCTAATCCATCTCTCTCTCTTTTACACTCTCCTTTAATGTTCTCTCTTCTCTTTTTCCACTTACTTTTCTCTCACTCTATTTCCCATTCTCTCTCCTTTCTCGCTCACTTGATTCCATCCCAACCTCTCTCATTCTCTCTCTCTCCCCCTCCCTCCCTCTTCCTACCTTTATCCCTCTCCAAATTCCTCTCCCTTCGTTTCTCCCTCTCACTCTCATCATTCTCTTGATCTCCCGCTCTTTATACCACGTACCCTTACTCGATCTTCCCTTAGTCTCCTCACTCTCAACCTTTCACTCTCTTTTCCTTTCTCTTTCTTGAACTCTCTTTAATCCCTCTCACTAGCTCCTTCAATCTCTCTATCTCACTCACTCTTTCCCTATCTCTCTCTCTCTTTTCCATCTCATTTTATCTCTTATTCACTCTCTCTTCTGTCTCTCTTTTAATGCTCCCTTTATCCCTCACTGCTTTTCTCTCGTCTCCCTCCCTCTTTCACTCCCTTCACCCATGCTTTCTCCTGCTCTCCTTATCTCCCTCACTCTTGCTCCCCCTCTCACTCGCTCACTCTCTCCCTCTCTCAAGCTCTCTCTTCCCTCACTCTATCTACACTATTTCTCTCTCACACTTTCTCCCTTTCTTGTCCCTCTTCTTCTATCTTCAGTTTCACTCTCACTTCTACTCGCTCTTTTTCTCGCTTCATGTTCACTCTCTCTTTGATTGCTTGCTCTCCTCTCTGCTATTAATCTTTGCTCCCTCTCTCCCCTCTCTCTTGCTTCCTTCCTTCCCACTCTCCCTCTCCCTCTCCGCTCTCTCTCCTCCTCTCTCTCTCCCTCTCTACCTCCTCTCTCTTCCAACTCATCCCCCTCTTTCTCACTAAATCTCATTCTCTACCCATTTCTCCTCCCTCTCACTTTATCTCTATATCTTCCATCAATCACTCTTTTCTCTCACCCTCTCTTCCAGTCTCACTCCCGCTCTCTTCAAGGTCTATCACTCCCTTCCTCTATCTCTATCTTTCTCACTCTCCTCCTCTCTCACACTTTTCTCTATTTATGCCTTATCACTTTTTCTTCCTCTATTTTTCTCTCTTTCGCTCCCACGCACGCACACTCTTGTTCTCTTTAACACTCTCTTATCACTTTACTCACTATTCTCTCCAACCATCTCACACTCTCTTCCTCCCTCCCTCTCTCCCTCTCTCCCTCTTTCATTATTACAGTCTCTCACTCTATCGCCCACTCACTCTCCCATTATATCCAAATCCCCTCAACATCTCCCTCTCTATATCTCACACTCAACTCTCCATCTTCCATCAGTCTCTCGTCTCTCTTATTTTCTATCTCACCCACTCTCCTTCTCTCCCTCCCACTCACTCTTCAATCCCTTTTTCGCTCTCTTTCTATCTCTATTTCATCTATCTTTATTGATTTCTTGTTCTCTCTCTTGTTCTTTCTTCTATCGCCCTAATTTCTCTCTCTTTACTCACCTTACTCCTCTCTCTCACTTCTGTTGTACTCACTAAGTCACTCCTTCTCCCTCACTCTCCTTTTCTCTATTGCTCTCTCTCATTCCCTCTCCTTTGCTCCCTCTTCTCTCACTTTCTCTTTTTTCTATTTCTCTCTCACTCCTCCTTTCCCAATCTCTCTCATTCTCTCCCTTCTACTTCCCTCCCTCCCACTCCCCGTATCTCAATCTCCCTTCCTCCATCTCCCTCTCTCCCTCTCCCTCTCCCTCTCTCTTTTCCTTCTGAAGTATTCTCTTAATCTCCCTCCTTATCTAAATATTGCGCACTAACTTTTTCGTTCTCTTCCTCTCTCAATTCTTTTCTATCTCTTAAATAATTTTCTCTCTCTTTCTCACTCCCTCTCTCTCTTTCTTCAATGTATCTCACTCGCCCTCTCACTCTCTCCATACTCTTGTCATTTATCTCTCTCTTTCTCGCTCCCTGTCTTACCCACTATGTTTCACACTCTATTATGTTTCGTTCTCTCACTCTAAGGCTCTCTCTTGCTCCCTTTTCTCTCTTTTCCCCCTTTCTCTCCCTCTAAATCTCATTTTGTACCCACTCTCTCCATCTCTCTCACTCTTCCCTCCATATTTTCTTTCACTCTCTTTTCCTCTCTCTCTCACACTCTTCCATCCCTATCACTCCCTCCGTCCATCTCTCTCGTTCTCACTAGCTTTTTTCTCTATTTATGCTTTATCACTTTTTCTTTCTCTATTGCTCTCTTCTTGCTCTCCTTGACAAACTCTCTCTTGCTCTTGTTTATCACTCTCTAATCACTTTACTCAGTCTTTCTCTCCAACCATCTCTCACTCTCTTCCTCCCTCCCTCTCTCACTTTTTCATTAATTCAATTTCTTGCTATGAATTTTCTCCCTCCATCTCTCTCCATATTTACCTCAATATCTCCCTTTATCTACCTCTCACTCACTATCTTTTGCTCTAGCTTCCCCGAGTCTCTCTTCTCTCCCAATTTTTTCCTTACACCCCCCTCTCCCTCACTCCCATCGCTCACTCTTCAATCCCTATCTTAACTTCCTCTCTTGCTCTCTCTTCCACTCTCTATTTCATCTCTCTTTGTTATTTGTCTGCTTTTGCTCCCTCGTTGTCTCTCTCTTGCTCTTTCTTCTATCTCCCTCTCTTCCCTCTTTTTACTCACTCTTTCTCTCCCTCTATCTATCACACTCTCTCTCACACTCCCTCCCTTACTCACTATCTCTTAATTGCTCACATCTTACTCTATCTCGTCATATGCATCTTATTATTTATTATTTTCTCTCATACATCTCTCATTCCTCCTAGATACCTCTCTCTTTTAATCCATCCCTCCCTCTCTTTCATCCTCCCTCCCTTGCACATTATCTCTTAATTGCTCACATCTTACTCTATCTCGTCATATCCATCTTATTATTTATTATTTTCTCTCATACATCTCTCCTTCCTCCTAGATACATCTCTCTTTTAATCCATCCCTCCCTCTCTTTCATCCTCACTCTCTCCTCTTGCACCTCGTTCACACACACTCTCTCCCTCTCTTTTTCTCTTTCTTCTATCTCTCTCTTCCATCTCTTTACTCACTCTTTCTCTCCCTCTATCTATCACACTCTCTCTCACACTCCCTTCCTTACACACTATCTCTTAATTGCTCTCACATCTTGCTCTCTCTTATCATATCCATATCATTATTTATTATTTTTTCTCATACATCTCTCATTCCTCCTCGATACCTCCCTCTCTTTCTTCCTCTCTCTCTCTCCTCTTGCACTCACTCGTTCACACTCTCTCTCCCTCTCGTTTTCTCTATCGCTCTCTCTCATCCCTCTCTTTTGCTCTCTTTTCTCTATTTCTCTCTCGCTCTCCCTCTCCCTTTCTCTTGCCCTCTCTCTCATCCTTTCCCTCTCATTCTCTCCCTTTGCTACCCTCCCTCCCATGCTCTCTATCTTAATCTCTCTCCCTCTCCTCTACCTCACCCCCTCTCCATCTCCTTCTCTGTATTTAACTCATTCTCTTACTCTCCCTTCCTATCGTAATCCCTCCTTCCTTTCCTCTCTTTCTCTCTTTCCCTTATCTCTCTTCTCTCTCCTCTTGCACTTAATCAATCTTCCTCATTCCCTCTCATGTTCTCCATCGCTCTCTCCCATTTCACTCCTCTCTCTTCTCTCACTTTCTCTTCTCTCTATTCTCTCTCACAACCTCCCTCTATCTCTCTATCTCCTTCTTTTTACCGTGCTCTCCCTCACTCTCTCTGTTTCATTCTCTCTCTCTATATATCTCTCTCACTCCCTCATCCTTTCTCTACCCTCTCTCCATTCTACTTCTCACCCTCCCACTCTCTCTATCTCAATCTCTCTCCCTCTCTCTCTCCCCCTTCTCCATGCACTGTCCTCTTACTCCCTATCTCCATCTTGCTCAATATTGTTTCCTCCCTCGCTTCATCTCTCTCCCTCTTATATCTTTCATGCTCTCTCTCTCTCTCACTCTCCAATATTTCTCTCTCTATCTCCCCAGTTCTCCCATTCTCCCTTACACTTTCCCTCTAACTCCCCCTTTGTCACTCTCTCCCTTATTCTTGCCCTTTCTTACTATGTCTCTCACTCTATATTCTTTTTTTTTGTCTCGCTTTCTTGCTATCTCTTGCTATCTTCTCACTCTCTTTACTCTTACCCTCTATCCCTCTCTTTCTCTTTTTCTTTCTTTCTCACTATGTCGCTCACTCTCCATCATGTTTCTCTCTCTCTCTCTCTCTCTCTCTCTCTTTCTCCTAATATCCATCACTCAGTCTCTCTCCACCTTCCTCCTTTCTCTATCTCTTTGCTTTCTCACCCACTCCTCTCTCTTATTATTTATTACTTCCCCTCCCTCCCTTATTTCGGTCTCTATTTGTCTCTCCTTCTCTGTTTCTTTCTTTTTTTTATCTCTCTCCTTTCGTGGCTCCCTCACTCTCTTTAAATTTACTCTCACTCTTACTCTCAATCTCTTCTCTCTCTTTCTCTATCGATCTCTCTCACCCTTTCTCTCTCCCTCTCTCTCTCTAGCTCCCTCACTGAGTCTCTCTCGCTCTCCCTCCCACTTTCATTCCCTTCATCGCCCTCTCTCTCCTGCTCTCCTTGTCTCCCTGTCTCTTACTCCCTCTGTTGCTCGCTTGCTCTTTCCCTCTCTCCCACTCACTCTTTCCTTAGTCGCTTTTTTCTCTGTTTCCTCTCGCACTCTCTCCCTTTCTAGCTTCTATTTCTTTCTCTTGGGTTTCACTCTCACTCTTACTCCCTCGTTTTCTCTCTTTCTCACTCCATGTTTACTCTCTCTCCTTGCTCTCCTCTCAATCTTTCTCTCCCTCTCTTCCAAACTTTCATGTTTCATTCCCTACCTCCCACTCTCTCCCTTCCTCGTTCTTATTTCTCTATCTCACGCACTCTCCCCCTCTCTCCCTCTTACTCTCTTCTAGTTCACCCCATTTCTCTCCCAGTAAGCCTCATTCTCTACCCATCTCTCCATCTCTCTCACTCTATCTCTATTTCTTCCTTCACTCTCTCTTCCTCTCTCATTCCCACTCTCTTCCATTCCTCTGACTCCCATCATCAACCTCTTTCATTCTCACTCTCGCCCTCTCTGCCCTTTTCTTTGTTTATGCTTTATCACTATTTCTTTCTCTATTTATCTCTCTTTCTCTCTCACACACACTCTCTATTACTCTCTTTCATCACTCTCTTTTCAATTTACTCGCTCTTTCTCACCAACCATCTCTCGCTCTCTTCCTCCCTCCTACTCTCCCTCTTTCATTTATTCACTGTCTCTCTCTCACCCTTCTTCTCTCTCGATATCTCACACTATATCTCCCTCTCTACCTTTCACTCACTATCATTTTCTCTATCTTCCCTGAATCTCTTTTCTCTCTTTATTCCTGCCTTACCCGCTCTCCCTTCCGCTCTATCTTCAATCACTCCCTCCCTCCCAAACTCTCTCTGTGTCTCTCTCCCTCCCTTTCCATCTCTCTCTAGCTCTCTATTTGCTCTCTCTTTCTTGTTCTCTCTTTAAACCCTTCATTACCTTCTTATTTCTCTCTTCTCACTCAATTTCTCCCTCTCACTCTCTATTCCATCTCTTTTTATCCCTCTTGCTCTATCTTTCTCACTCCCTCAATCTTGCCCTCTCTAGATCTGCCTCATGTAGTGCACTCTTTTCTCTCCATCTCACACATACACGCTCTCACTCTCTCTCAATCTCTCTCCCTCTCACCCTCGTTAGCTCCATTTTTTATCTATCTCTTTGTTTTCATTTTATTTTTTCTCTCTAATTTTTTTATCCCTTCTCTATTATATTCTCCTACTCTCTCTCTCTTTCTATTCTCTTTTTATAACTTATACTCTCTTCTACACACTCCTTTTTTGCTCTCTTATTTCATTTCTCTTACATTTTGTCACTCCATCCTCCACTTCCTCTCTCCACTCTCTCTTGCTTCTATCCCTCCCTCTCTCATTTTATCTCTTCTCTCCCTCCCATTATTCTTCTCCATCTCTCTCTCTCTCTCAACAATCTCCTATTTTCTCTCGCTTTTTAATCATCACTCACTTACTCTTGCTTGATCTTCTCTCAGTCTCTCTTCTCAGTCACTGTCCCTTCCACTCTCTCTTCCTTTCTCTTTCTTGATCTCTCTTTAAATCCTCTCAATACCTCCTTCTATATATATTTCTTACTCACACTTTCCTTTCTCTCTCACTCTTTGTTCCACCTCTTTTCATCTCTCTCGCCCTCTCTTCAGTCTCTCTCTTTTCACACTCAGTTTAACCCTCACCGCCACTATCTCGCTCTGCCTCCCTCTTTCACTCCCTTCATCCCTCTCTTTCTCCTGCTCTCCTTATCTCCCTGACTCTTGCTCCCTCTCTCGGTCGCTCACCCTTTCCCACTCTTCTGCGCTCTCTTCCCTCACCCTCCCTTCTCTCCATTTCTCTCTCACACACTCCCTTTGTCATTCCCTCTTGCTTTCTCTTCAGTTTCACTCTCACACATCTTCATTCTCTCTCTCCTTCTTGCTCCATGTTCACTCTCTTCGCTTACTCTCTCTTCTACTGCACTCACTCCTCTCTCTCCTATCAATCTTTCTGTCCTACTCTCCCCCACTCCATTTATTTTTTTCCTCCCTCTCTCTCCCTCTCTTGCTCTCTCTTTCTCTCACACACACTCTCTCTCCCTCTCTCCTTCTCAATCTCTTCCAATTCATCCCCCTCACTCTCCCATGAAATCTCATTTTGTACCCCCTCTCTCCATCTCTCTCATTCTCTCTCCATATCTTCCTTTACTCTCTCTTCCTCTCTCACTCCCACTCTCTTCCATCCCGGTGACTCCCTCTGCCCATCTCTCTCTTCCTCACTCACTCTTTTCTCTATTTATGCTTTATTACTTTTACTTTTTCTATTGCTTTCTTCTTGCTTACTTTGACACACTGTCTCTTGCTCTCTTTTATCACTCTCTTGTCACTTTACTCATTCTTTCTCTCTAACCATCTCTCACCCCTCCCTCCCTCCCTCCCTTGCTCTTTCATTAATTCAATCTCTCGCTCTATCTTTTCACCCTCCCTCTCTCTCCGTATTTCCTCAATATCTTCCTCTATTTACCTCAATCACTATCTTTTCTCTATCTTCCTTGTGTCTCTTTTCTCTCTCAAATTCGGCCTTAACATATTTCCCTGTCTCCCATCGCTCACTCATCAATCACTATCTTAACTCCCTCTCTTGCTCTCTCTCTCTTTATTTCATCACTCTGTTATTTGTATGCTCACTTTTGCCCCCTCATTGTCTCTCTTCCTTGCACTTTCTTCTATCACTTTCTCATTCCTCTCTTTACTCACTCTTTCTCTCCCTCTACCTATCACACACTCTCTCACACTCCCTTCCTCGCACACTATCTCTCAATTGCTCTCACATCTTGCTCTCTCTCCTCATATCCATCTCATTATTTATTATTTTTTCTCATACATCGATCCTTCCTCCTCGATACCTCCCTCTTTCAATCCATCCCTCCCTATCTTTCTTCCTCTCTCTCCTCTTGCACTCACTTGTTCACTCCCTCTTTCTCCCTCACTTTTTGTCTGTATCTCTCTCTCATTCCCTCTCTTCTCTCTTTTCTCTAAATTTAACTTTTCTCTATTTCTCTCTCTCCTTACCTCTCCCTTTCTCTCGCCCTCTCTCTCATCCTTTCACTCATTCTCTCCCTCCACTACCCTCTCCCCCACGCTCTCTATCTCAATCTCTCTCCCTCTCTCTCCCTCACTCTCTCTCCATCTCCCTCTCTCCTTCTCTCCTTTTAACTTGTTCCCTTACTCTCCCTCCCTATCTCAATACCTCCCTCCTTTCCGCTCTTTCTCCCTTTCCCCCATCTCTCTTCTCTCTCTCTCCTCTTGTACTTAATCAATCTCCCTCCTTCCCTCTCATTTTCTCCATTGCTCTCTCCCCTCTCTCTTGCTCTCTTCTGACTTTCTCTTCTCTCTTTTTCTCTCTCACAGCCTACCTCTATCTCTCTATCTCTTTCTTTTTACCACTCATGCTCTCCCTCCCTCTCTCTATTTCTTTCTTTTTACCCCTCTCTTCTCTCTATATCTCTCTCAATCTCCCTCATACTTTCTTTTCCCTCTCTCCATCCCACTTCTCATTGTCCCGCTCTCTCTATCTCAATCTCTCTCCCTCTTTCTCTCCCCTTCTCCACCCACTGAACTTTTGCTCCCTACCTTCATCTTGCTCAATATCGTTTCCTCTCTTGCTTCCCCACTGTCCCTCTTAAATCTTTCATGCCCTCTCTCTCTCTGTCACTCTCTTCAATCTCTCTCTCTCCCTCTTTCTCACTCTCTCCATTTTTACTATCTCTCACTCTCTATTCTTTTTTTTCTCTCTCTCTCTCTCTCCCTCTTTTTTGCTACCTCTTGCTATCTCTCTTTACTCTTTCCTCTCTCTCTTTTTCTCCCTCTCTTCCTTTCTCACTATGTCTCCCACTCTCCATCATGTTTCTCTCTCTCGCTCATTGCACACTCTTCTTCTCTTTTCTTTGTCTTTGTCTCCTATATCCAACACATAATCTCTCTACTTCCCCTCCCTCCCTTCTTTTGCTCTCTATTTCTATCTCTTTCCCTCTCTCACCTCAATCTCTATTCTTCCTCGATTTATATCTCTTTTTGTCTCTCTCTCCCTTCTTGGCTCTCAACTCTCTTTAATTTCACTCTCAGCTTACTCTAAATCTTTTCTCTCTCTCTCTTTCTCTATGCTCTCTCTCGCTCTTTTCTCTCCCTCTCTCTCTTGCTCCATTTATCATTCTCTTTTGCTCCCTTTCTCTAACTCTCTCGGCCCCCACTCTCTTTCTTCTGCTTGACTATCACTCTTACTCCATCTCTTTATTTTTTCACAATCTCTATTCTCTCTTCATATTTCTATCATCATCTTGCTCTCACTCCATATTCTCTCTCATCTTCTCTCTTATTCTTCTCACTCTTTCTCTTCTTCTACCCCCACTCTCTCTTTCTTTATTTATCTCACTTCCCTCCATTCACCCTCTCTCTCAAGTTCTCTCCACTTACCCTCCTCGTTCTTCCTCTTTTTCTTCTCACTCTTCATCACCCTCTCTAATTATCTCTCATTCTCTTATGATCCCTCTTGCTCACTCTCTTTCTATATCTTCCCTCACTCTCCTTCTCTCCCTTTATCACTCTCACTCTTTCTTCCTCCTTTTCTCCCTTCATCTCTCTTTCTCACTATTTATTTGCTTTCTCTTTCTCTATTATTGCTCACTGTACTAAAAATATTTCTCTTCTATTTCTATCTCTCCTCTTTATTTGTCCCTTTCTCTTGTCTTCCCACTTTCTTACACACAATCTCTCCCTTTATCTCTCAATTTAGACATTAAAAGGAATGGAAGCAATAGAAAGGAAGTGGGGGATGGAGGGAGAGAAAGAATTAGGGAGAGAATGGGAGATAGGAAGAGCTAGAGAGAGCGAGGGATAGAGTTAGAGAAAGAGAGAGAATAAAGGGCAACGTAAAATAGCAAAAAACTGAGAAAGAGATATTTAATAGAGTGTAAGAGAGCACATGAGTGGTAAAGAGAAAGAAATAGAGAGATAAAGGGAGGTCGTGAGAAAGATTGAAGAGGGAGACGTGGCAAGAGTGGGAGAGATAGTATGAGAGAGAAATAAAGACTGATGGAAGCTAGAGCAAGAGGAGTGAGCGAGAATGGGAGAGAGAGGGAGAGCAAAAGAATGGATGATAAAGAGTGAGAGAGAGGAGTTATAAATGGAGAGAGGGAGAAGGAAGGGGAGAGAGGGAGAGAAGAGTGTGAGACTGAGATAGGGGAAAGCGTAAGTGAGAATGGGAGGGAGGGAGGGGAGAGAGAGGGGGAGGATGGACGAAGAGAAATAGTTAGAGAACATGGAGCAACAACACAGAGTGTAAGTGAGCGAGAGATAACAAAGAGTGAGAAAAAGAGAAGAAGGGAGTGAGCTAAGTTGAAATGAGGGAAGGAGTGACAGAAGGAGAGAGTGAGTGAGAAAGAAATTGGGAGAGAAGAGAGTGATAGAAAGGGAGAGACGATGATAGAAAGGTAGAGTGAGGGAGAGAGATTGAGAGAGAGACAAACAAACGAGGGTGCGAAAAAGAGCTAGTAAAAGTGAGAGTGAAATTTGATAGAGAGGAGAGAGAAAGGAAGAGGGAAGAGATATTGAGGGAAGAGAACGGAAGGGAGATGGAGTGAAAGAAAGAAGAGAAATGAGAGAAGGTATGAGGTTGAAAGACAGTTGGGAGGATGCTATGGACAACAAGGGAATAAAGAGAAAGGGAAAGAGAGAGAAAGAGAGAGAGGGGGAGAAAGCATGGCAAAGAGAGAGAGGAAGGGAGGGAGAGGGAGCTAGATAAAAGTGGGAGAAGTGTGGGAGAGGGAGATATGTTTCGTGAGAGAGAGAGAGATAGTAGCAAGGTAAAAAGGTGAGTGGGGGAAGCTAGAAAGAGAAAGTGAGTTAGTGGAAGTTGGGGGAGTGAGGGAGAGAGAGGAAGAGAAAGGGAGTGGGGAAGAGAAAATGGAAGATAAAATCGAGAGTATGAAAGAGATAAAGAGAGGGAGTAGGTCCCTCTATATCTCTATTGATTTCTCTTTACAACCCATGCTCTCTCTCACACTCTCTATTCTATCTCTCTCTCTCTTATGCTAACAAATATTCTCTCTCTTTCTTTCACTCTATCCCTCACAAAATCTCTCTTCCTCTCTCACTACTCTCTCTCTCTTTCAATCCCACTCTTAGCTCTCTCTATCTTTCTCTCTCTACTCTTCACTTTCATTATTTCTACCCTTCTCTCAAACAAATATTCCTTTCTCCCCCTCTCTTTCACTCCCTCCCTCTCCCTCTCCATGTCTCCATATATTTCACTCTCTTTACCTTATTCTCACTCTCCCACTTTATTTATATATCTCTCTTTCACACTCCCTCGTTCACTCTCTTACTCTTTATTCTCTAAGTCTCTCTCTCCCTCCATCTCCCTCCATATCAACCTCTATATCTACCACTCTCTACCTCTCACTCATTATATTTTGATTCATCTTCCATGAGTCTCTCTTTTCTCTGTATTTCTTGCTTACCCTCTCTCCATCTCTCCCTCCAGCTCCCTCTTCAGTCCCTTTCTTCACTCTCTCTCTTGCTCTCTCTTTCATTCTCTGTTATCTCTTTTTATTGTTTCTTTGTTGTCATTTGCCCCCTCTCTATCCCTCTCTTGCTCATAATTCTTTCTCCCTCTCTTCTCTCTCTTTACTCACTTCTTCTCTTCCATAATCTCTCACTTCCCCTTCCTTACACACTCTCTTTTAATTGCTCTCGCATCATGCTCTCTCCCCTTAATCTATCTCATTATTTATTATTTTTGCTCATAAATCTCTCTTACCTCCTTGATTCCTCCCTTTTTCAATCCCTACTTCCCTCTCTTTATGCCTCCCTCCCTATCTAACTCCTCTCTCCCTCTCCCCCCTCATTTTCTCTATCTCTCTCTCATTCCCTTTCTCTTTTTCTCTCTTCTCTCACACTTTTCGCTACTCGCTCATTCTCTCCCTCTCTAATGTTATCTCTTCCCTCACCCTCTCACGCACTCTATTCTCTCACACTTTCTTCTCTCTATTATCTCTCACACTCTTTGCATTTCTCCCTCCCTCATTCTCTCTCTTCAGTTTCACTCTCACTCTTACTCCCTCCCTCACTCTTTCTAGCTCTATCTTCGCACTCTCTCACTCACTCTCACTTATGTTGCGCTCTCTTCACTTTCTTCAATCTTTCTCTTCCTCTCTCCTTTCTCTCTTTCTTCCTTCCGCCATCCCTCTCTCACCCTCTCTTTGTCTCACCTTATCTCTCTCAGATACACTATAACTCTCCCCCTCTCACATTCTTTTGCTCTCCCTCTAGACAATCTCATTCTCTACGCCACCTTCCCTTTCACTCACTCTCTTAATATCTTCCCTCATTCTATCTCCTCTCTCTCTCATACACTCTATTCTCATACACTCTCTTCTCTCTATTTGTCTCTCACACTCTCTCCCTTTCTCACTCCCTCTTTTTCTCTCTTCAGTTTCCATCTCTCTTACTCCCTCTCTCCCTCACTCATTCTGACTCTATTTTTGCCTTACCCACTCTCCATCTCTCCCTCCCGCTCTCTCTTCAATCCCTTTCTTCACTTCATCTCTTGCTCTCTCTCTCACTCTTTATTTCATCTCTCTTTATTATTTCTTTGCTCTCAATTGCCCCCTCTCTATCTCTCTATTGCGCATAACTTCTATATCTCCCTTTCTCTACCTCTCACTTCCAAACTTTTTCTCTATCTTTCTTGAGTCTCTCTTCTCTCTATATTTATTTCTCACTCTCTCTCCTTTTCACCCTCTGGCTCTACCTTCAATCCCTATCACTCTCTCCATCTACCTCTCTTTTTCTAGTTCACTCCCTCTCTTGCTCACTCTTTCAATCTTTAATTCATCTCTCTTTATCATTTGCTTGCTCTCTCTTGCCCTCCCTCTATCCTCTCCGTTGCTCTTTCATCTATCACCCCCTCTTCTCTCTTTTTACTCACTCTTTCTCTCTCTCACTCTCACTCCCTCACTGACTCTCTCTTAGTTGCTCTCACATCTTGCTCTCTCCCCTCAATTACATCTCATTATTTCTTATTTTCTTTCATACATCTATCTGTCTGCTTGATCCCTACCTCTTTCAATCCTCCTTTCCTCTCATTCTACGTCACGACTATCTCACTACTCTCTCTCTCTCCTCTTGAGAGAGAGAGGGATCGATGAAATGGATTTCAGGGGAGAATCCAAAGAGAAATAGGAAAAGAGAGTGAGGGAGAGAAGATGTTATAAGAAAGAGAATGAGATTGAGGGACAAGTGAGAAAAACAAATATTTGGAGGGTGAGAAGAGAGAGTGTGTGATTGAGGGAGGGGGAAGGAAAGTAAGAGATAAAGAGTGAGGGAATGAAATAGAGTGTGAGGAAGGGATGAAGAGAGATATATAAACGAGAGGGAGAGAGTGAGGACAAGAGTAAAAGAAAGAGAGTGAGACTTAAAGGAGACAGAGAGGGAAGGAGTGAGAGAGAGAGAAATAAAGAGAGGGAGATAGAGCGAAATGTGAGAGCATGTGATAGACAATGAGAGAGAAGAGAGAGGATTTGAAGAGATAAAAGTTGGAGTGCGATGGAGAGAGTGCGTTTGAGGTATAGAGGAAGAGAAATATTGAGTAGAGAGAGAGATTGTGTGTGTGAGGAAGAGAGAGTGAGAGAGAAACATAAGAGAAAGAGTTAGAGAAGTGTAAGCAATAAAAAGAGAAAGAAAGAGAGAACAATTTATGAGAATGTGAGAGGAAGGGAGCGAAAGAGGAAGTGAGAGTGAGAGAGATATAGGGAGAGAAGGAGAATGAGGGAAGATAGAGAAAGAGAGAGTGGTTAATAGAGAGGGAGAGGGAGAATAAGAGAATGAGAGAGTGATGAAGAGAGAATAAGAGCCTGGAAGGGAAAGTGGGAGAGAGCGTGAGAGAGACAGAGACAGAAAAAGGTAAGTGAGAGAAATAGAGAAAGAGTGGGGGATTGAGGAAGAGAGAGTGAGGAGAGTAAAAGAGAATGGATGATAAAAAGAGAGAGTGGTACGTGAGAGTAAGAGTGATAGCGAAATGAAGGAGAGATAAAGAGGGAGTGAGAATGGGAGAGAGTGTCAGAGATAATAAAGGATGAGTCAAGGAAGAGAGAGAATGAGAGGGACAGAGGGAGAGAGTGAGTGAGCGAGATAGGGAGCAAGAGATAAAGAGAAAGAGATAACGAGAGTGCATAAAGAGAAGGATCTAGGGAGTGAAAGAGGCAGGAAGAGTGAAAAAGAGATAGTGTGAGATACAAGGTGTCTAAAGACAGAGAGATAGAAGAGAGAGTGAGAGAGAGAAAGAGAGATACAAAAAAGTGTAATAGAGGTTATGTCAGAGAGAAGGATGGAGTGAGTGAGAATGATAAGGGAGGGAGGGAGTGAGATAGATTAAAGAGAGAGTAGTAGAGAGACTGTGATAGAGAGTGAAAAGAAAATAGATAGGGAAGTGAGACTAAAGGAAGATTGAGTAAGAGAGAGTTAGTGAGAGGTAAAGAGATAGCAAGAATAGAAGATTAGCTAGAGAGAGAAAGAGAGAGGGAGACAGAGAGGGAGATGAGGAAAGAGACGGAAAGAGGGAGAGAAGAAAGAGAGAGATAGTGGGAGAGATTGAAGCAATAGAGAGGGAGAGATAGATTAGGGGATAAAGGGAGAGAAAGCATGAGATGAAAGAGGGAAGAGAGAGCAACAATGAAGAGAGCAAAAGAGCATGAAATAGAAAATGAGAATAGAGTGCAGGAAAGAGGGAGTGAGGGAGGGAGATAGAGAAAGGTATAGAGAGAAAAGAGAGAAAGATGCAGTAATGAAGAGCAAGGCTGGAGTGCAAGAGAAGGAGCAAGATGGTAAGAGAGAGTGAGATAGAGATCGAGAAGTGGGGCTTATGGGGGAGAGACGGAGAGATATTGAGAGATGGAGAGAGTGAGAGAATGTATGAATGTCTGTGAGAGCTCGAGAGAGAGAGAGAGAGTGAGTGAGATGGAGAGAGAAGGGTGAGCTACACAAGAGAGACCTGGAGAGGGTAAGAATGAGGGAGTGAGAAATATAGAGCGAGAGTGAGAGAGTAATAAAGAGAACAAGAGCCGGAGAATGAATGAGACCTATACAGAAAGTGGAAAAGAGAGTGAAAGAGAGGAGGACATAAGAGGGTATGAGAGAGAGGGACAAGAGGGAAAAAGAGACGTTAGGAGAGTGGGAAGGGAGAGAGTGAGGAATGGAGGAAGGGAGATAGAGGGGTAAAGAATGAGAGAGATAGTGAGCGAGAGAGAAAGCGATATGTATAGGGAAGAGGGAGAGATTGAGAACAAGGGTATGGAGAAGGGAGGGAGAGAGTTAAAGAGGAAGAACAAAGGGAGAGAGAAATTGAGAGAAAGTAAGAAACAATGAGAGAGAGAAGAGATAGGGATTAAGAGAGACAAAATTTGGAGAGAGAGAGAGAGAGTGTGTGTGTTTGAGCGCGAAGAACTAAGAAAGAGAGATGATAGAGTGACCGAAGAGAGAACAAGAGAGAGGAGCAAGGGCATTAAAGAAAGAATAGAGAGTGAGAGAGAGATGGAGCGAGGGAGTGAGAGGTAATTAAGATTTAGGGATTGAGGTAGAGAGAGATATTAAGATATAAATAGAGAGAAAAGAGTGAAGAAAAATAAAGAAAAGATGAGTGAGAGGGAGATACAGAAGGAGAGCAAGCGAATGAGCGAAAGAGAGAGATTGAAAGAGAGATGAAGAAAGATCGAGAGGGAGAGAGTGAAAGGGAGAGAGTGAGAAAGAGAGAGACAGAGGGCAAGAGTAAGGGAGAGAGTGAGAAAGGGGTAGATAGAGGGAGAAAAGGAGAGAGATTGAAGAGAGAAAGAGTAAGAGAGGGAGAGCGACCAAGAAAGATCTAAGAGAAAGAGAGATACGAAGCAAGAGAGGAAAATAGTGCAAAATATGATCATGTTTGAGATAGGGAGGTAGAGTGCAAGAGGAATGAGTGAGAAGGAGAGATGGAGAGAACGGGATTGAGAGGAAGAGTGGTTGAGATAGAGAGAGTGGGAGGGAGGTTAGCAGAGGGAGAGAATAAAAGAGAAATGATGAGAGATAGAGTAAGAGAAACGGAGTGAAAGAAATAAGGAAAATTGAAAGTGAGAGAAGAGAGAGCAAGAGAGAGGGAATGCAAGAGAGCAAAAGAGAAAATGAGAGGTAGCAAGCTGGAGTGAATTCGTGAGTGCAAGAGGAGAGAAGGAGGTGTAAGATAGGGAGTGAGGTAAAAAGAGAGGGAAGAAGGATTGATGAGGGAGGGATAGAGAGAAAAGAGAGATGTATGAGAGAAAATTGGATATAATGAGATGGATTGGTGGGGAGAGAGCAAGATGTAAGGGCAATTTAGAGAGAGTGTGTGAGGGAGTGAGAGTGAGAGAGAGAAAGAAAGAGTGAGTGAAGAGAGAGTAGAGAGGGACATAGAAGAAAAAAGTAGAGAGAGACTGAGGGAACAAAAGAGAACACGCGAAAAATGAAGAGAGATGAAATAGAAAGTGAGAGAGTGAGGAGGAAAGGGAGTAAAGATAGGGATTGAAAAGTGTGCGGGAGCGAGAGAGGGAGAGAGGGTAAGGCATAAATAGAGAGAGAATAGAGACTCAAGGGGGATACAACAGAATATAGTGAGTGAGAGGTGGAGTGAGGATGATATAGAGGAAGATATGGAGAGAGAGAGAGATGGACAGTGAGAGGGAGATTGAGAGAGAGACTGAATTAATGAAAGAGGGAGAGAGGGAGGGAGAAGAGAGTGAGAGATGGTTGGAGAGAAAGAAGGAGCAGAGTGATAAGACAGTGATGAAAAAAAGCAATAGAGATTGTGTGTGAGATAAAATGAGAGAAAGCAATAGAGAAAGAAAAAGTGATAAACCATGAATAGAGAAAACATCGAGAGGAGAGAGTGAGAAAGAGAGAGATAGATGGATGGAGTGAGAGGAAAGAGGGAAGAGAGACTAATAGAGGAGATAATAAGAGTGCTCACGAGAGAGAGGATTGAGTTAGAAAGAGAGGGAGTAAAGTGAGTGAAATTTAGGAGAGAGAGACTTGGAGGAAGAAAAGGAAGAAAGCAATAAATAGAGAGAGAAAAAATAAAGAGAGGTTGAAAGAGTAGGATTGATGGTTATAGATACAGAGAGTGATGAAAGAGAGCAGTAGAGAGTGCGTGTGAGAGAAAGAGAGAGAGAAATAGAGAAAGAAATAATGATAAAGCATAACATAGAAAAGAGCCAGAGAAGGAAAGAATGAGAATGAGAAAGGATGGAAGAAGGGAGTTTAAAGGAATGGAAGAGTGTGGGAATGAGAGAGGAAGAGAGAGTGAGAGAGAATAGAGAATAAAGTAATAATAGAGATAGTGTGAGAGACATGGAGGAGAGACTGAATTAATGAAAGAAGGAGAGAGGGAGGGAGAAGAGAGTGAGAGATGGTTGGAGAGAAAGAGGGAGTAGAGTGATAAGAGAGTGATGAAAAAAAGCAATAGAGATTGTGTGTGAGATAAAATGAGAGAGAGCAATAGAGAACGAAAAAGTGATAAACCATGAATAAAGAAAACAACGAGAGAAGGAGAGAGTGAGAAAGAGAGAGATAGATGGATGGAGTGAGAGGAGAGAGGGAAGAGAAACTAATAGAGGAGAAAATAAGAGTGCTCACGAGAGAGAGGATTGAGTTAGAAAGAGAGGGAGTAAAGTTAGTGAAACTTAGGAGAGAGAGACTTGGAGCAAGAAAAAGGGAAAAAGCAATAAATAGATAGAGAAATAAATAAAGAGAGGTTGAGAGAGTAGGATTGATGGTTATAGATACAGAGTGAGTAAAGTGATAAGAGAGTGATGAAAGAGAGCAGTAGAGAGTGCGTGTGAGAGAAAGAGAGAGAGAGAAATAGAGAAAGAAATAGTGATAAAGCATAACATAGAAAAGAGCCAGAGAGGGAAAGAATGAGAATGAGAAAGGTTGGAAGAAGGGAGTTAAAGGAATGGAAGAGTGTGGGAATGAGAGAGAAGAGAGAGTGAGAGAGAATAGAGAGTAAAGGAATAATAGAGATAGAGTGAGAGACATGGAGAGAGGGGTAGAAAATGAGGTTTAGTAGGTGAGAGAGGGGGTGAACTGGAAAAGATTGAGAAGGAGAGGGGGGAGAGTGTGTGAGACAAAGAAAGAAGAGCGAGAAACGGAGAGAGAGGAGGAAGGGAAGGAAATAAGAGAGTTGGAGAGAGAGGGAGAGCGAGGAGCGAGAGCAATAGAAGAGAGAGTAAGTAAGATAGAATGAACATGGCGTGAGAAAAAGAGAGGGCATGAGGGAGTAAGAGTGAGAGTGAAACTAAAGAGAAAGGAAGAGAAACTAGAAAGGGAGAGTGCGAGAGAGAAATAGAGAGAAAAGAGAGTAAGGGAAGAGTGAGTGAGCGAGAGAGGAAGTAAAACAGAGGTAAGTGAGGAGAACAGAAGAAAGAGAGGGATGAAGGGAGTGAATGTGGGAGGGAGAGTGAGACAGACTCAGTGAGGGATAAAGGGAGCATCAAAAGAGAATTCAAGAGAGAGTGAGAGAGATAAAAAGAGGTGGAATAGAAAGTGAGAGAGAGGAAGAGAGTGAGTGAGAAAGAGAGATAAAAAGAGGTAGTGAGAGGGTTTAAAGAGAGAGAAGGAAAGAGAAAGGAGAGACTAAGGGAAGTTCGAGTAAGAGTGAGGAGGGGTATGAAGTGAGGGAGAATGAGAGGATATTGAGTAGGAAAGGGAGCACGAAAGAGAGGGATAAAGGTAAGGAGAGGGAGGGAGGTAGAGAAGTGAGAAAATGAGAGAGGGAGGAGAGAGAGAGTGGGAGATAGAGCGAGAGAAAAGGAAAAGAAAAGAGAGAGGAGAGAGCAACAAAGTAGAGTTTAAAAGAGAGTATAAGATAGAAAAAGAGAATAGAGAGTGAGAAAGAGGGAGTGAGAGAGCACAATAGATGGAGTAAGGGAGGGAGAGAAGAGGGTGGGAGAGAAAGAGCAAAACGGTAATAGATAGTGAGATTGAGAGCAAAATATTGAGCTAAAGAGGGTGAGAGGGAGAGAGATTAAGAGTGAGTGAGAGAGTGTATGAGTGTATGAGATTGAGAGAAAAGAGTGAGCTACATAAGGGAGACCTAGAGAGGGCGTGATGAGACATTGAGAAAGATAAAGGGAGAGAGTAAGAGCGTTGAAGAGTACATTAGTGAGAGAGTGAACGAGATCCAGAGAGAAATAGGATCATAGAGTGAGGTAGAGAAGAAGATTTAAGGAAGGAAAAGAGAGAGAGGGACAAGAGATTGAAAGAGATACTAGGAGGCTGGGAAGGGAGAGAGTGTGAGCAAGGTTTAGTGGAGGAGAAGAGAGAGATAGAGAGTGAGAGAATGAAAGAGAGAGCAAGGGAGGGATTAAGAGAGATATATAGATAGATAGAGAGAGAGTGAGAACAAGAGTAAGGAAAGGAGAGTGAGAGAAAGAGGAGATAGGGAGATGGACAGAGAGAGGGAGAGAAGGAGAGAGCGAGAGAAGTGTGAGAGAATGTGAGAAATAATTAGAAAGAAGTGAGAGTGATCAGGAGAGATAAAACTTAGAGAGCGAGAGAGGGTGTGTATGAGTGCGAGAGAGTGATAGAGATCTAAAGAGAGTTTGAGAGAGGTAGAAAGTGTCTGACTTTGTGAGATGGAGAGAAGAGTGAGCTACATAAGGGAGGCCTAAAGAGGGTGAGATTGAGGGAGTGAAAATGATAGAAGAGAGAGTGAGGTTGATAACGAGAACAAGTGTGAGAGGGTGATAGAGATCAAAGAGAAAGGCCCATAATGTCTTCCTTTCTCTCTCTATCCATCTTTCCCTCTCTCCTTCCTTATTCTTTCTTCTCTCTCTCTCTTTTGCTCCCTCTATTCTATTTCATTCTAACTTTTACTTCCTTCCTCTCTCTCTTTCTTGCGTTTTCTCATGCTCTTTATTTTGTTGGTCTCTCTTTTCTCTCTCCTCTCACTCTCTCTTCCTCTATCCCCTTCTCTCTTGCTCTATCTCCCTCTTTTCCCCTCTCTCTCACACAAACAATCTCTCTTTCTCTCCCTCTATCCCTCCTATGGACTTCCCCTCAACATTTCCATCTCTCTCTCTCATTCATCGTCCTCTTCACCCTCCCTCTCTCCCTCTCACTTACTCCCTCTTTATCTCCTTTCTCCCACTCTATTCTCTCTCAATTTTTCTCTCCCTCCGACCATCACAACCTCTCATATAAATCTCTCTCACTCCATCTTTCTCACTTTTTGGTGTCTATCTCTTACTTTGTATTCTGTTGGTCACTCTTCTCTTTCCTTCTCACACCCATTATCCCCACAAACACTTTCACTTGCTCCCTCTCTTGCTTTCATTCACTCCTTATCATATCCTCTCTCATTCTTCAAAATATCTTCCTACTCCCTTTCTCTCTCCTTCTCTCAATTAAATTTCACTCTCACTCTCACTCCTCTCTATTAAATTTCACTCTCACTCTTACTCCATCTCTTTCTCACCCTCTTTTCTCTGTCTCTATCTCTCTCTCTTTCACTCACTCTTTCCTCCTCACTCTGCCTCTCTTTATTTATCGCCCTCCCTATCTCACTCTCTTCTCTCCTAATTTTTCTCTCACTATCTCTCCTTCTGTCGCTCCCTCCCTCTCTTCAACTTAGCACACTCCCCGCCTTTCTTCTCTCTTTCTCACTCTTTGTTATCTTTTTCTCACTTACTCTCTATACTGCTACTCCATCTTCTCTCACTATTTCTCTTAGTCCATCCTCCTAGTCTCACTCCTCTATCCTCCTTCCCTCCCTCACTCACACTTTCCTCTCTATATATATTACACTTTCTCTACCTCTATCCCTCCTTCCCTCTCCCTAGCTCCCTTTACAACTCATCTCTTGCTCTTTAATATCCATTCATTTGCTCTCCCTGTCTCTTCCCTTCTCGCTCACTCTCTCTTGCTCTATCTTCCAACACTTTATTTTTCTCACACTCTCTCCCTCCCTCTCTCTCTCTTAAATATTTCTCACAGACTCCCTCTATCTCTCCATTTCCTTTTTTTTACCACTCATGCTTTCTCGCACACTCTCTGTTATCTTTATTTATTTCTCTCTATTTCTCTCTATATCTTCCTTCTCTATCTTTCTCTCACTCTCTCTTAGTCTCCCTCACTCCCACTCTCTTCCTTACTCTTTCTCTTCCTCTATCCCACATTGTGTCTCTCCATCTTTATTGTTTCAATCCCTCCCTCTATCTCTTTCTCTCTATTCTCTCCCTCCCTCCCCTCATCCATTACTTTGTCCCTCCCTTCCTTCACTTCCCCATCTCCCTCTCTCTCTTACTCTCTCTCTCTTGCCATTCTTCTATTCTCTCTATCTTCTTACCTCTCACTCACTCTCTTACCCCATCATCCCTCAGTCTCTCTTCTCTCTTTATTTCATTTTCACTCTGTATCACTATCTCTCTACTGCTCTCTGTAATCCATCTCACTCCCTCTCTATCTCTCTTTCTGGCTCACTTCATCACTCTCTCTCTCTCTCACCCTCTCCATTTCTCTTTGTCTTTATCTCTCTCTCTCTCTCTCTCTCTCTCTCTCTCTCTCTTCTGATATATTTTATCCCTAACTACCTCTCTTTCACTCCCTACAACTCTCTCGATCTCCACTCTCCTTATCTCTTTCTTGCTTCCTATCTCACTCGCTCAATTTTTCTCTTTCTCATTCTCTCTTCCCTAAGTCTTTCTTTATTTTTCTCTGACACTCTCTTGCTTTCTCGCTCCCACTTTCTTCCTCTTCCATTTCAAGATAACCCTTTCTCCCTCTTCCCATTGTCTTTCTTCCTCTATTCAGTTGCTCTCTCTGCTCTCCTTATTTTATATCTTTATGCCTCTCTCTATTGCTTCCTTGTCTCCCTTTCTCTCTCGCTTTCTCTCTCTCTCCCTCTCTATCACTTCCTCTTTATCCCTTTTTATTTCAATCTCATGTTCTACCCCCTCTCTCCCTCTCACTCAGTCTCTTTCTATATGTTCCTCACTCCCTTCTTTCATACTCCCTCCACCTCTCTCTTTCTCATACACACACTCTCTCTCTCTTGTCAATATTTTATCACTTTTCTTACTCTATTTCTCTCTATTACACAGACAATCTCTTGCTTTCTATATTTATCACTCATCCTTATCCATTTACCCACTTTTTCTCTCCAACCAACTCTCACTCTCTACCTCTTTAATATAGAGCGAGGGGGCGAGAATAAAAGAGATGGGGATAGAGAGAAGAAAGGAAGATGCAACAATAGAGACAGAGGATGGAGTACGAGAGAAAGAGCAACATGGTAAGAGAGAGCGAGATAGAGATCGAGAAATGGAGCTTAAGAGGGTGAGAGGGAGGAGATCGAGAGAGAGAGAGAGTGTGAGTGATAAGTGTATGAGTGTGTGTGAGAGCTCAAGAGAGAGAGTGAATTGGATGGAGAGACAAGGGTGAACTATATAAAGGAGACCTATAGAGGGAAAGAATGAGGGAGTGAAAAAGAGATCTATAGAGAAAGAGAATGAGAGTGGAAGAATGAAATAGATCTATAGAGAATCTAGGAAAAGAGAGTGAGAGAGAGAAGAAGATATAAGAGAAGAAATGAGAGAGGGACAAGAGAGAGTAGAGATATTAAGAGAGTGGGAAGGGAGGGAGGTGTAACGGATGGAGGTAAACAGAGAAGAGAGAGATACAAAGCTAGAAAATGAGTGAGACAGTGAGTGAGGGAACAAGAGATATATGTAGGGGGAGAGAGAGAGAGGGAGTGAGAGAGTAAGAGAGAGAGAGTGAGAGATAGGAGTGCGACAGAGGGAGGCAGAGTTAAAGATGGAAGGACGAAGAGACGGAGAAAGAGGGAGAAAGTGAGAAACAATGAGCGAGAGAAGAGAGAGGGATTGAGAGAGAAAAAATTTGGAGAGAGAGTTGTGTTTGAGGGAAAGATAGATGGAGCAAGAGAGAGAGAGTTAGAGAGGGAGTGAGAGGGGAGAGAGGGAGGTAGTGAGAAAGAGTGAGAAATAGCAAGAGAGAAAGAGAGAGAAGAGAGTAAGGGAGTAAGAGTGAGAGTGAAATTGAAGAGATTAAGGGAGCTAAGAAGGGAAAGAGAGAAAAAAGAGAGAAATAAAGAACTAATCGAGAGTGAGGTCAAAAGAGAGGGATCTAAGCAGGCACATAAGGGGGGAGAGAGGGAGGAGAAGTAATAAAAAGAAGAGAGAAGAGGGGGTGAGAAGGAAAATAGATAGAATGAGAGGAATATAGAGAGAAATTGAGTTATGGATATAGAAAGAATAGAGAGAGAAAAGAGATGAAGAGAGAGAGCAAGAGAGTGAGTGAGAGAGAAATATAATAAAGAGTGAGAGACATATTGAGAAAGTGAGAGAGGGAGAAAAAGAGAGATAGAGGGCAAGAGTAAAGAAAGAAAAGATAGCAAGAGAGAAAGAAAGTGAGAGAGAGAAACATAATTAGAGGGTAAGAGATATAGCAAGAAAAGGAGAGAGCTAGATAGAGAGAGATAGAGGGCAAGAGCAAGGAAGAGAGTAAGAATGGAGGAGATAGAGGGAGATCTAGAGATTAAAGAGAGATGGAATGAGAGAGGGGGAGAGAGCATGAAAGAGAGATGGGAGGGGGAGAATGAGGGATACATAAGGAGGGAAGGAGGAAAGTGAGAGAGGGTGAGAGAGCTGAGGATAGATGGATAGAAAGCCTAGAAGGAATGAGAGAAAAGAGAGACAAATAAATAGATAGATTAGTAGAGAGAGAATAGATAATGAAAGTGATATAGAAATGAAGGGGGGGTTTGTGAGAGAAAGATTGAGAGAGGGAATAGAAGGAAGAGTAAGAAAGAGGGAACAAGAGGGACTAGCTCTCTTTTTTCTTTTTCTTCTTACCTTTCTCTCATAAAGTTCCCCACTTTCTCTCTCCTCTCTCTCTCTCATGTTTCCATTCCTCCCTCTCTTAGTCTCTCTCATCTCGCCTTCCCCCTACTCCATTTATCCCTCTCCATCTCCCTCTTCCTCCGTTGCTCCCTCTCTCTCATCATTCTCTGATCTCCCTCTCTTTATAGCTCCCGCTTACTTACTCTTACTCAATCTTCCCTCAGTCTCTCTTCTCACTCACTCTCCCTTTCACTCTCTTCCATTCTCCTTCTTGCACTCTCTTTAATCCCCTCTTACTAACTCCTATCTCTCTCGAGATCTCTTTGACTCTCTCACTCTTATTCTCTTTATCTGTCTCTCTCTCCTATCTTTCTCACTCCTTCAGCCCTGCTCTCTCAAGGCCTCCTTTATGTAGCTCACTCTTCTCTCTCCATCTCACACACTAATACCTCTCACGATCACTCTCCCTTTCACACTCGTTAGCTCCATTGCTCGCTCTTTTTCTCACACTCTCTTACCATATTTTCTTTCTCTCTCACTCGCTCCTCTCCCTGCCTCGCTCCATTTTTCTCTCTTCTCTCTCTATCAATTTTCTATTATTTTCTCTCTCTCTTCTCACTCTCTATCTTATTTTCATATATTCTCTTTTACACTTTTCTTTGTTGCTCTCTCTCTCTTCTCTCTTTCCTCTTACATTTCCCTCACTCTATTTTGCACTCTCTCCTTTCTCACTCTCTTGCTTCCATCCCTCCCTCTCACTTTCTTTCTTTTCTCTCCCTCCCTCCCTCTCTCCCCTTGCTCCCTCTCTCCCTCTCTCTGCATTACTCCCTCTCTCTCTCTCTCTCGTCATTCTTCTGTACTCCCTCTCTTTTTATCCCTCACTCACTCTTACACGATCTTCTCTCAGTCCATCTCTTCCTTGCTCTTTCCTACTCTCTCTCTCTCTTTGAACTCTCTCACTACCTCCTATCCTTCTTTCTCACTCACTCTCTATTCCATTTCTTTTTATCTCTATCTCGCTCTTTGTTCTGTCTCTCTCTTTTGATGATCATTTTATCCTTCAATACCACCCTCCCTCCATCATTTCGCCCACTCTTCATATCTCACTCATTTTCTCCCTCTCTAACTCTCTCTTCTCTCACTTTCTCCACTCTATTTCTCTCTTACACCTTTTCACCCTTTCTCACTCCCCCTCTCTCTTTAGTTTAACTCCCACTAATACTCCCTCACTCCCTCTCTCCTTCTCGCTCCATGTTCAATCTCTCTTTGATTTCTCCCTCTCCCAATCTTTCTCTCCCTCTCTCCCCTGTCTCTTGCTTCTTCCCTCCCTCCCTCTCTCTTCCTTTCTCAATGTCCTTTTCATTTTGTCACACACTCTCTCCTTTTTTCCCTCTAACTCTATTTCATTTCACCCCCTCTCTCCCACTAAATCACATTCTCTACCCCTCTCTCCCTCACTTTCACTCTCTCTATATCTTCAATTAATCTCTCTTCAATATCACCCTCTCTTCCCCTCTTAATCCCACTTACTTCATTCTCTCTCACTCCCTCCCTCCATTTCTTTCTGTCTCACTCTCTCTTTCTCTTGCTCTTTTATTTATTTTTTTCTTTATCATTTCTTCTTTCTCTATTTCTCTCTCTCTCTCGCACACGCACCCTTACTCTCTTTTACCACTCTCTCTTTTCACTTTACTCGCTCTTTCTCTCCAACCATCTCTCACTCTCTTCATATCTCCCTCTCCCCTTCTTTCATTAATTCAATCTCTCTCTCTCTCCCTATCACCCTCTCCCCACTATCTCCACATCCCTTATATATCTCCATCTCTCTTATCCTCACTCATTATCTTTTCCTCTTTCTTCCCCGAGTCTCTCTTCTTTCTATATTTGCCTCACCCTCTCTCCTTCGCTCCCTCCCGCTCACTCTTTAATCCGTATCTTCACTCCCTCTCTTCCTCTCTCACCCTATTTCATCTTTCTTTTATGTTTCTTGCTTTCTTATTCCTTCTTTATCTCTCTATCTTACTCTTTCTTCTATCACCCTCCTTTCTCTCTCTTTACTCACTCTTTTCTCCCTTTATCTCTCAGCCTTCCTCTCACACTCTCTATCAATTTCACTCACATCTTGCTCTCTCCCTTCATATCCATCTCTTTATTAATTATTTTATCTCCCCTTCTTTCCCCTCTATCCTTCTGTCTTTCAATCCCACTTTCACTTTCTCCCTCTTTCTCTACATACTCCTCTCTTGCTCTTTATACACTCACTCATTCACCCCTTCCCTCCCTCACATTTTCACTTTCACTCGCCCTCATTCCCAAACTCTTGCTTTCTCTTCTCTCACTTTATCTTTCATATATTTCTTTCTCATACTTCATCTCCCATTCTCTCGGTCTCTCTCTCAACTTTTCTTTCTCTTTCTCTCCCCGACGCTTCCCTCTCTCCCACTCTCTCTATCTTAGTATCTTTCCCCATCTCTCTCTCTCTCTCCCTCCCTCTCCATTTTCTTCTCTCCTTTCCTCTCACTCATTCTCTTAATCTCCCTCCCAATCTCAATCTTGTTCACTATCTTTTGCTCTCTCCTTTGCTCTCGCTTCTTATCTCTCTCTCTCTCTTAAATTTTTCTTTCTCTCTCCCCCTCTCTCACCCCATCTATCTTCAATCTCTCTCACTCTTTCCCTCTATCCCCTGTCTAACTCTCTCTTAATCTTGCCCTCTACCTTTCTCTTTCTCACTATCTATCACTCTTTATTATGTTTCTCTCTATGGCTCTCTCTTGCTCTCTTTTCTCTTTCCTTACTCTTTCTTGATCTCCCTATATCCATCACTCTAGATCTCTCTACCTTCCTCTCTTTCTCTCTCTTCTCTCTCATTGTTTAATAGTTTCTCTCCTTCCTCCCCCCTCTCTCTTTATTTTTCTCTCTTTTTCTCTCTAGCTCCCTCTCTTTTGTCACTCTTTATGCCTTCTATATTTCTTTCTCTCTTTGTCACTCTCTCGCATCTTCGCTCCTCACTCTCTTTAGTTTCACTCTCACGGTTACTCCCTCACTCGCATCTCTCCATCTTTCTCTTTTGCACTCTCTTTATTCTCTCTCCCTCTCTCACTCTCACCTCCCTCCCTAACTCTCTTTCTGCCTCAATCTATCATTGTCACTCTTGCTCCTTTTCTCTTTGTCTCTCTTACCCACTCTCTCTTAAGCTTCACTCTCATTCCTAGTCGCTCAGTTTATCTCATTCACCCTCTTTATTATCACTCCCACTTTCCTTATCTGTCTCGCTCACACTTTCAATTCCCTTTGCTTTATCTTCTTTGGGTTACTTTTCTCCCTCTATTTCTACCTTACCCTCTCTCCCTCTGGCTCACTCTTCAATCCCTCTCATATCATGATCTCACTCTCTCTCTCTATTTCATCTCTTTATATTGTTTATGTGCTCTCTTTTACTCTTTCTTCTATCTCCCTCTCCTCTCTCTTTAGTCACTCTTTCTATCCCTCTATATTCCTCTCTCCTTTCCTTCTCACTCATTCTCTTACTCTCCCTCTCTATCTCAATCCCATCCTCTTTCACTCCCTCCTTCCCTCTCTTTCCGCCTTCTCCCTATCTCTATCCTCTCTCTCCTTTTGCACTTACTCAATCTTCCTCCCTCTTATATTCTCCATCGTTCTCTCCCATTCTCTCTCTCAATTTTATTCTTACTATTTTATTTTCCTCCCCCTTCTATCTAATGCTCATATCTCTATCTCTATCTTTATCTACCAATTTATATATCTATTCTTTCACTCTCTCTCAATCTAACCCTTCATGAATCACTTTCTCACAGCACCTCTCTCATTGTTACTCTTCCTTCTCGTCCCTTTCTCTTATATTTATCTATTTATTCCCTCTCTTACTCTCTCTTTTCTCTCTATTTTTGTCTATATTTCATGGTCCCTCTCAACCATCTATTCAATTTAAATCTCATTCATACTCCTTTCCTCTCCCTCTCACTCTCTATTCTCTCTCTCTTTCTCTCTCTTCCTCTCTTATGTTATTTTATTATCCTCTCCTCTTACTCTTTCTCTCCATCTATCCACCACTACTTCTCACTCTCCCTGTCTCATTCTCTCTCCCCCTCCCACTATCTCTCACACTCTCTTCTCTCCCTCTCTCTCTCTCACATGCACTCACTCTTTTGCTCCCTCTTTCCCTTCCTCACTCTCCCTTTCTCTATCTCCCTGTCACTACCTTCCCTCTCTCACTCTCACTCATTACCTTCTGTGTTTTCCATCTCTCTCACTCTTTCACTCTTCATTCTCTCTCTCTGTCTTAATATATATTTTATTCCTGTATTATTTGACTCTTTCGATCCATCTATCCCCTCTCCCTTTCTCACTCTCTTGCCTCCCTCCCTCTCTCTGACTTCCATCCCTCCTATTCAGACATACGTACACAAATACACTCTCTTCTCTCCCTTTCTCTTTCTCACTCTTTCCCCCTCTCCTCACCCACTCCCTCTATCACACTCCCTCCCATTCTCTTTCTCCATTTATCACTCTCCCTCTTCCTCCCTCTCCCTCCCTCTCCCTCTTATTCTCCCTGCTCCCTATCTCTCCGCACTTCATCCCTCCTCTTCCTACTTATTCTCATAGATGTGCTCAGTCTCTCTTTTTCCCTCATATGTTCCTCCCTCTCGCTCTTTCATCCCCTCTTTCTCTATCAAACTATCTTTCAATTTCTCTTCCATATCCCTCCCTCTCTCTTTCTTCTTCTCTCCCCCTCTCTTCCTCTCTCTTTAAAAATTCTTTTCATCTATCTACCACACTCCCTCCCTTCCTCCTCATCTATCTTTCTCTCTCTCTTTCTTTTTCTTATTATGGAATTCATTCCTCCTCCCTCCCTCCCTCTCTCTCATATATTCTCTTATATATCTCTCTCTCATTCACTTTTTATCCACGTATCATTTTAACTGTCACTCTCCCCCTCTCTTTCTTTGACTTTATTATTCTCTCTCTATATAGGTTTCTATTATCTCTCTCTCTGTCTGTCTCTCTGTCTCTCTCTCTCTCTCTTCTTTCTCTCTTTATCCCCTTGCTCTCTCAAGCACATCCTCCCTCCACCACCTCGCTTTCTTTCAAACTCATACCATCGCTCACTTTTCTCTCTCAATCTCTTTAGCTTACTTTCTTGCCCTATCCTACTGTCTCTTCCCTTGCTCTCCATTTCCTTCTTGATTTTTTCCTCCCACTCTCCACTTTCTCTTGCTTTTATCTATCTCTCTATCTCTCTCTCCCTCCCTCCCCCTCTTCTTTCTCACTTGCTCTATCTTACATCTCTCTCTATATATACTCTCTACTTCCTCTCTCTAACTTATTATCTCCCTCCCCTCTTTTTCTCTTGCTCTTCCTCTTCTCTTGTGATTTCTCTATTGCCCTTCTCTCTTATTCGCCCTCTCTTCATCCTCCATTTCACTCACTCATACTCCTCTCCCTCTCTTTCTCATTTTCTCTTTTACTCTCTCTTACAATCTGTCCTATTGTTACCAATTCCCTCTCTCTTTTAATTCTTTATCATCCTCTATCACTCACACACACTCTCTCATGCATCCCTCCCGCTCAGTCACTCTCCCTCCCTCCTTCCCTCGCTCCCTCCCTCTCCATCTCCCTCTCTTACTTTTTCCCTTTTTATCTCTCTTTCCCTCTCTTTCGTCACTCTGCATCCTTTCTCTATTTCTCTCTCTCCATTCGTAGCTCCCTTACTCTCTTTAATATGTCTCTTAGACTTACTCCCTCGCCTTCTCTCTTTTTCTCTATGTTAATCTCTCTCACTTTCTCTCTCCTTTTATCTCTCTCACCTTGCCTCCCTAACTCTCTTGCTCCTTTTCTCCTACTCTCTCTCTCTTTAGCTTCACTATCACTCCTACTCACTCTCTTTATCTCTCCATACTCTCTATCCTCCCTTCCACTTTCTATCACTATCTCGCTCGCACTCTTTATTCTCTGTCAACTCTCTCTTTTCTTACTCCTCTTCATATATACCCCCTTTCTTTATCTATTACTCTCACTTCCCTCCTTCTTCACTCTCTCTAACACTCTCCCCAACTTTTGTTTCCTGGCTAACTCTCTTTTCTCATTCTCCTTCTCATTATCTCTCTCATTCTCTTATTCTCCCTCCCTCTATCTTGCCACTAGCACTTTCTCTATCTTGACTCATTTTACTTCTTTCCATATATCTCTCTAACTTTCACTTCCTCCATATGCTCTCTCTCTTCTCCCTCTGTCCCTCCTCATTTTTTTCTCTCCCGCTCTCTCGTTCTATGTTTAATCATCTTCTTCCACCTTCTATTCTCATACTTTCTCTCACTCCCCACTCTTGCTTCCTTCCCTCTCACCCTCTCTCTTCCTCTCTCTCTCTCACGCTCTCCACATCTTTCCCTCTCACTCTCTTTCACTTCATCCCCCCTCTCTCTCCCGCTAAATTTCATTTTATACCTCCTCTCATCCTCTCTGTTACTCTCCCTCCCTCTCTCTCTTCCTCTCTCTATATATCCTCTAACACTTTCTTTCCCTCTACCCCTAACGTCTCTCTCCCCAATGTCTCTTCTCTCTCTCTCACACTCTCACTCTCTACCTTACTCTCCCACTGTCTCTCACTCTCTATTCCACCTTCATTATTGCATCGTTTCTCAGTCAATCTCTATTAATGTCGCTTCATCGCTCTCTCTTCTCTCTCATTACTCAAATCTTTTTTCTCCTTCTAACTCCTTTTCTTGCTCCCTCCCGCCCACCCTGTCTTCCTCTCTCTTTCATTCCCTCTCTCTTCTCATGTTTTGCTCTTCATCTCTCTCGAATTATTTCTTACTCTCATACATTCTCTCATCTCCTCTTTCCTCTCACTCTCTCTTTCTCTCCAGTTTACACTCTCTCTCACTGACTCTTCCTCTCACTGCCTTTCTTTCTCTCCTCCCTTTTTTTGTCTCTCTCTGTCACATGCTCTCTCTTTCCTGCTCTGACTAAGTTTTTTATTATTTTTCTCTTCTCTCCCTATCTCTCACACTTGTGCTCTATCTCCCCCTCGTTATTTCTCCCTCCCACCCCCTCTCGCTCCCCGCCTCTCTCACACTCTATCCCCAACCTTCTCTCCAAGTACTTCCCTTTTTTTCTCTATTTCTCTCTCTCCCTCTTGCACTCCATAGTTTCCCTACATCCCTTTCTCTCAACCTCATATCTTCTCTTGCTTTCTCTCTCTCTCAACCTCTTTAGCTCCCTTTCTTGCTCTTCCCCACTCTCTCTTTTCTCCTCCATTTCTTATTACTATTTTTCTTTATCTACTCTTTTTCTTGCTCTTATCTCTCTTTCATGCTCTTTCTCTATACCTCACCCTCATCTCTGTCTCACTATTTCTCATATTCTCTGAAATTCTCCCTCTCTCTTCTTCCCTCCTCCCTCTTTCACACTTCCCTCCCTCCCCCCTTTCTTTCACACACAAGCTCTATCTCTTCCTCTCTCTTGTTCACTCTCTCTCACACACTTTCTCACACTCTCTCCCCTTCTCGTTCCCTCCCTCTCTCGAATTTCACTCTTACTCTACCTCTCTCTCCCTCACTCCCTCGCTCTCAAAAAATTTTTCCTCTCAATTTCTCTCTTTCCTCTATCTTTCCTCTCGGTCCCTCCCTCTCAAGAGGTGAGAGATTTGTGAGATTGGGAATGAGAAAGAAGGAGTGGGAAGAAGGATTGAAAGAGAGATGGATCTAGAGAAAAGAGAGACGTACGAGAGAAAATCAGAAATAAAGGGATGGATTTGAGTAGAGAGCAAGATGTGAGAGTAATTGAGAGAGAGTGTGTGAGGGAATGAGAGTGAGTGAGAGAGAAAGGGTGAGTAAAGAGAGAGAAGAGAGGGTGACAGATGAAAGAGCAAGAGAGAGAACAGAGGAAGTGCAAGAGAGAGCAAGCAAATGATAAAGAGAGATGAATTAAAGAATGAGAGAGTGAGCAAGAGAGGGAGTGAACTAAAAATAGAGCGATAGAGGGAGGGAGTGATAGGGATTGAAGGAAGTGTCGGAGGGTGAAAAGTAGAGAGAGTGAGACAGAAATATAGAGAGAAGAGGAACTCAGGCAAGATAAAACAAAAGTTTGAAGTGAGAGGTGGAGAAAGGGATATATAGAGGAGGATATAGAGAGAGATAGAGGGGGAAGGGAGATAGAGAGACAGAAGGAGAGAGAGAGGGAGGGAGGAAGAGGCTGGGCGATAGTTGGAGAGAAATAGTGAGTAAAGAGACGGGTGGGAGTGATAAAAGAGAGCAAGAGAGAGCGTGTGAGAGAGAAAGATAGACGGAGAAAGTGAAAGATGAAGAAATGTGATAATTCATGAAAAAGAAAAAGAATGAGAGAGGGAGAGAGTGAGAAAGTGGGAAAGAGGGGGAGTGAGAGAGATTGAAGAGTGGGTGTGAGAGAGGAGAGAGTGAACGAGAGGGAGAGAGGGGATAGAGAATGTGATTTTGAGAGAGAGAGAGAGAGAGAGAGAGAGAGAGAGAGAGAGAGCATGAATAAACTAGAAGAATGTGAGAGGGGGAGAGTGTATGTCAGAGAGAGAAAGAGAGAGCAGAAAGTGAGAAGGAAGATAAGACAGGGGGAGAGAAGGAGAGAAAAATTAGGAGGTGAGAGAGAATAGAGAGAAACATAAGTTAGAGTGCATGTGAGAGGGTGAACTTAGAGTGAGAAACAGTGAAGGAGAGAGGGAGTAAGAGTGAGAGAGAAACTGAAAAGAGAATGAAGGAGCAAGAAAGGAAGCGTGTGAGTGAGGGAATAGAGAGCATGAGAGAGGAAGAGATTGAACGAGCGAGAGAGGGGGCAAGAAAAAGAGAGACAAGTGTGGGAGAGAGAGGGATTAAGTGAGCGAAAGAGGGAGAGATAGCATGAGAGAGGTATTAAGGGATAGTATGAGGGTCAAATGTGAGAGACAGAAGAGACAACGAGATAGAGATAAAGAGAGATGGAATAGAAAGAGGGATAGATGGAGGTAGTGAGTGAAAAAAAGAGATAGGAGGAAGTGAGATGGTTTAAAGATAAAGTTAGTGGGAGAGAGAGTGAGAAGAGATGTTCTGTAAAGATTGAGTAAGATTAGTGAGGGGTAAAGAGAGAGGAAGAATGAGAGAATGGTAGAGAGAGGGAGCAAGAGAGAGGGAGACAGAGAGAGAGCGAGGGAGTGGAAGGGAGGGAGGGAGAAGAGAGAGAGAGAGAGAGAGAGAGAGAGAGCGAGGGTTGGAAGCAAGAAAGGGAGGAGAGAGAGAGAAAGGAGGTTTGAATGGGAGAAAGAGTAAGGGGAAAGAGTGAAAAGAAAATAATAAAATAGAGTGTAAATCAGGGTATAAGATATAGAAAGGGAATAGAGAGTGAGAAAGGAGAGAGACGGAGATAGAAAATAGGGAAGAGAATAGATAGTGAAGAGAGAAAGATGGAGCAAGGGAGAGATAGGAGAGAGTGAGCGAGAAAGAACATGATAGCAAGAACGAGTTAGATAGAGAGCAGGAAATAGTGCTAAAGAGGGTGAGAGGGAGAAAGATTGAGAGGGGAAGTGAGAGAGTGTATGAGTGTGTGAGATGGAAAGAGAAGAGTGAGATACAAAGGGGAAACGTAGAGATGGCACGAATGACGAAGTAAGATTATAGAGGGAGAGAATGAGAGCGATAAGAGAGAAAAAAAAGATATCAGAAAGGTGCAAAAGGAGAGAGACTATGAGCTAGGGAGGGAAAAAGAAAAACGTGAGATAGAGAGTAAGAGAATGAAAGAGACGTGAGAGAGGGATCAAGAGAGATATAAAGATAGAGAGGGAGAGAGTGAGAAAAAGAGTAAGTAAACGAGAGTTAAAGATAGAGGCAGAGAGGGTAGGGAGAGAGAGAGAGAGAAGGGTGAGAGAATGTGAGAAACAATGAGAGAGAGGAGAGAAAGATTGAGGGAGATAAATTTGGAGAGTGGGAAAGAGAAAGTGCGTGTGAGGGATAGGGAGAGAAAGATCAAGGAAAGAGAGAGATTGTGTGTGTTTGAGGAAGAGTGTGTGAGAGGGAAACATAAGAGAAAAATTTAGGGAAGTGTGGGAAATAAAAGAGAGAAAGAGATAACAAACTGTGAGAAAGAGAGAGGAAGGAAGCAAAGGAGGAGGTGAGAGTTAGAGAGATATAGAGAGAGAAGGAGAATGTGGAGAGATAGAGAAAGAGAGAGCAATAGAGATAAGAAGGGAGAATAAGAGAGGGAGAGCCCCAGGAATGGAAGTGGGAGAAATAGAGAAAGAGACTAGGGGAATAGGGGAAAATATTGAGTGAGAAGAGTAAGAGAGAAGTTTACATAGAATTAAGTGTGTGAGGGCAAGAGAGTGAGCGAGATAGTGATAGAATGTGGAAGAGAGAATAGAGTGTGTGAAAGAGATAAAGAGAGGGAGTAGTGAGAGTGAAGCTAAGGGGCTGGGAAGGAGAAATAATGAGGGGGGAGATAGAACACCAGTGTGAGAGATAGGGAGAGAAGAGAAACAACATAAAAACATAGTGAGAGCTGCAAAGAGAGTAAGTGACACACACACAAAGAGAGAGAGAGAGAGGAAGAGAGAAGGAGAGCGAGAAAGGTAGCTAGAGGAAGAGTTAGTGAGAGAGAGTGTAAACTGGAAAGAAAGAGAGAGTGAGAGGAAAAAGGAGAGAAGAGAATGAATGAGAGTAAGAAATAATGAGAGAGAGATGAGAAGCAAAGCTGAGAAGAGAGAAGGAATGAGAGAGAGGGAGAGAAGGGGGGAGGCGAGAGGGAGCAAGAAAGGGAGTTAGAAGGAGAAAAAAGAGTTGAGTAATGAGAGAGAAGAGAGAGCAACAGAAGAGAGAAATATAGAGATTGACTGAGAAACAATGCAATAATGAAGGTGGAATAGAGAGTGAGAGACAGAGGGAGAGCAAGGTAGAGAGTGAGAGTGTGTGAGAGAGAGAAGAGACATGGGAGAGAGAGATGTTAGGGGTAGAAGGAAGGAAAGTGTTAGAGGATATATAGAGAGAGGAAGAGAGATATAGAGGGAGGGAGAGTAAGAGATAGGATGAGAAAGGGTATAAAATGAGATTTAGTGGAAGAGAGAGGAGGGATGAAATGGAAGAGAGTTAGAGGGAGAGAGGTGGAGAGTGAGTGAGAGAGAAAGAAAGAGCGAGAGAGGAAGAGGGAGGGTGGGAGGTAAGGAAGCAAGAGTGGGGGAGTGAGAGAAAGTATGAAAATTGAAGGTGGAGAGAGATGGTGAGACATAGAGCAAGAGAGCGACAGAGAAAAAAAGAGGAGGGACAGAGGGAGAGGAGAATAAGGGTGTGAAGGTGGAACTGAGAGTTAGAGAGATATAGGGAGAGAAGGAGAATGAGTCGGGATAGAGAAAGACCAAGTGGGCAAGACAGAGGGAGGGAGAATAAGAGAATGAGACAGAGAATGAGAGGGAGATTGAGAAAAGAGAGATAGCCAGAAAATGAAATTGGTAGAGAGTGTTAGAGAGAGTGACGAAGGAGGGAAGTGAGAGAAATAGAGAGAGACAGTGGGGTATACAGGAAGAGGAGTGATAAGAGTAAGATAGAGTTGACAGAGAATAAAGAGTGTGACCGAGATAGCTATAGAAAGTGGAAGGGAGGATAGAGAATATTAAAGAGATAAAGAGAGGGAGTAGGAGAGTCAGCGAGAGGGAGGGAATTAGAGAGCAATGGAGAAAATGAGAGGGGGGAGAAGGAGTGAATGAGTGAGTCCCTCAATCTCTCTCTTCTACTTCTCAGCCCCTTTTCTCTCTTATTGTTTATTACTTCCACGCCTCTCCTAATTTTTCTCTATTTCTCTCTTTTTATCTCTCTCTCCTTCTTTGCTCCCTCTCTTCAATTTCACTCTCATTCTTACTCCCTAACTTTCTTCTCTCTTCCTTTTTCTCTTGCCCTCTCTTCTCCCTTTTTCTCTCCCTCTCTCTTTGTCTCACTCCCTCCCTCCCAAACCCTCTCCATCTATCATTATTTCCTGCTCTCTCTTCCCTTGCCATCTCTCCTCTCCATTTCTCTCTCACACTCTCCCTTTCTCATTCACTCTTCCTATCTCTTCAGTTTCACTCACACACATACTCCATCATTCCCTCTCTTTCTCGCTCCATGTTCACTCTCCATCACTTACTCTCTCTTTTATAGCGCTCTCTCCTCTCTCTCCTCTCAATCTCTCTCTCCCACTCTTCCCCATTCCCTTTATTCCTTCCCTCCCTTCCTCTCCCTCTCTTTCTCTATTTTTCTCTCTCACACACACTCTCCTCTCTCTCCCTCTCACTCTCTTCCAATTCACCCCCCATCTCTCCCACTAAATCTCATTTTGTACCTCCTCTCTCCATCTCTCTCACTCTCTCTCTCCATATCCTTCTTCACTCCCTCTTCCTCCTTCGCTTCCACTTTCTTCCATCTCTCTCAGTCCCTCCATTATTCTCTCTCTTCCTCACTCTCTTTCTCTCTCGCTCTTTCTCAATTTATACTTTCACTTTTTCTTTCTCTATTGCTCTCTTCTTGCTCTCTTTGACACACTATCTCTTGCTCTCTTTTATCACTCTCTTATCACTTTACTCAAACTTTCTCTCCATATATCTCTCTCTCTTTCTCCCTCACTCTTTCCCTTTTTCATTAATTTAATCTCTCGCTATGTCTTTTCTCCCTCCCTCTCTCACTCTATCTACCTCTCACTCACTATCATTTGCTCTACATTCACAGAGTCTCTCTCCTCTCTCGATTCTGCCTTACCCTCTCTCCCTGTCTCCCTTCGCTCACTCTTCAATCCCTATCTTATCTTGCTCTCTTGCTCTCTCTCTCTCACTCTCTATTTCAGCTCTCTGTATTTTTTGTATGCTCACTTTTGCTGCTCTCTATCTCTCTTTCTTGATATTTCTTCTATTTGCCTCTATCTATCACACACTCTCTCACACTCCCTCCCTCACAAAAAATCTCTCAATTGCTCTCACATCTTGCTCTCTGTACTCATACCTATCTCATTATTTATTATTTTCTCTCATACATCTCTCCTTCCTCCTCGATCCTCCCTTTTTCAATCCAACCCTCCCTCTCTTTCTCCCTCTCTCTCTCCTCTTGTACTCACTTCTTCGCTCCTTATCTTTCCCTCTCATTTTCTTATAACTCTCTCTCATTCCCTCTCTCTTGCTCTCTTTTCTCTCAATTTCATTTTTCTCTATTTCTCTCTTGCTCTCCCTCTCCCTTTCTCTTGCCCTCTCTCTCGTCCCCTCTCTCTCATTTTCTCCCTCTGCTACCCTCCCTTCCATGTTCTCCCTCTTTCTCCCTCACTCCCTCTTTCTTCTTCACTCCCTCTCCATCTCCCCCTCTCATTCTCTCCTTTTAACTCATTCTCTTACTCTCCCTCCCAATCTCAATCCTCCCTCCTTCTCTCTTTTTCTTCCTTTCCCCTATCACTCTTTGCTCTCCGCTGGTACTTAATCTATCTCCCTCCTTCCCTCTCATTTTCTCCATTGCTCTCTCCAATTCCTCTCTCTTTCTCTCTCTTCTCTCACTTTCTCTTCTCTCTATTTCTCTCTCACAGCATCCCGCTGTCTCTCTATCTCTTTCTTTTTCACCACTCATGCTCTCTTTCACTCTCTCTATTTCATTCTTTTTACCCCTCTTCTCTCACTTTATCTTCTTTTTATATCTCTCCCACTCTCCCTCATTCTTTCTTTCCCCTCTCTCCATTCCACTTCTCACCCTCCCCTCTCTCTATCTCAATCTCTCTCCCTCTTTCTCCCCCATCCACTCACTGCCCTCTTGCTCCCTATCTCCATCTTGATCAATATTGTTTCCTCTCTCACTTCCCCTCTCTCCCTCTGCAATCTTTCATTCTTTCTCTCTCCCACAAGGTCTCCAATCTCTCACTCTCTCCCTTACTCTTACCTTCTATCTCTCCCTTTCTCACTCTCACCCTTTCTTACTATGTCTATCATTCTCTATTCTTTATCTCTTTCTCTCTCGCTTTATTACTATACCTTGCTATCTTCTCACTCTCTTTACTCTTTTCCTCTATCTCTGTTTCTCCCTCTCTTCCTTTCTTACTATGTCTCTCACTCTCCAACATGTTTCTCTCTCGGGCCCATTGCTCTCTCTTCCTCTCTTTTCTCTCTCTTTGTCTCCCTATATCCATCACTCAATCTCTCTCTACCTTCCTCTCATTCTCTATCTCTTTGTTTTCTCACCCACTCTTCTCTCTTATTATTTATTACTTTTCCTCCCTCCCTTATTCCGCACTTTATTTCTCTCTCTTTCCCTCTCTTACCTCACTCTCTATCATTTCTCTGTTTCATTCTCTTTTTGTCTCTCCCCATCTTGGCTCCCTCACTGTCTTTAATTTCACTGTTGTTCTTACTCTCATTCTCTTCTCTCTCTCTCTCTTTCTCTATTGCTTTCTCCCCCTTTCACTCTCTCTCTCTCTCTTGCTCCATCTATCATTCTCTTTTGCTCCCTTTCTCTTACTCTCTCTTCCGCCCTCTCTTTCTTCAGCTTCACTCTCACTCTTATTCCCTCTCTTATCTCTTTCACAATCTCTATTCTCTCTCCTATTTCTATTGTTATTTTGCTCTCACTCTCTATTCTCTGTCAACTTCCCTCTTTCTCTTCTCACTCTTCAGCGCTCTCTCTCATTTTCTCTCATTCTCTAATTCTCCCTCTTGCTCAATTTCACTTTCTCTACCTTCCCTCACTCTCCTTCTCTCCCTTTATCTCGCTCTTTCTCTTCCTACTTTACTCCCTTCCTCTCTCATTCTCACTATTTATTTACATTCTCTTTCTCTATAGTTGCTCACTCTTCTCTAACTCTTTCTCTTATATTTCTCTCTTTCCTCTCTGTTTGTCCCTTCCTCTCTTCTTTTCTATTTCTCACACGTAATCTCTCCCTTTCTCTCTCCATCCAGACATTGGGAGGGCTGGAAGCAATAGAGAGGAAGTTGGGGATGGAGAGAGAGAATGGGAAATAGGGAGAGCTAGAGAGAGCGAGGGATAGAGTGAGAAAAAGAGAGAATAAAAGGCAACATAAGAGAGAAAATACTGAGAAAGAGAGATTTAATAGAGAGTATAAGAGATAGCATGAGTGGTAAAGAGAAATAAATGGAGAGGTAAAGAAAGGTCATGAGAAATATTGAAGAGGAAGAGCGAGCAAGAGAGGGAGAGATAGTGTGAGAGAGAAATAAAGAGTGCTGGAAGATAAATCAAGAAAGATTTAGTGAGAAGGGGAGAGAAAGGGAGAGCAAAGAATGGATGATAAAGAGTTAGAGAGAGGAGTTATAAAGGGTGAGAGGGAGAAGGAAGGGGGATAGAGGAAAGCGTAAGTGAGAATGGGAGGGAGGGAGGGGAGAGAGAAGAGAGAGTGAAAGGATGGATGAAGAGAAGTAGTTAGAGAAGATGGAGTAATAGTATAGAGCAATAGTAAGTGAGAGAGATAACAAAGAGTGAGAAATAGAGAAGGGAGTGAGCTATGTTGAAATGAGGGAAAGAGTGACAAAAAGACAGAGTGAGTGAGAGAGAAATTGGGAGAGAAGAGAGTGATAGAATGAGTGAGACGGTGATAGAGAGGTAGAGTAGAAGGAGTGATATTGAGAGAGAGAGAGAGAGAAAGACAAAGAAAAGGGGTGAGAAAGAGAGCAAGTAAGAGTGAGAGTGAAATTTAATAGAGAGAATGAGAGAGAAAGGAAGAGGGAAGAGATATTGAGAGAAGAGAGAGGAAGTGAGATGGAGTGAAAGAAAGAAGAGGAGTAAGAGAGAATGGTTGTGGGTGAAAGATGGTGAAAAAAATGAGAGACGAGAGACCAAGAGGAGAGAGAGAAATTGAGAGAAAAAACATTTGGAGAGAGAGGGATTGAGGGAGAGAGAAATAGAGTAAGAGTGAAATTCGAGAGAGGGAGTGAACGAGAAGGGGTGAGAGAGTGAACAAGAGGGAGGAAGAGATAGAGCTTGTTTGTGGAAGAGGGAGGGAGAGAGGCTGTGAAAGAGGGAGGAGTGAGGAAGAGAGAGGGAGAATATAAGAGAATGTGAGAAATAGTGAGACAGAGATAAGGGGGAGGTAGAGAGGAAAGAGCAATATAGAGAGATAAGAGCAAGAAAAAGAGGAGATAGAGAAAAATAGTAATAAGAAATGGAGGAGAAAAAAGAGAGAGTGGGGAAGAGCAAGAAAGGGAGCTAGAGAGATTGAGAGACAGAGAGAGAAATTAAGAGAATATATGAGGTTGAGAGAAAGGGATGTAGGAAATAATGGAAGAGAGAGAGAGGGAGAGATAGAGAAAAAAGGGAAGTACTTGGAGAGATGGTTGGGGATAGAGTGGGAGAGAGGCAAGGAGGGAGAGGGGCTGGGAGGGAGAAATAATGTGGGGGGAGATAGAGCACAAGTTTGAGAGATAGGGAGAGAAGAGAAACAACATAAAAACATAGTGAGAGCTGAAAAGAGAGTGACACACAAACAAAGAGAGAGATAGAGAGAGGGAGAGAGAGGAAGAGAGAAGAAAAGCGAGAAAGGTAGCTAGAGGAAGAGTTAGTGAGAGAGTGTAAACTGGAGAGAAAGAGAGTGAGAGGAAAAAGGAGAGAAGAGAATGAATGAGAGTAAAAAATAATGAGAGAAAGATGAGGAGCAAAGCTGAGAAGAGAGAAGGAATGAGAAGGAGGGAGAGAAGGGGGGAAGCGAGAGGGAGCAAGAAAACGAGTTAGAAGGAGAAGAAAAGGTCGAGTAATGAGAGAGAAGAGAGAGCAACATAAGAGAAATAAATAGATATTGACTGAGAAACAATGCAATAATGAAGGTAGAATGAGAGTGAGAGACAGAGGGAGAGAAAGGTAGAGAGTGAGAGTGTGTGTGAGAGAGAAGAGACATGGGAGAGAGAGATGTTAGGGGTAGAAGGAAAGAAAGTGTTAAAGGACATATAGAGAGAGGAAGAAAGAGATAGAGAGAGGGAGAGTAAGAGAGAGGATGAGAAAGGGTATAAAATGAGATTTAGTGGGAGAGAGAGGGGGGATGAAGTGAAAGAGAGTTAGAGGGAGAGAGGTGGAGAGCGAGTGAAAAAGAGAAAGAAAGAGCGAGAGAGGAAGAGGGAGGGTGGGAGGTAAGGAAGCAAGAGTGGGAGAGTGAGAGAAAGTATGAAAATAGAAGGTGGAGAGACAAAGAGGGAGAGGGAGAGGAGAGTAAGGGTGTGAAGGAGGAACTGAGATTTAGAGAGATAAAGGGAGAGAAGGAGAATGAGTCCGGATAGAGAAAGAGCAAGTGGGCAAGACAGAGGAAAGGAGAATAAGAGAATGAGACAGAGAATGAGAGAGGAGATTGAGAAAAGAGAGATAGCCAGAAAGTGAAATTGGTAGAGAGTGTTAGAGAGTGACGAATGAGGGAAGTGAGAGAAATAGAGAAAGAGAGTGGGGTATACAGGAAGAGGAGTGAGAAGAGTAAGAGAGAGTTGACAGAGAATAAAGAGTGTGAGTGAGATAGCTATAGAAAGTGGAAGGGAGGATTGAGAGTATGAAAGAGATAAAGAGAGGGAGTAGGAGTGATAGCGAGAGGGAGAGTCAGCGAGAGGGAGGGAATTATAGAGCAATGGACAAAATGGAGGGAGGGAGAGGGAGTGAATGAGTGAGTCCCTCAATCTCTATCTCTTATATTTCTCACCCCCTTTTCTCTCTTATTGTTTATTACTTCCATGCCTCTCCTTATTTCTCTCTCTATTCCCTCGTTTACCTCACAATCTATTTTTTCTCTATTTATATCTTTTATCTCTCTCTCCTTCTTGGCTCCCTCTCTTCAATTTCACTCTCATTCTTACTCCCTAACTTTATTCTCTCTTTCTTTTTCTTTTGCCCTCTCTTCTCCCTTTTTCTCTCCCTCTATCTTTGTCTCACTCCCTCCCTCCCAAACCCTCCCATCTAACATTATTTCTTGCTCTCTCTCCCCTTGCCATCTCTTCTCTCCATTTCTCTCTCACACTCTCCCTTCTCATTCACTCTTCCTATCTCTTCAGTTTCACTCACACACATACTCCCTCATTCCCTCTCTTTCTCGCTCCATGTTAACTCTCCATCACTTACTCTCTCTTTTATAGCGCTCGCTCCTCTCTCTCCTTTCAATCTCTCTCTCCCACTCTTCCCCACTCCCTTCATTCCTTCCCTCCTTTCCTCTCCCTCTCTTGCTCTCTCTTTCTCTCTCACACACACTCTCCTCTCTCTCCCTCTCGTTCTCTTCCAATTCACCCCCATCTCTCCCACTCAATCTCATTTTGTACCTCCTCTCTCCATCTCTCTCTCTCTCTCCATATCTTTCTTCACTCCCTACTCCTCTATCGCTTCCACTTTCTTCCATCTCTCTCAGTCCCTCCATCATTCTCTCTCTTCCTCACTCTCTTTCTCTCTCGCTCTTTCTCAATTTATACTTTATCAATTTTTCATTCTCTATTGCTCTCTTCTTGCTCTATTTGACACACTATCTCTTGCTCTCTTTTATCACTCTCTTATCACTTTACTCACACTTTCTCTTCAATTATCTCTCTCTCTCTTTCTCCCTCACTCTTTCCCTTTTTCATTAATTTAATCTCTCGCTACGTCTTTTCTCCCTCCCTCCGATTTTTGCCTTACCCTCTCTCCCTGTCTCCCTTCGCTCACGCATCAATTCCTATCTTATCTTGCTCTCTCTCTCTCTCTCTCTCTCACTCTCTATTTCAGCTCTCTGTATTATTTGTATGCTCACTTTTGCTGCTCTCTATCTCTATCTCTTGATATTTCTTCTATCTGCCTCTCTTCCCTCTCTTTGCTCACTCTTTCTCTCCCTCTATCTATCACACACTCTCTCACACTCCCTCCCTCACAAACAATCTTTTAGTTGCTCTCATATCTTTCTCTCTGTACTCATACCTATCTCATTATTTATTATTTTCTCTCATACATCTCTCCTTCCTCCTTGATACCTCCCTTTTTCAATCCAACCCTCCCTCTCTTTCTCCCTCTCTCTCTCTCTTCTTGTACTCACTTGTTCGCTCCCTATCTTTCCCTCTCATTTTCTGATAACTCTCTCTCATTCCCTCTCTCTTGTTCTTTTTTCTCTCACTTTCATTTTTCTTTATTTCTCTCCTGCTCTCCTTCTCCCGTTCTCTCGCGCTCTCTCTCATCCCCTCTCTCTCATTCTCTTCCATGTTCTCCCTCTTTCTCCCTCACTCCCTCTTTCTTCCTCACTCCCTCTCCATCTCCCCCTCTCATTCTCTCCTTTTAACTCATTCTCTTACTCTCCCTCCCAATCTCAATCCCTCCCTCCTTCCCTCTTTTTCTTCCTTTCCCCCTATCACTCTTTGCTCTCCTCTTGCACTAAATCTATCTCCCTCCTTCCCTCTCATTTTCTCCATTGTTCTCTCCAATTCCTCTCTCTTTCTCTTTTTTCTCTCACTTTCTCTTCTCTCTATTTCTCTATCACAACATCTCGTTGTCTCTCTATCTCTTTCTTTTTCACGACTCATGCTCTCTTTCACTCTCTCTATTTCTTTCTTTTTACTGCTCTTCTTACACTTTATCTTCTTTCTATATCTCTCCCACTCTCCCTCATTCTTTCTTTCCCCTCTCTCCATTCCACTTCTCACCCTCCCACTCTCTCTATCTCAATCTCGCTCCTTCTCTCTCCCCCCTCCACTGACTTCCCTCTTGCTCCCTTATCTCCATCTTGATAAATATTGTTTCCTCTCTCACTTCCGCTCTCTCGCTCTGCAATCTTTCATTCTTTTTCTCTCCCACAAGGTCTCCAATCTCTCACTCTCTCCCTTACTCTTGCCCTCTATCTCTCTCTTTCTCACTCTCACCCTTTCTTACTATATTTATCACTCTCTATTCTTTCTCTCTTTCTCTCTCGCTTTATTGCTATGCCTTGTAATCTTCTCTCTCTTTACTCTTTTTCTCTATCTTTGTTTCTCCCTCTCTTCCTTTCTCACTATGTATCTCACTCTCCAACATGTTTCTCTCTCGCGCCCATTGCTCTCTCTTCCTCTCTTTTCTCTCTCTTTATCTCCCTATATCCATCACTCAATCCCTCTCTACCTTCCTCTCATTCTCTATCACTTTGCTTTCTCACCCACTCTTCTCTCATATTTCTCACCCACTCTTCTCTCATATTATTTATTACTTTTCCTCCCTTATTCCGCTCTCTATTTCTCTCTCTTTCCCTCTCTTACCTCACTCTCTATCATTTCTCTGTTTCATTCTCTTTTTGTCTCTTCGCCATCTTGGCTCCGTCACTTTCTTTAATTTCACTATCGTTCTTACTCTCATTCTCTTCTCTCTCTCTCTCTATTGCTCTCTCACCCTTTCACTCTCTCTCTCTCTTGCTCCATCTATCATTCTCTCTTACTCCCTTTCTCTTACTCTCTCTTCCGCCCTCTCTTTCTTCAGCTTCACTCTCACTCTTATTCCCTCTCTTTATCTCTTTCACAATCTCTATTCTCTCTCCTATTTCTATCGTCATCTTGCTCTCACTCTCTATTCTCCGTCAACTTCTCTCTTAATCTTCTCACTCTTTCCTACACTCTCTCTTTTTCTTATTATCTCACTTCCCTCCTTCCACCTCTCTCTTAAGTTCTCTCCACTTGCCCTCCCCGACTCCCCTCTTTCTCTTTCAATCTTCAGCGCTCTCTCTCATTTTCTCTCATTCTCTAATTCTCCCTCTTACTCACTTTCACTTTCTCTACCTTCCCTCACTCTCCTTCTCTCCCTTTATCTCACTCTTTCTCTTCCTACTTTCCTCCCTTCCTCTGTCATTCTCACTATTTATTTACATTCGCTTTCTTTATAATTGCTCACTCTTATCTAACTCTTTCTCTTCTATTTCTCTCTTTCCTCTCTGTTTGTCCCTTCCTCTCTTCTTTTCTATTTCTCACACTCAATCTCTCCCTTTCTCTCTCCATCCAGACATTGGGAGGATGGAAGCAATAGAGAGGAAGTTGGGGATGGAGAGAGAGAATGGGAAATAGGGAGAGCTAGAGAGAGCGAGGGATAGAGTGAGAGAAAGAGAGAGAACAAAAGGCAATGTAAGAGAGCAAAAGACTGTGAAAGAGAGATTTGATAGAGAGTATAAGAGATAGAATGAGTGGTAAAGAGAAATAAATGGAGAGGTAAAGAAAGGTCATGAGAAAGATTGAAGAGGAAGAGTGACCAAGCGAGGGAGAGATAGTGTGAGAGAGAAATCAAGAGTGCTGGAAAATAAATCAAGAGAGATTTAGTGAGAAGGGGAGAGAAAGGGAGAGCAAAGAATGGATGATAAAGAGTTAGAAAGAGAAGTTATAAAGGGAGAGAGGGAGAAGGAAGGGGAATAGAGGGAGAGAAGTGAGTGAGAGAGATAGAAGAAAGCGTAAGTGAGAATGGAAGGGAGGGAGGGGACAGAGAAGAGAGAGTGAAAGGATGTATGAAGAGAAGTAGTTAGAGAAGATGGAGCAATAGTATAGAGAGTAAGTGAGAGAGAGAGAGATAACAAAGAGTGAGAATGAGAAAAGGGAGTGAGCTATGTTGAAATGAGGGAAGGAGTGACAGAAAAATAGAGTAAGTGAGAGAGAAATTGGGAGAGAAGAGAGTGATAAAAAGAGGGCGACGGTGATAGAGAGGTAAAGTAGGAGGAGAGATTGAGAGAGAGAGAGAGAGAGAAAGACAAAGAAAATGGGGGTGAGAAAGAGAGAAAGTAAGAGTGAGAGTGAAATTTAATAGAGAATGAGAGAGAAAGGAAGAGGGAAGAGATATTGAGGGAAGAGAGAGGAAGTGAGATGGAGTGAAAGAAAGAAGAGGAGTAAGAGAGAATGGTTGTGGGTGAAAGATGGTGAAAAAATGAGAGACTAGAGACCATCATAATATAAGTAAGAGAGAGACAAAACAAGTGAGAGAGTGGGAGAAAAATAAATAGGGAGATAGAGATATTTTGAGAGAGGGAGAGAATATACATACATATAGATTATGGAAAAATCTATAGATGAAGAGAGAGAGGGAGGGAGATGAGAAGGAGATAGTGTGGGAGAGGGAGTGAGAGTGAGGAGAAAGAGAAAGAGGTGAGAGGGAGGAAGAAAAGCAAGAAGAAAATCTAGAGCAAGGGAAGAGACAAAAAGAGAGCAAATAAGGGAACTAAATAAATTGAGAGAGAGAAAAAGTGAGAGAAGGTAAGAGGTTGAAAGAACAGTAGGGAGGAGGCCATGGAGAGAAAGGGGCATAAAGAGAAAGATATAGAAAAGAGAGAGAGGGATAAAGCATGGCAAAGAGAGAGAAGAAGGGAGAGAGAGGGATCAAGATAAAAGTAGGAGAGGCGGTGGGAGAAGTGTGGGAGAGGTGTGGGAGAGGGAGAAAGAAAAAGAGGGAATTTAGAATCTGTTCATGAGAGTAAAAGAGATAGATAGTAGCAAGGGAAAAAGGTAAGAGGGATGCTAGAGAGAGAAAGTGAGTTAGTGAAATTTAGGGGAGTGAGGGAGTGTAAGAGACACAAGAAGAACGAGTGAGGAAGAGAAAAAGCGTTAGTAAAAGAAAGAGAGAATGAAAGAAAGAAAGGAAGTGGGGAAGAGAAAGCGGAAGAGAGAATAGAGATTTTGAAAGACATAAAGAGAGGAAGTAGGTCCCTCTATATCTCTATTGCTTTCTCTTTACACTGATGCTCTCTCTCACACTCTTTATTATATATCTCTCTCTTATGTTGCCCTCTATTCTCCTCTTTCTCTCGTTCTATCCCTCACACACTCTCTCTCCCTCTCTCCATATTTCTCTCTCCTTCAATCCCACTCTTAACTCTCTCTGTCTTTCCCTCTCTCTACCTCTTCGCTCTCTCTCATTAATTCTCACATTCTCTCACACATCTTTTTTTCACCCTCCTCTTTCACTCCCTCCCTCGCTCTCTCTATGTCTCTCAATATATCTCACTCTCTTTTCTTTACTTATTCTCACTCTCTCCCACTTTATTTATATTTCTTTCTCTTGCACTCCATCGTTCACTCTCTTGATCTTTATTCTCTAGCTCCATCTCTCCCTCCATCCTCTCCATATCTCCCTCTCACTACCTCTTACTCACTATATCTTGAGTCTCTCTTCTCTCTCTATTTCCAGCCTTACCTTCTCTCCATCTCTCCCTCCATTTCACTCTTCAATCCCTTTCTTGTGCTCTCTCACTCTCAATTTCATCTATCTTTCTTGATGTTTGCTCTCATTTGCCCCATCTCTTTCTCTCCCTTGCTAATAATTCTATCTCCCTCTCTTCTCTCTGTCTTTACTTACTCATTCTCTTCCTCTATCTCTCATCCCCTCCCTCACACAAACTCTCTCAATTGATTTCACAACTTGCTCCCTTCCCTTATATCCATCTCATTATTTATTATTTTTGCTCATATATCTCTTTTATCTCCTCGATCCCTTCCTCTTTCAATCTTCCTTACCTCTCATTATGCCACCCTGCCTATCTAACTCCTCTCTCCCTCTCCTCTTGCACTAACTCATTCACTCTCTCTCCTGCCCTCTTCTTCTATATCTATCTCTCTAATTTCATCTCTCTTGCTCTCACTTCTCTCACTTACACTTTTCTCTACTCGATCGTTATCTCCCTCTCCCACGTTATCTCTTCCCTCACTCTCTCACACTCAATTCTTTCACACTCTATTCTCTTACTCCCTCTCTCCCTCGCTCTTTCAAGCTCTATCTTAGTTCACTCTCACTTAATTTGCTCTCATCTCTCTCTCTCCTCTCATTCTTTCTCCCCCTCTCTCCCTTGTCTCTTGCTTCCTTCCCCCATCCCACTCTCGCCCTCTCTCTCTTTTTAGTTTCACTCGCACTCTTACTCCCTCTCTCGCTAACTTTTTTGAATCTATTTCTACCTTACCCTCTCTCCATCTCTCCCTCCCGCTCACTCTTCATTCACTTTCTTAACTCCCTCTCTTACTCTATGTCCCACTCTTTATTTAATCTCTCTTTGTTTTTTCTTGGCTCTCATTTGCCCCCTCTATCTCTCTCTTGATTATAATTTTATCTCCCTCTCTTCTCTCACTTTGTTCACTCTTTCTTTTCATCTATCTCTCACTCCCCCTCCCTCACACACACTCTCTCAATTACTTTCACATCTTACTCTCTCACCCAATATCCATCTCATTATTTATTATTTTCGCTCATACATCTCTCTTACCTCCTCGATCCCGCCCTCTTTCAATGCCTCCTTCCCTCCCTTTATGCCTCCCTCCCTATCGAACTCCTATCAACCTCTCCTCTTGCACTCACTCATTCACTCCCTCTCCCCCTCTCATTTTCTATATATATCTCTCTCATTCCCTCTCTCTTGCTCTCTCTTCTCTCACTTACACATTTCTCCACTCACTCGCTCGCTCCCTCTCTCACGTTATCTCTTCCCTTACTCTCTCTTCACTCTATTTCTCTCTCACACTCCCTCCCTTTCTCACTCCCTCTTCCTCTCTCTTCAGTTTCACTTCCACTCTTACTTCCTCACTTCTTGTCTCTTTCTCACTCCAAGTTCACTCTCTCACCCTTTCTGTTCGATTGCTCGCTCTACTCTCAATCTTTCTCTCCCTCTCTCCCCCCTCTCTTGCTTCCTTCCCTCCCTCCCTTTCTCTACCTCTCTCGCTCTCACTTTCTCTCCTGCATACTCTCTACCTCACACTCTCTTCCAATTCATCCTCATCTCTCTCCCACAAAATCTCATTCTCTACCCACTCTCTCCCTCATTCAAACTTTCTCTCTATATCTTCCATCACTCTCTCTTCTCTCTCGCCCTCCCTTCCTCTCTCACTCTCACTCTCTTTAATCTCACTCACTCCCTCCCTTTATCCCTCTCTTTCTCACTCTCTCCCTCCTCACACTTTTCTCTATTTATGCTTTATCACTTTTTTCCCTCTCTTTCTCTCTCAAACACACATACCCTTGCTCTCTTTTATCACTCTCTCTTATCACTTTACTCACTCTTTCTCTCCAGCCATCTCTCACTCTCTTCCTCACTCCCTCTCTCCCTCTTTCATTAATTCAGTCTCTCAATCTATTGCCCTCTCGCCCTCTTGCTATCTCCATATACCCTTTATATCTCCCTCTCTCATCCTCCCTTCTTTGAGTCTCTCTTCTTTCTATATTTCTATCTCACCCTCCCTCTGTCTCTCCCTCCCGCTAACTCTTCAATCTCTGGCTTTACTCTTTCTTTTGCTCTCTCTCTATTTAATCTCTCTATTATTTTCATGCTCTCCTACTCTCCCTCTCTATCTCTCACTCTTGCTCTTTCTTCTATCACCCTCTCATCTCTCTCTTTATGCACTCCATCTCTCCCTCTATCTCACTCACTCGCGCTCTCCTTCCCTAACACACTCACTCACAGTTTCTCACATATTGCTCTCTCCTATCATATCCATCTCATTGTTTCTTATTTTATCTCATGGGTCTCTCTTTTCTCCTTGATCCCTCCCTCATCAATACCTACATCCCTCTCTTTCTCGCTCTCTCCCTACTCTACTCTTCTCTCTCGCTTCTATTGCACTCACTCATTGACTCCCTCTACCTCCCTCTTATTTTCTTTATCGCTCTCTCTCAATCCCTCTCTCTTGCCCTCATCTCTTGCTTTTTTGTCTCTTCATCTCTGTCACTCTTCCTCTCCCATTCTCTCACTCTCTCTCATTTTTTCTCCCTTATTCTCCCCCTCCACAACTCTATATGTCAATCTCTCTCCCTCTCCATCTCCTTCTCTCCTTTCCTTCTCACTCATTCTCTTAATCTCTCAATCTTGCTATCTTTTGCTCTCGCCTCCTCTCTCGCTTCCTATCTCTCTCTTAAATCTTTCTTTCTCTCCCCTATCTCACTCCCTCTCTCTATTCAGTATCTCTTACGCTCTCCATCTATCTCCCCTTTCTCTTTCTTTTCCTCTATCTCTCTCTTTCTCGTGCTCTCCCTTTCTCACAATTTCTCACTCTCTATTATGCTTCTTTCTCTAGCTCTCTAGCTCTCTCTTACTCTCTGTTCTCTCTCTTTATTCACTCTTTATCTTCTATATCCATCAATCTAACTCTCTCCCTTCCTCTCATTCTCTCTCTTCTCTCTTTTCTCTCTTCTTCCATCTTCTCTCTCATTGTCTATTACTTTCTCACCCTCCCTTGCTTCCTCCTCTTTTTTATGCTCTCTTTATCTCTCTAGCTTCCTTTCTCTCGCCCTCTCTTTCCTCACTCTGTATTCTCTCTATTTCTCACTCCCTTTGTCACTCTCTACCCTCCTCACTCCCTCACTCTCTTTAATTTCACTCTCACTCTTACTCGCTCACTCGCTTCATCTCTCTTTCTCACACTCATTCCCACTTTCCCTTCTTGGTTGTCCCTCTGTCTCCATATTTCTATCATTCTTTCTCTTATTCTCTTATTCTCCCTCCCTCACTTTCTCTTGCTCACTTTCTCTTGCTCACTTTATCTTACTTCACTCTCCTTCTCTCCCTATATCTCTCTCACACTCCCTTCCTCCTTTGCTCCCTTCTTCTCTCACTTTCATTAATTGTTCTCTCTCTTTCTCTTTTCTTGCTTACACTTCTCTAACTCTTTATCTAATGTTTCTTTCTCACTCTCTTCCTCTCTCTCACACACATAATCTCTCTTTTCTCAATCCTTCTCTCCCCTATCCCTCACATGTACCCTCTCTCTCTTTCTCGCTCAAACTATAATCCTTCTCATATTCTCTGTCTTCTATCTCATTAATTCTTTCATTCTCTCACACTTTTCCCTCTCTTTCTCTTATCCTCTCTCCCTCCCTTTCTCTTCCTCCTCTATCTCTCACTCTCTTTTCATGATTCTTGCTCTCACTCTTTTCCTCTCTTTCTATATATCTCTCTTGCTCCCTTCCTCACTTTCTCCTTCATTCTCTTGCTCTCTATCTCTCTTCTCTTGCTCCCTCCCTCACTCACACTTTCTCTCCATTCTCACCCTCCTAATATCTTTTCTTCTCCCTTGTCCCTCTCTCTCATTCTCTTTCTTATATCCTCTTCTCTCCCTCACGATCTTTTCCTCTTTCTCTCTGGATCCCATTCACTCTTCATACGCTTGTTCTCTTTATCACTTTCACTCTCTGCCTCTATCATTCTCACTCCCTAATTATTGCACTCTCTAGGTCTCTCGTATGTAGCTCAATCTTCTCTCCATCGCTCTCTCACTCTCTTAATCACTGTCCATCTAATCACTCTCGCTCTCACCCTCCTTAGTTCCACATTTCCTGCTCTATATCTCACTCTCCCTTACTATCATGTTCATTCTCGCTCAATCTCTCCTCTCTTTTCCCTGCTCCATCTTTCTCCCTTCACTGTCTATCCTCTTCTCTATTATTCTCTCTCCCTCTCTTTCTCTTTCTCACTATATGTTCTCTTTTTTATCTTATACTCTCTTTTACACTCTCTTTTGTTGCTCTCTTTCCTCTTACACTTTCTCTCATTCTACATCCACTCCATTTCTCCTTTCTCTTGCTTTCAACCCTACCACTCTCTTTCCCTATCTTCTCTCCCTCTGTCCTTCCCCCTCTATCCCTCCTTATCTCCATCTGTGTCTCCCTCTCTCTTGCTCCCTCTCTCACTCACTAATATCTTCTTCTTATGCTCACCTTACACCTCACTGACTCACTCTTACTTGATCTTCCCACAGCCTCTCTTCTCATTCTCTCGCACTTTCTCTTTCCTACTCTCTATTCAAACGCTCTCACTTCCATCTATCTACAATTCTCCCTCATGACCTCCATCTTTCTATGACTCTCTATTTCAGTCCTCTTTATCTCTCCCTCTGAATATCTCTTTTGGCTCTCACTTTTGACCCTCCCATTATCCCTCGCTTCCTATCTCTTGCTCTCCATACCTCTTTCGCTCCCTTAATCCATATCTCTTTTACACTCTTCTTTTATTGTTCTCTCTTCTCTTTTTGCTCTTACTTTTCTCTCACTCTATTCCCCACTCTCTCTCCTTTCTCGCTCACCTGATTCCATCCTAACCTCTCTCATTCTCTCTCTCTCTCCCTCCCTCCCTCTTCCTACCTTTATCCCTCTCCAAATTCCTCTCCCTTCGTTTCTCCCTCTAACTCTCATCATTCTCATGTTCTCCCGCTCTTTATACCACGTACCCTTACTCGATCTTCCCTTAGTCTCCTCACTCTCACCTTTTCACTCTCTTTTCCTTTCTCTTTCTTGAACTCTCTTTAATCCCTCTCACCAGCTCCTTCAATCTCGCTTTCTCACTCACTCTTTCCCTATCTCTCTCACTCTCTATTCCATCTCATTTTATCTCTGATTCACTCTCTCTTTTGTCTCTCTTTTAACGCTCCCTTTATCCCTCGCTGTCTTTCTCTCGTCTCCCTCCCTCTTTCACTCCCTTCACCCCTACTTTCTCTCGCTCTCCTTATCTCCCTCACTCTTGCTCCCCCTCACTCGCTCATTCTCTCACTCTCTCAAGCTTTCTCTTCCCTCACTCTGTCTACACTATTTCTCTCACACTTTCTCCCTTTCTCGCCCCTCTTCCTCAATCTTTAGTTTCACTCTCACTTCTACTCACTCTTTTTCTCACTTCATGTTCACTCTCTCTTTGATTGCTCACTCTCCTCTCTCCTATTAGTCTTTCCTCCCTCTCTTCCCTCTCTCTTGCTTCCATCCCTCCCACACTCTCTCCCTCTCTTGCACTCTATTCTTCTTTCTCTCCCTCTCTCCCTCTCTACCTCTCTTTCTCTTCCAACTCATACCCTCTCTCTCCCACTAAATCTCATTCTCCATCCCATTTCTCCTCCCTCTCACTTTATCTTTATATCTTCCATCAGTCACTCTTCTCTCTCACCCTCTCTTCCTCTCTCACTCCCGCTGTCTTCAAGGTCTATCACTCCCTTAGTCTATCTCTATCTTTCTCACTCTCCTCGTCTCTCACAGTTTTCTCTATTTATGCCTTATCACTTTTTCTTCCTCTATTTTTCTCTCTTTCACTCCCATGCACACACACTCTTGTTCTCCTTTAACACTCTCTTATCACTTTACTCACTATTCTCTCCAACCATCTCACACTCTCTTCCTCCCTCCCGCTCTCTCTTTCTCCATATTTCATTATTATAGTCTCTCACTCTATCGCCCACTCACTCTCCCATTATATCCATATCCCCTCTACATCTCCCTCTCTCTACCTCACACTCTACTCTCTATCTTCCCTTAGTCTCTCTTCTCTCTTATTTTCTATCTCACCACTCTCCTTCTCTCCCTCCCACTCACACTTCAATCCCTTTTTTACTCTCTTTCTATCTCTATTTTATCTCTCTTTATTGATTCTTGATCTTTCTCTTATCCGTTCTTCTATCACCCTAATTTCTCTCTCTTTACTCACCTTACTCCTCTCTCTCACTTCTGTTGTACTCACTAAGTCACTCCTTCTCCCTCACTCTAATTTTCTCTATTGGTCTCTATCATTCCCTCTCCCTTGCTCCCTCTTCTCTCACTTTCTCTTTTCTTTATTTCTCTCTCACTCTTCCTTTCCCATTCTCTCTCTCATCATTTCTCCCTCTTCCTCCCTCCCTCTCTCACTCTTTCATTAATTCAATCTCTCGCTATGTCTTTTCTTCCTCCACCTCTCTCCATATTTCCCTCAATATCTCCATTTATCTACCTTTTACTCACCATCTTTTGCTCTAGCTTCCCCTCGTCTCTCTTCTCTCTCGATTTTTGTCTTACACCCCCTCTCCCTCACACCCTTTGCTCTCTCTTCAATCCCTATCTTAACTTCATCTCTTGCTCTCTCTCTTTCTCTCGCTCTCTATTTCATCTCTCTTGATATTTGTCTACTTTTGCCCCCTCGCTTTCTCTCTCTTTCTCTTTCTTCTATCTCCCTCTCTTTACTCACTCTTTCTCTCTCTATCACACTCTCTCTCACACTCCCTCCCTTACACACTATCTCTTAATTGCTCTCATATCTTGCTCTATCTCGTCATACCCATATCATTATTTATTATTTTCTCTCATACACCTCTCATTCCTCCTCGATCCCTCCCTCTTTTAATTCGTTCCTCCCTCTCTTTCTTCCTCTCTCTCCTCTTGCACTCACTCATTCACACACTCTCTCCCTCTCCTTTTCTCTTTCTTCTATCTCTCTCTCTTCCATCTCGTTACTCACTCTTTCTCTCCCTCTATCTATCACACTCTCTCTTACACTCCCTTCCTTAAACACTATCTCTTAATTGCTCTCACATCTTGCTCTCTCTAATCATATCCATATCATTATTTTTTTTGCTCTTATACATCTCTCATTCCTCCTCGATACCTCCGTCTTTCAATCCATCCCTCCCTCTCTTTCTTCCTTACTCTCTCGTCTTCCACACACTTGTTCACACTCTCTCTCTCTGCTTCTCATTTTCTCTATCGCTCTCTCTCATCCCTCTCTTTTGCTCTCTTTTCTCTTACTTTCAATTTTCTCTATTTCTCTCTCGCTCTCCCTCTCCCTTTCTCTCGCCCTCTCTCTCACCCTTTCTCTCTCATTATCTCCCTCTGCTACCCTCACTCCCACGCTCTTTATCTCAATCTCTCTCCCTCTCTCTCCCTTACCCCCTCTCCATCTCCTTCATTGCATTTAACTCACTCTCTTACTCTCCTTTCCTCTCTCAATGCCTCCCACCTTCCCTCTCTTTCTCTCTCTCCTCTTGCACTTAATCAATCTCCCCCTTCCCTCTCATGTTCTCCATCACTCTCTCCCATTCCTCTCTTTTTCTCTCTTCTCTCACTTTCTCTTCTCTCTATTCTCTCTCACAGCCTCCCTCTTCTCTCTATCTCCATCGTTTTACCGTGCTCTCCCTCACTCTCTCTATTTCTTTCTTTTTACCCCTCTTCTCTCTATATCTCTCTCACTCCCTCATCCTTTCTCTCCCCTCTCTCCATTCCACTTCTCACCCTCCCACTCTCTTTATCTCAATCTCTCTCCCTCTCTCTCTCCCCCTCTCCACGCACTGTCCTCTTGCTCCTTATCTCCATCTTGCTCAATATTGTTTCTTCTCTTGCTTCCCCTCTCTCCCTTTTATATCTTTCATGCTCTCTGTCACTCACTCTCTTCAATCTCTCTCTCCCTCTATCTCCCTAGTTCTCCCACTCTCCCTTACACTTGCCCTCTAACTCCCCCTTTCTCACTCTCACCCTTATTCTTACCCTTTCGTACAATGTCTCTCACTCTCTATTCTTTTTCTTTATCTCGGTTCCTTGCTATCTCTTGCTATCTTCTCACTCTCTTTACTCTTTCCCTCTATCTCTCTCTTTCTCCCTCTCTTTCTTTCTCACTATGTCTCCGACTTTCCATCATGTTTCTCTCTCTCTCTCGCTCGTTGTTCTCTCGTCCTCTCTTTTCTCTCTCTGTTTCTCTTAATATCCATCACTCAATCTCTCTCTACCTTCCTCCTTTCTCTATCTCCTTGATTTCTCACCCACTCCTCTCTCTTATTGTTTATTACTTCCCCTCCCTCCCTTATTTTGGTCTCTATTTCTCTCTCTTTCCGTCTCTTACCCCACTCTCTATTCCTTCTCTAGTTCTTTCTCTTTTTGTCTCTCTCCTTTCGTGGCTCCCTCACTCTCTTTAATTTTACTCTCACTCTTACTCTCAATCTCTTCTCTCTCTTTCTCTATTGCTCTCTCTCACCCTTTCTCTCTCCCTCTCTCTCTTGCTCCCTCACTGAGTCTCTCTCGCTCTCCCTCCCACTTTCACTCCCTTCATCCCTCTCTCTCTCTCCTGTTCTCCTTATCTCCCTCTCTCTTACTCCCTCTATCGCTCGCTCGCTCTTTCCCTCTCTCCCACTCACTCTTTCCTTACTCTTTTTTCTCTGTTCTCTCTCGCACTCTCTCCCTTTCTAGCTTCTCTTCCTCTCTCTTAGGCTTCACTCTCAGTCTTACACTCTCGTTTTCTCTCTTTTTTTCACTCCATGTTCACTCTCTCTCTTACTCTCTCTTCTATAGCTCTCTCTCCTCGCTCTCCACTCAATCTTTCTCTCACTCTCTCCCAAATTTTCATGTTTCATTCCCTACCTCTCACTCTCTCCCTTCCTCGCTCTTATTTCTCTGTCTCATGCACTCTCCCCCTCTCACTCTCTTCTAGTTCACCCCCTTTCTCTCCTAGTAAGCCTCATTCTCTACTCATCTCTCCAGCTCTCTCACTCTATCTCTATTTCTTCCTTCACTCTCTCTTCCTCTCCCATTCCCACTCTCTTCCATTCCTCTCTCTACCCACTCTCTCCCTCACTCTAACTTTCTCTCTATATCTTCCATCACTCTATCTTCTCTCTCACCCTCCCTTCCTCTCTCATTCTCACTCTCTTCAATCTCATGCACTCCCTCCCTTTGTCCCTCTCTTTGTCACTCTCTCCCTCTTCATTCTTTTCTCTATTTATGCTTTATCACTTTTTTCTCTCTTTCTCTCTCACACACGTACCCTTGCTCTCACTCTCTCTTATCACTTTACTTACTCTTTCTGTCCAGCCATCTCTCACTCTCTTCCTCACTCCCTCTCTCCCTCTTTCATTAATTCAGTCTCTCTCTCTATTACCCTCTCGCCCTCTTGCTATCTCCATATACCCTTTATATATCTCTCTCTCATCCTCCCTTCCTTTAGTCTCTCTTCTTTCTATATTTCTATCTCACCCTCTCTCTATCTCTCCCTCCCGCTCACTCTTCAATCTCTGGCTTTACTCTTTCTTTTGCTCTCTCTCTATTTCATCTCTCTTTATTATTTTCATGCTCTCCTTCGCTCCCTCTCCATCTCTCACTCTTGCTCTTTCTCCTATCACCCTCTCATCTCTCTTTACTCACTCCATCTCTCCCTCTATCTCACTCACTCACACTCTCCCTCCCAAACACACTCACTTACAGTTTCTCTCACATATTGCTCTCTGCTGTCATATCCATCTCATTGTTTCTTATTTTATCTCATGGATCTCTCTTCCTCCTTGATCCCTCCCTCATCAATCCCTACATCCCTCTCTTCTCACTTCAATCTCTCCCATCTCCCTCTATGTTCCTCTTTTTCTCACTCTCTCCCTCACTCCTGTTTTTTTTTCTCTCACTTTCTATTATATTTCTTCTCCCTCGAACTGTCAGCTTCCTCGCCGTGTCGTCGCTCTATCACTTTATCATTATATATCCATCACTCTAAATATCTCTCCCTTTCTTCTCATTCCCTCACACTTTCTGTCTCTCACCCTTATCACTCTCACTCTTACTCGCTCACTCGGCTCTCTTTCTCTCTTCCACTCTATCTCCTCTTTCTCTCTCATTTTTCTCTCACTTTCCTCCCCAACTCTCTCTCGTTCCATCTATCATTCTCTCTCTTGCTCCTTTTATCTTACCCTCTCTCGCCTACTTTTTATTTAGCTTCACTCTTACTACTACTCCCTCTCTTTATCTCTTTCACACTCTATTCTCTTTTCCACATTCTATCGCTATCTCACTCGCACCCCGCGCGCACTCTTAATTCTCTCGTAAGCTTCTCTTCTACTCTTCCCACTCATTGTTTTCCTTTATTTTCCCAATTTCTTCTCTATTTCTTCCACTTCCATTCCTGGGACTCTCTCTCACTCTCTTATTCTCCCTCCCTATCTCTCTTGCTCACTCTCTCTTTCTCTATCTTTCCATATTCTCCTTCTCTCCCTTTATCTCTCTCACTCTCACTTCCTCCTTTCGCTCCCTTCCTCTCTCTATCTCACAGCTTTGCTCTCTCTTTCTTTCTTTTTTATTTCCCAGTACATTTCTCTAACTTTTTCTCTTATATTTCCCCCTCACTCTTTTTCCTCACATACACACACAATCTCTCTTTTCCTAATCTTTGTCTCCCTATCCCTCACACGTACTCTCTCTCTTTCCGCTCTCCAAATTTTATATCTCTCACCCCTCCTTCCTATTGTTTCTCACATTCTCTCACCCATTTCTCTCTCTCCCTCCCTCTTGTATCCTCTTTTTCTAACTCTCATTTCTTACCTCGTCCACTCTCTCCCTCTCGACGTTTTATCCCTCTCGATCCCTCTCTCACTCTCTTTCATTCTCTTCGCTCACCGTCTCACTCTTCTTCCTCTTCCTCCCTAGCTCACTGCCTCTCTCCCTTTGCACCCTCCTGATAACTTTTTTCTCTCGTGCCGCTCTCACTCTCTCTATAATTGTTATTTCCTCATTCGTGCCCTTCTACATCCCCTTTGTAGCTCACTCTTCTTTCCATCTAACACACTCATAGTCTCTCACTCTCTCTCTCAATCTTTCTCCCTCCCACCCTCTTTAGCTCTATTTCTTGCTCTTTATCTCACTTCTCTTACTATCATGTTCTTCTCGATCACTCTCTCCTATCTCTCCCTTGCTCCATCTTTACCTCTTCACCGTTTATCCTCTTCCCTATTTTCTATCTCTCTTTTCTTACTGCTCCTCAAGTACATTTTATAACCTCATTTAAACTTCGCATTGTTATTTTCTTTTCACTCTTTCCTCTTACTCTTTCTCCCATTCAAACAACCTCTTCTCACTCTCCCCCTCTCTTCGTTTCTTTCCTTCGCTCTTTCATTCTCTTTCTCCCTCCCGCCCTTTCTCTACCTTGCTATCTCCCCTTCGTCCCCTCTCTTTTGTTCCCTCTCTCTTACCATTCTCTTGTTCTTCCCCTTTACCCCCACTAATCTTTTCTTAGTTTTTCCACAAACTTCTTCTCAATCTCTCCCATTAGCTCTCTTCTTTAAACCCTCTCACTTCCTCCATTCTTCCTCCATCACTACCTCCATCTCTCTCTCTTTCTATTCCATCACTCTTTATCTCTATCGTCGTCTCTTCCGTCTCACATTTCAATCTCGCATTATCTCTCACCACTCCTGCTCTCCCTCCCTCTTTTTGCTTGCTTAACTCTCTCTCTCTTCCACACTCGCTCTCTCTCTTTCTTGCTCCCTCTCTCGCTCACTCAATCTCTCGCTCTCTCACGTTCTATATTCCCTCACAATTCTCTTCCTTTCTTGCTCCCTAATTCTCCCTGTTTAGTTTCCCTCTCACTCTTACTCCCTCACTCTGTCTCACACTATGTTCACCCTTTCACACACACTCTAACTTATGTCTCAATCCTCTCTCTCCTAATATTTCTCTCCTACTCTCCCCTATCTTTTGCTTCCTTTTTTCTCTCACATTTTGCTCTCAATTTCTCTCTCAGACACACACTCTCCACCTCTCACATTTTCCCCGGTTCATGTTGGCTCTTTCATTCTCTATTAAAATCACATTTTCTACCCCCTCACTCCCTCTCGTTCACTTTCTCTATATCATCCCTAACTCTCACTTCCTCTCTCACTCCAACTATTCAATATCTCTCTCACTCCCCTTCTTTCCTTCTTTCTCACTCTCTCCCTAATTCATTTTTTTCTTTTTATGACTTATCACTCTTTTCTTTCTTTTTTACCTCTCCCATCTTTTTCTTACACGCTCTCTCTTGCTCTCTTTTACCACTCCCACCTATCTCTTTACTCACTTATTCTGTCCAACTAACGTCCAGCCTCTTCCTCCCTCCCCCTCTCTCTCTCCCGCCTTCTGTCTCTCTATCTCCCTTTCCCCTCTATCTCCCTCTGACGTGAACAGGATATCAACAGAACCATGAGACTGATGCTCTAGTTAGAAAATGGATGGGCTAAGACAAAATTAAAAAGAATTAAAGGAAAATTCGTATGAAATTCATGAAACAAAAACATGAAATTCGTCCTAAAGCTAGAACAAACCGAAAATATGGTAGATACAACCCGGCGGTGAAATCGATGAAGATAAACCTCGACCCAATGCTCAACGCAAACAAGAACGTTGGTATAAGACCTTCACCCTTTGCTTCGACGCGAGGAAAGAACCTTGGTACGATGGTAGACGCCACAAACGGGGTGGAAATCCGCTTGATAAGTCCGGAAAGAACTCCTCGGCGATGGCCAAGAGCTCGCCGGAATCCTAAGGAGAACCTAAGGAAGGAAGCACATGCAAGTAATTTTTTTCAAAGTCTAATAATCCCTTTCTCATTTCAAATAAGGCCTATATATAGGCCAAAGCTTACATGCAATAGAAAAGAGAAGATAAAATATCTTCTAAAACAAATTTAAAAAAAACTACTTCAAGTTGGCATGCAAGCCATTATTAAATCAAATAAAAGAAGAAATATCCAGTCATAATAATATGACTCCTTTATCCTCGTGCTTGGATTAAGTCGAGAAATCTTGGTGGCTCTTTCTCCTTAGATCTCCATGAATTAGCTTGAGTCCAAGCCTCGCGAACTAATCCATTAAGAGCTTTCTTCAACCCCTTCGCACGACATCTAGTAATCGGCCCACATGGAACTTGAATTAAATCTTCTCGAGGTCGTGTCATCGCCATCCATGCTATCATTTACATCATTCCCCTCCTCTCGAAAAGGATTTGTCCTCAAATCAATAGCCGCATCAAAAGGACTTAAATCAAGCAACATTAAAAGTGGCACTCACATTATACTTACCCGGTAGATCCAACATTGTAGGCATTGTCATCGATACGTTCAAGTACTTGGAAAGGACCGTCTCCCTCGGAAGCAGCTTGAATGCCTTTGTTCTGGAAATCTTTCCTTTCTCATGTGTAGCCGTACCCAATCTCCGTGTTCGAAGATCATTTTCGTGACGCCCTTTGTTGGCATATTTTTCATATCGCTTTATCCTTCGTTCAATATTGTGTCGTGCCTTTTCATGTATATGCTTTACAAACTCAGCCTTTTTCTTACCATCCAAGTTAACATGCTCATAAACAGGTAATGGAATTAAATCAAATGGCGTTAAAGGATTAAAACCATAAACAATTTCAAAAGGAGAAAATTTAGTAGCAGTAATGAATGTACTCTATTATAAGCAAACTCAACATGTGGTAAACAATCTTCCCATGTTTTGATATTCTTCTTTATGATTGCCCTTAACAAAGTAGATAAAGTCCTATTTACTACTTCAGCTTGACTCATCGGCTTGTGGGTGACAAGTAGTAGAAAACAACAATTTGGTTCCTAACTTACACCACAAGGTCTTCCAAAAGTAACTCAAGAACTTAGTATCTCTATCGAAACAATTGTTCTAGGCATACCATGCAATCTTATAATCTCCCTAAAGAACAAATCTGCAATATTTGAAGCATCATCAGCTTTGTGACATGGAATAAAATGTGCCATTTTGGAAAATCTATCCACCACCACAAAAATAGAATCTCTACCATGTTTAGTTCTAGGCAAACCAAGCACAAAGTCCATAGAAATATCAATCCAAGGTGCATTAGGAATTGGTAGAGGAGTATACAAACCGTGGGGTCGCACTCGAGATTTAGCTTCGTCGACATGTGACACACCTACCACACATCCTCTCGGACATCTCGCCTCATGTGTGGCCAGTAGAAGTGCTCCTGCAAAATAGCTAAAGTCTTTGCAACTCCAAAATGTCCCATTAATCCCCCTCCATGAGATTCCTGTATAAGCAATTCTCGCAAAGAACTTTTAGGCACGCATAACTTATTTTCTCGAAATAGAAACCCATCATGTTTAAAGAATTTACCACAAGCAGCTTTATCACAAGCTTGATATTCATTACGTAAATCAACATCATCATGGTATAAATCTTTAATATGTTCAAAACCAAGTAGTTTTGCATCAAGAGTAGATAGTAGTGCATACCTTCGAGAAAGAGCGTCAGCAACCACATTTTCCTTACCTTGCTTGTACCGAATGACATATGGAAATGTCTCAATGAACTCCACCCAATGAGCATGCCTTTTGTTGAGCTTGTGTTGACCTTTCAAGTGTTTTAAGGATTCATGATCAGTGTGAATCACGAACTCTTTAGGCCAAAGGTAGTGCTGCCAAGTTTTCAAAGCTCTAACCAATGCATACATCTCCTTGTCATAAGTTGGGTAGTTTAAGGTGGCCCCACTCAACTTTTCACTGAAATAAGCAATTTGTCTTCGCTCCTGCATAAGAACAACACCTATGCCAATACCTGAAGCATCACATTCAATTTCAAATGTTTTAGAAAAATCAGGTAAAGACAAAACAGGGGCGTGGGTAAGTTTTTCCTTGATCAATTGAAATGCCTTTTCTTGCGCTTCTCCCCACTTGAACCCAACATTCTTCTTAATCAATTCAGTGAGTGGTACAATTATGCTACTAAAGTCTTTTACAAACCGTCGGTAGAAACTAGGAAGTCCATGAAAACTACGAACATTGCTTACACTAGTGGGACTAGGCCACTCATGAATAGCACTCACCTTTTCTTTATCAACCTGTATACCCTGCGCACTCACAACAAATCCCAAAAAATAAAGTTTATTGGTGCAAAAGGTACACTTTTCCAAGTTACCAAATAACTTTTCTTTTCTCAAAACATCTAAAACAAGTTTTAAATGTTCAACGTGATCCTTTAAGTTTTTGCTATAGATCAAAATATCATCAAAATAGACCACAACAAATTTTCCAATAAAAGCACGTAAAACATGGTTCATTAGTCTCATGAAAGTACTAGGTGCATTAGTCAAACCAAAAGGCATAACTAACCATTCATACAAACCATATTTTGTCTTAAAAGCAGTTTTCCACTCATCGCCTTCTTTCATCCTAATCCGATGATATCCACTTTTTAAATCAACCTTAGAAAACACACAAGATCCATGTAACTCATCTAGCATATCATCTAAGCGAGGAATAGGGTGTCTATACTTTATCGTAATATTGTTTATGGCTCGACAATCCACACACATTCTCCAAGACCCATCCTTCTTAGGAACTAGAATTACAGGAACAACACATGGACTCATGCTCTCTCTCACATACCCCTTCTCTATTAGTTCACCAACCTGCCTTTGTAACTCTTTTGTTTCCTCGGTATTGCTTCTATAGGCCGGATGGTTTGGAAGGGTGTCTCCTAGTATAAAATCAATTTGATGCTCAATCCCTCGAATGGGTGGTAAACCATGTGGAATCTCCTCAGGAAAGACATCATGAAAATCTTGCAAAAGAGAAATAATAGAACTAGTGCAAAGTATTGTCCTCGTTCGTTAGTGTTTAAGAACGCCTCTTTGTACGTAAGTACAATCATTGTTTGGTTTAAAAACAATGCTTTCTTGATTTCACTTGCCTTTGCATATAAATTCATTTGTTTTCTATCTTCTTTTCTCTTAATGGCCGCTTGTTCCATTTCTTCCTTTTTCTCAATCGAGTCGGCCTCTTTATGTCGAGCACTCCTTTTCATTCGACAATAATCATTTTGCAATCTCATTTGATCCTCGTAGACCTCCTTTCGGTGTCATTGGCACTAGAGTGATAATTCTATTATTGACTTCAAATGAGTATTTATTAGTGAAACCATCATGTTTAACTTGTCGGTCAAATTGCCATGGTCGGCCTAGTAACAAATGGCCTCGCTCGCATTGGTACTACATCGCACAAGACTTCATCTTCATACTTTCCAATGCGGAATGAGACCAAAACCTGCTTGTTCACCTTTACCTCACCACTATCATTAAACCATTGCAGCTTGTAAGGTCGGGAATGCTTCGATGGTCGGCAGCCCTAGTTTTTCAACCAAAATAGTGCTAGCAAGATTAGTACAACTTCCTCCATCAATGATCATACTACATACCTTGTTTTGTACATGACACCTAGTGTGAAAAATGTTTTCTCTTCGATTCCCTCATCAACCTTGGCTCGCACGCTTAAAGCCCTTCTTGTGACTAACAATTCTCCGGTGACTGCATATTCTTCACCTTTAATTTCCTCTACTTGTGGTATAAAGTCAATTTCTAATTCTTCATCAGTTTCAATTTCTCCATTGTCCCTTATCACCATGCTTCTTTTATTAGGACATTCGCTAGCTATATGACCCCTGCCTTGACATTTAAAACATTTAATATCTCGATTTCTAGAAGTGGAAGAGGCAATTTTTCCTTGACTTCCTTGGTTAGTTGTCTCTGTCTCGACCGTGGCTTGGACTTCACAATTGGATTGTCCTCTTTTTCCGAAAAGTTGGCTTCCATGAAGTACCCACACTAGTTGACACACGTGGGCCTCCCCTCCTCTCGAGTTGTTGCTCCACCTTGATGGCCACATGTAACATGTCCTCCAACTCCACATAATGTTGCATTTCAACCCTATCTCGGATTTCCGGGTTTAAACCATTTAAGAATCTAGCCATAGTGGCTTCTCTATCTTCTTCTACATGAGCCCTAATCATAGCAATCTCCATCTCCCGATAGTAATCTTCCACACTTCGATTACCTTGCCTAAGCCTTTGTAACTTCGATACAACTCTCGATAAGTAATGGCTTCGGCACAAATCGCTTCCTCATGACAACTTTCATTTCTTCCCATGTTTCTATGGGACGTTCTCCATTTCTCCTCCTACTCAACATTAATTGATCCCACCAAACAATAGCATAATCAGTAAATTCAATGGCGGCCAATTTCACCTTCTTTATTTCGGAATAGTTGTGGCAGTCAAACACTAATTCCACCTTCTTCTCCCATTCAAGATAGGCTTCAGGATTGTTTTTGCCTTGAAAAGAAGGAATACGCATCTTAATACTCCCTAAATTGTTATCTTCTCTATTCCTACTATCTCTAGCTTGCCCACCATAACGTCTTCTCTCAACAAATGAATCCCGATCAATTTCTTCATCACATCCACCCACATAATATTCTTCATCCTCCTCTCTCACGCCTCTCGTTGGAACTCTCTCCCTTTGCCTATTAGAAATATTTCGTCGCTGTCCTTCTTGAATTCCACCCTCTACGTGTTCCAACCTTTCATGAATATGATCAAACTCAGCCCTCATCATTCTTCTCATCTCCCCCACCAATGCTTGAAATTGGATATTAGGAATTGCTGGTTGCCTTTCGTCATCTTGAAAATTTAGTTGGGACATGATTAAAGATTTATAATGAAGGAAAGTAAGCAAGAATCTGAAATGAACAATTAAAATCAAATTCTGGATTACCACAAATAAGAAAATCGAAATGCTAAGCCAACCATTAGGATGATGGTAATAAAATACGAATTTTGATATCTTGAATCAAAACAAAAGCACAACTAAACTTTTGGAAATACTAATATCAACAAAAGAAACGAAAATAACAAGAAATGAAAATAAAAAAAAAAGATCACATTAAGAACAACATTTATCATAAACAATATCAAGAACAAGATGATTTGAATAATAACAAGAACACTGGTTTGGACAATAATAAGAACAACTGATTTGGATAATAAATAGAAGCATTACGATGTGAATTTAAGCAAGCAATAACGAGACAATAAATTGGACGATCACATGAACAGTAATGGTGTGGATATTAATAATTAAAACACTATGAACAAGAACACAAATACAAACAAGACCACAAATATGAATTGTAATGAGAGCAGCTAATTGAACAATGAATTACGAAATGAATTAACAATTAGATTACTTAATGAAAATTCGGACAAGGATAAAATTCAGACAAAAGAAACAAGAAAATAACTAAATCTCATCAATTACTCATGAAGAACGAAAATAAAGAATCCAACAAGAACATAAAAAACCCAACAAGAAAATTACGTTTCAAGAACCGTGAGGCTCGATACCAAATGACGTGAACAGGATCTCAACGGAACCATGAGATTGATGCTCTAGTTAGAAAACGGATGGGCTAAGACAAAATTAAAAAGAATTAATTCGTATGAAATTCATGAAACAAAAACATGAAATTCGTCCTAAAGCTAGAACAAACCGAAAATATGGTAGGATACAACCTGGCGGTGAAATTGATGAAGATAAACCTTGACCCAATGCTCAACGCAAACAAGAACGTTGGTATAAGACCTTCACCCTTTGCTTGACGCGAGGAAAGAACCTTGGTACGATGGTAGACGCCACAAACGGGGTGGAAATCCGCTTGATAAGTCTGGAAAGAACTCCTTGGGCGATGGCCAAGAGCTCTGCTAGAATCCTAAGGAGAACCTAAGGAATGAAGCACATGCAAGTAATTTTTTTCAAAGTCTAATAATGCCTTTCTCATTTCAAATAAGGCCTATATATAGGCCAAAGCTTACATGCAATAGAAAAGAGAAGATAAAATATCTTCTAAAACAAATTTTAAAAAAAAAACTACTTCAAGTTGGCATGCAAGCCATTATTAAATCAAATAAAAGAAGAAATATCCAATCATAATAATATGACTCCTTTATCCTTGTGCTTGGATTAAGTTGAGAAATCTTGGTGGCTCTTTCTCCTTAGATCTCCATGAATTAGGTTGAGTCCAAGCCTCGCGAACTAATCCATTAAGAGCTTTCTTCAACCCCTTTGCACGACATCTAGTAATTGGCCCACATGGAACTTGAATTAAATCTTCTCTTGAGGTCGTGTCATCGCCATCCATGCTATCATTTACATCACCCTCTCTCTATATCCTCCTCTATATCTCCCTCTCTCCACCTCTCACTTCCAACCTTTTGCTTTATCTTTTCGTGAGTCCCTCTTCTCTCACTATTTCTTCTCACTCTCTCTCCTTTTCACCCTTTGGCACTCCCTTTAATCCTTATCACTCCCTTACTCTACTCTCTATTTCTAGTTCACTCCCTCTTGCTCACTCTTTCATTCTTTATTTCATGTCTCTTTATCATTTGCTTGCTCTCTATTGCCCTCCCTCTATCCTCTTTCTTGCTCTTTCATCTGTCACCCTCTCTTCTCTCTCTTTACTAACTCTCTCTCTCTCTCACTCTCACTCCCTCACACATACTCTCTCAATTTCTCTCACATCTTGCTCTCTCTGCTCAAATCCATCTCATTATTTCTTTTTCTCATACGTCTCTCTTTCCTCTAGATCCATCCCTCTTTCAATCCTTCCTCCCACTCTTTCTACCTCACACCCTATCTCGCAACTCTCTCTCACCTCTTAAGGGGGAGGGATCGAGAGGAAAGATAGATGGTTGAGAGAAAATAAGAAATAGTGAAATGGATTTGAGCGGAGAGAGCAAGATGTGAGAGCAATTGAGAGAGTATGTCAGGGAGTGAGAGTTAGAGAAAGAGAAGGGATGGAGGGAGGAGAGAGGGAATGAGATAGAGGGAAAGAGGAGAGAGATAAATTGAGAGAAAAAACATTTGGAGAGAGAGGGAGTGAGGGAGAGAGAGGTAGAGTAAGAGTGAAATTCGAGAGAAGGAGTGAACGAGAAGGGGTGAGAGAGTGAACAAGAGGGAGGAAGAGATAGAGCTTGTGTGTGGAAGAAAGGAGCGAGGGAGGGAGGCTGTGAAAGAGGGAGGAGCGAGGAAGAGAGAGGGAGAATATAAGAGAAAGTGAGAAATAGTGAGACAGAGATAAGGGGGAGGTAGAGAGGAAAGAGCAATATAGAGAGATAAGGGCAAGAAAAAGAGGAGATAGAGAAAAATAGTAATAAGAAATGGAGGAGAAAAGAGAGAGAGTGGGGAAGAGCAAAAAAGGGAGCTAGAGAGATTGAGAGAGAGAGAGAGAGAGAGAGAGAAATTAAGAGAAGATATGAGGTTGAGAGAAAGGGATGTAGGAAATAATGGAAGAGAGAGAGGGAGAGATAGAGAAAAAGGGAAGTACTTGGAGAGATGGTTGGGGATAGAGTGGGAGAGAGGCAAGGAGGGAGAGGGGCTGGGAGGGAGAAATAATGAGGGGGAAGATAGAGCACAAGTGTGAGAGATAGGGAGAGAAGAGCAACAACATAAAAACATAGTGAGAGCTGAAAAGAGAGTGACACACACACAAAGAGAGAGAGAGAGAGAGAGAGAGAGAGAGAGAGAGAGAGAGAGAGAGAGAGAGTGAGAGAGAGAGAGAGAAGAGAGAAGAAGAGCGAGAAAGGTAGCTAGAGGAAGACTTAGTGAGAGAGTGTAAATTGGAGAGAAAGAGAGAGTGAGAGGAAAAGGAGAGAAGACAATGAATGAGAGTAAGAAATAATGAGGGAGAGATGAGGAGCAAAGCTGAGAAGAGAGAAGGAATGAGAGGGAGGGAGAGAAGGGGGAGGCGGGAGGGAGCAAGAAAGGGAGTTAGAAGGAGAAAAAAGAGTCGAGTAATGAGAGAGAAGAGAGAGCAACAGAAGAGAGATAAATAGAGATTGACTGAGAAACAATGCAATAATGAAGGTGGAATGAGAGTGAGAGACAAAGGGAGAGAAATGTAGAGAGTGAGAGTGTGAGAGAGAGAAGAGACATGGGAGAGAGAGATGTTAAGGGTAGAAGAGAGAGAGAGAGAGAGAGAGTGAGAGAGAGAGAGGAAGAGAGAAGAAGAGCGAGAAAGGTAGCTAGAGGAAGACTTAGTGAGAGAGTGTAAATTGGAGAGAAAGAGAGAGTGAGAGGAAAAAGGAGAGAAGACAATGAATGAGAGTAAGAAATAATGAGGGAGAGATGAGGAGCAAAGCTGAGAAGAGAGAAGGAATGAGAGGGAGGGAGAGAAGGGGGAGGCGGGAGGGAGCAAGAAAAGGAGTTAGAAGGAGAAAAAAGAGTCGAGTAATGAGAGAGAAGAGAGAGCAACAGAAGAGAGATAAATAGAGATTGACTGAGAAACAATGCAATAATGAAGGTGGAATGAGAGTGAGAGACAAAGGGAGAGAAATGTAGAGAGTGTGAGTGTGAGAGAGAGAGAAGAGACATGGGAGAGAGAGATGTTAAGGGTAGAAGGAAAGAAAGTGTTAGAGGACATATAGAGAGAGGAAGAGAGAGATAGAGGGAGGGAGAGTAAGAGAGGATGAGAAAGGGTATAAAATGAGATTTAGTAGGAGAGAGAGGGGGAATGAAGTGAAAGAGAGTTCGAGGGAGAGAGGTGGAAAGCGAGTGAAAAAGAGAAAGAAAGAGCGAGAGAGGAAGAGGGATGGTGGGAGGTAAGGAAGCAAGAGTGGGGGAGTGAGAGAAAGTATGAAAATAGAAGATGGAGAGAGATGGTGAAATATAGAGTGAGAGAGCGGCAGAGAAAAACAGAGGGGCAGAGGGAGAGGACGTAAGGGTGTGAAGGAGGAATTGAGATTTAGAGAGATATAGGGAGAGAAGGAGAATGAGTCGGGATAGTGAAAGAGCAAGTGGGCAAGATAGAGGGAGGGAGAATAAGAGAATGAGACAGAGAATGAGAGGGAGATTGAGAAAAGAGAGATAGCCAGAAAATGAAATTGGTAGAGAGTGTTAGAGAGAGTGACGAATGAGGGAAGTGAGAGAAATAGAGAAAGAGAGTGGGGTATACAGGAAGAGGAGTGAGAAGAGTAAGAGAGAGTTGACAGAGAACAAAGAGTGTGAGCGAGATAGCTATAGAAAGTGGAAGGGAGGATTGAGAGTACGAAAGAGAAAAGAGAGGGAGTAGGAGTGACAGCAAGAGGGAGAGTCAGCGAGGGAGGGAATTAGGGAGCAATGGAGAAAACGAGAGGGAGGGAGAGGGAGTGAATGAGTGAGTCCCTCAATCTCTATTTCTTATATTTCTCACCCCCTTTTCTTTCTTATTGTTTATTACTTCCATGCCTCTCCTTATTCCTCTCTCTATTCCCTCGTTTACCTCACAATCTATTTTTTCTCTATTTCTCTATTTTATCTCTCTCCTTCTTGGCTCCCTCTCTTCAATTTCACTCTCATTCTTACTCCCTAACTTTTTTCTCTCTTTCTTTTTATTTTGCCCTCTCTTCTCCCTTTTTCTCTCCCTCTCTCTTTGTCTCACTCCCTCCCTCCCAAACCCTCCCATCTAACGTTATTTCTTGCTCTCTCTTCCCTTGCCATCTCTTCTCTCCATTTCTCTCTCACACTCTCCCTTTCTCATTCACTCTTCCTATCTCTTCAGTTTCACTCATACACATACTCCCTCATTCCCTCTCTTTCTCGCTCCATGTTCACTCTCCATCACTTTCTCTTTTATAGCGCTCGCTCCTCTCTCTCCTCTCAATCTCTCTCTCCCACTCTTCCCCACTCCCTTCATTTCTTCCCTCCCTTCCTCTCCCCCTCTTGCTCTCTCTTTCTCTCTCACAAACACTCTCCTCTCTCTCCCTCTCACTCTGTTCCAATTCACCCCCATCTCTCCCACTAAATCTCATTTTGTACCTCTTCTCTCCATCTCTCTCACTCTCTGTCCACATCTTTCTTCACTCCCTCTTCCTCTCTCGCTTCCACTTTCTTCCTTCTCTATCAGTCCCTCCATCATTCTCTCTCTTCCTCACTCTCTTTCTCTCTCGCTTTTTCTCAATTTATACTTTATCACTTTTTCTTTCTCTATTGCTCTCTTCTTGCTCTCTTTGACACACTATCTCTTGCTCTCTTTTTTCACTCTCTTATCACTTTACTCACACTTTCTCTTCAAGTATCTCTCTCTCTTTCTCCCTCACTCTTTCCCTTTTTCATTAATTTAATCTCTCGCTATGTCTTTTCTCCCTCCCTCTCTCGTTCTATCTACCTCTTAGTCACTATCATTTGCTCTACATTCACAGAGTCTCTCTCCTCTATTGATTTCTGCCTTACCCTCTCTCCCTGTCTCTCTTCGCTCACTCTTCAATCCCTATCTTATCTTGCTCTCTTGCTCTCTCTCTCTCTTTCTCTCTCTTTCTCTCTCTCTCTCACTCTCTATTTCAGCTCTCTGTATTATTTGTATGCTCACTTTTGCTGCTCTATATCTCTATCTCTTGATATATCTTCTATCTGCCTCTCTTCACTCTCTTTGCTCACTCTTTCTCTCCCTCTATCTATCACACACTCTCTCACACTCCCTCCCTCACAAACAATCTCTTAATTGCTCTCACATCTTTCTCTCTGTACTCATACCTATCTCATTATTTATTATTTTCTCTCATACATCTCTCCTTCCTCCTCGATACCTCCCTTTTTCAATCCAACCCTCCCTCTCTTTCTCCCTCTCTCTCTTCTTGTACTCACTTGTTCGCTCCCTATCTTTCCCTCTCATTTTCTTATAACTCTCTCTCATTCCCCCTCTCTTGCTCTTTTTTCTCTCACTTTCATTTTTCTTTATTTCTCTCTTGCTCTCCCTCTCCCTTTCTCTCGCCCTCTCTCTCGTCCCCTCTCTCTCATTGTCTCCCTCTGCTACCCTCCCTTCCATGTTCTCCCTCTTTCTCCCTCACTCCCTCTTTCTTCCTCACTCCCTCTCCATCTCCCCCTCTCATTCTCTCCTTTTGACTCATTATCTTACTCTCCCTCCCAATCTCAATCCCTCCCTCCTTCCCTCTTTTTCTCCCTTTACCCTATCACTCTTTGCTCTTCTCTTACACTTAATCTATCTCCCTCCTTCCCTCTCATTTTCTCCATTGCTCTCTCCAATTCTCTCTCTTTCTCTCTCTTCTCTCACTTTCTCTTCTCTCTATTTCTCTCTCACAGCATCTCGCTGTCTCTCTATCTCTTTCTTTTTCACCACTCATGCTCTCTTTCACTCTCTCTATTTCTTTCTTTTTACCCTTCTCTCACTTTATCTTCTTTCTATATCTCTCCCACTCTCCCTCATTCTTTCTTTCCCCTTTCTCCATTCCACTTCTCACCCTCCCACTCTCTCTATCTCAATCTCTCTCCTTCTCTCTCCCCCCTCCACTGACTGCCCTCTTGCTCCCTATCTCCATTTTATAAATATCGTTTCCTCTCTTACTTCCCCTCTCTCCATCTGCAATCTTTCATTCTTCCTCTCTTCCATAAGGTCTCCAATCTCTCACTCTCTCCCTTACTCTTGCCCTCTATCTCTCTTTCTCACTCTCACCCTTTCTTACTATATCTATCACTCTCTATTCTTTCTCTCTTTCTCTCTCGCTTTATTGTTATCCCTTGCTATCTTCTCACTCTCTTTACTCTTTTCCTCTATCTCTGTTTCTCCCTCTCTTCCTTTCTCACTATGTCTCACTCTTTAACATCTTTCTCTCTCGCGCCCATTGCTCTCTCTTCCTCTCTTTTCTCTCTTTATCTCCCTATATCCATCACTCAATCTCTCTCTACATTCTTCTCATTCTCTATCTCTTTGCTTTCTCACCCACTCTTCTCTCATATTATTTATTACTTTTCTTCCCTTATTCCGCTCTCTATTTCTCTCTCTTTCCCTCTCATACCTCACTCTCTATCATTTCTCTGTTTCATTCTCCTTTTGTCTCTCTGCCATCTTGGCTCTCTCACTTTCTTTAATTTCACTATCATTCTTACTCTCATTCTCTTCTCTCTCTCTTTCTCTATTGCTATCTCACCCTTTCACTCTCTCTCTTGTTCCCTCTATCATTCTCTCTTACTCTCTCTTCCGCCCTCTCTTTCTTCAGCTTAACTCTCACTCTTATTCCCTCTCTTTATCTCTTTCACAATCTCTATTCTCTCTCCTATTTCTATCATCATCTTGCTCTCACTCTCTATTCTCCGTCAACTTCTCTATTAATCTTCTCACTCTTTCCTACACTCTCTCTTTCTCTATTTATCTCACTTCCCTCCTTCCACCTCTCTCTTAAGTTCTCTCCACTTGCCCTCCCCGGCTCTCCTCTTTCTCTTCTCAATCTTCATCGCTCTCTCTCATTTTCTCTCATTCTCTAATTCTCTCTCTTGCTCACTTTCACTTTCTCTACATTCCCTCACTCTCCTTCTCTCCCTTTATCTCGCTCTTTCTCTTCCTACTTTGCTCCCTTCCTCTCTCATTCTCACTATTTATTTACATTCGCTTTCTTTATAATTGCTCACTGTTCTCTAACTCTCTCTCTTCTATTTCTCTCTTTCCTCTCTGTTTGTCCCTTCCTCTCTTCTTTTCTATTTCTCGCACGCAATCTCTCCCTTTCTCTCTCCATCCATACATTGGGAGGATGGAAGCAATAGAGAGGAAGTTGGGGATGGAGAGAGAGAATGGGGAATAGGGAGTGCTAGAGAGAGCGAGGGATAGAGTGAGAGAAAGAGAGAGAACAAAAGGCAATGTAAGAGAGCAAAAGAGTGTGAAAGAGAGATTTGATAGAGAGTATAAGATATAGAATGAGTGGTAAATATAAATAAATGGAGAGGTAAAGAAAGGTCATGAGAAAGATTGAAGAGAAAGAGCGAGCAAGCGAGGGAGAGATAGTGTGAGAGAGAAATAAAGAGTGCTGGAAAATAAATCAAGAGAGAGTTAGTGAGAAGGGGAGAGAAAGGGAGAGCAAAGAATGGATGAAAAAGAGTTAGAGAGAGAAGTTATAAAGGGAGAGAGGGAGAAGGAAGGGGGATAGAGGGAGAGAAGTGAGTGAGAGAGATAGAAGAAAGTGTAAGTGAGAATGGAAGGGAGGAGAGAGAGAAGAGAGAGTGAAAGGATGGATGAAGAGAAGTAGTTAGAGAAGATGGAGCAATAGTATAGAGAGTAAGTGAGAGAGATAACAAAGAGTGAGAAAGAGAAAAGGGAGTGAGTTATGTTGAAATGAGGGAAGGACTACAGAAGACAGAGTGAGTGAGAGAGAAATTGGGAGAGAAGAGAGTGATAAAAAGAGGGAGACGGTGATAGAGAGGTAAAGTAGGAGGAGGGAGATTGAGAGAGAGAGAAAGACAAAGAAAAGGGGGTGAGAAAGAGAGAAAGTAAGAGTGAGAGTGAAATTTAATAGAGAATGAGAGAGAAAGGAAGAGAGAAGAGATATTGAGGGAAGAGAGAGGAAGTGAGATGGAGTGAAAGAAAGAATGTAAGAGAGAATGGTTGTGGGTGAAAGATGGTGAAAAAAATGAGAGACGAGTGACCATCATAATATAAGTAAGAGAGAGACAAAACAAATGAGAGAGTGGGAGAAAAATAAATAGGGAGATAAAGATATTTTGAGAGAGGGAGAGAATATACATACATATAGATTATGGAAAGGTCTAGAGATGAAGAGAGAGAGGGAGGGAGATGAGAAGGAGATAGTGTGGGAGAGGGAGTGAGTGTGAGTAGGGGTGTAAACGAACCGAACACGTACGAACAAAGCTAGTGATCATGTTTGAAATGTTCGAACACATCACTGTTCGTGTTTGGTTCGTTTGCTTATCGAACGAACACGAACTTTCTGGCGAACCGAACACGAACTGTTCGCGAACAACGAGCTTTTTTGACAGCCCTAGCTTTGATAGGATACTTCCTCAAAATGAAGCAAATTGATCAGGTATTCCGTACACATCAGGTAACCCATACTTCCTCAAAATGAAGCAAACCAAATAAGGCGTTTAGGGTTTTGATTAGGGTTTTATTTTAATATATAGTATAATATATTAATTATAATATTATAATATTTATATTAATAAAATTAATACTATAATATTATTATTGTTATTAATAATTTATCATATATTATAATTTATAGAAGTTTAATTATTTAAAATATGATAAATTTTTATAATATATAATTATTTTTAAAATATCATAAATTTTTTATATATAATTATTTTAAATTATTTTATATTTCGAACAATAACGAACTGAACAAGAACGAACACATCACTGTTCGTTTAAGAAACCAAACGAAAAATATTGTTTGTGTTCGTCTCGTTTGCTTATCGAACGAATCGAACACGAACTTTTTAGGGAACTGAACAAGAACTGTTCGCAAACAACGAGCTTTTTTGACAACCCTAAGTGTGAGATAGAAGAAAGAGAGAGGTGAGAGGGAGGAAGAAAAGCAAGAAGAAAATGTAGAGTAAGGGAAGAGACAAAAAGCGAGCAAATAAGGGAACTAAATAAATTGAGAGAGAGAAAAAGTGAGAGAAGGTAAGAGGTTGAAAGAACAGTAGGGAGGAGGCCACGGAGAGAAAGGGGCATAAAGAGAAAGATATAGAAAAGAGAGAGAGGGATAAAGCATGGCAAAGAGAGAGAAGAAGGGAGCGAGAGGGAGCTAGATAAAAGTAGGAGAGGCGGTGGGAGAAGTGTGGGAGAGGTGTGGGAGAGGGAGAAAGAAAAAGGGGGAATTTAGAATCTGTTCATGAGAGTGAAAGAGATAGATAGCAGCAAGGGAAAAGGCAAGAGGGGAAGCTAGAGAGAGAAAGTGAGTTAGAGAAATTTAGAGGGAGTGAGGGAGTGTAAGAGACACAAGAAGAATGAGTGAGGAAGAGAAAAAGCGTTGGTAAAAGAAAGAGAGAATGAAAGAAAGAAAGGAAGTGGGGAAGAGAAAGTGGAAGAGAGAATAAAGAGACATAAAGAGAGGAAGTAGGTCCCTCTATATCTCTATTGCTTTCTCTTTACACTGATGCTCCCACACACTTTATTAAATATCTCTCTCTTATGTTGCCCTCTATTCTCTTCTTTCTCTCACTCTATCCCTCACACACTCTCTCTCCCTCTATCCGTATTTCTCTCTCTTTCAATCCCACTCTTAACTCTCTCTGTCTTTCTCTCTCTCTACGTCTTCGCTTTCTCTCATTAATTCTCACATTCTCTCACACCTTTTTTTCTCCCCCCTCTCTTTCACTCCCTTCCCCGCTCTCTTTCTGTCTCTCAATATATGTCACTTCTTTTCCTTACTTATTCTCACTCTTTCCCACTTTATTTATATATCTTTCTCTTGCACTACACCGTTCACTCTCTTGATCTTTATTCTCTAGCTCCCTCTCTCCTTCCATCCTCTCCATATATCCCTCTATATCTCCCTCTCACTACCTCTTACTCATTATATCTTGAGTCTCTCTTCTCTCTCTATTTCCAGCCTTACCTTCTCTACATCTCTCCATCCATTTCACTCTTCAATCCCTTTCTTCACTCCCTCTCTTATGCTCTCTCACTCTCAATTTCATCTCTCTTTGTTGTTGCTTTGCTCTCATTTTCCCATCTCTATCTCTCCCTTGCTCATAATTCTATCTCCCTCTCTTCTCTCTCACTTTACTCACTCATTCTCTTCCTCTATCTCTCACTCCCCCTCCCTCACATAAACTCTCTCAATTGATTTTACAACTTGCTCCCTTCCCTTATATCTGTCTCATTATTTATTATTTTTGCTCATATATCTCTCTTACCTCCTCGATCCCTTCCTCTTTCAATCTTCCTTCCCTCTCATTATGCCACCCTGCCTATCTAACTCCTCTCTCCCTTTCCTCTTGCACTAACTCATTCACTCTCTCTCCCGCCCTCTTCTTCTGTATCTATCTCTCTAATTTCATCTCTCTTGCTCTCACTTCTCTCACTTACACTTTTCTCTACTCGATCGTTATCTCCCTCTCCCACGTTATCTCTTCCCTCACTCTCTCATGCTCAATTCTTTCACACTCTATTCTCTTACTCCCTCTCTCCCTCGCTCTTTCAAGCTCTATCTTCGCTCACTCTCACTCACTCTCACTTAATTTGCTCTCATCTCTCTCTCTCCTCTCATTCTTTCTCCCCCTCTCTCCCTTGTCTCTTGCTTCTTTCCCCCATCCCACTCTCGCCCTCTCTCTCTTTTTAGTTTCACTCGCACTCTTACTCCCTCTCTCCCTAACTCTTTTTGAACCTTACCCTCTCTACATCTCTCCCTCCCGCTCACTCTTCATTCACTTTCTTAACTCCCTCTCTTACTCTGTGTCCCACTCTCTATTTAATCTCTCTTTATTTTTTCTTGGCTCTCATTTGCCCCCTCTATCTCTCTCTTGATTATAATTTTATCTCCCTCTCTTCTCTCACTTTGTTCACTCTTTCTTTTCATCTATCTCTCACTCCCCTCCCTCACACACACTCTCTCAATTACTTTCACATCTTACTCTCTCCCCCTATATCCATCTCATTATTTATTATTTTCGCTCATATATCTCTCTTACCTCCTCGATCCCACCCTCTTTCAATGCCTCCTTCCCTCCCTTTATGCCTCCCTCCCTATCAAACTCCTATCTACCTCTCCTCTTACACTCACTCATTCACTCCCTCTCCCCCTCTCATTTTCTATATATATCTCTCTCTCATTCCCTCTCTCTTGCTCTCTCTTCTCTCACTTACACAATTCTCTACTCGCTCGCTCCCTCTCTCTCTTACGTTATCTCTTCCTTTACTCTTTCTTCACTCTATTTCTCTCTCGCACTCCCTCCCTTTCTCACTCCCTCTTCCTCTCTCTTACTTCCTCACTTCTTGTCTCTTTCTCACTCCAAGTTCACTCTCTCTCCCTTTCTGTTCGATTGCTCGCTCTACTCTCAATCTTTCTCTCCCTCTCTCCCCCTCTCTTGCTTCCTTCCCTCCCTCCCTTTCTCTGCCTCGCTCGCTCTCACTTTCTCTACTACACACTCTCTCCCTCACACTCTTCAAATTCATCCCCCTCTCTCTCGCACAAAATCTCATTCTCTACCCACTCTCTCCCTCATTCAAACTTTCTCTCTATATCTTCCATCACTCTCTCTTCTCTCTCGCCCTCCCTTCCTCTCTCACTCTCACTCTCTTCAATCTCACTCACTCCCTCCCTTTGTCCCTCTCTTTCTCACTCTCTCCCTCCTCACACTTCTCTCTATTTATGTTTTATCACTTTTTCCCTCTCTTTCTCTCTCAAACACACATACCCTTGCTCTCTTTTATCACTCTCTCTTATCACTTTACTCACTCTTTCTCTCCAGCCATCTCTCACTCTCTTCCTCACTCCCACTCTCCCTCTTTCATTAATTCAGTCTCTCACTCTATTGCCCTCTCGCCCTCTTGCTATCTCCATATACCCTTTATATCTCCCTCTCTCATCCTCCCTTCCTTGAGTCTCTCTTCTTTCTATATTTCTATCTCACCCTCCCGCTCACTCTTCAATCTCTGACTTTACTCTTTCTTTTGCTCTCTCTTTCTATTTAATCTCTCTATTATTTTCATGCTCTCCTACTCTCCCTCTCTATCTCTCACTCTTGCTCTTTCTTCTATCACCCTCTCATCTCTCTTTATGCACTCCATCTCTCCCTCTATCTCACTCACTCACAGTTTCTCTCACATATTGCTCTCTTCTATCATATCCATCTCATTGTTTCTTATTTTATCTCATGGGTCTCTCTTTCCTCCTTGATCCCTCCCTCATCAATCCCTACATCCCTCTCTTTCTCGCTCTCTCCCTACTCTACTCTTCTCTCTCGCTTCTATTGCACTCACTCATTGACTCCCTCTCCCTACCTCTTATTTTCTTTATCGCTCTCTCTCACTCCCTCTCTCTTGCCCTCATTTCTTGCTTTTTTGTCTCTACATCTCTGTCGCTCTTCCTCTCCCATTCTCTCACTCTCCCTCATTTTTTCTCCCTTATTCTCCCCCTCCACAACTCGATATGTCAATCTCTCTCCCTCTCCATCTCCTTCTCTCATTTCCTTCTCACACATTCTCTTAATCTCTCAATCTTGCCATCTTTTGCTCTCGCCTCCTCTCTCGCTTCCTATCTCTCTCTTAAATCTTTCTTTCTCTCCCCTCTCTCACTCCCTCTCTCTATTCAGTCTCTCTAACGCTGTCCATCTATCTCCCTTTTCTCTTTCTTTCTCTCTATCTCTCTCTTTCTCGTGCTCTCCCTTTCTCACAATGTCTCACTCTCTATTATGCTTCTTTCTCTAGCTCTCTAGCTCTCTCTTACTCTCTGTTCTCTCTCTTTATTCACTCTTTATCTTCTATATCCATCTAACTCTCTCCCTTCCTCTCATTCTCTCTCTTTTCTCTCTTCTTCCATCTTCTCTCTCATTGTCTATTACTTTCTCACCCTCCCTTCCTTTCTCCTCTTTTTTATGCTCTCTTTATTTCTCTAGCTTCCTTTCTCTCTCCCTCTCTCTCCTCACTCTGTATTCTCTCTATTTCTCTCTCCCTTTGTCACTCTCTCCCCCCTCACTCCCTCACTCTCTTTAATTTCACTCTCACTCTTACTCACTCACTCGCTTCATCTCTCTTTCTCACACTCATTCCCACTTTCCCTTCTTGGTTGTCCCTCTCTCTCCATATTTATATCATTCCCTCTCTTATTCTCTTATTCTCCCTTCCTCACTTTCTCTTGCTCACTTTCTCTATCTTACTTCACTCTCCTTCTCTCCCTATATCTCTCTCACACTCCCTTCCTCCTTTGCTCCCTTCTTCTCTCACTTTCATTAATTGTTCTCTCTCTTTCTCTATTCTTGCTTACACTTCTCTTACTCTTTATCTAATGTTTCTCTCTCACTCTCTTCCTCTCTCTCACACACACAAACTCTCTTTTCTCAATCCTTCTCTTCCCTATCCTTCACATGTACCCTCTCTCTCTTTCTCGCTCAAACTATAATCCTTCTCATATCCTCTGTCTTCTATCTCATTAATTCTCACATTCTCTCACACTTTTCCCTCTCTTTCTCTTACCCTCTCTCCCTCCCTCTCTCTTCCTCCTCTATCTCTCACTCTCTTTTCATGATTCTTGCTCTCACTCTTTTCCTCTCTTTCTATATATCTCTCTTGATCCCTTCCTCACTTTCTCCTTCATTCTCTTGCTCTCTATCTCTCTTCTCCTGCTCCCTCCCTCACTCACACTTTCTCTCCATTCTCACCCTCCTAATATCTTTTCTTCTCCCTTGTCCCTCTCTCTCATTCTCTTTCTTATATCCTCTTCTCTCCCTCACGATCTTTTCCTTTTTCTCTCTGGATCCCATTCACTCTTCACACACTTGTTCTCTTTATCACTTTCACTCTCTGCCTCTATCATTCTCACTCCCTAATTATTGCTCTCTCTAGGTCTCTCGTATGTAGCTCAATCTTCTCACCATCGCTCTCTCACTCTCTTAATCACTCTCCATCTAATCACTCTCGCTCTCACCTTCCTTAATTCCACATTTCTTGCTCTCTATCTCACTCTCCCTTACTATCGTGTTCATTCTCGCTTAATCTCTCCTCTCTTTTCCCTGCTCCATCTTTCTCCCTTCACTGTCTATCCTCTTCTCTATTATTCTCTCTCCCTCTCTTTCTCTTTTTCTATCTTATACTCTCTTTTACACTCTCTTTTGTTGCTCTCTTTCCTCTTACACTTCCTCTCATTCTACCTCCACTCCATTTCTCCTTTCTCTTGCTTTCAACCCTACCACTCTCTTTCCCTATCTTCTCTCCCTCTATCCTTCCCCCTCTATCCCCCCTCCTTATCTCCATCTTTGTCTCCCTCTCTCTTGTTCCCTCTCTCACTCACTAATATCCTCTTCTTGTGCTCACCTTACACCTCACTGACTCACTCTTACTTGATCTTCCCACAACCTCTCTTCTCATTCTCTTACACTTTCTCTTTCCTACTCTCTATTTAAGCTCTCACTTCCACATATCTACAATACTCCCTCATGACCTCCATCTTTCTATGACTCTCTATTTCAGTCCTCTTTATCTCTCCCTCTCAATATCTCTTTCGGCTCTCACTTTTAACCCTCCCATTATCCCTCACTTTCTCTCTCTCTCTCCATACCTCTTTCACTCCCTTAATCCATATCTCTTTTACACTCTCCTTTTATTGTTCTCTCTTCTCTTTTTCCTCTTACTTTTCTCTCACTCTATTCCCCACTCTCTCTCCTTTCTCGCTCACCTGATTCCATCCTAACCTCTCTCATTCTCTCTCTCTCCCTCCCTCCCTCTTCCTACCTTTATCCCTCTCCAAGTTCCTCTCCCTTTGTTTCTCCCTCTAACTCTCATCATTCTCATGTTCTCCCGCTCTTTATACCACGTACCCTTACTCGATCTTCCCTTAGTCTCCTCACTCTCACCTTTTCACTCTCTTTTCCTTTCTCTTTCTTGAACTCTCTTTAATCCCTCTCACCAGCTCCTTCAATCTCTCTCTCACTCTCTATTCCATCTCATTTTATCTCTGATTCACTCTATCTTCTGTCTCTCTTTTAACGCTCCCTTTATCCCTCGCTGCCTTTCTCTCGTCTCCCTCCCTCTTTCACTCCCTTCACCCTACTTTCTCTTGCTCTCCTTATCTCCCTCACTCTTGCTCCCCCTCACTCGCTCATTCTCTCCCTCTCTCAAGCTTTCTCTTCCCTCACTCTGTCTACACTATTTCTCTCACACTTTCTCCCTTTCTCGTCCCTCATCCTCTATCTTTAGTTTCACTCTCACTTCTACTCACTCTTTTTCTAGCTTCATGTTCACTCTCTCTTTGATTCCTCGCTCTCCTCTCTCCTATTAATCTTTCCTCCCTCTCTTCCCTCTCTCTTGCTTCCTTCCCTCCCACTCTCTCTCCCTTTCTCGCACTTTATCCTTCTCTCTTTCCTTCTCTCCCTCTCTACCTCTCTGTCTCTTCCAACTCATCCCCCTCTCTCTCCCACTAAATCTCATTCTCCACCCCATTTCTCCTCCCTCACACTTTATCTCTATATCTTCCATCAGTCATGTTCTCTCTCACCCTCTCTTCCTCTTTCACTCCCGCTCTCTTCAAGGTCTATCACTCCCTTTGTATATCTCTATCTTTCTCACTCTCCTCCTCTCTCACAATTTTCTCTATTTATACCTTATCACTTTTTCTTCCTTTATTTTTCTCTCTTTCACTCCCATGCACACACACTCTTGTTCTCCTTTAACACTCTCTTATCACTTTACTCACTATTCTCTCCAACCATCTCACACTCTCTTCCTCCCTCCCGCTCTCCCTCTCTCCCTCTCTCCCTCTTTCATTATGATAGTGCCTCACTCTATCGCCCACTCACTCTCCCATTATATCCATATCCCCTCTACATCTCCCTCTCTCTACCTCACACTCTACTCTCTATCTTCCCTCAATCTCTCTTCTCTCTTATTTTCTATCTCACCCACTCTCCTTCTCTCCCTCCCACTCACACTTCAATCCCTTTTTTGCTCTCTTTCTATCTATATTTCATCTCTCTTTATTGATTCTTGATCTCTCTTGTCTTTTCTTCTATCGCCCTAATTTCTCTCTCTTTACTCACCTTACTCCTCTCTCTCACTTCTGTTGTACTCACTAAGTCACTCCTTCTCCCTCACTCTCATTTTCTCTATTGCTCTCTCTCATTCCCTCTCCCTTGCTCCCTCTTCTATCACTTTCTCTTTTCTCTATTTCTCTCTCCCTCTTCCTCTCCCATTCTCTCTCTCTCATCATTTCACTCTCATTCTCTCCCTTCTACTCCCTTCCCTCCCACTCCCCCTATCTCAATCTCCCTCCCTCCATCTCCCTCTCCCTCACTCCCTCTCTCCCTCTCCATCTCTCTCTCTTTTCCTTCTGACAAATTCTCTTAATCTCCCTCCTTATCTCAATATTGCTCACTATCTTTTTCGTTCTTTTCCGCTCTCAATTCCTATTTATCTCTTATATCCTTTTCTCTCTCTCCCTTTCTCACTCCCTCTCTCTCTCTTCAATCTTTCTCACTCTCTCCCTCTATCTCCCCCTCTCACTCTCTCCCATACTCTTGTCATTTATCTCTCTTTTTCACACTCACTGCCTTACCTACTATATTTCACACTCTATTATGTTTTGTTCTCTCACTCTAAGGCTCTCTCTTGCTCCTTTTTCTCTCTTTCCTTCTTTCTCTCCCACTAAATGTAATTTTGTACCCCCTCTCTCCATCTCTCTCACTCTTCCCTCCATATTTTCTTTCATTCTCTTTTCTCTCTCACTCCCACTCTCTTCCATCCCTCTCGCGCCCTCCTTCCGTCTCTCTCTTCCTCACTAGGTCTTTTCTCTATTTATGCTTTATCACTTTTTCTTTCTCTATTGCTCCCTTCTTGCTCTTATTTATCACTCTCTTATCACTTTACTCAGTCTTTCTCTCCAAGCATCTCTCACTCTCTTCCTCCCTCCCTCTCTCACTCTTTCATTAATTCAATCTCTCGCTATGTCTTTTCACCCTCCACTTTCCCTCAATATTTCCATTTATCTACCTTTTACTCACCATCTTTTGCTCTAGCTTCCCCGAGTCTCTCTTCTCCCTCGATTTTTGCCTTACACCCCCTCTCACTCACTCCCTTTAATCACTCTTCAATCCCTATCTTAACTTCATGTCTTGCTCTCTCTCTCGCTCTCTATTTCATCTCTATTTGTCTACTTTTTCCCCATCGCTTTCTCTCTCTTTTTCTTCTATCTCCCTCTCTTCCCTCTCTTTACTCACTCTTTCTCTCTCTCTATCACACTCTCTCTCACACTCCCTCCCTTACACACTATCTCTTAATTACTCTCATATCTTGCTCTATCTCGTCATACCCATATCATTATTTATTATTTTCTCTCATACACCTCTCATTCCTCCTCGATCCCTCCCTCTTTCAATTCGTCCCTCCCTCTCTTTCTTGCTCTCTCTCCTCTTGCACTCACTCATTCACACACTCTCTCCCTCTCATTTTCTCTTTCTTCTATCTCTCTCTCTTCCATCTCGTTACTCACTCTTTCTCTCCATATATCTATCACACTCTCTCTTACACTCCCTTCCTTAAACACTATCTCTCAATTGCTCTCACATCTTGCTCTCTTTAATCATATCCATATCATTATTATTTTTTGCTCTTATACATCTCTCATTCCTCCTCGATACCTCCATTTTTTAATCCATCCCTCCCTCTCTTTCTTCCTTACTCTCTCGTCTTCCACACACTTGTTCACTCTCTCTCTCCTTCTCATTTTCTCTATCGCTCTCTCTCATCCCTCTCTTTTGCTCTCTTTTCTCTCACTTCCACTTTTCTCTATTTCTCTCTCGCTCTCCCTCTCCCTTTCTCTCGCCCTCTCTCTCATCCTTTCTCTCTCATTCTCTCCCTCTGCTACCCTCACTCCCACGCTCTTTATCTCAATCTCTCTCCCTCTCTCTCCCTCACCCCCTCTCCATCTCCTTCACTGCATTTAACTCATTCTCACACTCTCCTTTCCTATCTCAATCCCTCCCTCCTTCCCTCTCTTTCCCTCTTTCCCCTATCTCTCTTTTCTCTCTCCTCTTGCACTTAATCAATATCCCCCCTTCCATCTCATGTTCTCCATCACTCTCTCCCATTCCTCTCTTGTTCTCTCTTCTCTCACTTTCTCTTCTCTCTATCTCCATCGTTTTACCGTGCTCTCCCTCACTCTCTCTATTCTTTCTTTTTACCCCTCTTCTCTCTATATCTCTCTCAATCCCTCATCCTTTCTCTCCCCTCTCTCCATTCCACTTCTCACCCTCCCACTCTCTTTATCTCAATCTCTCTCCCCCTCTCTCTCCCCCTCTCCACGCACTGTCCTCTTGCTCCTTATCTCCATCTTGCTCAATATTGTTTCTTCTCTTACTTCCCCTCTCTCCCTTTTATATCTTTCATGCTCTCTCTCACTCACTCTCTTCAATCTCTCTCTCCCTCTATCTCCCTAGTTCTCCCACTCTCCCTTACACTTGCCCTCTAACTCCCCCTTTCTCACTCTCACCCTTATTCTTACCCTTTCGTACAATGTCTCTCACTCTCTATTCTTTTTCTTTGTCTCAGTTCCTTGCTATCTCTTACTATCTTCTCACTCTCTTTACTCTTTCCCTCAATCTCTCTCTTTCTCCCTCTCTTTCTTTCTCACTATGTCTCCCACTCTCCATCATGTTTCTCTCTCTCTCGCTCGTTGTTCTCTCTTCCTCTCTCTTCCTCTCCTTTCTCTCTCTTTTTCTTTTAATATCCATCACTTAATCTCTCTCTACCTTCCTCCCTTCTCTATCTCTTTAATTTCTCACCCACTCCTCTCTCTTATTGTTTATTACTTCCCCTCCCTCCCTTATTTTGGTCTCTATTTCTCTCTCTTTCCCTCTCTTACCCCACTCTTTATTCCTTCTCTAGTTGTTTCTCTATTTGTCTCTCTCCTTTCATGGCTCCCTCACTCTCTTTAATTTTACTCTCACTCTTAATCTCAATCTCTTCTCATCTTTCTCTATTGCTCTCTCTCACCCTTTCTCTCTCCCTCTCTGTTTCTTGCTCCCTCACAGAGTCTCTCTCGCTCTCCCTCCCAATTTCACTACCTTCATCTCTCTCTCTCTCTCTCCTGCTCTCCTTATCTCCCTCTCTCTTACTCCCTCTATCGCTTGCTCGCTCTTTCCCTCTCTCCCACTCACTCTTTCCTTACTCTTTTTTCTCTGTTCTCTCTCACACTCTCTCCCTTTCTAGCTTCTCTTCCTCTCTCTTGGGCTTCACTCTCAGTCTTACATCCTCGTTTTCTCTCTTTCTCACTCCATGTTCACTCTCTCTCTTACTCTCTCTTCTATTGCTCTCTCTCCTCGCTCTCCACTCAATCTTTCTCTCCCTCTCTCCCAAATTTTCATGTTTCATTCCCTACCTCTCACTCTCTCCCTTCCTCGCTCTTTTTTCTCTGTCTCATGCACTCTCCCCCTCTCACTCTCTTCTAGTTCACCCCCTTTCTCTCCTAGTAAGCCTCATTCTCTACTCATCTCTCCAGCTCTCTCACTCTATCTCTATTTCTTCCTTCACTCTCTCTTCCTCTCCCAATCCCACTCTCTTCCATTCCTCTCTCTACCCACTCTCTCCCTCACTCTAACTTTCTCTCTATATCTTCCATCACTCTATCTTCTCTCTCACCCTCCCTTCCTCTCTCATTCTCACTCTCTTCAATCTCATGCACTCCCTCCCTTTGTCCCTCTCTTTGTCACTCTCTCCCTCTTCATTCTTTTCTCTATTTATGCTTTATCACTTTTTTCTCTCTTTCTCTCTCACACACGTACCCTTGCTCTCACTCTCTCTTATCACTTTACTTACTCTTTCTCTCCAGCCATCTCTCACTCTCTTCCTCACTCCCTCTCTCCCTCTTTCATTAATTCAGTCTCTCTCTCTCTCTATTACCCTCTCGCCTTCTTGTTATCTCCATATACCCTTTATATCTCCCTCTCTCATCCTCCCTTCCTTTTGTCTGTCTTCTTTCTATATTTCTATCTCACCCTCTCTCTATCTCTCCATCCTGCTCACTCTTCAATCTCTGGCTTTACTCTTTCTTTTGCTCTCTCTCTATTTCATCTCTCTTTATTATTTTCATGCTCTCCTTCGCTCCCTCTCCATCTCTCACTCTTGCTCTTTCTCCTATCACCCTCTCATCTCTCTTTACTCACTCCATCTCTCCCTCTATCTCACTCACTCACACTCTCCCTCCCAAACACACTCACTTATAGTTTCTCTCACATATTGCTCTCTGCTGTCATATCCATCCATTGTTTCTTATTTTATCTCTTGGATCTCTCTTTCCTCCTTGATCCCTCCCTCATCAATCCCTACATCCCTCTCTTTCTCGCTCTCCCTACTTTACTCTTCACTCTCGCTCCTATTGCACTCACTCATAGACTCCCTCTCCCTCCCTCTTATTTTCTTTATCACTCTCTCTCATTCCCTCTCTCTTGCCCTCGTCTCTCACTTTCTCTACTTCTCTGTCACTCTTCCTCTCCCATTCTCTCACTCTCGCTCTTTCTTTCACCCTTATTCTCCCCCTCCAACCACTCTCTATGCCAATATCTCTCCCTCTCCATCTCCTTCTCTCCTTTCCTTCTCACTTATTCTATTAATCTCCCTCCCTATCTCAATCTTGCTATCTTTTGAGCTCGCTTCCTCTCACACTTCCTATCTCTCTTAAATCTTTCTTTCTCTCCCCTCTTTCACTCCTTCTCTCTATTCAGTCTCTCTAACACTATCCATATATCTCCCCTTTCTCTTTCTTGCTCTCTATCTCTCTCTTTCTCGCTCTCTCCCTTTCTCACTATGTCTCACTCTCTATTATGCTTCTTTCTCGAGCTCTCTAGCTCTCTCTTACTCTCTGTTCTCTTTTTTTATTCACACTTTATCTTCTATATCCATCAATCTAACTCCCTCCCTTTCTCTCATTCTCTCTCTTCTCTCTCCTCTCTCTTCTTCCATCTTCTCTCTCATTGTTTATTACTTTCACACCCTCCCTTCTTTCCTCCTCCTTTTTATGCTATCTTTGTCTCTCTAGCTTCCTTTCTCTTGTCCTCTCTTTCCTCACTCTGTATTCTCTCTTTTCTCTTTTCTTGCTTACACTTCTCTAACTCTTTATCTAATGTTTCTCTCTCACTCTCTTCCTCTCTCTCACACACACAATCTCTCTCTTTGCTCAATCCCTCTCATATCCTATGTCTTCTATCTCATTGATTCTCACATTCTCTCACACTTTTCCCTCTCTTTCTCCCTCCCTCTCTCTTCCTCCTCTATCTCTCACTCTCTTTTCATGATTCTTGCTCTCACTCTTTTCCTCTCTATCTATAGATCTCTCTTGCTCCCATCCTCACTTTCTCCTTCATTCTCTTGCTCTCTATCTCTCTCTTCTCTTCCTCCCTCCCTCACTCACACTCTCTCCATTCTCACCCTCCTAATATCTTTTCTTCTCTCTTATCCCTCTCTCTCATTTGCTTTCTTATATCCTCTTCTCTCCCTCACGATCATTTCCTCTTTCTCTATATATCTCAGTCACACTTCACACTCTTGTTCTCTTTATTGCTTTCACTCTCTACCACTATCATTCTCACTCCCTAAATATTACCCTTTCTAGGTCTCTCGTATGTAGCTCAAACTTCTCTCCATCTGTACACTCATACGCTCTCTCACTCTCTTAATCACTCTGGCTCTCACCCTCTTTAGCTCCACATTTCTTGCTCTCTATCTCACTCTATCTAACTATCTTGTTCTTTCTCACTCAATCTCTCCTCTCTTTTCTCGACTCCATCTTTCTCCCTTCACTCTCTATCCTCTTTTGTATTATTCTATCTCCCTCTCTTTCTCTTTCTCACTATATGTTCTTTTTTTCTATCTTATACTCTCGTTTACACTCTCCTTTGTTGCTCTATTTCCTCTTACACTTTCTCTCATTCTACCTCCACTCCCTTTCTCCTTTCTCTTGCTTTCAACCCTACCACTCTCTTTCCCTATCTTCTCTCCCTCCATCCTTCCCTCTCTATCCCTCCTTATCTTGCTCTTTGTCTCTCTCTCTCTCTTGCTCCCTCTCTCACTCACTAATATCCTCTTCTTGTGCTCACCTTACGCTCACTAACTCACTCTTACTTGATCTTCCCACAACCTCTCTTCTCACTCTCTCTCACTTTGTCTTTCCTACTCTCTCTTTAAACGCTCTCACTTCCACCTATTTCTCTTTCTCCCTTATGACCTCGATCATTCTATGCCTCTCTATTTCAGCCCTTTTTATCTCTCCCTCTCAATATTTCTTCTGTCTCTCACTTTTGACCCTCTCATTATTCCTCACTTCCTCTCTCTAGCTCTCCATACCTCTTTCGCTCCCCTAATCCATCTGTCTCTCTTTTACACTCTCCTTTATTGTTCTCTCTTCTCTTTTTCCTCTTACTTTTCTCTCACTCTATTCCCCATTCTCTCTCCTTTCTCGCTCACTTGATTCTATCCCAACCTCTCTCGTTCTCTCTCTCTCCCTCCTTCCCTCTTCCTACCTTTATCCATCTCCAAATCCCTCTCCCTTCGTTTCTCCCTCTCACTCTCATCATTCTCTTGTTCTCCCGCTCTTTATACTACGTACCCTTACTCGATCTTCCCTTAGTCTCGTCACTCTCAACCTTTCACTCTCTTTTCCTTTCTCTTTCTTGAACTCTCTTTAATCCCTCTCACTAGCTCCTTCAATCTCTCTCTCTCACTCACTCTTTCCCTATCTCTCTCACTCTCTATTCCATCTCATTTTATCTCTTATTCACTCTCTCTTCTATCTCTCTTTTAATGCTCCCATTATCCCTCGCTGCTTTTCTCTCGTCTCCCTCCCTCTTTCACTCCCTTCACCCTTGCTTTCTCTTGCTCTCCTTATCTCCCTCTCTCACTCGCTCACTCTCTCCCTCTCTCAAGCTCTCTCTTCCCTCACTCTATCTACACTATTTCTCTCTCACACTTTCTCCCTTTCTCGCCCCTCTTCCTCTATCTTCAGTTTCACTCTCACTTCTACTCGCTCTTTTTCTCACTTCATGTTCACTCCCTCTTTGATTGCTTGCTCTCCTCTCTCCTATTAATCTTTCCTCCCTCTCTCCCCTCTCTCTTGCTTCCTTCCCTCCCACTCTCTCTCTCCCTGTCTCACTCTCTCTCCTTCTCTCTCTCCCCCTCTCCCTCTCTACCTCCTCTCTCTTCCAACTCATCCCCCTCTTTCCCACTAAATCTCATTCTCCACCCCATTTCTCCTCCCTCTAACTTTATCTCTATATCTTCCATCAAACACTCTTTGTCTCACCCTCTCTTCCAGCCTCACTCCCACTCTCTTCATGGTCTATCACTCCCTTCCTCTATCTCTATCTTTGTCACCCTCCTCCTCTCTCACACTTTTCTCTATTTATGCCTTATCACTTTCTTCCTCTATTTTTCTCTCTTTCGCTCCCACGCACGCTCTCTTTAACACTCTCTTATCACTTTACTCAGTATTCTCTCCAACCATCTCACACTCTCTTCCTCCCTCCCTCTCTCCCTCTCTCCCTCTTTCATTATTACAGTCTCTCACTCTATTGCCCACTCACTCTCCCATTATATCCATATCCCCTCTACATCTCCCTCTCTCTACCGCACACTAAACTCTCCATCTTCCATCGGTCTCTCTTCTCTCTTATTTTCTATCTCACCCACTCTCCTTCTCTCCCTCCCACTCACTATTCAATCCCTTTTTCGCTCTCTTTCTATCTCTATTTCATCTATCTTTATTGATTTCTTGTTCTCTCTCTTGTTCTTTCTTCTATCGCCCTAATTTCTCTCTCTTTACTCACCTTACTCCTCTCTCTCACTTCTGTTGTACTCACTAAGTCACTACTTCTCCCTCCTCCTTTTCTCTATTGCTCTCTCTCATTCCCTCTCCCTAGCTCCCTCTTCTCTCACTTTCTCTTTTTTCTATTTCTCTCTCACTCGTCCTCTCCCAATCTCTCTCTCATTCTCTCCCTTCTACATCCCTCCCTCCCACTCCCCCTATCTCAATCTCCCTTCCTCCATCTCCCTCTCTCCCTCTCCCTCTCCCTCTCCCTCTTTTTTTTCCTTCTGAAGTATTTTCTTAATCTCTCTCCTTATCTAAATATTGCGCACGAACTTTTTCGTTCTGTTCCTCTCTCAATTCCTATTTATCTCTTAAATCATTTTCTCTCTCCCTTTCTCACTCCCACTCTCTCTTTCTTCAATCTCTCTCACTCTCTCCCTCTATCTCGCCCTCTCACTCTCTCCCATACTCTTGTCATTTATCTCTCTTTTTCTCGCTCTCTGTCTTACCCACTATGTTTCACACTCTATTATGTTTCATTCTCTCACTCTAAGGCTCAATCTTGCTCCCTTTTCTCTCTTTCCCCCCTTTCTCTCCCTCTAAATCTCATTTTTTACCCACTCTATCCATATCTCTCACTCTTCCCTCCATATTTTCTTTCACTCTCTTTTCCTCTCTTACTCCCACTCTCTTCCATCCCTATCACTCCCTCCGTCCAGCTCTCTCGTCCTCACTAGCTTTTTTCTCTATTTATGCTTTATCACTTTTTCTTTCTCTATTGCTCTCTTCTTGCTCTCCTTGAAAAACTCTCTCTTGCTCTTGTTTATCACTCTCTAATCACTTTACTCAGTCTTTCTCTCCAACCATCTCTAGCTCTCTTCCTCCTCCATCTCTCTCCATATTTACCCCAATATCTCCCTTTATCTACCTCTCACTCACTATCTTTTGCTCTAGCTTCCCTGAGTCTCTCTTCTCTCCCAATTTTTTCCTTACACCACCCTCTCCCTCACTCCCTTCGATCACTCTTCAATCCCTATCTTAACTTCCTCTCTTGCTCTATCTCTTCCATTCTCTATTTCATCTCTCTTTGTTATTTGTCTACTTTTGCCCCCTCGTTGTCTCTCTCTCTCTCTTTCTTCTATCTCCCTCTCTTCCCTCTTTTTACTCACTCTTTCTCTCCCTCTATCTATCACACACTCTCTCACACTCCCTCCCTTACACACTATCTCTTAATTGCTCACATCTTACTCTATCTCATCATATCCATCTTATCGTTTATTATTTTCTCATACATCTCTCATTCCTCCTAGATACCTCTCTTTTTTAATCCATCCCTCCCTCTCTTTCATCCTCTCTCTCTCCTCTTGCACCTCGTTCACACACTCTCTCTCCCTCTCTTTTTCTCTTTCTTCTATCTTCTCTCTTCCATCTCTTTACTAACTCTTTCTCTCCCTCTATCTATCACACTCTCTCTCACACTCCCTTCCTTACACACTATCTCTCAATTGCTCTCACATCTTGCTCTTTCTCATCATATCCATATCATTCTTTTTTATTTTTTCTCATACATCTCTCATTCCTCCTCGATACCTCCCTCTCTTTCCTCCTCTCTCTATCCTCTTCACTCACTCATTTACACTCTCTCCCTCTCGTTTTCTCTATCGCTCTCTCTCATCCCTCTCTTTTGCTCTCTTTTCTCTCACTTCCACTTTTCTCTATTTCTCTCTCGCTCTCCCTCTCCCTTTCTCTCCCCCTCTCTCTCATCCTTTCCCTCTCATTCTCTCCCTTTGCTACCCTCCCTCCCACGCTCTCTATCTCAATCTCTCTCCCTCTCCTCTACCTCACCCCCTCTCCATCTCCTTCTCTGCATTTAACTCATTCTCTTACTCTCCCTTCCTATCTCAATCCCTCCCTCCTTCCCTCTCTTTCTCTCTTTACCTTATCTCTCTTCTCTCTCTCCTCTTGCACTTAATCAATCTCCCTCCTTCCCTCTCATGTTCTCCATCGCTCTCTCCCATTCCACTCCTCTCTCTTCTCTCACTTTCTCTTCTCTCTATTCTCTCTCACAACCTCCCTCTATCTCTCTATCTCCTTCTTTTTACCGTGCTCTCCCTCACTCTCTCTGTTTCTCTCTCTATATATATATCTCTCTCACTCCCTCATCCTTTCTCTACCCTCTCTCCATTCTACTTCTCACCCTCCCACTCTCTATCTCAATCTCTCTCCCTCTCTCTCCCCCCTTCTCCACGCACTGTTCTCTTACTCCCTATCTCCATCTTGCTCAATATTGTTTCCTCTCTCGCTTCCTCTCTCTCTCCCTCTTATATCTTTCATGCTCTCTCTCACTCTCACTCTCACTCTCTTCAATCTTTCTCTCCCTCTATCTCCCAAGTTCTCCCATTCTCCCTTACACTTTCCCTCTAACTCCCCTTTGTCACTCTCTTCCTTATTCTTTCCCTTTCTTACTATGTCTCTCACTCTATATTCTTTTTTTTGTCTCGCTTTCTTGCTATCTCTTGCTATCTTCTCACTCTTTTTACTCTTTCCATCTATCTCTCTCTTTCTCTTTTTCTTTCTTTCTCACTATGTCGCTCACTCTCCATCATGTTTCTCTCTCTCTCTCTCTCTCTCTCTCTCTCTCTCTCTCGCTCGTTGCTCTCTCTTTTTCTCCTAATATCCATCACTCAGTCTCTCTCCACCTTCCTCCTTTCTCTATCTCTTTGCTTTCTCACCCACTCCTCTCTCTTATTGTTTATTACTTCCCCTCCCTCCCTCCCTTATTTCGGTCTCTATTTGTCTCTCTTTCCCTCACTTACCTCACTCTCTATTCCTTCTCGTTTTCTTTCTCTTTTTATCTCTCTCCTTTCGTGGCTCGCTCACTCTCTTTAAATTTACTCTCACTCTAACTCTCAATCTCTTCTCTCTTTCTCTATTGATCTCTCTCACCCTTTCTCTCTCCCTCTCTCTCTCTTGCTCCCTCATTGAGTCTCTCTCGCTCTCCCTCCCACATTCATTCCCTTCATCTCCCTCTCTCTCCTGCTCTCCTTGTCTCTGTCTCTCTTACTCCCTCTGTCGCTCGCTTGTTCTTTCCCTCTCTCCCACTCACTCTTTCCTTGCTTTTTTCTCTGTTTCCTCTCGCACTCTCTCCCTTTCTGCTTCTCTTTCTCTCTCATGGGTTTCACTCTCACTCTTACTCCCTCGTTTTCTCTCTTTCTCACTCCATGTTTACTCTCTCTCTTCTATTGCTCTCTCTCCTTGCTCTCCTCTCAATCTTTCTCTCCCTCTCTCCCAAACTTTCATGTTTCATTCCCTACCTCCCACTCTCTCCCTTCCTCGTTCTTATTTCTCTGTCTCACGCATCTCTCCCACTCTCTCCCTCTTACTCTCTTCTAGTTCACCCCCTTTCTCTCCCAGTAAGCCTCATTCTCTACCCATCTCTCCATCTCTCTCACTCTATCTCTATTTCTTCCTTCACTCTCTCTTCCTCTCTCATTTCCACTCTCTTCCATTCCTCTGACTCCCTTCATCAACCTCTTTCATTCTCACTCTCGCCCTCTCCGCCCTTTTCTCTGTTTATGCTTTATCACTATTTCTTTCTCTATTTATCTCTCTTTCTCTCTCACGCACACTCTCTATTGCTCTGTTTCATCACTCTCTTATCAATTTACTCACTCTTTCTCACCAACCATCTCTCGCTCTCTTCCTCTCTCCTACTCTCCCTCTTTCATTTATTCACCGTCTCTCTCTCGCCCTCCTTCTCTCTCGATATCTCACACTATATCTCCCTCTCTACCTTTCACTCACTATCATTTGCTCTATCTTCCCTGAATCTCTTTTCTCTCTTTATTCCTGCCTTACCCGCTCTTCCTTCTGCTCTCTCTTCAATCACTCCCTCCCAAACTCTCTCTGTCTCTCTCCCTCGCTTTCCATCTCTCTCTAGCTCTCTATTTGCTCTCTCTTTCTTGTTCTCTCTTTAAACCCTTCATTACCTTCTTATTTCTCTCTTCTCACTCACTTTCTCCCTCTCACTCTCTATTCCATCTCTTTTTATCCCTCTTGCTCTCTCTTTCTCACTCCCTCAATCTTGCCCTCTCTAGATCTGCCTCATGTAGTGCACTCTTTTCTCTCCATCTCACACATACACGCTCTCACTCTCTCTCAATCTCTCTCCCTCTCACCCTCGTTAGCTCCATTTTTTATCTCTCTTTGTTTTCATTTTATGTTTTCTCTCTAATTTTTCCCCCTTCTCTATTATATTCTCCTACTCTCTCTCTTTCTATTCTCTTTTTATACCTTACACTCTCTTCTACACACTCCTTTTTTGCTCTCTCTTATTTCATTTCTCTTACATTTTGTCACTCCATCTTCCACTTCCTCTCTCCACTCTCTCTTGCTTCTATCCCTCCCTCTCTCATTTTATCTCTTCTCTCCCTCCCATTATCCCTCTCCATCTCACTCTCTCTCTCAACAATCTCCTATTTTCTCTCGCTTTTTAATCATCACTCACTTACTCTTGCTTGATCTTCTCTCGCTCTCTTATCGATCACTCGTCCCTTCCACTCTCTCTTCCTTTCTCTTTCATGCTCTCTTTAAACCCTCTCAATACCTTCCTCTATATCTATTTCTTACTCACACTTTCCTTTCTCTCTCACTCTCTGTTCCACCTCTTTTCATCTCTCTCTCGCCCTCTCTTCAGTCTCTCTCTTTTCACACTCAGTTTAACCCTCACCGCTACTCTCTCGCTCTGCCTCCCGCTTTCACTCCCTTCATCCCTTTCTTTCTCCTGCTCTCTTTATCTCCCTGACTCTTGCTCCCTCTCTCGCTCGCTCACCCTCTCCCACTCTTCTGCGCTCTCTTTCCTTTCTCGCTCGCTCACCCTCCGTTCTCTTCATTTCTCTCTCACACACTCCCTTTCTCATTCCCTCTTGCTTTCTCTTCAGTTTCACTCTCACACATCTTCATTCTCTCTCTCCTTCTCGCTCCATGTTCACTCTCTTTGCTTACTCTCTCTTCTACTGCACTCACTCATCTCTCTCCTATCAATCTTTCTGACCTACTCTCCCCCACTCCATTTATTTTTTTCCTCCCTCACTCTCTCTCTCTCTCTTGCTCTCTCTTTCTCTCACACACACACTCTCTCCCTCTCTCCTTCTCAATCTCTTCCAATTCACCCCCCTCACTCTCCCATGAAAACTCATTTTGTACCCCCCTCTCTCCATCTCTCTCATTCTCTCTCCATATCTTCCTTTACACTCTCTTCCTCTCTCACTCCCACTCTCTTCCATCCCGGTGACTCCCTCTGCCCATCTCTCTCTTCCTCACTCACTCTTTTCTCTATTTATGCTTTATTACTTTTACTTTTTCTATTGATTTCTTCTCGCTCTCTTTGACACACTATCTTTTGCTCTCTTTTATCACTCTCTTGTCACTTTACTCATTCTTTCTCTCTAACCATCTCTCACCCTCTTCCTCCCTCCCTTCCTCGTTCTTTCATTAATTCAATCTCTCGCTCTATCTTTTCACCCTCCCTCTCTCTATATTTCCTCAATATCTTCCTCTATTTACCTCACTCACTATATTTTCTCTATCTTCCCTATGTCTCTTTTCTCTCTCAAATTCGGCCTTAACATCTTTCCCTGTCTCCCATCGCTCACTCATCAATCACTATCTTAACTCCCTCTCTTGCTCTCTCTCTCTTTTCTTCATCACTCTGTTATTTGTATGCTCACTTTTTCCCCCTCATTGTCTCTCTTCCTTGCACTTTCTTCTATCACTTTTTCATTCCTCTCTTCACTCACTCTCTCTCCCTCTACCTATCACACACTCTCACACTCCCTTCCTCGCACACTATCTCTCAATTGCTCTCACATCTTGCTCTCTCTCCTCATATCCATCTCAATCTTCCTTCACTTCTTTCGTTCTCTCCTTTACTCTCTCACTCCCTCTACCTTTATCACTCCTTTCATCAATCTTTCCTCACTTCCTCATCTCTTCTTAGCCTCTACTCTCTCTTATCTCTTATCTTTTCTTGCTCTAATTTCTATTACTCTCTTTTTCATTACACTCATTCACACGCACACACTCCCTCTCTCTTTCTCCTACACACACACAATACTCTCTCTCTAAATCCAACTCTTTCATGCTATCACTTTCATTCTCTTCCCCACTCCATTCTAAGTATTTGTTCCTTCTTCATCTTATCTCTCTTTTATTGCTCTCTCTCCTCTCTCCCTCTCTTTCTCTTCATATATTCCACTCTCTCCCTCTCATTCTTACTTCCCTCATTCCCACTCGTCTCCTCGTTTCACTCATTCAATATCTCACTCTCTATCTCTTCTCTGCTTCATCCCTGCCCACTATCTCTCTCATTTCTCACCCTCCTATTACTTTTTTCACTCTTAATTCCACTCCCTTTCCTTTCATATATCCTCTTCTCTTCCTCACTCCTCTCATTTCTTTTTTACTCTGCATCTCTTACTTCCTCTCACACTTGTTCCCTTTATCACTCTCATTCCCTCCCTCTACTACGTCACTCCTCATTTGTGCCCTCTCTAAGTCTCCTTTTACTTGCTCACTCTTCTCTCTCCATCTCATACACTCAAACACTCACTACTCCCCTTCATTTCCCTCCCTCTCACTAGCCTTTTCGTACTCTATCTCACTCCCTTTACTATCTTGTTCTTTCTCACTACTCTATCCTCTCTCCCTCACTCTATCTTTCTCTTTCACTCTCTATCCTCTCTCTCCATTATTCATTCTCCCTCTTCTCCCTTTCTCACTCTCTAGTCCATTTATCGATCTTATACTTTTACATCTTTCTTTGTTTCTCTTTTCTCCTTTCCTTCTTATACACTCTCTCTCTCTCATTCTATCCTCTGTCTCTCTCTCTGTTTCCAACCCTACCTCTCTCTCTGTCCTCCATCACTCCCCCTTTATCTCCCGCTCTCACCTCTCTCACCATTCTATTACACTTCTTCCCCTCTATTTACCACTCTCACTTACTCTTACTTGTTCTTTCCTGCTGCCTCTCATTCTCTTTGTCATCTCTCCTACCTATTATCTCTATAAACACAATCACTTCCCCTTTCTGTCTCACTTTCCCTCACTGATTCACTTGCCCATCTCTCTTTACCTCTCTCTCCCCTTGATATATCTTCTATCTCTCACATTAACATGCTTATTATCCTCACTACCTTTCTATAGCTCTCCTCCCTCTTTCACTTTCTTAATCCCTCTCCTTTCCAAGAGAGAAAGAGCTTGTTGAGGGAAAGATAAAATGGGGAGCGAGTAAGAATGTAGAATGAAATCAAGAGAGTGGAGCAAGAAATGCAAGAGAGAGAGAAAACAAGAGAGAATTTAGGAAAGAATAGAGAGTCAGGTAAGCGGGGGAACAAAGAGCAAAATAAGGAGGGATAGAGGTAGAGATGGAGGGAGGGGAAGTAATAAACAATAAGAGAGGGGGTGAGAAAGAGAAGCGACGGAGAATGAGAAGAAAGCAATGATATTGAAGTGATGGTTATGGGGAGATAATGAGTGAGTAAAGAGAGCAAGCGAGAGAAACAAAATAGAGAGTGAGAGACATAGTGAGAAAGGGAGAGAGTGAGAAAGAGAGAGATAGAGGGAGAGAGTAAATAGAGAGACAAGATAGCAAGAGAGAACAACAGAAAGGGAGAGATGTAATTAATTTGGAGAGTTATTGCACATAGTAAGAAAGAGAGATAGAGGGTAAGAGTAAGGGGAGAGAGTTAGAAGGGGGAGAGAGGGAGAGGAGAGGATTGAAGAGAAGGAGTGAGAAAGCGTGAGAGAGCAAGAAAGTAGTGGGGGAGATAGAAAGGAAGAGGGGAAGAGGTTGAGGAAAAGATAATGAGAATATGGAGATAGAGAGCGAGATTAAGAGAATGAGTGATAAGGAGAGAAGGAGATGGAGAGAGAGAGAGGGAGTGAGATTGTGATAGAGAGAGTGGGTTGGAGAGAAGTGAGTGGGCGAGATAAATAATGAGAGGGGGAGAGAAAAGATGAGGAATAAAGAGAGAGAACTATAGAGAAAACAAGTGAGAAAAGAGAGAGCAAGAGAGGGGGGATGAGATAGCAATGGATAAAATAAGAGGGAACGAGGGAGATTGAGTGAGTGAGTGCAAGAGAAGAGAGAGGAGAGAAAGAGAGGAAAAAAGAGAGTGAAAGAGAGAGGGACAAAGGAGGAGTGAGAGATGTGTGAGAGAAAATAATAAATAATGAGATGGTGAAAATGGGCTAGAGTGAGATGTGAGAGCAATTGACAGAGGGAGGGATGGAGGGAGAGTAATAGAGAGTGTGAGAGATAGAGGGAGAGAAGGAGTGAATAAAGAGAGAGAAGGGAGCTTGTTAGATCAAAGAGCAATAGAGGATAGAGAGGGAAAGAGAGCAAGAAACGATAAAGAGAGATGAAATAGAGTGAGAGATTGAGCAAGAGAGAGTGAACTAAAAACAGAGGGATAGAGGGAGGGAGTATAGGAATTAAAGAGAAAGCAGGAGGAAGAAAGGGAGAGAGAGTGAAACCGAAAGGAGACAGAAATGATGAGCAGGGAAGATAGAACAAAAGATCACTAGTGCAAGGTAGAGAGTGGGAGATATAGAGGAAGATATGGAGAGAGATGGATGGAGGGTGAGAGATGGATGGAGGGTGAGAGATAGATAGAGGAGGGAGATAGAGAGAGATAGAGTGACAAAGAACAAGATAGTAAGAGAGAGTGAGATAGAGAGCAATAAATGGAGCTAAGGAGGGTAAGTTAGATAAGGGTGATTTAGAGTGTGAGAGAGTGTATGAGTGTCTGAGATGGAGAGAATAGCGAGCTAGATAAGGGAGACAATGACAGGGTATGAATAGGGAGTGAGAAAAATAGAGGGAGCGTTTGAGAGGGATAAGGAGATAGAGAACATGAGAAAGTTGGAGAGAGGGTAAGCCATTGAGAATTTGAAAGATGGAGGCTAAGAGAGAGAGGGGGAAAGAGAGAAGAGGAGAGAACTGAGGGAGGGAAGGAGGGAAGAGAGCGAATGAGATAAAGAAAGAGAAAAACAAATGGGAGGGAGGGTGGAAAATTTGAGAGAGAATTAGAGGAAGATAGTAAGAGAGTGTGAGCTAAAGAAGAGTGAGAGATAGTGAGAGAGAGGAGAAGAAAGATGGGGGAGGATAGAGAGGCGTGAGACAAATATCAAAAAGGTATGGGAGAGCGACACGGAGAGTGAGAGAGAGAGAAGGTAAAATAGAGGAGAAAAATGGTGAAAGAAAGAAGAAGAGTGATAGAGTGTGTTTGAGAGAGGGTACGACATAGGGGAGACCTAGAGAGAGCAAATAAGATGGAGTGAGCAAGATAGAGAGAGAAAAAGAGCAATAAAAAGAGATAGAGGGAGTTTGAGAGTGATCTTGAGAAAGAAAAAGTGAGTGTGTGAGGGAAAGGACATAAGGGAGGGAAAGAGAGACTAGGAGGAGATAGAAAGAGAGAGATTAGAAGGGAGGAATGGATGTGAGTGAGAGCAAGAATAATTGAGAAAGAGAATGAATGATGGAGAGAAGGAGAGGAGGGATAAGGAGAGAGTAGGGGAGACTGAGAATAATAGTAAAATAACAAGAGTGAGAGATACAGAGAGAGAGAGAGGAAGAGGGGAGGGAGAGAGTTAGAAATGTGAGAGAAAGTACGAAACAATGAGAGAAGAGGGAAAAAGAGAGGGATTCAGAGAAGGTGGGAGTACAATGAAAGAGACAGAGAGAGAGATATAGAGAGAAAATGAGTTAGTAAATAGAGAGAAGATAGAATGATATGAGAGAGCAAGAGATAGAGAGGAAGAGAGATAGAATTGAGAATGAGAGGGGCAGGAGTGAGAAAGGGAGAGATAGAGAGAGGAAGTCAGAGAGATTGAAGAGATTTAGGGACTGAGAAAGAGGAGATATTGAGAGAAAAATAAAGAGAAAAGAGAGCGTAATGGAAGATAGAGCAAATGAGAGTACTCGATTAGGAGAGTGGTACGGAGAGCAAAAGAATGAGTGGGAGAAAGAGAGCTAGAGAGATATGGAGAGGGAGAAAGGGAGGTAGAGGGATAGTGAGTGTGGAAAAATGGAAGATAGAGTGAGTGAGAGAGGGGGGAGGGAGGGAGGGAAGGAAGCAAGAGAGGAAGAGAGAGAATATGTGGAGGACAGAGGGAGCAAAAGAGTGAGACGAGAGAGAGCAGAAAAGAGGGAATAAGATAAAGAGAGAGCAAAGAGTGAGTAAAAAAGAGGGGGAGTAAGAGAGAGTGAAACTAAAGAGAAAGAGGGAGGAAGAGAGGAGAGAGAGTGAGAGAGAAATAGAGAGAAGAGAGAGTGAAGGAAGATAAAACAAGAGATATGTAACAAAGAGCAAGAAAGGGACAGAAATTAGAGAAATAGATATAGACATAAGAGGTAGACAAAGAGAGAGATTGTGTGTGTGTGTGAGGACAAGAGATTGAGAGAGAAACTTAAGAGAAAGAGTTAGAGAAGTTGAGCAATAAAAGAGAAAGAAAGAGAAAACAAATAGCGAAAATGAGCGAGGAATGGAGAGGAGGAAGTGAGAGTGTGAATGATAAAAGGGAGAGAAGGAGAATGAGGGAAGATAGAGAAAGAGATAGTGACAAGAAAGATGGGGGAAAATAAGAGATTGTGAGAGATATTGAGAGAGAGATGGAGAGGAGAGCCAAGAATGGAAAGTGGGAGAGAGCGTTGTTGACCTCATTTTTGATGAGGTCTTCTCTTTCCCTCTTTAGTACTTAGGATCTAGCCTTAGGCTTTTCCTTTGACTATCCTAAAAGACTAGAAATGGAATCCACCACTTAGAAATTCAAACTACTTCTTAACTCCCTGCAAACCCCACAAGCTTGATTGTAAACCCCTAATCACCTAGAGGGTTGAGATCAAATGTGGAAGTTTAAAGGATGAGTTCCCTATAAGACTCTTTGGCCTTATGATCACCCTGGGTGGCCTGGTCTGGTGAGGGCTGACTTACACATACACTACACTCTCACACACACATTCCAAATCCTAGAACGCACACTTTCACCCAACTTGACTTTCTGACTCATATAGATAGTTCATATGGGTGGTCCTTAACCCCTAAGCCCCTGGCTAAGAGGGTTAGGAACAACATAGTGAATGCCTCAAATGAGTTCTCTCATGGCTCCTATGGGCTTAATATGGCTTCATGGCTCAACCAAAATGATTCTATTCTACTCAAATTTGATCAATCTTCATTTTTCCAAAATTTCAATTTTTGACCCCTGGGGCCCCGGACCCACCAAACCTACTAAAAGCCCTTAAAATTACCCAGAACCTCCAAAATTTCCAAACCACCCAAAACTCCCCAAAATTAACCTTGAACATTCCCAACCATTCAAATTGATCATCCATAACCAAAAATACCAAAATTTCCAAAAATACCCCAAATACCTTCCAAATTACCAAAATACCCCTCTTGACCCAAAAATCCAAAAATTCCAAGAATTCCCAGAAAATTCCCAAAAATCCCAAAAATTCTCAATTTCATTTTGTTCAACTACACCATGGGCCAATTTTGTCAATGTACCCCACTTTTGCCAAAACCCCCAATTTGCCCAAAAGTCAAACCCAAATGAACCCAATGTCAGACCAAACCTTTCCAATTGACCTCAATTTTGGTTCAATTCAATTCTAAACTTCAATTCAATATCCCCAATATTAATCTAGACCAAATTCAAGCCCAATTTGATTGAAATTTGGGCCCAATTTCATTTTTAAGCTTAAAGCCCAATTTTGACCCATAACCCAAAGTTAGCCCAAACCAACCCAATTCAACCCCAATTGGCCCCAAATCTTTTCTAAATCTTCCATAACATCCCCATAAACAAAACACTAACATAGTTTGCCCAAAATTTGGACCCAAACCTTACTCAAATTCAACCCAAACCCAAAATCCCTTAAATGGACCTAAACCCAAACCTAACCCAAATGGGCTCAAGTCCCAAAATTGAACCCCAACCAAAGTTGAAAACTCTTCATAATATTCCCCTAAGCATTTCACAACATTGATTTTACATCAAATCCAACATTAGCCCAACCTTAGCCAAAGTTAGTCCATTTTGATCTATTTTGACCCTATCACCAAGGGGACCCAAATTAGACTCAATTCAATTCCAAATCACCTCAAATTTGTCTCAAATCACTCATGACACATCCCTAAACCAAACCTAACATTTATTTATCATGGCCCTTTGCAAAATTTTTTATCTAAAAGCCCATTTTGAAACATAGAAACCCATTCCCCTTAAACCATTTTTAAAGCCCACCTTTACCAAATTTTAAAAGCCCAAACCCATCCTAAAGCCTACATTGCAATCTCATCTCATCCTCACTCAATTAATATCACTCCCTAAGTGCTAAATCCATCATGAAAATCAAACCAAAATGGTATTATGACAAACCATCCAAATTTCACACCAAAGTACCATTCCATGAAAGTTGACTTGACTTTTCCCAAGCCATATAGGAGCCATGAAGCCATCCTTAAGCCCCATGTGGAGCCATGAAAGGTTTGACATGTGACCATACCACATTGGGCAAATGGAGGAAGCTCTTTCTAGGTTCCCTTAAAGTCATTAGCCTTAACCATGGTTACCCTTAACCCAAAATTAATCCAAATATGTTTGGATGTGGACTTCACCACACATGTGAGCCTGACCCGCCTGACCAACCTGATCTCCTCATCCCAAAATCAGGCCATGGGGAGGTAAACCAAGCCCAAATACATGGGTTGACCTAAACCAAGCCAAAATCACCTCTTCCCCTTTCCATTTCAATTCATCCTCTTTACACATGGCATTTGATAATTGAACTCACAAACCTCGAGCACTGATCCTCCTGATCACAACAGTGACCTGACCCTGGCCGGCAGGCCACCACAGTCTCCGGAAAACACCAGGCCGAGAGGTCCAAATCAACCAAAAATTGCAATTCCCCATGGCTGAGCTGCCCCACTCCAAATGGCCATTGTAGCTGTTCTTCTCCTCACCAAGAGGGAGAGAGAAAGGTTGAGGGAGAATGAGAGAGAATTAGAGAGAAGAGAAAGTGAGAGAAGTGAGATCAAGAGAGAGCGAATGGGAGAGTGAGATGGAGAAAATGAGACGAAGGGAGGAAGATTAAGTGAGTGAGTGCAAGAGGAGAGAGAAAAGAGTGAGATTGGGAGTAATGGGAAAGAGAGGGAATGATGGAGTGAAAGTGGGAGGGACAGAGGAGAAGAGAGAAAAGATAGCAAGAGAGATCAACAGAGCGGGAGAGAGTGTGCTAGAGAGAGTGGGATAGAGAGCAAAAAAGGGATTGGAGTGAGTGAGATGAAGATGAATAAGGGAATGAGTGAGAGAGAGGGGGGAAGGGAGGGATGAGGAGATGGTGAGAGGGAGAGTGAGGAAGGAAAAGAGGGAGAGAAGAGTGTGTGAGAGATAATGGGAGGGGAAGAGAGAGAGCGAAGATGGAGAGTGTGATAGAGTAGGGGAAAGACAGAGAGAAAGAGTAAGAGGAGAGGAGAATATAGTAACATAGGAGAGTAAGAGAGAGGCGAAGAGAGAAGGAATAGAGAGAGAAAGGGAGAGAGTGGGAGTAAGATTGAGATTTAAATTGGATAAAGGGAGAGAGAGACCAAGAAATAGAGACAAAAATAGGGATAAAAGAGAGAGTAAGGGAATAAAGAGCAAGAGAGAGGGAGGAAGATTGAGAGAATGAGAGAGAGGGACAGAGAGAAGAAGAGAGGAAGGAAGAACAAGAGCGAAAGAGGAGTGGGAGAGAGGTTGCGTGAAATAGTGAAGTATTGAATGGTTATATTGAGAGAGAGCAAGATAATAAATAGATAAATTGGTAGATAGAGAGAGATAAAGATAGGAGAATGATATGAGAGGGAGAGAGATTAAAATAGTGAGAAAGAAATGGAGAGTGAGGGAAAAGAGAGCGAGAGAAATTAAGAAAAGAGAGATTAGGAGATTGAGATAGAGAAAGTGTGAGAATATATGGGTTTAAAAGAAATGACAGAGGGAAGAGGAAGAGTTACAGTTAAATTGAAGAGAGAGAGAGAGGTAGGGAGAAAGAGAGAGAGATAAAGCACGAGAGAAAAGAAGAGAGATGGTGAGAGTAATCAAGAGGAATGAAGGAGAGGAATCATGTAATAGTAAGAGTGAAATTGAGGAGAAAGAGAAGAGAAAGAAAGGGAGAGAGTCAAGAGATAAATAGGGAGAAGAGAGAGTGAGGAAAAGAGAGCAAGTGAGAGTGAGAGAGAGTGATACTGAGAGAGATAGAGTGTGTGTGGGAGAGATAGAGTAGACAAAAAGAGAGGATAGAAGGGGGGAGTGAAATAAGGAGAAAGGAAGGGAGGAAGATTGGGAGAGAAGTGTAGGAAAAAGTGAGAACGATGAGAATTAGTGGGTAATAGGGGAAGTGTTGAAAGTGACAAGAGAGAGAAGTGACAAATAAAGAGCAAGAGAGTGAGTGAGGGAGTGAGAGAGAAAGCTATATAAAGAAAGTGGGAGAGTGAGAAGAAGAAAAAAATAAAGAGAGTGAGATATATGAAGAGATAAGGAGAGAGGAACAGAGGGAGTGAAAGGAGGAGGGAGAGGAAGAGATGTGTTAGTGAAGTTGAGAAATAATGAGAGAGAGTGAGAAGGGGTAGATAGAAAGAAGAAGAAAGGGAGAGGCAGAGCTGAGAGTGGGATTGAAAGTGAGAGTAGGGATAGAGGGAATGCAGAGTGAGAGAAAGAACAAGAATAAAGAGCAACAAAAGACAAAGCAAAAGACCGAGAAAGAGAGAAATTCGAGAGCGTGAGAGAAAGAATGAGTGGTAAAGAGAAAGAATAGAGAGATGGGGGAGGTCATGAGAAAGATTGAGGAGAGAGAGGGAGCAAGAGCGGGAGAGAGAGTGTGTTAGATAGAAATAGAGTGTTGGATGATAGAGGAAAAGAGTGTGAGTGAGAAAGGGAGAGAGGGAAAACAAAAGTATGAGTACTAAAGTGTGAGAGAGAGGAGTTGGAAAGGGATTGAGGGAGAGAGGGAGAGAAAATACGACAGTGAGAGGGAGAGGGAGGAAAGCATGTGAGAGATTACAGAGGATCAGAGAGACTGGGATGGTGGACGAAGAGAAATAGTGAGAGAGGAGAGAGCAGCAGTACAGAGAGTAGGAGAGAAAGAGATAACAAAGTGTAAAAAAAGAGAAGAAGGGAATGAGCTAAGTTGATGCGAGAGAGGGAGTGACAGAGGAGAGAGAGTGGAAAAGAAATTGGGAGAGAAGAGACTGATAAAAAAAGGGAGAAGGAGATATGGAGGTAGACTGAGAGGGAAGAGCGGGCGAGAGAGAGAGACAGAGAAAAGAGGGTGAGAAAGAGAGGGGATAAGAGTAAGAGTAAAATTTAATAAAGAGAAGGAGAGAGAAAGGGAGAGGTAAAGATGGATAGAGAGAAATGAAGAGATTGTGTGTGAGAAAGTGGGAAGAAAAGAGAAAGGGACAAAGAAAGGGGAGAGAGACATAGAAGAGAAAGTGCTAGAGAAGAGTGAGCAATAATGGAGAAAGAGAAAGCAAATAAATAGTGAGAAAGAGAGAGGAAGGGAGCAAAGGAAGAAGAGAGAATGAGAGAGATATCGGGAAAGAAGGAGAGTGAGGAAGATTAAGAAAGAGTGAGTGAGCAGGAGGGAGGGAGCGAGAGAGGGAGAATAAGTGAATGAGAGAGATAATGAGAGAGAAATTAATAGTGAGTTAGAGAGAGAAGGAGAGCCATGTAGGACAAGTGGAGAGAGTGTAAGAGAGAGAGAAAAGAAGAGAGGCATGTGTGAGAAATATAGAAAGAGAGAGTGGGGGATAGAGGAAGAAAAAGAGTGAGAAGAGGAGTGAAGGTGAGAGAGAATAGAGAATGATAGTGAGATAACAAAAGAAAGAGGAAGAGAGAATATAAATTGTGAAAGAGATAAAAGACGGGAAAGGGAGCAAGACAGAATGATGGATGGAGTAAGAGAGAAAGTTAGGGAGGGATGGTGTGAGAGAGAGAGGGAGAAAAAATTGGTTGAGAGAGCACGAGAGAGAAGCGAGTGAGGAAGTAGGAGTGATAGTGAAATTGAAGAGAGTCAGAGAGCCAAGTAAGGAGGGAGAGTCAAAAAGAGAGAGAAATAGAGAAAGAATAGAGAGTGAGGTAAGAGACGGTAAGAGAGAGGGGACTAGAGAGAGAAATAGAAAATGAAATAATGAGGGAGTGAAAATAATAAAAAATAAGAGAAGAAGGGGTGAGAAAGAAAAGAGATAGAGAATGAGAGGAAGGTAGAGAGAGATGGGGTTATAAATATATGGAGATAATGAGTGAGAAAAGAGAGGAAGAGGGAGCAAGAGAAAAAGTGAGAGAAACATAATTGAGAGTGAAAGACAGTAAGAAAGAAGAGAGGTAGAAAAAGAGAGATAGAGGGAAAGAGTAAAAAGAGAGAAAGGTAGCAAGAGAGTGCAAGAGAGTAAGAGAGAAACAAAAGAGAGAGTAAGAGACATAGTAAGAAAGTGAGAGAGTGAGAAAGAAAGAGATGGAGGGCAAGAGTAAGGGAGAGAGTGAGAACGGGGGAGATAGAGGGAGAGAGGGAGTGAGAGATGGAGAGAGAGCATGAAAGATTTAAAAGGGGGAGAGAGGAAAAGATAGGGATTAAGATGGTGATAGAGGCAAGATTAAGAGAATGAGTGAGAAAGAGAGATGGAGAGAGAGTGATATATTAAGATATAGAGAGTGGCAGGATGAGAAGTGGGAAGGAGAGTGGGAGTCAGAAGGGAGGATAGAGGGAGAGAGAAAGGTTGAGGGAGAATAAGAGAGAATTAGAGAGAAGAGAAAGTGAGAGAAGTGAGATCACAAGAGAGGGAATGGGAGAGTGCGATGAGAAAATGAAATGGAGGGAGGCAGATTGAGTGAGTGAGTGCAAGAGAAGAGAGAAAGGAGTGAGTTTGGGAGAAAGGGGAAAGAGAGGGAAGGATGGAATGAAAGTGGGAGGGACAAAGGAGAAGAGAGAGAACCTAAGAAATAATGACATGGGGATGAGGTGCGAGAGTGAGATGTGAGAGCAATTGAGAGAGAGAGGGATGGAGAGAGACTAAAGGAGAGAGTGAGTTATAGAGGGAGAGAAATAGTGAGTAAATATAGAGAAAAGAGGGTGATAGAAGAAAGAGTAAGAGAAAGGACAGAGAGAGGGAAAGAGAGAGTAAGTAAAAGTAAAGTTAGATGAAATATAGAGTGAGAGAGAGAGCAAGAGAGGGATTGAACTAGAAACAGAGAGATAGATGGAGGGACTGATAGGGATTGAGGAGTGAGCGGGAGGGAGAGAGAGTGTGAGAGTAAGACAAAAATAGAGAGAAAAGAGAGACTAAGAGAAAATTAAGAAAAAGATAGGGAGTGAGAGGTGGAGAGTGAGGGAGATATAGAGGGAGAGAGTGTGAGAGAGATAGAAAGAGGGAGGGAGGAAGAGAGAAAAAGTGTGAGTTAGGAAGGGAGGAGATGAAGAGAGAGATAGAGAGCATGAGAATGAAGGAGAAAGTTAGGAAAGGAGCAAGAGATATATATATAGATAGAGAGCAAAAGAGTGGGAATAAGAATCATGAAAAAAGAGTGAGAGATAGAGGAGGCAGAGAGAGGGAAGGAGAGAGGGTGAGAGAAAGAGAGAGAAGTGTGAGAGAATGTGAAAATTAATGAGATACAAGGCAGAGGATATGAGAAGGATAATATTTGGAGCAAGAGAGACGGTACATGTGAGGGATAGTGGGAGAGAAAGATTGAGAAAAGAGAGATTGTGTGTGTGAGAGAGAAACATTAGAGAAAGAGTTAGAGAAGTGTAAGAAACAAAAGAGAAATGGAGAGAAAAAATAGTGAGAATGAGAGAGGAAGGGAGCTAAGGAGGAAGGGAGTATGAGAGAGAAAGAGAGTGAGCAAGAGAATGTGAGGGGGAGAATAAGAAAATGGGAGAGAGAGTGATAGAAAGATGGAGAGTCTGGGACAGCCAAACAGGGAAAGTGGGAAAGAGCGTGAGAAAGAGAGATGAAGCGAGTGATGGAGTAAGAGTGAGAGTGAAATTAAAGAGAGTGATAAAGCAAGAGAGAAATAGAGAAAGAATACAGTGTGAGGCAAGAGATGGCAAGATAAAAAAGAGCCAGAGAGGCAAAGAGAGCAAAAAAGGAGGGAGGAAGGGTGGGAGGGAGAAGATAAAGTAATAAGCAATCAAAGAAAAGAGCGGGATGAGAGAAAGAAGAGAGAGAAGAGAGAGAATGAGAGGAAGGGAGAGAGTTAGAGTGATGGATATAGAAGATAAAGAGTGAGTAAAGAGAGAGTACAAAGAGTAAGAGAGAGCTTGAGAGCTAGAGAATGAAGCATAAAATAGAGTTAGACATAGTTTTACAAGGAGAGAGCGAGAAAGAGAGAGATAGCGAGCAAGAAAGAGAACTAGGGAGATAGATTGAGAGAGTTAGAGAGACTGAATCGAGATAGGGAGTGAGAGAGGGGAGAGAAAGAAAGATTTAAGAGAGAAATACGGAGCGAGAGAGGAAGTGAGAGCAAAAGATAGCAACCAAGATTGAGATAGGGAGGGAGATTAAGAGAACGTTTGAGAAGGAAAGGAGAGAGGAGATGGAGAGGGGGAGAGATTGACATAAAGAGTGGGAGGGAGGGATGCGGCAGGGGGAGAATAATGGGGAAATGATGAGAGAGAGTGAGAGAATGGGAGAGGATGGTGAGAGAGAAGAAAAGAAAAAGTGAGAGGAGAGAGAGCAAGAGAGAGGGAGTGAGAGAGAGCAAAAGAGAAAATGAGAGGGAGGTAGAGGGAGTCAATAAGTGAGTTCAATAGGAGCGAGAGGGAAGAGTGAAGTTTGGAGAGAGCGAGAAAGACAGGGATGTGGGGATTGAAAAGGGTGGGATCGAGGAGGAAAGAGAGATCTATGAGATAAAATAAGAAACAATGAGATGGATTTGTTGGGAAAGAGCAATATGTGAGAGAAACTAAGAGTGAGTGTGTGAGGGAGGGAGAGTGTAGAGCGAGCAATCAAAGAGAAAGTGATGAGTGAAAATGGATTGAGAAAGAGAGAGAAAGTGAGGGAGTAAGAGTGAGAGTGAAACTGAAGAGAGAGGAAGGGGAGTGAGAAAGGGAGGGAGTGAGGGGAGTGGTAACATGAGAGAGGGAGAGAGCAAGCAAGTAGAGAAAAGTCTAAGTGAGAGAAGAGAAAGCAAAAGAGAGGGAATGAAAGAGAGAAAACGAGGGGGGAGAGGGACTGAATGAGTAAGTGTAAGAGGAGAGGGAGATAAGAGTTAGATAAAGAGGGAGGCATAAAGAGAGGGAAGGAGGGATTGAAGGAGGGAGGGATCAAGGAGGTAAGAGAGATATGGATATAAGGGGAGAGAGAAAGATGAGAGAGCATTTGATAGAGCGTTTGTGAGGGAGGTGGAGTGAGAGATGGAGGAAGAGAAAGGCTGAGTAAAGAGATAAAAGAGAGGGAATTAGAATTATGCGAATAGAGAGATAGAGAGGGGGCAATTGAGAGCAAAGAAACAATAAAGAGAGATGAAATAAAGAGTGAGAGAGAGAGAGCAAGAGAAGAAGTGAAGAAAGGGATTGAAGAGAGAGCGGGAGGGAGAGATGGAGAGTGGGTAAGGCAAAAATAGAGTCAGAATGAGTGAGGGAGAGAGGGAGTAAGAGTGAGAGGGAACGAAGAGAGAAAAAGAGAGGGTGAGAAAGGGAGAGAGTGTGAGAGGCAAATAGAGAGAAGAGAGTGTATGGGAATAGAGTGTATGAGAGAGAGAGGAGATAGAATGAGGGAATATATTGAGAGAGTGAGCGAAAGGGAAGGAGGCGTAGAGAATGAGATTGTCTAGAGGGAGAGAAAAAGAATGTGAGAGGGGGAGAGTTATAGTGTATCTTAGAGACATAAGGAGAGACAGAGAAAGGGCAAGAGAGGGATGGTGGAAGGAAGAAAGAGAGAAAGGAGAGAGGAAGAGAAAGATTGAAGAAAGTGAAGAGAGTGCAACATAAGTGAGAGTGAGTAAGAGAGTGCGAAGATAGAGCTAGAAATAGTGAGGGAGGGAGTAAGAGTGAGAGTGAAACTGAAGAGAGAGAATGAGGGAGGGAGAAATGCAAAGAGTGTGAGAGATAATAGAGAGAAGTAAGTGTGAGAGAATAGAGTGTGTGAGAGGGTGAGGGAAGAGATAACATGAGAGAGGGAGAGAATGAGCGATTAGAGAAAAGTGTGAGAGAAGAGAGAGAAAGAGAAAGGGAATGAGAGAGAGAGATAGAGAAAATGAGGGGGGAGAGGGAGAGAGGAGTTAGATAGGGAGGGAGGCATAAAGAGAGGGAAGTAGGGTTGAAAAAGGGAGGAATCAATTAGGTAAGAGAGATGTATGAGCAAAAATAATAAATAATGAGATAGATTAAGGGGAGAGAGCATGATGCGAGAGCAATTAAAAGAGAGTGTGTAAGGAAGGCGGAGTGAAGATTAAGGAAGAGAAAAATTGAGTAAAGAGAGAGAAGAGAGGAAGATAGAATTATGAGCAAGAGAGGGATAGAGAGGGGGCAAATGAGAGCAAAGAAACAATAAAAAGAGATAACGTAGAGAGTGAAAGAGAGAGCAAGAGAGAGAGTGAAGAGGGAACTGGAGGGAGAGATGGAGAGAGGGTAATAAAGAAATACAGAGAAAAGAGGACTCATGGAAGACGAATCAAAATATAATAAGTGAGAGGTAGAGAGTGGGAGATATAAAGGGTGATATGGAGGGAGATGGAGGGAGAGAGAGACTTAGAGAATAAAGGGTAAGAGAGTGAACGAGGGAGTGTGAAAGAAAGATATATAAATAAAGTGGGAGAGAGTGAGAATAAGGTAAAGAGAGTGAAATATATGGAGACATGATAAGGAAGAGGGAGGGAGTGAAAGAGAGGGGGAGAAAGGATTATATGTTTGAGAGAAGGGGAGAAATAATGAAAGCGAAGAGTAGAGAGAGAAAGATAGAGAGAGCTAAGAGTGGGATTGAAAGAGAGAGAGTAGTGAGAGAGGAAGAGAGAGTTTGTGAGGGATAGAGTGAAAGAAAGAGAGAGAGATAGAATAGAGAGTGTGAGAGAGAGCATGGGTTGTAAAGAGAAAGCAATAGAGATATAGAGGGACCTACTCCCTCTCTTTATCTCTTTCACACTCTCGATTTTGTCTTTCGTTTTCTCTTCCCCACTCCCTTTCTCTCTTTAATTCTCTCTTTCTCTTCCTCACTCTCTCTCCCTCTCTCCCCCAACTTCCACTAACTCACTTTCTCTCTTTAGCTTCCCCCTCTCACCTTTTTCCCATGTTACTATCTCTCTCTCTCTCACGAACATATCTCCCTCTCCCACGTTATCTAGCCCCCTCTCCCTCCCTTCCTCTCTCTCTTTGCCATGCTTTCTCCCTCTCTCTCTCTTTCTCTCTCTTTCTCTTTCCCTTTATTCCCTTGCTCTCCATGGCATCCTCCCAACTGTCTTTCAACCTCATACCTACTCTCACTTCTCTTCTTTCTTTCACTCCATCTCACTTCTGTTCTCTTCCCTATTCCTTTCTTTCTCCTTCTCTCTATTAAATTTCACTCTGACTTTTACTTGCTCTCTTTCGCACCCTCGTTTGTTTGTCTCTCTCTCAATCTCTCTCCCTCACTCTACCTTTCTATCATCATCTCTCCCTTTCTATCACTCTCTTCTCTCCCAATTTCTTTCTCACTCACTCTCTCCTTCTGTCACTCCTTCCCTCATTTCAACTTAGCTCACTCCCTTCTTCTCTTTTTCTCACTCTTTGTTATCTCTTGCTCACTTACACTCTGTTGTTGCTCCATGTTCTCTAACTATTTCTCTTAGTCCATCCTCCCCGTCTCTCTCCTCTCTCTCCCCTCCCTCCCTCCCATTCTCACTTACGCTTTCCTTTATCTCGCTCTCACACACTTATCTCCCTCTCTCCCCTTCCTTCTCCCTCTCTCCATTTATAACTCCTCTCTCTCACTCTTTATCATCCATTCTTTTGCTCTCCCTCTCTCTCCCATTCTCGCTCACTCCTCTTGCTCTAGCTTCTATCAGTCTTTATTCTCTCCATATTATCTCTCCCACTCTTGCCATGTCTCCCTCTTCAATCTTTCTCACGACCTCCCTTTATCTCTCTATTTCTTTCTCCTTACCACTCATGTGCTCTCTTACACTCTCTATTAAATCTCTCTTTCTTAGTTTTTTGTTATTTTACGTTGCCCTTTATTCTCTCTCTTTCTCTAACTCTATCTCTTACTCTCTACCTCTTCTTATCTCCCATTCTCTCCCTAACTCTTTCTCCCCCTCCATCCCCCACTTCCTTTCTATTGCTTCCATTCCTTTAAATGTCTAAATTGAGAGATAAAGGGAGATATTGTGTGTAAGAAAGTGGGAAGACAAGAGAAAGGGACAAATAAAGAGGAGAGATAGAAATAGAAGAGAAATATTTTTAGTACAGTGAGCAATAATAGAGAAAGAGAAAGCAAATAAATAGTGAGAAAGAGAGAGGAAGGGAGCAATGGAGGAAGAGAGAGTGATAAAGGGAGAGAAGGAGAGTGAGGGAAGATATAGAAAGAGAGTGAGCAAGAGGGATCATAAAGGGAGGGAAGTGAGATAAATAGAGAAAGAGAGAGTGGGGGCGAAGAAGAGAAAGAGTGAGAAGAATAAGAGAGAAGATGAGAGAGAATATGGAGTGAGAGCAAGATGATGATAGAAATATGAAGAGAGAATAGAGATAGTGAAATAATAAAGAGATGGAGTAAGAGTGATAGTCAAGCAGAAGAAAGAGAGTGGGGGCCGAGAGAGTTAGAGAAAGGGAGCAAAAGAGAATGATAAATGGAGCAAGAGAGAGAGAGGGAGAGAAAAGAGCGAGAGAGAGCATAGAGAGAGAGAGAGAGAGAGAGAGAGAAAAGATTTAGAGTAAGCTGAGAGTGAAATTAAAGAAAGTTGAGAGCCAAGAAGGGAGAGAGAGACAAAAAGAGAAAGAAATCGAGGAAGAATAGAGATTGAGGTGAGAGAGGGAAAGAGATAGAAATAGAGAGCAAAAGAAGGGAGGGATGGGAAGTAGAGAGATTGTGTGTTGGATATAGGAGAAAAAGAGTGAGAAAAGAGAAGAAGAGTGTGCAATGAGCGAGAGAGAGAAACATGATGGAGAGTGAGAGACATAGTGAGAAAGGAAGAGAGGGAGAAAAAGAGAGATAGAGGAAAGAGTAAAGAGAGTGAGAAGATAGCAAGAGATAGCAAAAGAGAGAGAGAGAGAGAGAGAGAGAAAGAGAGAAAAAACAATAGAGAGTGAGAGACAGTAAAAATGGAGAGAGTTAGGAAGAGGGAGAGAGTGAGAGATTGAAGAGAGTGAGAGATTGAAGAGAGTGAGAGAGAGAGGGCATGAAAGATTTAAGAGGGACAGTGGGGAAGCAAGAGAGAAAACGATATTGAGCAAGATGGAGATAGGGAGCAAAAGTTCAGTGGGTGGAGAGGGGGAGAGAGAGAGGGAGAGAGATTGAGAGGGAGAGAGTGAGACAATGAGAAGTGGGATGGAGAGAGGGAAGAGAAAGTATGAGGGAGATTGAGAGAGATATAGAGAGAAGAGAGGGGTAAAAAGAAAGAAATAGAGAGAGGGAGGGAGAGCATGAGTGGTAAAAAGAAAGAGAGAGAGATAGAGGGAGGTTGTGAGAGGGAAAAAGAGAGAAGAGAAAGTGAGAAGAGAGCAAGAGAGAGAGAGGGGAGAGAACAATGGAGAAAATGAGAGGGAAGGAGGGAGATTGATTAAGTACAAGAGGAGAGAGAGAGAAGAGAGATGGGGGAAAGGGAGAAAGAGTGGAAAGGAGGGAGGTATTGAGATAGGGAGGGAGAGTAAGGGAACGAGTTAAAAGGAGAGAAGGAGAGAGGGAGATGGAGAGAGAGTGAGGGAGAGAGAGGGAGAGAGATTGAGATAGAGAGCGTGGGGGAGAGGGTAGTGGAGGGAGAGAATGAGTGAAAGGATGAGAGAGAGGGCGAGAGAAAGGGAGAGGAAAGGAGAGAGAGAATAGAGAAAAGTTAAATTTAGAGAAAAGATAGAAGAGAGGGAATGAGAGAGAGATACAGACAAAAAGTGAGGGAGAAAGAGGGAGTGAACAAGTGAGTGCAAGAGGAGAGAGAGGAAGAAAGATAGGGAGGGATGGATTGAAAGAGGAGGTATCGAGGAGGAAGGATCCATGTATGAGAAAAATAATAAATAATGAGATGGATATGAGGAGAGAGAGCAAGATGTGAGAGCAATTGAGAGATAGTGTGCGAGGAAGGGAGTGTGAGAGAGTGTGTGATAGGTAGAGGGAGAGAGAGTGCGTGAAGAGAGAAATGAAAAAGTGATAGAAGAAAGTGCAAGGAAGAGAGACAATAAGGGGGCAAAAGTGAGCATACAAATAACAGAGTGATGAAAAAGAGAGAGAGAGTAAGAGAGGGAGTTAAGATAGTGATTGATGAGTGAGCGATGGGAGACAGGGAAAGATGTTAAGGCCGAATTTGAGAGAGAAAAGAGACATAGGGAAGATAGAGAAAATATAGTGAGTGAGGTAAATAGAGGAAGATATTGAGGAAATATAGAGAGGGGAGGTGAAAAGATAGAGCGAGAGATTGAATTAATGAAAGAACGAGGGAGGGAGGGAGGAGAGGGTGAGAGATGGTTAGAGAGAAAGAATGAGTAAAGTGACAAGAGAGTGATAAAAGAGAGCAAAAGATAGTGAGTGAGGAAGAGAGAGATGGGCAGAGGGAGTCACCGGGATGGAAGAGAGTGGGAGTGAGAGAGGAAGAGAGTGTAAAGGAAGATATGGAGAGAGAATGAGAGAGATGGAGAGATATGGAGAGAGGGGGGCACAAAATGAGTTTTCATGGGAGAGTGAGGGGGGTGAATTGGAAGAGATTGAGAAGGAGAGAGGGAGAGAGTGTGTGTGTGTGAGAAAGAGAGAGCAAGAGAGAGAGAGAGGGAGAAAAAAATAAATGGAGTGGGGGAGAGTAGGTCAGAAAGATTGATAGGAGAGAGATGAGTGAGTGTAGTAGAAGAGAGAGTAAGCGAAGAGAGTGAACATGGAGCGAGAAGGAGAGAGAGAATGAAGATGTGTGAGAGTGAAACTGAAGAGAAAGCAAGAGGGAATGAGAAAGGGAGTGTGTGAGAGAGAAATGAAGAGAAGGGAGGGTGAAGGAAGAAAGCGCAGAAGAGTGGGAGAGGGTGAGCGAGCGAGAGAGGGAGCAAGAGTCAGGGAGATAAAGAGAGCAGGAGAAAGAGAGGGATGAAGGGAGTGAAAGCGGGAGGCAGAGCGAGAGGGTAGCGGTGAGGGTTAAACTGAGTGTGAAAAGAGAGAGACTGAAGAGAGGGCGAGAGAGAGACTGAAGAGAGGTGGAACAGAGAGTGAGAGAGAAAGGAAAGTGTGAGTAAGAAATAGATATAGAGGAAGGTATTGAGAGGGTTTAAAGAGAGAGCAAGAAAGAGAAAGGAAGAGAGAGTGGAAGGGACAGTGACTGATAAGAGAGACTGAGAGAAGATCAAGCAAGATTAAGTAAGTGATGATTGCTGAGAGAGAGAGAGTGAGATGGAGAGGGATAATGGGAGGGAGAGAAGAGTTAAAATGAGAGAGGGAGGGATAGAAGCAAGAGAGAGTGGAGAGAGGAAGTGGAAGATGGAGTGACAAAATGTAAGAGAAATGAAATAAGAGAGAGCAAAAAAGGAGTGTGTAGAAGAGAGTGTAAGTTATAAAAAGAGGATAGAAAGAGAGAGAGTAGGAGAATATAATAGAGAAGGGGAAAAAATTAGAGAGAAAACAAAAAATAAAAACAAAGGAGCTAACGAGGGTGAGAGGGAGAGAGATTGAGAGAGAGTGAGAGCGTGTATGTGTGAGATGGAGAGAAAAGAGTGCACTACATGAGGCAGATCTAGAGAGGGCAAGATTGAGGGAGTGAGAAAGAGAGAGCAAGAGGGATAAAAGAGATGGAATAGAGAGTGAGAGGGAGAAAGTGAGTGAGAAGAGAGAAATAAGAAGGTAATGAAGGGTTTAAAGAGAGAACAAGAAAGAGAGAGCAAATAGAGAGCTAGAGAGAGATGGAAAGCGAGGGAGAGAGACAGAGAGAGTTTGGGAGGGAGTGATTGAAGAGAGAGCAGAAGGAAGAGCGGGTAAGGCATGAATAAAGAGAGAAAAGAGATTCAGGGAAGATCGAGCAAATGATAGTGAGTGAAAGGCAGAGAGGGAGATATAGTGTGAGATATCGAGAGAGAAGGAGGGCGAGAGAGAGACGGTGAATAAATGAAAGAGGGAGAGTAGGAGAGAGGAAGAGAGCGAGAGATGGTTGGTGAGAAAGAGTGAGTAAATTGATAAGAGAGTGATGAAAGAGAGCAATAGAGAGTGTGCGTGAGAGAGAAAGAGAGATAAATAGAGAAAGAAATAGTGATAAAGCATAAAGAGAGAAAAGGGCGGAGAGGGCGAGAGTGAGAATGAGAGAGGTTGATGGAGGGAGTCAGAGGAATGGAAGAGAGTGGAAATGAGAGAGGAAGAGAGAGTGAAGGAAGAAATAGAGATAGAGTGAGAGAGATGGAGAGATGGGTAGAGAATGAGGCTTACTGGGAGAGAAAGGGGGTGAACTAGAAGAGATTAAGAGGGAGAGAGTGGGAGAGATGCGTGAGACAGAGAAATAAGAATGAGGAAGGGAGAGAGTGGGAGGTAGGGAATGAAACATGAAAGTTTGGGATAGAGGGAGAGAAAGATTGAGAGGAGAGCAAGGAGAGAGAGCAATAGAAGAGAGAGAGTAAACATGGAGTGAGAAAGAGAGAAAACGAGGGAGTAAGAGTGAGAGTGTAACCCATGAGAGAGAAAGAGAAGCAGAAAGGGAGAGAGTGCGAGAGGAAACATAGAAAAAAGCGAGTAAGGAAGTGTGAGTGGGAGAGAGGGAAAGAGCAAGCGAGCGATAGAGGGAGTAAGAGAGACAGAGATAAGGAGAACAGGGGAGAGAGGGAGATAAAGGGAATGAATGTGGGAGGGAGAGCGAGAGAGACTCAATGAGGGAGCAAGAGGGAGAGAGGGAGAGAGAAAGGGTGAGAGAGATCAATAGAGAAAGATAGAGAAGAGATTAAGAGTAAGAGTGAGAGTAAATTTAAAGAGAGTGAGTGAGCCATGAAAGGAGAGAGATAAAAAGAGAAAGAAACCAAGAAGGAATAGAGAGTGAGGTAAGAGAGGGAAAGAGAGACAAATAGAGATCGAAATAAGGGAGGGAGGGGAAGTAATAAACAATAAGAGAGAGGAGTGGGTGAGAAAGCAAAGAGATAGAGAAAGGAGGAAGGTGGAGAGAGACTGAGTGATGGATATTAGGAGAAAAAGAGAGAGCAACGAGCGAGAGAGAGAGAGAGAGAAACATGATGGAGAGTGAGCGACATAGTGAGAAAGAAAGAAAAAGAGAAAGAGAGAGATAGATGGAAAGAGTAAAAAGAGTGAGAAGATAGCAAGAGATAGCAAGAAAGTGAGACAAAAAAAAGAATATAGAGTGAGAGACATAGTAAGAAAGGGCAAGAATAAGGAAGAGAGTGACAAAGGGGGAGTTAGAGGGAAAGTGTAAGGGAGAATGGGAGAACTTGGGAGATAGTGGGAGAGAAAGATTAAAGAGAGTGAGAGTGAGAGTGAGAGAGAGAGCATGAAAGATATAAGAGGGAAAGAGAGGAAGCGAGAGAGGAAACAATATTGAGCAAGATGGAGATAGGGAGTAAGAGAACAGTGCATGGAGAAGGGGGAGAGAGAGGGAGAGAGATTGAGATAGAGAGTGGGAGGGTGAGAAGTAGAATGGAGAGAGGGTAGAGAAAGGATGAGGGAGTGAGAGAGATATATAGAGAGAGAAAGAAACAGAGAGAGTGAGGGAGAGCACGGTAAAAAGAAGGAGATAGAGAGATAGAGGGAGGTTGTGAGAGAGAATAGAGAGAAGAGAAAGTGAGAGAAGAGAGAGGAGCGGAATGGGAGAGAGAGATGGAGAACATGAGAGGGAAGGAGGGAGATTGATTAAGTGCAAGAGGAGAGAGAGAAGAGAGATAAGGTAAACAGAGAAAGAGAGGGAAGGAGGGAGGGATTGAGATAGGAAGGGAGAGTAAGAGAATGAGTTAAATGCAGAGAAGGAGATGGATAGGGGGTGAGGTAGAGGAGAGGGAGAGAGATTGAGATAGAGAGCGTGGGAGGGAGGGTAGCAAAGGGAGAGAATGAGAGGGAAAGGATGAGAGAGAGAGGGAGAGTGAGAGAGAAATAGAGAAAAGTGGAAGTGAGAGAAAAGAGAGCAAAAGAGAGGGATGAGAGAGAGCGATAGAGAAAACGAGAGGGAGAGAGAGTGTGAATGAGTGAGTGCAGATGATAGAGAGAGGAAGAAAGAGAGGGAGGTATAGAGGAGGAATGAGAGATGTATGAGAAATAATAATAAAGAATGATATGGATATGATGAGAAAGAGCAAGATGTGAGAACAATTGAGAGATAGTAAGGAGGGAGTGTGAGAGAGTGTGAGAGATAGAGGGAGAGAAAGAGTTAGTAAAGAGATGGAAGAGAGAGAGATAGAAGAAAGAGAAAAAGAGAGGGAGAGAGAGTGTGTGAACGAGGTGCAAGAGGAGAGAGAGAGGATGAAAGAGAGGGAGGGATGGATTAAAAGAGAGAGGTATCTAGGAGGAATAAGAGATGTATGAGAGAAAATAATAAATGATTAGATGGATATGACGAGATAGAGTAAGATGTGAGCAATTAAGAGATAGTGTGTAAGGGAGGGAGTGTGAGAGAGAGTGTGATAGATAGAGGGAGAGAAAGAGTGAGTAAAAAGAGGGAAGAGAGGGAGATAGAAGAAAGAGAAGAGAGAGACAACGAGGGGGCAAAAGTAGACAAATAACAAAGAGAGATGAAATAGAGAGTGGAAGAGAGAGAGCAAGAGAGGAAGTTAAGATAGGGATTGAAGAGTGATCAAAGGGAGTGAGGGAGAGGGTGGTGAAAGGAAAAAATTGGGGGAGAAGAGAGACTCTGGGAAGCTAGAGCAAAAGATAGTGAGTGAGAGGTAGATAAAGGGAGATATTGGGGTAAATATGGAGAGAGATGGAGGGAGAAAAGTCATAGCGAGAGATTGAATTAAGGAAAGAGTGAGAGAGGGAGGGAGGAAGAGAGTGAGAGATGGTTAGAGAGAAAGACTGAGTAAAGTGATTAGAGAGTGATAAACAAGAGCAAGAGAGAGTTTGTCAAGGAGAGCAAGAAGAGAGCAACAGAGAAAGAAAAAGTGATAAAGCATAAATAGAGAAAAAAGCTAGTGAGGACGAGAGAGCTGGACGGAGGGAGTGATAGGGATGGAAGAGAGTGGGAGTGAGAGAGGAAAAGAGAGTGAAAGAAAATATGGAGGGAAGAGTGAGAGAGATGGAGAGAGTGGGTACAAAATGAGATTTAGAGGGAGAGAAAGGGGGAAAAGAGAGAAAAGGGAGCAAGAGAGAGCCTTAGAGTGAGAGAATGAAACATAATAGAGTGTGAAACATAGTGGGTAAGACAGGGAGCGAGAAAAAGAGAGATAAATGACAAGAGTATGGGAGAGAGTGAGAGGGCGAGATAGAGGGAGAGAGTGAGAGAGATTGAAGAAAGAGAGAGAGGGAGTGAGAAATGGAGAGAGAAAATGATTTAAGAGATAGATAGGAATTGAGAGAGGAAGAGAACGAAAAAGTTAGTGCGCAATATTTAGATAAGGAGGGAGATTAAGAGAATACTTCAGAGGGAAAAGAGAGAGGGAGAGGGAGAGAGGGAGATGGAGGAAGGGAGATCGAGATAGGGGAGTGGGAGGGAGGGATGTAGAAGGGAGAGAATGAGAGAGAGATTGGGAGAGGAAGAGTGAGAGAGAAATAGAAAAAGAGAAAGTGAGAGAAGAGGGAGCAAGGGAGAGGGAATGAGAGAGAGCAATAGAGAAAAGGAGAGGGAGGGAGAAGTAGTGACTTAGTGAGTACAACAGAAGTGAGAGAGAGGAGTAAGGTGAGTAAAGAGAGAGAAATTAGGGCGATAGAAGAAAGAACAAGAGAGAGAACAAGAAATCAATAAAGATAGATGAAATAAAGATAGAAAGAGAGCGAAAAAGAGATTGAATAGTGAGTGGGAGGGAGAGGAGAGTGGGTGAGATAGAAAATAAGAGAGAAGAGAGACCGATGGAAGATGGAGAGTTTAGTGTGCAGTAAAGAGAGGGAGATGTAGAGGGGATATGGATATAATGGGAGAGTGAGTGGGCAATAGAGTGAGAGACTGTAATAATGAAAGAGGGAGAGAGGGAGAGAGGGAGGGAGGAAGAGAGTGTGAGATGGTTGGAGAGAATAGTGAGTAAAATGATAAGAGAGTGTTAAAGAGAGCGTGCGTGGGAGCGAAAGAGAGAAAAATAGAGGAAGAAAGTGATAAGGCATAAATAGAGAAAAGTGTGAGAGAGGAGGAGAGTGAGAAAGATAGAGATAGAGGAAGGGAGTGATAGACCTTGAAGAGAGCGGGAGTGAGACTGGAAGAGAGGGTGAGAGAAAGAGTGATTGATGGAAGATATAGAGATAAAGTGAGAGGGAGGAGAAATGGGGTGGAGAAGAATGAGATTTAGTGGGAAAGAGGGGGATGAGTTGGAAGAGAGAGGAGGTAGAGAGGGAGAGGGGGAGAGAGAGAAGGAGAGAGAGTGAGATAGGGAGAGAGAGAGTGGGAGGGAAGGAAGCAAGAGAGAGGGGAGAGAGGGAGGAAAGATTAATAGGAGAGAGGAGAGCAAGCAATCAAATGAGTGAACATGAAGCGAGAAAAAGAGCGAGTAGAAGTGAGAGTGAAACTGAAGATAGAGGAAGAGGGCGAGAAAGGGAGAAAGTGTGAGAGAGAAATAGTGTAGATAGAGTGAGGGAAGAGAGAGCTTGAGAGATGGAGAGAGTGAGCGAGTGAGAGAGGGAGCAAGAGTGAGGGAGATAGGGAGAGCAGAGAAAGCAAGGGTGAAGGGAGTGAAAGAGGGAGGGAGACGAGAGAAATGCAGCGAGGGATAAAGGGAGCATTAAAAGAGAGATAGAAGAGAGAGTGAATAAGAGATAAAATGAGATGGGATAGAGAGTGAGAGAGATAGGGAAAGAGTGAGTGAGAGAGAGAGATTGAAGGAGCTAGTGAGAGGGATTAAAGAGAGTTCAAGAAAGAGAAAGGAAAGAGAGTGAAAGGTTGAGAGTGAGGAGACTAAGGGAAGATCGAGTAAGGGTACGTAGTATAAAGAGCGAGAGAACAAGAGAATGATGAGAGTGAGAGGGAGAAACGAAGGGAGAGGAATTTGGAGATGGATAAAGGTAGGAAGAGGGAGGGAGGGAGGGAGAGAGAGAACGAGAGAGGTTGGGATAGAAAGTAAGAGGAAAAAGAGAGACAGAAGGATTAGGAATGGGGAATAGAGTGAGAGACAAGTAAGAGGAAAAAGAGAAGAGAGAACAATAAAGAAGAGTGTAAAAGAGAGACAGATGGATTAGGGGAGCGAAAGAGGTATGGAGAGCTAGAGAGAGGAAGTGAAGAATAATGAGAGGGTCAAAAGTGAGAGACAGAAGAAATATTGAGAGGGAGAGATAAAGAGTGCTGAAATAGTCATAGAATGATCGAGGTCATAAGGGAGAAAGAGAAATAGGTGGAAGTGAGAGCGTTTAAAGAGAGAGTAGGAAAGACAAAGTCAGAGAGAGTGAGAAGAGAGGTTGTGGGAAGATCAAGTAAGAGTGAGTTAGTGAGCGTATGGTGAGCACAAGAAGAGGATATTAGTGAGTGAGAGAGGGAGCAAGAGAGAGAGAGAGAGAGAGACAAAGAGCAAGATAAGGAGGGATAGAGGGGGAAGGACGGAGGGAGAGAAGATAGGGAAAGAGAGTGGTAGGGTTGAAAGCAAGAGAAAGGAGAAAGGGAGTGGAGGTAGAATGAGAAAAAGTGTAAGAGGAAATAAAGGAACAAAGGAGAGTGTAAACGAGAGTATAAGATAGAAAAAAAGAACATATAGTGAGAAAGAGAAAGAGAGGGATATAGAATAATACAAAAGAGGATAGAGAGTGAAGGGAGAAAGATGGAGTCGGGAAAAGAGAGGAGAGATTGAGCGAGAAAGAACATGATAGTTAGATAGAGTGAGATAGAGAGCAAGAAATGTGGAGCTAAAGAGGGTGAGAGCGAGAGTGATTAAGAGAGTGAGAGAGCGTATGAGTGTATAGATGGAGAGAAGTTTGAGCTACATACGAGAGACCTAGAAAGGGTAATATTTAGGGAGTGAGAATGATAGAGGTAGAGAGTGAAAGCGATAAAGAGAACAATAGTGTGTAGTGTGAATGAGATATAAAAAGAAAGAGGAAATGATCGTGAGGGAGAGAAGAGGATATAAGAAAGCAAATGAGAGAGAGGGATAAGAGAGAAGAAAAGATATTAGGAGGGTGAGAATGGAGAGAGTGTGAGTGAGGGAGGGAGGAAGAGAAGAGAGAGATAGAGAATAAGAGAATGAAGGAGAAAGTGAGGATGGGAGCAAGAGAGATATATAGATAGAGAGGACAAGAGTGAGAGCAAGAATCATGAAAAGAGAGTGAGAGATAGAGGAGGAAGAGAGAGGGAGGGAGAAAGAGAGGGAAAAGTGTGAGAGAATGTGCGAATCAATGAGATAGAAGACATAGGATATGAGAGGGATTGAGCAAAGAGAGAGATTGTGTGTGAGAGAGAGAGGAAGAGAGTGAGAGAGAAACATTAGATAAAGAGTTAGAGAAGTGTAAGCAAGAAAAGAGAAAAGAGAGAAGAATTAGTGAAAGTGAGAGAGGAAGAGAGCAAAGGAGGAAGGGAGTGTGAGAGAGATATAGGGAGAGAAGGAGAGTGAGGTAAGATAGAGAAAGAGAGTGAGCAAGAGAAAGTGAGGGAGGGAGAATAAGAGAATGAGAGAGAGAATGATAGAAATATGGAGAGAGAGGGAACCAAGAATGGAAAGTGGGAGTGAGTGTGACAAAGAGAGATAAAGCGAGTGAGGGAGTAAGAGTGAGAGTGAAATTAAAGAGAGTGAGGGAGTGAGGAGGGGAGAGAAATTGAGAGAATACAAAGTGAGGAAAGAGAGGACAAGAGAAAGGAAGCTAGAGAGACAAAGATAGCATAAAAAGGAGGAGGAAAGAAGGGAGGTTGTGAAAGTAATAAACAATGAGAGAGAAGATGGAAGAAGAGAGAGGAGAGAGAAGAGAGAGAATGAGAGAAAGGGAGGGAGTTAGATTGATGGATATAGAAGATAAATTATGAATAAAAAAAGAGAACAGAGAGTAAGAGAGAGCTAGAGAGCTCGAGAAAGAAGCACAATAGAGAGTGAGACATAGTTAGAAAGGGAGAGAGCGAGAAAGAGAGAGATTGAGGGCAAGAAAGAGAAAGGAGAGATATATGGATAGTGTTAGAGAGACTGAATAGAGAGAGGGAGTGAAAGAGGGGAGAGAAAGAAAGATTTGAGAGAGATAGGAATTGAGAGAGGAAGCGAGCGCAAAAGATAGCAAGATTGAGATAGGGAGGGAGATTAATAGAATAAGTGAGATGGAAAGGAGAGAAGGAGATGTAGAGGGAGAGAGATTGGCATAGAGAGTGGTTGGAGGGGGAGAATAAGGGTGAAAGAAAGAGCGAGAGTGAGAGAATGGGCGAGGAAGAGTGACAGAGAAGTAGAGAAAGAAAGTGAGAGACGAGGGCAAGAGAGAGGGAATGAGAGGGAGTGATAAAGAAAATAAGAGGGAGGGAGAGGGAGTCTATGAGTGAGTGCAATAGGAGCGAGAGTGAAGAGTAAAGTAGGTAGAGAGCGAGAAAGAGAGGGATGTAGGGATTGATGAGGGAGGGATCAAGGAGGAAAGAGAGATCCAAGAGATAAAATAAGAAACAATGAGATGGATATGACAGCAGAGAGCAATATGTGAGAGAACTGTAAGTGAGTGTGTTTGGGAGGGAGAGTGTGAGTGAGTGAGATAGAGGGAGAGATGGAGTGAGTAAAGAGAGATGAGAGGGTGATAGGAGAAAGAGCAAGAGTGAGAGATGGAGAGGGAGCGAAGGAGAGCAAGAAAATAATAAAGAGAGATGAAATAGAGAGAGACAGCAAAAGAAAGAGTAAAGCCAGAGATTGAAGAGTGAGCAGGAGGGAGAGATAGAGAGAGAGGGTGAGATAGAAATATAGAAAGCAGATAGACAAAAGGAAGGGAGGATGAGAGAGGGAGATATAAATGGTATATGGAGATAACAAGAGGGCGAGAGGGTAATAGAGAGACTGAATTAATGAAAGAGGGAGAGAGGGAGTGAGGAAGAGAGTGAGAGATGGCTGGAGAGAAAGAGTAAGTAAAGTGATAAGAGAGAGTGAGAGCAAGGGTACATGTGTGAGAGAGAAAGAGAGAAAAAAGTGATAAAGCATAAATAGAGAAAAGAATGAAGAGGGAGGGAGTGACAAAGAGAGGGACAAAGGGAGGGAGTGCATGAGATTGAAGAGAGTGAGAATGAGAGAGGAAGGGAGGGTGAGAGAGAAGATAGAGTGATGGAAGATATAGAGAGAAAGTTAGAGTGAGGGAGAGAGTGGGTAGATAGACGAATGGAAGAGAGTGGGAATGGGAGAGGAAGAGAGAGTGAAGGAAGAAATAGAGATAGAGTGAGAGAGCGTGGAGAGATGAGTAGAGAATGAGGCTTACTAGGAGAGAAAGGGGTGAACTAGAAGAGGGAGAGAGGGGGAGAGTGCATGAGACAGAGAAATAAGAGCGTGGAAGGGAGAGAGTGAGAGGTAGGGAATGAAACATGAAAATTTGGGAGAGAGGGAGAGAAGGATTGAGTGGAGAGCGAGGAGAGAGAGAGCAATAGAAGAGAGAGTAAGAGAGAGAGTGAACATGGAGTGAGAAAGAGAGAGAAAAAGAGGATGTAAGACTGAGAGTGAAGCCCAAGAGAGAGGAAGAGAAGCTAGAAAGGGAGAGAGTGCGAGAGAGAACAGAGAAAAAAGAGTAAGGAAAGAGTGAGTGGGAGAGAGGGAAAGAGCGAGCAAGCGATAGAGGGAGTAAGAGAGAGGGAGATAAGGAGAGCAGGAGAGAGAGAGGGATGAAGGTAGTGAAATTGGGAGGGAGAGCGAGAGAGACTCAGTGAGGGAGCAAGAAAGAGAAAGGGAGAGAAAGGGTGAGAGAGAGCAATAGAGAAAGATAGAGAAGAGATTGAGATTAAGAGTGAGAGTAAAATTAAAGAGAGTGAGGGAGCCACGAAAGGAGAGAGACAATTAGAGAAACAACTAGAGAAGGAATAAAGAGTGGGGTAAGAGAGGGAAAGAGATAGAAATAGAGACCAAAATAAGGGAGGGAGGGGAAGTAATAAACAATAAGAGAGAGGAGTGGGTGAGAAATTAAAGAGATAGAGAAGGGAGGAAGGTAGAGAGAGATTGAGTGATGGATATTAAAAGAAAAAGATAGAGAAAAAAGAGGAAGAGAGAACAACGAGCGAGAGAGAGAGAAACATGATGGAGAGTGGGAGACATAGTGAGAAAGAAAGAAAGGGAGAAAGAGAGAGATAGAGGGAAAGAGTAAAGAGAGTGAGAAGATAGCAAGAGATCGCAAGGAACTGAGACAAAGAAAAAGAATAGAGAGTGAGAGACATTGTATGAAAGGGTAAGAATAAGGGTGAGAGTGAGAAAGGGGGAGTTAGAGGGCAAGTGTAAGGGAGAGTGGGAGAACTAGGGAGATAGAGGGAGAGAGAGATTGAAGAGAGTGAGTGAGAGAGAGCATGAAAGATATAAAAGGGAGAGGGGAAGAAAGAGAAGAAACGATATTGAGCAAGATGGAGATAAGGAGCAAGAGGACAGTGCGTGGAGAGGGGGAGAGAGAGGGAGAGAGATTGAGATAAAGAGAGTGGGAGGGTGAGAAGTGGAATGGAGAGAGGGGAGAGAAAGGATGAGGGATCGAGAGAGATATAGAGAGAAGAGGGGTAAAAAGAAAGAATAGAGAGAGTGAGGGAGAGCACGGTAAAACGATGGAGATAGAGAGAAGAGAAAGTGAGAGAAGAGAGAACAAGAGAGGAATGGGAGAGAGTGATGGAGAACATGAGACGGAAGGGGGGAGATTGATTAAGTGCAAGATGAGAGAGAAAAGAGAGATAGGGGAAAGAGAGAAAGAGAGGGAAGGAGGGAGGGATTGAGATAGGAAGGGAGAGTAAGAGAATGAGTTAAATGCAGTGAAGGAGATGGAGAGGGGTGAGGGAGAGAGAGGGAGAGAGATTGAGATAAAGAGCGTGGGAGTGAGGGTAGCAGAGGGAGAGAATGAGAGAGAAAGGATGAGAGAGAGGGCGAGAGAAAGGGAGAGGGAGGGCGAGAGAGAAATAGAGAAAAGTGGAAATGAGAGAAAAGGGAGCAAAAGAGAGGGTTGAGAGAGAGCGATAGAGAAAATGAGAAGGAGAGAGAGAGAGAGAGTGAGTGAACAAGTGTGTGGAAGACGAGAGAGTAAGGAAGAAAGAGAGGGAGGGATGGATTGAAAAACGGAGGTATCGAGGAGGAATGAGAGATATATAAGAGCAAAAAATAATAATGATATGGATATGATTAGAGAGAGCAAGATGTGAGAGATAGTGTTTAAGGAAGGGAGTGTAAGAGAGTGTGATAGATATAGGGAGAGAGAGTGAGTAACGAGATGGAAGAGAGACAGATAGAAGAAAGAGAAAAGGAGAGGGAGAGAGTGTGTGAATGAGTGAGTGCAAGAGGAGAGAGAGCAAGAAAGAGAGGGAGGGATGAATTGAAAGAGGGAGGGATCGAGGAGGAATGAGAGGTGTATGAGAGAAAATAATAAATAATGATATGGGTATGATGAGATAGAGCAGGATATGAGAGTAATTAAGAGATACTGTGTAAGGGAGGGAGTGTAAGAGAGAGTGTGATAGAGAGAGAGAAAGAGTGAGTAAAGAGAGGGAAGAGAGGGAGATAGAAGAAAGAGAAAGAGAGAAAGCGATGGGGAAAAAGTAGACAAATATCAAGAGAGATGAAATAGAGAGCGAGAGAGAGAGAGCAAGAGATGAAGTTAAGATAGGGATTGAAGAGTGATTAAAGGGAGTGAGTGAGAGGGGGTGTAAGGCAAAAATCGAGAGAGAAGAGAGACTCGGGGAAGCTAGAGCAAAAGATGGTGAGTAAAAGGTAGATAAATGGAAATATTGAGGGAAAGTGGAGGGAGAAAAGACATAGCGAAAGATTGAATTAATGAAAGAGTGAGAGAGGGAGGGAGGAAGAGAGTGAGAGATGCTTGGAGAGAAAGACAAAGTAAAGTGATAAGAGAGTGATAAATAAGAGCAAGAAGGGAGCAATAGAGAAAGAAAAAGTGATAAAGCATAAATAGATAAAAGACCTAGTGAGGAAGGGAGAGACGGAAGGAGGGCGCGAGAGGGATGGAAGAGAGTGGGAGCGAGAGAGAAAAAGAGAATGAAAGAAAATATGGAGGGAAGAGTGAGAGAGATGGAGAGAGGGGGTACAAAATTACATTTAGTGGGAGAGAAAGAAGGAAAGAAAGAGCCTTAGAGTGAGAGAACAAAACATAATAGAATGTGAAATATAGTAGGTAAGGCAGTGAGTGAGAAAAAGAGAGATAAATGACAAGAGTATGGGAGAGAGTGAGAGGGGGAGATAGAGGGAGAGAGTGAGAAAGATTGAAGAGAGAGAGAGAGAGGGAGTGAGAAAGGGAGAGAGAGAAAAGGATATAAGAGATAAATAGGAATTAAGAGAGGATGAGAACGAAAAAGATAGTGAGCAATATTGAGATAAGGAGGGAGATTAAGAGAATGCGTCAGAAGGAAAAGAGAGAGAGATGGAGAGGGAGAGAGGGAGAGAGGGAGATGGAGGGAGGGAGATTGAGATAGGGGGAGTGGGAGGGAAGGGAGTAGAAGGGAGAGAATGAGAGTGAAATGATGAGAGAGAGAGAATGGGAGAGGAAGAGAGAGAGAAATAGAGAAAAGAGAAAGTGATAGAAGAGGGAGCAAGGGAGAGGGAATGAGAGAGAGCAATAGAGAAAATGAGAGTGAGGGAGAAGGAGTGACTTAGTGAGTACAACAGAAGTGAGAGAGAGGAGTAAGGTGAGTAAAGAGAGAGAAATTAGGGCGATAGAAGAAAAGATAAGAGAGATCAAGAATCAATAAAGGGAGATGAAATATAGATAGAAAGAGAGCAAAAAAGGTATTGAAGTGTGAGTGGGAGGGAGAGAAGGAGAGTGGGTGAGATAGAAAATAAGAGAGAAGAGAGACTGAGGGAAGATAGAGAGTAGAGTGTGAGGTAGAGAGAGGGAGATGTAGAGGGGATGTCGATATAATGGGAGAGTGAGTGGACGATAGAGTGAGGCACTATCATAATGAAAGAGGGAGAGAGAGAGAGAGGGAGAGCGGGAGGGAGGAAGAGAGTGTGAGATGGTTGGAGAGAATAGTGAGTAAAGTGATAAGAGAGTGTTAAAGGAGAACAAGAGTGTGTGTGCATGGGAGTGAAAGAGAGAAAAATAGAGGAAGAAAAAGTGATAAGGTATAAATAGAGAAAACTGTGAGAGAGGAGGAGAGTGAGAAAGATAGAGATATACAAAGGGAGTGATAGACCTTGAAGAGAGTGGGAGTGAGAGAGGAAGAGAGGGTGAGAGAGAACATGACTGATGGAAGATACAAAGATAAAGTGTGAGGGAGGACAAATGGGGTGGAGAATGAGATTTAGTGGGAGAGAGAGGGGGATGAGTTGGAAGAGACAGAGAGGTAGAGAGGGAGAGAAGGAAAGAGAGAAGGATAGAGTGCGAGAAAGGGAGAGAGAGTGGGAGCGAAGGAAGCAAGAGAGAGGGAAGAGAGGGAGGAAAGATTAATAGGAGAGAGGAGAGCGAGGAATCAAAGAGAGAGTGAACATGAAGTGAGAAAAAGAGCGAGTAGAAGTGAGAGTGAAACTAAAGATAGAGGATGAGGGGCGAGAAAGGGAGAAAGTGTGAGAGAAATAGTGCAGACAAAGTGCGGGAAGAGAAAGCTTGAGAGAGGGAGAGAATGAGCGAGTGAGGGGGAGCAAGAGTGAGGGAGATAAGGAGAGCAAGAGAAAGTAGGGTGAAGGGAGTGAAAGAGGGAGGGAGACGAGAGAAAGGCAGCGAGGGATAAAGGGAGAGTTAAAAGAGAGACAGAAGAGAGAGTGAATCAGAGATAAAATGAGATGGAATAGAGAGTGAGAGAGATAGGGAAAGAGTGAGTGAGAAAGCGAGATTGAAGGAGCTGGTGAGAGGGATTAAAGAGAGTTCAAGAAAGAGAAAGGAAAAGAGAGTGAAAAGGGGAGAGTGAGGAGACTAAGGGAAGATTGAGTAAGGGTACGTGGTATAAAGAGTGGGAGAACATGAGAATGATGAGATTTAGAGGGAGAAACAATGGGAGAGGAACTTGGAGAGGGATAAAGGTAGGAAGAGGGAGGGAGGGAGAGAGAGAGAATGAGAGAGGTTAGGATGGAATCAGGTGAGCGAGAAAGGAGAGAGAGTGGGGAATAGAGTGAGAGAAAAGTAAGAGGAAAAAGAGAAGAGAGAATAATAAAAGGAGAGTGTAAAAGAGATATGGATTAAGGGAGTGAAAGAGGTATGGAGAGAGAGAGAGAGAGAGAGAAAGTGAGGGATAATGGGAGGGTCAAAAGTGAGAGCCAAAAGAGATATTGAGAGGGAGAGATAAAGAGGACTGAAATAGAGAGTCATAGAAAGATGGAGGTCATGAGGGAGTATTGTAGATAGGTGGAAGTGAGAGCTTTTAAATAGAGAGTAGGAAAGAGAAAGTGTAAGAGAATGAGAAGAGAGGTTGTGGGAAGATCAAGTAGGAGTGAGTCAGTGAGGTGTAAGGTGAGCACAAGAAGAGGATATTAGTGAGTGAGAGAGGGAACAAGAGAGAGGGAGACAAAGATGGAGATAAGGAGGAAAGAGATAGGGAAAGAGAGTGGTAGGGTTGAAAGCAAGAGAAAGGAGAAATGGAGTGGAGGTAGAATGAGAGGAAGTGTAAGAGGAAAGAGAGCAACAAAAGAGAGTGTCAAAGAGTGTATAAGATAGAAAAAGAGAAAGAGAAGGAGAGAGAATAATAGAGAAGAGGATAGACAGTGAAGGGAGAAAGATGGAGCAGGGAAAAGAGAGGAGAGATTGAGCGAGAATGAACACGATAGTAAGGGAGAGTGAGATAGAGAGCAAGAAATGTGGAATTAAGGAGGGTGAGAGCGAGAGTGATTAGATGGAGAGTGATTAAGAGAGTGAGAGAGCGATGGAGAGAAGATTGGGCAACATACGAGAGACCTAGAGAGATGAATAATTAGGGAGTGAGAATGATAGAGGCAGAGAGTGAAAGTGATAAAGAGAACAAGCGTGTGAAGAGTGAATGGGATCCAGAGAGAAAGAGGAAAAGATCGTGAGGGAGAGAAGATGATATAAGAAAGAGAATGAGAGAGAGGGACAAGGGAGAAGAAAACATATTAGGAGGGTGAGAATGGAGAGAAAGTGTGAGTGATGGAGGGAGCAAGAGAAGAGAGATATAGAGCAAGAGAATGAAGGAGAAAGTGAGGAAGGGAGCAAGAGAGATATATAGAAAGAGAGGAAAAGAGTGAGAGCAAGAATCATGAAAAGAGAGTGAGAGATAGAGGAGGAAGAGAGAGGGAGGGAGAGAGGGTAAGAGAAAGAGAGGGAAAGGTGTGAGAGAATGTGGGAATTAATGAGATAGAAGATAGAGGATACGAGAAAAATTATATTTTGAGCGAGAAAGAGAGAGAGGGTACATGTGAAGGATAGGGAAAAGAAGGATTGAGAAAAGAGAGATTGTGTGTGTGAGAGAGAGGAAGAGAGTGAGAGAGAAACATTAGATAAAGAGTTAGAGAAGTGTAAGCAAGAAAAGAGAAAGAGAGAGAACAATTAATGAAAGTGAGAGAAGAAGGGAGCCAAGGAGGAAGGGTGTGTGAGAGAGATATAAGGAGAGAAGGAGAGTGAAGTAAGATAGAAAAAGTGAGCAAGAGAAAGTGTGGGAGGGAGAATAAGAGAATAAGAGAGAGAATGATATAAATATGGAGAGAGACGGACAACCAAGAAGGGAAAGTGGGAATGAGTGTGAGAAAGAGAGATGAAGCGAGTGAGTAAGAGTGAGAGTGAAATTAAAGAGAGTGAGGGAGTGAGGAGGGGAGAGAGTGATAAAGGGAGAGAGAAATAGAGAGAATACAGAGTGAGGAAAAAGAGGGAAAGAGAAAGGAAGCTAGAGAAATAAAGCGAGCATAAAAAAGGGGAGAAAGGAAGGGAGGGTGAGAAAGTAATAGACAATGAGAGAGAAGATGGAAGAAGAGAGAAAAGAGAGAGAACGAGAGGAAGGGAGAGAGTTAGATGGATATAGAAGATAAAGAGTGAATAAAGAGAGAGAACAGAGAGTAAGAGAGAGCTAGAGAGCTAGAGAAAGAAGCATAATAGAGATTGAGACATTGTGAGAAAGGGAGAGCACGAGAAAGAGAGAGATAGAGGGAAAGAAAGAGAAAAGGGAGATAGATGGATGGTGTTAGAGAGACTGAATAGAGAGAGGGAGTGAGAGAGGGGAGAGAAAGCAAGTTTTAAGAGAGAGATAGGAAGCGAGAGAGGAGGCGAGAGCAAAAGATAGCAAGATTGAGAGATTAAGAGAATGAGTGAGAAGGAAATGAGAGAAGGAGATGGAGAGGGAGAGAGATTGACATATCGAGTTGTGGAGGGGGAGAATAAGGGAGAAAAAATGAGGGAGAGTGAGAGAATGGGAGAGGAAGAGTGACAGAGATGTAGAGACAAAAAAGCAAGAAACGAGGGCAAGAGAGAGGGAGTGAGAGAGAGCGATAAAGAAAATAAGAGGTAGGGAGAGGGAGTCAATGAGTGATTGCAATAGAAGCGAGAGAGAAGAGTAGAGTAGGGAGAGAGCGAGAAAGAGAGGGATGTAGGGATTGATGAGGGAGGGATCAAGGAGGAAAGAGAGACCCTTGAGATAAAATAAGAAACAATGAGATGGATATGATAGGAGAGAGCAATATGTGAGAGAAACTGTGAGTGAGTGTGTTAGGGAGGGACAGTGTGAGTGAGTGAGATAGAGGGAGAGATGGAGTGCATAAAGAGAGATGAGAGTGTGATAAAAGAAAGAGAAAGTGTGAGAGATAGAGAGGGAGAGTAGGAGAGCATGAAGATAATAGAGAGATTAAATAGAAAGAGAGAGCAAAATAAAGAGTAAAGTCAGAGATTGAAGAGTGAGCGGGAGGGAGAGATAGAGGGAATGTGAGATAGAAATATAGAAAGAAGAGAGACTCAAGGAATGGAGGAAGAGAGAGGGAGATATAAAGGGTATATGGAGATAGCAAGAGAGCGAGAGGGCAATAGAGTGAGAGACTGAATTAATGAAAGAGGGAGAGAGGGACTGAGGAAGAGAGTGAGAGATGGCTGGAGAGAAAGAGTGAGTAAAGTGATAAGAGAGAGTGATAAAAGAGAGCAAGGGTATGTGTGTTTGAGAGAGGAAAAGAGGGAAAAAGTGATAAAACATAAATAGAGAGAAGTGTGAGGAGGGAGCGAGTGAGAAAGAGAGGGACAAAGGGAGGGAGTGAGTGAGATTGAAGAGTGAGAGTGAGAGAGGAAGGGAGGGTGAGAGAGAAGAGAGAGTGATGGAAGATATAGAGAGAAAGTTTGAATGAGGGAGAGAGTGGGTAGAGAATGAGATTTTGTGGGAGAGAGAGGGGGATGAATTGGAAGAGTGTGAGGGAGAGAGTGTGTAGTAGAGAAAGTGAGAGCGAGAGAGGCAGAGAAAGGGAGGGAGGGAAGGAAGCAAGAGAGGGGGGAGAGATTGAGAGTAGAGCAAGCAATCGAACTGAAAGGGAGAGAGAGTGAACTTGGAGTGAGAAAGAGACAAGAAGTGAGGAAGTAAGAGTGGAAGTGAAACTGAAGAGAGAGGAAGAGGGAGTGAGAAAGGGAGGGAGTGTGAGAGAGAAATAGAGTGAAGAAAGAGTAAGGGAAGAGATAACGTGAGAGAGGGAGGGAGCGAGCGAGTAGAGAATTGTGTAAGTGAGAGAAGAGAGAGCAAGAGAGAGGGAATGAGAGAGAGATATATCTAGAAAATGAGAGGGGGAGAGGGAGTGAATGAGTGAGTGCAAGAGGAGAGGTACATAGGAGTTTGATAGGGAGGGAGGCATAAAGGGAGGGAAGGAGGCACTGAAAGAGAGTGGGATCGAGGAGGTAAGAGAGATATATGAGCGAAAATAATAAATAATGAGATGGATATAGGGGGAGAGAGTAAGATGTGAAAGTAATTGAGAGAGTGTGTGTGAGGGAGGGGAGTGAGAGATAGATGAAAAGAAAGAGTGAACAAAGTGAGAGAAGAGAGGGAGATAAAATTATAATTAGGAGAGAGATAGAGGGGGCAAATGAGAGCCAAGAAAAAACAAAGAGAGATTAAATAGAGAGTGGGACACAAAGTAAGAGAGGGAGTTAAGAAAGTGAATGAAGAGTGAGCGGGAGGGAGAGATGTAGAGAGGGTAAGGTAGAAATAGATTCAAAAAGAGTTAGGGAGAGAGGGAGTAAGAGTGCAAGTGAAACTAAAAAGAGAGAGAGGGCGAGAGTGGGATGGGGGAAAGAAGCAAGAGACAAGGGAGAGAGGGGGAGAAAGAATGAGATGAGAGAGAGAGAGATGAGAGCAAATTAAGTGAGAGCGAGTGAGAGTGAGCGAAGATAGAGCTTGAAAGAGCGAGGGAGAGAGGAAGTAAGAGAATAGAGTGTGAAAGAATTGAGCGTGAGAGAGTGAGGGAAGAGATAACGTGGGTGAGGGAGATAACGATCGAGTAGAGAAAAGTGTAAGTGAGAGAAGTGAGAGCAAGAGAGATGAAATTAGAGAGATAGATACAGAAGAAGAGGGCGGGGGAGAGAGTGAATGAGTTAGTGCAAGAGGAAAGGGAGAGAGGAGTTAGATAGGCATGGTGGCATAATGAGAGGGAAGGAAGATTGAAAGAGGAAGGAATTGAGGAGGTAAGAGAGATATATGAGCAAAAATAATAAATAATGAGACGGATATAAGGGAAGGGAGCAAGTTGTAAAATTAATTGAGAGAGTTTATGTGAGGGAGGGGGAGTGAGAGATAGAGGAAGAGAATGAGTGAGTAAAGAGAGAGAGAAGAGAGGGAGATAGAATTATGAGCAAGGGAGAGATAAAGATGGGGCAAATGAGAGCAAAGCAACAACAAAGAGAGATGAAATTGAGAGTGAGAGAGCATAAGAGAGGGAGTGAAGAAAGGGATTGAAGAGTGAAATGGAGGGAGAGATGTAGAGAAGGTAAGGCTGGAAATAGAGAGAGAAGAGAGACTCAAGATATAGTGAGTAAGAGGTAGTGAGAGGGAGATATAGAGGGAGATATGGAGAGTATAGAAGGAGAGAGGGAGCTAGAGAATATAGTTCAAGAGAGTGAATGGTGGAGTGCAAGAGAAAGATATATAAATAAAGTGGGAAAGAGTGAGAATAAGTAAGGAAAAGAAGTGACATATATTGAGAGACATAAAGAGAGCGAGGAAGGGAGTGAAAGAGAGGGGGGAGGAAAAAAGATGTGTGAGAGAATGTGAGAATTAATGAGAGAGAGCGAAGAGGTAGAGAGAGAAAGACAGAGAGAGTTAAGAGTGGGATTGAAAGAGAGAGAAATATGGAGAGAGGGAGAGAGAGTGTGTGAGGGATAGAGTGAGAGAAAGAAGAGAATAGAGGGCAACATAAGAGAGAGATATATAATAAAGTGTGTGAGAGAGAGCATCAGTGTAAAGAGAAAGCAATAGAGATATAGAGGGACCTACTTCCTCTCTTTATGTCTCTCTATTCTCTCTTCCACTTTCTCTTCCCCACTTCCTTTCTTTCTTTCATTCTCTCTTTCTTTTACCAACGCTTTTTCTCTTCTTCACTCATTCTTCTTGTGTCTCTTACACTCCCTCACTCCTTCTAAATTTCACTAACTCACTTTCTCTCTCTAGCTTCCCCTCTTGCCTTTTCCCTTGCTACTATCTATCTCTTTCACTCTCATGAACAGATTCTAAATTCCCTCTTTTTCTTTCTCCCTCTCCCACACCTCTCCCACACTTCTCCCACTGCCTCTCCTACTTTTATCTAGCTCCCTCTCGCTCCCTTCTTCTCTCTCTTTGCCATGCTTTATCCCTCTCTCTCTTTTCTATATCTTTCTCTTTATGCCCCTTTCTCTCCGTGGCCTCCTCCCTACTGTTCTTTCAACCTCTTACTTTCTCTCACTTTTTCTCTCTCAATTTATTTAGTTCCCTTATTTGCTCTCTTTTTGTCTCTTCCCATGCTCTACATTTTCTTCTTGCTTTCCTTCCTCCCTCTCCCCTCTTTCTCTTTCTTCTATCTCACACTCACTCCCTCTCCCACACTATCTCCTTCTCATCTCCCTCCCTCTCTCCCTTCATCTCTAGACCTTTCCATAATCTATATGTATGTATGTTCTCTCCCTCTCTCAAAATATCTTTATCTCCCTATTTATTTTTCTCCCACTCTCTCATTTGTTTTGCCTCTCTCTTACTTATATTATGATGGTCTCTCGTCTCTCATTTTTTTCACCATCTTTCACCCACAACCATTCTCTCTTACTCTTCTTTCTTTCACTCCATCTCACTTCCTCTCTCTTCCCTCAATATCTCTTCTCTCTTCCTTTCTCTCTCATTCTCTATTAAATTTCACTCTCACTCTTACTTTCTCTCTTTCTCACCCCTTTTCTTTATCTTTCTCTCTCTCTCTCAATCTCCCTCCTCCTACTTTACCTACCTCTCTTTCACCGTCTCCCTCTTTTTATCACTCTCTTCTCTCCCAATTTCTCTCTCACTCACTCTGTCTTCTGTACTCCTTCCCTCATTTCAACATAACTCACTCCCTTTTCTCTTTCTCGCTCTTTGTTATCTGTCTCTCACTTACTCTCTATACTATTGCTCCATCTTCTCTAACTACTTCTCTTCATCCATCCTTTCACTCTCTCTTCTCTCTCCCCTCCCTCCCTTCCATTCTCACTTACACTTTCTTCTATCTCTCTCACTCACTTCTCTCCCTCTATCCCCCTTCCTTCTCCCTCTCTCCCTTTATAACTTCTCTCTCTAACTCTTTTTCATCCATTCTTTGCTCTCCCTTTCTCTCCCCTTCTCACTAACTCTCTCTTGATTTATTTTCCAGCACTCTTTATTTCTCTCTCACACTATCTCTCCCTCGCTTGCTCGCTCTTTCTCTTCAATCTTTCTCATGACCTTTCTTTACCTCTCTCGCTCACACTCTTTGTTCTCTGTCAACTCTCTCTTACTCTTCTCACTCCTCTTTCTGTATACCCCACTCTCTTTCTCTATTTCTCTCACTTCCCTCATTCGTCGCTCTCTCTAACACTCTCTACCAATTTCATTTTCTGACTATCTCTCTTTTCTCAATCTCCCTCTCATTCTCTATCTCATTCTCTTATTCTCTTATTCTCCCACTATCCTGACTCATTCTCCTTCTCTCCCTATATCTCTCTAAATCTCAGTTCCTCCTTCACACCCTTACTCTCCTCTCCCTCTGTCCCTCCTCTGTTTTTTCTCTGCCGCTCTCTCGCTCTATGTTTCACCATCTCTCTCCACCTTCTATTTTATACTCCATACCATTTATTTCTCTTTACCACTCATTCTATATCTTATACTCTCTATCAAATCACTCTTTCACAGTCTTTTTCTCTCTTACGTTGCCTTTTGTTCTCTCTCTTTCTCTCACTCTATCCCTCGCTCTCTCTAGCTCTCCCTATTCCCCATTCTCTCTCTCCATCCACAACTTCATCTCTATTGCTTCCATCCTCCCAATGTCTGAATGGAGAGAGAAAGGGAGAGATTGCGTGTGAGAAATAGAAAAGAAGAGAGGAAGGGACAAACAAAGAGGAAAGAGAGAAATAGAAGAGAGAGAGTTAGAGAACAGTGAGCAATTATAAAGAAAGTGATGTAAATAGTGAGAATGAGAGAGGAAGGGAGCAAAGTAGGAAGAGAAAGAGCGAGATAAAGGGAGAGAAGGAGAGTGAGGGAAGTTAGAGAAAGTGAAAGTGAGCAAGAGGGAGAATTAGAGAATGAGAGAAAATGAGAGAGAGCGCTGAAGATTGAGAAGAGAAAGAGGGGAGCCGGGGAGGGCAAGTGGAGAGAACTTAAGAGAGAGGTGGAAGGAGGGAAGTGAGATAAATAGAGAAAGAGAGAGTGTAGGAAAGAGTGAGAAGATTAATAGAGAAGTTGATGGAGAATAGAGAGTGAGAGCAAGATGACGATAGAAATAGGAGAGAGAATGGAGATTGTGAAAGAGATAAAGAGAGGGAATAAGAGTGAGAGTTAAGCTGAAGAAAGAGAGGGCGGAAGAGAGAGTAAGAGAAAGGGAGTAAGAGAGAATGATAGAGGGAACAAGAGAGAGAGAGAGTGAAAGGGTGAGATAGCAATAGAGAAAGAGAGAGAGAAGAGAATGAGAGTAAGAATGATAGTGAAATTAAAGAAAGTGAGGGAGCCAAGATGGCGGAGACAAAAAGAGAATGAAACAGAGAAATGATAGAGAGTGAGGTAAGAGAGGGAAAGAGAGAGAAATAGAGAGCGGAAAATGGGAAGAAAAGTAATAAATAATATGAGAGAAGAGTGGGTGAGAAAGCAAAGAGATAGAGAATGAGAGGAAGGTAGAGAGAGATTGAGTGATGGATATAGGGAGATAAAGAGAGGAAGAGAGAGCAATGGGCGCGAGAGAGAAACATGTTGGAGAGTGAGAGACATAGTGAGAAAGGAAGAGAGGGAGAAACAGAGATAGAGGAAAAGAGTAAAGAGAGTGAGAAGATAGCAAGGGATAACAATAAAGCGAGAGAGAAAGAGAGAAAGAATAGAGAGTGATAGATATAGTAAGAAAGGGTGAGAGTGAGAAAGAGAGATAGAAGGCAAGAGTAAGGGAGAGAGTGAGAGATTGGAGACCTTATGGAAGAGAGAAAGAATGAAAGATTGCAGAGGGAGAGAGGGGAAGTAAGAGAGGAAACGATATTTATCAAGATGGAGATAGGGAGCAAGAGGGCAGTCAGTGGAGGGGGGAGAGAGAAGGAGAGAGATTGAGATGGAGAGAGTGGGAGGGTGAGAAGTGGAATGGAGAGAGGGGAAAGAAAGAATGAGGGAGAGTGGAAGAGATATAGAAAGAAGATAAAGTGGGAGAGATATAGAAAGAAGATAAAGTGAGAGAAGAGGGGTAAAAAGAAAGAAATAGAGAGAGTGAAAGAGAGCATGAGTGGTGAAAAAGAAAGAGATAGAGAGACAGCGAGATGCTGTGAGAGAGAAATAGAGAGAAGAGAAAGTGAGAGAAGAGAGAGAAAGAGAGAGAGTTGGAGAGAGCTATGGAGAAAATGAGAGGGAAGGAGGGAGATAGATTAAGTGTAAGAGGAGAGCAAAGAGTGATAGGGGGAAAGGGAGAAAAAGAGGGAAGGAGGGAGGGATTGAGATTGGGAGGGAGAGTAAGAGAATGAGTTAAAAGGAGAGAATGAGAGGGGGAGATGGAGAGGGAGTGAGGAGGAAAGAGGGAGTGAGGGATAAAGAGGGAGAACATGGAAGGTAGGGTAGCAGAGGGAGAGAATGAGAGGGAGAGGGCGAGAGAAAGGGAGAGGGAGAGCAAGAGAGAAATAAAGAAAAATGAAAGTGAGAGAAAAAAGAGCAAGAGAGAGGGAATGAGAGAGAGTTATAAGAAAATGAGAGGGGAAGATAGGGAGCGAACAAGTGAGTACAAGAGGAGAGAGAGGGAGAAAGAGAGGGAGGGTTGGATTGAAAAAGGGAGGTATCGAGGAGGAAGGAGAGATGTATGAGAGAATAATAAATAATGAAATAGGTATGAGTACAGAGAGAAAGATGTGAGAGCAATTAAGAGATTTTTTGTGAGGGAGGGAGTGTGAGAGAGTGTGTGATAGATAGAGGGAAAGAAAGAGTGAGCAAAGAGAGTGAAGAGAGGCAGATAGAAGATATATCAAGAGATAGAGATATAGAGCAGCAAAAGTGAGCATACAAATAATACATAGAGCTGAAATAAAGAGTGAGTGAGAGAGAAAGAGAGAGAGAGAGAGAGCAAGAGAGCAAGATAAGAAAGGGATTGAAGAGTGAGTGAAGGGAGACAGGGAGAGAGGGTAAGGCAGAAATCGAGAGAGGAGAGAGACTCTGTGAATGTAGAGCAAATGATAGTGACTAAGAGGTAGATAGAGTGAGAGAGGGAGGGAGAAAAGACATAGCGAGAGATTAAATTAATGAAAAAGGGAAAGAGTGAGGGAGAAAGAGAGAAAGATAATTGAAGAGAAAGTGTGAGTAAAGTGATAAGAGAGTGATAAAAGAGAGCAAGAGATAACAATATAGAAAGAAAAAGTGATAAAGTATAAATTGAGAAAGAGAGAGAGAGAGAGAGTGAGGAAGAGAGAGAATGATGGGGGGACTGATAGAGATGGAAGAAAGTGGAAGCGATAGAGGAAGAGGGAGTGAAGAAAGATGTGGACAGAGAGTGAGAGAGATGGAGAGAAGAGGTACAAAATGAGATTTAGTGGGAGAGATGGGGGTGAATTGGAAGAGAGTGAGAGGGAGAGAGAGGAGAGTGTGTGTGAGAGAGAAAGAGAGAGCAAGAGAGGGAGAGGCAGGGAGGGAAGGAATGAAGGGAGTGGGGAAGAGTGGGAGAGAGAGATTGAGAGGAGAGAGAGGAGCGAGCGCTATAAAAGAGAAAGTGATGGAGAGTGAACATGGAGCGAGAAAGAGAGGGAATGAGGGAGTATGTGTGTGAGTGAAACTGAAGAGATAGGAAGAGTGAATGAGAAAGGGAGAGTGTGAGAGAGAAATGGAGAGAAGAGATGGCAAGGGAAGAGAGAGCAAGAAATAACGTTAGATGGGAGGGTTTGGGAGGGAGGGAGTGAGACAAAGAGAGAGGGAGAGAAAAGGGAGAAGAGAGGGCAAAAGAAAAAGAAAGAGAGAAAAAAGTTAGGGAGTAAGAATGAGAGTGAAATTGAAGAGAGGGAACCAAGAAGGAGAGAGCTAAAACAGAGAAATAGAGAAAAAACAGATTGTGAGGTAAACGAGGGAAAAGAGAGAGAAATAAGGAGAGGCATGGAAGTAATAAACAATAAGAGATAAAAGGGGGTGAGAAATATAAGAAATAGAGATTGAGGGACTCACTCATTCACTCCCT